>CM064872.1:66368157-67713157 GCA_032719365.1 Prinsepia uniflora
ATTGACGCACGCACACGCTTCGTTGGCGAATTCCCCCAAGGAAGAATAAAATCAGAAAAGACTTTTTGACGTAAAGGAAGCCTCTACGAAGGAAGACAATACGCCCAAAAATCCCAAAATTATAGTTAGTCAGAGAAAATCCCAAATTAGTTAGGGCAATATTGAACTCATCGACCTCGGATCTCATCAAAGTTGCTTTATCGTCTTCTTCTAATCTTCCTTTCATCAACTTTGAGTGTGTTCGTCTTCTTCGCACGCCTGATTTCCTAGAAAATTCCATTTCCCTGGTAAGTTCAATGGAAGTTTTAAGGGGTTTATTTGCAATTTTGGGGGTTTTTTTTTTTGGGAGCGTCACTCTGAGATTCAATTGCTTGCCTATATTCAAAAGTCCTTCTTTGGTTTGAATACTTGAATAGTTTTCTATATTTAATGGTCTTCTGCGGCTGTATGGTTATATGCTGAAGCGGGACATTGGAGTACTAATTTCTCTCTCTCCCTGTTATGTTCAAGTGCTTTTGGTGAAAAAGCTTCATTGAATCAGTCGCATCTGAGGTGAAGTACGAGACAAGATGAAGAGGGTCTTCGGTGTCAAGAAAGATAAAGAGCCCCCTCCGTCTATTGGAGATGCATCCGATAGGGTATTTTTCTCACTTTTTCTCTTGGCTTATTTCCTAAAATTTATTGTTGGTTTATTTCTTAGAGTTTATTGTTGGGTATCATAATATTAGGGTTGGGATTAGCTAGGAAAAAATTTCTTGACTTTTCAACTGGGAGGCTTTTTATTGCTTTAATATATTAAATAGGAAAAATGGACGATGTACATGATAGCCAATCATATAGAACTGTAAAAATTTCCCGAAAATATGTGTATCCATCCTATTCACAACTCATGTTTAATGTTTGTTTTCTTAACCATTTAATTGATAAATTCTACTATAGTCAAAAGTCAAAATTCAAGATTTAGTCAATTCAGTATTACCAGCTTTAGAACCAATAATGGTTTCTGAGCAACGCTTGTTTGAACATTTGAACTAAATTGATGCTTGGTTTCAAGCTAACTTTTTCTTGTACATTTAAGCTTTACAATTGCAGTTGGTATTCTGCTAGTACTGTTTCTCAAGTAAACATTGTGATGTCACAGATTAACAAAAGAGGCGACACAGTGGAAGAGAAGATCAAGAAGCTTGATATTGAACTTAATAGATATAAAGAGCAGATCAAGAAGACAAGGCCTGGTCCTGCACAAGAAGCTGTTAAGTCTCGAGCCATGAGAGTTCTCAAGCAAAAACGAATGTAGGTGCTTCTGTCCATGTTAATGATTTATTGCTCCTTTTTGTGGTCTATCTTTTCCCCAACTTGGTGGAAGTCAGTAAGTTGTAGGTGCTTCTGTCCATGTTAATGATTTATTGCTCCTTTTTGTGGTCTATCTTTTCCCCAACTTGGTGGAAGTCAGTAAGTTTTTTTCCATTCATATAAAATTAATCGGGATTTTTATCAGTATTTCGAGGTTGGTTTATTCTGATTTTGGAAAGAGCTTGGGATCAGGTTGGAACCTGTGAAACAGGTTCTGAGTTGGGAAAATGGTTAAACATTTTATGACATTAGAATGGTTATAATAGATAATTATGGTGTTGAACTCAAGTGGTTGGTTGAAGAATTGGAATAATTTTATTAGACCAAAACTCATAAACATGATGAGCAACTGAAGGCACAATAGCGCTAGAAGGTTAAAGTTCCAATGGACACAATTTAGGCGCATTGTATGAGTCCACCCGTACTAAGATTTCCTGGAGGTCCCGTAGCTAATTGAAGGGATAAGTTTTAAGTTTCTTTGAGTTGTCTGGGCTCAGAGGAAAAAATGAAATATTTTTATCGTCAAGTACAAAAAGCCATTATCATCACCGGTGCATTAGCCAGTGATACGAGGTTTTAATGTGCTGTTAGTCACACTCGTTTGCATTCTGCATACTTTTTCTCTTTCCTATTTTAGCATGGAAATATACAGAACATTGAGCGATAATGGCATACTCTTTGGCGTTAGAACTAGATTGATATCTATTTCAACTTTTAAGAAACAGAGCTGTTAGGGTCTTCTGTTGTCTGTAATTATGTTAGGGAGCTGGTGTTGAAGTTATAAAGTTGCTTTCCAAAGTTGGAGGTGTATCTTGGAGTTGTTTGTGAGAGATGTATTAACTTGATAGTGGACTTCTGGTCAACGAAGTTTGGTATTGTGCTACAGCTTTCAATAAAATTATGTTTCTTATTAAAAAAATAAATGAGAGGAACAGGGTGAATTTACTGTATGTGTATGATGCAATTTCGTATCTTCATTTTTCCTTTATGGTTTATATTAATTCACTAATCTGCTGGACAGGTATGAAGGGCAACGTGACATGCTGTATAATCAGACATTTAACCTTGATCAAGTTTCCTTTGCTTCAGAGGGTATAAAAGATGCCCAGCAAACGGTATGTCCTGAACTGTTAATTTCTATGATAACATTCTTATCTTCAGTAAATTGAGTTTGGTCCAATAAGGATCTGTTAGTTAATCCATGTGCTCGATTGTTTTGATTGTCAAATGTGAGGATGCGAAGATAATAAATGACATGGTTAAACCTGATAAATGTCATTGTACCACTAAGTTTTATTATTGGTGAAATCATCCCCCATTAGTCTTGAAGACTTTGGGTGTGATTCCCCAGTCTGATTTGTTTAGAACATGTATTGAGATGCATAAGATGCCTTCTTTCCTCTTAAAAATAAGGGGGGGGGGGGGGGGGGGGGGGGGAAAGAAATGATTCTTAAGATTCCAAAATTAAAGGAGCAGTTATTGATTTAAAACATTCTAGAAACCCACTCTATGCTACATCAAATTTGGTTAATTGGGGCTATCTTATATTAAAATTGTTGCTTTTCCTTGGTAGCGCCCCAAGGGGCATAGTTCAAGGCTGTTGAGGCGGAGCTTTTTCTGTACCCTGATTCGAACCTGCTGCCTACCTCATGAGAGGTAGGAGATGGACCATTTGTGCCTAGGAGGGTTTTTGGTTATAAATATGTGATTGATATAACTCTTAGATTCTGTTATTCTATTCTGGGTATCCATTTAGGTTACTAAATGTTGATGCCATGGATGTATATTTTCGGCGGTGAATAGATTTGGTTTGGAAGTTAACTTTGGTTTGTTTTACACAGATGACAGCTCTGAAATCTGCGAACAAGGAGCTGAAAGGAATGATGAAGACTGTGAAGATACAAGACATTGATGTCAGTAAACTCTCCCTCTCTCTCTCTCTCTCTCTCTCTCTCTCTCTCCTCCCTCCCTTCCCACCACCAACACCCCCCTGGCCCCCCTGCCCCCTCTCCTCCTCCTCCTCTCCTTTCCCTCCCTCCCTCGTTTTGTTTCTCTTTGTCTTTCCGCACTAGCTATCTTTCAAAGTATCTCTTATTGCCACGCGGTTACTCGTTTGGTGCAGAACTTGCAAGATGAAATGATGGACCTGATGGATGTTAGCAATGAAATTCAAGAGACCCTCGGTAGAAGCTACAATGTTCCTGATGACATTGATGAGGAGGATCTTATGGGTGGTAAGCTTAGATAATATTTGAATCCCCAATATTAAATGACATATTGTCTTCAGGTTCCATATGTGGTCAAAATCATTCTGATTAACTTTATCCTGAGGCTTGGATGAAGTGAAGCATGCAATTATTTTCAAAATCTGCATCGTTGATTTATCTGCATGACAAGGCTGTAGGGTCAGAAATAATGGATTTAAATTTCAGAGATATCTGGAATGCCAATTGTTAGACTATAGGCTAGGTGAAGCTGTCTTGTTCCTCTCATGTGCAAATTTTGACATCACCTCGCTTGTGGTCTTTAGTATTGCATTAAGATCCAATCAATGCATATGATTTTGTGTTCTGATGCAATCTTGTTCTGTTTCTAATCGTGGCACTGCATTCGCAATCCTGCGTACAGAGCTTGATGCTCTAGAAGCAGACATGGGTATGGAAACTGAAGGTGATGGAGTTCCCTCTTATCTTCAGCCTGATCAGGAACCCGACTTGGATTCAGAGCTCCACTTGCCTTCAGCACCCATTGGACATTCAGCAACTCCACCTGGCAGAACCAATGGCCAGGTAAGTGCCTTATGGTTAAAATGCCAAAAGATTTTGAAAATTGAACTTTTTTATCTTTCTTATGAGACGAGGTGTTTTGATGAACAAAAGGAGTGGAGTGGGCTTGCCATGGTGGAGGGATTATTGAGTCTATTCTTCTTAGCGTAAATGCTGTCGTATGCTAATTCTTCGTTAAAATCTAATGCTTGCAGGCTGAGGATGAATTGGGTTTACCAGCTGTACCTCGGGCATCTCTTCGTGGTTAGGGTTTCATTGGCTGAATCTTGTGAATGGGGGGAGCGTTGGAGCAACATCTTTATAAACGTATTGTGCAGAATTGAATTCATTTTAGTGTTAAATTCACTTATTGTGATTGTCTACTATCATACATGAAATAGTTTGGTTTCAACATTTCTTAATAAATATTACTGAGATCTGAAATGAAGAAAGCTGAAATCACACAAGTTTGCCTCTACTGAGGTTTAAGGCCCTCTCTTCATATTTGCCTTCTCTCATTTTCATGCTCTCACACCAAGATTTAAATAATCCTTCAAACTAATAGTTGGCCTTGTTAATTTGCATTTGCACTATTGTTTAATTGGAAGTTTGTGTGCTAACTACGTTGGGATTAAAGCTTAGGAGTCAGTTGGTATCTAGTACTCGTTTGTAGGTCGCAGGCTAGTTCTTTGTGTGATTGTCCACCCGCATTGCTTGTTATACTAGTTAAAAAGCGCCGGTTTTGTCCCCAAGTTCTAGGGGACTTGAGGTGACAATTCTTAACATCTAGTCCTTCAAGTGGTCGATGTATGCGAGCATGATGCCCAGCTACGATTTTGCGATTGAAGAGCAAATGTTTAGACGGTTAACATGGTGATATATTCATAATTTGACTTTATCTATTTGAGTATTTTAATTTTTGAATATTTTATTATTATTTCTCGTAGAATGTGTAGGTTTGAATTGTTGGTTATTATTATTTTAATACTATTATTTCTCGTATTATGTGTAAGTATGAAATGATTGTTTTCTTTTTGGAATTTTCAATGAGAGGTTAAAGTATGTTTTTAATAATTGCGGTTTTACATCGAAATAAGTTTCTAGATCCACTTACCCTTGTTTATAAACCCCTTAGGTCTCATTGGTGGGCGCGTACTTCGAGAAGGCACATATGTTGCTTTAACACTTACCTCCGGGCTCGAAGTGAACTGCTGGTGTAATCGGGTAACTATGGGTAGTGTGTTGTGTGTGGGCGAAATGCTTCTACTATTGAGTGAAATGCGATCGATTCTCACCGGTTAGATTTCACCTTACCACCCCAAAACGTAACGTTTTTAACTAAATGGCTCTCGTCATCTGGACGTCATCGTCTAGATGTCGGCCAATATGTCTCAATTCTCGTGCCCTAAGTGGAATTTCCAAATCGGGGTGTTTCATAAATGGGGTGGGGTTTCTCTCTCCTCACCTGATTCACCAATTTCATATTTATCTTTTTCTCTCTTCTCATGCGATCACCGCACACCACCGATGTGGTCGCAGATAGAGGCAGCGGTTCGAAGGATGGAAGTTAGCCGAAAGGTCATGGCCATTTTCCAGTCATTCCAGGCATGTTTTCCATTTCTGAGCCCGAATTTGAACTCCTAGTGAGGAGTAGATGAAGATCCATGTGTGGATCGTGAAAAATGATTGAATTTTGAAGGTTTTGCAAGTTGGCCACAAATGTCGATTTCTGGCAAGTTTCTGACAAACCAGACGACAACACTAGTGGTGGCGCTGATCTTTCTCCGACAAGGTGGTGACATTAGCATGATGGGACGTCACCATGTGAGGTTAGTATGATGTCGTGATGACGTCAGTATGGTTGACGTCAGCTGCCACATCAAAGGTACGTGGTAGGGAGTATTAAAGAGTGTCAAAGACACATGGCAGTGGTGTCAGGAACACGTGGCTACCACGTCAGTGCCGCATGGCAGGGTGTGTTAGGGACACGTGGCTGCCACATCAACGCCACGTAGCTGGGTGTGTTAATCAGCACCATGTGACAGAGGTGTCAGGTGTGACAGCGCCACGTCAGCACTGAATCAGTGCACGTGGGCTCCTGTAGTTACTATAGCCGCATATGAGTCCGCATATGGGTACTGTAGTTGGCGTGTCGGAAAGCCATCGTTTTTTCTGTCAGTGCGTGGGGCCGTTTGACTACCCACGGTGGCATGTACCCCTATGTTTTCAACCTTTCGGATTTGTTTTTGGTCGTTTTGGGGCCTCCTGGGTCTGTTTGGAGCTTTTTTGGGGCAAATTTCAGATTTGTGAACTTGTTCGGGGTGGATTTTGGACCGAAGGTCGAGGGAGTCTAAGTAATGGTGTATTTCTAGGGTTATGTGGATTTAATGGTTCCTTGATTATGGTATTTGGGCACTTAGTGGTGTATTTAACTCACGATACTCTGGATGAGTATAAACTACCACTATGTTTAGACTTTACTTGTAACGACCCATCCCGGGATTCGGGATTAACTTAGTGATTAGTGACGAATTAGTACGCTAATCGGTGTTTAGGTGGTTACGTTTGGATGGTTGGTGCAGAATGACGATTTTGCCCCTAGAATGGGCAAAATGTTGACTTTTAGTTCAGACGGTCAATTTGGCATTAACCGATGACCGTGACGTAGTTCGGGACGTTACGAGTCCGTAGACGGGTGGCACGCGCGATTCCAACATCCGAGGAGGAAGTTATGATGTTCGGAAGGTTGAGGGCACTTTCGTAATTTGGTTAAAAGAGGGGCATTTGTTGACTTTTTGAACGACAAGGTTTCTTCATGCAAACCGAGGATCGTTAGATAAATCTCATCGTCCTGAGTACAACGACAGGTGGCACGTCTTCATCGGACATCGGACGAGTGAGTTATGGGTCTAGGAAGCGAAGGGTAAAATGGTAATTTGAACAATTAGAGGTATTTTGGTCTTTTTGCACCTTGGGAAGTGTGCCAATCTGATAAGGACAAGTGGACAATGTTAATTGGATATTTTGGGATGGGACCACCAGGTGTTTGACACCTGGCTAGTGTCTAGTGGGTTCTAGCCTACACGGGTTGGTGTTTTTAAAATGGGGTGTAATCGTTCAAACACAGAGACAGAGACCGGGGAAAAATCGATCAGGTTGCAGGGTGAATGAGCCTTTGGGATTGTGTGTGTGTGACCAGAGAAAAACTGAGAGTGCAGGGAGTGTTTTGGAAGCAGCTGAAGGGTCGAGTGAGTGTGTTAGTGAAGGGAAAACCAGAGAACAGAACAGGGGACACCGTGCACGGTTGTGCACCCCAGTCGATCAAACCATCGAATTGGACGTGTGGTGGTGTTCAGCAACCTGTGTGGAATCTTGTGGACTCAGTGGAGCACGGTGGAGCTCACGGTGGTGGTCAGGGAGTAGGTAATTTCTCGGTCCACTCTGTTTTCTCTGTTTTCTAGTTTTAATTCAAAACTAAAGTCGTGGGTTTGGGAACTTAGTCGAGCTGTTCTATGGGTCTTATAGGTCTAGGAAGTTGTATTTGAGCTCAGGGAAACAAACTCGTGGTTGGGAGAACAACCAGTGGCCGGGAACAGAAACTGGTATTTTTCTGGGTTTTAGTTCGAGTTTGGGAGGTGAGTGCTAGGCCGTTATGTCGTGTTTTAAGTAGTGGAATAGGTTGCTAGGAGTAAGACGATCTTAATGGTGAACAAAGGATCGAGAATGGGCTGAAAACGAGGGAGAACCGGTCACGCTGGCTCGGTTCGACCGGACCGGTTTGAACTGGGTAGACTGAGGTTGAAGACGATGAACAGTGCAGGTGCGTGAAGCCCACACACAGCCCCTTTGGGCGGTGCGTGAGGGCGCGTGGGGACTGTTCAGGGTAAACGTTCAACATGGTTTTTACTCTAATCGATGTAACGAACATTTTGGGACAAGTTTCGTGCCGATCGGACACCGGATCGGGTTAGTTTTAAGTGTTCGAAGGTCTAAGGTTCCGTTTAATTACGTTTAAAAATCCGGGATAATTAGGGATAATTGGGTAAGCCTAAATGAAGTGTTTGTGACCCAGATTGGTGACTTTTGACAGGTCGGGAAATCCCTGAGGCGACCGAGGAACGTACGGGACGCGAGTGACGTGCCCGGGAACTATGAGTGGACTATTTGTTTTCTAACTGAGCATGCATAACTGTTTTTATTTACTTGTTTTATGGTTTTAATTATGATTTCCTGATTATTGATTATTCTATATCTGTTTACGTACTTGCACACTTTTCGAGAAATTTACGTATTGGGCACGTTTTACGAGATATGTTTTGTTTATGATTCTGATGCCGTGCTTTTGGGACTTAAACTGGTTTTCAATGACTAAATGGGTTTTGAAACATGATTTGATAATCAAGGTTTTCGGTTTGGAAATCGGATTTTGGAAATCGAGGTTTGGTTTTTAAGCTTGAAAAAGGGATTTCCAAATTTGGGTTCGGAATGACGGTTCTGAACGCCGACATGGCTTCAGACTAGTGATTTCGAATTCGGGTTTGGATATGGATTCAAAAATGGTTTTCAACGGTTTGGATTGGATTTTCTGGATCTGGTTATTGGGTTTAAAGACCCGGATTATGATATGGTGGGGGACGGGCCTAGATTGGGTTTAAAGACCCGGATTGAGTTTAAAGACTCGGGAGTTTAAAGACTCGGATATTATATTTTCCCCCGTAGGCCTGTTGAGTTTAAAGACTCGGATTATATTGAGGCCTGGATTGAGTTTAAAGACTAGGGAGTTTAAAGACTCGGATAGATCCAGCAGGTTTGATCGGATGATGATACTTGGTATTTCATGTTTTTATGATGATGTTTTATAGCGATTATCATACTGTTTACATGGTTGTTTTCTGATACGTAGTTATGCATGCATGTTTTTAAAACGGAGGGTAAAATCCTGGTTTGTTTATTAAACTGTTTTTGAACTATTATTTATTTTTAGTCCACTCACACTTTTCTGGTTTTTAAATGCCCTCCAGGTCGTGGTGCTAGCGCTGGGGCTGACGTTGAGGCAGAGTCAGAGGCATAGAGTTTGCATAGAGTGTTTCCGGAGTTTTCCAAAGTATTCTAGAGTTTTCCGTTACGAGCTTTTTCGTTGTGCGTGTAGTCAACTTTTCGTAGAATTTTTGTCTTACCTTGTTTTGTACTATGCTCTGTATGACTGTTGACTCGTTGGATTTTAAGTTCTCCCTGGTCTGGCAGTGTAAATTGTGGGTTGTTGTGAGGGTATCCTGGTACTTTGAGTGTGTTTGTCAGACGGGAGTAGGGTTCATCCCGGTTATCAGGGTGATAATCGGGGTGGGTCCTGTCATTACTCGGTATTTTTTGAGGTACACTCTAGATGAGTCGGAATTGCAGATTTGGTTTCCAGGCAAACCAAGGTACCGAAATGGGACTTCGATGTGAGTCGGAATTTGGGTAAAGGACTCAAGAGGGTGAAGGCAGTGGAGCCGTTGGGGTACCGGCTAGGAAAGTCTGTTAGTCGAGGGAGCTGTTCGCTATTAATTTCATTCATTGCCATGGGTTGCGACTGAGGTCGAGATAGTTATCAAATCGGGTTTACCTTGCTTCCAGGGTTAGTGGATGGTGTGGGTGGTGATCCCTGGAGAGCAACTGTTGTTGGTTTATCCCTTGCCTTATGGTTTTTGGTTTAGGAATCAAGCCCTGGGGCACTTTTGGAATTTCCCCTTGGGATGTCAGACGGGAGCAAGATCGGGTATGATTTTCGAGGTGTTTTTAGAGGCAGGCCCTGTCAAATTGGTATAAAAGCAAACTGGGTGATATTGTTCTGGGAATTTCACTAGTTGGTATAGCTGGAAGTGTGACTCTTGGATGTACGATGAGTGGACTGTTTGTTTACAAATTGAGTTGCATGCATATTTACAATTTCTATAGTTTTATTGCATAGTATGGTTTCCAATGGATGGAATACATGATTCTAAATGTTTTCTAGATAATTGCCTGGTTTTAGAATATATATATTTGGGATGTTATTTTTTGGACACAAGTTATTACGGATTTTGGGAAAAACTAAATTTTGGGCTCGTGCCCAGCTTACAAATGTATTGGCCTTTTGTGGGTATTTCAAAAGTAAGGTAAAAGGTATTTTTGTACGCTATAGTATAGTTATCCTCATGTGACTAGATCGCTATTCCAGAGTTGGACTCCGAAGACTCTATGATACGGACTCGGGTGTGATCAGAGTAGGACTCCACACGTTTCGACGGAGCTGGACTTGGCAGGTTTCGTGGTTTTCTACTCGTAGTACGGGATATGGGACTCGGATGTAGATGGAGTTGAACTCCACACGTTCTGAAGGAGATGGTATCCAAAGGTTCCAAGGGATAGGCTCGGACGTAGTCGGAATTGGACTCCACATATTCCAATGAGGTTGGACTCTATAGGCTCTGTGATTGTCCACTCGTAGTACGTGGGATTAGCTAGTTGGACGAGCAGGGTTCGAAGATTGACTATTATTGGTTATTGTGTCTAAATTTTATTTTTCTAGATGGTTTATAACTGGGAATTTCAGGGAAATATGAGCCACGGGTATTTGTATACATCGCATGATTTTATAACGAGTTTTGTCCGCTCACATTGTACCCTAACACCGTTCGAGTTGGCGGGTAATCTAGAATCATGTCGGTAGTGATATAGGGACACTTGAGAGATTGCAGGAAGTTGCCTTTTGGTATGCATACGTAAATTTTGGGGATGAAATTTCTTTAAGGTGGTAGATTGTAACGAATTGAATAGGAAATTAGGCTCATTTTTTAGAATTTAATAGGAAATTGACAATTTTACCCTTGGATTTGGAAGGGTTGTTGGTCAACTTATTCTCATAAATAATTTTGGATATTTTCCTCTGATCGTTGCATAGGTCTTGAACTCATGAGTTCGTAGATAGGTAGTACGCAGGAATCGCAGCTCGTGAACGGGAGTTACTAGATTGAAACGAAATGGGTGTAACAATGATTTTGGAATAGTTTAAGGTATAAATAGGGTGGGGTTTCTCTCTCCCCACTAGATTGGCCAATTTCATATCTCTCTTTTTCTCTCTTTTCCCGTGCGATCACAGCACACCACCTTTGTGGTTGACCCATTTTGGGGTCGAGTTGGGAGAATCTGAGCCTAAGGATGGATTCCTCACGTGGCTGCAAGCTGTTTGAAGTTGAGATCAAGGTTTGGTCGCAGATGGAGGCAACAGTTCGAAGGATGGAAATTGGCCGAAAGTTCACGACCGTTTTCCAATCATTCCATGTATGGTTTTCCATTTCTGAGCCCGAATTTGAACTTCTAGTAAGGAGTATATGAAGACCCATATGTGGATCGTGAAAAACGGTTGATTTTTGAAGATTTTGCAAGCTAGCCAAAAATGGCAGTTTTCGGTCGATCTCCTGCGAACTAGACAGTGGCGTCGGCGATGGCACTGATCATCTTTTTCGGTAAGGTGGTGATGTTAACATGATATTATTATGGCATCACTACGTGACGCTAGCATGCCATCACCACATGACGTCAGCATGACATCATGATGACATCCCCACATGACGCTAGCATGACATCACGATGACATTAGTAGGGTTGACGTCAACTGCCACGTGGCAGGGAGTTTTAGGGATGTCAAGAACACGTGGCATCGATGTCAAAGACACATGCCTTCTACATCAGTGCCACATGGCAAAGTGTGTTAGGACATATGGGCACCACGTCAGCACCACGTGGCAGGGGAAATGTCAAGTGTGTTAGCGTTGAGTCAGTCTGAGTGGGCACGTGTAGTATTGTAGCTCAGTATGGGCGTGCATGTAGGTAATGTAGCAGGTACGTGGGAAGGTCGATGGTCTTCCGCTGTTCCGTGGTTGATTAGCCTTGAATTAGGCACCATTTTATACCTTTTATATTTATCATTTCATGTTTAAATACCACACAATTGTAGAAAATATTATCTTTTGAGAGAATTGCGAAGAATTGGATAGAGCATGGAAATACGAGAATTTAGGCGAAAGAATCACTTCAATCAGAGTTATATTGAAGAAGTTATGATCAAATGAAAGGAGGCCACCAAAGTCCACTCAAGAATTCGGTAAGGGGCTACCCCATCCACAAAAGCATCCCAAGGAACAGTATTGGCTAGCGCCTACCGAATCCATGTTGAGCGTCCCGGCGCACATGCACCGAAGTGGACACCTCTCTCCTCGGCACACGCCAGCCAAACTGCCCCTCACCCTTTCAGCGAGCGTCCACCGATTTGCCATCAGTCTCTCCTTACGTGTTGACCACTGAAAATCTGCCCAAATTTCGGTGGGCTTTCACCAAACCGTCGCCTGTTCAATTTCAGCAAGCATTTTCCTTTCTTTTTAAGGAAAATTGTCCTTTTTAATTAGGATTTGTTTCCCCTTTTTAAGTTAGGAGTTTTTATTACCTTTATAATTAAGTTTTGTATTTATTCTTTCTTTAGGATTTAGATTACCTTTTTAATTAGGATTTTTATTACCTTTTTCCTTTAGGACTTTGATTTAATTAGTTTACTCATTTTCCTTTTAGAATTAAATTGTGAACTCCTATTTATTTGGAGATTAATTTTCTCCTATAAATAGATAGACTTAGGTTATTTGTAAGGGTCACCCATTTTTGTACCGAAACTCTGCTCAACCAAATTTTCCAATTCATATAACCGATATTACTTTGCAAGATTAATTACATCATACTCCATCTTCTACCCTTCATCCGTGACATAGTTGGGCGTTCCCTATTGTCTCACCAAAGAGAGTTCATTCACTCGGCATCCTTTGGGTTTCCCGGGAGAAAAAATGTAACATGACCTCTTTAACCCGTAGTTATATCTTGTCTTGATTATTGCTTATGAATTGATTATTGATCTTATCTTGGTCTTATGTTTCGTATTGATTTCAATAATATTTTAGTTTTGGTTATGTTTGAATATTGAGGCTTAATGCTTGAAAGATGAGTTGGGTGTTCCCTAGTCTATTATTGAAAGTGTAGAGGGCTTCCCATGCATGTACTTAAAAATATGTGAACATCTAGTAAAACTAAGGTTATAGGACTTTACGGATTGAAGTTAATATAATTTATGAATGAGTTAGGTTTAAAGAATGAGTTGACCATATAAATATTAAATTAAGTTAGTTTAGAGTAGTTTAATTATTTCGGACTTTTAAATCAATCTCTTTACACCCCACCCCCACAAAAAATTAACTAATCAAACGATAATCATGTTTAGGTACCCTTAATCCCCGGTTAAGAACGATCCCTACTTATCAATGCTACAATCTACAAAAAAAAGTTTTAATTTGCTTATGTTTTTATTAAGTGTTGAGTGTGACTTTATGTATACTTTAATGTTTAGTTTTTGCGTATCAATTTTTGGAGTCGTTGCCGGGGATTGAAATAATCTCTTGTATGATTTCGTTTACGTATATATGTTTCTAATGTAAATATAATATTCGTACATATTTTCATACTTGTATATAAATTGTGATCTTTTTGTTAAAAACGTTTTCTTTATAAATATTGGATAACATTTTCTTTGTAAATAGATTTCAAAAAAAGAAAAAATAATAAAAAAATTCAAAAAAATAATAATAAATCTGAAATTAGAATTAAAAGAAATAAAAAAATTCAAAAAAAAAACAAAAACAAAAATTCTCAAATAATATAAGGGATAATTTGTTTTTCAAACTAAGTCTCGGTTATATATTGATCACTTGTGCTCGGAGTTTAGATCCTGATCTTTAATGGAATATGTGAAATTTCATTTGTTAACTTACTCCTAAACCCTTCATGGCCCTTAAAAGTCATGAGGTTGGGGCGGAGTTTGTTAACACTTGAGTTATCTTGGAACAAATACATCTCCAAATACAAAATTTTCAAGGTGATGTCTAGAAAATGAGATAATGCATGCTATAGGCCAGGTCTGAGAAGTAGGATTTCGGAGTTCCAAAATCGTGTTCGCATTGAGAAGTAGGACTTCGGAGTTCCAAAATCATCCTCCCCTCGCATGTATTCTTTCTACTTGGTCACTTTGGACTTGCCCCGACGGGGACAATGGTTCGAAATCCAAGATAATGACTTAGGCCGCACGGACGTAGAAGTCTCCATCTAACTTTGAAGCTATGTGACCCATATATAACTTTGAGTTCCCAAAGATAAATTGTTTCCTATTAAATGTTTTAGAGTTGCATGAATCTCAAAACCTTTCTCTTCAAAATCTTACTTTCGGGAATAGGTAGTGCCTCTTTTGTTTACTTTCTCCTTAACCCTTCGTGATGTGTGGATTTCATCACCACATACTGTAGACTCGAATCTATGGACATGAGGTGGGGCGGAGGTTGTAAACACTTGGGTTTGGTAAACCTCTATTTTGAAAGCTTCCATCGGTTGGTTATGGTGTCTAGGAGGGTTATGACTGGTGACAAGTAGGGCACTAAGAAAGAGGACTCCAATGGAGTACATACCCTAGCCAGGTTAGCCTCGGGGTGTTCTCGAAATTAGGCCTTACTTCTCGCGTTACATCTATCCCAACTAGCCGTGATTAACATTGAATGGTGGATGGGATTGATATATGTTTATCAGTACGCCCAGGTCGTACGCCCATGAAAGTACTATGAGAAGTGAAGTGGGAAAGTTATTCATGTTACTCTAAGACTCTATCTATTACATTGGTATATTGCATACCCTCACTGCGGTTTCATGATGCTAGGATTTCATCACCAGGCCCCCTATGACTAAGTGAATCTAAGGAAGTGAGATCAAAGGTCTAGGCCATTCTTTTCATGCAATGTCACGTAACTCTTATGTCTTATGCAGGTTCTAACGATTTTCCTCTTATGCATTCACACCATTCTTCATGTAGACTTTTATGTGTTGCATTGATTTGGACGTTTTTAAACTCGTGTTTTTGCATATTATTGTCATGAGCTACCTTGCATATTCTTGGTTATACTCTCTAAACGTCTTTACTTATTTGCCTATAACCTGTTTCTTATACATACAATGTTGTTTGCGTATTCTATGTTCTCTACATTTCACGACTACCTATCTTGATTGCCCATTTCTCTTATCTATTGTCATATGACTCTCACATTGTATGTTTGTTGCATCTTAGGTTCCGATGCATGACCAAGCCAAAGCTAGTGATTCCAACTCGCAGATCTCCACGCTTTGCTAGTTCTGATACACAAGCTACACTAGGGGATGACTTAAGGGACATAAAATTTGAGAATTTGACCTTAGAACCCATCTTGGAACCTACTTTTGAGGAAGGCCACGAATTTGAGTCCCTTTTTCCCCCTAATGTAACGACCCATCCCTAATTCTAGGATTAGATTAGTGACTAATCACGATTAGTGAGGTTAATTCGTGATTAGTAGGGCGAAATCGAACGAACGATGCAAAATGACCGTTTTTCCACTAGTCGTGGGTAAAACGTTGACTTTTCATTCTGCCGGTCAAACGAACTTTGGTCGATGACCGTGACGTAGTTCGTGACGTCACGAGTTCATAGACAGGTAGCACGTTCAATTCCGACATTCGAGGAAGAAGTTATGACGTTTGGAAGCTTAAGGGCATTTTGGTAATTTTAGTTAAAAGGGGCAAAATGTTGACTTTTGGACTAGAAGGTCCGATGGCCGAGGACCGAGGACCGTTACGTAAATCGAGACGATATGAATCTATAGACAGGCGGCACGCTGAAATCAGACTTCGAAAGGGGAAGTTATGGGTCACGGAAGTTCGATTTCATTATACACGTACTTCGAGGCGATGTTGATTTGGCAATATCTGATTGGGCAGATATTTTGAGTGGGACGTCACTCATCCCATTGGCTAAATCCCCTAAATTGTGGATCTAGTTAATTAAATAATATTATTTTTATTATTTTATAATTAACCTTTTTATCACACAATCCTATCCATCCATTTCACTTAATCTCTAAAATCCTCACCACTCATCTAATCTATCTTATTTCCCCCATCTGATCAAACATCAATATCTTCTTCATTTCCTCATAAACCCGAAACCATCCATTTCACCATTTCTCCATTTTTCATCTTCGAACAAACAAGCAACACACACACATACCACCATTCCTCATGTGAGCTCGTGTGTGAGCGTGAGTGAGTGATGAAGGACTGAGAGGCTGAGACGGTGGCTCACAGTGGTAGCCACGGCGGGGAGAGTCAACCCGTAGGGTTGTTATATTCAAAATTCGAAAATCGGTTTTCGTTGGGTTTTGATCGAAACTAACGGTTGGGTTATACTTCTGGGGGGTATGGTGAAGTGAATGGAATCAATTTCGAGGGTTTGGACGGCTGGAATGCACGACGGAGGAGGGTTGCAGTCTCCGTCGCCATTGACGACGTATGAAGGTAAGGTTCCTTCGCTTTTTTATGTTCTTTAACGACTAAAATGAAGGAAAATGAGATTAGGAACAAGTAGGGATTGAAATAGGTTGAAATGGGATTAAAAATGGACGGTTTGAATGATGAACCGATCGAGCCGGTCCGGTCCGGTTCGAACCAGCGAACCCGGTCGGCGGGAGGTAGCTGGTGACATTGTTCACCGCGCGTGATCTCACGCGCAGGCAGGTTCCTTGGGCGCATGGGGGTGCGTGAGTGACTGTTTAAAGATGTTTTCAACACGTGAAATCTTCTATTCGATGTAACAAACATTTTGGGACTGGTTTCGTGTCGATCGGACACTGTCTCGATAATGTTCGGGGCATCAGAAGGTTTAGGTTCGGGATTAAAAATAGTTAAAAATTCCAGAAAATTATGGGGCTTTAGTGGGAGGTTATTTAAGTAGTTAGTAACCTTCTATTACAATTTGGACAGGTTTGGGAGTCCCGACGACGGTGATTGGCTCGGGAGAGCTGTATGACACGCAAATCGAGGCGGCAGCTCGGACGGTCTGTAATTGGACCTTGTTTTCTAAATTGGTGCATGCATAAATGTTTATTATATGTTTTAAATACTTTTTTGTGATTCCATGAGTGCATTTGGATGTGTGGTTACGTATATGCACGTATTTCGAGGTTTCGGCCCTATACGGTGCCTATACTGGTCTGTAATTCTGTAATGGCCTAAATGAAATGGTTTTGGATTTCCAAAAGGATAAACTCGGGTATGAGACCCATTTGGTTTTGTCTCGGGCATATGACCCTATTGATGGCCTTCGGGTCTAAATCTTGGTTGCGACTGGTGCTATGTGCATGGTGACAGACGATATGACGCTCGCCTCCGGACTGGGATGTGTTCTTTCCGGAGAGGTTAAGATGCACAATCTGTGGTCGGGCAGCCGATGGAGGCTCGACTTCAGACTGCTGACGGTTCAGGATATCGATCGGTCATGAGTGCACCATGATCTTGTGGTGGTCGCGTCGGTTGATTCGTTCACGACGACATACCAGGATTGAGGGTGGCCCTGGATGGATGGTTGCACACATCACTACGATCGGAGTCGTGACTGACCCTTAGATATCGGGCACGCTGCCTACTTGAGCCATATGTTCGGGCACGAGACCCAGTTGTTTTACATTGATGATTTCTGGTCAGGGACCCTAGATGGATTTCCAAGTTCATGGCGATTTATGGGAACCGGCATGAACCGTGGAAAGGTTATTGTTGTACATGACGATTTATGGGAACCGGGCATGAACCCTTAAATGGATGTTATAGATCATGACAGTTTAGGGGGACCGGGCATGAATGTTTATGTTATGTATATATATGTATTCATATACTTTCCTTTACTTGTACTATCTCCTCCGGGGAGGGTCGTTGGCCTGGGTGGACCCCAGAGTAGTCATGGAGCACCGACTGAGTGGAGTCGCCCCCCAGTTGGGTTCCTTACTCTCAAGAAGGCATGGATCGTAACCTCAGGATGGGTCATTGGTCTACGGACATTGCCTTTGGACTCTGAGAGACTTGGGTTTGAGACCCCGAGTGGCACACGCGTAGCTTTGGAAACCGTGACAGGATTGGTTGTGTGAATTATATGTATATATGATGTATATGATATATGGTTATGAGATATGATATGTGATATGCACAGGTTTTGGGCAGTGGCCTGTGTACGTGGTTTCATTATGGTTTTGGGCTTAGTTCCCACATGTGGCTCATTTGGTTAAATGGTTTTCGAATGCATGCATACTTTTTAGTGAAGGGTACAAATGTCTTTCGATAAACTGTTTTTATAAACTCTTTGTTTTGTCCACTCACAGCTTTTAATGTTTTGACTGTCCTTCAGTTTGACGGCGGATGTGGACTGTAGCAGAGACCGAGATATCACATACCTCCTCTGGATCCTGGCATACTCTGATGGCCCGAGAGGGCATAGGTTAGAAATATCCCTTGTCTGACACTTCGTGTCAGATGGGAGCAGGGTCATCCCGCATTAATCCCCGGGGGATTGGGATGGGTCCTGTCACCTATACCCGAACTTGAAAGTGAACCCGAAACTGAGATGGCCAACAACGAACGTAAGTCTCTTTGTCAACGTACTTTCTCAACTGAGTAGAGCATAAGACCTTCTGCATCGTTTTCCCTCTACCCAAGGAAAACAAAACGGACATTGAGCTTAAGAGTGGTCTCCTTCATAGACTCCCATTCTATTATGGGTTACCCAATGAGGATCCGAATAAACACCTTAGGACTTTCCAATTTGTGTGCAATAGCATGAAACCCAGTGATGCTGATGATGAACTTTTGCAACTTAAGGCATTTCCCTTCTCTTTGGCAGATAGGGCCCAATCTTGGCTCATGGACTTACCCGCCAATCATATTACTACTTGGCAACAACTTGCGGACTTGTTTTTAGCCAAATGTTTTCTTGCTTCTATGATCACTTCAAAGAGGCGAGAGATCACATCCATTACCCAAGCATTAGACGAAACCTTTGGTTCATACTACGATCGTTTCATGGTCCTTTTGTTCTACTTGTCCTTCACATGGTTTCTCGGAGACTAACCTAATGAATTACTTCTATGATGGTCTTAAACCTACGAACCGAGACCTTCTTGATGTAGCTTCACCTAGGGCATTTATGGACTTAGATGAGCCCGAAGCAAAATAGTTACTCGAGAGTAGGGCCTCCAATGATGCCCGTTATGGCATGTCTCACAAGAAAGGGGTAAGTGCACTTTTAAGGGAACCTCTGATGAAAAGGATGAAAAGCTCCAATCTATGCTTAAACAAGCTTTGGAATTATAAGCCAAAAGGGTTATGCAACCTAAGGGACCTATATGAGGCGTGTGCCAATTGGATGGACACCTAAGTGATCAATGCCCTCAAGTTACAAACCCTTATGATGGAGTGTAACAAGCCAATGCCTTAGGCGGATATCAAGGGGGCCAACGGTTCAATAACTTTAACAACTATGGATAAGGTAACCGTGATCAACCGGGATTCAAGTGGAGCAGCACTGAAAGTTGTTTGAACCCTCCAGCTCAACACCAACAAGGATACTCACAGCCACAATTCATACCAAGACCACCAATGCCTCATCAACCCATTAGTATGCAACAAGCTCCTCCGGTTCAACAATTCTCTAACCCGGATTATGATAAGATTTTTGCACAATTATCCACTTCAACTCAAGTCCTTCTGGACAACCAAAAGCAAACAAATGAGACGTTGAACACTAATGGTTGTGACATTTCTGAAATGAAGAAACAAATTGGTCAAATTGTCGATTTCATGGGACAAGTCAAAGATACGGGGAAGTTGCCTTCACAGATCGTTCCTAACCCAAATAAAAATGGTTTTGAGCATGCTAGTTATGTTACAACTTGAAGTGGGAAGGTTTTGCACAACCATATGCCCAAGGAAGGCCTGAAATCACGTTCTATGGAGGCTAAGAAGGAAAATGATCAATTTATTCAGGATGAGTATGATAAGATCACCATTCCGAACAAGGAAGTGGCACCAATGCCAACACCATCTAGCCAGGACAAAGTTAAAAATCTTATCTCTTCAAATTCTATTCCTACACCTTGTTGTCTCGTGCACCCTTTTCCAAGCAAATTTGTATAAACTAAGAAGGATGAGAAGTATGAAGAGATCCTTGACATATTCTGGAAGGTACAAGTGAACTTGATATTGATTGAATGAATCAAACAAGTACCAACTTATACCAAGTGTCAGAACCCGACCCGACCCTCCTCTGTTAGGACCCGACTCATCTAGCACGATATTGTCCGCTTTGGGCCTCCTTGCCCTTGCCCTCACGGTTTTGTTTTCGGGAGCTCACGGTGCAACTTCCCAGGGGGTCACCCATCATGGAATTGCACCAGCCTCAACTCGCTTAACTTTGGAGTTCCCAAGGATTCCAAAGCCACTGAGCTCCCAAAAGACCTTGTGCTAGATACGTGTGTGCCTACACCTTTAAGGCACACCACCAATCCCCTCTTAGACCATTCCCCTCACAGGAATGTGGGATCGTTCACAGTTCCCTTCAGGACATGGGTCTTACAATCCACCCCCCTTAGGGCCCAGCGTCCTCGCTGGCACACTTCCCGATCGGGGTTTGACTCTGATACCATTCTGTCAGGACCTGACCCCCCTCTGTTAGGACTTGACTCATCTAGCACGATATTGTCCACTTTGAGCCTCCTTGCCCTTGCACTCACAGTTTTGTTTTTGGGAGCTCACGGTGCAACTTCCCAGGGGGTCACCCATCATGGAATTGCACTAGCCTCAACTCGCTTAACTTTGGAGTTCCCAAGGATTCCAAAGCCACTAAGCTCCCAAAAGGCCTTGTGCTAGATAGGTGTGTGCCTACACCTTTAAGGCACACCATCAATCCCCTCCCAGACCATTCCCCTCACATGAATGTGGTATCGTTCACCGTTCCCTCTAGGACACGGGTCTTACACCAAGTTCCTCAAGGAGTTATGCACTCAAAGACGAAAAACAAGGGAGAAATGGGTGGTTAAGGAAAACAAAATTGTTTCTGCAATTATCCAACGAAAACTTCCACCAAAATTGAAAGATACCGGGAGCTTTTCAGTTCCCTGCGTAATAGGTAACAAGTCATTTGATAATGTCATGCTAGATTTAAGTGCATCAATCAATGATATGCCATACCATATATATGCATCAATGAATCTACGTGAAGTAAAGAAAGACAATGTGATTATTTAATTAGCATATTGTTCTCACGCATATCTAAGGGGATGTGTAGAAGATGTTCTTATACAGGTCAATCAGTTTATCTTTCCTGCTGACTTTTATATACTTGATATGAATGAGAGCTCTTTAGACAACACACCATTGTTTTTGGAACGTCCATTCATGAGGACTGCAAGAACAAAGATAGATGTCCACAATGGTCTTTTATCCATGGAATTTGACGGGGAGATGATCGAGTTCAACATCTTCGAAACTATGAGGTATCCTACTACTAGTGTTAATGCTTGCTTTGCTATTGATATTATTGAATTTATGTCGCAGGAACACTTGAACCGTATACATGACGATGAACTCGAAACAACCATTCAAGAAGGAGCAGGACTGACCCAATTCGGGACTGAAGCCCTCTTCGATGCACTAATTGAGGTCCTTAAACCCAAATTCCTTGAATCGGTCATGGCCCTAAATGAAATTCCGTGATATGTAAGTCATCCTCCTTCAATTCCAGTTACTTTTGGTACTAATAAAATGCTTCCATCTGTTGTCCAAGCCCCTGAACTAAAACTTAAGGTACTTCTGGAACATTTTAAGCACGCATTCCTTGGAGCTAATGACACGTTACCCGTCATTATTTCTTCAACTCTGAAACCTGATCAAGAGACAAAACTTTTGACTGTACTCAAGAAGTACAAGACCACGATTCGATGGACACTTGCAAACATCAAAGGAATCAACCCTGCCACTTGTGTTCATCGCATCCTTCTTGAAGATGATGCCAAATCCACTCGAGAAGCACAAAAAAGACTTCATCCACCTATGATGGAAGTAGTTTAAAAGGAGGTAATCAAACTTTATGATTGTGGTGTTATTTACCCTATTTCAGATAGTCGTTGGGTAACTTCTGTGCAGGTTTTTCCAAAAAAATATGGAATCATTGTACTAAAGAATGCCGAGAATGAATTAGTGCCTCAACGAATCATCACTAGACATAGAGTTTGCATCGATTATCGGAAACTCAATGCCACCACAAGGAAATACCACTTTCATTTGCCCTTCATTGACCAAATGCTTGAGAGACTTGCAGGACACTCTCACTGTCAGGACCTGACCCTCCTCGATCAGGACTGGACCCATCTAGAACCATATTGTCCGCTTTGGGCCTCGCCCTCACGGTTTTATTTTCAGGAGCTCATGGTGGCGGTCGGAGAACAGGTAATTTCTTGAATTCCCTCTGATTGCTCTGTTTTGCTGTTTGGTTTCAGATGTTAAGTCGTGAAGTTAGGGACTGAGTCGACGTGATCGGTAGGTTCTATTGAGTCCAGTAGGTCCCCAGGAACCTGTAGAAGATGAAACCGTGATGGGGGATTTCACGAGTGGTCGGAAGTAGAAACAGGGGTCTTTTTTGGTTACGGGTTCGAGTTTGGGACGACGGGTTAGAGGCAGTATTGTCGTGCTTTGAGTAAGGGATTGAGTTGCTTAGGGGAGGACGAAGCTAGGGGAGTTGAAAGGAATCAAAATGGATGACGGACGGTGGAGAACCGGTCACGCCGGTTCAGACAGGTCTGACCATCGAGGAAGAAGATGAACAGTGTTCTGTGTGCAGGCACGTGAGGCCCACGCACATCCACTTTGGGCGGCGCATGGGGGCGCGTGGCAGCTGTTCTGGGGAACTTTCCAACTAGGTTTTTAGTCTACTCATTGTGACGAATCTTTTGGGATAAGTTTCGGGACGATCGAACGTTGTTTCGGGTTAGTTCTACGAGATCGAAGGTTTAGGGTCTCAGTTAATTACGTTTAACGTTCAGGGAAATTTGTGGGAAATTAGGAGAACCATCGTTGACGTGTTAGTGATGAGTTTTGGTGACTTGTGACAGGATCGGGAATCCCCGAGGAGGACGAGGAACGTACAGGACGTACGGGACGCGAGTGACGTACCCGGTAACTGTGAGTGGACTTCTTCCTTATAACTGAGCATGCATAACTGCTTTTAATTACTTGTTTTATGGTTTTCATTATGATTTCATGATTATTGAATGCTTTATACATGTTTTATGAAATGACACGGTTTTCAAGAAATTACGTATCTCAGCACGTTTTTCGAGAAATGCTAAGAGTGTGATTTTGATGCCATGATTTTGGGATTTCAAATGATAAATGGTTTTCAATGATTATAATGGATTTTGAGACATGATTTGATGATCAAGGGTTTTCGGTTTTAGAATCGGATTTCGGAAAGCGAAATTTGGTTTTAAGTTGAAAAGTGAATTTTCGGATTTGGGTTCGGAATGACGGTTCTGGATGCCGGAAGGGGCATCAGACTAGTGATTTCGGATTCGGGTTTGGATATGGATTTAGAAATGGTTTTCAAATGGTTTTGTATTGGATTTGCTGGATCTGGTTATTGGGTTTAAAGACCCGAATTATGATTGGCGGGGGACGGGCCCGGATTGGGTTTAAAGACCCGGATTGAGTTTAAAGACTCGGGAGTTTAAGGAATCGGATTATATTGAGGCCTGGATTGAGTTTAAAGACTCGGGAGTTTAAAGACTCAGATAGATCCAGTAGGTTTGATCGGATGATTATATTGGTATTTTATGTTTTACTGCTAATGTTTTATAATGTTTTATCATACTGTGTTTATGTTGCTGCGGTTTCCATGATTTAAATGATATGATTTATAAATGTTTTCAGACACTGGGTTATGCATGCATGTTTTCAAAACGGAGGGCCAAACCCTGGTTTGTTATGAAATTTGTTTTTGAAACTTTTATTCTTTTCGGTACACTCACACCTTCTGGTTTTTAATTGCCCTCCAGGTCGTGGAGCTAGCGCGGGGGTTGACGTTGAGGCAGTGTCGGAGGCATAAGGTTATCCTCAGAGTGTTTTCCGTTACGTTTTCTAGTGTGCGTGTAGTACTGTTTATTTTGTTTTGTACTATGCTCTGTATAACAGTTGACACTTGTTGGATTTTAAATTCTCCTTCGTCTGACAATGTAATTTGTGGTTTTCATGAGGTCATTTCGGTCTTTTGTGTTGGGTTGTCAGACGGGAGCAGGGTTCACCTCGGTTATTGGGGTAATAATTGGGGTGGGTCCTGTCAATTGGTATCAGAGCATAGGTTGTTAGTTTGTGTCTGTTGCGAGGTTGTGTTTAGGTCGTTTTACTGACTCTATGCCTCTTTCAGCGTGCGGTCGACCATGCCTCCGAGACGAGAACCCCATCCCCGACCTGAAGAAGCGGCGAGAGATGCTGATAGTGCTACGATTGAGCGAGCTCAGCGGCTCGGGGCTACGACGTTTAGTGGTGGGGTAGACCCTGAGGAAGCAAACATGTGGATCACGAGACTTGAGCGGATTTTCGCAGTGATGCGATGCCCACCGGAGGATCGAGTGTTACTGGCTACCTTTTTACTGGACGGTGCGGCGTACGAGTGGTGGTATACCCTCGAGTTGTCTGGCTGGGATGCCTAAACTGTGACCTAGCAGACGTTTAGGGAGCGGTTTTTGGATCAGTATTACCCTCGTTCATTCTGTGATGCCAAGGAGGCTGAGTTTCTGCAACTCCAACAGGGGAGTATGAGTGTGGCTGAGTACGAACAGAAGTTTCAGATGTTGTCCCGATTTGCTCCTGCGTTTGTGGCTATAGAAGTAGAGAAGTGCCGTAGGTTTGAGTTGGGCCTGCAAGGCGAGATTCGAGCCATAGTGACGGCTGGATCGTTTGCAACCCTCCGAGAGTTGTCGGATACTGTAGTGTGGGTGGAGGCTAGCTTACTGGTACGACGCCGGGAGCCACCTTTTTCTGGAGCTTTGAGCCAGAGGGTACCAAAAAGGGGGCAACTACAGTGGAGCATCGTCGGCGGGCGATGATCGTTTTGGCAGACCTGGGAATTTCCATAGTTCAGAGTTCCGAGGACACTGAGCACAGCCGACTCCGCAAACCAGTGCGACGTCTGTTGCGTCCACCGAGAGACAGAGTGATGGACCAGGTTGGGATGTGTGTTACTACTGTGGGGAGCGAGGTCACTTCCGACGCGAGTGTCCGTTGTTACCCCAGGAGGGCGGCGTAGGCCGAGGTGCGGCGGAGCCAGGACGGAGCACAGCGTCAACGTCAGGGACATCAGGCACCAGAGGAGGTGGTGGTGCCACCAGTAGTTTGAGGGGGCTTGGTAGATTTGCAGGACCCCAGGCCCGAGTGTTTGCGATGACTCAACAGGAGGCTCAGTCAGCACCCGGTGCTGTGACAGGTACTTTTACTATCCTTGGACGTGTTGTACACATTTTTGTTGGATCCCGGGGTAGAGTTTAGAATTTTCCCCTAGGTGACTTGGAGTGATGAGGTTGAGGACTACAGTGAGTTTCGTTGAAGGATGACGGAAAGAATTGGAAGGAGTGACTATAACTGATCGATATGATGTTTTTGAGAGAACCCACAATCTAGGAGTGGCTTTAGGACTTTGTTGATTTATTCCGACAGGGTGGTCGGAGCAGTAGTTGAGGACGTGAAGGCGAGGTAGTGAGTCGGTGGGTAGGATTCCCCTTTTGGATAAGTAAGCAGGACTGGATCGCTTCGGGTAAGAGTTTATGTTGGGTAGTGGTTGAATTATTTTAGGTTTCCCTACCGACCAAGAAACTGGGAGTCTGGGGAGGACTTGAGTTGGATTTCGGAAGGTGTAGGTGGTTGTACGTGAGGATGTACTCTATGAACTATGTTGACGTATTTTAAAATACCTTTGTTTCTTTTAGTTTGCAGAGTTTCCCTTGCGTACACCATGAAGTTTTAGGTACGTTCGACTTGAGAGAGTGTCAGAAGTGCTGAACTGGTAGTAGGGGTGTTGTGGCGTAGTCAGACCAGTTGTTATTGGCAAGCGTTGACCACCGGGTAGTAGACCAGCTGTAGGGTACGAGCTGTGGAATTTCGGGATGAAATTCTTTTAAGGAGGGTAGATTGTAACGACCCATCCCGGGAGTCCGGATTAACAAAGTGATTAGCAACGGATTAGCTGGGTTCATCGGTGTTTAGTTGGTTACTTTTGGACCTTGGGCGTAGAATGATGATTTTGCCCCTAGAACGGGCAAAAATGTTGATTTTTAGTTTGGGTGGTCAATTGGGCCTTGACCGATGACTGTGACGTAGTTCGGGACGTCACGAGTCCGTAGACAGGTGGCACGCCCGATTCCAACATCCGAGGAGGAAGTTATGATGTTCGGAAGGTTGAGGGCATTACCGTAATTTGATTAAAATATGGGGAAAAGTTGACTTTTTGTACGATGAGGTTTTTACGCGTAGATCGAGGATCATTAGGTAGATCTCGTCCTTCTGAGTTCAACGACAGGCGGCATGCTTCCATCGGACGTAGGACGAGTGAGTTACGGGTCTAGAATGGTGAAGGGGCAAAATGGTAATTTTGATTTACAAAGGCATTTTGGTCTTTTGGTGCATTGGGATTTGTACAAAAGAGATGAGGGCAAGTGTACATGAGTGATTGGATATTTTGAGTTAGGGACCATGGGATGGTGGACACGTGGGGGTGCTCTAGTGGGTTCTAGGCTTTGTGCACGGTGCAATTATATGTGTGTGTTAGTCGTGTTCGAAGAGGGAGAAATAGAGGGTGAGACAGTGAGGAGGAATTGATCGAATTGCAGAGACTGAGTGAGTGTGTGAGTGTTGTGCGGTTCTGTGGTGTTCGAAGGAGAGTGGGTGATCGTGTTTGTGAGGGTTTGGGTGTGATTGTGTGAGCAGAATCCGAGAAACAGGGAGGAAAAACCAGAGAACCACAGTGCACGGTTGTGCATTTTCAGTGACCAAACCGTCAAATTGAACCCGTGGTGGTGTCGAGAGGCCTGAGGAGAGTCGAGCAGACCCAACGGAGCTCACGGTGGCGGTCGGAGAACAGGTAATTTTTTGAATTCCCTTTGATTGCTCTGTTTTGCTGTTTGGTTTCAGACGTTAAGTCGTGAAGTTAGGGACTGAGTCGACGTGTTCTGTAGGTTCTATTGAGTCCAGTAGGTCCCCAGGAACCTGTAGAAGTCAAAACCGTGACGGGGGATTTCACGGGTGGTCGGAAGTAGAAACAGGGGTCTTTGTTGGTTACGGGTACGAGTTTGGGACGACGGGTTAGAGGCAGTATTGTCGTGTTTTGAGTAAGGGATTGAGTTGCTTAAGGTAGGACGAAGCTAGGGGAGTTAAAAGGAACAAAAACGGACGACGGACGACGGACGATGGACGGCGGAGAACCGGTCACGCCGGTTCAGACCAGTCTGACCATCGAGGAAGAAGATGAACAGTGTTCTGTGTGCAGGCGCGTGAGGCCCACGCGCATCCACTTTGGGCGGTACGTGGGGGCGCGTGGCAGCTGTTCTAGGGAACTTTCCAACTAGGTTTTTAGTCTACTCGTTGTGACGAATTTTTTGGGATAAGTTTCGGGACGATCGGACGTTGTTTCGGGTTAGTTCTACGAGATCGAAGGTTTAGGGTCTCGGTTAATTACGTTTAACGTTCAGGGAAATTTGTGGGAAATTAGGAGAACCTTTGTTGACGTGTTAGTGACGAGTTTTGGTGACTTGTGACAGGATCGGGAATCCCCGAGGCGGACGAGGAACGTACAGGACTTACGGGACGCGAGTGACGTACCCGGTAACTGTGAGTGGACTTCTTCCTTATAACTGAGCATGCATAACTGCTTTTAATTACTTGTTTTATGGTTTTCATTATGATTTCATGATTATTGAATGATTTATACCTGTTTTATGAAATGGCACGGTTTTCGAGAAATTACGTATCTCAACACGTTTTTCGAGAAATGCTAAGAGTGTTATTTTGATGCCATGATTTTGGGATTTCAAACGATAAATGGTTTTGAAAGATTATAATGGATTTTGAGACATGATTTGATGATCAAGGGTTTTCGGTTTTAGAATCGGATTTCGGAAAGCGGAATTTGGTTTTAAAGTTGAAAAGTGGATTTTGGATTTGGGTTCGGAATGATGGTTCTGGATGCCGGAAGGGGCTTCAGACTAGTGATTTCGGATTCGGGTTTGGATATGGATTTAGAAATGGTTTTCAAATGGTTTTGGATTGGATTTGCTGGATCTGGTTATTGGGTTTAAAGACTCAGATTGAGTTTAAAGACTCGGGAGTTTAAAGACTCGGATGTACTGATATTTTCCCCCGTAGGCCTGTTGAGTTTAAAGACTCGGGAGTTTAAAGACTCGAATTATATTGAGGCCTGAATTGAGTTTAAAGACTCGGGAGTTTAAAGACTCAGATAGATCCAGCAGGTTTGATAGGATGATTACATTGGTATTTTATGTTTTACTGCTAATGTTTTATAATGTTTTATCATACTGTGTTTATGTTGCTGCGGTTTCCATGATTTAAATGATATGATTTATAAATGTTTTCAGACACTGAGTTATGCATGCATGTTTTCAAAACGGAGGGCCAAACCCTGGTTTGTTATGAAATTTGTTTTTGAAACTTTTATTCTTTTCGGTACACTCACACCTTCTGGTTTTTAATTGCCTTCCAGGTCGTGGAGCTAGAGCGGGGGTTGACGTTGAGGCAGTGTCGGAGGCATAGGGTTATCCTCGGAGTGTTTTCCGTTACGTTTTCTGTTGTGCGTGTAGTACTGTTTATTTTGTTTTGTACTATGCTCTGTATAACGGTTGACTCTTGTTGGATTTTAAATTCTCCTTCGTCTGATAGTGTAATTTGTGGTTTTCGTGAGGTCGTTTCGGTCTTTTGTGTTGGGTTGTCAGAAGGGAGCAGGGTTCACCTCGGTTATTGGGGTGATAATCGGGGTGGGTTCTGTCACCCACTATTGCTTTCTTGATGGATACTCTGGATACAACCAAATAAGCATTGCTCAGGAAGATCAGGAGAAGACCACTTTCTCATGCCCTTTTTGTAACGACCAGGGGCAAAATGACCGTTTTGCCCCTGGTCGTTGGCAAAACGTTGACTTTTATTCGGACGGTCAAATGGACTTTGACCAATGCCCGTGACGTAGGTTGGGACGTCACGAGTTCATAGACAGGTGGCACGTTCGATTCCGACGTTCGTGGTGGAAGTTATGATGTACGGAAGTTCAAGGGCACTTTCGTAATTTGGTCGAAATAAGGGGAAATGTTGACTTTTTGATCGGGTGGTCCGATGGCCGAGGACCGAGGACCGTTAGGAATGTCTCGATGCCCTGAGTTCGTTGATAGGCGGCACGCATCAATCGGAGTCCGAATGACCGAGTTACGGACATGGATGCGTGAGGGGCATTTTGGTAATTTTCTGCACAAGGGCAGAATGGTAATTTCACGGGGGCTGCTGCACGGGCACTGTAGCACCGTGAATGGGGAAACACGACCAGTGCACGGGGGGCATTGTTTAACCTTGAAATTGAAGTGGGGTATGGTTTAATGTGTCCATTAATTGTTAAATAGGATTGAGGAAGTGGAATCGTGGTTGAGTGGAACTGGGAGGATCAGTCGTGCACAGTGCACGGGTGGTTTCAAATTTCGGTGAGGTTCAGTTTGCGGAAAGCAAATTCCCAGTGGGTCTGAGATTGTTTCCACGAGTTGTCGTCCTCATTGTGCGTATTAGCTGAGTTGTGAGCTGAGGGGATTCACTTTGGATAAGGACTGAGTGAAAGATTTGGAGCGTTGGCGGACTGTGTCTGAACTGGAAAACAGAGATATGGGAACCGTGAGCAATTGATCGTCCTTGCGTGTCTGTGAGAGTTCTGTGTGATTCTGCGATCAAGGGTGAGCGGCCAGGCAGACTGGTGAGTGATGTTGGCTGAGTATCGTGTGAGGACAAGCCTCTGTGTGTGAGTGTGCTCTCAGGAAAAACCGAGAGGTGTTGACTGGGTGGTGCAGCCAGGAGTAATCGAGTGGAACCAATTTGGTCCGAGGGGAGGCTAGGACGACTCTGGAACCCAGTAGGATGCGGCGGAGAGCACGGTGGCGGACGGCAAGCAGGTAATCCTCATTTTCCCTCTGGGTGCTCTGTTTTACCGTTTTGGTTCAATCGTTAAGTCGTGAGGTTTGGGCGCAAGTCGAAGGTTTCTGTCGGTTCGGTTGGACTCCTTAGGTCCCTAGGAACCTTGTGGTTGTGACGCCATGATGGGGGGAACCTCTGGTGGCGGAGAGTCGAAACAGGGCTTTGACGGGCTGTAAATTCGAAGTTTGGAAGGGTAGAAACGGGCTCAATCTTCGTGATTCAATTAGCTAAATCAATAGATTATGATTGGACGAATCTAATGGACTAATTAGGACTGAAAACCACCTAGAATAACCAGAGAACCGTGAACGCCGGTCTGAACCTGGTGAACCGGGTTCACCAGAGATAGACGATGACATTGTAGCGGCGTGTGGGCTTCACGCGCAGCCGTTTGCGGCGGCGCGTGGGGGCGCGTGGGGAGTCCAATGGGGAAGTGTCCAACATGGGAAATAATCTACACAATGTAACGGACATTTTAGCGTTGGTTTCGTGTCGATCGGACCCCGTTTCGACATTGTTCGGAATGTCTGAAGGTTTTAAGTCGGGTTTAAAAATACTTAAAAATTCTGGAAAATTACGGGACTTGATTAGGACGTTATTGTGGAGGTTAGTAACCCTCTAATGTGATATGAACAGGTTCGGGAGTCCCGGTGTTAGCGACGAGGCCCGGGAAGGCGGGTGGCACGCGTATCGAGGCGCTCGGTTAAATGGTCTGTGAGTGGACATTGGTTTTGATAAATTCTATGCATGCATAACTGTTTCGTGATTGTGGTATTTTCTTTTATATGCTTTGATTTGAATATCGGTGAATTTATGTGGTTTCACGCATTTCGAGGCGATTTACGGTTTTGCGCGTAAATCGAGATTTTCCGGATTTGCACTGATTTCCATGATTGTGGTTCGAATATGATTTTATGAAACAGTTACGGATTTGATAAAGTAAATTCGGGCCAGGGGCCCAGTTGATTTAATAAATCGGGCCAGGGGCCCAGTTAATTTATATATGCGATTTCGGGTCAGGGACCCTAAAATGGAATTGAATAAATGATTTCGGATTTAATAATCAAATAATTGGACTTATGACGGTTTTATGGAATTTCGGGGCAGGGCCCTTGTGATATTTTGAAAACGAATAATAAAATGTGTTCCATAAAACCATCTCGATACGAGGATATATATTGGTCTCCTCCAGGTGTCTGGGACACTGGGGAAGTCACGGTGCATTGCCTGCGAGGGGTCATTGTATGGAGCGGCCGGACCGTATAGTGACTCAGGAGCAGGATTGCTATGATTAGACGTCTGGGACGTCAGACATCTGGGATGTCAGAGATATGGACCCGGTGAGACCCCGGGCAGCACGCGTCGCTTAATACCGTGAGATATGACGCCTGGGACGTCAAGCGTCTGGGACGCTAGGCATCTGGGATGCCGGAGATGGTAAAGTAATAAACATGTGCCACTGGATTTATGAAATAACTTTTGGATTGAATTTTGGATTGAAACTATGTTTGCGGTTTCCGGGCTAAGGCCCTAAGGGTTATTTCAAATAAATATTTGACTATTGGTTTTTGATGCATGCATATGTTTTTACTGAGGGGCATAAATGTCTTATAAAATGTATTTTACAAACTTGCTTATTTTCGTCCACTCACAGCTTTTGGTTTTTAACGCCCTTCAGGTTGAGCGCGGATGCGACTGCAGCAGGGGACCGGGACATTGCATGCCTCCTCCATCGATCCTTGCGCACTCTGGATGCCCGTAGGGGCAGCGGCGTTGGGTTATCCCTTGTCTGGCACTTCGTGTCAGACGGGAGCACGTCACATCCTGTGGTAATCCCGGGGGGATTGGGATGGGTCGTGTCACTTTTGGTACATTTGCTTACAGGAGGATGCCATCCGGTTTGTGCAATGCACCAGGTACTTTTCAACGTTGCATGCTTTCCATATTCTCTGATTATGTAGAAAAGATTATTGAAGTATTCATGGATGACTTTAGTGCATTCGAAGATATTTTTGATGCATGCTTATACAACCTTGAACTTATATTGCAAATATGTGTCGATTCTAGGCTAGTACTTAACTGGGAGAAATATCACTTCATGGTAACTCAAGGGATATTTTTAGAACATATTTTTTCAGCTAAAGGTATAGAGGTTGATAGAGATAAAGTAGATCTTGTGCTGTACTGACCTTCTCCTACTTCAGTGAGAGAGATCTGTTCGTTCCTTGGACATGCAGATTTCTACCGGCGATTCATCAAAGACTTCTCATCAATTTCTAGACCCCTATGTCGTTTACTCCAAAAGGAAACCACCTTTGTGTTCACTGCCGAGTGCCAAGGGTCCTTTGACAAGCTAAATGAGTTGCTCACCAGTGCTCCTATCTTATGTGCCCCAAAATGGGCTCTGCCATTTGAGCTCATGTGTGATGCCTCCGACTATGCAGTAGGAGCTATCTTAGGACAAAGAAAGGACAAGAAGCCCTACGCCTTTTACTATGCCTCTAGGACATTGAATGAAGCTCAACAAAACTACACAACCACTGAAAAGGAACTATTTGCAATAATCTTTGCTCTTGATAAGTTTCGTTCTTACTTACTTCAATCCAAAGTTATTGTGTATACAGATCATGCTGCTTTGAAGTACTTGATGACCAAGAAGGATGCCAAACCAAGACTTATTTGATGGATCCTCTTGCTCCAAGAATTCGACATTGAGGTAAGGGATAAGAAGGGAGTAGAGAATGTTGTTGCCGACCACTTATCCAGGATCGTGAAAAATCAGGAGGATGACAGCATACTTGAGACCTTTCCAGACGAACAACTCTTTGGAATTCAGGTAAGTACTTTTGCCACCATTTGGTATGCTAATATTGTGAACTACTTAGTGACTCAACAATTCCCGAATATCATGCCTCGATATCAACGTGATAAGCTTAAACATAATGCTAGAACTTACTTATGGGATGAACCTTACTTGTGGAAACAATGTTCTGATTTAGTAATTAGGAGATGTGTCCCAGATAATGAACATAATTCTATACTTGCATTTTGTCATGCTGAAGCATGTGGGGGACATTTCGGATCCAATAAAACAGCCCTTAAAGTGTTGGAATCAGGTTTCTTTTGGCTTTCTTTATTTCGTGATGCTCATGCATTTTGTGCTACATGTGATAGATGTCAAAAATCTGGTAATCTAGGACCTAGAGATCAAATACCGCAGACATATATACTTAATGTTGAAATTTTTGATGTATGGGGCATAGACTTCATGGGATCATTCCCTTCTTCTTTTGGTTTTGAATATATACTTCTTGTTGTGGATTATATAGCAAAATGGGTGGAAGCTAAAGCCACTCATACTAATGACTCTAAAGTTGTTGCAGTTTTCCTTCGCACTAACATATTTTCTAGATTTGGTGTGCCCTGAGCATTGATCATTGATGGGGGAAGCCACTTTTGTAACAAAACAATAGGCGCATTATTGAAGAATTATGGAATCACTCACAAGGTATCAAATCCATATCACCCTCAAACCAACGGTTTAACGGAAGTTAGCAACCGAGAAATCAAGAAGATACTCGAGCGCACCGTTCGCCCTTCACGCAAGGATTGGAGTACCAGGTTAGATGATACCTTGTGGACCTATAGAACAACGTACAAGACCCTTCTAGGAATTTCCCCATTTTGTTTGGTCTATGGAAAAGCATGTCATCTTCTAGTGGAGTTAGAGCACAAAGCTTGGTGGGCAGTGCACAGTTCAACATGAACTATGATGAAGCAGGTTTGCACCGGAAATTGCAAATTTGTGAACTTGAAGAAATTCGGAATGATGCATTCGATAGTGCATGGATCTACAAAGAACGTACCAAAGCCTTACAAGACAAGATGATCCGAGGAAAGACCTTCCAAGTTGGCCAGAAAGTGTTACTTTTCTGCTCACGTCTCAAAATCTTCCCAGTTAAACTTCATTCCTGATAGGGTGGCCCTTTTATTGTTACTCAAGTTTTCCCTCATGGTGCTGTGCAGGTAAAATCACTTGATACCGGAGAGAGAGTTCAAAGTCAATGGCCATCGGTTGAAGCCCTATTTCGCAGACCTCAACGAACAAACTGTGGAGGCAATATCCCTTCATGATCCAGTCCCACCGATGGAATAAATGAAGCACTTCGTCTAGGTTGAATGGACATTAAACTTCAAGCGTTTCTTGGGAAACAACCCAATGACGGAGAAGTGGAGGAGCCATCAAACTGAGATTTGTTTTCTTAAACCCTTCATTCTCTTTACTTTAATTACTTTTGTCTTTATTGCTTTATTTTCGTAAATCTATTCTCCTTACTAAGATTATATGCTTTCACTTTCATACATTGAGTACAATGTCAGATTTAAGTGTGGGGGAGGGGTTTACAACTTTATTGAGTCTTATTTCAAAAATCAAAGAAAAAAAATGAAAAAAAAAAACAAAAACCAAAAAATATTTTATGTGTTTTAATCGTCGGTCTTGAGTCTTTATGTTTAACTTAGTGTTTTTAAAGGAGTCTTAGGATTCCCTTTAACCTGTCGATGATTAAAATAACGAATAAATGAAAATAACATGGTTAAAAGATGATCACTACAACTTGAATTGATTTGTTAATGCTTTATGATTAAGTGTTTATGACTTGTAGTAGATGATGCATGATAAACTAGTACAGAACGAGCATGTTAAGATACGTATGAATCATATGAACCCTATGTGAACTTTAGAGCCTTATATACTTCTTTGTTGAGTGATTCATATGAATTCTTTGTTTAAATTGATATACATATGCCTCCTAACTGCTTGCTATAACTTTCAATGAACTCTAGAGTACTAAAACTTATTCTATGTTATTTTCAAAGCTTTTAAGTCAATAAACTCTCTTATTTTGGACATGATTAAGGCAATAGGGTTAACACCAGTTATCCAAATATCTGAGGCCTATTTGATCACATAAGTGTGATTCCCCTAGTTTACTCACTTTGAGCCTACATTAAGCCTTTCTTTCATCAACCTAACAATCTCTTAACTTAAGCCTAGTATGAGACATCTTTTACCCTTATTCCTTGGACTTGGTTGAAGAACATAAAGATGGCGTGAAATACAAGAAAGTGATCTGATGAATGAAGACTTATATGTAAGTGTAGGGAATGACTTTGCTCAAACTATGTTGTTATTCATTGTATTACCTATCAAAAGAAAGAAAATAGAAAAGAAAAAAATTGATGAAAAAGAAAAAAAAAATCAAGAACAAAAGTTCTATGAGGTACTTAAGTTGAGTTTTGAGCTAAGTCCCATAAGCATGTAATTTGGAACAATGGAGTTTGGAGGCCCACATGAAGAATTTTGGCCCCTTACCCTAATTACAAGTTCAAAAGAGATTGATAATGAAGATTAAGGCCCAACAAGTTAATACTTGGCTTATGACTGTGGAAAACACTTATGCCTTTGTGATGGAGCCTTTGGTGAGTCCTGGAACAAATTTGATACCACTATCTTAAAAATTCCTTGCCTCTACACTTAGCCTCATTACAACCTTAAATTAAGACCTTATGATCCTTGAGATGAATAAATTTTGATTAGTTGAGTCTATCACTTGAGTAAGCTTATGGTTTTGGTTCATTTGTGCAAGTATGTTTACTCTCTTATGGTTTATGTTTGAAATTTTTATGAAGTAACTTACTTTCTATTATGTGAACATCTTTCTCACATATCTTGAGTGCAAACACAAACCCTATACACATTGAGTGGAAATCATGAGTGCATATCCTTATGAGTTGATTCATAATTGTTTTATTCATGTTGAGGTACATTTCACCAAGTTTACTCATTGTCTTACTTTTCAAGGCATTTTGTTATGATATATTAACTTTTTAATTTCATATGCTCTATAGCTCTTTAGTGTAAATCTTTGATGTCGTACTTATGTTGATACAATTTGAGACAAATGATTAAGGGCTTAGTGGTTTAAATTTTTAGTTTGTTTTGGTATTTGCTAGGGACTAGCAAACTCTAAGTGTAGGGGTATTTGATTAGCCTTGAATTAAGCACCATTTTATACCTTTTATACTTATCTTTTAATGTTTAAATAACAAACAATTGTAAAAAATAATATCTTTTGAGAGAATTGTGCAGAATTGGATAGAGTATGGAAATACGAGAATTTAGGCTAAAGAATCACCTCAATCGGAGTTATATTGAAAAAGTTATGATTAAATGAAAGGAGGCCACCAAAGTCCACTCAGGAATTCGGTAAGGGGCTACCGCATCCACAAAAGTAGCCTTAGGAACAGTATCGGCTAGCGCCTACCGAATCCATGTTGAGCGTCCCGGCGAGCGTGTACCGAAGCAGACACCTCTCTCCTCGGCGCGCGCCTACCGAACTGCCCCTCACCCTTTCAGCAAGCATCCACCGATTTTCCATCAGTCTCTCCTTGCGCGTTGACCACCGAAAATCGGCCCAAATTTCTGTGGGCTTTCACCGAACCGTCGCCTGTTCAATTTCAGCAAGCATTTTCCTTTCTTTTTAAGGAAAATTATCATTTTTAATTAGGATTTGTTTCCCCTTTTTAAGTTAGGAGTTTTTATTACCTTTTTAATTAAGTTTTGTATTTATTCTTTTTAGGATTTAGATTACCTTTTTAATTAGGATTTTATTACCTTTTTCCTTTAGGACTTTGATTTAATTAGTTTAATCCTTTTCCTTTTAGAATTAAATTGTGAACTCCTATTTATTTGAGGATTAATTTTCTCTTATAAATAGAGAGGCTTATGTTATTTGTAAGGGTCGCTCATTTTTGTACCTAAACTCTGCTCGACCAAACTTTCCAATTTATATAACCAATATTACTTTGCAAGATTAATTACATCATACTCCATCTTCTACCCTTCATCTGTGGCATAGTTGGGCGTTCCCTATTATCTCACCAAAGAGAGTTCATTCACTCAACATCCTTTGGGCTTCCCGGGAGAAAACGTGTAACACGACCTCTTTAACCCGTAGTTATATCTTGTCTTGATTATTTCTTATGAATTGATTATTAATCTTATCTTGGTCTTATGTTTTGTATTGATTTCAATAATATTTTAGTTTTAGTTATGTTTGAATATTGAGGCTTAATGCTTGATAGATGAGTTGGGCGTTCCCTAATCTATTATTGAAAGTGTGGAGGGTTTCCCATGCATGTACTTAAGAATATGCGAACATCTCGTAAAACTAAGGTTATAGGACTTTACGGATTAAAGTTAATATAATTCATGAATAAGTTAGGTTTAAAGAATGAGTTGACCATGTAAATATTAGATTATGTTAGTTTAGAGTAGTTTAACTTAGGACTTTTAAATCAATCTCTTTACTCCCCAATTAACTAATCAAACGAAAATCATGCTTAGATACCCTCAATCCTCGATTAAGAACGATCCCTACTTATCAATGCTACAATCTACAAAAAAGGGTTTTAATTTGCATATGTTTTTATTAAGTGTTGAGTGTGACTTTGTGTTTACTTTAATACTTAGTTTTTGTGTATCAGTGGTGCCATTCCGCGGTCCATCACGTACCCCTATGTTTTGGACCTTATGGATCCATTTTTTGTAGTTTCTAGGCCTTTTGGGCTTGTTTGGAGCCCTTTTAGGGAAAATTCCAGATTTTTTATCTTATTCAGGGTGGGTTTTGGACTGAGGGTCGGGGGAGTTTAAGTAACTGTGTATTTCTAGGATTTCGTGGATTTAGTGGTTCCTTGATTAGGGTGTTTGGACACTAGCTGGTATATTTGACTCACAATAGTTAAGAATGAGTACAAACTACCACCAGGTTTGGAATTTACGGAGTATTTTCCGAGGAACACTCTAGACGAGTTAAGATAACGAATTAGGACTCTAGATGAGTCAGGATTGTAGATTGGGCCTCCAGGCGAGTCGGGGTACTGGAATGAAACTTTGGTGTGAGCTAGGATTTCGGTAAGGGACTCGAACGAAGGCAGTGGAGCCGTTGGGTTACCAGCTAGGCATGGCTGTTAGTTGAGGAAGTTGTCGGTTGTTAAGTTAATTCATTGTCATGGGTTGCGACTGAGGTCGAGATGGTTATCAAACCGGGTTTACCTCACTTTCAGGGTCAGTGAATGGTGTGGGCGGTGACCCTTGGAGAGTGACTATTGTTGGTTTATCCCTTATCTGATGGTTTTTTGTTTAGGAGTTATGCCCTAGGGTACTTTTGGAATTTCCGCTTACGATGTTAGACGGAAGCAGGACCGGTATGATTTACGAGGTGTTTTTTGGGGCGAGTTCTGTCAGATATTATAGTATATTAAGAAAATACGAGTGTCGTACCCATAGGGACTTATAAAGTTTGTTAATTAAATCCAATGATGCAATGCCCTAAGAAAAGACTAAAAATAAAATAAAGTTGCTAAAATGGAAAATATGAGGTCAACAAAGAATTTTGGTTTTTGTAAACAAGTAATTTAAATTACAAATAAATAAAAGAGATTTCTATGATTGATTTGTGTAAACAATGAATGAAAATACTAGGTATCTGATTTCACCATACAATTCAATTATTTTAATTAACTTAGTGAAAAGATTCAATTTAGCTTTTAGGATTCGTTCCATCTGTATTATGATTATCTATTAGGTGTCCGGTTGGAACCAAGTATTCTTAATCATCAACTTAACCATGGTGTCTAGTTTAAGTCAAAAATAAAAAATCAATTAAGTTCAAAAGGAACATTCAGAATCAAAAAGTGACGTAGCATGATGTCTACATCAACAACAATTCTTTCATTCAATAGAGTTATCTCAAGGCTATACATATGATGTTTACTATAACATTGTCTCGAAAAATCAATAATTTATATCAAAGATGCCTAATCCAAAACATAAACATATAGATAGGATTAAGTACAAAGAATGAAACTAGAAACATTGAATTGATAAAAGAAAAGTTAACTAAGAAATAGAATTTCATGTAAGGTTACATTAGTTTTCTTTCATGTCAGATTACATCAGATTCCTAGCAAAAAAATTTAGCAACTCCTCATCACTTATACCAACAAACATTATAATTATGAAAAACATAATTACAAAATTTGAATGAGATAGAAAAAACTCTTAGAGACTCCCTTTGGTGTTGGGCTTGCTCTTTCTGTTGATCGTCAATGACAATGGAGACTATGAGAGCTTTTTATCAAAATGGGTGTTAGCATATTTCTTTTTTTTCCTTGCTTTAGAACTCTCTGTTTTTGCTGCTGCATTTTTCTTTTATAACCATCCAAACTCTTCATTCCCACTGACAGGACCCGTCCCCGAAGGACATAGATAACCGTGCCCGGTCCTGCTCCCGTCTGACAAGTCAACCAAAAGTCCGAAACAACCCTTCAGCACCTGTCAGACAAAGGAATTTTGCGCCTATGCCCACACATACCTCCGCCTCTGGAATAGCCTCGATCATCGCGCCACGACCTGAAGGGTTAATAAAACAGAAAAGGTGTGAGTGGAAAAAAATGACCTCTTATAAAAACATTTATCAAAATACATTCTTACCCTCCAGTTTTCACAAACTTGCATGCATATCGTAAAACATGAGTAATAGTATGAAATCATCAAGTATGAACAGTGGACCGATAAAATCAAAACACATTTTCCCATGGTCCATAAAACTCATGTTCACCAAAACAGTTCATGTTATAAAACATCAAATCCCGGCTCTCAGGCCAAAACATGTGAAAACATAATCACTGGCCACAAAGGCCAAAAACCCGTACTCAATACCAGTACGTCATCACAAATAACCTCAATCAGCACTAATCACAAGTGCACAATATCCAGTCACTCTCTCGGGAACAGACACCTCTGGGCTCAACCCCCTCGGGCTCAGTCACCTCTGGGCGAACACATCCCCAGGCTCAGACCCATCCGAGTGGTACATCCAGGCTCAGTCTCATCCGAGAAGCTGACTACCATAGGATCAACTCATGAACCCACAATCACATCTGCACTACTCACAAGTGCACAATCACATCATCCAAATAACCCCGTCACGATATCAATGCAACGCGTGCAACTCGGTGTCTCACGTCCGAGTACATCCCCCAGGATCTACGACGTCTAGGGGGATATCAACTCTAGGATCAACGACGTCTAGAGGATATCATCATAATCCCACGCTCCTGCGAGTGAGCCTCCCTCGGAGCTACTCATCTCCAGGCAGTGGATCGTGACTACTCCAGGATCTACGACTTCCGGAGGAGACTATCAAATCACAGAGGATGGTATATGTGGAACAGGTCACCAAAAACCAGTAATCTCATTTTACAATCATTTATGTCTCAAATCAAGTCAAAACATTTCAATAGGGCCTAAGCCCGAGACATAGCTTTCACAAATCAAGTTCCACAAAACCATCATTAAACAGTGTCCAGGATTCACTTTATAAATCAAAATCATCAATTTAATCATATTCACATGTGACTCCAAATCCGAGTCAAAATCACTATTCACTTGGGTCACAAGCCCAAAATACAATTTTCACGCAAATCCGTGCAACCGTAAACCCGAGTTGCCACGATCACGTAAATCCATAAAATCAATCACTGACTCATAATCCGAGTCCAAATATTATTTTCAATCCGGGCCTAGCCCAAAAACATCAATTTCATCATTTCTCGAAAATCGTGCTAAGATATAATATAATAATCATAAAACCGAGAAAATCGAGAAATCACCGGATTGAAATACCAATCATGCCACAACATATCAAATCATATAATAAAGCATTTAAAATCATATATGCATGCATCACGGTTAGAAAACAAAAGTCCACTCACACACACCGTTCAAAACGGTTCGTTTCCGGGCTGCACGTTTTTCTGTAAATTCTGGAAATCACAACTCCTGCCCAAAATCATTATAGAGGGTTACTAACATCTCAAAATACTTCATATAATTTTCCTCAATTTTTTCCGGAATTTAAATACGTATTTTAAACGTAAAACAAAACTTCGGATACACGGAACATTACCGAAACGATATCCGATTTCCTCGAAACCAGCGTCAAAAAGTTTGTTACATTGAGAGGATCAAAAGTCATGTTGATCGCACCTCGGGATTCTCGCTCACGCGCCCTCACGCGCCAGCTACAGTACTGCTACAGTGCTCCTTCTACACCCGTTTGTCTGGTAAACGGGTTGAAAAACCCGCGAACAGACCCGGTTCAAACTCACCCAATTCGACACCAATTTAATCCGTTCTTTCAACTGATCCCTTCTAATCCAACTCTAATTGAGTTCTGCAAGTTCAATTACTCGAATCATGGTCTAAATCCTCACGACTCTCGATCGATCCTCGACGGGTTTTCAATTCGGGTTTCACGATTTCGTCCCTGGTTTCAAATTAATTCATTCAGTTAGCATCGTGAGAGTGTAAGGAACATTTCCACAAGATCAATTTGAGAATTACTTACCTCTAACCCATTGAACCCAAGCTCGAATTGAAGCTACCATGGAAGCTCAGTTCTTCCTCAATCCGACACCGTTTCACTTCGGTTTTGTTGCAGAAAGGTTCGTATGGATCCCAGAAGTCGAATTGAATCATCAATTTCGATCCTCACCGTTCATAATTACCATTTCGAATTTCCCTCTAATTTTTCTGATTTTCGAACTGAATTCCCCCAGTGGCCTCTCTGCCTCACGAATTTCTCTCTCAATTCGGCTCCCTCAGTCTCCCAATTGCACAATGAAACCGAAACAAAGGTTTATCAGCTGTTAATGGGCAATCATGAGGACAATCCCAAATTTAGGGGATTAATGTCCAAAGCAATATGATGGTGTTTCCCATGATTCCCATTTCTATGTTAGCTGGGGCATGGAAGATGACAAAGTGACAGATGTCACAATCTGTTAGCAAGAATCAAGGTTAAAAGACCATTTTGCCCTTCGTACGACAAATTACCATTTTGCCCCTAGACATCCATGACCCGTAACATTCGTATCCGAACTCCGTTTTCGACGTGCCGCCTGTCGTTGTACTCAGGGCATCGAGACCTACCTAACGGTCTTCGAATCGTGTGAAAATTAGTTGGCAAACAAAAAGTCAACATTTTCCCCCTTTTTGCCCAAATTACGAAAATGCCCCTCAACTTCCGAACGTCATAACTTTCACCTCGAATGTCGGAATCGAACGTGCCACCTGTCTATGAACTCGTGACGTCCCGAACTACGTCACAGTCATCGGTCAAAATCCGTTTGACCGCCCGAACTAAAAGTCAACATTTTGCCCACGCTAGGGGCAAAACGATCATTTTGCACGTTTCGTCCGATTTCACTCAACTAATCCCCGATTAGTCATTCTAATTCATAATTAATTAATATTCAATCCTGATATTCGGGACGGGTCATTACATCCACCCTATCAATTTTCATTACATTGAAGACCTTAATTGCTTAAGGATGTTACATTCCTTAGACAAGCAATTATCCCCCAAGCAATTAGAGCTAGTTATGACTAAAATGAAAGAACATTTAGGTGCCTCAAAATGCCCTTGAACTGTCCAAAAAGGTTCCTTCCAAGGCAGGTAAGTTGTGACGCCACTTGTTAAAAACTGCGCAGGAATTCCTAGATGACCTTCTGGTACAAAAATTGAGATAACATCTTCTCAAAAATTCGGAATCAGGAACCGTAAAATTCCCCAGAAACTAGACTTCCATAACTTTCCAAACTGTAAAGAAAATCACCCAATTCATCCCGGGGAATTTATGGCGGCCAGAAGAGGATGGATAGTTTGCACAGTAATTTTCAACTTCAGCAGTTCTTTTATAAAATAAAAAAAAAAAAATTCACAGGAAAACATAACATAAACCCTAGTTAAGAAGGACATTAAATACATATAAATTTAAAGTTATCAAATATACCATCCAAAAAACTATTGTTGTGCCTTGGTTCGATACACTTATCCTGACTTAAGGGAACCTGCATATCTAACTATTAACTTACTAAAATAATACGTTGCTAACTTGAATATCATGGAAACCAGATGAACTTGGACTACGTTGGAAAGAAAATTATTAAAGTCTTTGGATACATTAAGAAGGCATAGAAGAAAAAAAACAATGTAAGCTATCTTATCCGTTTACCTCACAATCGTTTAATCAGAACAAAGGTTCTTGGGCCGCAAATTGAACCTATTTACAATTGTCTAGTAACAGTTTTTATTAGTTGTACGTTTACTTTGAAGGCATTTAAGACCTGTTTACTTTCGGGTTAACCAATTTAGGGATAGACTATGATCCAAAGGCCCTTTAATTCATACTTCCAACTCATCCAAGAGTCCTCATTGCACTACACTTTAGCAAAGAGACTCATGTGAAGTGCTCTTTCGTTCCATAGTCGGATTCTGCGCGAAAACATGATGCTTTGACCCCAATCCCATAATCCCCTCGACCAAATAATTGAGTAAATTGAAGTTCTCTTTCGGAAACCATGTTGTCGCGACCATCACTAATTTTTGGGCAGGAACAATGATATATAAAAGTACATATAATCCTACAAGACCTTTGGTGGCCGAGTAAAAAAAATTTACTCAATTATTTGGTCTAGGGGATTATGGGATTGTGGTCAAAGCATCATGTTTTGTGTTTTTATTTATTTATTTTTATATGTATTTGGTCAGCATGCATCCTTTTTAAGGAAATCTTCTGTTTGACAGCAGTTTTGTCACTAAATAATTGACAATCCAGCATTCAGTAATCCATATGGTGATCCACCATCCACTCTCACCACAAAAAATACTGCACAACTTTTACACCAGGTTCCATTTCCACTTTCTACTTTTCTACTGATTCTGATGTAGACACGCAAATTTTACTTTCTACCGATACTCTTGAGAAAAGAGGGAATTGAAAAGTCTTCCAGAGTTGAAAAAGTTGAACGAAACAGAAGGGGAAAATAGAGCATTAAATAGCTCTCAATTCAGCTGGGGTGGAGTGCTCCAGTTTTTCATCGCAAATTGCACCACGCACATTCTTATTTATTATCCAACAACTTCTCCTCCTGCCTCTCAAACCTCACCTAATCCTTCTCTATCTGTATCTTCTCTACGATTCCGAGGGGAAGGAAAATTGCATCTTTACCGACAATGCGATCTTCCTTCACCAAGACATCATTTTCCGGCAAAATGTCCTGACTTTCCTCCGTTTTTCACGGATATTCTCTGAAAGGTCTTGTGGGTTTTGCTTAGAACTCGTTTTCCAACAATGGGTAATCGATTTATTTGCATGTCAAAGAAGGATAGTAAAGATAATGGATCCAGAAGCAAGAGAATGAATCGCTCACAAAGGAAACTGCTGGCTGAGGAGGAGTTCTTGCACAGGCAAGCTCTGTCTATGGCTCTCCATCAGCACCAACTGTCTCAGAGGTTTGATGGATCCATGTCTAGGAGAATTGGGTCCACAAGCTCTAGGAGACTCACTGATCCATTCTCTAATGGGAAGCAGGTGGGTTTTGTTTGCTGCAAAAATTGATCTCAAACTCATTTTCACTTTTTCCTTATTCATCATTTGATCTGTGATGAAAAGTGGATTTAATTGAATAATCATCTTTTTGTTAAAGCTAAAAAGTGCTTCATTATACGTGAATTCAACAGTTGATCAATAATTTTGTTAAACAAGTGAAAAAGCAAGGAATTATTCTACTGTCTGTTTATCATGATGACTTCAAAAGTGCATCTTAAAAGTAGCTCTAGATGATTGTGCTTCAAAGATCTGGCAATTATATTATTCTAACTCAGTCTTATGATCTCTAGCTTACTTTTCTTTTTTATTAGAAGAAAAAGTTCGTTTGAAGACTAACTTTTTCTTGGCAAATTGATAATTAGCTCACTCCAGTATGGGTGGGTGGTAGTGGAGCTTTCTAGATATTTTATCAGGCAGTTAAGAGATCAGTGCTTCTGCGGTGCTTAAACACTATTAATGGCACTAAGTGTGAAAAGTGCTCTACAGTCTGAAGTGAATTCGAGATAGTATGGAGATCTTTAGTGTGCTGGACCGTTTGGGTCAATTTATTTTTTTAAAAATATTTCCCAATTACAAGCGCTACCTTTCTTTTCAGTAGAGGCTGAATTTTTCTTGATACCATATTTACATACATTTATATCGTATGTAATTGAAAAGTTCGAATCGTAAACTGAAGCTGTCATTCTTAAGAGATTTGGCTGTATATCCTGTATATCCCAGGATTGTCACTTAGCAAGATTGTGGAAGCATCTATTTGCAAATTTTACGTCCTTTTTCTGATGTACTTTTTTTAATTTTGTGCTTTGTAGTTCAAATATTCAATAACCAAGCCTTACTGGGCTGCAACTGTCAATATATATGTCATAACTGTCAATTTATTGGCCTGTGGGTGTCAAATTTACACCATGTTAGGTAATCCATTAAGATAATTTAGTTCTCTTCTAGAATATGATAATACCTAACATGTTCATGTGCAACTCCCAATTTCCATGAAACTTTCACCGTCCTTCTGGTCCTATGTTTTGTTTGTTGACCTGCTTCCTTAGCCAATAGATTTACATAGGTAAGTAACTTACCACAGTAATCAGTGAATACTGATATGGTCATGCACCATTTCATGTCCATCCTCTGATGACTGACTAGCTCGTTTATGGATTTTATTATATTTGATAGGGACCGGAATTTTTGGAGAATGTTAAGTCAACAAAATTTATTCTAGTACACGGCGAAGGGTTTGGAGCATGGTGCTGGTACAAGACAATTGCCCTGCTAGAGGAAGCGGGATTGCTTCCGGTTACCTTTGATCTCAAGGGTTCTGGTATTGATCTCACAGATACTAACTCCATCACTACGCTGGCTGAGTATTCAAAACCATTGATTGACTATCTACAAGATCTTTCAGAGGATGAAAAGGTTCCGAACTGTAATATCATTCATGTTATTACACTCGGCATGTATAATTGCCAAGTTTATAATGTATGTAATATTTTTGCAGGTTATCTTGGTTGGGCACAGTAGTGGAGGTGCCTGTGTTTCATATGCACTAGAGCATTTTTCGCAGAAAATTTCAAAAGCTATTTTCATCTGTGCTACTATGGTGGCTGATGGCCAGAGACCCTTTGATGTGTTTGCTGCAGAGGTAAAATATTTAATGATAAATTGGTCAAAGCTAACATCAATTAAGAATTTGTTGGCCCTGTCTGGAAATTATGATGATTGGGCATTATATCACAATTACTTCTATACAACACTATATACTTTTTTCTTTCACAAGATTGCGAGATAGTGCAACTATTTTTTCACACAATTTCAATTGAGCATCATGTGTTGGACAAGTATTGATTCCTCCCATCCATGCAAAATTATTTGTCTCAGAAGTTTTGATTGAATAACAAGCTTCTCGTGAACCATTATGTCTGTGTAGTATACATATACCGTAATGTTCTGTCATTAAATTTAACATCTCAGGTGCTGTGTGAGACTGTCAATCAGAGCCATATCATACCGAATCTATATCTGAATATATAATTGTGAATGACAGTTTGTCTCATAAGTCAATTCATACCATGTTGGACTGTCTAGCAATAGATAAATGGGGAATGCAAACCTCCACCCACGGGATGTTGGCATCCTCCTTACCTTTGTGTTAGAAAAGAAATCTTTATATTCTTGTAGTGACGACGGTTATGAAGTAACTTTAAAGAAAACTGTTTTTCCTTTTTTAAGCAAGTACTTTTCGTCCCCTTCTTGCCGTGGATGCCATTCTTCAAGACAATTTAATTTCTTTATGTTGTCTAATTGTCGTATTCTCAAGAAGGAAATCTGTAATGCAGCTTGGTTCCGCAGAACAATTTATGCAAGGATCAAGGTTTTTGATTCATGGGAATGGAAAAGAAAAGCCTCCTACAGGATTCATGTTTGAGAAAGAGCAGATGAAAGGGTTATATTTCAATCAATCACCTGCAAAGGTATGTTGTAATTAAAGCAGATAGCTCTGTCTAGTTTTGAAGGTTGATATTATCTTAGTATCGTTTCTTTTCCTCACAAGAAGCAGCATTTCTACATAAGTTATGGCAAATTACTCATACAATAATATATGGAGCACAATGTTTATATATAGGCCATTAGATTATTTGAGACTAAATTCAGAGCTAAAATAATATAATTAGCATTAAGATGAGAACTTGAAAATGGGAGCATGAGATTAAATTGAATAGATGGTTCTATTTCTTTCTTTATTCTATTGTAGGTCATTGTAATCTCCTGATTATATGTAGCTCCATTGCAATGAATGTGATCACTTATGACTTGAATATCAACAAGTGAGTCCTGCTCATACCTGATAATATACTTCTTATTTACTTGATGATATTTATCCAGTACTATATATTCCAAGGTCACTTCCAATATTAGAATATGAGCTCTCTTCATTAGTTTAAGTAAAATCATGTGAAGGGTTTATAAAATAATAGCATATTCCACTGTCTCATAGCTGTTTCCAGATCAGCATTTATTATGCTTCACAGATGTACCTAGTCACTTCTGAAGGTTCAGTCCTAAATGATTAAAAAATTTCATTTACTATCTAAACTACCATGTTGCCTGTATTTTTTTTTCTTATTCATCTCCCCAGCAAATTTCAGCCCATCCTTCAAGGGCTTGGGTGAAATTCTATTTTAGAACAGACACACATGTGCGGATGCACACAAAATCATAATTTCAGATTCCGCTAGAACTTGCTTGCTTAAAAATTTCAACTTTTAATATTTGTTTACTATTAAACATAATGTTTTCAAGTTGAATTCATTCCTAATTCTGTAAATTTTTATTTATTTTTTAATTTTTATGTTCAATTGAGTCATTTGTTTCTTAGAACAATAGAGGATGTTCAGTCACCATTCGTTTTAGACAATAAGAAGTTAAGAACTAAGTTGTGTTGCTTTCCTGAGTTTCTTCCCAATGGTATAATCGTAAGAGGTGTTTATGTTTCATTTCATCGGTTTTAATTTGTTTTAACCTGCGATTAATTCATTCCAGGATGTTGTTTTGGCCATGGTTTCCATGAGACCTATCCCACTAGGTCCAATCATGGAAAAACTGTCACTGTCGCCTGAAAATTATGGAACTAGCCGGCGATTCTTCATTCAAACATTAGATGATCGAGCACTTTCACCAGACGTCCAAGAAAAGCTAGTCGGGGAAAATCCACCAGAGCGAGTGCTGAAGATAAAAGGCAGTGACCACTGCCCATTCTTCTCAAAACCACAATCTTTGCACAAAATGTTGCTGGAAATTGCTCAAATTCCATAGCTTAAAATACCATGAAAGGGATTCCTTTCATTTTACCTTTCCATTACAGAACCAATACGTCGATGATTCACTTAGTTTTACGATTTGGAAGGCCGTGGTTGTATGTAGAACACGGTGGCCGACTTGCTTGTATCCAATTTGTTAGTTTATGGATCAATGAAATATGCTGATTTACTCTTCACAAATGCAATTTTATGTTCATGCTAATGCGTGTTGAGGGTAGGGCTCAAGAAACCTGAATTTAGAGTAATGGTCCGCTGAAGGGTCCGAAACGAGCACAACTTTAATTTCTTTTCAACTTTATCATGTTCATTACATGTTCGAGTTAATCTCCAGTTCTATCGATCGACAATCAATTTGATTTTCGTTGGTGGTTTTAAGTAGCTTGAGCTTGAATTCCTGCTTGCGAGCAGCTTCTTTTCAATTTTAACAAAAAGCTGGATGCATAACAATTAGGACGCAATTAAATTAAGTGAATATTGGGTTCACTGAAATAGTCACGAAAATTAGGGTATAATTGCAAATATAGGATGCAGAAGTCAGAACCAACGTACATAATTTTTATCTTTTACCCAAATGATTCTTGATGTATGGTACACACTTCATAAACACCGGTAGGCACATAGAGGTAAAGTTTCCAATGCTCTACCAGTCCGCCACAAAACTACATCACAACATTGGGAACTTTTGAGTATTTCCCCTCCAGGAAAATGTAACATAAATAAACTATACATATGGCATAATGTTAAAAAGTCGTGCAATGATGATAAAAGTCAACCATCCCTCATACTTTGGTCATCTTGTCCCCAGGGCTTGTAACTTGGCACTCCAAATGGGCATGCTGCAGTCCATCATCCGGCGCAAGTTCCATCATACAAAACACAGATTTGGTCTACAATGTGAAAACAAAAAATCTTGTGAGACTGCAACCACTGATTAAAAACCATTTCAAAAGAAAACATTTGACATACCGTAATTTGGCCCAACCAAACATTCTCCTTTTAGGTAGCCTCCATTTTCACGATGTCTTCAGTGGAGGCCTTAAGCCACGAAAAGAGATGATTGCCTTGGACGTATGAGGGATTAGTGTGTTGACTGAATGATATTATCTGTTTTCAACAGAGCACAGAACTGTTAGCATATACCAAACCCTTGTGATGAGTTAATCGTTCGTCATAGATCCAGGTCAAGAATCAAGATGCAGGTTACACAAAGAAAAAATTCTAACAGAATAACAATAATGAAAGTTCATGATTTATGTCATTTTTTTTTTCGTTTGAAAAAAGACTTTGTGACTAAGAAAGTAAAGTAGAACAAAACTCCCAACTTCTATCCACACCACCCCAATCATATCATCAACCCTGAAACTTCTTTTGGAAAGTAATTGTCTATTTGAGAACTTCCAAAGCGGCACAATCCATGCATGTAATAATACCTTTCCCCAATTTCTTTCCCTTTCTCTAGATAGTAAAAATTGTGGAACCATCTGCTGCATGATATTTACACATTATTATTACCATAATCAGGCAAGACAGAATGGCTTATGTTTGATTGCTACAATAGATAGTTGCAAATTGCAATCAGTAATATCAATATGAATTCGATTGATCATTAATCATGGGCATTTAAGTTGTTGAACCTGTCAGAGACAAGGAAAAGATGGCAGAAGAGACTACTGCAGTTTCCTTCCGTTTAGCAATTAGAAGAGTGGAAAAAGTTGAGGCAAGACAAAGAAGGAACCAAAACATGTAAGTAGTCAAGGACATACCAGCTTCGGATATTTTAAGAACCTGAAGACGATTTTTGAACCCACACTTGTTTCTGCTAGCAAACAGTGAAAGATTATTAACTGCTGTCAGATAAAATGAAGGTGAAATAAAAATAATGTGGCAAAATACACAAGTGATGCATACCTCAGGAGCACCATGAGCAGCAGCACCTCTTTTAGATGGCTTCCCCTCACTTACATTTATAGAACTATCATCTTTCGTATTATGGGCAGTTCCACGGCGACTAAAATTTCTATGTGAACCTTGACAGAGTAAGAAAGAAATTTGTTTAGAAGAGTTGGTAATGCCAAAGTATTATTTCAAAGATATGAACCATGACAACCACTCTTATTTCTAAAAAATTGTGGCAGGCTTCGAATATATAACTAACCATTCTCAACACTATTACGCCCGCTATTCGGATTTATAACTTCCCCAGTCCTGCTTCCATAAGATGTGTCATCCTTCACCTCTACATGGGGAACTGGAAAATCATAGACAGTGAGTGCATAGCTTTTCCTATATGCCCACTAAACAGCATTCTTTCCTAAGACTAGGTTCCATTCATGCATTAGGAATGGACCAAAGATGCTTCAATACAGAAGTCATGTTCCAAAAAGAAATCATCCATAGACTCACAGACACCTGAATATCATGCATTGGGAATTTACCTTCAAGGGAATCAGAGACTAGTTGAGAACGTTGTGACACAGATGGCAAATGTTCATCACTGGCATGTGAACTACCAGCACGACGAAGAGGGGCCCAAACACCACGATCAGGTCTATCCTTGTTTCTCGTATGTTTTTCTTGCTTCTCACTTGCATTATTTGTACCATGCGGGTCCTTCTTCATAAATTTATCAACCGTAGCCCTCTTTCTATTCCCTTCAGAGCTCATTGAGTTAAGTTCATTATTAGAGACATGACCATTCAGCCCTATCTGTGCATTGGAGGACCGAGACGCTCGCTTAACCTCTGAGTTCACACTTTGAATTTTCTGCTGAGGCTGAACTTCAGTTGAAGTTTGACTTTGGCATCCTTCATTATTTAGAAGTATGCTTCTGATCAATCGTCCACCAGGCTCACGCCTTTGGTTCTGCTTCAGAGAAGCTGGAACTGGAGAACCTCCGACTGATGATACACTCTGCTGTTGTGACATACCTTCTGGACCCTGTAAATTTTTTATTTTTTTATCAGAAAAATAAATGTCCATCATAACCTATCCGAAATGATAATTTTACTTGTAGAATATTCATGCCCATGTAAAGAACTATTAACAGTAAGAAAGGTTTATAAATAACAGAAACCGCCAAGCAGGAAAGGTAACTGAGAGAAATGAGAACTTACAGGAAATATTTCACGCTCTTTTCCTTTAAGAAGTAGGATTTTCTTCTTGCCAGAGTCTGCAACCACAGGGATTTCAGAAACAGAACCTTCAATGGTAGAAATGCTAAGTAAGCAAAAATAAAGAGTACAGGAAAAAGTTAAAAGATATGGAAAACAATAGGTATGGTTTTCATTTGGGTACATATTTTTGTGTGCTAGCGGATTGGAGGTTCATTTTCTTCCTCAAATTCAGTGACTAAGAACATTAACCAACTCAAAAGTCACCATAAATCAGTATATAATGATAATATTCACACATATGTAAATATTACACCTTCTCTTGAAAATTGATGAAAGACTAATGCTGCATCAAGCAATAAAAATAATCTACTTATAGGGTGGGGTTAGCCTTTCCTTTCTTTTTGGAATTTTCTACCACCATTTTTCTTATCATATTGACAATATCAAATAGCAAGACAATTTAGGTTTCTTTCTGCACCAAGTTAATTTTGCAGAGAGGTCAAGACATGTTTCAGATAAGCCTATTCAAACTTACAATCAGCAATAGCATAAAATACCTATAAGTCATTGAGACAACATCATCGAGAAAAATTCTTGAACACGTAAATCATAGCGACTTGAGATTCTTCGAAGCAGAGGGACATAATTGGAGATTCAAAGGAAGCAGAGTTTACTATATTCTCACGCTAGGGGTGTCAATGGGGATATATCATGATAAGAAGTCCAGATTTCAGATAGGATTTACTAACGTAACATCCAAATTTGGTAATCATTGCAATTTTATCTAAATTCAAGTGGAAGCCCAGAAGAAATCAACTTTAAAAGTATATTTGGAAGAGGAATTGCAAGCTCCCAAGGACTTTAGGCTAAGTTGAAAATGAGGAACTTCAATATTCCAAGGGATTTCAAACATGTAGATGCAAGGTATTTAGAAGGGATTTGTAAGTAACACTTATCACCCTTGTTAGTTGTTTTGCTTTGCTCATTAAAATCCCTTGGTACTTTTGAAGTTCTTTATTTTCAATGGCTGTAGCCTAAAATAATTATTATTTCTATATAATCTCATATAATTATCTAATGCTTCATCATTTACAACATCAAGTATATTCTAATTAACTGTGTATAGTCCCAAGTTTGATAACTATAAGGGGGATTGATAGAATGAATTCGGATTTCAACCGTCAGACTCGACCGTACAATAGTTGAAACTAACTGAATTCCTGTTCAATTCAGATCTTTGATCTAATGCATTGACAACCCTATTTTAAAAATTAAAAAAAAAAAACAGAAATATTATCAAGTATCAGCCCCTACCTTGGAGAATTGGGATTGGGATTTGGTAATATAGTAATTTGTAACTAAACTATCAGAAAACATCACTTGCAACCAAATGAAATTGGCAATAGTTTCCAATTTGAACTAAAATTAGAGGTTGCGGCATGCAAAATTCAATCAATGCACCATCACCAATAATTTTAAATTGAAAAAATATCATAGCCCAACAAAAGAAATAAAGAACAAGAACGACAGAATACTAAGTACCAATTTCACTTTCTATTGTCTCCCTTCCACTTGAAATAGTCAATTGATCCTCTCGCTTGGGCATCACTATGAAAGTTGACTTGTCTTTTCGATTGGTATGCTTAGCACTGTCCTTTAATATGTACTGTGAATCACAAGGCACCTTAATTTAGCAACTCACTAAGCTTCCATATCAAATATTTGTGATACAAGACACGGGTAGCATAGATAAAGTGGTAAAACATATAAGTCAACCACAAAGAGTCTTCTTTTCACGAAAAGATAAAAAGAAGAAGGAAGAAACCACTAAGAGACAAGACAATATTTAGCCTCTGTAAGTAGAAATCATATCTAAATGAAAAGATTTATTGACAAGAGAGGAGCCAGGAGAAAAAAACAGTTTAAAATTGGTTTTGATTTGAACATGCTCCAACTAAACTAAAATCATGAAAGCTCACTCCAAATAGTGAAAACTATATTTTGCCTCTACAAGAATCATCTCACCTAAAAAACAAAACCCTTAACAAATTGTTCTGGACATGCTCTTCCCAAATTAAAATCATGAAAGATCACAAACAAGAGTCAAGAGTCAACTATATTTTGACTCTACAAGCAGAAATCATATATAAAAGTTAAAGGCTCATTGATAAAAGCTAAAAAACTCCTTTACAAGTTGTTTTGAACATGCTGCACCCAAATTAAAATCGTGAAAACTAATCACAAAGAATCAAGACTATTTTGCCTCAACATGCAGAAGTCAGGTCTAAAAGAAAAGATTCATCGGCAGATGACGCGACTAAAAAAATTTCCTTTACGAGTTATATAACTGTAAGAAGTAGAAAAAAACGATTAACTGATAGCCTCTCATGGAAATATATATTGCATATAATATGGAAGATAAGAACTCATTTAAAATATGCATATCTTGCAGACATGCCTTTTTCTTTTCAGAGACTCGTTTTGTAGAAGGTGAGCCACGCTTGCTAATAGGTGCTGCCCCTGCTCTTCTTCTAACCTTACGAACAACTGATGAAACCTATTATGAAACATAACACTTAATAAATCAAAGCAATTGTAGATAAAAACTAGAAAGTAAGACTTACCCAGAGAAAGAGAAAGCGTTACATTTCAATTTTTTATAAATTAACACAAAACTACTATGCTTAAATGGTGAAAGGAAAATGAATGCACGCCCTGACATTTCAGAGCTTATTTGTCAACTTATGCAATACTTATATTATGCAATGACGACTCATCTAACTTATATCAGGTGACCATTTCTTGCTTAGCTCAGCAGTTAGCTATTACGCAAAAAAATTGGGCATATAACTTGGGCATGATTTTTTTGCAGCACAGAATCTTTCTTAAATTTTTTTTTTTGGAGCTGTTATTGGCACGGCAAAAAATTCAACATGTACTCCTCCAAGTGCAATCTATCCCTTTTACATTGACAAAAACTGGAGTGTAGAATGACTTTTTGGAATGCCAATAACAGCGCCCTTACTACTGTTACTAATTAACATGATAAGCTTTTGATGCAACCAGCTGTCAAAGAGTTGGTCCCGTCAAACACTCACAAGGTGTTGTGTTTTGATTTCATTAAACACTCATATTCTCCACTGTACTTATAAACAATTGGATGTTAATACTTCAAGGTATTTACTTCACAGTTCTATCATTTTTATTTTATGTACTTAGTTTCTTTTTCGGATATAAAATGAGAGAGAATACTGTTAGAACCAGAACTCTATTGCATCAACTCAAAAATCTACCTAATCAAGATGAGATACCCTAATATGATTAGCCAAGACACCTAAAAGATGTTAGAACAAGAGATACCAAAATGCTTTATGATTGTGTGTCTTGGTTGTGTTTCAATCTATGGCTATCTTGAAGCTTATAATTTGATTTTATTGAGCAATAACATTTGTTTCATTGTAAAAACGAAGAAAGAAAGAAAAAAAACTAAGATGCTATCCAAAACCAAATTTTAGACTACCATAGTGTACTCAGCTCTATCTTAATTTTAAATATCCATTTTTCAAAGACAGTACATGTGGTCAGCGCTAGCATATAAATACAGAAAGTAGGCTAGTCTGTCAATCTTACTCAGTAGGTAAATACTCGTGTTTGAAGTGCAAGTACAAAAAGGAGGAGGCTCAGTTACTATAAGTGTACTCTAGAGTTCTATCATTATTATAAAGATACAAGTATACATTGTCAAGCATACATATAGAAAGCAATTCACTCTTACTCAGTAGGTAAACACCCACATTTTCAAATAAAAGCAAATGTGCATGAGCAAGGAGACTCAGTTACTAAGTGTGCTCTAGAGTTCTATCTTTCTTTTAAATATCCATGTTTCAATGACAAGTAAATTTTGTCAGGGCTAGCATATAAACAGAAAGAAAGTCACTCGTTCAATAGGTAAATATCCATGTTTTCAGATACCAGCAGGTTGCAAGAGCAAGTGCCCTAAAAGTAGAGCCTCATATTTTTATTTATTAGTACTATTAAATTTCACTATGATATTAGAAATTAAATAATGACCTGATTATACAAAATTTCTTAGTCATTAGGGCTTTGTAATCCATCAAAACATTACCAAAACCAAGGATTTTCACAATAATGAGCTGCAAAAGGAATATTTTTATTTTTCCAACATAGTATTCTTCGACACACAAATACACCAAAAATAAAAATGAAAAATGTAAGTGTGATTACCTGAGTCCCACTTCCAATAGCTCGCTTATGACGAACATACTCCATCAGGGGGGTAACAATAGCAGGTTCTTTTGCAACACCTAACAAGTCAACAGTGAAGAAGTGTAAGATCTTGAGACAACTAAGTTGTAGTGTTCAACAAATACTATTCAGTAAATACTATACATGACAACCAAAAAAAAAAGTAAAGGGGAAACTATACAGTGACAGAATACTACAGGCAATACTAATAGTCTACCCAGTTCTTCCCTTAAGAAAATAAAAATGAAAATATGACGTTCTGTGGTAACTAACGGTGGGATTAAAAATGTGTATAGTCCTAATGTACAAAGAGTTGATAAACATATCACTAACCAGCCTGTTCTGCTTCCTTTCTTTCCAGCTGTATTTCTGCACTAGGAAGATGCTCAACAGGTTTTGCAATAAGCTTAAGGAACTCCAAGTAATCAGGATCTACATTCAAGAAATATATAGTACTTAGACAAGTTGTATAAGTCAGTTAAGTCATGTTAACGTAAGATCATTCCCATCTATTTTAATATTGAAGAACGAAATGCACATTTGAAATTATTCCAATTTGTTATTCTGTTTTTCTTTTTCACCAAAGAATAAACACAAGGGTTGTGAGAAAAAAATAAAACTGATTTTCCGAATAAAAACTAAAACAATCCATGTATTCTTCGTTTTCCTTCGTTGCCTCTATCATTACCATTCTATAACCTGTTTTCTCTATTTATTTATTTTTTTTTTAAAAAAAAGGAGACAGAAACTTTACCAAAGCGTGCTAACTTAGTACCTTTAAATATAGTCCCTTCACGGCCATCCTTTTTCGTACTTGGTTTTGGAACACGCTGTGAGGGTGCATATTCAACTATAGCCTTGAACTGAGCCCCTGGGCAAAGCAATAAAATCAAGTCAGCTTCAAAAACAGAACAAGAATGAAATTCTCACATAAAAAATTCTAGGTGTTCATAACCTGGTAAAAAAAATATATTTTATTTTGACTTACCCTTCTCGTTAACAAAGACATGTCCATCAAAGAATTCAGCAAACTCAAAAACATCTTCAGGCCGCTTAAAGTCTATATAGGCTCGAGAGTACCTCTGATTCTTCTGGCTGCAGCATTATTTTAACAGAAAACCATGAAAGTGAGAAATGTGATACCCTCTTTTCTTACCAACAAAGGAAAGGAAAAAAACTTGAACTTAAGTTTCAAAACGTAATTTCCATGTATCATATGATTTCTCCCTGATAGATAAATCCTTCTGGCTTCTGTGAAAAACATTAAAAGAAATATAATATTCAACCATTTAGGTTTCCATCTTGCCTGACAACTGCTTTAGCAAATAAGAAGAGAAGAGAACAGAGCCCATTCCCGAGTAGTGTACTTAGGCAGTAGTAATTCGAGTTGACAAGTCTGATATCAACTAAGAAAATAAATGAATACCCAAAAAGTAATTTGAGATAATCTCAAATGCCCACAACGTTTTTTATTTCAAAATATTATCCTTTTTTCACCTTCCCCTTAAATAATAAATAAATACCAGTACATAATAAAACAAGCTAATAGGCAAGATTCCGTTAACTTATTTCTCCATGATGCAAAAAGTGTCAAAAAAATGCAATTTGAAGCCAATTTTCTTGCTTTAAGATCAATATTCATGTCCAAATCTAGATTTTGGTTTCAGAAGCAGTAAAAATGAATGATCACTCAGACTGCTAACCAAGAAAAATGTCAAAAAGGGACAGCTCCCATTAAATCCCCTATTTAACCAAAAAATCACAGGCTCTCAGAGATAATAATTAGAAACCTAAACCTAATTTTCCAGGCCGAAACTCTCTAAGCAACCAAACAGGTTAAAATAATAAAACTTAACATATTGAAAAAGCTTAACCTATTCTTTCCGGGACGGAAGCATAACCAGTTGTAGCGGTCAGCGAGCTGATGTTCAATTTGCTGAAAGAGATCAGACTGAGACAGCGATGGAGGCAAGTGCCGTATTAACACCTTCGTCCTCACGGATGGGTCCTTCATCTCCGATTAACTTTTCATTCACGCCAAACAAGCATCTGCTACTTCTCGTTTTGCGTTTTCTTCTTCCCTCCGTGCCTGCCTTCACGTTTCGCTAGAAAAATCACCGAAAAACTCAGATAGGATTAATTTGGGAAGGAAAGGCCATCGGATGGGCCTACTGTTAGAAGGTCCAGCCCAACTTCGGATCTTAGATCTTTCAATATCCATGAATTTGTCATTTACTTTATTTTTTAGCTGTCCATTTCTTGCATATAAGCCATTTTATTTGGTTTTTCTTTTCTTTTAATTTGTAGAGGGTTGCCGGTCTAATAAATTTGAGATTAAGATGAAAATTTTAAGAGTGCCTTTATTTCTACATCATGCAAAGAAAAAGAATATATATGTACTTTATAATTTATTTATTTTTGGGTTTTGCTAGGGTTTTAGGTTTTATGGCAAAATGCGGATTTTTGTGCCTTCTTCCTTGTTATTTCGTGCACCATCCGAGCGAGAGAGTTTAAACATGTAAGGATTTGAACCAACATCTCGAGGGCATTAAAGGGTGTGAGTTGTGTGCATCACGAGATGTAGTAGAGTTTACCTTTTGTGTAACTCAAGTTGATAGGATACGACCCTAAAAATACCTCGATAGTCACTCCTGGGTCTTGCTCTCATCTGACAAGTAATCTAAACTACCAAAATTACCCTCACGCTTTCAGACAAATTATTCATGCTTTCGCCTCTCGTGCAGCCTTGAACTTTATGCCACGACCCTAGAGGGTTACAAAAAAACACAAAAAACATGTGAATGGACAAAAATATGTATTTCTGAAAATATAGTTTGAAAGCAACCAGCGTTTATCCTCTATTTTTCAAAACTATGCATGCATACGAAAAATCATTTCATTTCGATTAAAACTAAACACAACTAGTGTACTCGAAATACATGAAGATAAGCCTCATGTTAAAAGCATCATTTAACCGTAAAAAGAACATTAATAATATATTGCAATCATCACATAAGTCATTATAACAATCAACACAAAGCCATCACGACAATCACACACAACCAATCCATATCCAACATCACCATAAAAATCACGCACAGTCAACCCATCATCGATACACAATATCAATCACCATAACCACTGCATTACCGGTAGGCACACCACTCACTCGAGAACCGAAGCCCAACTCGACGTTTGAATCATCACAATACTAGTCTCAAGAACCAGACCCTGCTCGACGTCTAAGACTACTCATCACAACACCAAAGAAACATGTCCACATAAACCATATCAAAGTACCATAATCACAATCACACACAATACCAGTCTCAAGATTCAAAGCTCGGCTCGATACTTGAGACTAACCAACCAACATGCATCATCACATATAACCAGCCCAAGTCCAAATCACGGTCATCACTACATTTCACATCGCCAAATACGGAGAAACATACTTTCACATCACATATATAACACTTTGAACCAAAACCAAAAATTGTACCACATTTCAATTCTATAGTCAAATCCATTTAGGTAACCAGGGCCTAAGCCCAACACAATTCAAGCTTAAATCTCGTAAAACATGCTATAAAACCATTTACGTAAAAATCACCAAAAATCATATAAAAATCCCAATCAATCCAATATCATCAAAAACACATTTAAACAATGTAAATATGCATGCATAATCGTTTAGGGGAAAGAAAGTCCGCTTACACACCTTCCATGTAATTGAATCTCGCATTACACACCATCCAAAAAGTCCACTCACACCTCCAAGAGTCACCGCACATGCCCTCACGCGCTGGGGAGAGCTCCCTACACGTGATGTAACGACCCGTCCCGAATTCCGGGATTAGATTAGTGACTAATCTTGATTAGTGAGGTCGATCGGTGGTTAGTAGGACGAAATCGAACAAAATGTGCAAAATGACCGTTTTGCCCCTAGTCGTGGGCAAAATGTTGACTTTTTGATCGGGCGGTCAAACGGATTTTAACCGATGACCGTGACGTAGTTCAGGACGTCACGAGTTCATAGACAGGTGGCACGTTCGATTCCGACATTCGAGGAGGAAGTTGTGACGATCGGAAGTTTAGGGGTATTTTGGTAATTTCGAGTAATAGGGGTCAAATGTTGACTTTTTGACCGGGAGGTCCGATGGGCGAGGGCAAAGGACCGTTATGTAGGTCTCGTCGATACGAATCCGTAGACAGGCGGCATGCCGAAATTGGAGTTCCGACGACGAAGTTATGGTCACGGGAACGAATTAACGAACCGAGGCTCCGATTAAAATAATAATAAAATAATGAATAGTAACCGATGACTGTGCACACCTGGATGAGTGACAAGTGTCACCCATCCCCTAATCTAAGCCCAAACATCTGATCCATGTTTCCCTCCCAACATCATCATGATGTTTAATTCATTGTTAATTATAATTAATTATACTAAATCAACCATTTTCTTCTTCTTTGTTTTCCTTACACCGTGAGCAACACAAACTGAGTTTGAGAGCTGGGAGAATTGGCCTCCTTCCTTGGCCGTTCTTGAGAGAAAATGGAAGGCTTGGAGAGACTGAATTAGCTGGGGAAAACACGGGGGGCTGAGATTGGGTAGTATGACCGGAATTCGAAATTGAAGGATTTGGGGGGAAAATTCAAATGTCGAGTGTTAGGTCGTGAGGATCGAATTGGAGCTCACATTCTGCTTCCTGAGATCACTACGATCAGAATCGTCGAAGGAACGAAAGAAATCGATGGCTTTTGGGCTCTGAACAAGCTTGGTGACAGAGGAAGAAATTCGAGATGGTGTCGTGATCATTTAGTGATCAAACGTCGAAATTGATGAAGGGAAACTGTCTCTCATGGTCCAGTGATGCTTCTGGATGCATCAATTGGAAGAAATCTATGGCCATTGTGGAAATTCCATGAATGAACAGTGACGGTTGTTCTTCGTGGATCATAGTCGAGTCGTGGGATTGTAGGTACGTTTTTGTGTAATCAACGATTCAGAACTCTAATTGAACTTAAGTGGAAGCTAATTGAATGATCAATTGATGTAATTAAGGCTGAACTGATAGGATTGGAACTAGGTCGTCTCGCGGGTTAAAAGGACCCGTTTATCAGACAAACGGGCAAAGAAGACTACTATGCAGGTTACTGTAGCAGGCGTGTGGGTTTCACGCGCAGCCACTCACGGCGGCGCGTGACAGCGCGTGGGCACTAATCTCGAGGTGAGGTCAACATGACTTCTGTCCTATTTAATGTAACGAACATTTTGGGATTGGTTTCGTGTCGATCGGACACCGTCTCGATATTGTTCGGGACGTCCGAAGGTTTTAAAACAAGTTTAAAAATAGTTAAAAATTCGGGAAAATTACGGGACTTTGATAGGATGTTAATGAAGAGGTTAGTGACCCTCTAATGTGATTTGGACAGGATTGGGAGTCTCGGTGATAGTGGTGAGGCCCTGGAGGGACGATGGCACGCGTATCGAAGCATACCGTTAAAACGGTCTGTGAGTGGACTTTGGTTTTATAAATCCTATGCATGCTTAAATGTGTTATATGTTTTATATAGGTGATTTCTATGATGGTGATTGTGAGTATTGATTTCGGGTATGTTGTGTAACGACCCGTCCCAAATTCCAGGATTAGATTAGTGACTAATCACGATTAGTGAGGCTAATCCGTGATTAGTTGGGCGAAATCAGACGAACGATGCGAAATGACCGTTTTGCCCCTAGTGGTGGCAAAACGTTGAATTTTTAATCGGGCGGTCAAATGGACTTTGACCGATGACCGTGACGTAGTTCGTGACGTCACGAGTTCATAGACAGGTGGCACGTTCAATTCCGAAGTTCGTGGAGGAAGTTATGACGTTCGGAAGTTTAGGGGCATTTTGGTAATTTTGGTTAAATGGGGGTCAAATGTTGACTTTTTGACCGGGAGGTCTGATGGCCGAGGGCCGAAGACCGTTACGTAGATAAGGACGATACGAATCCATAGGCAGGTGGCACACTGAAATCGGACTTCGAACGGGAGAGTTATGGGTCACGGAAGTTCGATTTCACTATGCACGAACTTCGAGACGGGGACGTTTTGGCGAAATCTGATTGGGTAGATATTTTAGTGGGTCCCATGGATGAGTGACAAGTGTCACTCATCCTATTGGCTAATTCCCCCAAAATGTGGATCTAGGTATTTAAATATTAATATTTTGATTATTTTATATTTAATTTTAACAACCTTCAATCCTAGCCCTCCATCTCTCATCTAACCTCTAAATCTCAGCCATCCATTAAATCTCTCCTTCTCTCATCAGCCATCATCCTTCATCTTTGTTCATCCTCCCACCCGAAACCCATAACCCCATTTTTCTTCATTTTCTTCATTTTTTTTCAAAAACTGAAACACACACACACCATCACCATTCATTGCTTGGGTGTGACCGTGAGTGAGTGGAGGGAAGGACAGAGAGGCTGGGACGGCGAGTCACGGCGACGGACGACGGAGGACACGGCGGAGGAGCCGAACCCGTGAGGTAAGAAAACTTCAAAATTCGAAAATGAGTTTTAAGGGACGGTTTTGGGTTTCTGTGGATCCTAACACATTCTAGGGACTTAGGGGAGTCAAGAGGGATTGGTTTCGAGGCGTTGGACGGCCTGTAACAACCGTGAACGGCGGAGGAAGTCACGGCCGCCATGGCCGAATTGGAGGTACGGGTTTTAGTTGTTTTCCTTCCATTTTAATGTCATAGAACCTTAGGTTAGATTGAGACGAGTAGAATGGGACAAACGGGAAGAGAAACGGTGGCTGGAGCAGGGAGAACCGACCGGGTCAAGCCGCGGGTCACGGCGACCCGATTGCAGACGTTCGGGTCGACCCGCGGGAGGGCAGGGATGACAGGTGACGTCATCCTGCTGACGTCATCATGTCAGGGATGACGTCATCATGTCAGATCTGACAATGTCAGACAGTGGGCCAATGGGTGCGTGACACGTGTCACTGTCAGGGCTGTCAGTGATGACGTCATGCTAACATCAGCATGACGTCACTGCTGACGTCAGCAGGTATTGTAGCAGCGTTGACTTTTGCGTTGACCAGGCGCGTGGGGGCGCGTGTGAACAGTGTTTTGAGTGGGCCCAAGGTCATTTTAAAGGTTTCGACGGTCCGTATCCAATGGCGGTGGTTTCGGGTCGATCGGAGATCGTTAAGTTAGTCAAATTGAGGTTTTTCACCTCAGGAAACGTGTACGGGACACGTTGATTTTTCCGGGAAAGTTTAGGGTTCTTAATATGAACTTGTTTAGGTTAGTAGTAACCTTTGGATATGGTTTGGACAGGTCAGGATTATCCGGAGAGGTCGGATTGGCTCGGGAGAGCCGTATGGCATGCAAATCGAGGCGTCAGCTCGGACGGTCTGTGAGTGGACCTTGTTTTCTAAATTGGTGCATGCATAAATGTTTATTGTATGTTTTATTACTTGTTTGATGATGCCATGGGTGCATTTGTGTGTGGTTACGTATAAGCACGTATTTCGAGGTTTAAGCCTTATACGGTGCTTATACGGGTCTGTATTTCTTTATTGGTTTTAATGAAATGGTTTTGGATTTCTAAAAGGATAAACTCGGGTATGAAACCCATTTGGTTTTGTCTCGGGCATATGACCTCAGATTCCGGGCACGGTGCCCAGTTGATGTCCTATGTTCGGGTACGAGACCTAGTCACTTTACGGTTTTGATTTCAGGTCAGGGAACCTTAAATGGATTCCCAGGTTCATGACGGTTTATGGGAACCGGCATGAACCCTTGTTATGGTATCATGGTTCATGACGGTTTATGGGAACCGGCATGAACCCTTGTTGAATATTATGGATCATGACGGTTCAGGGGAACCGGGCATGGATATTATGTTATGTATATATATGTTCATCTACCTTCCTCTACTTCTATTATCTCCTCCGGGGAGGGTCGTTGGCCTGGGTGGACCCCGGAGTAGTCACGGAGCACCGACTGAGTGGAGTCACCCCCCAGCTAGGTTCCTTACTCTCAGGAAGGGTATGATTACTATTACCTCGGGTAGGGTCAGTGGTCTGCGGACATTGACCTTGACTTTGAGATGACTCGGATTGAGACCCAGGTAGCACGCGCGTAGCTTTGGATACCGTGACAGGATTGGTTGTGTGACTTATATATATGTATGTGATGTATATATGATATATGATATGTGGTGTGCACAGGTGTGCACAGGATTTGAGCAGTGGCTCGTGTACTTGGTTTCTTTATGGTTTGGGGCCGAGTCCCGTATGGATTTGGGCAGTGGCCCGTATGGTCGTTTTCATTGTGGTCCTTTCGACCTTGATTTATATCTGCTTTGGGCTTAGTCCCACATATGGTTTGTTTTGGATAAATGGTTTTCGAATGCATGCATGCTTTTTAGTGGAGGGTACAAATGTCTTCTTATTAAATGTTTTTATAAACTCTTATTTTGTCCACTCACAGTTTTTAATGTTTTGACTGCCCTTCAGGTTGACATCGGATGTGGACTGTAGCAGAGACCGAGATATCACATGCCTCCTCCGGATCCTGGCGTACTCTGATAGCTCGGGAGGGCAAAGGTCGGAAATATCCCTTGTCTGACACTTCGTGTCAGACGGGAGCAGGGTCATCCCGCACTAATCCCGGGGGGATTGGGATGGGTCCTGTCATGTTGCACGTATTTCGAGGTATTTTTCCGTATTTCACGTATATCGAGGTTAACGGTTTTATTGTGGTTTTATGTGCTTATGGCTTAATGGCTTAATAAATAATGTGATAAAAAGGGTTTTGGAGTTGGAAAGATGAACTCGGGCTTGAGGCCCAATTATTTTGGAAACCTCGGACTTGGAGTCCATTTGTGTTAATGAAATCGGGTCGGGGGGCCAGTTGCTTTATGAAATCGGGCCAGGGGCCCAGTTGTTACGAAATCGGGTTGAGACCCATTTGAGTTATATTATCGGGCCAGGGGCCCAGTTGATTTACAAATTAGGGTCGTGGGCCCAGTGGTTTATAAAATCGGGCTGTGGGCCCAGTGGTTTACAAAATCGGGCATGGGGCCCAGTTAGGTTATAAATATGATTTCGGCTCTAGGACCCTATGTTAATAAATGTGATTTCGGGTCAGGGACCCTAAATGGAATTGTGATGTTTTATGGCGATTTCGGGCAGGGCCCATTATAATGTTGTGAAATGATTTAATAAAACTGTTTTCCATATACCATCTGGATACAAGGATATATGATGGTCTCCTCCAGGTGTCTGGGACATTGGGGAAGTCACGGTGCATTGTCTGCGAGGGGTCATTGTACGAAGTTACCGGACCGTATAATGACTCAGGAGCATGATTGCTATGATTGATGTCTGGGACGTCAGACATCTGTGATGTCAAAGATATAGACCCGGAGAGACCCCGGGCAGCACGCGTCGCTTATTATACCGTGAGATATGACGTCAGGGACGTCAAGCGTCTGCGACGCTAAGCATCAGGGATGCTGGTGATGGTAATGGTAAATATGGATTAATGAACTTATGAAATGGCTTTTCGGTTGGATTTGGGTTTATGTGATAAAAATGGATTATTGGTTATGTTATGGTATTTCGGGTCGGGGACCCTAAATGGTTTTGGATTTATGTTTATGGTTTTGGGCGGTGGCCCACATGGTTTTAATATGTCTGGTAGTGGTATTCCACAGTTTTGGGCTGAGTTCCCACACTTGGTTCTAAGTTAACGGTTTTTGGGCTAAGGCCCTAATGGTTTGGTTGGACAAACGTTTTGGTTACTGGTTTTCGTGGCATGCATACGTTTTTATTGGAGGGCATAAATGTCTTATAACTGTGTTTACTAAACTTAATGATTTTCGTCCACTCACAGCTTTTGGTTTTTAATGCCCTTCAGGTTGATCACGGATGCGACTGCAGCAGTGACTGGGACATTGCACGCCTCCTTCATCGATCCTTGTGCACTCTGGAAGCCCCGTTTGGGTAGTGGCTGTTGGTTATCCCTTGTCTGACACCCCTTGTTCGACGGGAGCAGGGCACATTCCACGGTAATCCCGGGGGGATTGGGATGGGTCCTGTCACGTGAGACCACGTGCATGCACAATGTCATTGTCAACCTCAGTCAGATCGACCCGATTTCCTAGTTTCAGGTCGCCCAAACTACGACACTAACACTGCTTACTTTTCATCATTTTATGTTCACATCTTATGTTTAATACCTCCATTCGCTTCTTACTTAATCCATGAACCTCTCCGTGGCCTTATAACTACGAAAATTGCACTAGGAATTCAAGAAGCTTACCTTGCATATTCCAGGTCTGCTCCACTGCTTTCCTTAAGTCTGAACCACGTTTTCCTAGTTTAGGAAGACAATATAACCTTTAGGGAGCTGTTTCTATACCCGTTTTCATGCTTCCTGACCTAGAACTAGGAAACTCGAAAATGAAACTCACGGGTTTCCTTAACATCCCCACCATCCAATCCTTCTTTCTCCTCTCATCACGGTTTTCTCCATCTCTTTTCCTTCATTTCTCTCTGATTCTTCCCATTTCTTTCTTGTTTTCTTCCTGACTCACTCCTCACTCACGATTTTTTTTTTGGTGTTTTTGTGGTTTTTCACCATTTATCCCAAGTTCCGCTGATTCCATACACACGCAATCTCACATTTAAATGATCACTAGGTCAGTGGATGCAAGAGAAGAACAATACCAGATGTTTCTAGACCCACACATAAGATTCACATGTCACAATTGTGAAATGACCAGATTACCCTTTTATGTTAAAATTACCATAATGCCTTAAACTGATTTCGTCTCGTATCTAAACCATTCGACCTCTGTTTTTGGCATACTGCATGTCTACTTACTCATGACATTGAAATATACATAACGGTCTTTACAATACAACGCAAAAATCTCTCGATAAAAAAAGTCAACCATTGATCCTACAGGGGTAAAATGGTCATTTCCTTTTAAACTTTCCAATTTTATCCCTATCGAGCGTCTGGGTCGTTATAGAAACCCTCTAGGGCCTTTGTACAGAAGTCGAGGCTACTCAAGAGGCGTACGCATGAACTGGTGAGAGTACGAGTATCCCTTGTCTAACAAGTGTTATGGGTAATTTTGATAGTTCGGGTTACTTGTCAGACGTGAGTAGACCTCGAGTATGACTATCGAGGTGTTTTAAGGTCAGGTTCTATGATAGGATGGTGGCACTTGTCACCATTCAAGGAGGACATAAAAATTAAAATCCAATTCATCACTTAATCCAAAAGTAAAATGACCAAATTGCCCTTAATACCCAAATTACCAAAATACCCCTATATATTCTATACCCATAACAATTCCGTCTAAACTCCAATTTCGACGTGCCACTTGTCCACAGACTCAAGACTTCGAGACCTACACAATGACTCTCACGAAAAATCCAAAACTTTCTCCGATCAAAAGGTCAACTTTTGACCACGTAAACCAATGGTAAAAATGTCAATTTCCTTTTCAAATTCTCAAAATTATCTTTTCTAAATTGCTGGGTCATTACAAGTACTTCCCAAGTGAGCATATTCTAAAGGCTAGTAAAGGTTGTGGGGGGTCTTAGGGATGGAAGGGCATTGTGTAGGGTCTTAGATGTGGAATTAGATATGGCATCAACGTACGCATTATCCAGGATCCTTGGTTGCCTTCTAAAAAGCCATTTATACCTCACACCCAGCATCCCCTGATGTCTAATTGGGTGGCTGATCTAATTGATATGGACCAGAAGTGTCGGAAGGAAGAACTAGTTACCTCACTCTTTCATAAGGACAAGGCTCCTAGAATTGTAGTTATTCCATTAAGCTTTATTGGATGCAGGGACTGGTGCATTTGACATCATGTTAGGTCAGGAAAATACATAGTTAAATTTGGCTATGTTGTATGTAATGACCTGTCCTAGAAATTAGGGTAGTTTCATAAATTAATTTGGGAATTAACATTTTTACCCTTGGTATACATGGTCAAATGTTGACTTTTGTTCTGGATATTTTTTGGACATTTTGTGAGGACCGTTGCATAGTTCTTGAAATCTTGAGTCCATAAACATGTGACATGCAAAAAACAGAGACTGTATGAATAAGTTATGGGTGATGCCCTAGGGGTACTTTGGTAAATGGTAATACCTGGGGTATTATTGTAACAACCCGTCCCGGAAGCCGGGATTAAAATAGTGATTAAGGTGGGATTAGTGAGGTTTTTGGTGGTTAGGTGGTCTCGATAAGGTCCTTAGCGTAGAATGACGATTTTGCCCCTAGTTTGGGAAAAATGTTGACTTTAGTTCGGGTGGTCGGATGGACTTTGACCAGTGACCATGACGTAGGTTAGGATGTCACGAATCCGTAGGCAGGTGGCACGCCCGATTCCGACATCCGAGGAGGAAGTTATGATGTTCGGAAAGTTGAGGGCATAACCGTAATTTGGTTAAAAGAAGGGGAAACGTTGACTTTTTGGACGATCGAGTTTTGGTACGTTGACCTAGGATGATTACGTAGATCTCGTCGTCCTGAGTCCGATGACAGGCGGCACGTATTTATCGGACTTACGAGTTGTGAGTTACGGGTCTAGAAAGTTAGTGGTAAAACCGTAAAATTGGGATAAAAGGAGGGGCAGTTTGGTCTTTCTGCACATTGGGAGTTGTGCAACATAGAAGGGAAACGGACGGCTGGGATTGGACCATGTGGGAGTGCATGGATTGGATGGTGACATGTGGCAATTGTGTAGAGGGTTCTGGTTGAATCCTGTACATACACGGCCCAAATAATTGGGGTGCAACCGTGCTCGTGTTCTTCGACACAGAGAGAAACAGAGGGAGAGAATTGAGAGGCTTGAAGGTTGATCGAGGGTGCTGGTGAGTTTGTGACTGTGTGTGGGTGTTCAGAGAGTGAGAGGGAAGCATGGAGGAGGTGTGGACTTGTTGGCCGTGTGTGTGAGGGGAGTGAGGGCCACGGGGAAAACCAGAGGAAACAGGGAAGAAGTGAGTGGTTGTGGGTGGTGTCGCGGCCGTGATCGACCAATCGAGGCCCGTAGAAGCGTCTAGAGGACGGGAAGAGCTACTGTCTCACGGCTGGGGTCGCGACGGCGATCGGAGGACAGGTAATTTCTCATCCTCTTCTATTTGCTCTGTTTAGCCGTTGAGTTTCAAGTCGAGAGTCGTGAGTCTAGAGGTCGAATCGAGGTTCATAAGCAGGTCTAGGGGACTCAGTGGAGGTCTGGTATTCTATTGAGTATGTTGCCGTGACGGGGAGGTACACGGCGGAGGATGGCACGGCAGGGGTGTTCTGGTGCTCTGTTTTGGCCGTGGGTTCAAACGGCGAGTCGTGAAGGTAGAGGCTGAGTCGAAGGTCTAGGAGGGTTGGTTTAGATTCAGTGAGGCCCTAGGAAGAGTCTGGGACAGCCACCGTGAAGGGAGGAGAGCTGGGTGGCCGGGAAGGAAAACAGGGGCTATTGGGCCGTCTGGTTTCGAGTTCAGTCGACGGTGTAGAAGCTGTGTCGAGGTGTTTGGAGGACGGGAATGGATAGGGTAGGACTAGACGATGGGAATGGTGAAGAAAGGGAGAGAAATCGTGCAGGCACGGCGGTGAACCGCTGACGCCGGTTCAGATTGCAGACTACTGTGCGGAACCGGGTCTGCTCGAGGTTGAAGGGCACTGTAGCAGGCGCGTGAGGGCCACGCGCAACCACTTTGGGCGGCGCGTGGGGGCGCGTGCGGTGGTTCTGAGGAAAGTAGTCAACATGGTTTTTGGTCTGGGAGTTGTGACGAGTCCATTGGCTTTGGTTTCGGGTTAATCGGACGTCGAATCGAAGTAGTTCCGCGAGGATGATGGTTTAGGGTCTCGATTATTTCGTTTAGGACCCGGGGATTTTTGAGGGAATATAGGTGGATACTTGTGGACGTGTTAGTGACGTAATTTGGTGGTTGTTAACAGGATCGGGATTTCTCGAGGAAGCCGAGGAACGTGCAGGACGTTCGGGACGCGATTGAGGGCTCGGTACTGTGAGTGGACCCTTTCCTTAAACTCGAACATGCATAACTGTTTTCTATACTGGTTTTATATATGTGATTTCATGATTGTTGGATTTATGATGTGATTTTACATAATTGAACGTTTTTCGAGGAAATACGGTATTTGACACGTTTTACGATAAAAGGTTAATTTCTGATTAGAATGTTATAGTTTTGGGATTTCAAATTGGAACATGATTTTGAGAAAGGGTTGGTTTTGAAATCAAAATTGACAATTGGACTTTGGTTTAAAGTTGAAAAGTGAATTTCCGGATTTGGGTTCGGAATGACGGTTCTGGACGCCAGAAGGGCTTCGGACCGGTGATTTCGGATTCGGGTTTGGATGAGAATTTAGAAATGGTTTTCAGATGGTTTTGGATTGGATTTGCTGGATCTGGTTATTGGGTTTAAAGACCCGGATACTGATTTGACGGGGGACGGGCCCGGATTGAGTTTAAAGACTCGGGAGTTTAAAGACTCGGGAGTTTAAAGACTCGGATATATTGATATTTCCCCCGTATGCCTTTTTGAGTTTAAAGACTCGGGAGTTTAAAGACTCGGATATGATTAAGGCCTGGATTGAGTTTAAAGACTCGGGAGTTTAAAGACTCGGATAGGTCCAGCAGGTTTGATCGGAAAAAAATAATGATTGGATGTTCATGGTTTCTGGTACGGTTTTATGATTCACACACTATGATTTCTATAACTGTTTTATAGTGTTTCTGTTTCTTATGATGTTTATGATGATCGATTTCTAACTATTTTAATAACTGGGTTATGCATGTGGTTTCAAAACGGAGGGTTAAATTCGGTTTTCTGATAAATGGTTTTCGAACTTTTCGTTTATTATGGTCCACTCACATCTTCTGTTTTAAATTGCCCTCCAGGTTGTGGAGCTAGCGCGGGGTCTTGACGTCGAGGCAGCGTCTGAGGCATAGACATTTCGTGAGGGTTCCCGGAGTGTTTACATTTCTTCCGCGTGCGTATAAAAATAATCGGTTTTTATTTGTTGTACTATGTACTATGCTCTGTAAACTTTAACTTCGGTTTTTATTGAGTGCTTTCTCCTGCTTCTGACTGTTTTTGTGTCGGGGTGTCAGACGGAAGCAGGATTTACCTCGGGTTTCGGGGTGAAACCGGGGTGGGTCCTGACAATTATGGTAATTTTTCTTGATGAGTCACCCACTTTTGACTCAGCCACTCCTTGGTGTGACAAATGATCACTCACATGCTATTTAAAAAATGACTAACACCTCACCTCATTTCTTTGTAGCAAAACTGTGAAGGACGGTTTGAGAGAGAGATGGGGGGGGGGGGGGGGTGGGGGAGGATGCTTGGAAGGAGTTCGGTGGGAGAGCACCGAATGAGGGGGAAAACTGCCACCTCCACCATACGGTGGAGGAGGTCATGGGATTACAGTGGAAAGGGTATTCCTTGATTCCCTGAGTGAATTCCAAGCAACTCAAGCATCATCGATAGTCGTGGGTGAGGAACTAAGGTTGGGTGTGTGAGGGAATTTTTTTCCCGGGAATGGGAGAAGAGAAGAAAAGTGATTCGATGGAAACCACGGGTGGAAACATGTTCCCATTAGCTTGGCGAGTCGAATGATGCCACCCTCAGAGTAAGTGAGTCACAGTGGCTAATCACTTAAGCCTAACAACGAAGTTAGGATTTCACAGTCAGAATTCCGATTAAACCAAGTGTTTATCCTTGAGAATATGTATCTAGTTGAGTCCCTGGTTGTGTCTAGATGGGGATTGATTTGAATTAGTGGGAAAATAGTGAAGAAATGGGACGAGTTAGATAGGGTTGGGGTTATCAGGTTAAAACCTAGATTGCAAGTCACGGGTCGACCTGTTAGAGGAAGAAGGCGAGTGCAGGTGCGACTGCACCTGTACGCGTGTGAAACCTAGTCATAGGGGACCTAGGCGGCGTGTGACAACACGCGGATGGTCGCCTCCAGTTTCGGTCAACACGAAAGTTTCTTATTTTTGAATTCTGAATCTAATGGTGTAATTTTCGAGATAATTGGTTATGATTTCGAGATAGTTTTATGTGTTCAAGCAACAAGGTCGTTAATATCGAAATATGTGGGCCTCCTATGATTCCGGAAAAATGGTCATAAACTCTTGATGTAATGAGAATCTTGGAATGAGACTCGAATTGAATTGCATTATCGACTTAAGGTTCGAGAGGAGTCGAAGTGTCAGATTCCATTACTCGACGAGGCCAATGGATTGGATGTAAGTGGTGATACTGCAAGGACGGATTCTGGTTGGCTTGCATTTCGAGACATGTATATACCTTGTTTGAAAAATTTACGATTCCCAAGTATTTCAGGTACATTGATTGAGGTGTCAGACGAGAGTAGAATCAGGCACAGTTATCAAAGCACTTTTGGAGCAGGTCCTGTCATTTTAGTTATGAAGATGCTCCAGAATGGTGAATTTGAAAGAAGACAAGGTACTGGGGAATCTAGTTCTATGACACAAGATACATAACTTTGGGATTCTATTTGGACAGCTACAACAAGGTATAAGTTGAAGCTATTCATGTCAGGACCCACCCCGGTTTCACCCCGAAAATCGAGGTAAATCCTGCTCCCGTCTGACACCCCGACACAACACAAGAGTACTCACTCTAATCCACCAAAGAACACAGTCACACTTTTCTCGTAAAACGTGTTGAAAACCGAACTTTCTCGAAAAATGTGCAATTATGTAAAATCAACAAAGCACATCCGATAAACATAAAATCATGATTAAAACCATAAAACAAGTAATTAAAAGCAGTTATGCATGCTCGAGTTTAAGGAAAGGGTCCACTCACAGTACCGAGCCCTCAATCGTGTCCCGATCGTCTCGTACGTTCCTCAGCTTCCTCGGGAAATCCCGATTCTGTCAACAACCGTCAAAGTACGTTACTAACACGTCTACGAAAGTCCACCTAATTTTCCCCAAAAATCTCCGGGTCCTAAACGTAACGAACCGGAACCCTAAACCTTCGACCTCGCGGAACTAACTTCAAACGACGTCCGAACAACCCGAAACCAATTCCATTAGACTCGTCACTACACTTAGACCAAAAACCATGTTGACAACTTCCTCAAGAACCACCGCACGCGCCCCCACGCGCCGCCCAAAGTGGCTGCGCGTGGGCCTCACGCGCCAGCTATAGTACCATCGTCTTCCTCGAGTCGACCAGGTCGAACCAGCCTCTGCAATTCGAACCGGCGTTCCCGGTTCACCGCCATCTGTCCACCAAATCAACTCATTTCTTCATCATCCTCATCGTCCAGACCTAAGCTACCCTTTCCCCTACTCCAAACACCTCGACACGGCCTAAAACCCATCAATGTAAACTCAAAACAAAACCCCGTACAACCCCTGTTTTCTTCTCCGGCCACCCAGGTCTTCCCCCGTCACGGTGGCTGTCTTAAACTCTTCCTAGGACCTTCCTAAGTCTCACCCAACACACAGAAACCCTCGACTCAGTCCCTAAGTCCACGACTTTCGATTTGAAAATCGACGGCAAAACAGAGTATCGAAAGGAAAACCAGAAATTACCTGCCCTCCGGTTGCCGTTGTGAGCTCAGCCGTGAGTAAGTGTCTCCTCCCGTCCTCCTCCGTCCTCTGGACACCTCCACCGGCCTCGATTGATCGAACACGGCATCACCACCACCCAAAACTCCTCTCTGTTCTCTATTTTCCCCCAGGTTTTCCCGTGGCTCACAACTCACCCACACACAACCACCACACCTTCTAACCTTCTCACTGTCTCCCTCTCAATCTCTGATCACTCACCCCCTCACCAATTTACACAAACTCACACCGTCACCGTCCAAATCTCCCAATTTGACAGGACCCATCCCAATCCCCCCGGGATTACCATGGAATGTGCCCTGCTCCCGTCCAACAAGGGGTGTCAGACAAAGGATGACCAAGAGCCACTGCCCCAACAGGGCATCCAGAGTGCGCAAGGATCGATGGAGGAGGTGTGCAATGTCCCAGTCTCTGCTGCAATCGCATCCGTGATCAACCTGAAGGGCATTAAAACCAAAAGCTGTGAGTGGACAAAAACCAGTAAGTTCATCAAATACATTTATAAGACATTTATGCCCTCCAATAAAAACGTATGCATGCCACAAAAACCAGTAACCAAAACGTTTGCTCAACCGAGCCCTTAGGGCCTTAGCCCAAAAACCGTTAACCAAAAACCAAGTGTGGGAACTCAGCCCAAAACCGTGGAATACCACCACCATACATATACGACCATGTGGGTCACCACCCACTACCATAAATGAACATTAATTCATTAAAATCACACAATCATAAATCCACCCGAAAGCCATTTCATTAAATCGTATTTTTCCATTACCATCACCAGCATCCCTGATGCTAGACGTCCCTGACGTCATATCTCACGGTTTCACAAGCTACGCGTGCTGCCCGGGGTCTCTCCGGGTCCATATATCTGACATCCCTGATGTCTGACGTCCCTGACGTCAATCATAGCAATCCTGCTCCTGAGTCATCATACGGTCCGGCTGCTCCGTATGGTGACCCTTCACAGGCAATGCACCGTGACTTCCCCAGTGTCCCAGACATCTGGAGGAGACCATCATATATCCATGTGTACAGATGGTATATGGAAAAACAGTTTTTATTAATTCATTTCATAACATCACAATGGGCCCTACCCGAATCTCCATAAAACAACACATTTCCATTTAGGGTCCCTGACCCGAAACTACATTTATTAAATATAGGGCCCCTGGCCCGAAATCATCATTTAAATCCAACTGGGCCTTATGCCCGACTTTATGAACCACTGGGCCCACGGCCCGACTTACGTACTCAAATGGACACCAAGTCCGAGATTTCCAAAACAAGTGGGCCTCAAGCCCGAATTCATCTTTCCAATATAAAAACCATTTTATCATATTATTTATTTAACCACAAACACGCAAAACCACAAATAAATCGTTAATCCCGATATACGTGAAATACGGAAAACACCTCGAAATACGTGCAACATACCCAAAATCAATGCTCACAAATACCATCATAGAAATCATGTATATAAACCATATAACACATTTAAGCATGCATAAGATTTATAAAACCAAAGTCCACTCACAGACCGTTTTAACCGTGTGCCTCGATACGCGTGCCACCGGCCCTCCCGGGCCACACCACTATCACCGGGACTCCCAATCCTGTCCAAATCACATTAGAGGGTTACTAACCTCATTATTAACATCCTATCAAAGTCCCGTAATTTTCCCGAATTTTTACTTATTTTTAAACTTAATTTAAAACCTTCGGATATCCCGAACAATATTGAGACGGTGTCCGATCAACACGAAACCAATTCCAAAATGTCCGTTACATTAAATAGGACAGAAGTCATGTTGACCTCACCTCGAGATTTGCGCCCACGCGCCGCCACGCGCCGCCGTGAGTGGCTGCGCGTGAAACTCACGCGCCTGCTACAGTGTCACCAGCCCAACCCGTTTGTCTGGTAAACGGGTCCAATTCACCCGCGACACAACCCGGTTCCAATCCTGTCAATTCGATCCTAATTCCTTCAATTGATCATTCCATTAGTTTCGTTTTAAGTCCAATTACAAGTCTGTAAACTCAATTACACAAATCCTTACCCAGATTCCCACGATTCGATGATGATCCACGAAGAACACCCGGTTACTGTGCAATCATGGAACTCCCTCAATTACTGCAGGTTTCATCCAATTGATGATTCCAGAAGCATCAACGGACCCTGAGGACCAATTCCCCCACATCAATTGCATCAAACCTGTGCTCAAACGTCACGACTCAAGTTCGAGCACCGTCACTGTTCAACAATGGAGTTCTGTCAATCTCGATCGGTTTCCTTCAATTGATGAACCCAGAAGCATCGTGGGATCATGGGAAGCAGTTTCCCCACCTCAATTTCATCCAACGAAGCCTCCAATTCCACGACTCAACTTCGAAAGTCCTCCTCTGTCACCAAGTGTGATCAGAGCCAATTGGTGGCCAAATCCCTTCGTTCCTTCGACAATTCTGATCGTTGTGATCCCAGAAAGCTCGAAGTAATCACCAATTCGATCCTCACAGCCCCAAGTTTAAAATCCGAACTTCCCCCCCAAAATCCAAATTTTCGAATTTCAGTTCCTCAGCCTTCCTCAATCTCCCGTGTTTACCCAGTTGAGTTAGTCTCAACAAGCACTCAATTTTGCCCTCAAACCCAGTTAGAGAAGGCAGCAAACTCTCTCCAATTTGTTTCCCCCATTTTGCACGGTTTGAAGAACAAAGGAGATTAATGGAGAAAATAAATATTAATTAATTTAATTAATAATAAAACATCATAATGATGTTTCCCCTAAGACAAGGATTCTGGTTTCAAGGGATGAGTGACACTTGTCACTCATCCAGGTGTGCTGAGTCAACGGTCACTATTCAATATTATATTATTATTTTAATCCGAGCCTCGGTTCGTTAGTTCGTTTCCTTGACCATAACGTTGTCGTCGAATCTCCGATTTCGGCATGCCGCCTGTCGTTGGATTCGTATCGACGATACCTACGTAACGGTCCTTGGCCCTCGCCTATCGGACCTCCCGATCAAAAAGTCAACATTTGGCCCCTAGTAAGCCAAATTACCAAAATACCCCTCAACTTCCGAACACCATAACTTTCTCTACGAATGTCGGAATCGAACGTGCCACCTGTCTATGAACTCGTGACGTCCCAAACTACGTCACGGTCATCGGTCAAAGTCCATTTGACCGCCCGAACAAAAAGTCAACATTTTGCCCACGACCGGGGGTAAAACGGTCATTTTGCACATTTTGTCCGATTCCGCCCTACTAACCACCGTTCAACCTCGCTAATCAAGATTAGTCACTAAACTAATCCCGGAATTCGGGACGGGTCGTTACACAATTCCTCAATCTCTGTTTCTCTTTGGTTCGAAGAACAAACACGAACACAGCCCAAATAATTGGGACCGTGTTCCCTAGAACCAACCAGAACCCCTACACGTGTCACCATCCTCCCTCTTCCTCTCACAAGTGGCTCAATCTCAGCCCTCCATTTGTCCCTCTCTGTTGCACCAGGCCCAAAGCACAAAGGCCAAAATGCCCTTCCTAGGTCTTCCCCCGTCACGGTGGCTGTCTTAAACTCTTCCTAGGACCTTCCTAAGTCTCACCCAACACACAGAAACCCTCGACTCAGTCCCTAAGTCCACGACTTTCGATTTGAAAATCGACGGCAAAATAGAGTGTCGAAAGGAAAACCAGAAATTACCTGCCCTCCGGTCGCCGCCGTGAGCTCAGCCGTGAGTAAGTGTCTCCTCTCGTCCTCCTCCGTCCTCTGAACACCTCCACCGGCCTCGATTGATCGAACACGGCAGCACCACCACCCAAAACTCCTCTCTGTTCTCAGTTTTCCCCCCTGGTTTTCCCCCCTGGTTTTCCCGTGGCTCACAACTCACCCACACACAACCACCACACCTTCTAACCTTCTCACTGTCTCCCTCTTAATCTCTGATCACTCACCCCTTCACCAATTTACACAAACTCACACCGTCACCGTCCAAATCTCCCAATTCCTCAGTCTCTGTTTCTCTTTGGTTCGAAGAACAAACACGAACACAGCCCAAATAATTGGGACCGTGTTCCCTAGAACCAACCAGAACCCCTACACGTGTCACCATCCTCCCTCTTCCTCTCACAAGTGGCTCAATCGCAGCCCTCCATTTCTCCCTCTCTGTTGCACCAGGCCCAAAGCACAAAGACCAAAATGCCCTTCCTTTTAAGCCAAAATTACCATTTTACCCTTACCGTTTTAGACCTGTATCTCACACATCGTAAGCCCGATGAACACGTGCCGCATGTCATTGAACTCAAGACGACGAGATCTATCTAATAGTCCTCGGTCAATATACAAAAGCCCGTTCGTACGAAAAGTCAACTTTTCTCCCTAGTTTAGCCAAATTACGGTTATGCCCTCAACCTTCCGAACATCATAACTTCCTCCTCGGATGTCGGAATCGGGCGTGCCACCTGTCTACGGATTCGTGACGTCCTAAACTACGTCCTGGTCATCGGTCAAAACCCACTTGACCGCCCGAACTAAAAATCAACTATTTACCCAAACTAGGGGCAAAATCGTCATTCTACCTTAACGACCTTATCGGGACCAACTCACCCCCGATTAAGCTCACTAATCTCATCTTAATCACTGTCTTAACCTTAATTTTGGGGACGGGTCGTTACAATTCATCTGGAAAGACTGTAAACAATAACTAGTTGCACAAGATAATTTGATGAAAATAAGAATCTTGGTGAAAAATAAGTGCCCCCAATGTGGAGAAGATGAGGAGACCTAAGCACATTTATTTTTTCACTGTAAGTATGCCCATGTCTTTTGGTTTGGATGTTCTTTACAGGCTGACATGGGGAACCTTACGAATAGAGATTCTCCATGGAACTAGAATATTTCCTCTTTATCTTTACTTCTAGTGGGGAACATGAGTATGCCATTTAGGTCCTATTTTTTGCTTTGTGGAGGTTGTTGAAGTCTCGTAATGCTCTCTGTTATAATGACATTCGTATTGAACCCAATGATGATATCTGATTGATGTCAGAACAACTGCGGAAATTTAATTCTCCATCCTTGCTAAACTAGTGATTGTCTAGAGGGTGCCTACTCTTATTGATGCTCCTAGGGTGGATGATGGCTCGCAGCAGCCTCTTACTGGAGATGTGAAAATAAACTATGATAGGGTTTTTTTTTTGCAGCTACATGACGTGGTGCATTTCGATGGGCCCACATGTCTTCTTTGGGAACCTTTGCTGATGGTGATGGTGAGGGCGGTTTTCATTATAATAGCACTTCCAGGCTGAGGCTATGGCAGTGGGTGCTACTATGCTTGTGTGTGCAGATTACTACTGTAATGACCCGTCCCGAATATCGGGATTGAATATTAATTAATTATGGTTTAGAATGACTAATCGGGGATTAGTTGAGTGGAATCGGACGAAACGTGCAAAATGACCGTTTTGCCCCTAGCGTGGGCAAAATGTTGACTTTTAGTTCGGGCGGTCAAATGGACTTTGACCGATGACTGTGACGTAGTTCGGGACGTCACCAGTTCATAGACAGGTGGCACGTTCGATTCCGACATTCGTAGAGAAAGTTATGGCGTTCGGCAGTTGAGGGGTATTTTGGTAATTTGGCATGTTAGGGGCCAAATGTTGACTTTTTGATCGGGAGGTTCGATGGACGAGGGCCAAGGACCGTTACGTAGGTCTCGTCGATACGAATCCAACGACAGGCGGCATGCCGAAATCGGAGATTCGACGACAAAGTTTTGGTCACGGAATCAGGCTCGATTAACCGAACGAACCGGGATTAAAATAATATTTTAATATGAACAGTACCCGATGACTGAACACACTTGGATGAGTGACGAGTGTCACTCATCCCCTAAAATCAGGCATTAAACCAGGATCCTTGTTTTGGGGAGAACATAATTATTGTGTTTTATTAATTATTAATTAATTAAAAATCCATTAAACCTCCATTTTTCTCTTCTGTGTTTTCTTAACCGTGTACCACCAAAATTCAAAATTCTTCCACCCATAATCTCATCCCTATCCACTAAACTTGTGAACGGAAATTGGAAAGAATTCAGAGACTGATTAAGTGAGGAAAACACGAGGGATTGAGGGAAACTGTAGAACTGGAATTTCGGATTTTGAGTTTTGGGAGGGAAAATCGATTTGGAAGAATTGAGCCGTGAGGATTGGAATTGAAGCTTCATTTAGCTTCCTGAGATTGTGACGAGTGGAACCAGATCAAAAACGAGAGGAATTGGTGCCGTTTTGGCTCTGAACGGACTTGGTGACAGTAATGGAGTTTGAAGGTCGAGTCGTGATCTTGGAGCGATCAAACGGTGTAATTGATGTGGGGATTATGTTCTTGAGGATCCCACGATGCTTTTGGGTTCATCAATTGGAAGAAAACGTTTGAGATTGACGGAACTCCATGGTTGCACAGTGACGGCTGTTCTTCGAAGAATCGAGTTTGAGTCGTGGAGTTGGAGGCTTCGATTGATTCAATTGAGTTGGGGGAAATGTTTACCTGAGTCTATTGAAGCTTCTGGTTGAATCAATTTAAGGGAATCGATTGAAATTGAAGGAGTTCGAGTGATGAACAGTTTTCGGGGTGTTCTTTGAATGACCATCTGTGATCGTGAGGTTTGAGGTAAGATTATTTGTAATTGAGTCCACAGATCTTTAATTGAACTTAATTCGAAGCTGACTGAATGTTCAATTGATGAAAACAGTGTGGAATTGACAGAAAACCAGCTGGGTCTGATCGCGGGTTAAACGACCCGTTTACCAGACAAACGGGTGAGGGAGACAGTACTGTAGCTGGCGCGTGGGTTTCACGCGCCGCCACTCACGGCGGCGCGTGAGGGCTCGTCCGGCCTAGTCTCCAAGTGAGGTCAACATGACTTTTGATCCTCTCAGTATAACGAACATTTTGACGTTGATTTCGAGGAAATCGGATATTGTTTTGTTAATGTTCCGCGTATCCGAAGTTTTGTATTACGTTAAAAATACGTATTTAAATTTCGGAAAAATTGGGGAAAATTATATGTTGTATTTTGAGATGTTAGTAACCCCCTATAATGATTTTGGACAGGAGTTGCGATTTCTAGAATTTACGGAAAAACGTGCAGCTCGGAAACGAACCGTTTTGAACGGTGTGTGTGAGTGGACTTTGTTTTCTAACTGTGATGCATGCATATATGATTTAAAATGCTTTATTATATGATTTGATATGCTTTGGCATGATTGGTATTTCAATTCGGTGATTTCTCGGTTTTATGATTATTATATTATTATATTCTGGCACGATTTTCGAGAAATCATGAAATTGGTTAAAAATGATATTGTGGGCGTGAGAACCCAAGTAAATAATGATTTTAACTGGGATTTGGAGTTACATGTGAATTTGATGATTTATGGTATTCTCGTGATTTTGTGATTATTTTAATCAGTCTTTCGGGCACGTTTTACGATGAACGTGCAAATGATGTTTTGGGTTAGGCCCGGGATTGAAAATGATGTTTGACTCGGGTTATGAGTTAGGAAATTGAAAATGATATTTGGACTCGGATTATGAGTTAGTGATTGATTTTATGGATTTACGTGATCGTGGCAACTCGGGTTTACGGTTGCACGGATTTACGTGAAATTGATATTTTGGGCTTGAGACCCAATAGAATTGTGATTTTGATTGGATTTGTATTTCCATGTGATTACATGATGATATTGATGATTTTGGATTTATAAAGTAAATCGGGACTTGGGGCTGAGACCCTGTATTGTAAATGATTTGGTTTTCAATGCAACTGTTTTTCACTGGTTTTTGTGATAATGATATGTTGCGGATAATTAGGGCTTTCGGGTGGAAATATGTTTTTTCCCGGAGTGCACCCTGGAGATAACGCTCGCCTTCGGGATGGAAGTGTTTACCCCGAAGAGGTCACGTAGCACGATCTTTGTCGAGCAGCCCAGGGGAGGCTTGACTCAGATCAGATGTGCTGGATTATATGGATCGGTAAGTGATGTGTTCACGAGATCCGGATCGTCGGCTGGTGAGGTTTTCACAGCGACGGATTGCTGACTGGTGATGTGTTCACAGCAGCGGATGCTCGGATTTTGAGCGGTCCTTGAGCCTATTGATATGCACGCGTTGCAGGGATAAACGTGACTCTAAGCAACAGGATATGGAAATAAATCCCGTGGATTATGGAAAATGATTTTGAGGAAACCGTGGTTTAGCGGTTAAAATGATTTAAAGAAACTGTGAACTTTTTGAGATATTAAACTGATTTGGTGAACATGAGTTTTTGTGGACCATGGGAAAATATGTTTTGATTTCGGTCCACTGTTCATACTTGAATGATTTCATACTATTACTCATGTTTTATGATATGCATGCAAGTTTGTGAAAACTGGAGGGTAAGAATATATTTTGATAAATGTTTTTATAAGAGGTCATTTTGTCCACTCACACCTTTTCTGTTTTATTAACCCTTCAGGTCGTGGCGCGTTGTTCGAGGCTATTCTAGAGGTGGAGGTATGTGTGGGCACATGCGCAAAATTCCCTTGTCTGGCAGGTGCTGAAGGGTTATTTCGGACTTTCAGTTGACTTGTCAGACGGGAGCAGGACCAGACATGGTTATCTATGTCCTTCGGGGACGGGTCCTGTCAACTACTGTAAAAACGTTTTATTTAAGGCTGATTCCAAATTATTAGAGAAGTGTGTGAGGACTAGCCAAATTATTAGTGAAGTGTGTGAGGACCAATGATGAAAATATCGGTGGATATCGGTGAAATGTCGCCGATATTTCGTTAAAATTGGTCGACACCATATAAGAGGGGGGAAGATATCTCACGAAATTTTGATCTTTTTTCTTGATTTAAGGAGATAGATCTAATTTTTTACTTAAAACTATCGAGATAGACCTAAATTGGGTGAAAATCAGATGTAAAATGAGCTTAAACCAGTCGGGTCATGCCGCCGGGTAAAAAAAAACCCGAATCGCAGACCCGCGAGAGGTAGGGGATGACTGTTTTTAAGTTAATATTTGTACTTTATATATCAGTCAGTTGCTTATATTTACAATATGACTTGTTAGTTGAGTTGGATGGAGTTTGTTTTAAGTATCAAACCACCTGGGTTTGACCCTAGGCACGCTCAAGCTAATGTTTTTTTTTTTTGCAAGCTAATGTTTTTTTTTTCATTTTTTGCCTTATTTTCAACTATATTTAGCATTTTTTTTTCCAATTTTAAATACATCAATACTTTCCAATTTTTGAACAAAGATTGACTCTATTTTTTTTTTCAATTTTAAATATATTTACTCATTTTATAATTTTTCTTCCATTCAAATTTTTTTATGCTTATTGTTATGTTTTTAATTATATTAACATTCAATTATAGTAATTCACTTCAATTTATATGTATATTTGTGGAATCCAAAATCATCCGAAAATTATGGAGCTGCCAGTAATTCCCAAAAATGACTAAATTGCCCCTAGCAATAACGCTGATCATTTGAAAACACCCGCATATTAAATAATCTATTTACCAGTTAAATACGTTATTTGATGGGATTAAAATCTATGTAATATCAATATTCTCCCCGAGAATTAATTGTCGTTATTCTTAATAATGGATAATTAATATTGATATTAAAATACAATAATTGTCATTACTATCATGATGGACCATCATTACAATTATTAAATAATATATTTAATTAATAATATATTTTTTATTAATTAAATATTCAACCGACCAATCAGAACGCTCCAAGGCTCCCAAGATTTTCCTATAAATAGCAAGACACATTTTATTTCCAAGGTACGTTGATTCTTCGTTTCGAAGTATGTCATTTTCCTCTCTCAAAGCTAACTTAAGCATCAGAGTGTTCTTGGTCGAACAACCCCCCGGGTAAATCGATCGAAGCAACGATAGCTAATTGTTTGCTGTTTGCAGGAATTGTGAGGACTTTTCGCTACGAGTTCAATCTTTGATTCAACAATATTTACATTTTTATATTACTAGTCATCGGCAGAACTCTATTGTATCATATTATTCATCATATATTTATTATATTGAAGTCAGTTTATAGTTTTTATTAGTCATATATAACCATCATTGGGTATTTAAGTTTTTCCCAAAATTTCATTCCAAATTTCTAACTTTAAAACCGAATTTCCGTCATTTTTGTTGACCGTAAACGATATCGATATTTTGGGCGGGATATCCGTAAATTTGACTAGCGATATATCCGTCGATATCGATATTTCAATCCTTGGTGATGACTAGTATAGGTGTAAATGCTAATATTGAATGGCTTGGTGCATGATATCTGGGTCTAGCAGCCCATATTTGAGATGGTGTCCCTGCGTTATGTTCCAAGGATGACTAATGCAGCGGCCCATTAGGTTGATGCATTATGCAATCGCTCTAAGCGATGTTCTAGATGTTAAGGTTTAGAGCCCTCTTAGTTGTTTACTTTCCTTGTAAATTATGCAAACATTTATATGCAGCGGCTCATGAGGTTGATGCATTATGCAATCGCTCTAAGCGATGTTCTAGATGGTAAGACTTAGAACCCTCTCGGTTGTTTAATTTCCTTGCAAAAGATGTAAACATTTATTTTCGTATTTAATCAATATATCTCTTATTCTTCCCAAAAAAATATTTTTCTAATAACATGTATAACTCAATATTCATTCAATAACCAAAACAACGAATATATACGAACAGTTACTATGAGAGTTAGAGACCTTGTAACTTTCCAAGATACATATAAAACTTAACACAAATTAGATAACTATATATCAATTATGATAATCCTTATCAATACTTTTAAAAAACATGGGCCCAATTTTTTAATAAAATATTAAATTTTAAGTTTTTTTCATTTAATTTAAATACCTTTTCAACTATTTTAACATTTACTAATTTTTTTTCCAAAAAAAAAATTAAACTAATTTAAAAAATTCAAGTTCTCCGCATCCGTGAGTGGAGGCCCTTTATACTATGGCATGCTCTTTCTAGCTGCCCTATTTAGGGGTGGGCACGAATCCATTAAAACAGCTAACCGATCCGCTTCAAACCGTTATTTATCCAACGGTTTAGGTTTGACCGGATAAAAGTCAAACGGTTTGATAATCCAAACCGTTCCGTTAGTAACGGTTTGGATTTGGATTTTCATTTTGGAAATCCGTTAAATCCAAACCGAACCGTTAAGGAATATATTATTTTTTATTAACGTTTAAATCTATTATTAATACAAAGTAAAAAAAATAAAAATAAAAGGATACCTAGATATACCCATATAAGTATATATATACTCATATAAGAGTATAATAAAAATTTATTAAACAGTTTTTGTGTTTGATAAATTTTAGTATAGTAATAATATTTGCAATTCAATACGTAGCAAGCTTAATATATAAAATTTTGAATATTGAGTATTGATTTTTTTTTTTGTATCCTTATTTTTATTATTTCTTAACGGTTTAAAACCGTTTCGATCCAAACCGAACCGTTAGTAACGGTTTGGATTGAAACGGTTTTATTTCTAATTTTATAAAATTCAAACCGTATCGAACCGTTAAAATTTTAACGGTTTGGATTTGGATATTGTCAATATCCATATCGAACCGAACCGTGTCCACCCCTAGCCCTATTGCATGCAAATAAGCTCTCTTCTTTGTTTTTGATTTCCTTTTAATTTCATTTAATTTGTAAGAGGAGGGAGTTGGTTTTATAATAATACTATATATATTCACGTATTTATTATATCGTATTTATTACGTGTCATGTGATAAGATTGATATAATGATATCCTTCAATTCCTTTATTTAAACTATACTTTCATATCAAAATATTCATTTATATGCACCATCCTCATTATTTATATTTTATTTTATACCAATATGCATATCATAAAATATAAAATATATACTTGAGTGATCCTTAAATATTAAAATATGCTTGAATTATACTTACATATCATATATTTTATTTTATAAAGATACTACTAATTATAAATATCGAATTTAATATTCAGTCATAAAAAAAAAAATTAATATCCCGAAATATCAGTGGAAAAACCCAATCTCATTGGATATATAGGAATAGGAGTACCCACAAGGAATAAATCTCTTTTCCAGTTTTCCCACTGGTTACCACTCTTTTCCCTTTCGTTCCTAGTAAGTCATCGCTAAATTCCCTGTCTTTATTTTTCTCAGCTTTTTGTTTGTTTGTCGATCGCAGTTTTATGATCTGTTTGGTCGACTGGAAAATCGAGGTTAGCGAAAGGAATTCGCAACTTTTCGACTGTATGCTTTCTGTTATTGTCAGGTCTATATGCTTTGTTTTGTCTTTCAAAGGAGTTGGAATTAGTGTTCTGATGGCTGATTCGGGCTTTCATTTCAGCTTTGATCACTGTTTAGTTTGTTTCTTCTGCACTTGTTTTGGCTGGTAGGTGAATTTCTAGGCTTAATTAGGATCGACGTCATATTTTTTTATTTTGTAATTCTAAACTTATCTATGTGATTTACTTTATAGTTGGTGATGACCCTTTGCTTAATTTAGTGTAGGAATTTCTGATTTCAACATGAATTAGTTTAGTTATGCGTATTTTGGGTAATTTGTTTAATGGTTTGAATTTGTCCTTTATGAATGACTTAATGCAAATTATTGTCAAGCAAAATTTGAGGTGTGATTGGTCTTATGCATGATCTTCACATGATAAATTATTGATAGAATGTTGATAGAATTGAATGGCTGGTAGGTATCCTGATTGTATATAATGGGTGGAAGCTCGATTGATGATGACTGGGAGTTTACTTCGTTGTCAAATGCCGTTCGCACTGTGGTCCTAGTTGGACGGACTGGTAATGGAAAAAGTGCAACAGGTAACAGTATCATTGGAAGAAGGGCCTTCAAATCCAAAACAAGCTCTGCTGGTGTTACGAGCACTTGTCAATTGGAAAACACTGTGTTGAGGGATGGACAACTTGTGAATGTTATTGACACCCCGGGTAAGAAGCCTACTGAGTTATATTGTTTTTGTACATTCAACCGGCTAGAGAACTTGCATATGTACTTGCATTATGGCTCTAATCTTTAGAAACTATGTTTAATTCTGTTGAGTTGTGTGGTATGCTATAGGTCTTTTTTGATTTTTAGTGCAAAGTCAGACTTTATTGGTAAAGAAATTGTCAAATGCATTGGGTTTGGCGAAGGATGGAATACATGCTGTTCTTGTAGTTTTCTCGGTCAGGAGCCGCTTTTCACAGGAAGAAGAAGCTGCTTTACGGAGCTTGCAAACTTTGTTTGGAAGCAAAATTATTGATTACATGATTGTAGTCTTTACCGGGGAGATGACCTTGAAGAAAATGATGAGACATTGGAAGATTATTTGGGCCGTGATTGTCCAGAGCCTTTAAAGGTTACTTACATTTAATTGCCCTCTATTCTTGACTACATTCTACTCTTTCGTTCTTGTTATAACTGTCATGACTATTTTCTTTTCTGTATCTGTTATGAGTTGCATCTGTGTCCATTTTTACTTGGTAGCTTAATCTAGGACTATTTGTAATGATTTCACATTTTATAATTAACTGATATTACTTAACCTTGTTTGGGGTTTTTCCAGAATTCCAACTAAAATAAGTAAAATAAAAAGGAAAGCAAGTTTAGGAAAGAGTAAAATCTATTAGGCCATGTTTGGATGAGGAACTTCAAAGTACCAATGGATTTCAAAATGATTAGATGCAACACATTTAGATAGATTGAAATGATAGGTGTTACTTTGGATCCCTTGTTTAGTTGGTTTTCTTATGCTTATGTCGTGCATGTGCTTCCTTCTTAGTTATTCAACTAGTGGCTTGCAGTCACTCTATTCAATTGTTGGTACTGCATTTTCTTAGTATTATAGTGTAAATCCCTTGGTACTTTAAAGTTCCTTATCCTAACTTAACTGAAAGTCATCTCATATTAATAATTAAGGGTATTTTATGTAAGATTGGATGCTTTCAGCAAATACAAAAACATTAAAAGTTTAGAGGGTGTTATTTATATTTTTTTTTGTAATCCATTACTGATAACCTACTTGAAATTTAATTGACTCTGTTTAATTTAGGAAGTTCTTGGTCTGTGTGAAAATCGCTGTGTGCTTTTGACAACAAAAACCAAGGATGAAAGAAAGAGGGTTGAACAAGTTCAGAAGCTTCTCAACCTTGTAAACAAGGTCATAACACAGAATGGTGGACGGCCGTACACAGATGAGATATTTGCTGAAGTGAAGGTACATACTTTATTTTTTAATTTTATTAATAGTTTACTACTTAGCCTCGATATCCACGTTTACTTGTGTATCAATAAGCTTTTCTTTTTATCCTTGCATGCGTGTTAATACCCTGTCTCAGACTTTTCTTAAATGATGGCCAGTTTGTGTTATTTGAAAATTTCATGATCAAAATTTTGTTGTATCTGACAGAAAGGGGCTAGTCTTCTTGATCAACAAGAAGAAGTAAATTCTTTGACTGGGTATTCTAAACGGGAAATATCCGACTTGAAGGATCACATGCAGCGTGCATATGATGAGCAGCTGAAACGAATTACTGAGATGGTAAGGGATTGTTCTAAATTTTCATCACCTTTGTGTTTAGGTTTAACAACTGATCTTCATATTAGACACTTGTAGTATTTGTACTTGGTTAAACCTAGAATACCACCATATCAAGATCTTTCTATAATCTTTTACAAACTCTTATCTCAGCACATTTAGTAAGGCTCTCCACAGTCATTTAGTTGAGTTTGATTCCTATCTATAAGAATCAGGGCCATCTGAGTTTGATTCCTATAAGGCTATTTCTACACTATTAAGTGTGAAAGGTGTGAGTTTTATGTACTAATTGTGGTCCCAACTTGTTTTATTGGTCATTACATATTTATTGCTTGTTTTATTTCTTTCCCTCTTCATTAAATGATGTGGGTCCACCACAATAGGAACTAAACTGTTTAGAGCAATATATTGCTCTGAAAAATAGAATCACCCCGTTAAACTCAAATTTTCCGGCCTATTGTGGGAAGCATAAAGCCTATGTAGCAGTCTCATTTTTTTTTTTTGGGTCATTGATTACCTTGACCATATTCTCACTTTAAAGTACCTTGGAATTTTGGGATGAATGCATTCTCGAACTATTTAGTAATTTAAGTCCAGTGGTTGTAGAAATCTGTCCTTGATCATTGACATCTTTTGATTAAGTATTTAGCTTTTAGAAATTTCCTAGTTAGTTGTTCATATCTGAAAAATGTTTTGTACTTTTAATAAATCAGTATAGCTTTTACCAGCCATATGTTTTATAATTGTCAAAAAATTGATGGAAACTTCTCTCCGTCACTTCCTTCCTCCCTTCATCTCATTCTACCCATCTTTTGTTTGTTCTAGAGATGCAAAACCTGCAAACCAATAGTCATCTGATTTATATGTGACATAAGTACTATGCTTAAATCTATGGTTTGTATATGTCAGTTTTTTCATTCATCTACGATTTTATTCCCCTAGTCCGTGGGATAACCAAATTTCATTTAGTTCTGGTATTCTTATAAGTTTGAGCTACAGTTTTGTTTGTTGTTCTTATACTCGTTTTAGACTAATATTTATCCATTTTCAAAACTTCATAAGGTATTCCTGTAGAAACATGTGATACATAAGCAATACTTAGAGAAAAAGATGGATCTATTCCTAGTGTGACAGTTATTAATTTGTCTGCTACAATCATTGAATTAATGGTCTTGACATTAAAGCTTTTAACTACTGGGGTACCTTAAGAGAAATACAAAGATGTTGTATTTCTTTTGAATCATGAAACATGTTGATGATGGTGTTGTTATGCAGGTTGAGGGGAAATTGAAAGAGAGCACTGATAGGCTTGAGCAACAGTTGGCAGATGAACAGGCTGCACGACTAAGATCAGAAGAGAGTGCGCAATTTGCTCAAGAGAAGGCGAATGATGAAATTCGTAAGCTGAGAGAAAATCTGATGAAAGCAGAGGAAGAGCTTCGTAAAAGAGGGGAGACCAAGTGTGCCATTCTGTGATGCGACTTTTGGTAAGATGTGCGGAAAGCAGATTGTTCATCAAATATCAATCTCTCCTCATTTAACAACAGCTGGGTATGTGAATTTGCAGAAACTCTTTCTGACTGCCATGTATAATGCTTTTGGTTCGATCTTCTATGTAAATGTCTAGGACGCTGCGTAATTATCATTATTATTATTTTCTGGTCACCTCTAAAATTCACGGGTTGAGCTATTTTGGTTCCAAGAGAGCGACCTTAAAAGTCGATTTAAGAGGTATTGGGAATTTCGATCTCTCATTACTTACCAAAAAAAAAAATTTCGATCACATGGTGATTTGGGATGCATTTATTTAAGGTTTATTAAGTTAAATGTATGAGTAACATAAATTTTAATTATAAAATACATTGGAAATAAAAATTTGTCACAAAGTGCATCAAGAACAATAGTAACATTAAAAACTTTGCGCAATCTATCCACCTTTGTTATTAATACCATTAAAAGTGCTGGTGTGGTCGTTATATTACTTATAAGGAAAATTGTTGCTATAGTCTTTAAATTTTACCTTAATATTAACTATAGTCTCTAAACTTTATTATTAGTAGCAAAAGTCCCTAAACCATACCTAAATGTATACTAATCATCACTCTGTTAAAATGTTAACGAAATTCTGTTAAAATTAGGGGTATGATTGACTTTTTACTGTTCAACAAAATTCCCTATTTTTTACTAACTATTGCTATAGTCCCTGAAATTTACTCTAATATTAGTTATGGTCCCTAAACTTCATTATTAGTAGTCAAGGTCTCTGAGTTATACTCAAATATAATTGTTAATAACTATAACTCATACATTAGTACAAATCTTTCATCAATATTTCTAAAGCCCCTACAATTAATAATGTAACACAAAATTCAACATAAGTTACACAAAACTCAGAAAACAGAGAGGTAAATGTATCAACTTTTCATATTCACAGTATTTAGTGGCAGAAACAATATTTAATATTTAGAGTAAAAACTAAAAATAACCATTAGTTTACTACTTGTGAATAAACATGAAGAAGAAGAAAAAAATGGAAAAAAATCAAAATCACTTTCATGAATTTGGACCGTTATGGTATTTACCAAATTGCCACCCAACGTGCTTGTTTCTTGAGTACGTCGAAGTTGAATTCACCAAAAAATGTTAACATTTTAATGGATAGATAGTTAGTATATATTTGGGTATAGTTCATGGATATTTGCTACTAATAATAAAGTTTATGGAATATAGTTAACATTAGGGTAAAGTTGAGGGGCTATAGCAACAGTTAGTAAAAACGAGAAATTTTATTGAACAATAAAAAAACAATCATACCCTTAATTTTAATAGAATTTTGTTAACATTTTAACGGAAGGATGATTAGTATATATTTGGGTATAGTTCAGGGATCTTTACTACTAATAATGAAGTTCAAGGACCATAACTAATATTAGGATAAAATTCAGGGACTATAGTAATAATTTTCCCATACTTATAAATATTTTCCATACTTTATTAAATTTTATATTAAAAATATTATTTACAAAATTAAACAAACTCCTCTCCTCTCCCTCCCCGAATCCCTTTTCCGAATCTCTTTTCGTCTCCTTTGTTTTTTGTAACTGGATCCATTTAGCCCCAATTCCTACTCACCGAATCCCTAAACTGAGACTGTTGTAGGACAAGTCAATGGACAGAGAGAAGGAAAGCCCATTGAATCAAAATCAGGCAAGGACCTGTAAACCCATTCGTTGGATAATCTGGGGGACCACAGGTTTTGCAATGTTAAAATGGAGAGTGGAATATGACCTGTGAGTCGATTGTCGCTCAAGGAAAGTGTGGTGAGGGGTTTGAGGCCCCCAACTTGGAGTGGGAGGATCCCCGATGAGTTGGTTATGTGCGAAGGAGATGTCCACAGGTTTTGCAATGTTAAAATGGAGAGTGGAATATGACCTGTGAGTCGATTGTCGCTCAAGGAAAGTGTGGTGAGGGGTTTGAGGCCCCCAACTTGGAGTGGGAGGATCCCCGATGAGTTGGTCAAGTGCGAAGGAGATGTCCAAAAGCTTCGTCAATTTGAACAGGGAAATAGACATATGACCAGAAAATCTGGGAAAAGAGACTTCGGTGATGTGAAGTAATGGCGACATTGAAGATTTGAGCATCGGCGGGTTAATGCCTGGAATTTCGAGAAATTCGTCGCCCTCGCTGAATTGAGCGTGCAGCTTGTGGTAAGATGCGAAGAGAGAGAACATTCGAGCTCCGGAGGCGAAGATGATGTACGCGGGGAGGTGATAAGGCAGGGTTTTGATGATGGGAAGGACGGGGGAGATGAGGCTGACGTCATAGATGAGAGCAAAGGGCGATGGAGATAGAGAGAGGAAAGTAAGGAGCTGAGAAGGGGAGCAGAGCGACAGATGGATTTGAATATTAGCCAAAATGGGTCGGTGGAATTGACATCAGAAGAGTCGAAAGGAAGGAGGTGGAACTCGATTTGAGTGACTCGGGCGGGGAAAGTTGAGAAGAAGCGGGAGATAAGAGAAGACTCGACGAGGGAGACAGTGGGGTGAGTGATGATGAGGGTCAGTCTCAGTGGACACGTGGCATATGACCAGAAAATCTGGGAATGGAGCCGGAGAGGTCAATGAAAGTTGGTTATTGGAGAGGTCAATGAAAGTGGGGTTTTGTAACATCTCAATGAAATTGTGAATGGGGCCGGAGAGGAGATTAAAAATGAGATCGAGGTATTGCAAAGTTCGAAGATTTTGAAAAATGGATGGAATTGGACTAGTGAGGGAGTTTCTGGCGAAATTGATTTGGACAAGATTCTTAAAGGTTGCTGGGATGCTTCAGGGAATGTGATCGGTGAGAAGTTTGCCGGCGAGGGAGAGGGTTTGGAGTAAGGACAAATCAGTTAAAGCAGGAGGAATATTGTAGATAATGAGGGAGCCGAAGAGGGGTTCAGGGAGGAGTATGTTTAATTTTGAGATTTGTTTTAATTTTTAAAAAAATATTTTTAACATAATTTAATAAAATATAGGAATGTCTTGATTGCCCTTATAAATTTTATAATATGATTGTCTCGTTAGCATTTTTAACGAAAGACAGAAATACGGTGCAACATTTTTTACGTTACTATTGTTCTCGGTGCACTTTGAGAAAAATTTATGTTCCCAGTGTATTTTGAGATTAAAGTTTTTGGTTTCTGGTACATTTTGGGCCCATTTGATGTGCTTTTGAAAATGCCAAAAATGCTTTTAAATTGATAAAAATGCTTCTTAAATTAAAAATGCGTATTTGGAAAATTTCAAGAAGTGTTTCAAATCAGAAGCATAGTCACTTAAAGATGATTTTAAAAAATCACTCTAGTGTTTTCTTTTAAAAGTGTTTCTCATAAAAAAATAATTGGGAAACACGTATTTTCTTTTAATGAAACTTTCAATATTCCAGTAATATCTTTTTTTTAATTAGTAATATCCTAAATTCTCAATTCACCATTTTTAATTATTATTTATTTTAATTTATTCATACTTTCATAAAATCCTAGAAGGTTTTTCAATCACCTTGCTTGTTTTCCAAACAATAACGGAATAACTTTTGCGTGATTGCCTCCTCCTTGCTTCTCAAGATATCATCTTTGCTTCTCCCGTCAATTCATATTTTAAATACCAATCATTGAAATAATCATGGTTATTGACATTAATTTGATCTTCACTTAAATTCAATTTTTTGACTTTTTCAGACTTTTTATTCAATTTTATCAATTGGTGTTTGTAGGGTGTGTAGCAGTTGTGCCTGAGTGCTTGAAGTACGTTGATAAAGAGCCATGCAGGACTTCTCCTCACACCGGAAACATATGAATAATGAAAGTTAATGGTCATGAGATTAGGTGTCATGAATAATTCATAATGCAAAAACATGTTTTCAAAGCCTTGTTAGCTACTCTTACTCGTGAATTTGGTTTGAAGAAAGTGGAGATATATCATTGAAAGAGGCATTAGCAATGTTTCTTATCATATTAGGATATGGGTTCGCTGATAGGATGGTTCAAGAAAGGTTCCAACACTTGGATGAAACTGTCTCGAGGTGGTTTGGGATTGTATTAGAAGTTGTTTGTCAGATGCCTATTGATATCATTAACCCACACGATCCACAATTTAGGAGAGCTCCTAAGAAAATTAAGAATGATGCAAAATACTGGCCATATTTCAAAGATTGCATTGGAAAATTGATTGTACACATGTACCAGTTATGGTGCCTAAAGAAAAGAAAATACCATATATTGGTAGAAAGGGCATCACCACCCAAAACATTATAGCTGTATGTGATTTTAATGTGTATCACATTTGTATAGGCTAGGTGGGAAGGGGCAGCTCATGATTCACGTATATTCATGGAAGCCTTAAGAAAACCGAATTTGAAATTTCCTCATCAACCTACCGGTTAGTAAATAACGATATAAGTTCAATTCTTACTAATATTTTTTTTATAATTGCATTTATGTTAAAAAAATCTGGTTATTATTATTTTTTGTTTTGTATAGGTAAATACTATCTATTTGATGTTGGTTATTCACAAATGAAAAGATATATGGAACCTTATAAGGTTGAACTGTAACAGCCCAGAAATTTGAAATACATGATTTTGGGAAATTAAAAGAGAAATGACAATTTTAGCCTCATAAGGTCAAATGTTGACTTTTTGATTTGGGCATTTGTTGGACCTTTTGTAACGACCGTTGCATAAGCCTCAGAATTCTGAGTCTGTAGGCAAATGACATGTCAAAATTGGAGATCAGATGAATTCGTTACGGATCTAAATGGGTTAAGGGCATTTTGGCATGGCAGTAGGGGTAAATTGGTAATTTCACAATGAGATATTTCAAGAAAGTGACGTGTGTCTAAAATTCTCTTTTTCCTCCCTTATCTCTTCATTCCATTGAATTATTCTTATATATATATATATATATATGATTGTGTATGGAATGCGCATGTTTTGTGTTTTAAGAACCAAAAACCATGCTTAAATTGTGAGGAGAAGGAAGAGAGGAAACATAAGGAAATCAGAGGAAAAAGAAAAATAAGAGAAAAGAGAAAGAAAGAAAGAGAAGATAGAAGGCACCAAGCGTCAAAAAATCCAGAATAAAAATATAACCCGAAAGGTGTACCTATGCCCTATGAATTTGATTTACGAAGTTTGGATGCTAATTTCTCAAATTAAGGTTAAAATCATCATTTTCGGACCTATACGAGTCGATTGACGGGAATTTCACAGAAGATCCGTCTAGAACGGTGTTCGAAATTGGACCATGAGTTGGGGTTGGATGACACGACCCACCCCCAACCCCCCGGGATTAAGGGATAAGTCATGCTCCTGCCTAACCTACATGCGACACGAAGGCTAAACACCCGTTCAACCCTAGTGGAACACACAGGCCAGACAAGGGATACCAGGATCTACGGTCCGAAAACTAGCCTTAGTTAACTAGAGTGCACAGAATCACTGTGGATCGCATGTGTGATGTCTCCGTCTCTCTCTCAACAGCCCGCACCGCATCAACTTGGAGGGTATCGAAAAACATAAAAGACTGTGAGTGGACAAAAATAAATAATAAGTTCAGAAAACATTTATAAGAAAAGACATTTATATCCTCCTCGCAAAACCAATGCATGCATTCGAAAATCATTTCTTAAACCATTTCATTTCCAAAATAATAGAATCGTTTACAAAAAACCAGAAATCATTTCTTTACTCAAGTCCGTTTCTCAAATCTAGGGCCTCAACCCAAAACCATAAATCAACATCAAGATACGGAAACTCAGCCCAAAAATCCACATATCCAAAACATCCGGGCCACTGCCCAAAACATCTGAAAACCACAAGAAAATCAATAGAAAATCACAAGTCAATCAATCTGCTGGATCTCAAGCACCGAGTCTTTAAACTCAAAACACATGTGCATCAGGCCTTCCCGGGATATCAACGAGTCTTTAAACTCAAAACACAATCAATAGGCCTCAGGGGATATCACAATAACCGAGTCTTTAAATTCAAAACATATCCGAGTCTTTAAACTCGAAACGTCTCAATCAAGGGCCCTCCCCCTTCATCAATCAACCGGGTCTTTAAACCTAAAACCAGATCCAGCAATAACAACCGGGTCTTTAAACCCAAAACCAATAGCAACGGGTCTTTAAACCCAAAACCAAGTGAAAATCATAGGAACTCAAATCCAAAATCAAATACGAAATCATCATTAGAAATCCCGATTCAAATCCCGAAATCACATGAAAACCGAAAGCCGAAATCATTAGAAACGGGGCCTCATGCCTCAAAGCACTGTCCGAAATCTATTTATAAATCCTTGAAATCAAATCATATATCAAATCCCAAAATGAAATCATCGAAATCATATCAAATCACAACTCAAGACAGAATCTCGTAAAACGTGCAAATCAGAAAGCATAGGTATCTCAATCATAATCATAGCAATCACGTATAGAAAACATATAAAAGTATTTATGCATGCATCATAAGTTAGATAGCAAAAACCACTCATAGACCATTCCCGCTGCTACCTCGATACGCTTGCACTTACGCCTTCCTGGCTAATCCACTATCATCGGACTTCCCGAACCTATCCATATCACAAACTAAGGTCACTAGCTACTTCATAATGCTTCTACTAAATCCCCGTAATTTTTCTGAATTTTTTACTATTTTTAAATGCAATCCTAAACCTTCAAACATCCCGAATCCTAGTGAAACGATGTCTGATCAACTCGAAACCAGTCCCAAAATGTTCATTACATCGCTACGATAAAAAGTCATGTTGAAAACTTCCTCAAACACTGTGTCAATCACCCACATGGGCTGCACGTGGGCCTCACGCGCAACTGCACAATCGTCTTTTTCCTCGGTCAAACTCGGTTTGAACCGGTCTGGTCCAACTGAACCGGTTCGGTCCAGTCGAACCAACGATGGCGGTTCACGGCCATATCTTCCTATTTTCTATCCCGATTTCAACCCTTTTCATTCCTACGTGTTCGTCTCAGTGTTTACAAATGATTTAGAACCTAAAAACATGAACTTAACGGCTAGAAATTACCTCCTCAAATCAAATGATGAACCGACCATTTCATCCTCTGTGTCCTAGACATTCCGGCCATCTCCAACCTTAGTTCTGGTTCCAATGGACTCCTAGGACCTCACAGAACATCATCCCATCATCAAGATCAAGCAACAAACACTAAATCATCATTTACCATTTTCGAATCACAAGTTCTTACCGTATCGGTTTCACGGCCACCGTCGACGACGACCCTCCACGATCGTACTAACACACTCATCTCAACCTCCCCTTCAAGTTTTCTTCACACTTTAGAGACAAAAGATGAGAATTGAAGGTATGGGATGGAAGGACTTCACGGTTTCCCTTGTTTTCCAGTTTCTCACGGTGTCGTGGCCACCGTCTACGACGGCTCATCGTGACGGCACCACCACAATCCTCCCACCGTCTTCTCTTAGCTCCCTTCACCAATCACAAGTACTCATCACAGGTGGAGGGGTTCAAGGGGATTGGTTCACACGATCACACTGTCTCTGTTTTTCCATTTTAACCAAACCGTACAAACATGTTTAAAATAATTGTAGGTGGTGAGGCACTTTCCACGACCATCCAGAGAGGGACATGTGGCCAAAATCTGGTGGGCACAATTCCCAAAGCAAGCCAAGTGTCATCTGCCCACTGGCACAAATCCCAAGGCCCAAATGACCAAAATGCCCCTACATAACAAATTACCAAAATGCCCCTCAACTTCCGAACGTCGTAACTTCTTCCTCGAATGTCGAAATCAGACGTGCTACCTGTCTACGGACTCGTGACGTCCTGAACTATGTCACAGTCATCGTCCAAAGTCCGTTTGACCGCTCGAACTAAAGTCAACGTTTCACCCATTCTAGGGGCAAAACTGTCATTTCGCACCGTCCGTCCGAAATCACCCAACTAATCACCAATTAATCTCACTAATCCGTCATTAATTACTAATCTAATCCCGATTTTTGAGACGGGTCGTTACATTGGAAATCAGGAAATTCAAGAAGTTATAATTCCTGGCATTTATGGAAGATGTGCAATTCAGAAGTCAACTGAAAGGACGATATGTGAATGAATGTTTTTTCTTTAAATTATTATACATGCATATTTAATGATTTTAATTGCATTATTACATGATTTATGTGATGATAGTTCGATTATGATTTTATAAATGATTTTGATGATTTTACGGGAATTATTCTACGTGCATGTTTTACGAGATTTTATAGAAACTGTGCTTTTTGCTTCCGCCCAGTTTTTGAAATGAAGATTTTGTTTTAAGAAATGAATGTGTGTTATAAATGTTTTCTCGATATTTGTGTAACGGCTGATTGTTCATGGACAACTCTCCTCGGATTGCTGATTAGTAGGATAGTCTCAGACGTCTAGAGCTGGACTTTATTTTTTGAGACTGGTATTGTGATGGTAACTCAAGCATCTAGAGCATGGCTCTGTTTCCTGAGTGGGTTTTACTCAGACTTCTAGAGCTGGACACAACTGTGGGACCCACTAATCATTTAAGTCCGTGACCCATATTTCCTGAAATCCATGTTCATTAAATTATGTGAAAATATATTGGCACAATATCACAACAATAGTCAAACACAACCAATCCTCAATTCTCAGGCATTACTCATCTGAGACTCACTCAGGAATCACCCATCTAAGATTAACTCGGAAATCACACATCTGAGATCAACTCAGAAATTACGTATTTGAGGCCTCCCGAGAATTATGTATATGAGACATCCCGGGAATTATACATTCGAGGCATACTGAGTATGAACCTAAAAAATTAGTTTCAAAATAATTCCTTGACTCAGAATCTAAGTCAAAACCATTTATAAACCGGGTCTGAGCTCAAAATATAGTATTCCACGAATACCGATATAAAATCATGTCCAAAAATCAATAAATAAATCTAAAAGTCATCTCAAAACATTATTCAAATCATTGCAACTCAATTCATGTAATAACATGTCCAAAACATTTAACTATGCATGCATCCAAGTCTATAAACAAATTTTCACTCACACACCGTTCACATAGTTTGATTCTGAGCCGTACGTTCCTTCTTAAATTCCAGGAATCCTTTGTCGTGTTGAAAACTACCACTATGGGTCACTAACGTCCCAAGTAATATTACATTAAAATTCCCTAATTTTTTGGGATAAAATATGCACTTTAAAACATAACCTAACACTTTGAACACCAAAAACTATACTGAAACAGTGTCCAATCGACTCAAAATCAACACCAAAATGTTCGTTTCATCGAAAACATAAAATGTCATGTTGATCAAATCACACGAAACCATCACACGCACCCTCATGCGAATGCCAAGCTGACAGGACCCGTCCCCTAGGGAACATTGATAATCATGCCCGGTCCTGCTCCCGTCTGACAAGTCAATTGAAATTCCAAAATTACCCTCAGCACTTGCCAAATAAGGGATAACCATACATGTGCCCACTCATGCATGCACCTCTCGATCGGCCTCGATCATCGCGCTACGACCTGGAGGGTCAATAAGAACATAAAAGGTGTGAGTGGACAAAAATAAATAAGTTTATAAAACATTTTACAGAAAAAGACATTTATGCCCTCCATAAAAAAAAATCAATGCATGCATCTGAAAATCAGTATAAAACCCAAATTGCTTTCCTTTCTTAAATCACTGGGCCTTAGCCCAAAACCATAAATCAAAACCAAGTCTGGGAACTCCGCCCAAATCCAAGATCTAAACCGTAAATTCAATCCTCTGGGCCACTGCCCAAAACATTTGCAAACCATCGGGAATCAGCAATAAAACATATGTAATCAACATGCTAGATCCCATATCGACGAGTCTTTAAACTCAAAAAATATATCAGGCCTTCCTGAGATATCAACAAGTCTTTAAACTCAAAACACAATCAACAAGCCTCAGGGGATATCACAATAACGAGTCTTTAAACTCAAAACATATCAATCAAGGCCCCCCCCCCCCCCCCCCCCCCCCCCAATCAATCAACAGGTCTTTAAACCCAAAACCAGATCCAGCAACAGTAACAGGTCTTTAAACCCAAAACCATGTGTAAATCATAGGAAATCCAAAAATCCATCGAAATCCAAGTTCCAAAACCAAATCCGAAATCATATTTTATTGAAATGGGTCTTATGCCCGAATTCACATTCAAACCCAATGTCACATCATTAAATCATTATCAAAACATGACACGTATGAACCATATAAAATCATCCATCAAACCATCATCAAAGCATAGCATAAACCATATTCTCGAAATACATGCAATTACATATTTCATATCGAAATACGTGTAAATACGGAAATCGTAATGGCCATAATCATAAGCATAGAAATCATAAATAGAAAACATATAAAACAATTATGCATGCATTGAAATTTAGAAAGCAAAGTCCACTCACACACCGTCCAAACTGTATGTTTCCGAGCTGCATGTTTTTTTCGTACTTTCTAGAAATCACAATTCCTATCCAAAATCATTATCGAGGGTCATTAACACTTCAATATATCTCATATAATTTTCCCCTATTTTTTCGGGATTTAATTACGTATTTAAAACGTATATTAAAACTTCAGATACACTGAACACTATCGAAACGGTATCCGATTTCCTTGAAACTAGTGCCAAAATGTTCATTACATTGAGAGGATTAAGTTTCATGTTGACCTCACCTCGAGATTGCGTATCACGCGCCCCCACGTGCCGCCGCAAGCGGCTCCGCGTGAATCCGACGTGCCAGCTACAGTACTCGTCTCTATCACCCGTTTGGCTTTGCAATTGGGTCCTTCGATCCGCAATGCAAACCGTCCAGAACTCCACCAATTCTGCATCATTTCTTTCAATTAATTCATCTAACATCATCATTTAAACATTAATTAGAGGTCTGTGATTTCAATTACACCAATCCTTACCTTAATCCATTCGATTTGAAGATGAATATTCGAAGGACACCCACGCACTGTTCATTCTTCGAAATTCATTAATTCCACTTTTTTTTTCTTCAATTGATCCATCCAAAAGCTTCGTGGAACTCTTATGAACTTGTTTTCGATTCCAATTATAGCTTTAACTTCTTCCAATTAATCGAACTCAGAGATAAATTTTCGAATTGAAACCAGGGTTTGTCCGGGCTCATTCCTCCCCAATTCTCTTCGATTTTGATGTCATTCGACTCATTTAAGTTCCCATAATCTCACCCAAATCTTTGTTTCCACCAATTACTCACCCAAATCTTTGTTCCTCCCCTATTTTCATTCCATTTTTCTCACAAGCACACTCTCTCAATCACCCTCAATTGATCGAACATAGAGAGATTTTGGTTGCTTCAGATGGAGTATAAGTGATGCTCTGTTTTCTCAAGGTATCCATACATATACTTATATGGTGGAAAAGATTAAACATATAAGTCAAACCTCATCACCTGAATTAGTGCCACTAATTGTTTCCTTACAGTGACATATGTCACCTGATGAATCCAATGACTCACTAATCACGGCTGAATCAGCCAATTAACCGTCCAATTCACCTTGCCGCCCCAAATTACCATTTTGCCTCTACATCACATAATTACCAAAATGCCCCTCATAGTTATAGACCCGTAACTTCCACATCCGAACTCCGATTGACGCATGGCGCCCGTCTACAAAATCAGTGTCTTGATACCTACACAATAGTCCTTACGGAAAGTCCAAACAATGTCCCGATCAAAATGTCAACTTTTGGCCCTTATAACTAGGGGCAAAATCTTCATTTTCTTCAAATTTTCCAAATTTTCCTTTTTCGAATTTCCGGGTCGTCACACAAGCCCCCTGCGCGTGGGCCTCATGTGTTGCTACATTACCTCCTTCAAGCTCCAGTTGGGTCTACAACTCAGACCCGACTCAGCGACCTGACCTGATTCATAATCCTACATTTCTACACCAATTTTTGCATTTCAATCAGCAAATTGAGTCTAATCCATCCCATTTAAAGATCAATGATCTCAAAATCACAAATTCCTTACCCAAAATCAACGATCGAAACCTCCAATTTCCGTCCAAACATCCCACTTCAAATCAGGGGTTTTTTTATACTTAAGTTCTCACTTTTCTTGCTCGTTCGAATCCCAAAAAATTCCTGGGGTGTAATCTCATCTTTCGGGTTTATATGTGTTGATGCAGTAATCGTCCAACTTTGTGAAGTTCCTTCTCGATCCCTACACACAAGAACGAAAATCAAACGGGGTTAAGGTTGAATCCCGGGGGGTGGTTCAATCGAAAACGCTCCGATGCTTAAGTTAATTTTTTGAGAGAATAAATCGACAGAGTGTTTGCAGAAGTTTTTGATTACCTTTAGAAGTGAGATGAGGTCTTCTATTTATAGTGAAGCCTTGAGAGTCACCGGAGCGTCTGATTGGTTGAAAGAGAAAGTATTAAATAAGTGATTATACCGAGTGTAATCACTTATTTATTAATGAATAAATAATTCGCTGGAAAGTTATTTATTATCGGCATTGATCTGATTAATGAATATATTTACTGATAAATATATTGAATTAATGTGGAGATCGTAACATGTCGATATCAATTTTACCAAGGGTAATATTGGCATTATGGGAATTGTTAGCCACGTGGCAGCTCCAGAATATTCTGGTAATTTATGGTTCCAAAAATGCCCCCACATCGCTTAGGAATTCGAGGAATCTTAAGAGATGTATTTTCCTTGTGGTTCCAATAAACTACGTCTTAATATTTTTATGTGGGACTAAGTCTCCTCTTTTTCCGGATGTAGTTGTAGATTGATCTCGATCTTGTCCTAAAAGGAATTCTCTGGGCCTGTAATCCTGCTTTGAGTTGGTTTTGCGAACCCAATTAACTATTAGGGTTTGCTTAATTTTCTTTATTTAAACAAAGGCCTAGGGCTCTTATTTTAAACAAAGAAAATTAAACCCTAACATAGGTTTATCGCCAGTGAAGACAAACTGGTGTCTCTAAATTGTGGGCGAGGGAGAATTCGATCTGCAGCTTTCAAGGTAAAAATTCTTTTATTGTCTTTGTCTTTTCTTGATTTTTGCAGACTCACATGCTTCAAATAGAGCGAAGGGAGGAAGTGGCTGAATACGCGTCTCCGATGTGTGCACTGAAGAAGATGGTGCGGCAGAGTAGTCTTCGGCGGGTCCCAGAATTGTCGGCAGGTAAGGGAGCTGCTGCAGAGGTAGGGCAGGGCCCACATGCTGGTAAAGTGGGAGTTTGGCACGTCAGTGGCTAGCAGTAGATGTCTGCAGCTGCAAGCAGGGCTGATGTCAGCGCACAAATCCTAAGGCTACCTTGGCGTGTTCGCATGACGCGCGCGCTGGCGCGAGTTTGATGGCTGAGGCGGGACCACGCGACAGAATCCGTCAGGCAGGTGCATCGGCTTGTCGGCTTGGTGGAGGCGGCTCAGACACCACGGCTGCAGCTCGACAGCTCCATTTTTGTCCTTATTTCAGCAGTTTTTTTTTTTTAATAGCAGCTCTCTCTGATTTTTTTTTTATAGCTGTCTTTTTTTTTCAAAATATGTAAGTAAGTATGTATTAATTAACAAAATACATACTTACCTTTCCTGTTTGTGTACATATATGTAAGTAAATATATACTAAAATATAAAGTATATATTTACCTTTTTTGTATATGTTCTTATATGTAAGTAAATATAGACTAAAATATAAAGTATATATTTACCTTTTTTGTCATATGTAATAGATATATATATATATATATATATATATATATGTATATATATTTATTTTTTTTAATATTTTTTGAAACTAACCAACTTTGTTCCCCTTTTAGCTGTGCTGCTTTTGGACGTTCCGAAGGTTTGAAGTTCTTGATCACAGCGATTTCAGGGATGTCAAGCGGGAAGCAAGAAGTGATGTCGGGGAAGCTACACTTGTGGGAATAGGGAGGCTCACGTAGTGGGTGTCCATTCGTCGGGGAGCAGATCGAGCTACTCGACCTTGACGAGTTTGAGAAGTGGAAGAGTCTCCACGAAGATGCTTTCCCTGAAGGTGTGGTTGTTGCACTTGGCGACGAGTGTGGAGCTACGAAGGCCCCGAGGGGAGCTGTTTCCAGAAGCAAAAATGCGAAGCTTCTCCAGTGGATCCAATTTCACCCTCTGATCATCAACTGGGGTTTCAAGTTTCTGTTTTCGAAGCTATTCACCAAGATCATCTGCCAGATTGGGTGTTATCCTTCCCAGATGCACGTTGACGCTTACCGTCACATCATGTGCTTTGAGAAGCTGAATGAGCTCTTCAACTTGGAGCAAGGATGAGTTCTGGAATTGCTACTCGGTGGAGCACAAACCAATTCCCGGCACGCGGAGTAGACATGTGGTCCCAAAGATTTAGCTTTTCGTGGGCACATTGTTTGATGACGAAATATACCGAACTTCGTGCATTGAAGTTGGTGGCGAATGAGATCGTAATTGCGTCAATGGTCTGAATATTGCTTCGCGTTACTGTGGCCCGTATGACTTGTACACCATTACTAAGTTCCATGCTGACACCAAAAAGGTTGACAGAGTTCTCATGGTTCCTCTGCAGTTTCGTGAGATGAGCTAGTTACTTAGTCCACGCAGATGCATGGCTGGTGGGTGTCCTCCCGCGAACTTGATCAGAAGCTGGTTTATTGCCCCGAGGCACAAGATGCAAGGAGTCCAATCAGTGCGCATGAGTCAAGACGATTTGGGCGCCCCTCCAACGAAGGTGCTGAACCAGCCCGTGCCCCTAAGCGGCACTTCCCAGATCGTGTCTTGTCCATCGAGCCCAGCTGGATCGTCCAGCAAGCGCAAGTCTTCAGTCGAGCCTCAGAGAAATCCGGTGAAGAGTTCAGTCAGGTCCCCGAAGAATCTGAAGGTTGTTCATGCTCATCTTGAAGTTCGGGGGGTGTTCATGCTCGTCACAACTCGGAATTATGTGAGATCAATGACGTTGGAAATCTGACTTCTGCACCTTTATAGTGCTTCAATCTTATTCTGAGCCAATCCAAATTGAGTTTTCTAGGATCAGACGAATATGGTACCCGTGCGCTGGTACGTGCAGTTGACCTTCGTATACAAAAACGTTCGCTGGGAACTCAGAATAGTGTGAGATCAATGGTGTTAGAAATCTGACTTCCATAGCTTTCTTAATCGGTCGACCTCATGTCAGGGTGATCAAAATTCAGTGGTCTATGACTGAATGAATCTCAAACTCATGCGCTGGTACGTGCAGTTGACCTTTGTGTACAAAAACGTTCGTTGGGAACTCGTCACAACTCGGAATTGAGTGAGGTCAATAGTGTTGGAAAGCTAACTTCCGTAGCTTTTTAGGACAATCAAGCGCATGTCAGGGGGAGAAAAATTGAGAGATCTATGATCAAATGAATCTCTATCCCGTGCACTGAAATGTAGAATTGGACTTCGCATGTTAAAACATTTGCCCATTGTTTGTCGTGGCTTGATGGTTGCCCCTCTTGGTGGGGTTGGAAGCGTTTTTTAGTATCTTTCTGACTCCAACAAGTCGAGGTTATGGATGGTTTCGTGTGCTTTTCCGAGGAGGGCCTTGAGCCCTTCACGTGGTGAATGCGTGGCGTGTTTCACATGACGAAGATTTGAGTGTTTCAGGTGGTGAAGGCTTGATGTGCTTTGCATGGAAAAGGCTTGACGTGCTTTGCATGGTAAAGGCTTGACATGCTTTGCATGGCAAAGTCTTGACTTGCTTTGCATGGCAAAGGCTTAATGTGCTTTGTGTGGCAAAGGCTTGATGTGCTTTACGAGGCAAAGGCTTAACGTGCTTCGCATGACGAAGACTTCAGTGCTTCGAGTGACAGAGACTTGTGTGCTTCATGTGGGGGAGGCTTAATGTGCTTTGCGTGGCAAAGGCTTGATGTACTTTGCGTGGCAAAGGCTTGATGTACTTTGCGTGGCAAAAGCTTGATGTACTTCACGTGGTGAAGACTTGAGTGCTTCGAGTGACGAAGACTTGATATGTTTTCCGTGGTAAAGGCTTGACGTGCTTTGCATGGCAAAGGCTTAATGTGCTTTGCGTGGCAAAGGCTTGATGTACTTTACGAGACAAAGGCTTGGTGTGCTTCGTATGACGAAGACTTGAGTGTTTCGAGTGACGAAGACTTGAGTGCTTAACGTGGGGAAGGCTTAATGTGCTTTGTGTGGCAAAGGCTTGATGTGCTTCGTGTGGCGAAGGTGTAACGTGCTTTGCGTGGCAAAGGTTTTGTGTTTCCTAAACAAAAATGTAAGCGATATAAAATTTCATTAGACATTGAAACGAAACATCTTGAATCTTATTGGAAGATACTATGTGAGCAAAGTGGGCGTTGAACCGAATTTTAACCACATCTTTTGTGTCTTTGATGATTACTTGGTCACTGATTCAGTTTCCTAGACGTAGTACTTCCGAAGGTGATGGGCATTCAATGCTCCACTTACAAGTTTCTCATCCATGGTCTCCAAGATGTAGCTTCCTTTCCCACCTACTTGTTGGATGCGGTAAGGACCTTCCCAGGGGGACTTGAGCTTTTGGGACCCGGGGCGGTTTGGTGTTGCAAATTTTTTCTTGAGGACCAGATCGCCAGGAAGAAATTGTCGAATCTTTTCCTTCTTGTTGTAGAAACTCCTAACTTGTTGCTGGTGATTGCAGACGCGTTTAACGATTTGTTCCCTCAACTCCTCGCTTATGTCAAGAGATGTTCTTAAGGCCACAGAGTTGATGGTAGGATCGTCGAGCTCCATGAAAGGTGCCGGAACGACGATGTGTGGCGGAATGGCAGTGCCGGAATTAGTTTCTCGAGCTTTGGATACCGTGTTTCAGCGTCGAGGAGAGCCTTTGATGTGTATAATACTGGGAGTTGGACTCCTTCTTCCCTGATTAGCGCAGAACTTACGGCCACGTCAGAAACTCCCAAGTAGAGGAACATGTCTTCGTTGTTCTTTGGCTTTAACAGCAATGGCAGAGATGCTAAGTAGCTTTTGAGATCTTGGAAGGCCTTCTCGCACTTCTCATCCCATTTATCCTTAGATGCTCTCTTCATTGCTTGGAAGAAAGGTCGACATTGATCCATGGCCTTAGACAAAAATTGATTTAGAGCAACTGTGCGACCTGTAAGACTCTGTATCTCCTTCAGACTTGATGGTGACTTCATGTCCTAGATTGCTTTGATCTGCTTCGGGGTTTGCCTCGATTCCTCGCTGGGTTATGAGGTACCCCAGGAATTTTCCGGCAGCTACCCCGAAGGTACACTTTAGAGGGTTAAGCTTCATCTTGTATTTCCTCAGCAACTAGAAGTTTGTTTCAGGTTTGCAATATGGTCTCCACACTTCTCTCCCTTGATCATGATGTCATCGACGTAGACCTCCATCGTTTTCCTAATAAGATCCTTGAAGATACGATTGACAAGTAGCTGATAGGCAGCGCTTGCGTTCTTGAGGCCAAAAGGCATGACTTTGTAGCAGTAAACTCCTCTTTCGAAGACGAATGCCGTCTTGTCCTTGTCGCTTTCATGCATGAATATCTGGTTGTAGCCGGAGTATGCATCAAGGAAGCTAAGAAGTTCGTTGCCCACTGTCGAGTTCACCAGGAGGTCGATCTTTGGTAGATGATAGTTGTCTTTTGGGCATTCCAGGTTGAGGTCTTTGTTGTCAACGCAAATTCTCCATCGCCCTTCCTCTTTCTTTTTCAGGAGTACAACGTTGGCTAGCCATTCTGAGTATGGGACTTCCTCAATGGAGCCAGCTTCGAGTAGCTTGTCGATCTCAGCCTGAATGATTGCGATTTTTTTCGGGGAGAAGTTTCGCTTTCTCTACTTGATTGGCTTGAAGCCTGGGTTGACGTGCAGTCTATGGCAAGCGAATGTGGGATCTATCACGGGCATGTCTGATGGCATCCATGCAAATACATCTTTGTGCTCGCGTAAGAACAAGGTGAGTTCTTCCTTTTCTTCAGGGTTGAGGCGCGCCCCAATGCGTGCATACCTCTCAGGAAACTGCAGGTCAAGTCGTATGCGGGTGACATCGTCTTCTGGCTGCCAACCTTCAGGCGAAGGGGGCTCTTCACGGATGTCGGGATCTTGACCCGCTGTTGGTTGCTATGCGGAAGCTGAAGGTGTGGGTTTGCTCCCGGTGGCCTCGACTATCTGGGGGATGAATTCCACTACCTTGATTTCTTTTAGCCCCTCGGTGAGGCACTTGCGCGCCATAACTTGATCTCCTTTTATTTCTCCGACTCCTCCTCCAGGAATGGGAAACTGGATTTTTTGGTACAAGCTCGAGGTGTTGGCCAATATCTTGTGCATCCACGGCCTTCCCAGTATGCCATTGTAAGGATGTATAAACTCTGTTTTGAGACAACCGGGGAGGGGGGGGGGTGGACATCGAGCTGGATCGTGCCAATGGACATGCTCGTTGACCTGTTGAAGCCTCGTAACGGGACCTTTCTCCCCGTCGTGAAAGATTCAAGTCTCATCTTCCAGACTGCCTCAATGTTGAGGATGTTTGTAGCACTTCATCCACGTGAATTCGGTTAACCTGCACATGGGCAATCTGGATTGAGATGAAGAGGGCATCGTCATGCGGCGAATCGAGACCGACCTTGTCCTGAGCGGAAAAACCAATGATCGGGTCATCTGTTCCTTGAGCTGCAGCGACATGCAATACTTGGGTCACAGCGAGATCCTCGCAGATTTTCCTCTTCCTTTGCTTCCTAGTTGTTCCCTGCAACTCGGACTCAGCAATGATGGTGTCCACACGTGTATCATCTTTTGAACGGGCTCCCGGGGGCCTTTGCCTCCGAGACATTTTGTTGCCTTTTTCTTGACGTACTCGGTGCAGTGTCCTTCCTTCAAGAGATCTCGGAGGTACCTTTCGAAGGTCTGGCAGGAGCTTATGTCGTGTCCATAGCAATTGTGATAGACACACCACTTTGACTTGTCGGCCCTTTCCTGGTCGCCTTTGACGGGAGCTGGTCTTTTGAACCACAGGTTCTCCTTTATCTGATTGTATATCTGGAGGACGGGTACTGAAAACTGAATGTTCGACTTTGTACCAGCAAACGTATTGGATGATGGGTTCCGTCAGGACCCGTCCCAATCCTTCCGGGATTAACGCGGGACGTTCCTGATCCCGTCTAACACGGAGTGTCAGACAAGGGAAATTCTGACTTTAGCCCACTCGGGGCTTCAGAGTACGCCAGGATCCGGAGGAGGTATGTGATGTCTCGATCTCTGCTACAGCCCGCATCCGCGATCAACCTAAAGGGCAGTCAAAACATTTAAAAGCTGTGAGTGGACAAAACAATAATTTATAAAAATATTTTCATAAAGACATTTGTACCCTTCACTAAAAAGTATGCATGCATTTGAAAACCATTTACCAAACCACTAGGGCCTTGGCCCAAAAACGTAAATGAAACTAATTATACGGGCCACATCCCAAATCCTTGTGGGACTCAGCTCAAAACCAGTACATCATATATCATATAACATATAAATCACATAACCAATCCTGTCACGGTTTCTCAAGCTACGTGCATGCTATCCGGGGTCTCAAATCCCAAGTCTCCCCAGGGTCCACCCAGGTCAATGTTTGTGGATCGATGACCCTCCCTGGGGGTTATAATCCATAAGCCTTCCTGAGATTAAGGTACCCAACTGGGGCGACTCCACTCAGTTAGTTCTCCGTGACTACTCCGGGGTCCACCCATGCCAACGACCCTCCCCGGAGGAGAAAATTCATAAATAAAGAAGGTATATGAATATATATAGAAATCATTAGGAAGGTATATGAATATATATAGAAATCATTCTTAAAACTTTTCAAGGGATTCATGCCCAGTTCCCATAAACCGTCATGAACCCGGAAATCTATTTAGGGTCCCCGACCCAAAATCATAAACGTAAAGTAATTGGGCCTCAAGCTCGACTCATGACTCAACTGGGCATCGTGCCTGATATCTTAGGGTCAGTCACGATTTCGATCGTAGTGATGCGTGCAACCATCCGTCCAGGACCACCCTCAATCTTGGTATGTCGCGGTGAACGAATCAACCGACGCGACCACCGCTAGATTATGGTACACTCATCACCAATCGATATCCTGAACCGTCAGCACTCCGAAGTCGAGCCTCCATCGGCTGCCCGACAACGGATCGTGTATCGTGACCTCTCCGGAAGGAACACATTCCAGTCCGGAGGCGAGCGTCGTATCGTTTGACGCCGTGCACAAAGCACTTGCCGCGACCACGACTCAGACCAGTAGGTCACCAATAGGGCTACATGCCCAAGATAAAACCAAATGGGTCTCATGCTCAAGTTCATCCTTTTAAAATCCAAAACCAATTCATTTAAACCATTGTAGAAATACAAACCCGTATTGGCACCATATAAGACCGAAACCTCGAAATACATGCCAATACGTAACCACACACAAATACACTCATGGCATCACAAAACAAGTATTAAAACACACAATAAAAATTTATGCACGCATCAATTTAGAAAACAAGGTCCACTCACAGACCGTCCGAGCTTCCGTCTCGATACGCATGCCATACGGCTCTCCAGGGCCAAAAACCGTCACTGGGACTCCCAAACCTGTCCAAATCACTTTAGAGGGTTACTAACTACCTTATTAACCTCTCACTAAAGCCCTGTAATTTTCTGGAATGTTTAACTATTTTTAAACTCGATCCTAAACCTTCGAACGTTCCGAACAATATCGAGACGGTGTCCGATCGACACGAAACCAGTCCCAAAATATTCGTTACATCGAATAGATTATTTCACATGTTAAACACTACCCCAAAAGGCCCACCACGAGCCCTCACACGCCGCCTAAAGGGGCTGTGCTTGAAAGCCACTCGCATGCATTGTTCATCGTCCCTAACTTATAGCCGACCGAGTTCAGACCGGTTCGATCCAACCGAACCGACGGTCACGGTCTAGCCCTATTTCTCATTCGTTTTTAATCCATTCTTCCCATTTTTATTCCTAAATTTTCCTAACAACAAACCTAATCAATCCAGCCATTAAAAACAGGAAAAACGGGTCGAAATCTTACCTTGAAGATCTATGGTTGAACTGGCCACCTGCAATCGACTAAAAACTCCCTAAACACAAATTTGAAAATTCAAAACAGCCCGCTCAAGGTCTCAGGTTTTCCTCCGCCGTGCCCACCACTGTGGCATATCATCCCTCACCGTGCCGTCCTAGTCTCTCTCAGTCCCTCACTAGAGCACATAAATGATTATGGTGGTGAGGTGTGGGTGTTTGTTTGTTCAAAGGAAATGGAGAATGGAAAGGGAAGGGTGTTCGGGTTGTGAGAGGAAACAGAGAAGGATGATTGATGATCAGGTGAGAGAAGGATGAGATGGACAGTGAGGATGAAGGGGAATGGTGAAGATGAAGGGCTAGGATTAAGAGATGAGATGAGTGAGAATTATAAAATAATCAAAATAATATTATTTTAATCCAAATCTCACCAATCAATGTTGAGATCCACAATTTGGGGTTAATGACCAATGGGATGAGTGACACTTGTCACTCATCCATAGGTCCCACTAAAATATCTGCCTAATCAGATATCGTAACATTATCCCCGTCTCGTAATGCGTGCATAGTGCAATCGAACTTCCGTGAACCATAACTTTCTCGTTCGACGTCCGATTTCGACGTGCCGCATGTCTAGGAATTTGTATCGACTTGATTTATGTAAAGGTCCTCGGCCCTCAGCCATCAGATCTCCCGAGTCAAAATTTAACATTTTGCCCACGACTAGGGGCAAAACGGTCATTTTGCATCGTTCGTCCGATTTTGCTCAACTAATCACCGATTAACCTCACTAATCTTGATTAGTCACTGATCTAATCCCGGAATTTGGGATGGGTCATTATAGGTTCCCCTTGTGCTTGTTGGTTTTCACAACTGTGTTTCCGTGGTGGGCGCCATCATTTGGCTGCGCAAACACCTTTGTGAGATGCCCTCCTTCCTCAACGTGGTTGGTGGCATGCGTGGTGTTTTTCTCATCCTCCTAACATGCATGTCGCTTGCTAGGGAGAACATCTTAGTGAGACTGCAGGCGTTGCTCATGACGATGTCTCCGTAGAGCTGGCTCTCCCGCGGTAGGCTTTGCTTGAACTTGATGGTTGCGACGAGATCACTGCATCCTGTGATGTGGGATTTTTCTTCGTAATACCTCCCGATGTATTGCTGCAAGGTTTCTTTAGACCTATTTCAGACGGTGAAGAGATGGTCATCCTTGACTTCGACGGTGCGAAGCTGTGAGTACTTCTTCATGAAGGCAAGGGCCAATTCCTCGAAAGAATTGATTGATCTTTGGGGGAGATGGTTGAACCATGTCGTCGTCTGACCATGCAGAGAGGCTTGGAAGACTTTGCACATGAGAGCGTTGTTGTGCCTATGAGGTACCATGACCCCCCGATAGTAATTGATGTGCATCACTGAATCAGAGATTCCCTTGTACTGATTGAAGTTGGGAGTTGAAAACCGATGCGGGAAGGGCTCCCCCTCAATGTCCCTCACGAATGGTGAAGAGATAACGTCTGAATCTGGCGCCAAAGGTCATCTTTCAAGTCTTCGTCGCGTTGAAATCCCTGGAGGCATCGATCTAGCATCCTTTGGACGTTTTCAGCGTGCAAAGGTTCTTCGTGACGGGGGTTTCCGAGCCTGGTCAAATTGCGTCGACTCCCTCGAGTTGCTGCGGGCCTGGTTCTTGAGCGTGCTGTCGAGTAAGTCTCGTCCTCCTTGCTGTGATCATCCGAGTAGGTGTGCGATGCAGGGGAGGCTGCTTGCTGCCGTTGGCTATCGCTTGGGAACTCAATAGGCGAAAGTGCTCCGGGGAGTCCTCCGAGTCATTCTCGGGTAGATGGCCTCGATTGATCTTGTCCTCTTGCCTTGGAGGTGCAGATTTCTTCCCCTGAGTCGTTCATCAACGTGTCTCGGGACATTGTCCAACAGCGGACATGCTCTTTTCCGGGGCGTTTAGGGACGACCTCTGATGTCTTGCTAGGTTCATTGCCTTTTTCGGAGGTTCTGTTTCAGGACCCACAACGGTTCCACCGTGAAAACCGAGGTAAATCCTGCTCCCGTCTGACACCCTGACACGTAACTAAAGTAAAACACCCAACAATCACAATCAGACGCAGGAGAAACTATAAACATCCCGAAGTTAAAAGTTTACAGAGCATAGTCCCACATACATAGGAAAGAAAAACCGATAAACAGTACACGCACACGGAAAATTAAAACACCCCGGGATCCCTCTCGTAACTACTATGCCTCAGACGCTGCCTCGACGCCGGAACCCCGCGCTAGCTCCACAACCTGGAGGGTAGTTAAAAACAGAAGGTGTGAGTGGACCAGAATAAAATCAAAGTTTCCAAAACCATTTTATAAGCAAACCGGGTTTTAGCCCTCCGTTTTGAAACCACATGCATAACCCAGTTCTTGAAACAGTTATAAACCAATCGCCATAAAACATCATAAGAAACCTAGAGGCAAAATCGTCATTCTAGGCTAATGACCTTATCGGGACCAACTAACCCCCGATTAAGCTCACTAATCCCATCTTAATCACTATCTTAACCTTAATTTCCGGGACGGGTCGTTACATTCTGGATGTTCCGATGTCCCCTAACAGCTGTTGCAGGAGATCTGATTGGGCCCGAACTTGGTTGCTCAGCTGCTCGACCTGCTGCGTCAGTCCAAGTCACGTATGTGACCCCCTAGATGCTTGCTCGTGAGGAGTAGCATGTCGGGGTGCACGTTGCGCGCCTTTAGATAGATGCGACGAACCATGTCCCCCTGGTTCCTGAGTGTTGGCCTCCGGATTACGCAGGGCGTCCAAGTGCCTCCTTAAGTCCAAGTTGGCAGGGAGCTGATTTGGGACTCTTAGAGATGCTTCTCTTGCTAGTAGCCCATCCGTTTGTTGAAAAAATGCGGTGCCTGTCCCGGTTGCAGGTGGGGGGTTCAGAGAAGTAGCAGCCATGGGGAATGTTCCAAAATTGAAAATAGGTGTCCAATTCGGCCTTCCGAACGACAGGTGAATCGATGTGTGGCGCGGGCTATGCAGGAGATGAGAAAGTGATTCTTCTGGAATTGCTGGGAGGGGTTCACTCACAGCAGCGATCGCAGCATCGGATCTGGCAGCCTTGGAGGATAGTGTGGATCGGCGTGTTTTAGCCATGTGAAGAACGATAGATGTCGAAAGTGTGATGATGGAGTTTTTCAAGGAAAAACTAAAGAGCAAGCGTTGAGTATTTCTCAAATCGGCTCTCAATGAAAGCACCAGTTGTTGATGCAGAAATTGTCCAGCTTTTTGAAGTTGCTTCTCGATTCCTACACACAAGAACAAAAATCAAACGGGATTAAGGTTGAATCCCGTGGGGGTGGTTCAACTGAAAACGCTCCGATACTTATGTCAGTTTTCTGAGAGAATCATCCGACATAGTGTTTGCATGAGTTTTTGATTACCTTTAGAAGTGAGATGAGGTCTTCTATTTATAGTGAAGCCTTGAGAGTCACTAGAGCGTCTGATTGGTTGAAAGAGAAAGTATTAAATAAGTGATTATACCGAGTGTAATTTTTTATTTATTAATGAATAAATAGTTCGCTGGGAAGTTATTTATTATCAGCATTGATCTGATTAATTAATATATTTACTGGTAAATATATTGAATTAATGCGGAGATCGTAATATGTCGATATCAATTTTACCAAGGGTAATATTGGCATTATGAGAATTGTTAGCCACGTGGCAGCTCTAGAATATTCCTGTAATTTATGGTTCCACAATATGTTTGAGGATTCTTCCTTCCTCTTCTTTTTTCTTTCCTCTTTATTTCCTCTCCAATGTTTTCCTCCCTTCCGTCCATTCTTCCTTGGCTCTCAATTTCCATAGACGAGGGAAGTTGGGTGGTTTGGGTTTTCGGGTACCAAGCATACAAACATACATGAACTCATAAACTACACACATAGTGCACCCAACATGCCACTAATCTGATCAGGATGGTGTCACTTGTCACCATCCCACTTTGACATTTTGCTAAAACTACTGACACACCATTCAAGTTAAAAATACTCCTAGTCTCAAAATTACAAAAATACCCATAAACATTTCAGACTCCTAACAAATCCATCCGAACTCCGATTTTGACGTGCCACCTGTCTATGGACTCAGGACCCCGAGACCTACGCAACGGTCCCCACGAAAAGTCCAACAAGTTTCCCGATCAAAAAGTAAAATTTTGACCACATAAAAGTAAGGGTAAAACGTCAATTCCTTTTCCAAATTCTCGAAATTGCCTTTTTTGAATTTCCTGATAATTACAGATTGTATTGTTCATTTTCGTGGTTTACATATGCATACATAGTTTTAGAAAACAGAGGGTATATATATTAATTTTCAAAATACGTTTTTGAATACTTATTTTTGTCCACTCACACATTTTCATTGTTTTGGCGATCCTCCTAGGCCGTTGCACGAATGTCGGGGCAAAACAAGAGACAAAGGCATGAACAGTAATGCAATACGCATATCCCTTGTTTGGCGTTAGGGTAGTTTCAGTATTTGAGGGTTGTTGTCAGACGTGAATAGGACGGGTTGTGATTATCAAAGTGTTTTAGGAACAGATCTTGTCATGAACGATATTATATACCTGATTTTCGACATGGAAGTCAACCAAGAGAGAGGAAAGAAATACTTAATCATAGACATTCACCAGTACGATGCACAATTGAAAGAAATTTTAGCGTTTGGAAAAATAGATGGAGCGTAATACGTCAAATGCATAATTTTCCAATAGAAAAAACAGGTTCAAATTGTTGTTACTTTAATGGCTCTCCATAACTTTATACGGATTCATTCCATGACGAATGTTGGCTTGAAACGTTACGATAATGATGATTAGCTATTTCCGTTAGGCCATAAGCAAATGATTGAAGACAAAGACATTACCGAACAACACAATTTTACTCATAAAAAAAGAAGTAGATGATGAAAGAGAGAGAATTGCTAATCTTCTTATATCTAATTAGTATTTATTTTCATTTTCATGTTTAAAAAAAAAATCTAGTTATAACTTATAAGAACGTTGAAGTGAAATAATATTATTTTATATTTCTAAAAGTATTTTTTGTTTTCACTACCAAACGCTCTAAAATTATACCGCAAGTATTTCTTAAGAAATAAAAATATTTTTATGAGTGCGTAACAAACATCAAACTGTTTCTACTTAAAAGTGCTACTGAATAAGCGCTAGTAATCAAAAGTGTTAATGCTTAAAAGCACTTTATAAGAAATACGTCCAAACGAGCACTTAGTCTAATAAATCTTTATTTAATATAGTCATCATGGGTGGCTTAAGATCATTTATAGAGTCGGTTATTTGATGGTTTAGATTTGAATACTAATTTTGAGTAATTTCAAAAAATTAATTTATGGGCTATGAGAGGATAATTCTATTAGATAGATGTATATACCGAATCACTATGATGAAAACGTTAAAACTTAGGGATAATTATAAATAGGTCCTATTTTTGAATTCAACTTATAAGTTAATCCTCAATGGTAAATATAGACAGTAAAAAATAAATAACGTTTTTTTAATTATTTGTCAAATTCTATCATTCTTTTTAGTCCGTTATTTTTAAACAATTACATGTGTGCCATTACATATTATATTTTTTAAATAATTTGGGATCTTGCATAACGTTGTTTCGTATTTTTGTTAGATTTTTTGTAAGAGTGGATTTTTTAGATTCAATTTATTCACATCTATATGGATGATCTCGCGATTCATATAGTTCACCATCTATATAGTTAATCTTACTTCCAACTATATGCGTATTAGATGTCACATATTACAGCTTCATCATACAGGTAATAAAATCCTTTATGTACCTACTAATATTTGATTCTAGACTTAACAGGTAAATGAAATAATATTACCTACTTAACTCTCCCATATAAATAAGATACTTATATATGGACATTCTAATTGTATCATAATAGGTAGATTTTTTTTCAATATACCTCACTGAAAAGAAAATAAAATAAACAAGATATTATTAATTTACTTACGAAAAATAATAAGAGAAATAACGTATCTGTAACTCTTTGACTTTTAAAAAATATCAGGTATTATCCGATAAAACAAATATAAAATAAATCTTCTGAAATTTAGTTAGAATTATCTTAATTTAAATAATTTTGAAAAATAAATATAAAATGGTATATCAAGTATTCTCATCCATTCATATCTTCTTTTGTATCTTCATATTTTATTAATAATTTCCCTTATGTAAATAAGGGTTTAGCCCTAGTCACCCAAACATGTGAGCTTTGACCACGTAAAATGGTGGGCTGGTGTGTGTGAATGGGTTGATGCATAAAAAAATAATTTCTCTTAATAAATTGTCTTATATTGAATGAGTGGGTTGATGGATCACAAAAAAAATAGTTGGGCTAATGTGTGTAAGAATATGTAAGCTAATGTGTCTAATGGGCTAATAAAATAGGATTAAAATTTTTGGATGGGCTAAATTATTGAATTGGTGTGATAATTTCAAATTGGGCTGAGATTTTCGGATGGGCTGAAGCCCACCCTAGCCCATGCATTGGTCCGTGCTTGGCTTATATTATATATATAATTGTATATTATTTTTATAATTACTATACCAAAAAATTCATCAATTGTATTTCTTTTTATACAAAAGTTATTACTTCAATTCTTGTTTAGTATAATATTATTTGATATGTATATACATTTTGCAATAAAAAAAATTACAGATACATAATATCTTTTATACATTACTTCAGTTTTTGTTCAGTACAATGATATTTCGTATATATATATTTTGGAAGAAAAAAAATTACAAATACATAATATCGAAACAATGATATTTCTTATACATTACTTCTAAGTCTTTTGTACAAGGACTTTGTATATATTCATTGTCAGGACCCGTCCTAATCCCCCCGGGATTAATGCGGGACGTTCCTGATCCCGTCTGACACGGAGTGTCAGACAAGGGAATTTATGACATTAGCCCTCTCGGGCTTCAGAGTACGCCAGGATCCGAAGGAGGTATGCGATGTCTCGGTCTCTGATACAGCCCATATCCGCTGTCAACCTGAAGGGCAGTCAAAATATTAAAAGCTGTCAGTGGACAAAACAAAGAGTTATAAAAACATTTTCGTAAGAAAGACATTTGTACCATTCACTAAAAAGCTTGCATGCATTCAAAAACCCTTTATTCAAAAAGACCATATGCGGGAACTAAGCCCAAAACCATAAGGAAACTGTCAGGACCCGTCCCAAATATGGCCTCGATACCCGAGACGAACCCTGTTCCCGTCTGACAATCACACTTACAGTATCAAGCAAAACAAACAACCGTCATACAACTATAAGCATAACTATCAGACGAAGGAGTAAAATATACACAACAGTCAGTCAGAGCATAGTTCTAAAAAATGGGCACAAAAGTCCTACAATGCTAGTCTCGCAACGGAAGAACGTCGGAAGCTCTATGCCTCGATATCTGCCTCAACGTTCACCCCAGCGCTATCACCACGACCTGGAGGGAAAAATTAAATCAAAAGATGTGAGTGGACTAAAAGAAAAAGAACAGAAAGTTTGCAACCCGTTTATTTTCAAATAACGTTAAGAAACGAGAACACTCTGTTCCCTCCGTTTTGGAAATCACATGTCTAACTCAGTGATTAAATAATTCGAAACCAAGAAACATCATAAGAAACAGAAACACTATAAAATATCATAAGAAACAGATACACTGTAAAATACCATAAGAAACAGAAACACTATAAAACGGATATAGAAATCATAGCATCAGCATCAAATCATCATTTCCGATCAAACCTGCTGGACCTATCCGAGTCTTTAAACTCAATCAGGCCTTAAATGAAATCCGAGTCTTTAAACTCCCGAGTCTTTAAACTCAATAGGCCTATGGGGGTAATATCAACATATCCGAGTCTTTAGACTCCCGAGTCTTTAAACTCAATCCGGGCCCGTCCCCCTTCAATATCAATCCGGGTCTTTAAACCCAATATCCAGATCCAGCAAATCCAATCCATATCCAGTGTAAAGCCAATTCAAAATCCATCGCCAAATTCGAATTCGAAATCCCCGGTTCGAAGCCCTCCCGGCGTTCAGAACCGTCATTCCGAACCCAAATCCGGAAATCTACTTTTTAATCAAAACCCACATTTACTCACAAATTATGTTTCACAATCCATTTATCATCATCAGAAAACAGTTATAGTTTGAAATCCCCAAATATGGTATCAAAATCCGAAAACCAGCTTTTTCTCGAAAAACGTGCAAATCCCGAAAATGTCTCGAAAAACGTGCAAACACATCAACCCTATATAAGCATCATTAAGAAGCATAAAAACACCTTTAATAACATAAAACATCAATAAAAACAGTTAGGCATGCTCGAAAGAAAAGAAAGAGTCCACTCACAAATTTAGAACGAGTCACTCGCGCTCCGTGCGCTCCTCGACTGTCTCGGGTGCCTCCCGTCCTGTCAAAATGCACCAAATAGGGTCACAAATACATCAAGGATCCTAATCCTAATTGCCCCAATTTTTCGGGAATTAAATAATATTTTAATCCTAAACCCTCAACCGTCTGGATTCCCGAACAACTCCGTAACATCGTCCGATTCACCCGAAAACCACACCAATAAACTCCTTAGGACAATTAGAACCAAACTCATGTTGGAAGCTTGGCCGGATTCTTCTCCACGCGCCGCCCAAAGTGGCTGCGCGTGGGCCTCACGTGCCTGCTACAGTGCATCCCTAACCTCGATCGAACCCGGTTCGCACCAAGGCTGCAATCCCGGACCGGCGAGAGCCATTCTCTGCCGTCCGGCCACCATTTCACTCATCTCTTCTCCTGCAGCTTCGTCCAGACACCAGGAATCCATCCCCCTCACTCTCCTGGTTCGATTCACCCCTCAGCTTCACGACTGAAGCTCGAAAGAAAATACAGACGGCCCCTGTTTTCCTTCCCGGTCGTCCTATGCTTTCCCCCTCACGGTGGCGATTCTAAACTCCTCCCACAACCTCACTGAGTCACACACAACTCACAGGAACCCTCGACTCACTCTCTAAACCCACGATTTCCCGTTTGAAATTCACGGCCAAACAGAGTACAGAGTACTCACCGTCGACTGAGCTCCGCCGTGTACGCCCCCGTCACGGCGACTGTCCTACACCACTCCTAGAACCTCCCTGAACATCACTGCACTCACCAATCCCCTCGATTCTCTTCCTACCCTCACGACTTTTGAATTGAAAAAATCACGGGAAAACAGAGTAAAGAGGCTTACCCTTCGATTCTGTCTCCGCCGTACGCACCGCCGCGTCTCCCGTTTCTCGTTGGACTCCCTGCAGTCTCCTGAACTTCCCACGGTCGTGGTTTGAGCCACCACACGGCGTAGCCACCACCACGAACTCACGGCCTCCCTGTTTCCTCAAACCTTCGCCGCACCACCACCGTGCCGCCGTGCACGATTTCACCACCAAAACCCGATCACCAGTACAAACACTACTCCCTGTCACTCTCACCAATCACTCTTCACTCACCCTTGCACCAAAATCGATCAATCTCCTTCAATTTCTCACCCTCTGTTTCTCTGTGTTTTTCGAAGGATTGCACGGTTCAAATTGAGCAAAGTGTGGCCGTGCACACTTTAGAACCATTTAGAACAATCCAGTGCCCCCACGTGTCCACAATCCTATGGACAAAGCATAAATATCCTACCCCACTCAGCCACTTGTCCTCATCTAATTGGCTGAAAGAAAATGACCAAAATACCCCTTGTATAAATAATTACCGTTTTGCCCTCGAACGTTGTAGACCCGTAACTATTTCATCCGACGTCCGATGACAGCGTGCCGCCTGTCGTTGTACTCAGGACGTCGAGACCTATCCAACGGTCCTCGGTCTATGTGAAAATCACAAGTCCTCCAAAAAGTCAACATTTTCCTCGTTTACTCAAAATTACGGTAACGCCCCCAATCTTCCGAACGTCATAACTTTTCCTCCGGTTGTTTGAATCGAACCTGCCACCTGTCTACGGACTCGTGACGTCCTAAACTACGTCACAGTCAAGGGTTAACACTCATCCAATCGGTAATTCAAAAAGTTAACTTTTTGTCTACTATTCACAAGGGCAAAATCGTCCTTTATATACAAAACTTTATAAAATTACATTTTTACCCTTCCCGAAGGTACGGGTTGTGACAGAAACCAAGTACACGGGCCACTGCCCAAATCCATATGGGACTCAACCCAAAACCTGTATACATCACATAGCATATAGCATATAGCATATACATATAAATCACATAACCAATCCTGTCACGGTTTCTAAAGCTACGCGCGTGCTACCCGAGGCCTCAAGCCCCAGGGTCCACCCAGGTCAATGTCCGTAGATCAATGACCCTCCCTGAGGTTATAATCCAAGCCCTCCTGAGAGTAAGGTACCCAACGAGGGCGACTCCACTCAGTTAGTGCTCCGTGACTACTCCGGGTTCCACCCAGGCCAACGACCCTCCCCGGAGGAGACATTCCAAATAAGGAAGGTATATAAATATATATATATATAACGAAAATATTCATGCCCGGTCCCCATAAACCGTCATGAACCATAAAACCTTTCAAGGGTTCATACCGGTCCCCATAAACCTAGAAATCCATTTAGGGTCCCCGATCCGAAAACATAAACGTAAAGTAACTGGGCCTCATGTTCGAACTCATGACTCAATTGGGTATCGTGCCCGGTATCTCAGGGTCAGTCACGACTCCGATCGTAGTGATGTGTGCAACCATTCGTCCAGGACCGCCTTCGTCGGGTTTTCTCCTCCACGCCGCAGTCCACGGCGGTTTAGGCCTCCCTGCAGTCACCTCTCAGTCCTCAGCCACTCTCTGCTTCATCCTCAGGTTGAACCAAGTGAGGGGGAAGGGATTGGGGTGTGGTCATGGTCGATGGCATTTGGTGAGATCGGGTTTTGGGTTGGGTTTGGTATGCACGAACAAAGGGATGGGAATGCATGTATGGGAAGCAGTGAGCAATGGATGAGTTACACTTGTCACTCATCCATTGGGCCAATTTAAAATATCTAGGGCCCACTTGAATACAAAAGCTCACTGTTTCGTAAAACGTGCAATAGTGACCCGAAACTTCCGTGAACCGTAACTTCTCCGTCGAACTTCCGAATTCGACGTGCCGCCTGTCTACGGATTCGTATTGACCCAATCTACGTAATAGTCCTCGGCCCTCGGCCCTCGGCCATCGGACTTCCCGGTCAAAAAGTCAACATTTTGCCAACGACTAGGGGCAAAATGGTCATTTTGCATCGTTCGTCTTATTTCGCTCAACTAATCACCAATTAACCTCACTAATCATGATTAGTCACTAATATAATCTCGAAATTTGGGACGGGTCGTTACATTCATCATAAATACGAAGAGTACCAGTCAAAAAACCTGCAACAAAAATCAAAACATGGAATATTCAATATTTAAACAAAAGTAAATCTACAACCAGGAACCAAAATTTATTTTCTTCAATAGTTAGTATAATGATAAGGAAAAAACATGTAAAATTATATAACGTCAAGTTCACCAGAGAAACAAATCAGTAAAATAACAAGAAAAGAAAAAATCAAGTTACCTTTGCTCTAGTTTGTGACTGCATCAGTAGTGATGCGATCTCCTTTCCGATGTAGGTTTTTGAAAAATTAGACAGAACATAAAAATCACAATACTAGAAAATCAAATCAATACATTTTAAAGTAAATAAATGAATTTACCTATGGGGGTAACATGTGACTGCCCAGTGGGTGATGGTCGACTTGTAGATCTCGGTAAAGACAAAAAATGATTGTATCTAAAATAATCAGTGATAAATCATTATTATTATCTTTCAATCTTGAATTCATAACAAATTGTGAATTTCTAGGTGGCGGTGAATCTTTGCATTAGACATGAATAATAAAAAAATGTGATTTATAGTGGTAAAGACAAAACATCTACATTGACAGACTTTAATAATGCATTCTCTTCCTAGTATTTTATTAAATTTGTAAGGGCACGAATAATTCGTGTGCTTTATTAAATTTCTTACCCACATCATGCCTTTTTCTAACAATAAAGATGGATAGTTGAAATATAAAGATCTACAATTGTGCTCAATAGTGTGCTCAATAGTATTTTAGGCACAATTTTTTTCTTTCAGTGCTCTCTAAAGACACAAATATTCATGTTTTTGCCTTTTTGAACAAAAAATCAATTTGTTATATAATAATTTTAAAAAACAAACATCAAATTCATGTCCTATAAATTATGGTTATAACCCATTTTTTTTTTTTTTGGGTGTAGTGGATACTATACTATATCATAATATTTTACATTTTAGGTGAAGTTCATCATAATTGAAGTGGTTCCATAAATTTTGCATATTTACTTTTGTAACATATGATAATTAATGATAAATATATGAGCTAACATAAGAAATATAAATTAATTTAACGGCTTTCAAAACATTCTGAATAACGAAACGAAGAGAATTTGAATTTGAGTTGATGCGAATTAATGAGAATAGTTCAAGATGTTGGAGAAAATTAAAAAAAGCAATTATTTTTCTTTTCTTTTTTCACTATAAGAAACTCGGCGTTACTTGGAGAATAGGATTCATCAAGCAATAGGAAAAGATCGTCGGGTAACACATACATCGACGAACCTTCGTTCGGCAGACTTCGTCGAGTAGCAGCCATCCGGTCAACATTTTTAACGACGAAAACAACACGATCGTCAGGTAACCCCAGCTTTACCCGAAGAAATCTTGTATTCGCCGGGTAACATCGAGTCAACGCATTTCACCTGACAAAAATATCATGCTCGCCGAGTGACATGAGCTTATCTGAATCATTGGATGGTTCAACGACCATCCACTGAATGCCGAAGATTCGTTGGGTAACACTAATAACTTCATCAGGTAAAAATAAGAGACTCGTCGGGTAATATCAAAGGATTCGTCGGGTAACATTGAACGATTTGTGAGTGGTTCGATGGCCACCCACTGAATTACCTTTGCCCGATGAAAATTCTTCGTTGTGCTAAATTTAATATTAATTTTTTGATATAATTTTAATAATTCATATTAATTAATTAAGCATTTAATAAATCTAAAAAATCTGGAAAATAAATAAAATTCAAATATGAAATTAAAAATATATATTTGTAAAATTTAAACTATTGTTTTAAACATAATTAAAATAAAACAGTTTTTACAACAACAAAATAAAAATGGTCGGCTATATGTGGGGTTGGTCGAGGTGATGAGGCTATTCAAGCTGGGCATACTGTTCAAGCTGGGCGTGTAGGAGACTTAGGAACAGTTGACCCAGCAACAACCTGAGGTCTCGCTGCAAGACCAGCTATTGGATCCAGGGAGGTTGTTTGCCGTCCTAGAGTACCAGTTTGGTCGGCGACTCGGAAAAGTTGTTCAGGACGCCAGAGATGGGCTCTTTCGGGATGTCTCGAGCCGTTCCTCGAGTTCTTCCCAGAGAGTCCATCTCGAGGAGGTCTCTCAATTGTGGGGCAACATGGAGGACCTTAAAGCGGAGAATACCGAGCTTAAGTGATAGGACCCGTCCCAACTGGACTTTGATAACCGTGCCTGACCCTGCTCCTGTCTGACAAGTCAACTGAAGTCTCGAAACTACCCCTCAGCACCTGTCAGACAAGGGATAACTGCACTGATTTCCGCTTATACCTCCGCCTCTTGATCAACCCCGAACATCGTGCCACGGCCTGGAGGGTCATAAAAACATAAAAGGTGTGAGTGGATAAAAATAATAGCCTTTGAAAATACATTTCAAATAGACCATTTTCCCCTCCAGTTTATCAAACCATGCATGCATAGGGTAAAACATATGAATAACAATCACCGGCTTTCCAGCCAAATCACATGAAAAGCATCAAATCCCGGCTCTCAAGCCAAACATATGAAAACAATAGCTTGGCCACAAAGACCAAAACCCGTACTCAATACCAGTACGCAAAGAATGAACAAAACCCATACTTAATACCAGTACGCAAACAATCACAATCAACATCAAACAACACTACTCACAAGTGCACAATCAATCACACAATCACATCCGCCCTACGAGTAGGCCATATCTCGTGCCTCAGTCGTCTGGGTAGCCAACCCTAGCTCTGACTGTCCCGGCACGCATGACCCCGAGCATCAGTCGTATGGGTAATCCCCTAGCTTCGACTTCCTGGGCCCCAAGTGCCAGCTGCCTGGGTGTACCCCTAGCATCGGCTGTCTGGGAACAATCACAAACATATACCCCGAGCTCCGGTCATTTGGGTGATCCCCTAGCTTCGACCGTCTGGGTACTCAAAATCACAATGAAAACCATCCTGGGATTACATTCCAAAACATTTCAATCAAATCCTTGACTTCAAACCAAGTCAAAATCATTCCCGACAGGGTCTCAAGCCCAAATGTCATTTACTCCAAATGCCATTTACTCCAAATGCCATTTACTCCAAATTCCATTTACACGTCAATCCGTAAAATCTCATTTGAAAATATTAAAATAATCCAGAAATCATCCTTGACTCACCAACTAAGTCAAAATACCCTTTTTGAAACATTTTTTACTTCGGGCCTAGCCCAAAACATCAATTGTACGTTCCTCATAAAACGTGCCCGAAAGACATATTAAAATAATCGTTAAAGCACAAATAATCATGCCAAATCACCATGACATCATTGCAAACCAAATCATGCAATCAATCATGTAAAACATTTAACTATGCATGCATAACAGTTTAGAAAACAAACGTCCACTCACACACCGTCCAAACCGCTCGATTCTGAGCTGCAAGCTTTTTTGTAATTTCCGAAATTTTCCAGAAATCATGAATCCTGTCCAAAATCATCATTAAGGGTCACTAATGACTCAATTGATATCATATTAATTTCCCATAATTTTCAGGGAATTAATTACGAATTAAAAACGTAACATAAGCCTTCGGACCCTCGAAACAATATCGAAACGGTGTCCGATTGACTTGAAACCAACGCTAAAATGTTCGTTACATTGAATGGAACAAAAGTCATTTTGACATCACCTTGAGAATCGTGCCCACGCCCCCTCACGCGCCGCTGCAAGCGGCTGCGCGTGGGAGCCACACGCCTGCACAGTAAAATGCTACAGTGTCACCGTCCTCGCCCGTTTACCTGGGACCCGCGATGCAACCCGATCAGTTCTCAGTCAATTCGACCTCAATTCGTTCGTTTCTTTCACTGATTTTCATCTAATCTAACTTAATTAGGGATCTGCATTCTTATTTTCATGAAACCATATGTTAAACAGATCGATTTCTAACTCGATGCCCGATCGGTTATAAGTTCAATTGTAACGAATTTCAGTCCAATTCATAAATCTAATTGACCAGAGAGTATCTTAAGGTCATATTAAACATAAATTCGAAACCAATTTCAAGATCCTTTACCTCAAATCACCTGAACTCAATCCCAAGTTTTTCTCAATTCTGCCATGTCTGTTCGTGGCCTTCCCTGTGTCAATTCTTCTCAAATTTGAGCTGGTTACATTCCAATTGATCCTAGAAGACTCAATTGAACCTCAATTTGAATCATCACGGCCTATTACTTTTATTTCTAATTTTGGAAGTTTTGAGCTTCCACGGGTTTGGGTCTTCGGGTTTAGGGGTTTATCTTCCTCAATTCTCCTCTAATTCTCACTCGTTTTTCTCTGTGTATTCATCCCACCGTCTCAGGTTTTATACTTGGCCTCACCCATCAATCAATTTGATGGGAGATTTGAATGAAGGGGTGGGCGGTTTGTTGTATATCAACAACACTACAACACATCTAGCTATCACGACAGGGCCACTAAGCCCTCTCTACTTGTGACAGATGTCACCAACATGACAGATGAGTCAGGAAACATGGCTGAATCAACCAATTCCAGCCCAATTTACCATTTTACCCTTACCAACAAAATGACCATAATGCCCCTCGCATGTCTAGGTCCGTAACTTTCATATCCGAACTTCGATTGACCCATACCGCCTGTCTACGGACTCAGCATCCTGAGACATACTCAATAGTCTCTTTGGAAAGTCCAAATAAGGTCCTGATCAAAAAGTCAGCTTTTGCCCCCATAACCAAGGGCAAAATCGTCATTTCTTTCCAATTTTTCCAAATTTTCCTTTTTCGAATTTCCGGGTCGTCACATTAAGGCCAAGTATGCACGCCTCGAGGCCCAACACCAGGAAATGCAAGCTCAGAACACGCAAATTCACAGCTTGCACTCCTATTCAGCTAAATGGGCCAGCTTGTGCCGGATGGCCTTAGCTCGCAATCCTAGGACTCGAGTGGACAGTCGGCCCAAGATGATGCTCACCAACCACAGAACATTTAGTTTTATTAAATTTTTTATTTTTAATTATTTAAAAATATTACATTTTTCTTATATATATTATTTTATTTTTAATTTAATTATTATTAATTATACATATTTTTTCAATTTTTATATTAATTGCATTTATTTAAATAGATAATATTAAATATAATATAATAATTCAAATATTAAAATAATTATTGAAAAAAAACCTATTTTAAACTTAGCCCGACAGACTCAATCACCGGGCAAAGTCTTAGTATTTACACTTTTTCCGGCGAAGATGCGCCGGGCAAGGTCGTTCTATTCAACCTTTGCTCGACGGACTTTTAACGGGAAAACATTGAAAGGATGCTGAAAGGCTGCTCGTCCTCATGTTTTCGATCACTTTGCTCAGCAAAGGGGTCCCCCGGGCAACAGTCGTTGACTTTGGTTTTGCTCAACGGATCGCATTCTCCGTCGAACAAAATCCTAGCCGACGAGCTTTGCTCGACGTATTTTGCTCGGCAGAGCATCGTCGGGTTAACCTCTTACCCGGTAAATAGTTTTGCTTACTCGACGAAACTCTTTTGCCAAGTAAACACTATTTCCTTGTAGTGATTGGTGGATCTTTGGCCTTTTTTTTATTTGTTCTTGGAAACAATATCAAGCTTCCACGATGATATAAGGTTTAGCCACATATATGAAACCCATTAATTATAATAAGAAGTCAATGTTAAGTAAATTAGGGTTTTATGATTTAATAGAGCTAATTAATAAGTCTTTTTTTTTTCTTTTTTGATCTATGATCAACTTATCCTATCATATAAAATTTTGGAAACATTAGCCCTGTAATTTATCGTTATGATCTTCCATTTAAATTTTAGTTTAATTTCATAGAAAATAGAACTCGCGAGCACTACAAGGAAAAAGCATTGGCCCGACAAAATTTTGCCTGACGAACAAACAATTTGTCACTAAAGGCATATTTGCCCAACGAACCATTATATTCGTTGGGCAATACTTTACGCGACGATCACGTTCGTCGCTAAACATTAGCGGGAAATTTTCATGAGTGGCGCCAAAAAAAACCCTTCCCGTCGGGCAAAACACAGCTGATGGTGACGAATTTCGTTGCCACTGGAATGTGATCATTAATTTTTGTTGCCCGGCGAAATATTATACGTTGCCCGACGAACATATGTTTGATGGGCAAAGTTTCAGTCACTTAAAACATCTGTTTCGTCCCCTTTTCTCTGGTTTTATTAGTTTACACACACACACACACACTCTTTCTCTCTCCCTCTCTCTCTCTCTCTCTCTCTCTCTCTCTCTCTCTCTCTCAACTCCACCATTACCTCATAACTACAATTCATTCTTATTTTTTTCCTCTCCAAGGCCAAAGTCCATTAATAGGTATATGTTTTAGGAAATAGATTTCTTTGTAGTTTTGAAGTTTTTGTTTATTTGAACTAATTATATGGTTGTTTGTTTAATTTGTAGGAAATCTATGTTTGATTTAGAGGAACACTTGTAAAGAGGTATGTGTGTTTATCTCTAAATTTAATTTTGGTAAGAATTTTGGATATATCAATATGTTAGAAAATTTGCATAATAAGGTGTGGAAACTTTTGTATAAATTGTGAAAATTTGTGTATGGTTTGGGAAAATTGTGTATAAATTTGGTATAGTTTTGGGAAATTTCTAAATTAGAAAATATTTTTGGAAACTAAGAAATTAAATAGAAAATATTCTAGAAAATTAGAAAATATTTATTAGAAAATATATTTTGAAACTAGAATTGGAAATTAGGAAAATAGAAATTTCTAAACTTTGTGATATGCTAATTAATATATGTTTTTATTTGTGAATATATTGTGATTTTTTTTTTTAGTTTTAGGTAGTTCCAAAAGAGTGAAAGATGTTGATATTTCTCAATAGTTTATACGAAGTTAATCGAGTTGATTATCTTCTTATAATAAAGTTCAACGAAAAACCTTAGACCCGTTTGAGAGTTAGTGAATCGAGTTGATTGACTGACTCTTGAATTTTCTATTTATTCGGACAGTTTGGGAGTGCACAACTATGTGTTGTATTCTTTACATTCGACGAGGCTCTGTTTTGATTATGGGAAATTTGGTTTGTATCCCCTAATTGTTCTCCAACTCCTACTAGATATTTGTTTATAATATCTACATGGTGCATTTGGGGAACAGTAGGGAGATGCTGCCGAAATTTCCCATGATCGAAACTTAGCCTCGTAGGTTGTAAACTACACAACAACCTGTGCACTCTTGAATGGGATAGGACCAAATCACCGGAGGCATAAGGAGATGGCTAGCTTTTGATATTAACTTGTTCAATCTACGCGACAATCTTAACTCTTTTATTATTTGGCTGTATTTTTTGAAAACAGGCACAATGGACAGATGCTGGATGCAAATGGAAGATAGAAGTTCTAATCAGTACATGGACGGGATCAACAGTTTCATGGCTTTTGTACGTAGTAATTGCAGTAATGATAGACATATTAGGTGTCCGTGTAGAAAATGTAACAACTGCAATTGGATAACGTTGAATGAGGTCCATAATCATTTGGAAGGGAATGGAATTGTCCACTATTACACTAATTGGACCTATCACGGTGAACAAATATTTACTGCATCGACATCTTCAAATCCAAGGACATGTCAGGATGAAAGTGGATTACATGGGCGATGTGACAATAATCAAGTCCTTGAGATATTAACTAATACTTTTCCTCGCACACCGGTTATGGATGATGAGACTCCCAGGTTTGAACCTGAAGAATCTAAGCAACATTACGAGAACTTGTTGAAAGAAGCTCAACGTGAATTGTATCCTGGTTGTAAATACTTTTCAGTTCTAGGGGCAGTTGTAGAATTGATGCATATGAAAGTTGAGTACAGTCAAACAAACAAACATTTTGATCATATGGTTGACATAATAATACGAATGCTACCTGAAGATAACCGTCTTCCTAAAGATTATTATCGGTCGAAGAAGTTGTTGAAGGGTCTCGGTTTAGGGTATGTCAAGATCCATGCATGCAAAAATAATTGTGCATTATTTTATGGTGAATTCAAGCAGCTTGAAAAATGTCCCGTGTGTGGTGAGCCTAGATTTCAAAAGAATAAGATTCCGAATAAGGTGTTACGTTATTTTCCACTAAAACCAAGGCTACAAAGATTTTACATATCGTCACACACAGCCCGTGAAATGAGATGGCATAAGGATGAACACATTGATGATAATGTACTAAGACATCCAGCCGATGGAGAGGCTTGGAAGGAATTTGATAAGTTGTATCCCGAGCTTGCTGCGGAGTCAATCTTAGATTAGGACATGCTACTGACGGTTTTAATCCATTTGGGAGTTTTGCAAAGCCTTATAGCACTTGGCCAATGATCATAGTTCCGTATAACTTACCACCTTGGAGATGCATGAAGAAAGAATTCACAATCCTTAGTACTTTGATCCCAGGGCCCAAATCACCGAGTAATTCCATTGATGTTTAGTTGCGGCCATTGATTGATGAACTCATGGATTTGTGGGAAAATGGAGTATGAACATATGACAAGTACAGTGGTGAAATGTTCATTCTATGAGCAGCCGTAATGTGGAAAATTAATGATTTTCCTGCATATGGTATGTTGTCAGGATGGAGCACCAAGGGTCATCTTGCGTGCCCAACATGTTGACCAGACACAACATCTTTTTGGCATGCATCTAAGGTATGTTACTTAGGTGCAAGAAGATTTCTACCTTGGGATCATCGATGACGTAACCATTCTGATTCTTTTGATGGTAAAACTGAGCTACGAGCACGACCAAGAGAGATGTTTGGTGATGAAATATTAGTCAAATTGAATAGTATCCATGAATTCGTCACACGCGGGTCGAAAACAACGGAACAGGAAAATTGGACGAGAAGAAAAGCATATTCTTTCGTTTGGAGCACTGGTCAAAAAAAAAATAAGACACATTGGAGACCCTATGCACATTGAGAAAAATGTGGCTGAGAGTGTTGTTGGAACGACTTTACCCATTGAAGGGAAGTCAAAGGACACAAAAAAGACCCGTATTGGTATGCAAAAAATGGGTATTAGGCCCAATTTGTGGCCCAAAGTTGTGAACGGTAAATACATTATGGCTCATGTAAGACCCGTGTCCTGGAGGGAACAGTGAACAATCCCACATTCCTGCCGGGGGGAATGGTCTGGGAGAGGATGGTGGTGTGCCTTAAAGGTGTAGGCACACACCTATCTAGCATGAGGCCTTTTGGGAGCTCAGTGGCTTTGGGGGGGATTGGAACCCCAAAGTTAAGCGAGTTGAGGCTGGTGCAATTCCATGATGGGTGACCCCCTGGGAAGTTGCACCGTGAGCTCCCGAAAACAAAACCGTGAGGGCGAGGCCCAAAGCAGACAATATCGTGCTAGATGAATTGGGACCTGACAGAAGAGGGTCGGGTCCTGACAATTTGGTATCAGAGCCAGACCCCGACCGGGAAGTGTGCCAGCGAGGATGCTGGGCCCTAAGGGGGGTGGATTGTAAGAACCGTGTCCTGGAAGGAACGGTGAACAATCCAACATTCCTGCCGGGGGGAATGGTCTGGGAGAGGATGGTGGTGTGCCTTAAAGGTGTAGGCACACACCTATCTAGCATGAGGCCTTTTGGGAGCTCAGTGGCTTTGGGGGGGATTGGAACCCCAAAGTTAAGCGAGTTGAGGCTGGTGCAATTCCATGATGGGTGACCCCCTGGGAAGTTGCACCGTGAGCTCCCGAAAACAAAGCCGTGAGGGCGAGGCCCAAAGCGGACAATATCGTGCTAGATGAATCGGGACCTGACAGAAGAGGGTCGGGTCCTGACAGCTCATCCAAGTTATACATTCACACCGGAGAATAAGAAGAAATTCCTAAAGTGGTTGCAGAGTGTGAAATTTCCAGATGGCTATGCTGGTAACATATCAATATTTGGCATGAATTACTCAGCACTATTTGATTTCAATATTTGGATGTCGTCACGTCCGTTGATTACACGCCGTGGCCGATCTGATGCCACTCCTGACCCTATTGAGGCGTCTCCACTGCCATCCTCTATAGCATCCACTGTTGAATCCACTCAGGTCCCTATGAACAATACAAAGTCTGTGCGCCTAGGACCGCGCTCCACTCGTAGACGCCATAGTAAGAAATGGGGGGAACCACTTACGGATTCTGAGCCAACTGAGACAACATCAATCGACATGCCCAATGGGAATGGAGTACTCCCCAATGGTATGTCACATATTGTCTTAATTATAATGAATATTATTTTCCATTACTTCATTTTTAGGAACTTATCGACTCATGCATGAAATGTCTTAAGCGTTCGCGGGGTCAACAAATGTTTGGCAACACAAAAGATCACCCGTACAACGAAGGCAAAGATTCATGTGGTTTACATACCTCATTTACGAAAAGCATCTGAAAAGATCCACAGCTTGGTGGCACATGACATAGGGGCGATCGTTCGAAATGACTGTAAGATGCGGGCATCCACTTTCAAAAAGCTAGATTCGGAATACAATAGGCTATGTTGGGATCAATTATCGGTAAGTATTTATTTGTTTTTAATATGTTCTTCATCATTTTTATTAATTTAAAACTTTGTTATTTAATGCAGGTTAATTTTGAGTACGACTTGATGGACCATGACGTCAATATGTACCTAACTGACCTCTGGCAGAGTAGGTACATGGAATGGAAGAACGAATTGAGTACATATTACAAGAGTTGGAGTACAGCTGCATAAACGACTGTGAATCCTCCTACTGAGTTGGCTAATGAACATCGTAGGGGAGAGTGGAATTTTTTGTGCACTCATTTTCAGACCCTTGAATTTGTGGTAAGTCTTTGTGACACGACCCATCCCAATCCCCCCGGGATTACCATGGAATGTGACGTGCTCCCGTCTGACAAGAGGCGTCAGACAAGGGATAACCGATTGCCATTGCCCAAACGGGCTTCCAGAGTGCGTAAGGATCGATGGAGGAGGTGTGCGATGCTCAAGTCTCTGCTGCAGTCGTATCCAGAATCAACCTGAAGGGCATTAAAACAAAAGCTGTGAGTGGACGAAAATAAAAAAAGTCTGTTTAAAACATTTATAAGACATTTATGCCCCTCAGTAAAACCATATGCATGCGCCAAAAACAAATGATCACACATTTATTTAGAAATAACCATTAGGGCCTTAGCCCGGAAACCAAAGCATAGTTTCAATTTCCAAAAGTCAATCCAAGAGTTATTTCATAAATCCAGTAATATGAACCATAAGGCATATAATATAAACCATAGCCATAATTTTAGCCACTGCACTATACACTCCAATCCGACATCCCTGATGTCTGACGTCCCTGACGTCAATAAGGTCACAATCACAAGGCTACGCGTGCCACTCGGGTCTCAATTTCCGAGTTCAATCCCCGAACCCCGTTCGGGTACAGCATCCACGATGCTTAGCGTCATAGACGCTGGACGTACTAGACGTCCGTGACCTCTCCGGGGTACCTCATCCGGAGGAGACAATATAATATGGAAGGATTTATACAGTGCAGTACTAAATACATTTTATTGATATCCACATGCAAAACATATAGGTATACATAGATAAAATCTGAACCGATCGTTACGTTTCATCAAACGGGTCTCATACCCAAATACCGTGAAACGTGCCATAACCGAAATATCATCAAAACCATTAATTGATTCCAGCATGTGAACATATATAAAATGTAAACCAGAAAACATTTATTCAATTCCATTTTAGGGTCCCCGACCCGCAATCGTATGTAGAAATCAGCTGGGCCCCTGGCTCGATTTCACATTATTCAAGTTTGTAACTGTTTCATGAAATCATAACCAACCACATTTATGGAAATCGGTGCAAATCCAGAAAACCTCGGTTTACGTGCAAATACGTAATTCACCTCGAAATACGTGAAATCATTTTAAATTCACCGATATTCAAAGTAAATCATTTAATCATAATTATAACAATCATAAAACAGTTATGCATGCATCGAATTTATGAAACCAATGTCCACTCACAGACCATTTAACCGAGCGCCTCGATACGCGTGCCCTAGGCCTTCCCGGGCCACACCTCTATCACCGAGACTCCCGATCCTGTTCAAATCATATTAGAGGATTACTAACCTCATCATTAACATCCTATTCAAGTCCCGTAATTTTCCCGAATTTTTAAGTATTTTTAAACCGGATTAAAAACCTTCAGACATCCCGAACAATATCGAAACGGAATCCGAACGACACGAAATCAACGCCAAAATGTTCGTTACATTGTATAGGACAAAAGTCATGTTGGAAGTTTCCCAAAATTACCTCACACGCGCCCCCACGCGCCGGTTGAACTCCCTGCGCGTGAAACCCACGCGCCGGGTACTGTTCATCGTCGTTCAACCCGAACGACTGTAAAACGGGTCGCCGTGACCCGCGGGCCAACCAGACTGGTTCTCCGCCGTTCCTCGATCATTTTGGACGGGGTTTTCACCTGCAAGACCGTCTGAGTTCAACCAATAGTTCTGTGGAATCAAAAACCAGAAGTAACGTCAAGATCATACCTCTGAACTCAAACCCGAAGCTCAGAAATTCCGATCGTCCTTCCTCCCGATTCCGGCCGCCTCGAGTCCCAAATTCACGTCCACAAGATTCTTTTATGTTCATAGAACACTGTAGGATCAAATCCAACGTCCAATACCCATCCAAAACCCGATCACCATTTTTGGTTTCGAACCGGGTTACGGGCACCGCCGTCCCCGCCGTGCCCAGCTCACTTCGAGCTTCGAAAACCAGTCCCCTGTGTCTGTTTCTGACCCCAAGTCCCAAAGGAATCAAGAAGGAGCTCAGAAACACAACAAATTGTCGATTTCAAAAAAACTGGGCATAACTCTCCTTGGGTTAACGCACCCGCCGTGGTCAACCGTGGTCTCTGCCGTCGTCCTGCCGCCTCCCGTCGTCTCACACTACTCCGGTCACGCCCACAAGTGCACAGAGGAGATGGGATGTGTGTTTGTCCAAGCTTCCCCACGGCAAAGGAAGAATGAGAGTGAGGGAGAGGTCTCAGATGGTTAAAGTAATGGACAGTGAGGATGGCAGTCAGCACCAGAGACGAGGGGCTGAGATTGAAAGCAGAGATCAGATGGATGGCCCAGATCAAAAGGTGAAATAAGTGGGATTTCTTTAGATTTTTAATTTCAATTAATTTAATCAAATCTCACCAATCCAGATCTGAGCCCATAATTTAAGTTTAGTGGTCCACGTGTCCCACTCAGAATCTCAGACCAATCAGAGAACGCCACGTGTCCCCGCTTCGTAATGCGTGCAAACGAAACCAAACTTTCGTGACCCATAACTTCGTCGTCGAATCTCCGATTTCGGCGTGCCGCCAGTCGTTGGATTCGTACCGACGAAACCTACGTAACGGTCCTTGGCCCTCGGCCATCGGACATGCTGGTCAAAAAGTCAACATTTGCCCCTATTTCATCCAAATTACGAAAACGCCCGTGAACTTCCGCACATCATAACTTTCACCACGAACGTCGGAATCGAACGTGCCACCTGTCTATGAACTTGTGACGTCCCGAACAACGTCACGGTCATCGGTCAAAGTCCATTTGACCATCCGAAATAAAAGTCAACGTTTTGCCTACGCCCAGGGGCAAAACGGTCATTTTGCACAGTTCGTCCGAAATCACCCAACTAATCCCAGATTAGTAAATCACAATTAAATATTATTAAATCCCGATATTCGGGACGGGTCGTTACAACCTTCCCTCCTTAAAGAATTTCGTCCTCGAAATTACCAATCTCCTTATTCCACAACCACCACGTGGAAAACATTTCGACCCCACATCTGTGTACACCTGTACACCCACTTACTGGAACAACACCAGTCTCGTCTATACCCAGACATCCCATCATTGTCATACGTCATAACAACAACACTCGACCACCTCGAGTGGACATAATCACCTGATCCGCGATAAGATCGCTTAACCATTTAGCTGACTCATTCAGCCAAACAGTTCCCTTCCATTGCCAATATATCCTTACATTTGCTCCCATTGGGAGTCACCAAATCTCATTTGTCAGTCCATGCTGACACCATCAGTCAAACTGTCATCACAAAACTTTACCACCCTGGTAAGGCTCCAACCATCAGCCAGTCAGTGACAACGCCACGTACTACATCACTCTCGATGTAGCGTAAGATCAACCACATGATCTCAATTCGCAGGGCAAGCCCATTCCTGCGACATAACTAAATCTCACTGTCCATATCCGCCGACTCCCTCAGCGAACCAAGACGCTGGGAAAATCACGGTGTGATCAAGTCACACAAGGCTACTCGTGGTTACTCAGACCACCAATTCACTCATCCTGAGTGTACGTATACCGTCAACTTACTCCATCAAGTGGTGTAACTGGAACACATTGAATACCAGCCCAGCAGTGATCACACATATCAATACCAGGGTTCCATTAGCCAACCATGGCCAAGAGCACCTGCTCATACACTCACTGAACCCGACAAAATCACTCTGCACAGCGCACTGTATCCAATGTCCAGTCCACGATCACAACCAAACAAATGATACTGGAACCAAGCCGATTACCAACACGTTTAGTTACACACCACTGGTACATCCCATGTACCGCCATTAGGCACCTACTCAGCCTAACCAGTCTCAATCCTCGTACAACGTACCCTGTACGTACATCAATCCATCAGTCCGCCTACAACCACTTAGGTCGTAGCCAAACACGTTCCAATAATGAAGTACCTTTGCCCAAACCAACATAAGACAAAACGAACTTCACCCGTCATCTAGTTCCAATTCCGAATCCGAATTCGCAATTTCGTAAGAAATCCCGAACCCGGACCCAGACATCACATTTTTAATCCATTTCCAAATCCGAATCCGAAATCATTATTCCGTAAGCTAGCATTGGAATAATCATTCCGTACCCAAATCCAGTAATCCATTTTCGAGCTTCGCAATCGAATCCTGAATCGTCACCCAGAAATTCGATTCCAAAACCCAAAATCTCATTTACGTCCACCCAGACGTAACATAACCGATCCTATCGGTTACCTGCTCAAAACACTTGATTGACTTCATAGGGAAGCCAATCCCAATATTCACACGTCAAAGGTTGACAAAATCCGACCACATCGGAAACCTACTCAACCGAGTAACAAACCATATGGACTCCATTCCGAAAGGAAGTTCAGTCCCGTCATTTACGACTCACATATCAAGGTAAGAGTGATAAACTCACGTCCAATCTGGATCATCACGATCACAATCCAGATCCATCACTATGTCACCCGACAAGTAATATCACGATCCTAGATCGTCACATCGTCCAAAGTTGGCGACATCACAAATCAGATCCACCTAGGATCCACACATGCTCGCATAGCTAACAATCCATCTGAAAGCCGATCGTAGGGTCTTACACCCTCATTGAATCATTCGCCAAATTTCCCTTGGTGGAAAGATGACCTCGTATTTCACCACCAAATCCAAAATCGTACACAACTTCTTGGGTCCAATGACCCCAAGCCAAACATGGGTCCACCAACCAATACACGCTCAACGTACCGGTAGCAATAATCATCATCTGCCATGGCAGGAAATAAGAAGTCAACCCCAATGACTACAGGATACCAATCACCGATGCGGAAACGAGCACTCCTCTCGTTTCCCCCAATCACAACTCTCCCCGAAACGGGAGTTCCAACCATGTTGGAAACAGACATGCTCCCAATGAGGTGTCAAGTCCAACCGCTGGACTGCCCATGTCCTTACCTCACTTGGACCACCACGTGTCCAAAATCAATTCCTTACTGGACCTCACGTCCGCCAATAATCATTTATGCACATACCCTGATTACGAACGGAATATCCACAACTCTGCCTGGATGTGCATACCCAACTGCCTTTGTCTCACATCTCAACCTTTACAGGTTTAATCCTCAGGTTCCAAGTGATTCACAATCACAAAATCCCACATCAATACCACGAATGGTTTTCCTCGACTTTTCCAATTTCAATCATTTCCTTGCACCCTCTGAGGATATTAGAGGTAAACAATCTTACCAATCTCGGAGTTGACAACAACTCCCCAAATCCACTGATTCTCATGACGTAGGGAACATCGTCCCTATATTCCTCAAGTTTCAATCATACCATTACATCCATTCATCACTTGTCATCATATATCTGTTGGGACTTATCCCAACACGACACAACCTCCACTGGATCCCATCCAGTCCAAGACTCAACCACCACTGAGTCGCAGATACTGATCATATGTCCATTATGACAGAGTCACACCCCAACTGGTGGCTCATCGTCATCACATTTACTGACACCAGCACCTGCGCTAGTACCAGCACCAACGCACCATCATCAACATTAGTACCAGCACACATGCATCCATACTAGCATTAGCATAAAAGTACCAACATACCAACATCCATACATAGCACACGAACATCCACACTAGCACACGAACATCCGTGCTAGCACACTGTGTGCAAAGTTGTTACCCTGGATCTCCGTTCATTCCGAACGACGATCCCGTAACAGCACTCGTACCCCAAAACTATGGGTACCCCCCAAATTTTTGCCATTGACACGTCAGGATAATGGACGTTCCCTGAACATCCCCTGATCCCCAAGTATTAAAACCGCACTAAATACCCTCGATAGCCAGTCATCTCGACACAACTGTCGACCAACAGTCATCGCTTGTCAAGATCCGTATCCACACATCACACTACTATTCGATCCAACACGGGATTCCATATTTCATACCCGTATCCGTAGATCGAAACCCATAAGACTCACTAGAGTCATCCACATGGTCATCCACGACCTTCGCCGCTCGTCGCAGCACAAGTTCTCATTTAAAGTTCACCTTCCGGTCCATCAATTATAAATTAGGGTTCCAAAATCACACCCTAGGGTTCCACCGAACCCAACTGCCTTCTGCAGTAGAATCCACAACCTGACCGACTCCGCGGTCCTGACATCGCATAGACGTCAAATCCAATCCAATCGTCAATTCAACGTGGGTTCCATCATGGGTTCCACCACGAAGGTCATCGGCTAACTCCGATGCACCAACACCCCGTACACTAGCCAACACTACCAGGGTCCATAATTTAGACCATTACTCAACTGAGTTTCGCATTTCCATAACATTATTCAAATGGGGTTCCCTGAACCCAGCTGTGCCGAGTAGCACAACAATCCATCATCTCATGACCGAACCGACGGTCCCACCTTACCAGTTAATCGTATACAACCCCACTTGGGTTGAATCGCATCAATGCACGGCGTATCGGGCCAAACACACCCAATCCACCATACAAACTCAAAACTATCTATCAGGTTGACAACGGAACAGAAGCCCAAAGAGACATCACACCCTCGACCTTCGCGCACAAAAGAGCAAAACCTGCTCTGATACCACTTGACACGACCCATCCCAATCCCCCCGGGATTACCATGGAATGTGACGTGCTCCTGTCTGACAAGAGGCGTCAGACAAGGGATAACCGATTGCCATTGCCCAAACGGGCTTCCAGAGTGCGTAAGGATCGATGGAGGAGGTGTGCGATGCTCAAGTCTCTGCTGCAGTCATATCCGGAATCAACCTGAAGGGCATTAAAACAAAAGCTGTGAGTGGACGAAAATAAACAAGTCTGTTTAAAACATTTATGAGACATTTATGCCCCTCAGTAAAACCATATGCATGCGCCAAAAACCAATGATCACACATTTATTTAGAAATAACCATTAGGGCCTTAGCCCGGAAACCAAAGCATAGTTTCAATTTCCAAAAGTCAATCCAAGAGTTATTTCATAAATCCAGTAATATGAACCATAAGGCATATAATATAAACCATAGCCATAATTTTAGCCACTGCACTATACACTCCAATCCGACATCCCTGATGTCTGACGTCCCTGGCGTCAATAAGGTCACAATCACAAGGCTACGCGTGCCACTCGGGTCTCAATTTCCGAGTTCAATCCCCGAACCCCGTTCGGGTACAGCATCCCCGATACTTAGCGTCATAGACGCTGGACGTACTAGACGTCCGTGACCTCTCCGGGGTACCTCATCCGGAGGAGACAATATAATATGGAAGGATTTATACAGTGCAGTACTAAATACATTTTATTGATATCCACATGCAAAACATATAGGTATACATAGATAAAATCCGAACCGATCGTTACGTTTCATCAAACGGGTCTCATGCCCAAATACCGTGAAACGTGCCATAACCGAAATATCATCAAAACCATTTATTGATTCCAGCATGTGAACATATATAAAATGTAAACCAGAAAAAATTTATTCAATTCCATTTTAGGGTACCCGACCCGCAATCGTATGTAGAAATCAACTGGGCCCCTGGCCCGATTTCATAAGTTAACGGGGCCCCTGGCCCGATTCACAAGTTAACTGGGCCCCTGGCCCGATTCCATAAATCAACTGGGCCCCTGGCCCGATTTCACATTATTCAAGTTTGTAACCGTTTCATGAAATCATAACCAACCACATTTATGGAAATCGGTGCAAATCCAGAAAACCTCGGTTTACGTGCAAATACGTAATTCACCTCGAAATACGTGAAATCATTTTAAATTCACCGATATCCAAAGTAAATCATTTAATCATAATTATAAAAATCATAAAACAGTTATGCATGCATCGAATTTATGAAACCAATGTCCACTCACAGACCGTTTAACCGAGCGCCTCGATACGCGTGCCCTAGGCCTTCCCGGGCCACACCTCTATCACCGGGACTCCCGATCCTGTTCAAATCATATTAGAGGATTACTAACCTCATCATTAACATCCTATTCAAGTCCCGTAATTTTCCCGAATTTTTAAGTATTTTTAAACCGGATTTAAAACCTTCAGACATCCCGAACAATATCGAAACGGAGTCCGAACGACACGAAACCAACGCCAAAATGTTCGTTACATTGTATAGGACAAAAGTCATGTTGGAAGTTTCCCAAAATTACCTCACACGCGCCCCCACGCGCCGGTTGAACTCCCTGCCCGTGAAACCCACGCGCCGGGTACTGTTCACCGTCGTTTAACCCGAACGACTGTAAAACGGGTCGCCGTGACCCGCGGGCCAACCCGACTGGTTCTCCTCCGTTCCTCGATCATTTTGGACGGGGTTTTCACCTGCAAGACCATCTGAGTTCAACCAATAGTTCTTTGGAATCAAAAACCAGAAGTAACGTCAAGATCGTACCTCTGAACTCAAACCCGAAGCTTAGAAATTCCGATCGTCCTTCCTCCCGATTCCGGCCGCCTCGAGTCCCAAATTCACGTCCACAAGATTCTTTTATGTTCATAGAACACCGTAGGATCAAATCCAACGTCCAATACCCATCCAAAACCCGATCACCATTTTTGGTTTCGAACCGGGTTATGGGCACCGCCGTCCCCGCCGTGCCCAGCTCACTTCGAGCTTCGAAAACCAGTCCCCTGTGTCTGTTTCTGACCCCAAGTCCCAAAGGAATCAAGAAGGAGCTCAGAAACACAACAGATTGTCGATTTCAAAAAAACTAGGCATAACTCTCCTCGGGTTAACGCACCCGCCGTGGTCAACCGTGGTCTCCGCCGTCGTCCTGCCGCCTCCCGTCGTCTCACACTACTCCGGTCACGCCCACAAGTGCACAGAGGAGATGGGATGTGTGTTTGTTCAAGCTTCCCCACGGCAAAGGAAGAATGAGAGTGAGGGAGAGGTCTCAGATGGTTAAAGTAATGGACAGTGAGGATGGCAGTCAGCACCAGAGATGAAGGGCTGAGATTGAAAGCAGAGATCAGATGGATGGCCCAGATCAAAAGGTGAAATAAGTGGGATTTCTTTAGATTTTTAATTCCAATTAATTTAATCAAATCTCACCAATCCAGATCTGAGCCCATAATTTAAGTTTAGTGGTCCACGTGTCCCACTCAGAATCTCAGACCAATCAGAGAACGCCATGTGTCCCCGCCTCGTAATGCGTGCAAACGAAACCAAACTTCCGTGACCCATAACTTCGTCGTCGAATCTCCGATTTCGGCGTGCCGCCTGTCATTGGATTTGTATCGACGAAACCTACGTAACGGTCCTTGGCCCTCGGCCATCGGACATCCTGGTCAAAAAGTCAACATTTGCCCCTATTTCGTCCAAATTACGAAAACGCCCTTGAACTTCCGCACATCATAACTTTCACCACGAACGTCGGAATCAAACGTGCCACCTGTCTATGAACTTGTGACGTCTCGAAATACGTCACGGTCATCGGTCAAAGTCCATTTGACCATCCGAAATAAAAGTCAACGTTTTGCCCACGCCTAGGGGCAAAACGGTCATTTTGCACAATTGGTCCGAAATCACCCAACTAATCCTATATTAGTAAATCACAATTAAATATTATTAAATCCCGATATTCGGGACGGGTCGTTACACTTTGTTTTAAGAATGATTTCATTATTTCCAATCTAATATCCAATTTTCAGTTATTGATTCATTTTAAATATGAATAGAGACGATCGACCGCCAACAAAAGAAATCGAAAGGAGATCGAAGAAATACAACCACCACGGGGGCTCGCGACCTCTTGCGTTCCGACACGAGGAGCGACGACAGAATGGTTCATTGTGGCCAGAGTTCGACGTCTGGGAGCAGGTTAACGCCGGCCACGGTAATGAGGTGGCTGATGAAATTAACGTACGTTTATTTTCTTTCTAATTAAAATTTCAATTTAATTTTCGTACTTTGTTTTCTAATTATAGTTTATTTGAGTTTTTTAGAGGGGGAAACAGGTAGATAGGAAGCGTTTGCAGAATCAGCTAGTACAACAGCACCCTGAGGTCCCGTTGGAGCAGTTGTTACTGGATCCCACTAGGTCAGTGGAAATCCTAGATGAAAGGCTAGGAAAGTGTCGTAGGACGATCATTCGAGGGGTGGGTAATGCTTTGATTCGTGAGCGTGGGAGTAGCTCTTCGAGTTCTCAGGGAGCCAACACACAAAACTCAGCAACCTCTGAATCTCGAGCTGTTGCTGATCGTTGTCAGTCTTTCTTCCAACTGATCACTAATGTGCTGGTTCAAAATAATTTGGCAGTTCCCCCAGAGGTGTTTCAGTTCGCTTAAATGCAGGGTATTCAGTTGTCTCAACAACCAGCCTCATATCCTGACCAGTCGCCTGCACAACCAGCTTCGCAGCATGACCAGCCAGCCCAACAACCAGCTCTGCATCCCGTTGAGTCGCCACAGCAATCAACCTCGCAGTCTGATCAGCCACCCCAGCAGCCAGCATTTCACGCCGACCAGCCACCGAGCGTTTAGATTTATGTATTACTATGTTTGAGACTTGTTAAATTTCTAGAACTATTTTTTTTATTATGTTTAAGACTTTTATGACTTTTGTAGAATTATTTCTTTTTATTATTTGAAGACTTTTATATCTTTTTTTATTAATGTGAGAATTTTATTTTTTATTATTTAATTAGATGATAAGTATAATAGTTTTATATGTTATTAAAATTTATATATTAAATGTACAAAACCATTAAAACACAATTTCTTCAAAAAAAAAAAGGTAATATTTGCCCGACGAATGCAACGTTGGTCGGGCAAACATTAACCATACGAACCGATGTTCGTTGGGCAACAAAAGCTGAGTTTGAGTGAGCAACAAATTAGTCGCGATGATCTTTGTTCGTCGCGCCCCTGGTCACTTTTGACCAGCCAACACATTTTTTTCGTCGGGCAAAGGTTTGCCTCACAAGCTTGAGGCGACGACCTTTGCCCAACAAACGTTCGTTACGTCTTCAGTTGCCCGACGAATTCCTGAGGGTGCCCAACGAACATATGTTTATCGGGCAAATCCATATTCCTTGTAGTGGAGTTATAGAATATATATATAAACGAAAGTTCACTCTAACCATTAATTAAATTACTAGTAAAGATAGGTAATTAAGATATAGCCAGTATGGAGCTATGTTTATGACATGATCAGTAGCTAATATACGATCGAGTTTGATCTGATTCTTCGCTTATGTTGCGTTTTGGATCTGATCTTGTGATAGGAAATCAATTACGTTCTTAACAAAATATATCTCAAAGCTCATAGCGCCTCCTATGTATTAATCAAGCCCAATAATATTTGTAACTTTATATATAAAACATATATGCGTCAAATTAAATGGCTTTCTTATTTTCGATTTCTTTCTATTTCTTGACATGCCTAGCGCAAACATACGTGGAAAGCACCATACCCTAATTAACCTGCCTAACGGTAATAATTAAATTGCCCTCATATATATATATTTCACCCAACCACAAATTATAGAATAGTACAAGATTTTAAAAACAATTGTGCGTTATATTCAATTTATTATATTTTTTTTGCCAAAAATTTATTATATCTCAATCGTTATAATATGAGAAGAGAAAATATTGATAAATAATTAATAATAATTCATTTACATTATAGCATTTGAAATGAATATATAATGTGGTCATAAAATTTTCGTACTGAGATTTGTAATTACTAATAAGGAAGCACCAATTTCTAATTGAGGAGCATTATTATTAGATGGATAGATGAATGCATATGACATAAGTATATTAAATTGGTAGATCTATGGATAGATTCTTGAAGGGTATTTTAGTCAGTTTGTGGTTTATACATTGCACCGAATTTATATAAACAACTAATAATAATTGAAAAAAGCTTGCAGTTTTTGGAGCGAATTTGAACCTGCAAAGCAGTTCAAATCAGCTAAAACTACCACATCTCCTATCCCATTTCAGCAAAAGGCCATCTCTCTCTCTCTCTCTCTCTCTCTCTCTCTCTCTCTCTCTCTCTCTCTCTCTCTCTCTCAGAAAATATCAATATCAAAAATCAAAGCTGGACAAAGAAATAAATTAAAGGCTATAATTGGCGTGGGAAAGTGGAGAAGGCTACACAGTACTTCGGCTTCTTTGGGATTAGAAATTTTCCGAAACCTCAAGTAAAGATCGGTCGAAGAACCAAAACTAAAGGTCTGTTATTGTTAATGAACAATTTTTTGTTGCATATATATATATATATATATATCTTCATCATCACCTCTATATATACATCCATGAAAAAAGTAATTATTATTTTTCTCTCCAGTTATAAGCTAATATTTTTCATAGATCTCTATTGCTAAATAGCACAGAATTATAATCTTATATTTTCCTTTCTCTGTTTTGTATATGTTTTTGTATTGAAAAGAAACTCTGGGTTTCTGTTGTTTTCTTGTTTGCTGCTAGCTAGCTAGCTATTTATATATCTTCATCTTTCATGCTACTTAATTAAGTAATTTCTTCACCTTTATTTTTAATATTTATTTCTGGTCGGTTTTCTTTATCTGTTTGATTTGGAAAACCTTCTATTTTAATTTGATTTCAGCCCCAGCCTTCTTCACCCGCTAACTTCTAGCTTGAGAGAGAGAGAGAGAGAGAGAGAGAGAGAGAGAGATCTAGGGTACTGGTGCAATATATATAGAGTAGCATTCATATTAATGGTGCCATGACTACCAAAATATGATCTTGTTCAACATGTTAAAGTTTTATGATACCTGCAGATATTATAGATGATCATATATTTATAGGGCATAACTTTTTTCTTTCTATGATTTTTCAATAGCCACCTCCAGCCGTTATCGCGTTATATATATACTTCTGCTGGATCTACTTCCTCCAGATCTCCTCTCAACTTTCTCTTTCTATTTTTTTTTTTCCCAATTCGCGGTATGCTTTCCCATATCTACAGCTATATATAATTAATCAAGAATATTTTTTCATTTTCCTTTTGAATAAATATTTTCCTAATTGTTTAGCCATATATTTATATGTAAATTATCAAATTATTAGTGAAGGTTTTGGACTTGATAAGATCTGTAGTTTTGATCGCTATAGTTTTCCTTTTTTTTTTTTACGTTTTTATTTTTTTTTCGTTCTTGGAATTTAATTAACACTATCCTGGAGTTTTTTTTTATCCCGTCTATTATATATTGCTTTGCTATATATATATATATATTTTCTGAGCTTCATCATCTGAATCATCGATCTTAGTAATAATTATTGTGCGGTAACTAGCCATATGTTGTTTTAATTCATTAGGAGGGGACGTGTTAATTGAAATTAGATCGATGGGCCGAGGAAAGATTGAGATAAAGAGGATTGAGAACACGACGAATCGTCAGGTGACATTCTGCAAAAGGAGAAATGGACTGCTGAAGAAAGCGTATGAACTCTCCATTCTCTGTGATGCTGAAGTTGCCCTCATCGTCTTCTCCAGTCGCGGCCGCCTCTACGAGTACTCTAACAACAAGTAACTATCTTCATCCTTCGATTAGAGCTACTTGTATATCCACCTAAGACATTAAGAAATAAGCAAATAACTTCAATTTTGCACCAAATTAATTAGACCTACTTGTATATCCACATAAGACATTAAGAACCCCAATTGTACTAGCTAGGTGCGTGTGTGTTTTTTTTTGGTAAATATTTTTCATCATTTTCAGTGGAAATCTCTTACAATCTTCTGTGTAAGAACTCCATTGCTTCCAACAGTCTGATCCATCTGATTCATTTTCCTCTTCCAGTTTTGGTATCGTACTAACTTATTGATGATTTGATGGTCTTCCTATTTCCATTTTTGGCCTTCAAACCCTTCTTATTACCCTTCTGTTTGCCTTTTTTCAGCTTTGGGCACTAGCGTAATTTAGAGCCCGTTTTAACTTTTCACTCGAAGAGGTTAACAGTACTTACTGCTAGTGTGGACTTTTTGGTCTTTTCTTTAACTCCTGGTTTTAATATCTATCATCTACCGCTTGGCCTTTGCAAAAGAATCTGCTCTAACTCCATCTCTGCACAGACTGTTTCTAAGTTTCTAGGGTTTCTATTTTGATGTATGGCGCCTATGGGTGGCGCGTGGCATATATATATATATATATATATATATGCTCTGCGTAGGGCTTTCGAACAAGTCAAACTGACCCATGCTAGTCGCTTGACTCTTTGAGGTTCGTTAATTAAGGGTCTGCACTGCAAAACACTGTACACATATTACATACATATACATATACATCTGTGTATCTGCATGCATATATACCCATCTTTCATGATAAGAATCATGTGCATGGGACCCATACAACTATATATAATATCATACAAATATCTCTGTTACTTACTAATCTCAATTACTTAAGTTTCATTATATTTTCTGATTAAAAAAAGAAAAGAAAAATAAGCATATATATCCTAGCCAATATATTCAAAGTAAATAAAATAATTAAAAAAGATCAAAGCAAAAACACACTGACATTCTCTTTTTCTAACTGTGATGGATATGATTTTTCCCATTAGAAATGGAATCTTCTGTATATATATGAAATGTGAGTTGGAACTTGGACATATACGTACCCTTATTGTACAGACCCTCGATCACTCCTTTGTTCCATATCTTTCAACATTCTATTCTATATATATCTTTTCAATGCCAACATTTTCTTCCTATTCCTTTTCAAAAATGTCAAAATTTAATCATAGCTAGAGAGCCTTTTGTCTGCTTATGCACACTTCGTACGTACGTATATATGTAAGCCTTTTGAACAAATTACAGCTCGCTTCTCAAATCCCCATTATCTAATCTACTCTTTCATTAATTGGTACATTTTTTTTTTCAGTTTCGCCGGCAGCCTTCGGACTTTGCCTGTCCTTTATTTAAAAAGAAATTCCAGCTCGACCTGAGTATCAAAAATTACATCATTTTTAATTCAAGATATTTCGTTTTTTCCAAATGCTCCTTTTAATTAGAGAGAAACATACTAAAAAAAATTAACATGATTGAATTTTGATATTTAATTGCTTGTATTAATTTTACTCACGTAATCCTGCTTCAACATGTACTTATTTAATTGTTAGTTTCCTTCCATTTTTATGATTTCTGAAAGAAGAAAAATAAACAAAATTGCATCACTTTTTGAACTATTTCTAAATATATAAGTGGTTTTTTAGCTATTGATTTTGTATTTCTTTTGAGAAAAGAAATACCAGCCGGACCATTTATATCTATATGTATTAGGATCCCGATTCGTGAATCTCTCGGTTCGAGAATTTGGGCAAGAAAGTATCTTCTCATGTTGTCAATATGTGCTACATGTGGTTCATTATGGCTCCATTAGCTTCCACAAAAGAATTGAAACTGACTTGAGAGGCTCACCATGCATAATTAGCACAAATACATATATACTACGTGCTTCATATGCTAATCTGATTCCTAGGCATTGTGTCCTATATTTGATTCATGTCCCATGCATCTCCACCAACATCTATGCTTTTACTCCCCTTCCTTGTTTGATATACCTTGCATGAATTAAGTAGTTAATTTGATTTGTAATTAAAGCTTTTTGATCCTCGATCAATAAAACAACCCAAGCACTACTAAAAAAATTATAATTAAAGCTTTAAGATTCCCTTACTTGTGTTTATTAATTTGTTTGCAATTAAAGCTCTTAGTAAAACAACCCAAGATTCCCTTAATTAATTGATTTTTTTTTTTAAAGAATATGATAGATGAAATTAAATATCCTACAAGAGGGAGATGAAACTAATGAATTGATACTATATATATACATATATATATATATATAGATATCAGCTGAATGGAATGATACTCAATATAATCGATCGTCACGAAAAATAAGAATTTTTTTTGAGATATTTGAATTTATAATATTTTTTTCATATATATGAATTTATTTATTTCTGACCTTTCTTTATTTCAAATTGAATTTTCATATTTGCATTGTGTTTTTGACATTTTGAAGTTAACTATTTGGAATTGTAGCAGCATAAGAAACACTATAGAGAGGTACAAGAAGGCTTGTTCAGAAAGCTCAGGTTCAACGTCAATTACTGAAATTAATGCCCAAGTAAGATCTCTAATGTTTTCTTTTCTTTATAACTTGTGCGTAGCAGCCACGCAATTTTTTTGCTCATTTTGACCCCAGAAAATGGCAATGAGTGGGGTATATATATATCCTTCTTATCGAAAATTATTTTTAAGATTTGAACTCACGATTTTTCTAATAAAAATAGAGAATAAACGTTATACTAGACCAAATTACTGTTTATTATAGCGCGCCTAACTGTGAGTTTGAATTTTATCTTGATGTACAGTATTATCAACAGGAATCGGCAAAGCTGAGGCAACAAATTCAAATGTTGCAGAACTCTAACAGGTCGGAGAATAAATAAAGAGAAGGCCCATATAAATGGAAATTAATTCAAGAGTTTGCAATAAGAACATATATTGATTGATGATGAAATAACTTGCATCTCAAGGCAACTTTGTAGTTTTAATTCTTTACTTTTGCAGGCACTTAATGGGAGACTGCTTGAGCACTCTGACTGTGAAAGAACTAAAGCAGCTGGAGAACAGGCTTGAACGAGGCATTACTAGAATCAGGTCCAAGAAGGTAGTAAAAAGTTAAGGACTGCTATCATACACTATATATATATATATTTGTCAAAGATCAAGCATACATCTTCATTGCATATTTACAACTTAATCCCCATTACCACAAATTTGTTTCTGATATATAAGGTGTACGTACGTTTTTATCCCCTATTTTTCATTTTTTTCTGTTAATTTTTCCTCTCATGTTTTAATCTTATCATTTTCGTGCTGTACATGTCTACCAATTGAGAGCAGCATGAAATGCTGCTTGCAGAAATTGAGTATTTGCAAAAGAAGGTAAGCCTCGCAGTTAACTTGGCTCAATATATTTGATATGTGATCGACTAGCTCTCTTTTTAGATATTTTGTGAGAAATTCCATTTGTGTGTAGGAGATTGAGCTGGAAAACGAAAACGTGTGTCTTCGGACCAAGGTGAGCAAATAAATTCCATTTGATGGATTTGCTTCCTAACTAATATTTACTTTCCAAAATTGGTCAGATATCAGAAGTTGAGAGGCTTCAACAAGCAAACATGGTTTCTGGGCCAGAGCTCAGTGCAATTCAGGCATTAGCTTCTCGCAATTTCTTCAGTCCGAATATGATTGATGATGGAGCTTCCTACCACCAGCAAGACAAGAAGATTCTACATTTTGGGTAATTAATATAATTTATATCAATCCTTCAATTTATATGTCAATTTTCTTTTTTCTTTTTCTATTTTAACTTCATCTTTTGGTGTGACTGATGCAGGTAATCTTTCTGGGGAATGAATCTGCAAATCAAATGCTACCAAAATAATGATATAGCATTAATGTCTACTTATTATATATCCCAGTACTGTTTTATCTTGTCCTGTCTTATGCTTAGATTAGTTAGTCCAACATTTCTGGATTAACAATTGCCTTTTCGAACATGCTGGAAAGTGGAAGCATGCACTTCTTTTATCAGCATATGAATTTGGAAATGTGTTTGTAAGCATTGTTATGTGACTTGGTTCATCAATCCCCAGAATAATAAGTCTGGTAATTCAGTAACTTTTTACTTACTTACCTGCATTTTTGTTTAAGGTAACTTCGCGTCTACATCGTGTTAGTTTCTCATGTGGTATATATCAAAGTTTTGAGTGAGGATCCAGCTATTCAAGTCTCTAACAATGGTTGCCCTCTGCTTCTTTATAATCTGATTCTCAACTTGTTGTCAAAGGATGTCAACTTTGATTTTAACAAGGATTGCCGTGAGACCTTTGAGTGTCTCATGGGCAAGCTCACGGCATTCCTTATTATTATGCCACCATATTGGGACTTGCTATTTGAATTGATGTATGATGCCTCAAATTATGCAATTGGGGCTGTTTAGGGGCAAAGAGTCAACAACCCTTAGGCTTATGCCATCTATTGTGCTAGTAGAACATGATGCTCAATTGACCTATTCAACCACTAAAAAGGAGTTGCTGTGGTTTTTGCTTTACAAATGTTTCAATCATATTTAATTCAAGCTAAAGTAATTTTTACATTGGTCCTTTAAAATTTTTTTTAACAAAAAAAAAACGTATTTAAGTCCATATTGACTCGTTGGATGCTCTAATTGCAAAAATTTAATTTAGAAATTAAGGACAAAAAGGAGAGTGAAACACAGCGGTTGACCACCTAAAAAGGCCAGTCCAATGCTCCAATGAAGACGGTGACCACTTTCCACTCCACGAAAGTTTTTCGGATGAACAACTTTTTGCACTTGACGTCATTGACCCATAGTATGCTGATTTGATTTATTACGTAGCTACTAAATGCATTCTTACTTCTGTAACTAGTTTTCAGAAAGATAGACTTGTAAACCATGTTAAGTATTATGTTTAAGATGAACCTTATTACTTGTTTAAGTATCGCTCAAATCAAATCCTTCCACGATGGTGGGGGAAGTCAGGTCCTTTCACACCCCCAAAATTCTATTTGGGTTTTGAGTTTTCAAAACATCCCGTTTTAACAACCGAACCAAGATTACACATCAATTCGAGTTGTTTGCTTAGGAATGACATATTGAATTTCAAAGGTTGAATTGTATTTCTCTCATATGATCCTTACAATTTGTACAACTATATATAGACTTAGGGAAGCTAATTAACAACTCCTTGAATTAAGGGAATTGAAAACAATTCCTTGAATTAAGGAACAACTCCCTTGAATTAAGGGAATTGACAACAATTCCTTGAATTAAGGAACAACTCACTTGAATTAAGGGAGATGACAACAACTCCTTGAATTAAGGGAGTTGATAACAACTCCTTAAATTAAGGGAGGTGACAACAACTCCTTGAATTAAGGGTTCCAATACTCCTTGAATTAAGGGTTCCAATACTCCCCCTCAAGCTGGATCCAGAAGGTTGATGGATCCAAGCTTGGACAGAAGTCGTTGAAACTGATGAGAAGCTAAGGGCTTTGTGAAAATGTCGGCCAATTGGTCGGAACTTCTTGTGTAGTGTGTCTGAATTACTTGCGACTGCACCTGTTCACGAACGTAATGACAGTCAACCTCAATATGTTTCGTTCGCTCGTGAAACATGTTAGAATGCCACCTGTCATATGCCATCTGGCTTGTTAAGCATCAGTCCTTATAATCAGTTAGAATTCTGTTGAGATTCTATGCTAGCTGTACTAGAGTTGGTGTAACGACCCGCCCCAAATTCCTAGATTACATTAGTGACTAATCACGATTAGTGAGGCTAATCCATGATTAGTTGAGCGAAATCGGACGAACGATGCAAAATGACCGTTTTGCCCCTGGTGGTGGCAAAACGTTGACTTTTCAATCGGGCGGTCAAATGGACGTTGACCGATGACCGTGATGTAGTTCGTGACGTCACGAGTTCATAGACAGGTGGCACGTTCAATTCCGACATTCGAGGAAGAAGTTATGACGTTCGGAAGTTTAGGGGCATTTTGGTAATTTGGGTGAATAGGAGGTCAAAAGTTGACTTTTTGACCGGGAGGTCCGATAGCTGAGGGCCGAAGACCGTTATGTAGATAAGGAAGATACGAATCCGTAGACAGGCGGCACGTCGAATTCGGACGTTCGACGGCGAAGTTACGGTTCACGGAAGTTCCAAGTTACTATTAACGACGACGCGTTTTACGAGACAAAAGTGCAGTTTTGTCTCTAGTGGGCCCAGATATTTGTCCTGATGCCCAATGGATGAGTGACAAGTGTCACCCATCCAATGGACATCATTTTTCCTTCATGCATCTCACCTGCCTCTTCATCGATCATTTCTTCCATTTCATACATTTCCCCGATCTCAGTTTGAACCCAAACCCATCCAATCCTTTCCATCCGATCTTGAATGAGACCAGAGAGTGAGGGAGAGGCTGAGGAAGCTAAGGACGGTGGCTGGGAGCACCTGGACCGCCGCACACGGCCGTGAAGGCCCAGGTAACCCGATTACCCGACTAATGCCCATTTTCCATTATTTTCGAATAGGACATTATGGTTTGTTATGGGTGATTGGAAGATGATTAGGGAGTTTCTAGGATGATTTTAGGATGGTTTGGAGGGTGGTTCACGGCGGAGGAGGCCGTGAGGGCGGCCGGGAAACTTTGGGCCGTGAGGTTCAAGAATCAAACCTCGGGTTCTACGTGTTTTTCTTCGTTTTGATGATCCAAACATACTGCTAGGATCGAAATAGGAATTATAGGGTTGTTTTGGGGTGGAATCGGACCAAATGGAGACGGGAAAACGCCTGAACCGGCTACGCCGGTTCGGCTGGACCGGCTGCGCAGGCTGGACCGGTTCGATCGCTGGAGAAGACGGGTACTGTAGCGGCGCGTAAGACCCACGCGCAGCCACTTCAGGCGGCGCGTGGGGGATATTTTGGGGAAGGTTCCAACATACGAAATCTTCTATTCGATGTAACGAACATTGTGGGACTGGTTTTGTGTCGATCGGACACCGTCTCGATATGTTTCGGGGCATCGGAAGGTTTAGGTTCGGGATTAAAAATAGTTAAAAATACGGGAAAATTACGGGGCTTTGGTAGGAGGTTAATTAAGTAGTTAGTAACCTTCTATTACGATTTGGATAGGTTTGGGAGTCCCGGTGACGGTGATCGGCTCGGGGAGCCGTATGGCACGCAAATCGAGGCGGCAGCTCGGACGGTCTATGAGTGGACCTTGTTTTCTAAATTGGTGCATGCATAAATGTTTATTATATGTTTTATTACTTGTTTGATGATGACATGGGTGCATTTGTATGTGGTTACGTATAAGCACGTATTTCGAGGTTTCGGCCTTATACGGTGCTTATACGGGTATGTATTTCTTTATTGACTTAAATGATTTGATTTTGGATTTCTAAAAGGATCAACTCGGGTATGAGACCCATTTGGTTTTGTCTCGGGCATATGATGCTATTTACGACCTTCGGGTCTAAATCGTGGTCGCGGCGGGTGCTATGTGCACGGCGATCGACGATACGACGCTCTCCTCCGGATTGGGATGTGTTCCTTCCGGAGAGGTCACGATGCACGATTCATGGTCGGGCAGCCTGGGGAGGCTCGACTTCGGAGTGCTGACGGTTAAGGATAGCGATCGGTGAGGAGTGCACCATGATCTTGTGGTGGTCGCGTCGGTTGATTCGTTCACGGCGACATACCAGGATTGAGAGCGGTCCTGGATGGATGGTTGCACGCATCACTATGATCGGAGTCGTGACTGACCCTTAGATATCGGGCACGGTGCCCAGTTGAGTCATATGTTAGGGCACGAGACCCAGTTACTTTATGGTTTATGATTTCGGGTCAGGGACCCTACGTGGATTTCCAAGTTCATGACGGTTTATGGGAACCGTCATGAACTCTGGAAAGGTCATTGTGGTTCATGACGGTTTATGGGAACCGGCATGAACCTTTGTCAGGTTATTCTGGTTCTTAACGGTTTATGGGGACCGGCATGAACCCTGGTTATGTTATTACGGTACATGACGGTTTATGGGAACCGGCATGTTACCTGATTATGGATATTATGGATCATGATGGTTCAGGGGAACCGGTCATGAATGTTTATGTTATGTATATATATGTTCATCTACCTTCCTTTACATGTTCTACTATCTCCTCCGGGGAGGGTCGTTGGCCTGGGTGGACCCCGGAGTAGTCACGGAGCACCGACTGAGTGGAGTCACCCCCCAGTTGGGTTCCTTACTCTCAGGAAGGCTATGGTTACTATTACCTCGGGTAGGGTCAGTGGTCTGCGGACATTGACCTTGACTTTGAGATGACTCGGATTGAGACCCGGGTAGCACGCGCGTAGCTTTGGATACCGTGACAGGATTGGTTGTGTGACTTATATATATATATGATATATGATATATGATATGTGGTGTGCACAGGTGTGCACAGGATTTGAGCAGTGGCTCGTGTACTTGGTTTCTTTATGGTTTGGGGCCGAGTCCCTTATGGATTTGGGCAGTGGCCCGTATGGTCGTTTTCATTGTGGTTCTTTCGACCTTGGTTTACATCTGCTTTGGGCTTAGTCCCACATATGGTTTGTTTTGGATAAATGGTTTTCGAATGCATGCATGCTTTTTAGTGGAGGGTACAAATGTCTTATGAAATGTTTTTATAAACTTTTGTTTTGTCCACTCACAGCTTTTAATGTTTTGACTGCCCTTCGGGTTGACATCGGATGTGGACTGTAGCAGAGATCGAGATATCACATACCTCCTCCGGATCCTGGCGTACTCTGATAGCCCGGGAGGGCAAAGGTCGGAAATATCCCTTGTCTGGAGTAGGGTCATCCCGCACTAATCCCCGGGGGATTGGGATGGGTCCTGTCAGTTGGTTAGAGGTAGTTAGTAGTTCTAGATGAGTACAGTTTGTGTACTCCTACCTTGTATAAATTCTGGACTGCTTAGCTTTATGGTTAATCTTCTCTGTCAATATACACAAGCTTCTCTGCATCCTCTCTTTTCTCTCAACTATTCCTATCTCCATTTCCATATCTTCAAGATTGTTAATATGGTATCAGAGCCGTGCTAGACGGCCCGAGCTCCCTCTCCTGTTTTCCGCTGCTAGATCAAAACAGTCAAAGAAGATCAAAGAAGATCATTGATTCACGAAGAGCCTAAATCAGCAATCAAGCTGATGCACTGACTTGGTGCCTCCATTCAAGAAGGTTCTGTGTTTTCTCCATAGCGTCTAAGCTACTGCACGACAAGTGCTTGTCAAGAAGGTTTTAAGTACCTATCAACAAGTTTCAAGAATCAACAACAACAACAAAAAAAATCAGCAAACAAGCTGTAGCACACCAGGTGTTTGTGTTAAAGATTCAGAGAAGAAAAAGAGTAAAAGATTCAAAGAAGGGTGTCTCACTTCGTGTCCTCAAAATGGTGACCTCTTCTCAGCTTCAAATCTTGCAGTCTCCTATTGCAGGCTTGATTTCTACTGTTGGAAGCTCAGTAAATGTCAAGCTTGATGACCACAACTTTCTCACATGGAATTTCCAGATGGAGCTATTGCTGAATGTCCATGGTTTGATGGGGTTTGTCTCAGGGTCTAATCCGTGTCCTCCCCTGGTGGCTACCCTTTCAGATGATGAAAATGTGGCAAGGCTGGAACAAATTCAGATTTGGGGAATGCATAATCAAGCCTTGATGCAACTGATCACTGCTACACTATCCCCTTCTGCAATGTCAAGTGTTATTGGCTGCAAGACTGCTCAAGAAATGTGGGTGAACCTTAAAGAAAAGTTTGCTTCCATCACTAAACCTTCCATTTTCCAAATGAAAACTGAGTTACAAAATATTAAGAAAGGCTCTGAGAGTATGACTCAGTATATGCAAAGAATTAAAAATGCAAGAGACACCTTGGAATCATGTGGGGTTCATTTTGGTGATGATGATGTAGTGATTCTGTCTCTAAGGGGTCTACCAAGTGAATACAATACCTTTTGATGTGTAATTAGAGGCAGGGAGACTGCTATTTCACTCAAGGAGTTCAGGGCTCAACTTCTTGCTGAAGAGAGTGTCTTTGAACAAGCCAATGTGTTTCCTTTTCTGTCTGCTATGGTGGCAACCAAGGGCACGGGTCCTGGCTCTTCCTCCGAGCATGGATCAACAAGTAACCTTCAAGTCTCACTTCCTAGTCAGTTATCTGGGTACACAAAGGAGGTTTCAAATCAGACATGTGGAAACAACAGTCAGAACTCACAGTTCAACCCTCAATCACAGCTCAACTCCCAGTCTCACCAGTCCAATCCTCAGCTTTTCAGTGGTAATTTTCAGCATTTTGGATATAATGGTGGTTCTAGCAATGCACCAAGTTCCAACTATTACTATAGGAACAATAATTACAATGGTGGAAGGAATAAGAAAGGAAAAGGAAAGGGAAATCAAAATCAACAGTGGGGAAATCACAATCAAAATCAACAGTGGGGATATCAGAATCCACAACAGCAAAATCAAACTCAACAGTGGGGATATCAGAATCCACAACAGCAAAGTTTTTCTGGCTTCACAGGTTCCTCAGGTCTTGACTACTCACAGGTTCAAGGTGGTCCTGGTTATTCCTCTCAAGGAACTTGGCAGCAACAGCCTCCCCCAAAATGTCAAATATGTGCCAAGAAAGGTCATCTGGCTGTGGATTGTTATTACAGGCATCCAGACCAAGCTCCACAAGAAGCTGAAGCCTGTCAAATCTGTTGGAAGCTTGGCCACACTGCTGTTAATTGTTACCAGAGAGGTAACTATTCCTACCAAGGAGCACCTCCTTCTCCAGCACTTAGTGCTATGACTGCTACTGCCCCCTTCTTGGTCCCTCAGCATAGTCAAGAGTACTGGGTGGCAGACAGTGGTGCTTCTGCTCATATGACAGCAGACCTGTCTCAGGTAACAAGAATTACACCTTCTGCTTCTTCTGAATCAGTAACTACAGCTGGTGGTTCAGGTTTGCAAGTTGCACATTGTGGCACTTCAACTCTTATTACTAATAATCCTGTTGTTCACATTTTCAAAATGCAGCAAGTCTTACACGTTCCCAAGATTTCTCAGAATCTGTTATCCATAAACTGTTTCTGTAAGGACAATAACTGTCAATTTATCCTTGATGAACTGTGCTTTTCCATACAGGACAGAACCACAGGGAAGATATTGTATAAAGGTCTGAGCAATGAAGGATTCTACCTCATCCCTTGTCATTTTCCAGTGTCAGTTCCACAGCTATTTCCCCTTCTGTCAGTACTGCCTTCCTGTGCAAGCAAGTTAATTCTAAGGTCTGGCATAGCAGGTTAGGCCATCCCTCAAATGAAGTTGTCTCTGCCTGTCTGAACAAGTCTAGAATCCCCTTCTCATTTGATGTTCATGCCAAATCTGTGAACCCTGCCTGCAAAGAAAATTCACAAAACTGCCATTTCTGTTTCCAGTATCCAAATCTGCTGTTCCTTTTGAAGTTGTTCACTCTGATGTCTGGGGTCCTGCCCCTGTCAAGTCTTTAGATGGTTTTAGATACTATGTGAATCTCATTGATGAATGTACTAGATACACCTGGATTTTTCCCATGAGAAATAAATCAGATTTTAGTTCTATCTTTGTACACTTCTATGCCTTTGTTTTAACTGCTTTTTCTACCAAGATCAAAACTTTTCAATCAGATAATGGTGGTGAGTACATTAGCATTCCTTTTCAACAATTTCTCCTTTCTAAGGGCATTACACATCAAAAATCATGCCCTTATACCCCTGAACAAAATGGCCTAGCAGAGAGAAAACACAAACACATTGTTGAAACTGCCATTACTCTTCTCCAATCTGCTTCACTACCCCCATTCTTTTGGTCCTCTGCCTGTTCCACTGCCGTGTACCTAATCAATAGAATGCCCAACACCACCCTTCACATGCATTCTCCCTTTGAACAGCTTTTTGGTACAACTCCACCAATCCTACACCTCAGAATCTTTGGCAGTGCCTGTTTTCCATCCCTCAAACCATATATTCATCATAAGCTTCAACCCAAAACAACCAAATGTGTTTTCCTTGGCTATGCAGACAAGCACAAAGGCTACATTTGTTATGATCCTATCTCCACTAAGACCTTCATATCCAGGCATGTTCTGTTTAATGAGGGTGAATTTCCTTATAGGTCTCTTATTTCACAGTCTCAGTTAAATTTGCACTCCAGTCCTAACCCAGGTTCTGTTCACTTCACTTCTCCCAACTTTTTCTCTTCATTTCCCCTCTCCATGCCGTTTTCTCCTACTTCTCAGCCTCTCAGTGCTCAGATCAGTACACTTCCTGGTTTACCTGTCTCCACAAACTCAGAAGCTTCTGGTTCCTTATCTGACTCTTCTGATCAGCCAAGTGCACCTCCTGATCCACTTATCTCAATCCCCATAGCAACATCTGTTTCCTCATCTGGTTCTTTTGGTGAGACAGTTGGTGTGTTCACCTCAGATTCCAGTTCTGATGTGCATCATAACTTGTCTGAGTTTGATCAGGAAGATGCTCCTGGTTCTTCCACCTTTCAGCCTCAGTTCCTGCAAGTCATGTTGCCAATCACAGGGGTTAATATGCATCCTATGCAGACTAGATCAAAAAGTGGAATCTCTAAAAAGAGAGCCTTTTACTCTCAGGCAGGTGCTGATTTCACAGAAGTTGAACCTCCTTCCTTTGCTTTGGCTGCTCCTGTTCCAGTGTGGCAGCACGCAATGAAGGAAGAGATTGATGCCTTGCTAAGCCAGCATACTTGGGACCTGGTTCCTATCCCTGTAAATAAAAACCTGGTTGGCTCCAAATGGGTTTACAGGATCAAAAAGAACTCAGATGGAAGCATTGCCAGATATAAAGCACGGCTGGTTGCTCAAGGATTTAGCCAGGAACCAGGGTTGGACTACGGTGAAACTTTCAGTCCAGTTGTCAAACCAACAACAGTGAGACTTGTTCTGGCCTTGGCAGCCCAATTCAAATGGAAACTCAGACAGATGGACGTTAAGAATGCCTTCTTGCATGGAGATCTCAAAGAAGAAGTTTATATGAAGCAGCCCCCTGGTTTTGAAAGTGAAGTATCACAGGGCCATGTTTGTCTTCTCAGAAAATCACTTTATGGTTTAAAACAAGCCCCAAGGGCCTAGAATGAAAAGTTCACCAGCTTTCTTCCTGGTTTAGGTTTCACAACAAATTGGGCTGATGCTTCTTTATTTGTGAAGCAAGCTTCTACTGGTTTAGTCATCCTGCTTCTCTATGTGGATGACATCATACTCACTGGGAGTGCAGATAGTGCTGTTCAAGAAGTGGTTGATGCCCTCACTGATGAGTTTGAGATGAAGGACCTTGGAGACTTAAACTATTTCTTGGGAATTCAGATTTCTCATACAAAGTCTGGCCTGTTCCTGTCTCAGTCCAAGTACATTACAGAACTTCTAGTCAAAACAGAAATGCTTGATAGCAGTATAGTGGATACACCATCACTTCCTAGATCTAGGCTAAGAAAAATAGATGGGCCTATATACAACAATCCTCACAATTACAGGAGCATTGTGGGAGCATTACAATATCTGACATTTACACGGCCTGATATTGCCTTTTCTATGAATCAGGTATGTCAGTACATGCATTCTCCTTGTGAACACCATTTCATGGCAGTAAAGAGGATATTACGGTTTCTCAAAGGCACTCTACATCATGTCCTGCTATATCAGACAGGTTCTCTTGACCTGCAAGCTTTCACAGATGCAGACTGGGCAGGAGATCCCAATGACAGACGAAGTACTACTGGTATGGCTGTCTTCTTAGGCTCAAATCCCATCTCCTGGCTTTCCAAGAACATAAACAAAGAGAAGGCCCATATAAATGGAAATTAATTCAAGAGTTTGCAATAAGAACATATATTGATTGATGATGAAATAACTTGCATCTCAAGGCAACTTTGTAGTTTTAATTCTTTACTTTTGCAGGCACTTAATGAGAGACTGCTTGAGCACTCTGACTGTGAAAGAACTAAAGCAGCTGGAGAACAGGCTTGAACGAGGCATTACTAGAATCAAGTCCAAGAAGGTAGTAAAAAGTTAAGGACTGCTATCATACACTATATATATATATATATTTGTCAAACATCAAGCATACATCGTCATTGCATATTTACAACTTAATCCCCATTACCACAAATTTGTTTCTGATATATAAGGTGTACGTACGTTTTTATCCCCTATTTTTCATTTTTTTTCTGTTAATTTTTCCTCTCATGTTTTAATCTTATCATTTTCGTGCTGTACATGTCTACCAATTGAGAGCAGCATGAAATGCTGCTTGCAGAAATTGAGTATTTGCAAAAGAAGGTAAGCCTCGCAGTTAACTTGGCTCAATATATTTGATATGTGATCGACTAGCTCTCTTTTTAGATATGTTGTGAGAAATTCCATTTGTGTGTAGGAGATTGAGCTGGAAAACGAAAACGTGTGTCTTCGGACCAAGGTGAGCAAATAAATTCCATTTGATGGATTTGCTTCCTAACTAATATTTACTTTCCAAAATTGGTCAGATATCAGAAGTTGAGAGGCTTCAACAAGCAAACATGGTTTCTGGGCCAGAGCTCAGTGCAATTCAGGCATTAGCTTCTCGCAATTTCTTCAGTCCGAATATGATTGATGATGGAGCTTCCTACCACCAGCAAGACAAGAAGATTCTACATTTTGGGTAATTAATATAATTTATATCAATCCTTCAATTTATATGTCAATTTTCTTTTTTCTTTTTCTATTTTAACTTCATCTTTTGGTGTGACTGATGCAGGTAATCTTTCTGGGGAATGAATCTGCAAATCAAATGCTACCAAAATAATGATATAGCATTAATGTCTACTTATTATATATCCCAGTACTATTTTATCTTGTCCTATCTTATGCTTAGATTAGTTAGTCCAACATTTCTGGATTAACAATTGCCTTTTCGAACATGCTGGAAAGTGGAAGCATGCACTTCTTTTATCAGCATATGAATTTGGAAATGTGTTTGTAAGCATTGTTATGTGACTTGGTTCATCAATCCCCAGAATAATAAGTCTGGTAATTCAGTAACTTTTTACTTACTTACCTGCATTTTTGTTTAAGGTAACTTCGCGTCTACATCGTGTTAGTTTCTCATGTGGTATATATCAAAGTTTTGAGTGAGGATCCAGCTATTCAAGTCTCTAACAATGGTTGCCCTCTGCTTCTTTATAATCTGATTCTCAACTTGTTGTCAAAGGATGTCAACTTTGATTTTAACAAGGATTGCCGTGAGACCTTTGAGTGTCTCATGGGCAAGCTCACGGCATTCCTTATTATTATGCCACCATATTGGGACTTGCTATTTGAATTGATGTGTGATGCCTCAAATTATGCAATTGGGGCTGTTTAGGAGCAAAGAGTCAACAACCCTTAGGCTTATGCCATCTATTGTGCTAGTAGAACATGATGCTCAATTGACCTATTCAACCACTAAAAAGAAGTTGCTGTGGTTTTTGCTTTACAAATGTTTCAATCATATTTAATTCAAGCTAAAGCAATTTTTACATTGGTCGTGCAGCTTTAAAATTTCTTTTAACAAAAAAAAATCGTATTTAAGTCCATATTGACTCGTTCGATGCTCTAATTGCAAAAATTTAATTTAGAAATTAAGGACAAAAAGGAGAGTGAAACACGGCGGTTGACCACCTAAAAAGGTCAGTCCAATGCTCCAATGAAGACGCTGACCGCTTTCCACTCCACGAAAGTTTTTCGGATGAACAACTTTTTGCACTTGACGTCATTGACCCATAATATGCTGATTTGATTTATTACGTAGCTACTAAATGCATTCTTACTTCTGTAACTAGTTTTCAGAAAGATAGACTTGTAAACCATGTTAAGTATTATGTTTAAGATGAACCTTATTACTTGTTTAAGTATCGCTCAAATCGAATCCTTCCACGATGGTGGGGGAAGTCAGGTCCTTTCACACCCCCAAAATTCTATTTGGGTTTTGAGTTTTCAAAACATCCCGTTTTAACAACCGAACCAAGAATACACATCAATTCGAGTTGTTTGCTTAGGAATGACATATTGAATTTCAAAGGTTGAATTGTATTTCTCTCATATGATCCTTACAATTTGTACAACTATATATAGGCTTAGGGAAGCTAATTAACAACTCCTTGAATTAAGGGAATTGACAACAATTCCTTGAATTAAGGAACAACTCCCTTGAATTAAAGGAGATCCTTGAATTAAGGGAATTAACAACAATTCCTTGAATTAAGGAACAACTCACTTGAATTAAGGGAGATGACAACAACTCCTTGAATTAAGGGAGTTGACAACAACTCCTTAAATTAAGGGAGGTGACAACAACTCCTTGAATTAAGGGTTCCAATACTCCTTGAATTAAGGGTTCCAATACACCCCCTTAAGCTGGATCCAGAAGGTTGATGGATCCAAGCTTGGACAAAAGTCGTTGAAACTGATGAGAAGCTAAGGGCTTTGTGAAAATGTCGGCCAATTGGTCGGAACTTCTTGTGTAGTGTGTCTGAATTACTTACGACTGCACCTGTTCACGAACGTAATGACAGTCAACCTCAATATGTTTCGTTCGCTCGTGAAACTCGGGGTTGGATGCTATATGCATGGCGGCCTGGTTATCACAGAATAGGGACATAGGAAGGGTTGCAGGAAACCCTAAATCACACAGAAGACCCTTGAGCCAGATCAACTCACACGCTGTTGAAGCCATTGCACGGTACTCAGCTTCGGAACTGGATCTGGCGATGACAGTTTGCTTCTTACTTTTCCAGGTGACCAAGTTTCCACCAACAAAGGTGCAGTAACCACTTGTGGACTTTCGATCGATAGCATTTCCTGCCCAATCTGCATCGCAGTACCCTATGATGTGAGTGTGGTCGTTCTTCGTCATGAGAATACCACGACCAACAGACCCTTTTAAGTAATGTAAGATCCTTTTTACAAGGTTCAAATGCTCGATGGTGGGAGAATGCATGAATTGACTGGCAATACTCACTGAATATGAGATGTCTGGTCTGGTGATCGTTAGGTAGATCAATTTACCAACAAGCCTCTGATAGGAGCTGATATCCGAGAGTGGAGTGCCTCCCAAGTCAAGTTTGAGCTTGCTATCGAGAGGAGTAAGGGCGGGCTTAACATCACTCATATTAGCATCCTGGAGGAGGTCCATGACGTATTTCCGTTGATTAAGAAATAAGCCCTTATGAGAAGATGCCATTTCGATCCCAAGAAAATACTTTAACACCCCAAGGTCTTTAATCGCAAATCTTTGTTGAAGTGACTGTTTGAGTTTGGAGATCTCTGCAACATTATCACCTGTAATTATTAAGTCATCCACATATATCAACACAACTAATTTCCCACCAGCTCCAGTACGGACGAATAATGATGAATCGGCACCACTCCTTTTGAAACCAACACTATGAAGAATTGAACTTAGTTTAGCATACCAAGCACGAGGCGATTGCTTCAGTCCATAAATTGACTTATGTAACTTACACACCAAATCAGGGTCCTGGCTTTGAGAATGTCCAAGAGGCAAGCGCATGTAGACTTCTTCTTCAAGATCAACATGGAGAAAGGCGTTCTTCACGTCCATTTGGTACAGGGACCAACCCTTATTGACAGCCACGGACAATAAAACCCGAACTGAGTTCATTTTTGCAACAGGAGCAAATGTTTCTTTGTAGTCCACCTCAAATGTTTGAGTGAATCCGCGAGCCACTAGCCTGGCTTTATACCTCTCAATTGAACCATCTGAATTAAACTTGATCTTATAGATCCATTTGCAACCCACTGCCTTTTTTCCTTTTGGAAGTTTGGTGATGCTCCAGGTGTTGTGTTGGTCTAGAGCTTTGAGTTCATCTTGCATTGCTTTTTGCCACACAACATGGTTATTAGCCTCATGGAAGTTTTGGGGCTCACTGTAACTGGAGATGGTGTTAAGGAAGGCAGCATGAGATGGAGTTACCTTTTGATACGACACATAACTTGATATTGGATGCCTCGGTTTATATGTTTCAAAATCTTGAAACCTTGTGGGAGGCTGCCTATCACGTTGAGGATTGCGTCGAGGTTTTGGGAGAGTTGGCTCACTCTCGTTCAAATTATCAGCCACACTTTGAAGGTTTTCTTGGTTGCCGCTGCCATCATCATACATAGAACCATCAGGATGAGTGCCTTCATGGTTATCTTCATTGAGAGAAGCATTAGTGTTGGCATGATTGAGCTCACGTTGCTGCGGACCTTCGGGTTCAATTCTTGGTAATGGGAACAAGTCCAAGATGTCATCCCCTTGATCTGTGAATTTACTTGTCTTGCCAAAAAAAGGGTTAGTCTCATGAAATCGAACATCTTTGGACACAATCAATCTCCTTAGTTGGGAATTATAACACTTATATCCCTTTTGAGTAGAGGAGTAACCAAGGAAGATGCATTTAGTAGCTCTAGGGTCTAATTTATCTCGGTGATGAGATTGAACATGAACAAAACAGATGCAACCAAACACTCTAATATGTGAGAGATCAATTTTCCTTCCTTTCATGACCTCTAGGGGAGACTTGAATTCCAAGACTCGGCTAGGTAACCTATTGATGATATAAGCAGCTGTCATAACACCTTGGGACCAAAATCTCTTTGGTACATTCATTTGCAGCATTAATGCTCTTGTTTTCTCAAGTGGGTCACGGTTTTTACGTTCGGCTACCCCATTTTGTTGAGGGGTTCCAACGCAACTTGTTTGATGCATGATGCCATGAGTGCTCAAATATTGTTTCATGATATGGGACATGTATTCAGTGCCATTGTTAGATCGTAAGGTTTGAATTTGAGATGAGAAATGGTTTTTAACAAGGTTATGGAAATCCTTAAACACTTCTATCATTTCATTCTTAGACTTTAGGAGATACAACCATGTGACTCGAGAGAAATCATCCCCAAAAATCACAAAATACTTGTAGCCATCAAAAGATTCCCTAATTGGTCCCCATATATCTGAATGAACTAGTTCAAAACACTTACTAGTCCTAGACAAAGAAGAGTTAAAAGGTAATCTAGTGGCTTTAGACAAGTGGCATGTTTCACAAAAAATAGCATCCTTACCTAATTTTGGAAATAAAGATGACAAAATGGGTGAGGAAGGGTGAGCTAAACGTTGATGCCACAATTAATTATCTTGAATGGGGTTGAACTTAGCTTGACACCCTCTGGGATTGCTCTTTGACATGTAATAGAGACCATCTAAATAAAACCCTTCACCAATCGTCTTCTTGGTGACACAATCATGAAAGATCACTTTGTGAGGAGAAAAAATGGCTATGCAATTCAAGGTATTTGTGATCCTTCCCACAGATAGAAGTTGAAATGGAAAGGAAGGAACATACAAAGCTATTGATTCAATTTCATTAGACATCAACTTTATCTTTTCTTTTCCTAAAACCTTTACATGCTCTCCATTTGCAATTGAAACTTGAGAAGGTTTTGCCAATTTTTCAAAATTTTGAGATTTAGACACATGGTTGGTCATATGATCTGTGACACCTGAATCTACAACCCAAAAATCATGCAACATATTTAATTTAAGAGCAGTTTTAAAGGCTTTCATGATACCTTGCATATCCTCTTGGGGTACAGGTTTCGTGTCTGCCAAGAAACCTGCAAACTTGCCGAGTAATGCTGTCGAGGTCCCTTCATCCATGCTATCTGCACGGTCAATTCCAGCCCCTCCTTTCTTGCCTTGCAGGTACGACATAAACTCAGTCATGAGTTCTGTTGGGTTTGCTGTGAAGTTCTTGAATGGATCTGACCTATTGTAGATGGAGGTAGATGCATGATTTGCTCGATGTGAACTATGGTTCACCTTTTGTACGCCCTTGTTGTCCTTCATGAAGTTAGGCTTTAACTCTGGATGTAAAATCCAGCATGTGTCTTTAACATGACCTATATTGTTGCAGTGTTGACACTTCAAGTGCGGATGCTTTCCTTTGTACTTTCTCTCGTTGGTCATGTATGCCCTAGCCTCAGGTACGTTAGTCATTGTACTCAGGTTCATGACTTTCCTCCTTACTTCTTCACGTTGAATCGTTGCACACACACTGATGAAGGAAGGAAGTTCAGTGTTCATGAGTATGTGACATCGTAGATCTTCATATGTTGAGTCAAGACTGGACAAGAGTTGAAATATCTTGTCTTCTTCTGCTCTCTTTCATAGCAATGCTGCATCAGTTGTATGAGGACGATAAATTTCCAACTCATTCCACATGTTTTTCATGCTTCCTAGGAGTTGCACAAACGGCTTACCATCTTGTTGCAGATCAGAGATGTCCTTCTTTAATTGGAAAACACGGGTAGCATTATTCTGGTTGCCATACATTTCCTTAACCGCTTTCCATAGCTGGTACGAGGATTCTGAATAGCTGAATATTTCAGCTAACTTTCGTTCCATGGAATTCAAAAGCCATGACATAACTAGATGATCCTTGCTAAGCCAAGATTCATAGTTTGGTGAGGAAGCATCAGGTACTTTGATGCTTCCATTTATGAACCCTAACTTGGATCTCCCACCCAGCGCCAAAGACACAGCTCTTGACCACGGCAAGTAATTAAACTCATTCAGTACGACTGAGCTTAATCTTTGATTTGGGTTGACGTCCACCTCATGTGCATTCACGGAGGAAAGCTCCCGGGAACTTTCAGCTTCTAATGCTAAAGGATTGTCTTCAGACATTTTGGAGAGTGAATACTCTCGAATAGTAGTATAGCAGAAGCAGGTTAATTTCCCTGCTCTGATACCATATTGAATTTCAAAGGTTGAATTGTATTTTTCTCATATGATCCTTACAATTTGTACAATTATATATAGGCTTAGGGAAGCTAATTAACAACTCCTTGAATTAAGGGAATTGACAACAATTCCTTGAATTAAGGAACAACTCCCTTGAATTAAGGGAATTGACAACAATTCTTTGAATTAAGGAACAACTCACTTGAATTAAGGGAATTGACAACAATTCTTTGAATTAAGGAACAACTCACTTGAATTAAGGGAGATGACAACAACTCCTTGAATTAAGGGAGTTGAAAACAACTCCTTGAATTAAGGGAGGTGACAACAACTACTTGAATTAAGGGTTCCAATACTCCTTGAATTAAAGGTTCCAATATGACAAGAAAAAATAAAAGAAAAAGAATTAATTTCTCTTAATTTCCTTCAATATACCTTAACTATATTTCTTGATGATTCGCATCAACTCAAAACTCAAATTTTTTGTTCCATTCATCGTGTTTTTTTTTTTAATTAAAGGCCTTATATTCATTCTTAAACTTTCTCATACATGCACTTATATTTAATTATCACATACTAAAAAATAGTAATTACCAAATTTATGGAACCATTTAATTATGATGAACTTCAAAAGGGAGCATTTAGCAAAATTTTGCTCACCAGTTCATCGAAAGTGTGCCATATGTCTATTAAATAAAGGGGTATCCATTGTTTAGTCATTCACAATATAAATATTTACTCAAAACTATCCTAACTATATTTTTAAAATTTTCTAATTCCTAACCATCACAATAATTACTTGAAGACCCCTCAAAACTTTTAATCCTTATTTAGTACACTTTTTTTCCTTCTATGTTACGAAAAAATTACACTCCCACTTATAAATTGTTTTTTTTTCTCACTTGTTCATTTTAAGACTAAAGTAAGGACAGTCCAACTGAAAACAAGATAATTAAGATGAATAATCTTTCGAAAATATTTTTAAACTACATAAAACACCCTAAAACTATCAAGGTCGCTATAAACTCATATCCAAACTATTAAAAATTTCTTTAAGGCACCCAAACTATATGGCCATCAACAAATCACTACCTCATTTAGGTTTTACATCCAAATTTCCGTTAAAAGTACACGTGGTAAGCAAATGCTACATTCAACTTAAGATTTGGCTAAAATTAGAAGGGCAATTTCATTATGTTACTATTTCATCCCTATTTCTCTTTCTCGTTTCATCTTCTTCTTCCCTTCTTCCTCTTCCCCTAATTCCATCATTCCCACCCTTCTTTCTTCCTCATGTATCCGCAAACTGCACCATACCCACCTAGAAACCAATAACTAGCAACTAGCAACAAGCAACCAAGTTCAAGTTAACAACACCACCCTTCTAATTTTAATGTGAGAGAGTCTGGGTCAGGCACGAATACAAGATCTGAATACAAGGTGGACTAAGTTTTAATGTGAAAATTTAGCAAAACTTGACGATACGAGTGAATTTCATTAATAAGAAGAAAAAAAATATACATGTAGGAGTAGGAGTGAGGTATAATGAGTTTGACCTTTGAAAATGCATACTATACATAAAAAGTCAAAGAATAATAACAAACTCGAAAATAATCATGCACTAGAATATAATATAAAATTACTTAAATAATCAAGCAAATGCTACATTCAACTTAAGATTTGGCTAAAATTAGAAGGGCAATTTCATTATGTTACTATTTCATCCCTATTTCTCTTTCTCGTTTCATCTTCTTCTTCCCTTCTTCCTTTTCCCCTAATTCCATCATTCCCACCCTTCTTTCTTCCTCATGTATTCGCAGACTGCACCATAACCATCATCGTAGTCTCAATCCCTATTCACTTTCAAAATCTCACTTGAGTCAAAATACCAACTCCAACCCCCAATCAAAATTCAAAGCTCAAAACCCAAAAAAAAACCCATAAACAAAATCAAAATATTTGATCTGGGAAACTCATGAAACATAATTAAAATTCAACACTTTGATATGAACTTAGAATAAATAAATAAAATTAGAAAAAAAAACCCAAATAAATTTTAGAAGGCCACTCAATCTCATCACAAAGTTAAAAGCTCACACATTCTCAAAATCTCCACCTTCGAATATTTCAAAATCTTTTATTTTTCCACCTCAATCCCCAACAACGCCCCCACCCTCCCAGTCACAACCTGAACCGAACCCTACCACCTCGATCTCTCTGATGAGCTATTTGAGGACGTTACAAGTAACTAGTCGATGGTCATGCATGGTAAGTATCTAGTCGAGTCGCATGTTGCATTACATATTAGTTTTCGAGGCATTGATAAGATAGAGAGTTAGAACCCACTAGAGAGTCGTTGGTGTCTAGTATCCGTCTATAGGCCGCAAACCAATCTTCCATGTGATCGTTCACCTTCGTTGCTCGCTATACTAGTTATGACAGTCGTGTCACCGAGCTCTAGGGGACTCGAGGTGACGGTGCATTTCACCTAGTCCTTCACATGGTCGAGGTACACGAGCAAGACACCCAGTTACTGTGACGACCCGAAAATTCGAAAAAGGAAAAATTGGAAGGAAATGACGATTTTACCCTTGGTTATGGGGGCCAAAAGTTGCCTTTTTGTTCGGAACACTTTTTGGACTTTCCATAAAGACCGTTGAGTGGATCTCGAAATGTTGAATCCGTAGACAGATGGCATGCGTAAATCGGAGTCCGGATGGAAACGTTATGGGTCTCGAATGACGAGGGGCATTTTGGTAATTTTGAAGGTAAGGGTAAAATAGTAATTTTGGTTGGGCTAAGATTTGATGATTCGGCCATTTTGATGAGTCAATGTTTGGTGACTCATTTCGTTCATTAAGTGACACATGTCACCTAGCAAAGAATAATTAGTGGCAGCAAACAAATGTGTGAGGTGTAAACGGTGGGTGTGGATGAATTAGAGGGTTTGTGTAGTTCAGACAAAAACAAACCAAAACAGAGGATGGGTATGATCGATCCAAGGCAACCCTTAACCCCTAAACTGAAATCGTGAGGCTTTACTAGAATTGAGAGTGAAATTGTGAGGAAATAGAGAAGAAAAAGGGGAGGAAAACCCAAAAAAAAAAAACCTGAAACCTTGAATTGATGACTTGGGATTGAATTTTGAATTAGACGATTAATTGATGGAAACAGAGATGAGGATGAGCTTATAGAGGCTTAAATGAGTCGAGTGGGATTGAAATTGAAGGAAATGGTGAAGAAACGAGCCCAGACGACACTTGTATTTAATCGAGGAAATTCAGATTGAGTTGGAATGGTTAGAGGGAATGAAGGTTGAAATTGGGATTGCAAACATATTTAAATAGACCATGCGAAGTTTCTGACTAAATCAATTTGAAGAAATCGATGAGAATTGATAGGATCAAACGATGAACACCCCTCAAATTGTCATAGTTAGTCGACTGCCTTCGAGGTAAGGAATGGTGTAATTGATCTTACAGACCTTTAATTAAGGGTAAACCGATACGATTAGATAAATCAATTGAAGAAATCTAGTGGAAATTAACATGGATTGAATCGGGTTAGCACATGGGTTGCAGGATCCGTTTAACAGAGAAACGGGCGAGGAAGGAGACTGTAGAAGGGTACTGTACACGACGCGTGGACTTCACGCACACTCGCTTGCGGGGGCACGATTCCCAAGGTGAGGTCAACATGACTTTTATTCTATGTAATGTAACGAACATTTTAGCATTGGTTTCGAGTCAATCGGACACCGTTTCGATATTGTTTCGAGGGTCCGAAGGCTTATGTTACGTTTTAAATTCGTAATTAATTCCCGGAAAATTTTGGGAAATTAATATGATGTTAATTGAGTCGTTAGTGACCCTGAATAATGATTTTGAGCAGAATTCGAGATTCCTAGAAAGTACCAGAAATTACGGAAACGCGTGCAGCTCGGAAAGCGAGCAGTTTGGACGGTGTGTGAGTGGACGTTTGTGTTTATAAACTGTTATGCATGCATAGTTAAATGTTTTACATGATTTATAGCATGATTTGATTTGCAATGATTGCTTGATGATTTGATACGATTATTTACTGGATTTAATGATTATTTTAATCAGTGTTCTAGGCACATTTTACGAGGAAAGTGCAAATGATGATTTTGGGCTAGGCCCGAGATTTTAAAAGGATGTTTTGACTTGGATTGTGAGTTAAAGACGATTTTATGGAATTGAATGATTTTCGGATATGATTTTACGGATTTACGTGCATTGAATTATTTAATGATTTTACGGATTTACGAGAAATGAGATTTGGGCTTGAGACCCCGTGATAAATGATTTTGACATGGTTTTAATGATGATTTTGAAATAAAGATTTTGATTTGAATTTATGTGCAGTGCCCCCAAATGTGTAATTCCTGGGTAGACTTCGGATGTGTAATTCCCGAAATGACTCCGGATGTGTAATTCCCGGAGGGACTCCGGACGCGTAATTCCCGGAGGGACCGGATGTGTAATTCCCGGTGAGGCTGGATGTGTAATTTTCAGATACTCTGGATGTGTAATTCCCAGATACTCTGGATGTGTAATTCCCAAAGGACCCTCAGATGTGTAATTCACGACTTATGTGCTTTATTTTATGATAAAATGGTTTTTATGAAATGATTCATATGTTTGTTTCTATGCATGCATGGTTTGATAAACTGGAGGGTAAATGATGTATTTTGAAATGATATTATTTTTGTTCACTCACACCTTTCCTATTTTGATGACCCTCCGGGCCATGACACGATGTTCGGGGTTGATCGAGAGGTGGAGGCTTGAGCGGAAATCAGTGCCAGTTATCTCTTGTATGATAGGTACTGAGGGGTAGTTTCGGGACTTTAGTTGATTTGTCAGACGGGAGCAGGACCGGGCACAATTATCAAAGTTCAGTCGAGACATGTCCTGTTAGTTACGATTTGCGACTCAAGATCAAATATTTAGTGGGTTGGCATTGTGAAATATTTATGAGTTGAAATGACCTATTTGAGTATTATCATATTTGATTATTTTATTATTATTTCTCATAAAACATGCAAGTCTGAATTACTGTTATATTTTTTAGTAAAACGAGGGGTTAAACTTATTTTATTATTGATGGTTTTACATTGAAAAAAAAGCTTTGAGTCAAATCACCCTTTTTTTTGGACCCCTTAGGTACCTCGAGTGTGCACGTACTTCGATGAGGCTTAGTAACTACTCTAACATCCGTTCTCGGGTCTTGGAGTGACGTGGCGATGATCGGGTATTATAGGTAGTAAGGTAACGGTATGATCATCAAACTTGTGTCCCCACTCTAACCTTCCGCTGTGGGTAAAATGTAATCGATTTTTTTCTGGTTATGTTTCACTCGACCCGTATAAAACACATCGTTTTATTTAATTGGTTTTCGTTATCTGGACGTCTCCGTCCAGATATCGGGCAACACGCCTCGACCTACGTGCCCTAAGTGGACTTTCCGGGTCGGGATGTATCACCCAAAGTATACTGAGTACTGCAAAGCATACCCTATTGACCAACATGTATTCTTTTGTTCTATGACCAGAGTTATTTTATCCCACTGAGTCTTGTTACTTGAATAGTGACAGGACCTATCCCAAATCCCTCGGAATTAGCGTGGGACGTGCCTGCTCCCGTCTGACACGAAGTGTCAGTCCATGGATATTTTCGTCTTTGGCCCAACCGAGGCTATCAGAGTTCGTCAGGATCCGTAGGAGGAATGCGATGTCTCGTCTCTACTACAGCCGCATCAGCGATCAACTTGAAGGGCATTCAAAACATAAAAGTCGGGTAGTTACAACTAGGCTTTAATGAGGCGCACTTTTGATATGCTCACCCAATTAACTTTACATCTTGAAGATGCCATAATTTGATTCATAAACGTTTGCTCATTTTTTCCCTTCGATCACAAGTTTTTTCCACTAGGTTTACTGGGTAAAATTTTGGTGTAGCAACTCTCTCATAGACGTACTATCAACTCATTATCTATAAGAGATGAATGAAACTACCTCCGGAAGTTCCAATATGACTCTTCTGTATCCATGCGTGTTGCAATATTTTTCTTTCGACCATGATTGCTTTTGTCTGATAGGGTTTTTATTACCTAGCAACATTGTAACGCGGTAGCACATAGGTTCTGTAACGACCCACACTATCGGAAAAGGAAAATTTGGAAAATTTGAAGAAAAAGACGATTTTGCCCTTGGAAATTGGGCGAACGGTTGACTTTTTGTTCCAGCGGTCAAACGGACTTTGACTGATGACTGTGCCGTAGTTCGAGACGTCACGAGTTCATAGACAGGTGGCCCGTCCGATTTTGACGATCAGGGAAGAAGTTATGATGTTCGGATGTTTAAAGGCATTTTAGTAATTAGGTCGAAAAGGAGGAAATTGTTGACTTTTTGATCGACCACTATTTTCACGCAATTCGAGGACCGTTAAGTAGGTCTCGATGCCTTGAGTCTGTAGACAGGCGGCACGTTGAAAACGGATCTCGGACGGATGAGTTACGGTTCTAGAACGAGGAGAGGCATTTTGGTAATTTTGTGAAAGAAGGGCAAAATGTTAATTTCCAAGGGTGTAGTTTGAAACAGCCGTGAGTGGGTTTTGAGGGAATTGTTTAGAGAAGAGCACAGGTATGCAATTGTTTATGAAACATTTGGTTGGGCTGAGTGCTAATGGATTGTATATGCAATTGAGTGGAAACATTGGCGTTCTGTCTGCACTGGGAAGACAGAGCACGGCTGAATTTTGTAACGTTGGTGTCCTTGAAATTGAAAAACAGAGACAGAGGAGCATGGCGTGATCGACCTTCCCAAGAGCGTATTGAGAGAAAGTGAGCACTGGAAAGGAATTAAGGGGGAGAGAGCAGAGTTTTGGGATGGAGAGAGGAAGAAAAGTGATGAAAATGGTGAGAGGGGAGTTCGAAATCCGAACGGGTTCTTGAGGCAGTGAGAATTCGATTTTGAATTATAGGCAAGCCCAAGCCAAATTGAGGTCCGAATAAGTCTTCTGGAACCTCTCTTAGTTGATCCAGTGCAAGAAAGAAGAGAAATGATGCCGTTTTGGCTCTGATTGAACCTGGCGACCAATAAGAAATTCGAGCTTCGAGTCGTGAATTTGGAGGGGTTTAAGGGAGAAATTGACATGAGAAACAAGTTCATACGAACCCTATGATGCTTTTGAGTGAGTCAATTTCAAGAAAACAATCGAATTTAGTCGAGTTTGAAGATTGAACAATACCCACCTGTTCTTCGAAGTTCGACTTCGAATCGTCTGGATTAAGGTGAGTTCTTACGTAGTTGAGGTCACAGATCCCTAATTAGATACACGGCAATCCTTTTGGATCACTGAATTGATGAAATTAAGTTGGAATTGACAGGATTCTAATCGGGTCGTCTCGCGGGCAAACCGGACCCGTTTCACAGTCAGCCGGGTGAGGAAGACGACTGTGCAAGTACTGTAGCAGGCGCGTGAGGGCGCTCGGGCCCGATTCTCGAGGTGAGTTCAACACGACTTTTGTCCTATACAATGTAACGAATATTTTAGCGTTGGTTTATATTACGTTTTTAATTAATATTTAATTCCCGGAAAATTATGGGAAATTAGTATGATGTTCTTTGAGTCCTTAGTGACACTGATGAATGATTTCGGACAGGATTCGAGATTCCTAGAAAATGTCGAAAATTATGGAAACGCGTGCAGCGCGAAAATGAGCGTTATGGACGGTGTGTGAGTGGACTTTGCTTTCTAAAATTTAATGCATGCATAAATGTTTCTATGATTTCTATGATTATGATTATGACTTATGGTGATTTCGGTTTCTGTATTTATATGTATTTTGATATGCTATACGTAATTGCACGTATTTCGAGATTATGGTTTCTCTTATGCTTTGATGATGGTTTAATGAACGATTTTACATGATTTGTGTGTTTCATGTTTTAAGGATGTTTTGATTATGATTGTGAGTATGACTTATGGTTTTGACACGTATTTCGAGATTATTACGGATTTGCGCATTTTACGAGATTTTGAGTATATTGTGTTTTGATCATGGTTTTGATGCTTTGACTTTGGGATTTGAAATACGATTTGATTTCGAATATTTAAAACTGATTTTGGAAAAGGGAGATTTCGGGATTGATTCCCAGGGCATAAAAGTAATTTTGATGAACGAGATTCAGATTTTGGAAACGTGAAAGTGGATTTCTGGATTGGGTTCGGAATGGTGGTTCCGGATGCCGGCTTACGGAATCATTATTGCGAATTCGGTTTCGAGAATGGATAACCGATATGATTGGGGATTTGAATGTGAAATTCGGACATAAGTCCTATTATGACAAAATGTGATTTCAGACTAGTTTTGGAATTTGGATCACGATGGATCCTGGATTGTTGTGATTTACAAATGATTTTAGGTTTAAAGACCCGGTACTATTGTTGGATCATGTTTTGGGTTTAAAGACCCGGTTAATTGATGACGGGGGCGGGCCCAGATTGGGTTTAAAAACCCGAATTGAGTTTAAAAACTCGGTTATTGTGATACCCCCCTGAGGCCTATTGATTATGTTCTGAGTTTAAAGACTCGTTGATATCTTGGGAAGGCCTGATATATGTGAGTTTAAAGACTCGGTAATTGATATCCAGCAAAACTGATTGACTTGTGATTTGTTTTTGATCTTGATGTTTTCGGATGTGTTGGGCAGTGGCCCGGTTTTTATGGTTTGTTGGATTTTGAATTATATTGTGTACTTGGATTTGATTCATGATTTTAGGCTGAGGCCCTGTGTTTATGATTGCGAGCTAAGACCCGAAGGTTAAAAAAAGGAAAATGATTTGATTTTCGTACACGGTTTTCTTATGTTGAAAATGTAACGGATTGCAAAATGATTTTCGAATGCATGCATTGGTTTTACGTGGAGGGTAGAAATGTCTTTCTGTAACTGTTTTATAAACTGATTTGTTTTTCTCCACTCACACCTTTTGTGTTTTTATTGACCCTCTAGGTCGGGGCGCGTTGGTCGAGGCTGATCGAGAGGCGGAGGCATGAGTGAGTACGTGTGTGGCTATCCCTTGTTTGGTAAGTACGGAGGGTATTTTGGGAACTTCAGTCGACTTGCCAGACGGGAGCAGGACCAGACACGGTTATCAATGTCCCTTCGGGGGTGGTCTTGTCAATTTGGTATCAGAGCACTAGGTTGCTAATTCTGTTGCCACATCATGCCTCCGAAACGTAAGCCTCGTGTGCGACCTGGTAGTGAGACAGGTAGACGAGGGTGTATGAGACCTCCTGATAGATCTCGGATGAGATTGACCCTGAATTGGCGGTCCGATGTTATCTAGAGTACACTGTGAACTACTGTTTGTTAGACATAGATTTGTGTGGGTCCTAGGGATGAATGAGCCTAGTGCCTAGAAAGGTTGCACGATCGAGCAAGTCGTACTCGTGATGAGATTATTTTCAGTGAATTCCTTAGGGGGAATGTGTATTTAAAGAGTCTATAATGTGATTGGATGTCTCTTAGGCCTTATCGGTCATATAAGATAGGGTTGACCATTCGTATTTGCTAGGTGTCTTGGTATGTTAGTGATGGCATGATTGATTGGTATGAGATTGGACTCAAAAGGAGTCGAGATGTGGATGTGGGACTCAAAATAGGTCAGGATGTTGGTTAGAAACTTGAGGTGAGCCATGGTAAGGTATCAAGGCTCAAGAGGAGCCAGAGAGGCTGATTGAGGAACGTTTGGCACTTGGGATGCCAATGACGAGTATATGGTCAGTACTGAGGAGTTAGGAAATCATGGCTTGGTCTTGTTTTGGACTTGTGGGACGCGCCAGTGTCCTTAGTGACTGAGGTTCGGGCGGAGACCCGAGGTATACAAGGATTTGGACTTAGGAGATAGTCCAATTCAGTGGGACGCAAGTCGGGTCCACTAGGAGGTAAAGTAACAAGGATAAGTATATACTAATAGTATGATTGTGAGTCTCCTTGTCTCGTCATAAAGAAATGGTTATATAGATTGATTGCTATAAGTGAGATGGCACTGTTGGGACGTGATAGAGTGAGGAATGGCTCCTATATTGACTGTTGATATGATAGGCGAGGGAAGAGTTGGTGGGGCCCGTGATGGACCATAGGAGCATAGTTAGTTAGGACCACATGCCCGGGGATTTGCAATTCCTTCGTAGGAAGCCTGAGTAGCCCTGGAGTGATGGTCTGGATACCTATCACTTGTGGTCATGATGTAAGTTTAACCATAACGTATGTACTTGGTAGGTCCCGGGCTATCCACTCTTCCATATCTTGAGATTGGTTATTGGTCGGATATGGTGTTGTTTGTGATTGGTTCTGGTATGGAAGTCATTGAACGGACTAGAGTTACCGATGTGATACTTTGATAATAGTTATGTGGTAACCTTGGTATTTATGTATGGTAAAAAATTGGTGAGACATAAGGGGGGTAGACCTCTTGATGTGAGGTTACCCAGGATGACTGGTGTTATCCGCTCAGTGGCTGACTTGGATTTGGATGAATTGGATGTACTCCTTGGATTGGATGGGTTGATGACTCATGAGAACTCTATCGAGTCTGTTGATTAGGAAGTGATATGTGGAATCTAGGATTCCGGAGGTTATGTTTCAGGGAGACTCGAGGGTGTTACCCTTTAGGATGATTTTGATCCTCACAGCCAATAGATGGTTGGTATGAGGTACTCAAGTTTACTGGTCACATGTGTGGTGTCTGTGTTTCGTGTATGAGATACCTAGTGAGGGTTGAGGATGCCCAGATTTTTCAACATGTTCTTGAGGTTTTGGTAGGATGAGGAATTGAGTTTACGATGATCTGAGTTTACATGTTGATTATGGACGACTTAATAAGGTAACGGTATGGAATAAGGATTCCGTATCACGGGTTAAGGAATTGTGGTTTCGTGGGAAGGTTGTGAGTAGTGACCTTAATAAGAGAGGCCAACATGGCAGTGATTGTCGATTTTGAGTAAAAGAGAGAAAAGGATAATGTTCGGATTTGATATGGCTAAGGTTAACTGATGGTGATACCCTTGGATGGCCAAATGGGCTAGTTATAGTTGAGAGATGAGGAGTCGGGTAGTCTGACCACATTTAGATGATGTGTGGTACCAGGATTGATGATTGGTTGGTTGGTGTACTTACATGTACCGATGGGCGTGTAATGTACTGAATAGATGTATTGAATGCCCTCAGAGAGAGAGATAGTTGAATAAGTGTTAGGTCTGATAGACCAAAGTAGGTTTGGGGAACATGAGTTGGTCTGAGATTTGCTGGAGACCACAAAGGATTGTAGGGATCTCTCCCATGTTTTTCCAATTATGGCGATTGACCCGGAAGGAGGTCAGAATTTTTGGAAATGAGAACTAAGGTAGAATGGTTACGAGTGGAGGAATAGTGACTTATGTTCCATGGTGATCCCTTCGGTGTGTATATTGAGATATACCACGAGATTTGGGATTCGGTTAGTCGGGTGTTGATGCTAGTTAAACCCTCAGAAGTTGACCTTCCTTGTAGGAGTTGAGATCGACCCACGGGGTTGAGTATGCAGAGGTCAAATACCTTAGGAAGGAATGTACGAGTACCGTATCGGCCTTTAGGATTGGTAATGATGGATAAAAAGAAGGGCTTAAGGTGTGATAAGGTGATGGTCGGAAAATATTGAGATGACGACCACATTGTTCGATCAGGTATTACTTGGGGAGAGGATTGTCATGTTGGATAACCTAAGGTTAGGTGAAATCCTGTTGGTTATGGAACTCCATAGGATTGGAGTAGTATATGATTTCTGATAACTTGGTCAGTTGGCGTCCAACTGCAAGACCATACTTTGTGTATGGTGGAGTCGAAGTTAAGAAAGGGAGATGCCTTGTGATATAGTACGAGCGATTGCACTGAGTGCTTATTCGCAATAGGAAGGAATCAAGAGGAAAGGTTAAAATCATTATTACATAGTGACCGTGAGAAAGGGATGTGGTGTGATTGACCTAGTGAGGGGAATGAGTTCCCGAGTTGTTGAACCTTATGAGTTTATTGGCCTGGTGGCCTGATGTCATATGTGAGGATTTAGCCATTGAGTCATGTCACGAGTGGATGACATGTAAACGAGAAGATCTAACGGATTTTCGTGTTTCTTGGATTGTGTGAACTCGAACGTGATCTAGGCTATGTATTCCTAGCCAGTATGTGGTGTGACTGCCCTTGGGGCAGGGATTTACACAGAGGTTGAGATTGGTTGTTGATTTCTATAAGTTGATTATGACTTATATCCGGTTGAGGTTGATTATGTTTCGAGTTCATCTTAGACGTGTATCCTCGGGAAAATATTATGGCTCCCACTAATTGAAATTTTGAGGACGAAATTATTTAAGGGGGGTAGGTTGTAACGACCCGGACTGTCGGAAAAGGAAAATTTGGAAAAATTGAAGAAAAAGACGATTTTGCCCCTAGAAATTGGGCGAACGGTTGACATTTTGCTCGAGCGGTCAAAAGAACTTTGACCGATGACAGTGACGTAGTTCGGGACGTCACGAGTTCATTGACAGGTGGCACGTCCGATTCCGGCGATCAGGGAAGAAGTTATGACGTTCGGAAGTTCAAGGGCATTTTCGTAATTAGGTCAAAAAGGAGAAAATTGTTGACTTTTTGATCGACCACTATTTTTCACCTAATTCGAGGACCGTTAAGTAGGTCTCGATGCCCTGAGTCTGTAGATAGGCGGCACGCTGAAAACGGACCTCGGACGGATGAGTTACGGTTCTAGAACGAGGAGGGGCATTTTGGTAATTTTGTGAAGGAAGGGCAAAATGGTAATTTCCAAGAGTGTAGTTTGAAACAGTCGTGAGTGGGTTTTGAGGGAATTTTTTAGAGCAGAGCATGAGTATGCAATTGTTTATGAAACATTTGGTTGGGCTGAGTGCTAATGGATTGTTTATGTAACTAAGTGGAAACATTGGCGTGCTGTCTGCACTAGGAAGACAGAGCACGGCTGAATTTTGTAACGTTGGTGTCCTTGAAATTGAAAAACAAAGACAGAGGAGCATGGCGTGATCGACCTTCCCAAGAGCGAATTGAGAGAAAATGAGCACTGGAAAGGAATTAAGGGGGAGAGAGCAGAGTTTTGAGACGGAGAGAGGAAGAAAAGTGGTGAAAATGGTGAGAGGGGAGTTCAAAATCCGAACGCATTCTTAAGGCAGTGAGAATTCGATTTCAAATTGTAGGCCAGCACAAGCCAAGTTGAGGTCCAAATAAGTCTTCTGGAACCTCTCTTAGTCGATCCAATGCAAGAAAGAAAAGAAATGATTCCGTTTTGGCTCTGATTGAACCGGGCGACCGAGAAGAAATTCGAGCTTCGAGTCGTGAATTTGGAGGGGTTTAAGGGAGAAATTGACATGAGAAACAAGTTCATACGAACCCTATGAAGCTTCTGAGTGAGTCAATTTCAAGAAAACAATCGAATTTGGTCGAGTTTGAAGATTGAACAGTACCCACCTGTTCTTCAAAGTTCGACTTCGAATCGTCTGGATTAAGGAGAGTTCTTACGTAGTTGAGGTCACAGAACCCTAATTAGACACACGACGATCCTTTTGGCTCACTAAATTGATGAAATTAAGTTGGAATTGACAGGATTGTAATCGGGTCGTCTCGCGGGCAAATCCGGACCCGTTTCAAAGTCAGCCGTATAACGCCCCGGAAATTCGAGGATTTCAATATTGTAAATTAATGTATGAATTGACGTTTTTACCCCTATGAATTGTATTGCCCAATTTGTTGACTTTTTGATTGGTGGGTCAGACTTTGACCAATGACCGTGACGTAGTTCGGGACGTCACGAGTTCATAGACAGGTGGCACGTCCAGTTCGGACGATCAGGGAAAAAGTTATGACTATCGGAAGTTCAGGGGAATTACCGTAATTTGGACGATGGGGGCGAAAATGTTGACTTTTCGTTTGGCAACTAATTTTCACACGACTCAAGGACCGTTAGGTAGGTCTCGACGCCCTGAGTCCGTGGACAGGCGGCACGCTGAAATCGGACGTCGGATGGCGGAGTTAGGGGTCTGGAAAGTGAAGGGCATTTTGGTAATTTCTGAACTAGGGGCATTTTGGTCATTTTACCCCTGGTTACTGTAGCAACCACGCAGCACCACCATGTGCGGTGGTTCTGAGTGCCAATTATTTATGCTAGTGTGTGCTGTAAAGTATGGATTGTTTAAAGCTTTTGGAAGCATCAAACGTGGTCTGATTCATCCACCCAGCACGGCCACATTGTTTAATTTCGATCGAAGCTTTTCGGGGAACAAATCTCAGTGGACAGATTGGACTTCCACGAGCCTCTGGGACGGCTTAAGTTGTTTAAAACTGAGTAGGATGTGAGTAAGCTTCACTCTGCCGTTGAAAGTGAGAATTGGTGAAGAACCAGAGAGAAACCATTTCGGGAAAATTTGGAGGGAAATCGGGTTTTCAATTTCTGGTGCTTGTTGGACTGAACCAGGGCCTGGTTTAGCCTTCTGGGAGCATCAGGAGCTCAACCACGTCAAGTTCGAAGGGAATCAGCCACGGTTGAGCTGGGACGGAGGCTGTCGTTTTCTGAGAAGTTGCAGAGCTTGGGACGACAACCTCCAGGTACTTTCAGGCCCAATTGATCATTCATTTTAGTTCGTTTTGATCCTATTACGCTTCCTATGAAGTTAATTGGAGAATGGTTTGGAAACCAGTGAGTTGGGGTGATCAACCCGTTTGGATGATCACGTGTCGAAGGGCCATTTAAGGATTTGATTTGGCTAATTAATGACTCAGAACTTAAATTAGATGATTATTTAACATGTTAGGATCAAATTGGATTGAAATCGAGCAGGAATTGATGGGTAATCAACCGGGTCAAGCCAGCGGGTGGCAGGCCCGTATTACAGACATTCGGGTAAGGAAGGTGACACTGTAGCAGCTACAGTGTCAGGCTCGTGACTTTCACGCGCAACCACTTTGGCGGCGCGTGAGGGCGCGTTGGGCCTTATCTCCGATCACGATCAACATGACTTTTGTTCCTCTCATCATTCTGAACATTTTTGATGAATTAACCATGTTGATCTGAGATAGTTTGGAGGGTCAATTTAGGGCCATTTGTCTCGGGAAACGTGTTGGACGGTTTCCCCGAGCCGGTTTCTGTTTTGGAAATTTTGGTTAAATGTTTAAGACTTGTAGTGACCCTTACGTGTGATTTGGATAGACAGGAATTGTACGATAATCCCGGTACAGGTCCGTATGTGTAGATTCACCGCGGGATCGTACTGTGAGTGGGCCCGATTTCATTAAACCCTTGCATGCTTAAATGTTTTCTAATTTACTTACATATTCACATGCTGGAATCAAGAAACGATTTTGACGATATTGAAATTAAGGTTATGACACGTTTCACGGTATTTGGGTTTGAGACCCGTCTGGTGAAACTTAAAGATTGGTTTGGATTTTATCTATGTAAATTGTTTTGCATGTGGATACCAATAAAATGTATTTGGTACTGCACTGTATAGATCTACTCTTATGATACTGTCTCCTCCGGATGTGGTACCCCGGAGTGGTCAAGGCGCATTACCTGCGAGGGGTCATTCTACGGAGGAACCGGACCGTAAAATGACTCAGGAGCAGGATTGCTATAATTGGACGTCAGGGACATCGAGCGTCTAGGATGCTAGGCATTTGAGATGCCGTACCCGGACAGGGTTCGAGGATTTGATTAGGGATTGAGACCCCGAGTGGCACGCGTAGCCTTGAGACTGTGACCTTATTGGACGTCAGGGACGTCAGACATCGAGGATGTCAGGATTGGAGTGTATAGTGCAGTGGTTAAAATTATGTTTATGGTTTTATTACATACTTTATGGTTCATATTATATGATTTATGGTTTTAAATTCCGATGCATGCATGTTTGGAAAACGGAGGGGTAAATTATATGTTTTACTTATTAAACGGTTTTATAAACTTGAGTTTCGGCCCACTCACCCTTAATGTTTTGGTAATCCCTCCAGGCTGTGCTACTGAGGTAGAGGAGGATCCTGAGACTGAGGCATAGATCTACTTCCGCGTACCTGATCTCCTGTTGGGTGGTTTGCCCGCAGGCTTATTTTAGATTCGTGCTAGCAATTTGTAATTTGGTTTTCATCCCTTGTCTGACATCTGTTAAATTTGGATTTGATGTATAAATTTATTTGGTTATTTATTAATTTGAACGTTTGAGGTTAAAATTGGTATGTTATTTTGGGTGTCAGACGGGAGCAGGGCACGTCCCCATGTGGTCCCAAGGGGATCGGGGCGGGTCCTGTCAAGCCGGGTGAGGAAGACGACTGTGCAAGTACTGTAGCAGGCGCGTGGGCCCGATTCTCGAGGTGAGTTCATCACGACTTTTGTCCTATACAATGTAACGAACATTTTAGCATTGGTTTCGAGTTAAACGGACACCGTTTCGATATTGTTTCGAGGGTCCGAAAGTTTATATTACGTTTTTAATTAATATTTAATTCTCAGAGAATTATGGGAAATTAGTATGATGTTATTTGAGTCCTTAGTGACACTGAGGAATGATTTCAGGCAGGATTCGAGATTCCTGGAAAATGTCGGAAATTACGAAAACGCGTGTAGCGCGAAAACGAGCGTTATGGACGGTGTGTGAGTGGACTTTGCTTTCTAAAATTTAATGCATGCATAAATGTTTCTATGATTTCTATGATTATGATTATGACTTATGGTGATTTTGATTTTCGTATTTATACGTATTTTGATATGCAATACGTAAGTGCACGCATTTCGAGACTATGGTTTCTCTTATGCTTTGATGATGGTTTAATGAACGATTTTACATGATTTGTACGTATCACGTTTTAAGGATGTTTTGATTATGATTGTGAGTATGACTTACAGTTTTGACATGTATTTCGAGATTATTATGGATTTGCGCGTTTTACGAGATTTCGAGTATATTGTGTTTTGATCATGGTTTTGATGCTTTGACTTTGGGATTTGAAATACGATTTGATTTCGAATATTTAAAACAGATTTTGGAAAAAGGGTGATTTCGGGCTTGATGCCCAGGGCATAAAAGTAATTTTGATGAACGAGATTCGGATTTCGGAAACGTGAAAGTGGATTTCTGGATTGGGTTCGGAATGGTGGTTCCGGATGCCAGCTTACGGAATCAGTATTGCGAATTCGGTTTTGGGAATGGATGACGGATATGATTGGGGATTTGAATGTGAAATTCGGACATAAGTCCTATTATGACAAAATGTGATTTCGGATTGGTTTTGGAATTTGGATCACGATGGATCCTGGATTGTTGTGATTTACAAATGATTTTGGGTTTAAAGACCCGGTACTATTGCTGGATCATGTTTTGGGTTTAAAGACCCGGTTAATTGATGACGGGGGCGGGCCCGGATTGGGTTTAAAGACCCCGGATTGAGTTTAAAGACTCGGAGTTTAAAGACTCGGTTATTGTGATACCCCCCCGAGGCCTATTGATTATGTTCTGAGTTTAAAGACTCGTTGATATCCCGGGAAGGCCTAATATATGTGAGTTTAAAGACTCGGTAATTGACATCCAGCAAAACTGAATGACTTGTGATTTGTTGTTGATTGATCTTGATGTTTTCGGATGTGTTGGGCAGTGGCCCGGTTTTTATGGTTTGATGGATTTTGGGTTATATTGTGTACTTGGGTTTGATTCATGATTTTGGGTTGAGGCCCTGTGTTTATGATTGCGGGCTAAGACCCGAAGGTTAAGAAAAAGAAAATTATTTGATTTTCGTACACGGTTTTCTTATGTTGAAAATGTAACGGATTGCGAATTGATTTTCGAATGCATGCATTGGTTTTACGTGGAGGGTAGAAATGTCTTTCTGTAATTGTTTTATAAACTGATTCGTTTTTGTCCACTCACACCTTTTGTGTTTTTATTGACCCCTCCAGGTCGTGGCGCGTTGGTCGAGGCTGATCGAGAGGCGGAGGCATGAGTGAGTACGTGTGTGGCTATCCCTTGTTTGGCAAGTACGGAGGGTATTTTGGGAACTTCAGTCGACTTGCCAGACGGGAGCAGGACCGGACACGGTTATCAATGTCCCTTCAGCGGTGGTCCTGTCAGGTTCATAACCAAGCAATATTATTGCATGGAATATCTAAGGGAAGCGTTGTAAATAATTTAGTTATTGTGCCTATTTATGTAAGGATTTTTACGGCATTTATATTTAATCTTAAACCCAACACTATAAGTGGGTTATTTAATTAATGAGAACAGCTACTCTCTCTACCTCCTAAATTTTCTTCTCTGTTTATAGCGTACGTACTTTCATTCACAAACACTTTTATATAATATAGCTGCATAGACATAGAATTGGATCCATCGATTATCTGTGCTGTCTCTCGAAACACGCATGGTAAATAGGTAATGACATATGCTAATTAATGAGTAATTATGAGTAATGACAAAGTTTAATTAGTTGATTGTACTTACCAACTTCTTGGGTTCTTTGTACAGGTTTGATAACCATTTAGTTTCTTTTATTTAATTTTTTTTTTCCAAAATTTATGTATACAATGAAATGAAAAATGAAAAATGTAGAATATTAGAAGAAAAATTGTGGTACAAGTTTTTTATTTAATTTAATTGATTTTAGTACTTGTAATTTTAATTCTTTAATTTTATGCACCATTTTGTAATTAAGTACAATTTTTTTTTTCACTTCTTTTTATCATCATTTTATTCTCTCTTACATCTTATATTATAAATATATATATATATATTATATATAATAATAATAATAATAATAAAGCAAGAGAAAAGATTAAAAAATGAAATGGTTTTAATTAAAGCGAGCCATTTCATTTATTTGTTCCCTTTTGCAGTTCAAATTGTGCAGAAATTCGGTTAATAATCGACTATATATACATATAATATTATGCAATAAGTCGTTGGAGTTGCAAGGTCAGCCAGAAGATATAGCGAACTGCGGTTTTTCTCATGCATTGGCACACAAGGGGCTGCTATCTCATGCTCATGCATGTTCCATGGATTGCGCCAGCACCGCCCTAGCTTGATGTCTTACTTGATGCTGATGCTAATCCTTAGTGGTCATTGATTTTTGTTTGGGGTGGATCACTCATTTTTTCTCACTGAATTTTCCCAGATTAGCTAGGTTTTTCAAAGCGAGGTTTTATTGATAGCCCCTAAAGTTTATGCCCCAAGATATTTAATTATCTTTGATAAAAAAAATAAATAAAGAATATTATGCAAATTGTTCACATTCAAGAAGCATGATATATGATACGTAATTTTATTATTAAGTAATTTATCAGCAAACTTGACTCATTCACGGATTCCTGGCAACATTAATAGCGAGAATGAAGCCTTTAGATTTTACTTAATTTCGCAAATGGGCATGCATGCGTCACGTTGGTCCACAATGGCACTATATGTGTGATTTGCCGAACATACTCTATCAACTCAATTTTTTTTTTTGTTTTACCAAATTGGAACTTTCTCAACACATGATGTTAGATTGATTCTCTGATTCCTAATGAGATATTGGACAAACAAACATCGATGTCAGATTAATATATCGCTTTTAGTGATATATTGGACAAATCTCATGAAACGATAATCGACATGTATATAAATTATAAATACAAATGTGAATACAAAAATCGGATCTTAATTGAAGAATTTTTATCTGAACAGTCGTCCACTGTGCCTCCGCTTGTGGTAAATCAGACTAAAACACATTTTAAATCTTCTCTTTTAGGATCAATAAAATCCTTGCATTGGGTTCGATGCTGACTATGAACTATGATCATCACCTATTATATCATTGAATAATGGCTACCCAAAGTGAAAGAAAAATGGTGGCCAACCTATTCAGTTGCATTGCAATATACAATTCAATCCTTTGTTATATCAGGTCTAATTATATCAAGTTATCAATAGGGCCCGAATAGATGCCAAGCCCTAAGCCCCTAATGTAAGTGTAGTTTGATATAGTACAAAGGAAGGACTCAAGTCTGGTACTTGGAGGACTGTGATGCAAATATCATGGTTTTTGTAGGGGTAAAACTGGAATATGCAGTGCAAAAAGTGTTGGGATGAGATTAGCAAAGTTTAGGCGAACCTCACTTGATGGTTTCATTCAGTCAGCCTCTATTGGAGCTCTCTGATCCACCTCTCCATCTTCATCTTTGTATTTTCAGCCTCAGGTCCGTCCTCTCAATCTCCACCGTGACCTGCTGTTCCTTGGCTTCGTCATTCTCGGTAATTCTCTCTAATTTTCATTTCTAATATTTGATGGGTTCGTGAATAATCAAATTCAAGGGGAAAAATTAGAATGACTGAAAATTGTTTGATTATAATTTGACAATCAGCAATCATTTTATAGATTTTTTCGCTGCTGCCTCTTTCTCTTCCTTTCGCTGTATTAAGAACAAAATATTAGCCTGCTTATTTAACAAATAAAAACCCAGACTTTTTGAGTTTGTGGAAGTGAAAGTCAAGTGAATTTGAAAGATGATCCCATGTTGATTGAATGACCAATTTATATTTTACGTAAGTGGTTAATTATCATGTCCTATCGAGGATTAAAGTTTCTTGCTTTATTGGCTTGCGAAAAGATATATTTTCCTTGTAAAAGAAGTGGAAGGGGCTTATTTCAGTGGTACTGGGCAGAAACCATTATTCATAGACCTTGTGTTATGGCGCCCTTGCAGCTAACAGTGGCACATGTAATTGAATTCCTAAATTCTCGAGTTCGGACTTGCAAATCAATTTCTGTAGTAATTGAAAATAGTTTCTAATGACTTCTTAATCGTATCTTGCAACTTGAGGATCTGCAGTTCTATATTTTTGCCCTCTTATTCAACTAAAAGTTTTCCTTGGGTTTATTTAAATGGTTGGAAATTTAGTGATAAATGCCAAACTAATTGAAAGAAAGGTTGTAAGTAAAAAACGACCTTCTTTGCCACTTTGTGAACAAGTGTGATGATCCTTTACTGCATAGAGTAACATTTAGTTTGAAAGCGATGGTAAGTTTGACCCATAAGTGACAGCAAAGTAGCAGAGGGTAAATAATGCTTAAAAAGTTATCGTTGTAGATAATAACAAGAACTCATGCCAGATTAAATTCAAAGAAAGACTGAAACCATATTTTTTTTTTTAGGTTTTTGGATTCTTTAGTTGCTTCCTTATTTTCTGCGAGCTTTAAAACATGTTTTTGATTTTGAATTCCATTTTGGTGTGATCTTTTGCTTGATCAGTAAGTCTGAATTTACCAACTTATGTACGTTTAAGTCCTTAGGACCTATTTAACAAATTATTTGAAACGATATTGTGGTACACTTAGCCCTTCTGTTTAACAAGTGTCTTCCAAGATGCTTCCATGAGAAATCAGTCTTCTGTTCTGTTTCTAACGGCACTAGAAGTGGAAGAAAATGATCATATATTAAAATTTCTGATATGGATGACCATTGCAAACAACCATTGCTTGTGCTTAAGTCTTACCCCTGTTGCTCTCTAAATGGATTTCTAATTTTCAAATGATATAATCTAATGTTTTCCTCCATCTTCATCCTGCATTTTCAGTCTTGGCTCCCTCGTCTTAATCTTTTTCACCACGTTTCCTCTGCTCTGTCTTGCTCGATAAGTGTATACTGTAAATTTCAGTCCTATTTTATGTATGGGTTTTACAAATAAGGAAACGTTGTTTCACGATTTGTGAATGCCTGTGATTCCCTATATTATTGAAGATTTAAATCATAGGTCTGTGCCTGCCGGTTACTTGGTTCTTTATTTATTTTTTTTCTCCAATGAAAAAAACACCTAGCAGAAAGAACTGAAGTATGGTTTTATATAGTTTTATTAATAGGAAAAATCTTGATGGTACTAGCAAGATATGAAACACAGCAATTATATTAATTATGAATTGAGATAGAGAACCAAACTACACAATGAGGGAAACTTGGATCTTTTACTTCATACAATTTGTTGAAGTTCAACAGTTGAACCCACGTGAAGATATTGGAAATGGAATTATTATTGAATTGAAAAGAAAGTGCCCGTGCTTTTTTCAATGCTATGAAATTTGGTGTGAATATGATTGTAATCAACCAATCAACCATTCAAATGCCACCTATTTGATATTTACACTTGTTGTTGGCTTCTGCTGATCTGTCTTCTATGTCTTACAATTTGTTGAAGTTCGACAGTTGAACCCACTTGCAGATATTGTTAATGGAATTATTATTGAATTGAAAAGCAAGTGCCCGTGCTTGTTTCAATGCTAGTAAATTTGGTGTAAATATGATGCTTATCAACTAATCAACCATTCAAATACCACCTATTTGGTATTTAAATTTGTTGTTGGCTTCTGCAGGTCTGTCTTTGTTTGACATGGGTTGGAAAGCAGCTGAGAAACTCATTAGGCACTGGAAGGTTCTCAGAGGAGATAATGTAAGGGCAATGAAGATAATTTATTCTCTGCTTATTTCTTTATCTATCTATATCATATCCTAACTTTTTCCAATTTCATTTACAGGTGATGATAACAAGAGGCAAAGACAAGGGTGAGACAGGTATCATCAAGCGAGTCATTCGCTCTCAGAATCGTGTTATTGTGGAAGGAAAAAACCTGGTATCAATCTAGCCCTATTGTTGGTATACTATTCCGTTTTTCTGCCTTTTTTCTTACAGTTCTTTGAGCAACTTTATAGTCTGTTTCATTTATTATACCATTTTTCTTGCTGCAAATCCATACTTGTCTGCCATCAGATTGAGATTGCATATAATTCAGTGATTCATACAATTATACCAACCAAGGTGTAATTATATTTTTGTGATTGTGCTCGTTCCCAAATTTTTGAGCAAGGAAATCCCTTGTGGTGTATGATTGATAGTATATAAAAGTTTGGTTATCTATGTCAAACATCTTTATTGGTTGGATGCTTTTATAATGTTCATATCATTCAGTAAGTTCTGTAGTCTTGTGCTTTATACATATGTATTGCTTCATTCTTGTCTTAAAATCTATGGTTTTTTTATTACCAAAATATGGTAGGAACGGAAAGTAATTAGATGAGATGACGATTACCCACCATGGTGGTGGTTTAATGGATGTCAGTTGACAGGTTTCTCCTCTGAAGGGAGAAACGGAATGTGTTTGGGCAAGGGGGAAATTGAACTCCTCTGACCTAAGGGACTCTTCTATTTATAGACAAATAATTTAAGTCAATCAACTATTGAACTTGGATGTGGGCTTAGGTATAGGCTCAGCCAATAAATAAAGTCATTTAGTAAATGGCATGAACGATTTTCAACTTCCAATTCATGATCTTTACAGAAGGGTTGAAAGTACAATCCAAGATCCTTGAACCGTATTAGTGCTGGTGGCTTAATTCGTGCTGCTAACTTGGGGCGCGGAGGTATTATGGAAGCTGAGCTTTTCGGTATTATTCTTGGTTTGCGTATGGCCTGGGAGGCTGGCTTCCGGTTGGTTGAGGTTGAGTGTGATTCTATGGCTGCTATTACTCTCCCCACCAATCCTATTGAGCCTTGTCACCCACTTCTCAACCTTGTCACTGATTGCAAAGGTTTACTTAACAGGGACTGGACCTGCTCTCTTCTTCATATTTACCGTGAGATTAATTCTGCTGCTGACTTCCTGGATAATTGAGGTCATCGGCTGGCCTTGGGTTGCCACCCCCTTGTCGAGCCTCCTCCTGCTATTTCCTCTATTATGATCTCTGATTCCCTTGCTAGGGTCTTCATGAGGGCTGTGCCCCTCTAGTTCCCTTCTGTTTTTGCTGGGCTTTGCCCTCCTCTGTACCCAAAAAAAATAAAGTACAATCCAAGCTTGAAACATAGTACATTATGTGACATTCTATGAACTAAAATCGTTACATATATGATTCATATTTCAACATATTTCTTTCAATGCTGAGGATGGTCCAATTATTTATAAGTATTTGGTTCACTGAACAAATACAATGTTCTTGCAGGTAAAGAAACATATCAAGCAAGGCCAAGGTCATGAAGGTGGGATTTTTAGTGTGGAAGCCCCTCTTCATGCCTCAAATGTGCAAGTTGTTGATCCAGTGACAGGGTATGATGTACTCTTACCATTATGTTTGTTCTGTTTTAACCTTAATTGTTTTTGTTATCTTGACTTTACTCTTCCATTGTGGTGATTAAAATGTTGATTGTGCAGGAGGCCTTGTAAGGTTGGTGTTAGATATCTTGAGGATGGAACAAAAGTTCGAGTATCTAGAGGTATAGGTGCGTCAGGATCTATAATTCCTCGGCCTGAGATCTTGAAGATAAGAACTACACCAAGACCTACCACAGGTACTTATCTCAAGTCCCAACTATAATTTCTTTTGTTGGTACATGTAAAAGTGAAACGGAAAAAAACTCATGGATCATATCAACATTGGTTGCAGCTGGTCCAAAAGATACTCCTATGGATGTAGTGATGGAGAAGACGTATGACGCAAAAACAGGGAAGGGCATGCCTGAACTTTGAGAAAGATGGAAGATGTTGCCGAAAGAAAGAAAAAGGGGAGCCACGTTGGTTTGGCTATTTCGTTGGTACTTTGTAGAATCAGTCGCCAACAACTGCAGCATGAGTCACTGGAGTCGCTAGCTCAAGAGGTGACTTACCTAAACGACAAACATGGATTGAAGTTTGACACATTGAAAATTAGAGGGTTGACATTGTCCCAATTAGAAATCCATGGATGAATATTATTTTATTTCAGGTAGATTGCGTTGTTATTTACATTATGGAATTGATCGAGATGGCTAGATTGCATTCAACATGCGGAGTTGTAGCTAGGTTGGTACAAAGTAGCAGATCACCATTTCTGAGCTACCAGTCTCATTTTTGGTTGGTTGATTGATGTTTTTATAACATCATAGGGCCACAATCCTGGTAATGGCCAAGGCAGAACCTGCCATCACCAGCCATTTTTAAGTCATAAACCTCAACTTCGTGTTATAACATGAGTGGATTCTACCTGTGAGGGACGCTTGCTCAAGAGGCTTCTCCAGCAAGGGCAGGAAAGGGGAGGGAGAGGCTTCTCCAGCAAGGGCAGGAAATGGGAGGGAGAGGTGCCCCGGGGGGAAAGGTGTCATTGTTAAAACATAAGTCTACTCAAAAGATTGTTTCTTCAGCAGGGAAAGTTTGCAATTGAAAAGAAGATGGTCTAACAGGAAGATTCCTATATGAGGTATCAAAATGCAGCCTAATAATGAATATGAAAACTTTCTCAAGAAAGAATGCAAGATCTTTGAGTTTCTTGCCTCTTCCATCACATGTAGAGCTCATAATAAACAGATATGTACCCATCAAGGCCTCCAATCTCAAATTCAAAATGAGGCAACAGAAAGCATTAGTTAACCAGCTCTATTTCTTTCACAAGTACTTGAATCACAAACCTTTACTACTTTCTTCTTTCTTCCTACTTCCTAGCGATCTTTGCTTTTCCTAAACAGTTCAAAATTCGAAACAATTCACATTCTCATTCCACACACAAATATCTAAAACCCGTTATGATAAAGTCTGTGCGTAGCGTAACATGTTGACACTCTTACAACAAACAGGTCCATTTCAATCTATACACAGGCGTAGCAGAGAGATGAGACGACTCAATAGATGCCACGGTAAAGAGGATGATCAGCTAATTGCCTTGCTTACACAAGCAATTCCAATTGAAAGAAACCATTGATTTAACATCACGAGTCAAAATCTCAACTCTTGATATAGAGGATTCTATTTGAACCTAACAAGAATAGCTCCCACCTTCACTCAATGAAATTCGGATGAATGACAGTAGGACTTCAAACAAAACGTTAGGTATCCTCCAGATCACGACATTATGGTCTCTCCCACGAGCTAGAAAATCTAATGAATAACCTCCCATCACCAGATGATCATTGTGAATGAATGAAATAGGTTGCAACTTAGTATCAAAAGACTTAAAACCCAAACCCTACGTATACAAGAACTCGCCATCACATCAGTAGCCAACTATTACATCAAAGAAACGGACAAGACACTTCAAACGAAAATCGGCATGCAACATGCCAAAAGCTAACCACTTTTCCATTTCCCAATTCATGAAGAAAGAAATCAAGAAAAATCTTCCCAACCCATCTAAGCCCTCTACAAACTCCATCCCAATGAAAGGATCTAACAAAATCAGTTATAAACACAACATTTATAACTTCATTTAAAACACGGAAAAGAAGTTAGAGATATTAATATCTCAGGGAGGTTTTCGAATCCCAGAATGCAAAGGCATACCAACAACTTAACTATCAAAATTCACAAAAAAAATATATTCAATTGCATGATTTGCAATCAATCTTGATAGTAATTTCTGTAGATAGAACAAAACAGGACAATATAGCATAAACCACAATGTTTTCTTTTTTTCTTTCAATAATGTCGCCACAAGATTTGTGAAAGCATCTTGATTTAGTATTCTAAGTTTTCACAATCTAAATCTACCCATCGTGGAAATCCTTATGTAGACTTGCTCATTCCATTGACAATCTCTTCTCCTATCAAAAGAGTTGCAGAAATCATTCAACACAGGCAACACTCAATTTATTCTTGTATCCTTTATTCACACAACTAACATCCACCAATCAAATCTTAAGAAGCATAAAAGCTGCAATGTGTTTGAATCATCTAGAGCTAGAGATAAGATAGATTATCAACCAATGCTTCATTGCCACACTTCAAAATTAAAAATCCAGATCTCAAAAATCATCTTCTTTTCTATATGGTATAATTTCAACTTTGAAAAATGACATAAATCTGCAAGGCATCAGTAAAAAGATTACACAAATGTAGCACCAGCTAGCAGCTACTAAAATACACAAACATTGTACAAAATACCCAATCATCTGATTTCACAAAAAAGGCGAACCTGAAGTTGAATCTCAATCAATCCCTGATGCCAAGCTCAACCTCGAGTTCATCATCATCTTCAAACAGCTTAAGAAGACGGGCGTGTTGCTCTTCTCTCTTCTTCTTCTGCCATATCTTGAATAAGAACACGCAGAAGCCAATGGCAGCTGCCACACCCAGCAACACAATCACTGCCTTCAAAGCCACCGACCCACTTGAAGACGATGAGGATTTGTTGGGGTTTGGTGGGTCGTTTGCCAAACCTGAACGGAAAAGAAGGGAAATGGAGAGGAGGAGAATTGGGATTGGCAGAGATCTTTCGCGGCTTTCAAATCTATTCATGTCTTGGAAAAAGATTTGCCTTTTTTTTTTGGGGGGGGGGGGGGGGGGGGGGGGGGGGGGCGCTCTTCGTCTTCGTGGGAAAACCCAAAAAATTTGGATGGCGAATGTTGAATTTTCAAGGCGTTGGGTTTGGCAATGGCGGAATGGGGTGAAGCGCGTCTGCGGGTTGTTTCCTTTTGACTGCTATAAACTCCAAACTCCAAGGTCCTCAAAAGTAATGAATGTTGCTGGCCAATACAAATACTCCTATTAAGCCTAACTTACGTTTTCCGTTCTTTTTCTGGCGTTTTGGGCACCAACTTATTTTCTCCATAATTTCAATACGAATAAATGTGACGTGTGATGTAGATTTTTGGGTATTTTTAAATATATGTTTTATTGCACAAACTAATAAAATATAATCGATCATTTGAATAACATAAAATCAATCATTTGAATAAAATAAAATAATATAAAAAGCACTTCAATTTTGATTGAACATGAAAGCTAGGAACTTCATTTCATTGAGAGTTTTTATCACCATCGTACAAATACCTTGTACTCCACTCTAGGCTGCATCATGGGTCTAGGTTGGGAAAGTCCAACCCAAATTTCTTGGGCTTGGGCCTAATTGGGTTATGTTTGTGTTGAATTTTAAAAAATACCAAATCAAATCGGACGAGTTTAGTCACATTATAAAAATCTAAATATTTTATCGGGCTAGATTTTTATTGGGTTTTAAGGGTTGGACCAAATAATCCTACTCAAACTGAGCTCAATTGAGATTTTTGAATTACTTGGAAAATAAAAAGATAAATATGAAAAAATAGTATTAAAAAAAAAGATACTCGAGTTTTATTACGTATTAGTTTAATGACTATATTATAAATTTGTTGGTTAAAAAAATATATTACAATTTTATCCTCAAATTGTCTCACTTTCACTCTTTATTTAACTCTTAAGTCAAATTGTCTCACTTTCAGTCTTAAGTCAAATTGTCCCACTTTCACTCTTTAACCTCTAGTACAAGCTTAGTTAATTTGGTCGGGCTTGCGAATCGGGTTTATATGCATGGATCAGGCTGGGCCTCACCGGGCCTGACATATCGGGTATACCGAGTTTGGACACCTAAGCCCAAGTCCGGCCCACAAAATTTCGGGTCAGACTTGCCCACGGCCTCTAGCAGGTGGGGCTGAACTTTTGTCCATTAGGCTAAGCGGACCCACATAAACCCATGAGCTTCTAGGCTAAATGGTAAGGGCTACCCCACTCTATGTATCTCATCATCTCCTTCCTCCAATATTGAAAATCACCAGCATAATACCCTCGATTCTATGTCATCAATTGCTTCTTCCAAGGAACAGTTCAATTTGTCTGATCACTAGAGGAGTGGAAGGAAGCTTTGATATGCAATTCTTTCATGAGGGTTCAATTTACGGTTTTATACTAAAATAATTATTAGATCCACTCACCGTTATTAATTTTTACCCCTCAAGACTTAGAGTGCTAGAAAGTATCTCAAGGAGGACCTCGATAGTTGCGGTTCTAACACTTTATTCTCATGTATAGGATAACTAGATCGGGAATATAGGTTAATCACCTTTTTTTTTGTTGGATCATCATGCACTACTATTTGATTTTGTCTATTTTCCACCGCTACTTCTTATTTAATTTGAATTATTATTTCCATTATTACTAAAGCGCATTGTGTTTAGGCTTTATCATGTGGGTCCAGCTTCAACATGTCGGCCAACACCTCTTGACTACGAAGTTCTTGTGGATATCCGGTCGGGGTGTGTCATTTGGTATCAGAGTGTGGTTTAGAAAGTCGTGTCTTGGGCATAGCCTTAATTGGATGATGATCCATTAATATTACTTTCTGTCTCAGAACCATGCCCTATCACCATGGTCTCTGAAACCAACCCTCAGAACCCCAAGAAGATGAGAACCCTATACCTAAGAAGGGTCAACCTAGAGCTTTCAATCTAGCTTAACTAGGCCAAATGTTTGGTGACCTCAACTATTAACCCCATTATTCTCTTAATTATTATCCTTAATGCACAACCTTTAAGATACCAAAATTTTGTAGAAACCATTAGACGAATCATCTTGAGGAAATTCCCAACGTAAATCCCAAACTAAAGTACATATTCATTCCTTATAAATTCCCTACTCAAATAAACATATTTACATAACCATTAACACTAACTATCTCACATACCAATATGGGAAAACAATCCTATTTGTTACTCATGCTACAATTTTCCACGTTTCAAGACAATAATATATCTATATATTGTCTCACTTACATCTTAACTCAACGAGGCTAATCAATGGGGCTATTTACCATCGCAATACAATGATTAAAATCATCCTTATACTATAACAAACCAAAATTGTCTAATGATAGTATACTTCCAAATTCTTAAAATTTAACTTTCCTTTTACTTCATCACAATTAATATAGCATATGGTTACTTATACTTAAGATGTAATCACAATTAAACTTTGATTAACCCTAACTTGTAGAATTAACCCAAATTATTAAATAAACCACATAATAGTCAATCAAGCATAACTTCTTCATAGTATATCTGATTGACTCCATTCTTGAAGAATTAAATTCAGAACACACAAAGGAACAACTGTTATGTTGGCCATTTTCCTAGAAAATGCTCCACGCACCCTCATACGCCGCCCAAAATGGCTGTTTGTGGGAGCCACGCGCCAGCTACAGTGATTTAATGAAAATAACTGTTCATCGTCGTTTAGCTTCAGCTACCCCGTTTTGCTGGTATTTGAGTCACCCAACTCGGTTCTTAAACACGTGTTTCAACTCATTTTTCCACAATCTAAAAGCCTAAATTTAACTACTCAATCTCAGTAATCGATCTATGAACTTAAAAGGAAGCTTCCTTACCTCACACGTCCAGTTCGAGCTTCGACCTTCGCAGTCATGGCGTCCAGGGCATGTCCAGGGACTTTTCCACGTTCTAATGTCAGGACCCGTCCAAATCCCCCAGGGATTAACGCAGGACGCGCCTGATCCCGTCTGACACTGAGTGTCAGACAAGGGAAATTCCAACTTTAGCCCGCTCGGGGCTTCAGAGTACGCTAGGATCCGGAGGAGAAGTGTGATGTCTCGGTCTCTACTACAGCCCGCATCCGCTGTCAACCTGAAGGGCATTCAAAACATTAAAAGTTGTGAGTGGACAAAACAAAGAATTTATGAAAACATTTTCACAAAAGACATTTATACCCTTCACTAAAAAGCATGCATGCATTCGAAAACCATTTACCAAACTACTAGGGCTTTGGCCCAAAATCGTAAATGAAACCAATCATACGGGCCACTACCCAAATCTATATGGGACTCAGCCCAAAACCAGTATATAGATCATATAACATATAAATATAACATATAACCAATCCTGTCACGGTATCTAAAGCTACGCGCGTGCTACCGGGGTCTCAAATCCCAAGTCTTCCTAGGGTCTACCCAGGTCAATGTCCGTAGATCAATGACCCTCCCTGGGGGTTATAATCTATAAGCCTTCCTAAGAGTAAGGTACCCAACGGGGGCGACTCCAATCAGATAGTGCTCCGTGACTACTCCGGGGTCCCCCTAGGCCAACGACCCTCCCCGAAGGGGACAATCCAAATAAAGGAAGATATATGAATATATATATATATATATCGAAAACATTCTTAAAACCTTTCAAGGGATTCATGCCCGGTCCCCATAAACCGTCATGAAACCAGAAATACATTTAGGGTCCCCAACCCGAAATCATAAACGTAAACCAATTAGGCCTCGTGCTCGAACTCATGACTCAACTAGGCATCGAACCCGATATCTCAGGGTCAATCACGATTCCAATCGTAGTGATGCGTGCAACCATCCGTCCAGGATCGCCCTCAATCCTGGTATGTCGTCGTGAACGTATCAACCAACGCAACCACCTCTAGATCATGGTGCACACATCACCGATTGATATCCTGAACCGTCAGCACTTCGAAGTCGAGCCTCCAATGGCTGCTCGACACCGGAACGTGCATCGTGACCTCTCCGAAAGGAACACATCTCAGTCCGGAGATGAGCGTCGTGTCGTCCGTTACCGTGCATAAACCACTCGCCGCTACCACGACTCGGACCCGTAGGTCATCAATAGGGCCACATGTGTAACGACCCATTCCGAATTCCGAGATTAGATGAGTGACTAATCAAGCATTAGTGAGGTTAATCAGTGATTAGTTAAACGAACTCGGACGGACGGTGCAAAATGACCATTTTGCCCCTATTTGTGGGCAAAATGTTGACTTTTGATCTAAAAGGTCTGATGGCCAAGGACTGAAGACCGTTATGTAGATCGGGTCGATACGAATCCGTAGATAGGCGGCACGTCGAAATTGAACGTCAAACGGAAAAGTTATGATCAAGGAAGTTCGATTGTACTATGCACGCATTACGAGGCAAGGATTAGGTGGCATTATCTGATTGGTTGACTTTTTAAGTAGGACCCATGGATGAGTGAAAAGTGTCACTCATCCCATTGGTCATTAACCCCAAATTGTGGATCTCAACATTGATTGGTGAGATTAACATTAAAATAATGATTTTGGATTATTTTATAATTTCTTCACCCACCTCTCATCCTAGCCATTCATCTCATCTAATCTCTCATCTCCACCATCCATTTTCTTCTCTCTCTCATCTGATCATCATTAGATATTATCTTCTTTTTCATCTCCTAAACTGAGCACCATTCTTCTTTTCTCTCTAAACAAACTCGAACACAAACCCACCACCCCACCACCATATTCATCTGTGTTTGTGCGTGTACAACGGTGAGAGACTGAGATTAACCTGAGGCCAGGGGGGCAGTAGTGACGGCAGGCCGCCGTGGACGACAGCAATAGCCCAGGTAACTGTGAACCGTGAGTTTTCAAAAATTGGAAATCGAGTTTTGGTTGTTGTTTGAGCCCCCTTTTGATTCTATTGTGACCTAGGGACAAGGACGACTCGATGAGGATTAATTTCGAAGGAAATGGAAGGCTGAGGGACGGGAAAACTGAGCTTGAAGGTCAAGCTCACTATTTGATCATGGAAGGTGAGTTCTTGTTGGGTTTTCACGTGTTTTGGAGTCTTAAATGGATAGGAAATGAGTAGGGGAAGGTTTAGGAATCAAAATGGACAAGAATGGATAGAAAATATGAGAGTTGGAACCCTGGACTAGTCGAGAACCAGTGAACCGGTTCAGACCCGGTTCGCTGAAGGTAGGGGGTGACATTCTTTGGCGCGTGAGGGGCATTTTGGGGAAACTTCCAACATGTGAATTAATCTATTCGATGTAATGAATACTTTGGGACTGATTTCTTGTCGTGACTGACCCTGAGGTATCATGCATGATTTCCAGTTGAGTCATGAGTTAGGGCACGAGGCCTAATTGGTCTACGTTTATGATTTCGGGTCGGGACCCTAAATGGATTTTCTGGTTCATGACAGTTTATGGGGACGGAGCATGAATCCCATGAAAGGTTTTAAGAATGTTTTCGATATATATATATATATATATATATTCATATACCTTCCTTTATTTGAATTGTCTCCTCCAGGGAGGGTCGTTGGCATAGGTGGAGCCCGGAGTAGTCATGGAGCACTAGCTAAGTGGAGTCTCCCCCGTTGGGTACCTTACTCTTAGGAAGGCTTATGGATTATAACCCCCAGGGAGGGTCATTGTGTAACGTCCCGGAAATTCGAAAAAGAAAAATTTGGAAAAGGTGAAGGAAAATGACGATTTTGCCTCTGGAATTGGGCGAACACTTGACTTTTGGTTTAAGCGGTCAAACGGATTTTGACCGATGACCGTGACGTAGTTCGGGACGTCACGAGTTCATGGACAGGTGGCACGCCCGATTCCGACATTCGAGGAGAAAGTTATGATGTTCGGAAGTTAAAGGGTAATTTGGTAAATTAGTTAAAAAGGGGCCAATTGTTGACTTTTGATCGGGACCGTGTTTGGACTTTCCGTAAGTACCCTTGGGTAGGTCTCGAGACGCGGAATCCGTAGACAGGCGGCATGCGTCAATCGGGGTTCGGATGAAAAAGTTACGGGTCCGAGAACATGAAGGGCAATTTGGTAATTTCTCCAAGAAGGGTATTTTAGTCAATTGTGCTTTAACGGTGTAGGTCCTTTTGTTAAAATTTATGACTCAGTAAATTGAATGACTTATGCAGCTTATTAAGTGACATTTGTCACTCTAAGAAGAAAATTAGTGGATGAATTGGATGATGGGGTACATATGATGGACGGTGTGGATTGAAACTGGGAAAACAAAGAAATCGTGTGTGTGTTCATGTAAACTTGTGTGGGTGTTTTGGAAAAATAGAGAGTACCCTATAACTCCACACAAAACCCATTAGTCTCTTCTCCTCTGATTGATCACAACTAAGAACGGATGAAAGGGGAAAACTGGAAAGGAATGGAGAGGATGAGATTGGGAGGAAAACGAAAGAAAAAGGGGAAGGAAAACCCAAGAACCCGAGACCCTTCGAATTGTTTCAAAAGTTCGATTTAATCTTTATAGCTCGAGATGCTGCAAAATGATATTGAAATAAGTCCTCTAAGATCATTCTGACTCGAAACAACTCAAATTCGACGACAAGTGGTGTCGTTTGGGCCTAGAACGGACATGGCGGACTTCAGACATTGTCGAGCTTGGGTTGAGTAATTGGGGGACAATCCTTGTGAAATTGATTGTGAAATCAACTTTAGCATGAGCCTACGACGCTGTGTGACTCATTAATTGAAGGGTTGGATGATGGTTTGTAGAACTCGACGATGAACAGACTTCAAACCCGTGAGACTTGATCGAATAGACTGAGGTAATTAGTGATGAAATTGACATTACAGATCTCCAATTAAAGGTAAAACGATCCTATTAGCTTACTCAATTGAAGAAATTGACTCGAAATTGTGCAACATTAAACCGGGTCACCTCGCGGGTCGCAGGGTCCGTTTACCAGGTAAACGGGCGAAGAAGACATTGTTCATGGTACTGTAGCTGGCGCGTGGCTTCCACGCGCATCCCCTAACGGCGGCGCGTGGGGGCGCGTGAGTGGGAATTTCGAGGTGAGGTCAACATGAGTTTTGTCCTATTTAATGTAACGAGCATTTTGGCACTGGTTTCGAGGAAATCGGACACCGTTTCGATATTGTTTCGAGGGTCCGAAGGTTTATATCATGTTTAAAATATATATTTAAATCCCGAAAAAATTGGGAAAAATTATGGGAAGTATATTGAGATGTTAGTGACCCGTGATAATGACTTTGGACAGGAATGATGACGTTCGGATTTTACGGAAAATCGTGCAGCTCGAAAACGAGCGATATGGACGGTGTGTGAGTGGGCTTTTGTTTTCTACCCTAAATGCATGCATATATCTTTTAACTGCTTTTAAATGCTTTATGATATGATTTAACTTGATTTACTGTGATTGATGATGTGATATGATGATTTCCGAATTTTGGAAATATTATATTATTTTATATTGCTTTGGGCACGATTTTCGAGAAAATCATAAAATTGTGATTCTGGGCGATGTTCTGAAATTTGAGAGGATTTTGACTCGGAATTTAAGTTACGTGATTTAATTGATGAAATTGATTTATAAATTATAGGTTGGACATTGTGTTATAAATGGATTTGTGGAACTTACTTGTGCTTTATAAAAGATATATTTCGGGCAGAGGCCCTGTTGAAATATTGATTTGATTTTGAGATTTAAATGGTTTTGAAATGAGACTATTGGCTATTGGTGACTGTTCCACATGTACAATCCTCTGTGATTTGATGGTCTCCTCCAGATGTCGTAGATCCTGGAGTAGTCACGATCTACTGCCGAAGATGAGTAGCTCCGAGGGGAGGCTCAGTCTCAGAAGTGTGAGTTTATGATGATATCCTCCAGACGTCGTTGATCCTGGAGATGATATCACCCAAGACGTCGTTGATCCTGGGGCGGTACTCGGACGTGAGACACCCGAGTTGCACGCGTTGCATTGATATCGTGACGGGTTATTGGATATTGAGATTGGATGCTGAGGATGGTGGTATCATGATTGATTTTGAATTGTATTAGGTGTTTTATTTTACCTTTGATTTCTATGACTCATGTTTTATGATATGCATGCATGTTTACAAAAATGGAGGGTAAGACTGTTGTTTGAGAAATGTATTTCTAAAACTTCCTTTTTGTCCACTCACACCTTTCTGTTTTATTGACCTTCCAGGTCGTGGCGCGATGATCGAGGCTATTCAGGAGGTGGAGGCATGAGTGGGCACAGGTACGGTTATCCCTTGTTTGGCAAGTGCTGAGGGTCATCTCGAAACTTCAGTTGACTTTTCAGACGGGAGCAGGACCGGGCATGGTTATCGATGTCGCTCGGGGACGGGTCCTGTCAAATTGGTATCAGAGCACTAGGTTGCTGATTCTGTTGCCAGCTAATGCCTCTGACACGTAAGCTTCGTGCCCGACCTGTTGGTAAGAAGGGTATACGAGGGTAACTGAGACCTTGTGGTTGATCTCGGAATGAGATTGACCCTGGATTGGGGGTCAGATGTTAAGCAGTGTACACTGTGAACTACTAACTGTTAAACACGAAATTGTGTGGGTCCCCAGACGAGTGAGCCCAGAGGCTAGAAAGGTAGCATAAATGGGCAGAGTGGACCTGGAATAAGCGTATTCGCAGTAAATTCCTTAAGTGGAAATGTTTAACTAATGAGTTTCGAATATGATGGGATATCCCTTAGGCCTTAGAGTTCGTATCAGATGTGGTTCACCAACGGAAATTTGCTCGGTGACCGAGTATGCCAATGATGGCGTGGATGAATGTTTTGAGGTTGGACTCAAAAGGAGTCAAGATTGAAATTAAGACGAATCAAGATTTGACTATGGGACTTTTGGTTAGGACTCGAGATGACTCATAGTAAATCAGGGCTCAGGATGAGCAGTTAAGATTGACTTATAATGATGATTTCTGACACAATCGACCATTTGATTGAGACATGTTTGGCACCTGGGATGCCAAAGATTGAAATCGTGTCAAGGACTAATGTGTTATGAGTTTATGGGTTGGTATTTTTTAATCTTGTTTATTGGAAGTATGTTTAAGATGGTTTGTGTCACTTTTACTTCATGATTAGAGTTCGGGTAGAGACCCGTAGTACATCGCGATTTGGACTTAGGAGATGGTCCAGTGCAGTGGGACGCCAGTTGGGTCCACTGGGTAATAGAGAGCGAAGGTTCATTGCTCAGTGATGCTTCTGATTGTGTCATAAAGAAATAGTTATATCGATTGATTGATCCAGTGATAAGTGAGATGATACCAGTTGTATTGCAATGGAGTATGGATTGGGGATGTGACAAGCGAGGGAAAAAATGGTAGGCCCGTGATGGACCGTAGGGGGCGTGGATGCGATTGAGACCACATGCCTGAGGATTGCAGTTACTTAGCAGGAGGCCTGAGTAGCCCCTTGAGTGATGACATTACTTATGGTCATGATGTTGTCTTTGGTAGGTCCCGGGCTATCCACTCTTCCATGTTTTGGGATTGTGCATTGGATTTTCCATGTTCGTAGATTGTATTGGACATATATGAAGATGTCCGTGATTGGTTCAGTTATGGCAGTCGGTGAGCCAACTAGAGCTACGGATGTGATAACATTGATGATATTTAGGTGGTACCCTTGTTAAGGAGGTAACCAAAGATAGTGAAAATGGTGAGACGTAAGGGGGGGTAGACCTATCGATGTGAGGCTACCCAGGATGACAGATGTGAGTAGCCAAATGGCTGACCTCTAGACTTGAAGGATTTGGATGTACTCCTTGGGATGGACTGATTGATGATGCAGGATACCTTTATTGAGTATGTCGATTTGAGATGTCAAGTGTAAGGTACTCAAGTTCACTGGTTAGAAGTGTGATAGATGTGATTCATATCTGAGATGCCTAGTGATGGCTGATGAGGTATCCTGAGGTTTTGCCAGGATGCGATTGAGTTTATGATGGAAATTATGTCGTGTATACGAATTGTTTCTCGGACACTTTGGCATGTGGTATCGACGGAAATCCTACGGACTAAAGGTACAAGTACAAGACTTAGGAAGCACGGGTTCATTCGGCTCAGTGTTGTCGTAGGGAACCCAAACGGTATGTGTTGTGGCCTGTTAAAAATATGTAATTATGGGGCCGCGCAAGAGTGGCCAATAAGGTGATGATTAACAGTCATGAGTATAAGCGAAAAATAGAATATGCGGACTTGATATGGCTAAGGGTAGCCAATGATAATGCCTTCGGATAGGCACATGGACCGGTTATGCTTGTGTATCGATGAGTCAGATGTTCTGACCATATTTGAGTGTTGTATGGTACCATGATTGACGGATACTTGGTGTATTCATACATACAGAAGGACATGTAAAATCCTGGACCGAGATATTGAATGCCCTCAGAAAGAACTGGTTGTATGAGCGCTAGGTCTGGTCGACCAACGTAAGTTGTGGAATCGATAAGAATAGTTGGGATTCGTGTGAATCCTAGGAGAATCAAATATGTTGTTCAATGGAAACCGATTAAAGACTGTTAGGGGAAATTATGAGTTGGTTTCAGATTGGTTGAACATAGGATTGTTGAGGGGTTCTCTACCATGTTTTGCTAATTATGAAGATTGACCCCGAAGGAAGTCAGAGTTATTGGAAGCGAAAATTGAAATAGAATGATTGCAAGTGCAGAACGAGTGATTTATGTTCGATGTGATCCTTTCTGTGTGCATGGTGAGATGTCACTATGCGATTTGGGATTTGGTGAGGTGTGCTTCAGTAGCTAGCTGACCCCTCAGGAGTTTTACTTTTCTTGCATGATTTGAGATCGATCATAGTGACCCATAGATCGAGTATGCAAAACCATGCCTCTAGAAAAGAATGTATGAGTATGGTATTGACCATCATGATTACAAGTGATTGATAACCAGAAAGGCTTAATGTGTGATGAGACGATGGTCGGGATACATTGAGATTATGACCGCATTCTCGGGTCAGGTATCATTCGTGGGAAGGCTAATGAGATAGTTAGTCAGGAATTGACATATTTAACAACGTAAGGAAAAGTGAACTCCTATTATTAATGGAACTCCACAGGATTGGAGTGGTACATGATTTTGATCAGTTGGACTATTGGGATCCAGCTGCAGAATCATACTTATGGATGAAGTCGAGGTTAAAGAATGAGTATGAGTTGTGATATCATATGAATGATTGTACTAAGTGCCCGTTATTGGCAGCCTGGGGGGCATCAGGGAGGCCCTTGAGGATAAACATAACAGATTGAACGAGGGGAATGAGTTCCCGATTTCTTGAACCTTATGAGGTTATTTGCCTTATACTTTCAGCCATTATACCATGTCATGAGTGGATGACAGGTAATTGGGATGATGATACTGGTCCTTATGACTTTTAAATTGTGTATACTCGGACGTTGAGCGAGGCTCCGTATTTCGAGTAGGCTTGGATATGATTGCCCCTGGGGCAAGAGTTACAGAGAGATATGTCCCGATGTTGACCCAGTGACAGAGACTGGATTGTTGAGTTTCCATAAGTTTGATTGGAATGGACATTCGATTCGGTTGAACCAGAAAGGTATGCGAGTGCTTGTGTTTCTGGTTCATATATACGTGCACTTGATTATGGATATGACTATCATGGTATTACGGATTAGATTTCTGGTTCACATACATGTCCTCGGGAGAATGTACTAATTAAAATTTCGAGGACGAAATTCTTTAAGGGGGGAAGGTTGTAACGCCCCGGAAATTCGAAAAAGGAAAATTTGGAAAAGGTGAAAGAAAATGATGATTTTGCCTCTGGAATTGGGCGAATAGTTGACTTTTGGTTGAAGCGGTCAAACGGATTTTGACCAATGACCGTGACATAATTCGGGACGTCACGAGGTCATGGACAGGTGGCACGCCCGATTTCGACATTCGAGGAGAAAGTTATGATGTTCGGAAGTTAAAGGGTAATTTGGTAAATTGGTTAAAAATGGGCCAATTGTTGACTTTTGATCGGGACCGTGTTTGGACTTTCCGTAAGTACCCTTGGGTAGGTCTCGAGACGCTGAATCCGTAGACGGGTGGCATGCGTCAATCGGGGTTCAGATGAAAAAGTTACGGGCCCGAGAACATGAAGGGCAATTTGGTAATTTCTCCAAGAAGGGTATTTTAGTCAATTGTGCTTTAACGGTGCAAAATTGTCCTTTTGTTAAAATTGATGACTCAGTAAATTGAATGACTTATGCAGCTTATTAAGTGACATTTGTCACTCTAAGAAGAAGATTAGTGGCTGAATTGGATGATGAGGCACATATGATGGACGGTGTGGATTGAAACTGGGAAAAACAAATAAATCGTGTGTGTGTTATGCAGCTTATTAAGTGACATTTGTCACTCTAAGAAGAAGATTAGTGGCTGAATTGGATGATGAGGCACATATGATGGACGGTGTGGATTGAAACTGGGAAAAACAAATAAATCGTGTGTGTGTCCATGTAAACCTGTGTGGGTGTTTTGGAAAAACAGAGAGTACCCTATAAATCCACACAAAACCCATTAGTCTCTTCTTCTCTGATTGATCACAACTAAGAACGGATGAATGGGGAAAACTGGAAAGGAATGGAGAGGATGAGATTGGGAGGAAAACGAAAGAAAAAGGGGAAGGAAAACCCAAGAAAAAGGGGAAGGAAAACCCAAGAACCCGAGACCCTTCAAATTGTTTCAAAAATTCGATTTAATCTTTATAGCTCGAGATGCTGCAAACTGAGATTGAAATAAGTCCTCTAAGATCATTCTGACTGGAAACAACTCAAATTCAACGACAAGTGGTGTCGTTTGGGCCTAGAACGGACATGGCGGACTTTGGACATTGTCGAGCTTGGGTTGAGTAATTGGGGACCAGTCCTTGTGAAATTGATTGCGAAATCAACTTTAGCATGAGCCTACGACGCTGTGTGACTCATTAATTGACGGGTTGGATGATGGTTTGAAGAACTCGACGATGAACAGACTTCGAACCTGTGAGACTTGATCGAATAGACTGAGGTAATTAGTGATGAAATTGACATTACAGATCTCCAATTAAAGGTAAAACGATCCTATTAGCTTACTCAATTGAAGAAATTGACTCAAAATTGTGGAAGATTAAACCGGGTCACCTCGCGGGTCGCAGGGTCCGTTTACCAGGTAAACTGCGAAGAAGACACTGTTCATGGTACTGTAGCTAGCGCGTGGCTTCCACGCGCAGCCACTAACGGTGGCGCGTGGGGGCGCGTGCGTGGGAATTTCGAGGTGAGGTCAACATGAGTTTTGTCCTATTTAATGTAACGAGCATTTTGGCTCTGGTTTCGAGGAAATCAGACACCGTTTCGATATTGTTTCGAGGGTCCGAAGGTTTATATCATGTTTAAAATATATATTTAAATCCTGGAAAAATTGGGGAAAATTATGGGAAGTATATTGAGATGTTAGTGACCCGTGATAATGACTTTGGACAGGAATGATGACGTTCGGAATTTACAGAAAAAACGTGCAGCTCGAAAAGCCAGCGATATGGACGGTGTGTGAGTGGGCTTTTGTTTTCTACCCTAAATGCATGCATATATGTTTTAACTGCTTTTAAATTCTTTATGATATGATTTAACTTGATTTGCTGTGATTGATGATGTGATATGATGATTTCCGGATTTTGTAAATATTATATTATTTTGGGAATATTATATTATTTTATATTGCTTTGGGCACGATTTTTGAGAAAATCATAAAATTGTGATTTTGGGCGATGGCCTGGGATTTGAGATGGTTTTTGACTCGGAATTTAAGTTACGTGATTTAATTGATGAAATTGATTTATAAATTATAGGTTGGACATTGTGTTATAAATGGATTTGTGGAACTTACTTGTGCTTTATAAAAGCTATATTTTGGGCAGAGGCCCTGTTGAAATATTGATTTGATTTTGAGATTTAAATGGTTTTGAAATGAGACTATTGGCTATTGGTGACTGTTCCACATGTACCATCCTCTGTGATTTGATGGTCTCCTCCAGACGTCGTAGATCCTGGAGTCACGATCCACTGCCTGGAGATGAGTAGCTGTGAGGGGAGGCTCAGTCGTAGGAGTGTGAGTTTATGATGATATCCTCCAGACGTCGTTGATCCTGAAGATGATATCACCCAAGACGTCGTTGATCCTGGGAGGTACTCGGATGTGAGACACCCGAGTTGCACGCGTTGCATTGTTATCGTGGCGGGTTATTGGATATTGAGATTGGATGTTGAGGATGGTGGTATCATGATTGATTTTGAATTGTATTAGCTGTTTTATTTTACCTTTGATTTCTATGACTCATGTTTTATGATATGCATGCATGTTTATAAAACTGGAGGGTAAAACTGTTGTTTGAGAAATGTATTTCTAAAACTTTCTTTTTGTCCACTCACACCTTTTTGTTTTATTGACCCTCCAGGTCGTGGCGCGATGATCGAGGCTATTCAGGAGATGGAGGCATGAGTGGGCACATGTACGGTTATCCCTTGTTTGGCAAGTGCTGAGGGTCATCTCAGAACTTCAGTTGACTTGTCAAACGGAAGCAGGACTGGGCACGGTTATCGATGTCCCTCGGGGACGGGTCCTGTCACATTGATCTAGGGACATTGACTTGGTTGGACCTTTGGGAGACTTGTGATTTGAGACCCCGGGTAGCACGCGCGTAGCTTTAGAAACCGTGACAGGATTGGTTATGAGATTTAAATTTATATATTATATGATCGGATTTCTGGTTTTGGGTTGTGTCCCACATGGATTTGGGGAGTGGCCCTTATTGACACGACCCACCCCCAATCCCCCAGGATTAAGGGCTAAGTCATGCTCCCGTCTAACTTACGCGTGACACGAAGGCTAAACCGACGTCCAATCTCCATGTAACACGTAAGCCGGACAAGAAATTTTCAAATGAACCGTCAAAAAGTTCCGGACTTCCCAGAGCGTGCATAATCTACTATGGATCGCGTGTGTGATGTTTCCGTCTCTCTCTACCAACATCCCGCACCGTAACAACCTGGAGGGTATCGAAAACATAAAAAGACTATGAGTGGACAAAAATAAAGGATAAGTTAAGAAAAACCATTTATTAAAAAAGACATTTATACCCTCCATTCAAAAACCAATGCATGCATATAAAATCCATGTCATAAAACCACTTTAATCCAAGTTTGTAACCATTCATAAAACCAAAAGCCAGAAGTCTTTCCACCTTCTTAAATCCCGGGCCTCAGCCCAAACCATCGAAAAACCATTAGTGAAAACCATCATTATTAAACATCATCAAGTTATCTTTGAAAAACCAAAACACATTTGAAAACACATTTCCATCCATCGAACCTGCTGGATCTATCCGAGTCTTTAAACTCCCGAGTCATTAAACTCAATCCAGGCCTCAACATAATTCGAGTCTTTAAACTCTCGAGTCTTTAAACTCAATAGGCCTACGGGGGAAATCACAATCTCCGAGTCTTTAAACTCCCAAGTCTTTACACTCAATTCGGGTCTTTAAACCCAATCAGGGCCTGCTCCTGTCATAATCATATCCGGGTCTTTAAACCCAATAACCAGATCCGACAAATCCAATTCAAAACCATTTTAAAACGATTTCCAAATCCATGTCCAAATCTGAATTCGAAATCACCATTTCGAATTCCAAGCCGAATCCGAAATCAGCATCCCGAATCCAAATCCAGAATCATATCCAGAATCCATTTCAAAATCCGAATCTGAAACCATCATTTCGTAGGCTAGCATTCGGAATAATCATTTCGAACCCAAATCCAGAAATTCACTTTCAGTTCCAAAAATCGAATCCCGAATCGTCATCTTGAAATCCGATTCCAAAACCTGAAATCACGTTTATCGAAATCATTTTTATGAACTGGGCCTCAAGTCCGAAATCACTTTTCCAAAATCCATTATAAATCATTTTCATCAAATCATATTTTAAATTCCAAAATCAAATCATTAAAACCATCATCAAACCATAGCGGAAAACTGTATCTCGTAAAACGTGCACTTTCGTAAATATCTCAAAATTCGTGCAAACCCGTAAATCATCAAGTTCATAATCATAATCATATAAATCACGTATAGAAAGCATATAAAACATTTATGCATGCATCATAAGTTTTAAAGCAAAGTCCACTCATAGACCATTAGCGTCGCCGCCTCGATACGCGTGCACTTATGACGTTCCCGGCTAATCCGCTATCATTGGCTTTTCCGAACGTGTCCAAATCTCATAATAAGGTCACTAACTACTTCATAAAGCTTATACTAAAACCCCGTATATTTCTCAAAATTTTAACTATTTTTAACCGAGCCCTAAAACTTTCGGACATCCCGAAACATATCGAGACGATGTCCGATCGACTCGAAATCAGTGCAAAAATGTTCGTTACATCGAATACTTTAAAAGTCATGTTGGAACCATCCTCAAAAACCATGCCACATGCTGACACGCGCCACCCAAAAGGGTTGCGCATGGGCCTCACGAGCGACAACTGTTCATCCTTGTCCTCTCGCCGAACCGGGTCCAGATCGGTTCGGTTCAGGCTGGTCTAATTGAACCGGCGATCACGGTTCATGGCCATTCCACCCTTTCTCCAACCCAATTTCAGCCCTATTTGATCTTATCCTTCCCTTTAAGCCTTTCCAAGTAATCCATAAGTTCCAAAATGAGAAAAATAAGTCAAAACAATATACCTTAATCGATTGTTGGACCAGCCGACCACCACCTCGACGGTACCCTTGCCTCCGGCCATCTTTCAGCTACTAAGTCAGGACCCTTAGGTCCCTAGCAACCTCAGAAAGATTACTAGAGCAACAAATCCACTCAACGGCCACCAAAACCCGACATACCATCTTACACCTCAAAACACTACAGTGACGATTTGAGGTCTTACCTGCACTGTCGAGCTCCGTCGTGGTCTCTTCCGTCAACACCTCACCTCTTTCTCACTTCCTCATCAGAAATAGGGAGCCAGAAACACGTTTGAGGGGGAATGGATCACGATGTAACTGTCCCCTATTTTGTTTTGTTTCCTCACGGTTAAGACCACCGTCCACGACCACTTATAACGGTGGCACCACCATGCCGCCACCAACCATCCACTCTCGATTTCCAGTTTTTCTCAAAGGCTCAGGCTTTATGGGAAAAGGGATCATGATCACACTCACAAGCCCTCTATCTTCTCTATTTTTGTCCAACCCGTGCACAACATAACCCATCCTCTTTTAAACTCAAGTGAGGTGGCAGGGAGGATTCCACAACCATCTAGAGAGGGACACATGTCAAGAATCTGGTGGTCACAGCTTTCAAAACAGCCAAGTGTCCCAAGTTTACTGGGCACTAATCCCAAGGCAGCCAATGGACCAAAATTCCCTTTATTGCGCAAATTACCATTTTACCTTTCATACGTTTAGACCACGAACTAAACCGTCTCACGTCTAATGGCAACGTGCCGCCTGTCAATGTACTCAGGGAATCGAGACCTACCTAATGGTCCTCGAATTACGAGAAAAGTCTATGTCGTCTAAAAAGTCAACCATTTGCCCTATTTCAACCAAATTACCAAAATATCCTCAAAATTCTGAACGTCATAACCTCCTCCTTGGATGTCGGAATCGGACGTGCCACCTGTCTATGAACTCGTGACGTCCCGGAATACGTCACAGTCATTGGTCAAAGTCCATTTGACCGCCCGAACTAAAAGTCAACATTTTTGCCCATTCCAAGGGCAAAATAGTCATTTCACACCGTCCGTCCGAAATCTCCCAACTAATTACTAATTAACTTCACTAATCCGTCATTAATCACTAATCTCATCCTGATTCCCGGGACGGGTCGTTACACTTATGATTCGTTTCATTTGCGGTTTTGGGCCTAGGCCCTAATGGTTTGATAACTATTTTTTGAATGCATGCATGCTTTTTAGTGAAGGGTATAAATGACTTTCGTGAAAATGTTTTTATAAGTTAATTGTTTTGTCCACTCGCAGCTTTTAAATGTTTTTACTGCCATTTAGGTTGATCGCAGATACGGGATGTAGCAGAGACAGAGACATCACATACTTCCTCTAGATCCTGGCGTGCTCTGAAGTCCCGAGCAGGCTAAAGTTGGAATTTCCCTTGTCTGACACTCCGTATCAAACGTGATCAGCCGTGTCCCGTGTTAATCCCCGGGGGGATTGGGACGGTTCCTGACAAGTGGTATCATAGCAGGTTTTGCTCTCAGAGCTACGCGCGGGTCGAGGATGTGATGTCTCTATGGGCTGTAGTTTGTTATCAACCTGATAGTTAGGATGCCAGTACGATAGTTAGTAGGATTGAATCGTGGATCATTTTTGTTCGGAATTTGGTGCCTGGGGTTGCCATAGTTCTATCGTGGTTGGCAGTGTGGGGCCCTACAGAGAATTAAACGTAATAATACTTTGGACTGTTGGTCAGTGAGGCGGTTAGGTAGGGATCGTCTTTTACGATACTGTAGGATCGGCTTTGACGATAGTTAAGAGTTGTGACCATTAGATGGTCGGATCTTGTTGAGTTAGATGGCTATGCTGCAGGGAGCAGCCGGGTTTTCTCGAACCCCAATTGAGTGTTGGAACTTCTTTGCGTAATGGTCAGGAAATGTAAACCCTAGTTGAACTGACTGTAGGATTGGATTAACGTCCTTACGATGTCAGGACCGCGTGGTCGTTTAGATTGTGAAATATACTGCCTTCTGCAGTTGGGTTCCAAGGAACCCTAGAGCGTGGTATTGGAATCCTAAGGTATGAGGTATGGTTCGGAAAGGTGATTTGGCGACTGGGTTGACTTTTCCGACTTTTCGGAGTCGAGACCTTCCGTTGGTCTAGTCATGTCACCTTTAGTGATGGGACTGTACTCTGCAATTGAGGTTGTAGTAATCAGTTAGACCTAGTTGGTTATCGTGCTACTTAGTTGTGAGGGATTGTTGATGCAACTAAGGTCATGGGTGACCTGCTAGATGATATTGGTTGAGTTGAGTTAAGATTGGTTAGAGATTGGTTGGATAGGTTACCAGGGTTGGTGCATGTCGATGGAATCCTAAATTGGGGATACTGAGTAGTTAGTACGGGTGATTGATTCCGTTGGATGCGGAGTCCCGATAGCGATGTTTGGTGGTTGGGTCTGCACGAGTTCGTTGTAGGCGCTACCATCGAGGATGGAGGTAGTTGTGGTTGTTGAGGATCAGGGGACATTCAAGGAACATTTTCCCTTTTCTTCGTTGAGCTGTCAGAGTAACTGTACTCATAGTAATTGGGTACGTGGGAGATAGAGTTTCTCTAACTTGAGTAGAGGTATGGGGTCGTTTCTCGGTATGAGCAAAGATCTAGGGTTGTCTGATTCACGTAGTGTGTGCTGATGCTGATGCTAGTGCTAGTGATTGTGATGACATTGAGTCACGAGTCGGGATGTGACTCCGTCGAGATGGGCATGTGTTCGGTATTTGTGGTTCGGCAGAGGATCAAGGATATAGTTGGAGTGGACGAGATCTAGTAGGGATTGAGACGTGAGGATCGAGTAGTAATGATCCACATCCTTTTGGATGTACATAAACAGTATAAGCCAATAGGCGAACTTGGTAGGGAGTTAGATTGGTTACGGACATGTGGCTGATGTCCGAGTGTGTTGGTTTCGACATGGCTGGAATTTCAGAATCGAGGGAGGTTGTGATTGAGGCGACGAGGGGAGTACTTGTTTCCACACTGGTAACGGGTATTTCGAAGTCATTTGGGGTGACAACTCATGTTCTTCCATGGCAGGTGATGGTTGTTGTCACCAGTACGTTGATCGTGTATTGGTTGGTGGACCTGTGATTTGTTTTGGTGTCATCATCTTAGATCATCCTTGATTTTCCTAGGTGGAATGACAAGGATCAATACGAGGTAATTTGAGAGAACCCACAGTCTCGAAGTGTCTTGTCGTTAACTGATCTATTAGATGTGGGAATTGGTTGAGGAATGTGGTGACTGACGAAGGATTCAAGAGGGTGTAAAACCCTATGATCATATTTCAGGAGAATAGTTAACCGAAGTAGAACTTGTGTGGATCCTAGGTGGATCGGGATTGTGATGTTTTGGACATTGGGCATTGAGAAAATCGAGGATCATGATCTTGATGGTCAGGTTAGGTGGAGAGTTTATTGCCCTGTCTTGGATATTTGGTTATGGGAATGTTGGGACGACTTTTTTTCGAAATCAATCCGGTATGAAACGGTAGTTGACTGAACCGAGGTGTCTACGATGTGTCTTGGCTTTTTGGCTATGTAGATGATGAGACTGAACTTCCTTTCAAGGTTAATCCCGTATGGTATACTAATCGAACAAGTAGGTCTCTGACGGGGTCGGATTTGGTCAACCATAGTGGTGTGAGTGATGGGATTGGCTTCCCTATGAAGTCAATCGAATGTAATGTGTTAATCGATTGAGCAGGTAACTGATAGGTTCGGAGTTAGTGCGTCTCGGTAGACGTGGGTAAGATTGGATGCCATTTTGGCATGAATGGGTACATTTGGGTAAGCGTGAGTGGGATTGATACGTATTGGATTAAGTGATTGGAAGTAGACGTGGTGATACTGGTCAGTTGACCGTGGGACTCGAATTGGACGATGGATTGGAGTTTTTGATTCTGTATAGTACTGGATTGGACAGATGGACTTCAAAATCGAAACGTGTTTGGCTACGACCTAGGTTGTAAGCTGGTTGGTGGATGTATGTACGTACCTGATACGTTGTTCGAGGAACGATATTGGACAGGCTTGTGGTGCCTGGTGACAGTATATAAGATATACCAAGGGTACGTTGGTGAATGTGTTGGTAATTGGCTCAGTTCCTATACCATTAGATTAATCGAGGAGGTGAATTGGACATTGGATAATGTGCACTAGGTTAGGGTGTTTCTGATGGATCCAGTTACACATAGGTCGAGTACTTTTTCGGTGTACGTATACTCAGGTTGAGTAAGTTGGTGGTTAGAGTAACCACAAACGAGTATGTAAAGTGTCAGTTTTTGACTGGCGACTGTCAAGTGGTGACAGTTGGCGGAATGCTTCAACGTGGTTTGATGAGTAAGATCTAGTGACTTCCAGTGGGAGCAGCCTTCAGGATAAATTTGGGATTGAGAAAGGAACCGTCGAGTTGTTTGTGTCAGCAAAATGGTGGAATGGTCGAGTGGTATCAACTCGGAACGTGTTATTACTATCACTCGACATGGTCGAGTGTAGTCGATGCGACGTAAGTGTTAATGGAACATCTGGGTGCAGACAAGTATTGTGTTGACTAGTGGGTGTACTAGTGTACACGTGTTGTGAGATCGAATTATTTCCTACGAGGTGGATGTAGAATCGGTAGAGTTGGAATTTCGAGGACGAAATTAATTAAGGAGGGAAGGTTGTAACGACACGGCTTGAATTTCGGGATTAGATTAATGACTAATCAATGATTAGTGAGGTTAATCGGTGATTAGTTGAGCGAAATCGGACGGACGGTGCAAAATGACTATTTTACCCCTAGTCGTGGGTAAAATGTTAACTTTTGACGTGGGAGGTTTGATGGCTGAGGACCAAGGACCGTTACGTAGATCGGGTCGATACGAATTCATAGACAGACGACACGCCAAAATCGGACGTCGAACGGAAATGTTATGGTCACGGAAGTTCGATTGCACTATGCACACATTAAGAGGCAAGGATTAGGTGGAATTATTTGATTTGTTGACTTTTTAAGTGGGACCCATGGATGAGTGACAAGTGTCACTCATCCAATTGGTCATTAACCCCAAATTGTTGATCTCAACATTGATTGGTGAGATTAACATTAAAATAATGGTTTTGGATTATTTTATAATTTCTTCACCCACCTCTCATCCTAACCATTCATCTCCCCCATCCATTTCCTTCTCTCTCTCTCTCTCTCTATCATCTGATCATCATCAAATATTATCTTCTTTTTCATCTCCTAAACTGAGCACCCTTCTTATTTTCTCTCTGAACATACCCGAACACAAACCCACCACCCTACCACCATATTCATCTGTGTTTGTGTGTGTGCAACTGTGAGAGACTGAGATTGACCTGAGGCTGGGGGGAGGGGGGGGGGGGGGGGGGGAGGGATGGGGGGAGTGGGGCAGCAGTGAAGGCCGGCCGCCGTGGACGGCGGCGATAGTCCAGGTAACCGAGAACCCTGAGCTTTCAAAAATTGGAAATCGAGTTTTGATTGTTGTTTGAGCCCTCTTTTGATTCTAATGTGACCTGGGGACAAGGAAGACTCGATAAGGACTAATTTAGAAGGAAATTGAAGGCTGAGGGATGGGAAAACTGAGCTTGAAGGTCAAGCTCACTGTTTGATCATGGAAGGTGAGTTCTAGTTGGGGTTTCACGTGTTTTGGAGTCTTAAATGGATAGGAAATGAGTAGGGGAAGGTTTAGGAATCGAAATGGACAACAATGGAACGAAAATATGAGAGATGGAACCCTGGACCAATCGCATCGATCCGGTCTAGTCGAGACCCAGTGAACCGGTTTAGACCCGGTACGCTGGAGGTTGGGGGTTACACTGTTTGGCGTGTGGGCTTCACGCACATGGGGATTCAGACCGTGCGTGGGGGGCTCCTGAGGGGAATCTTTAGGAAACTGACAACATGTGAATTAATCTATTCGATGTAACGAACATTTTGGGACTGGTTTCGTGTCGATCGGACATCGTCTCGATATTGTTCGGGACGTCCGAAGGTTTAGGATCGGGTTTAAAAATAGTTAAAAATTCTGGAAATATACGGAGTTTTAGTGAGAGGTTAATAGGATAGTTAGTAACCCTAAAAAGTGATTTGGATAGGTTTGAGAGTCCCGGTGATGGTGTTTGGCTCGGGAGAGCCATATGGCACGCGTATCGAGGCGGCAGCTCGGACGGTCTGTGAGTGGACCTTGTTTTCTAAATTGATGCATGCATAAATGTTTATTATGTGTTTTAATATATGTTTTGTGATGCCATGAGTGCATTTATGTGTGTTTACGTATTTGCACGTATTTCAAAGTTTCAGCCTTATATGGTGCTTATATGTGTTTGTGCTTTCTACGATAGTTTAAATGAAATGGTTTTGGATTTAAAAAAGATAAACTCCCGCATGATACCCATTTGGTTTTGCCTCAAGCATATGGCCCTATTGATGATATACGGGTCTGAGTCGTGGTCACGATGAGTGCTATGTGCACGGCGACGGACGATAAGACGCTCGCCTCCGAACTGGGATGTGTTCCTTTCAAAGAGGTCACGATGCACGACCCATTGTCGACCAGCCACTGGAGGCTTGAATTCCGAGTGCTGACGGTTTAGGATATCGATCGGTGATGAATGCACCATGATCTAGTGGTGGTCGCGTCGGTTGATTCGTTCACGGCGACATACTAGGATTTAGGACGATCCTGGACGGATGGTTGTACGCATCACTACGATCAGAGTCGTGACTGACCTTGAGATATCGGGCATGATGCCCAGTTGAGTTATGAGTTCGGGCATGAGGCCCAGTTGGTTTATGTTTATGATTTCGGGTTGGGGACCCTAAATGGATTTTCTGGTTCATGACGGTTTATGGGGACCGGGTATGAATCCCTTGAAAGGTTTGAAGAATGTTTTCGATATATATATATACATATATTCATATACCTTCCTTTATTTGGATTGTCTCCTCCGGGGAGGGTCGTTGTCCTGGGTGGACCCCGGAGTAGTCACGGAGCACTAACTGAGTGGAGTCGCCCTCGTTCGGTACCTTACTCCCAAGAAGGCTTATGGATTATAACCCCTAGGAAGGGTCATTGATCTACGGACATTGACCTGGGTGGACCCTAGGGAGACTTGGGATTTGAGACCCCAGGTAGCACGTGTGTAGGTTTAGAAACTGTGACAGGATTGGTTATGTGATTTATATTTATATACTATATGATCAGATTTCTTGTTTTGGGCTGAGTCCCACATGGATTTGGGTAGTGGCCCTTATGATTGGTTTCATTTGTGATTTTGGGCCAAGGCCCTAATGGTTTGATAACTGGTTTTCGAATGCATGAATACTTTTTAGTGAAGGGTATAAATGTCTTTAATGAAAATGTTTTTATAAATTAATTGTTTTGTCCACTCACAGATTTTAAATGTTTTGACTGCCCCTCAGGTTAATTGCGGATGCGGATTGTAGCAGAAACCGAGACATCACATACCTCCTCCGGATCCTGGCGTACTCTGAAGCCCCGAGCGGGCTAAAGTCGGAATTTCCCTTGTCTGACACTATGTGTCAGACGAGATCAGGTGCGTCCCGCATTAATCTCGGGGGAATTGAGACGGGTCCTGACAACATGCCTGAAACAAAACCAAATGGGTCTCAAGCCCAAGTTTATCCTTTTTAAATCCAAAACCATTTCATTTAAACCAAAAAAGAAAACACAAACTCGTATAAGCACCGTTTAAGGCCGAAACCTCGAAATACGTGCAAATACGCAAACTCACACAAATGCACTCATGGCATCACAAAACATGTTCATAAAAGTATATAAAATAGTTATGCATGCATCAATTTAGAAAACCAAAGTCCACTCACATACCGTCCGAGCTGCCGCCATGATACGCGTGCCATACGGCTCTCCCTGGCCAATCACCATTACCGGGACCTCCAAACCTGTTCAAATCGTTATAGAGGGTTACTAACTACTTAAATAACCCCTCACTAAAGCCCCATAATTTTCCCAAATTTTTAACTATTTTTAAACCCGATCCTAAACCTTCGGATGTCCCGAAACATATCGAAACGGTGTCCGATCGACACGAAACTAGTCTCAAAATGTTCGTTACATCGAATAGATTAATTCACATGTTGGAACTTCCCCCAAAAGTGGCCTCACACGCCCCCAAATGTGGCCTGAAGTTCCTGCGTGTGAAACCCACGCTCCGGAACAAGGTCATCTTCAAGCTCGGTCAGGTAGGTCTCGAACCAGCCGGTCAGGTCCAACTGCACAACCGATCCGCCTGAACTGGCGTGACCGGTCCAGCCTTGTATCTCCTTCATTTTTCATCATTTTTCATCTATTCCAACTCCTATGGCTTCCTAACAACATTTCCAATCTAACTATGTTCTCAAAACCTAGAAACCAATCCTAAAACCTATTGGTTCTGAAAACCATTTTGAACCAAAACTTCCATTCTAGGTTTAGGGCACTTCTAGGGGTTAAAGCTTCACCCTAAGGGTTCCAATAGGTTCCTAGGATCACTAGAAAGAGATTAGGATGATCGATTTGGGCTAACTTGGCCGGAATTGGAATTCGGTGGGTAGCCACCATAATCTCTCCAGCCGCTGTTCCCGGCAGCCTCAGCCGTCCTCAGCCACCAAAACTTCCTCCTAGACCTCCTACCAATCCCCTAAACCCAGCATAACCAACATCTAAGCTCCCTAACGTCCAAAACCCGAATTTGAAATTCAAAATGTACAGGGGGTCGAGTTTTACCTTTTTCCAGTGGTTTCCTCTGCCATCCACGGCGGCTCAGCCGTCACCCTGCCTTACCTTGGTTTACCAGACACCCTCAACTCCTCTCCTGGCCTCAAATTCACAAATGGGAAGGGTTTGGATTTGAGGTCTTGTTTTAAGGGGTTCGGGTTTGGTTGGATATGGAACAGGGAAGGGGGGTACTGATGAATGAAGGAAAAGGAAGGGGCAATGGATGGGTGACACTTGTCACTCATCCATTGGGCCACTTCAAAAGATCTAGGCCCACTTAAGTCCAAAAGGCCCCTTTTTCCTCGTAAAACATATCGCCATAAATAGTACCCTGAAACTTCCGTGAACCGTAACTTTTTCGTCGAACGTCCGAATTCGACGTGCCACCTGCCTATGGACTCGTATCAACCCGATCTACGTAACGGTCCTCGACCCTAGGCCATTGGATCTCCCGGGTCGAAAGTCAACCTTTCGCCTCATTTAGGGGCAAAATCGTCATTTCGCCCTAAACGTTTTTTAAGCCTCGGCTAATTCCCGATTAGCCCCACTAATCCATAATTAAGTCTTAATTAAACCTTTAAATTTGGGACGCGTAGTTACATCTAAGCCCACAGTTTTCACCTTTTTGACATGGTACGAGCTTCAGGAAGCCACTGGGACAGCTCGATCTTGTTTTTATGCCTTTGAATGGAAAACCCGAAGAAGAACCTTATGGGTCCAGATATCTGTTCACGTTTCCACTCTCTTTTTTCATCATCTTGCTTCTCTTTCTCAACCCGGGTTTACTCTCACTATTTCCTGAATTAAGTTTTGGCCTTCCCTCTATTCTCTCTCTCGTTTTCTTTCTTTCTTGCTTATTTTTTTCCTCCATTTTCAGCCTACCTTGCCCCCCAATGCCCAACTTCAACATACATATATGTATATAAAACCTGCATGTCGGTGGCTTAATTGGGAGAGATATGAAGAAGATTCTAGATATAAGCACATGATTCATAAGCTAAAAGGGCAAATTACCATTTTACCCTCCAAACCAAATTACCAGAATGCCCTTGATCTCTTTTAACCCATAAATATCTTATTCGACCTCCGATTGTAGCATGCTACTCATCTACGAACTCAAGATCCCAAGACCTTAGTAGCAGTATTTTCGAAGTACGTAAATGAGGTTCCGGTAAAAAAGTCAACATTTTTTGCCAAAAGTCAACTATTGATTTCTAGGGGCATGTCGGTCTTTTCATTTTTCGAATGATCGGGGTGTTACATCATTACTAGTCGGGGGTCGGATCGTACTACTACAAAAGTTGCCTCATAGCCTGAAGAAGTTCTTTGGGCACAAAGGAAGCGACGAGGCAGAACTTCGGGTGAAGACTATGGAGGAAGCATTTGAGTGGTCATAAACACTTCCTCAATTGACTTGCCTCCCAAGGTAATTGTTTCTTCTGGTGCTTGGCGAAGGGCCTAATTTAGAAGTGGAAAGGCCACAACATGCCATTGGAAACCAGGGGGTGCGTTAGGGTTTTGAACATTTTGAGTATTGCTATACTTAAAGTTTGTATGGTTTCTCTATCTGTATTGAAAGTTTTCGAGTAAAGGTCATTACGTGGTCATAAGCCATCATTGTACTTGTCAATGTAGCTAGCATCTTTAATCATGGCCTTGAATGAAACATACTTGACAAGTCATGGTGGGGTTGGCCTTAGAATCACGAGCTTGCTTAACCATAGCCATGAGTTGAGCTATAATATCATCATTATCTCTATTCACGCTATCAAGTGTCCTAAATTTCTAGCCTCTATAACTAATTTGTTTTTCCCTTTAAGCAATGCTCTCAAAGGCTGTCGTAGCTTCTTCTAGCATGCTCACCAAAACACCTTTGGATTGAGAGTTAACCATAACCTTATCACTATTTTTTAAACCTCCATAAAAGTATAGCATTAATTGGCATGCTTCAATGTTGTCAGGGGTAACTCTTGAATTATTCCATTGAACCTTTACAAGAACTCATAAAAAAGCTCATCCTTAGCTTGTCGTGGATCCATGATTTTAGCTTGGAAGATAAGGTAATTTTAAGAATATAGGAACAAGAATGACTCAAATTGGAGTTCAAATGAAAGAGATGTCTTAATCTTAATATCGGGTCCTGAACTAGGTCCTTAGTGTGTCGATGCGTCACATTATAAGCGCAGACCAAGTACCTTAGATCAGCCCATTCGGGACCTAGAGCCCTTTATCGTGTCCCTAAGATAATGTCCCAGAAGTGCCAAGATTAGGGGCAGGACCTACTAAGTCCTAGACAAGGTTTCTGCTGAAGAGCCACGACACGGCTACTGCAATGAAGAGTCCAAACTGCACCTACGTCGTGTCCCAGGACATGTCCTGATTTCTCCATCCTATGATTATTTGATTGAGACATGGAGTGGGCTTAGACTCCTTTACACATTATGAAGCCATTCATGTGCCAAGGCATGCCATGACTCAACCAAGACATTCCGAGTACCCAGTTCCAAGTTTTATAGATCCTTCTTGAGGATCTACCCTAATTCCAGCATGGTGGTTAACTCCCATCGTTGTTTTGATTGGTTTTTAGAGTGTTTTAGGATTTTACAATTACTTAGGAGTGAAATTGGCACTCTAGAACATTCTAGATTAGCACTCTTACTCCCAATCATTATTGGACATGGTTTTCCTTGTTTATAAAAAGGCATCTATCAAACTCCTAAGACACCAGTTTTACACAGATTCAGGCTTAAAATCATCTTTTTAGCTAATAACGTGAAGCTTGTTCCCGAGCATTCAGTTGTGTTATTGGAGCTATACTTGTAGAATCCCTTTGAGAGTATAATTGTCTTTATTTTTCTAATTTTGCATTCAATACAATTAATGCTTATGTTTATGCTTTATGTTTAGTTTACCTTAGGGTTAGGGCTGATCTTGAAGCCCTAACCATGACACCTTCATGGCTTGGTTTTAGTGCTTGGTTTGATTATTGTGTTTGTCTCGGTAGATTGATTTAATGTGTTATTGAGATTATTTTGTGCTCTTGGAAACTAGCCACTTTTATTTACATGATTTATTGATGCACTTGCATCAAGGGTCATAATAGAAATAATTTGTGAAGAAATCCAAGGCTTACCTAGGGTTACCGTGTAATCCATAGGGTTACTTTAGTGTCATTAAATTATTTTTACACTCAATGCTTTCTTGCATGCTTTGGTAGCTTACTAGAATTATTGCTTAATTGGTTAGGAGTTTAGCAGAATAAGATAACTAAATGTACAAACTAAGAGGAATGAATGTGTGAGGGTGTAACGACCCGTCCCGAATTCCGGGATTAGATTAGTCATTAATCTTGATTAGTGAGGTTGAACGGTGGTTAGTAGGGCGGAATCGGACAAATTGTGCAAAATGACCGTTTTGCCCCTGGTCGTGGGCAAAATGTTGACTTTTTGATCGGGAGGTCAAATGGACTTTGACCGATGACCGTGACCTAGTTCGGGACGTCACGAGTCCATAGACAGGTGGCACGTTCGATTCCGACATTCGTAGAGAAAGTTATGATGTTCGGAAGTTGAGGGGTATTTTGGTAATTTGACATAATAGGGGTCAAATGTTGACTTTTTGACCGGGAGGTCCGATGGACGAGGGCCAAGGACCGTTACGTAGGTATCGTCAATACGAATCCAATGACAGGCGGCATGCCGAAATCGGAGATTCGACGACGAAGTTATGGTCAAGGAAACGAACTAACGAACCGAGGCTCCGATTAAAATAATAATATAATAATAAATAGTGACCGTTGACTGTGCACATCCGGATGAGTGACAAGTGTCACCCATTCCTTGTTTCCAGCTCCATGTTTCCCTCCCAACACCATCATTACAACATCATCATTCCTCCTTCATCATTTTCCTTCCTTTTCCTTTGTTTTTCTTTCAAACCGTGCACAATTTGGGGAGAGGATGAACTGGGAGAATTGGCTCCCTTTCTCTGCCGTTCTTGAGAGAAAAATGATAGAGTAATGGATTGAGATATCAGGGGAAACACGAGGGGTTGTGAGTGTACTGAATTTTGGATTTTGGATTTCGGGAAAATTGGGGGGAAAATTCGAAATGGAAGAATTAGGCCGTGAGGATCGAATTGGAGATTACCTTCAGCTTCCTGGGATCACAACGATCAGAAACGTCGAAAGAACGAAGGGAATTGGTGCTGTTTTGGCTCTGATCACACTTGGTGACAGAGGAGGAAAATCGAGCTCGAGTCGTGGCGTTTGAGGCTTCGAATGATTCAATTGAGGTGGGGAAACTACTTCGCATGATCCCACGATGCTTCTGGGTTCGTCAATTGAAAGAAAACGGTCGTGGTTGACGAAACTCCATGGTTGCACAGTGGACGGTGTTCGAGCTTGTGTCGTGATCATTTAGTGATCAAACGACGAAATTGATGTGGGGGAATTGTTCCTCATGGTACATTGATGCTTCTGGATGCATCAATTGGAAGAAACCTGCATCCATTGAAGGAATCCCATGATTGAACAGTGACCGGAGTGTTCTTCGTGTTCATCGTGGAATCGATGGAATTTGGGTAAGTGTTCGTGTAATTGAGTTTACAGAACTTAAATTAGACTTAAAACGAAACTAACTGAATGCTCAATTGAAGGAATTAAGGCTGAATTGATGGACATTGAACCGGGTCGTCTCGCGGGTAAATTGGATCCGTTTACCAGACATACGGGTTAGAACGATGCACTGTAGCAGGCGCGTGAGTTTCACGCGCAGCCACTCACGGCGGCGCGTGAAGGCGCGTGGGCACGAATCTCGAGATGAGGTCAACATGACTTCTGTCCTATTTAATGTAACGAACATTTTGGGATTGGTTTCGTGTCGATCGGACACCGTCTCGATAGTGTTCGGGATGTCCGAAGGTTTTAAATTAAATTTAAAAATAGTTAAAAATTCGGGAAAATTACGGGACTTTGATAGGATGTTAATGTGGAGGTTAGTAACCCTCTAATGTGATTTGGACAGGATTGGGAGTCCCGATGATAGTGGTGAGGCCCGGGAGGGCCGGTGGCACGCGTATCGAGGCATACCGTTAAAACGGTCTGTGAGTGGACTTTGGTTTTATAAATTTTATGCATGCTTAAATGTTTTATATGGATTATAGTTGTGATTGTATGAGGTTGATTTAGTTGTTGGTAAATTGTACGGTTTCACGTATTTCGAGGCGATTTACGTGCTTGCACGTAAATCGAGGTTTCCGGTTTTACATGGATTTTTCATATTTATAACTTGGATATAATGTGATGAAATGGTTTTGAAATTGGAAATATGAACTCGGGCTTGAGGCCCAATTATGTTGGAAATTTCGGACTTGGAGTCCATTTGAGAATCGGGCGGGGGGCCCAGTTGGTTAATGAAATCGGGCCAGGGGCCCAGTTGATATGAAATCGGGCTGAGACCCATTTGAGTTATGTTATCGGGCCAGGGCCCAGTTGATTTACGAATTCGGGCCGTGGGCCCAGTGGGTTTATAAGTCGGGCTGCGGGCCCAGTTGGTTTACAAATCGGGTCGTGGGCCCAGTGGTTCATAAAATCGGGCATGAGGTCCAGTTGGATAATAAATGTGATTTCGGGTCAGGGACCCTATGTTTAATAATTGTGATTTTGGGTCAGGGACCCTAAATGGAATTACGTGGTTTTATGGAAATTTCGGGCAGGGCCCATTGTAATGATGTGATAAAAGGATTTAAGAAAACTGTTTTCCATATACCATCTGGATACAAGGATATATGATGGTTTCCTCCAGATGTCTGGGACACTGGGGAAGTCATGGTGCATTGCCTGCGAGGGGTCATTGTACGGAGCATCCGGACCGTATGATGACTCAAGAGCAGGATTGCTATGATTGACGTCAGGGACGTCAGACATCAGGGATGTCAGATATATGGACCCGAAGAGACCCCGGGCAGCACGCGTAGCTTATGAAACCGTGAGATATGACGTCAGGGACGTCAAGCGTCTGGGACGCTAAGCATCTGGGATGCTGGTGATGGTAATGGTAAAATATGGATTAATGGATCTATGAAATGGCTTTTCGGTTGGATATGTGTTATGTGGTAAAAATGGATTATTGGTTATGAAATGGTATGTCGGGTCGGGGACCCTAAATGGTTTTGGATTTATGAATTTATATTTATGGCTTTGGGCGGTGGCCCACATGGTTTAATATGTCTGGTGGTGGTATTCCACAGTTTTGGGCTGAGTTCCCACACTTGGTTTTTGGTTAACGGTTTTTGGGCTAAGGCCCTAAGGGCTCGGTTGAGCAAACGTTTTGGTTACTGGTTTTTGTGGCATGCATACGTTTTTATTGGAGGGCATAAATGTCTTATAAATGTATTTGATGAACTTATTGGTTTTTGTTCACTCACAGCTTTTGGTTTTAATGCCCTTCAGGTTGATTACGGATGCGATTGCATCAGAGACTGGGACATTGCACACCTCCTCCATCGATCCTTGCGCACTCTGGATGCTCCGTTGGGCAGTGACTCTTGGTTATCCCTTGTCTGACAACCCTTGTTGGACGGGAGCAGGGCACATTCCACGGTAATCCCGGGGGGATTGTGATGGGTCCTGTCAGAGGGTGATATTAAGAGACCCTTGCATGGGCACTAAACCAAGAAGGAAACATGATAATTGAAGCTTGCAAATCAAGTTGGAAAACATTGTGGTTAGGTTGTGGATAGAGAATTGCCTTGACATGCCTTTTAATCTAATTACAAATCCCACTTATTTGCTTTACATTCTTGCATTAGAAACTATTTCTCTGAGAGAAACTTTTAACTTTAAATACCTTCAACCCCTTCTTCCCTTCCCCCTACATTACAAACTATTGCTCTGAGAGCAACTTTTAACTTTAAACAACTCCAACCCCTATTTCTCTCTCCCCCCTCTCTCTCCCCCCCCCCCTCTCTCTCTCTCTCTCCCCCCCATCCCCTCCCCTCTCCCTCTCCCCCTCTCTCTCTCTCTCTCTCTCTCCCACTCCCATCCCCTCCCCCCTCTCCCCTCCCTTCTCCCTCCCTTCTTTTTGTCTTGTGTCTTTATTTTAAGTGTCTTGCATATCTACTTAGTGTTTGAGTGCCTACATGTGAACTATACAATATAGTGGGCTTACTAGGATATCTTTGTGAATAATGGTGTGCATTTACTTGTAATACTTTTTTTTCCAACAACCTAATTCCGATTTCAGTGTTTCATTCTTCTTCCTTTTACTATCTCATATGCCAAGGACAAGGTACTTCCTCAATGGAGACTTCATGAAAGCCGAATTAGGGGCATCACCTTCATTGATCGATATGCGATTTTTGGGGTCATAAGATTATAAAGGATGGTATGATAAAATAGGTAGAAACAGGTTAGACCATTGGGGTTTTTTTTTTCCAATGATAAGTGGCTCTCCAAGCCAACTGCCTTCGAACCCATCGTTTATATGGTCTTCCTTTGGAGGCTAGGGTTTTGAACCTTAATGGAAATTATGGTCAGTGGAAAATGAATTGGTTGCAACGAGTTTTTTCCTAGAAGATGTGAGTTATATATGCAGTATTCCCTTGAGTACCACGCTTCGTTTCATGGATGGAAGGTATTGGTATCACACTTAAAATGGGAATCACTTTGTGAATTCAGGTTATTATATTTCTTTGAATCAAGTAGAGCTAAGTTTTGAGGAAGGAAAGGGAATGATCATCAGTGATCAGTGTGGAATGGTATTGGAAATTAATTTTGAATTTGAATGTACCCTGTTGACACCATATCTGACCAGACCCACTGTGCCGTATACTTAAAGCTCAGACTCCGTTCAAGGCCTAAAACCACGGTACTTACACAGCCCCAACACCGGGCCCGATGCGGGATGCCACGTAGAAGCCTATCCACCCTCGATCTACGTAACACGTGTCAACATGCAAATCGAGGAGCATTTGTCCCACATCGAACCTATGGGAATTGAACACCCTACCTACCCATACATAAGGGTACACATTTCCCAATAAAGGTAACTAATATTTACTATCCACTATAACTCTGCCAAATTTACCATTTACTGTCTTATCTTACGAACAGAGTTACTGACTTGACCGTTGGAGAACCTTAGGCCGGCACCACACCGGTGCCCGTACTAACGGAAAACCCGTTATTCACTCAAGCTGACAGGTTACGAGGAAGGACACGCGTCATTTGGTATTTGGACGACAAGTAATCGACAGTTGGAACATTTAACGCTTCAACATACCCTAACATATTGAAGATTTTTGGGTGGAATGCAAGCCTAGAGGTCCTCCCTACGTCTTATAATTTATTCAAGAAGCATTTATTCCCTTGGGGATATGTGTTCGCTATGGTAAGAAGCTTGAGGATATCTTTCACGTTATACGGAGCTGCAAGCATAGCCAAAAAATTTGGCATGAAACGACTTTCCCGCTGGACAAGTTTCCAACGGAAGGTTGGTTCATGGACCTTCTTGAGGGTGTGGCAAGTGTCCTCAAATCCTCTGAATTGGATGGTTTTATTTATATATGTTGGTAGCTATGATTTCGTAGAAACAGGGGTACACCGTGGCTCAATCCCACATACCTGCTCATGAGGTGGTAGAGGACATTTATGCTAGCATGGCTAAATATGTAAGCCGTGAATAGGAAGACACCCAAACTAGCTTCAAGGAAAACCAGTCGGTGGAGGAAACCCGTGCTCCACTTTTTGAAATTGAATGTTGATGAAGTTGTTGATCCAGAGGGAATGTATAGATGAGCGTGGGATGTTTTGCGTGACCATAATGGTGTACTAGTGGGTGGTGTGGCAGGGTCAGGCTCAGCTGGTTGCTCTGTGGCAGTGATTGAGCTAGAGGATTTTAAGATAGGACTGATCCTTGCTTAACAGAGGGGATTGCGAGGTCTTACCTTGGAGACTGAATTTCTGGACGCTAAATCAAAGATAAAAAATGCTAGGCAACAGTGGAATTCGGTCGGACTGTCTAGCTTTGGAAATTGGTGCACTAATAAAGGGTAGACGTGCCGGCTTAACCAATTTAATCTATTCTCCTCATTCTGCGAATCGAGCAACTCATGGAATGGCACAAGATGGGTTACATTCTCAAATCTGGAACCTATGGATGGCTGAGGCACCTTTTTGGCTTGAAGTTCAGTTGGAAAATGACTAGCCCTATTTAGTGTTATTTTTTTTCTCTGCTTTATTGATAGTTAAAAAGTACAAAAACATTTGGTAAAAATGAGAAACTTTACTTTTTCTGAAAAACAATGAATTTTTTAGGACAATTTTTAAAAATAACATGCATCTTGCTTTTAAAATTTGCTTGTATCAAAATTATTTTAGTATTCAACTATTTATTATAAAAGAATAACAAAAATAACTTTTCAAAAAACACAATAAAAATAATTTTTCAAAAAAGCACAGCAATACCAAATGGGCTCCTAAAAGTTCAAATTTGTTTAGTGTTTGATGCTTGTATTTGGGTGAAACGCTCTTTTTTCTCATCGAATTTTTCCAGATCTATCTAGATTTTCATGCTAAGATTAGGTTTTCAAGGTGAGGTTTTAATGAAGCCCTAGAAATTTTTTCAACCTCTTAACGTTCATGTTCTTCTCCTATTGTAAATATCTGTATCCCTTTTTAGTTAATAATAATAATAATAATAATAATAATAATAATAATAATAATAAATCCTTCATTTTATAGAGTTCATTGCATTGGATTAGAAGAAAGTTCCTAATTTAAAATTCATTTTTTTGGTACTTTTAGATATGTGGGTACGAGCCCAATTCCTAGCTTGGTGCGCTAGCCCGAGCCCACTTTACGTTAAAAAAAACACAAAAAGGAAACCCTCAGCGGATCAGCCCACTCTACATTTGAAAATAGAAGGAATTAACAATTAGGCCCACACGTTACCACGAGGCTGTTGAATTGATTATGAAGATAAATATCTACATGTTTTATATTACTAATTTTCCATAAATAAGTAGTAAAAACAAGATCTCCGTCAAAACTGTTATTTAAATCTATCATCCATTATCAAATCACCGTTTTCGCTCTGAAGAGATCTTTCATTAAAATTATTATCACAATCAATGATTTTAAGTTCTAAACATGAAAAAAAATTGTAGAAGCTCATATGCATAGGGTGGTAATTTATTAGAAAAAACTCATACACAAACGGTGGTAGTTTAATGGAAAAAGCTTGAGAGAATTTATGCATCAGATGGAGTATTTTATTAGAAATTGTAGTATTTTATTAGAAGCGCATATCCATAATGTGATAATTTAATGGAAACAACTTGACAAAACTTAAAAGTAGAGAATAAATCCTAAACCCTAAACGTAGCACTTCTTTATTTGCAAAGGAAAATAAAGATGTATATGTTCATTTTTAAAAAAAATCGATTTACAACAAACCGAAAGAAAAGTAAATTAGCTAAGATGAATTAGATGGAACGTGTCCATATTCAATCGAAAGAAAAATCAAGTTGGCAACACATTGAGGCTACATGTGTCTAGTAAGGGCACAACCGTAACTTCACTATTCATAACAAAGGAAAAGGGAAAAAAGGGCGCAATTGGGAGAAAAAGAAAAAAAACTATTCATAACAAAGGAAAAGAAAAAAAAAACAGAATTGGAAGAAAAAAAAAAGGGGGCAGAATTGGGAGGAAAAGATTAAAAAAAAAACTATTCATAACAAAGGAAAAAGAAAAAAAAAAGGGCAAAATGGGTAAAACACTATAGGTGACCAGCATTTTTAATATCCCTTTTAGTATAGACTAGCATTTGTGCCTGCGCGATGCTGCGGGTAGCCTACAAAATTTAAATATATAAGAATAAAGCATAAAATCTATTGATTTGTGAATTGAATAAACTATGAGGTTAGATATATATATTTTTAAACTTTCACAAATTAAACATGTACAAATATTAATCAAATAATTAATGTTACAGGGAATATTACCTTAAAGCTACACAAACAAAAGTAGACAGCAAGTGCATCTTGAAAAAAAATCACATAATATGTACATCTGTATGAACTAAGAAAGATGAAATATGCGTAAGTGCGTCAACTCTGACTATTCAATCAATTTGATACTTGGAAGCTATAAATGAAATCACATCCAACCAAAATTTTGATTGTAGATGAGACCTACCTTAGAATAAATAATACACTAAGCTTTGTTTGATCTTCAAATGCAAATATGGAGAGAAAATATAACAAATTCATACGAAGCAAACAATTGTATATAAAGGGACTTAAATAGGGTAAGATCAATGGAAACATATAGTAACTCTTGCCATTTTAAAAGATGGAAATCATGGAAATGTTTTTGAAATAATTCTAAGTTATAAATATGATGTCCAGGTAAGAGTTAAGACAATTTGCAATTCATACAATGAATAAGGCCACAAAATCCTCATGAATAAGAGAGTCTAATCAACCACACTTAAATTCAACTACTAATCAATAATCGAGTTCACAATATAGGTGATTCATTTATAAGTGAATTTAGAACACTAACACGTAAATTAGGTTCAAGCATTGTAATTCATATATAGAAAACAAAAGGAAAAAAAAAATATGCTAGATGAGATAATCGCACATAAAAAGCAATTCAAATACACATTCATGAAACCTATATGGCAATAATACAATATTGAATTGAAAGACGCTACCTTTGAGCGTTTGGGATTAGGATAAGAGTAGGACTGCCAATGGATCGTGTTGTGTCGAGTTCGTGTCGTATCGGGTTCGTGTCGTGACACATACTCTATTTTAACCTATTTAAGCTCAACTCGAACTCGACCTGTTCATTAATCGTGGCAAATCATGTAAACTCGAACCCGACCTGTGTATTAAACAGGTAACCCGAGCCCACCAGTTTAACCCATTTATTAAACGTGTTGTGTTGAATAACACGTTTTAACCTATTTAACCCATTTAACATGTTTAATCTATTTAACATGTTTAACCTATTTAACCATATATCCAACATAATATTTGAAGCAGAATTTCACTAAAATATTATACCAACCATCAACGAATTTCATAATTCATAATTCATAAGTTCATGCAATAATTTAGTATTCATGACCAACAATACAATATCATCAATGTAATATTAAGTTCCAAAAGAAATTAAGCATCACATTTACTCATTTAGTACATAATACCAAATAGAATTAAGTGATTAATTAGCAAACTCTAAGAAACATGTTTCAGCAAAAAAGTATTAAAATTAATTAGATCTTCGTGAATTGCACAAGAACACAGCAACTAATCAGCACCTACAATAAAATGAAGGAAACATTATAATCCAATCTTAAAATTAATAACCCAAAAAAAGATATGCTAGAATGTAATTTTTTAGTACTTAAATACTATTCATCATTAGGAATGGACAGTAAATTAGACTCAAAAACCATCTCCAACATCATCAAACGGAGTTTCCATATGAATAAAAGCGAACACAAAAACCATCTTTTAACAAAAAACAAAGTATAAAATAGTAAATTAGACAGCAAAACAAAACAATCACCACATGTATACACCTTAAACCATCCATATTAATTTTCAAACAAACCAAATTAATCAGCGACACATGGCTCATAAACAATCTGCCCTTATCCATTCAATCAAATTAAGAATGTATTTTATTTATTAATTAACTACTAATCAGAAAGTTAAATGAAAAAAAAAGTAAAACTAAGAAGAACTATGAGTGACAGATGGTAAGTAAGGGTGGATGAGTGAAGAAAAAATAAGAAGATGAACCATAATTATATATAGGCATGATGATCTGTGGACTTACTGCTAAGACAGAAGACTAAACATGATCTACGGACCAATATCTTAATTAGATATGATAGTATAAGTGGAAGCGCCTGTGTGTGTCTTTGGGAGGACCACTACATATATAATTGGTGAAAAAATATATCTGATTAGATCTCCATATATGCGTCTGGGGATCAACCCGATGGAGAGAACCATAGGTTAATACACACCAAAGTATATGCAGCCGAAAGCTAATTACCAGTTATATGAGCTGTCATATACATGACTACAGAAACACGAGAGAGAGAGAGAGAGAGAGAGAGAGAGAGAGAGAGAGAGAGAGAGAGAGAGAGAGAGAGAGAGAGAGAGAGAGAGAGAGAGAGAGAGAGAGAGAGAGAGAGAGATGAACAAAGATAATATGATCAAAATATATTCATCATGTTCAACATTGATACTGTAATGTAATCACAAGATTAATTAACAGATATCAATAGACAGTAGGGTTAAGAGACTTTAACATCAATCTCATGATCATCTCTAAATTTTTTTGCATATATCTTGCATACATATACATTTAAAGGAAGGGAAGACGGCGTGCATATATATATATATATATATGCATGTTGCTTAATTAATTAATTAAGCCTTTTTTGTTTCTGAGTAGTTTTAGCAGAATGATCCATTAGATTTTTATCTAGCAAAAGCCTGGTTATGATGATCCATCACAAACAGCTGGGGAAGATGATGGAATTGCTTTAACTTGTTTAGTAGACATATATGTCACCTAGCACAAATAGCTGGGGAAACTCTCTCGGAGTGAGATATGCAAGTGCAAAATACAGCTGCACTTATTGCGATAGCAACGGGTGTAGGAACCCTGCAAAAAAGAAATTGTAAGGTCGATAAAATACTATAAAAACAAGGAATTTTAAAACCCAGCCTTATCCAGCTCAACTAAACCGTACATTAAATATTTGGATGATTTTTGTTATTTATACAAGTTTCACAAACGCAGTTTCTTCTAACATATATTTCACAGCTTCTACACTTCTTTGGCCCTTCACTATAGACATCTGTTCTTATGATTAAATTAAGCAAGCAGTATATTAGTGGGTGGACCAAACGATACTGGCTTGACGGCAGGTTCCCCTCTCCAAAACATTGTTTACATTTATGAAAAATTGATAAGTATTGACAACAATTTATTCAGAAAAGTTAATTAATTTGTAAGCAAGTTTAGGGGGAATACCATGGATGTTTACAATAACTTAGGAGAAATAAGCAATCATTGTAGGCATATAATGCACCTCTATAAAAGAGGGTGAAAGAAAGGAAAGTAAAATAACCATTTAGTCATGGAGACCATAAAAAACCTGTGGAACACAGTTTCCTCGAGAATTGGAAATTAGGATTATATCCATCAAATGATAGCCATGAATAGAAAACATATATTTTTAGGTCAAATGATAATCATAAATTCCAAAAACATAACTAGCAAAAATTAACAGGGGGTTACTAAAAAGATAGAGCCTAAATCATTATACTGTTAGCAATGGCTCCTCAGAACACAGAGGATCGATTCAACACAGAAGAAGATTACAGAGGCTTCAACCACTAACAGGTACAATCCTCAGAAACTTCAATCTCCTAACTGATGTATCGAGGCTAGCTCGATTGGTTTAGGCTAGATTAGAATAGGTTCTTTTTCTCTCTGTATTTCTGGTTTTAGAATTGCAGAAGATAACTTGATGATCAGATTGTATGAATGTGCATACCAAGTGTTTGTAAAAATGTGTGAATGGAAAAAATATTTGTTTCTGAATTCTCAGTGTAGAAATAGCACTACCCCTGAGTTCCCCTTCTCTGGTTTTTTTCATTAGATTGAATTTAGCATCACATACACACATATATCCGATTCACACTCACTCACACTCTCATTGTGAAACGGTTAGGATTTCATATGACCTCATCACACATCAGCACCTTTACAGCTCTCACACACACACACACACACACACACACACACACACACACACATTCTTTGCTGATTTACATTCAATGCACCTCACTCACACCTGCACTCAAATAACAGAATGCACACACACTCCCTTGCACGTTTACAATTCACTCACACTCACGCACTTGTCACTTGCCACTTGGCAATCCATTTGGCATTGTGCCAAGTCAATTCTCAGGGATTTTCTTAGACACTAACAGCCCCTCCTAAGCCAATCACTGGAACCACTCCCAACAATTTCCTTAGGTAGCAAAATCTAGGATTAGGTAGAGCCTTGGTGAATATATCTGCAATCTGATCTTCAGTATTGCAGTACTGAATTATGATTTCACCATTCTGAATTGCTTCTCTGATGAAATGGAACTTCCTACTAATGTGTTTAGTCCTTTGATGAAACACTGGGTTTCTAGCCATAGCAATAACAGACATGCTATCACACATTAGAACTGTAGGATTTAGTTGCTCCTCACTAAAATCTTGCAACACAAAGCTGAGCCATATGGCCTGTGTTGTTGCCTCAGAAGCACTTACATATTCAGCTTCTGCTGTAGATAAGGCTACACTAGTCTGTTTTACTGAAGCCCATGAAAAAATACCACTTCCAAAAGTAAAAGCATACCCAGAAGTACTCTTACTATCATCCAGTGACCCTCTCCAGTCACTATCACAGAAATCAATCAAGGTTGCTGTTTTCCCTTTCTTGTACTCCAATCCATAGTCCAATGTACCATGCACATACCTCAAGACTCTTCTTGCAGTGCCAAGATGTTTCCTTGTAGGATTGTGCATAAATCTAGACAACAGACTTACAGCAAACATAACATCAGGTCTGGTTGCTGTCAAATACAGAAGACTTCCCACAATCTGTCTGTATAGTTGTTCATCTGCCTCACCACTTCCATCATCTCTTTGTAACCTGTCATTTGTGGCCAGAGGGGTGCCTACTGATTTACACCCTTGTAGACCAAACTTCCTTAGTAAAGTCTCTGCATACTTTCTCTGATGAATGTATATCCCACTGCTGGATTGCAGTACTCCCATTCCTAGAAAGTGATGTAATAACCCCAAGTCTGTCATCTCATATCTGCTCATCATATCCTGCTTAAAATTGATCATTAGTTCCTCATTATCACCCGTGTAGACAATGTCATCTACATAGATGGAAACAATGAGAGTTCCTTCACCCTTCATGCCCTTCAAATACAACGTGGCCTCACTGGTTCTTCTCTCAAAACCACACTTAAGTAAATGAGCATCAATCTCCCCATACCAGGCCCGTGGTGCTTGCTTGAGCCCATAGAGAGCCTTTCTTAGTCTGTAGACCTTCTCTTCAATGCCCTTTACTTCATATCCCTCAGGTTGATCAACATATACTTCCTCTTCCAATACACCATTTAAAAAGGCTGATTTCACATCTAGTTGGAATAATTTCCATTCCCTTTGTGCTGCTAGCGCAATTAGGGTTCTGATAGTATCTAATCTTGCCATAGGGGCAAAAGTTTCATTGAAATGCACCCCTAGTTTCTGAGCATATCCTTTAGCCACAAGCCTTGCTTTATGCTTCTGAACAGATCCATCCAGGTTTAACTTGGTTTTGTATATCCACATAACTCCAATAACAGGCTTGTACTCCCAAGTATCATTCTTTTCAATCATAAGTAGTTCATCTTCCATTTCCTTCTTCCATGCTGTGTCTTGAGAGGCTTCAATAAAATTTTCAGGTTCAATGACACTCATGTGACATCTAGCATAGATGTCACTGAGACTTCTCAATCTCACAGGAGTGTTACTGGTACTCTCACTGGTCTCCCCTCTGGTTTCAGAACCTGCTATGTGCCCTGAATTGATACTAGCATTAGGACTAGCATCAGAACCTGCTCCATTGCTTGGACTTGAGTTCTGAGAGCTAGAAGTATCAATTTCAGACCTTGCTTGAGTTTCTTCTAGGTTCATAGGCATGTGAACATAATTCTGAGAACTCTGAACTTCTCTCCAATCCCAGCATCCTTCTTCATTAAAAATCACAATCCTGGACACCACCACTTTCTTTGTAGCTAGGTTGTAGACTCTATAACCCTTCTCACAACTCCCATAGCCTACAAAAATTCCCTTTTCTCCTGATTCATCCAGTTTTTGCCTTTTCTGTTTTGGGATATGCAGATAGCATATACTCCCAAAAACCTTCAAGTGTGAGACACCAAGCATTCTTCCAGTGAACTTCTCGAAAGGTGTCTTCCCTTGCACAGCCTTGGTTGGACTTCTATTCAGAATATACACTGCATACTTACTGCCTCACCCCAAAATTCATAAGATAACTTCTTACTGTGCAGCATGGACTTTTCCATTTTTACAACTGTCCTGTTTTTCCTCTCAGTAACACCATTTTTGATGAGGAGAGTAGGCAACAGTTAGTTTCCTCTCAATTCCATGCTCATCATAGAAGTCTTGGAAAGCATTAGAAGTACACTCCCTTCCCCTATCACTTCTTAGCTTCTTCACTTTGAATCCACTTTGTAACTCAACAGTAGCTTTGAATTTCTTAAACACATGTAACACTCCTGCTCTGTGTCTAAGAAAATAAATCCAACACATTCTTGTGTGATCATCTATAAAAGTAAGAAAGTAGAGATTACCACCAAGAGTTTCTGTTTGCATTGGCCCACATACATCTGAATGTATGAGTTCTAGTGGCATTGAGGCCCTCCATGCTTCTTCAGTGTCAAAAGGAGTCACATGAAACTTCCCTGTGATACACCCTTCACACAAGAATTTGTCCCCAACCAGCTTTGGTAGACCAACTACCATATTTTTGTTACTCAACATCTGTAGACTTGAGTGATTTAGGTGCCCATATCTTCTGTGCCACAACTCCAAATCCTCCTTTGATTCAGCCTTCCTAGCCACATGAAAACCATAATCCAGAGACATTTTGAAACATCTGCTCTCTGTCATGGGAACCCTTGCAATTTTATGCTGCATTTAAGTATCTTCATACACTTCCACTGCTTGATCTCCAAACACTATGCAGTAGCCGTGCTCAATCATTTGTCCAACACTCAGAAAATTTTCATCCAGACCAGGTACAAGCATGAAATCTCTGATGTACTTGTTACCCTGGCTAGTGTGAACAAGTAAAGATCATTTTCCAGCAACTTGAACCAGCTCACCTGTCCCCATTTTCACTTTTACATTCAGTGTCATGTCAATATCAGACAGTAGAGATTCATGGCCTGTCATGTGGTTACTACAGCCACTATCAAGGTACCAGACTTCAGCATTCTTCTCAACAGAGGCTGAGTGACATGCATAGAATAGGTTTCCCTCCATTTTCTTCTCTGGTTCTTTCACCTGCTGTGCCATATGTGCATTTGGCTTAACTCTGCAATCTTTAGCAATATGGCCCAATTTTCCACACTTAAAACACTTGAATTTATTCTTGGTTCAGCAAACACCAAAATGCTCCCTATCACAGGTCTTGCAGGTTGGTCTTGGATCATTTTCTTCACCCTTTTGAACTTCAGACTCCTGTTTATCCTTTGCTCCAAATATGCCCTTGTTGGAACTCCAAGTTTTACTAGGAAACCTCTTCTTGTATCCTCCCTGGGTTCCTCCAGAATGACTTCTGGACTAATTTTGAAAACTCATACTAGAGAATTCCTTCTCTACTTCACTTTCATCATGCATTTCTAATCTTTGATCAAATGCCCTTATAGATGCAGTAATACTTTCAACACTAACAGTGTCCAAATCCATTGTCTCTTCTAGGATTGACACAATTAAGTCATAGGATTTTGTTAGACTAATGAGTGTTTTCTGAGCCAAACGTTTTTCAGCAATGGGTTCTCCATAAGTTTTCATCTGATTTACTACTCCATATAGTCTAGACATGTATGCTGAAAAGGTTTCATCACTTCTCATCCTAGTGTACTCAAAATCCCTTCGTAGTGATTGAAGTTTAACTGCCCTTACCTTAGGATCCCCTCTGAATTTTTGTTTCAGAACATCCAAGGCTCGCTTAGCACTTTCTTCATTTGAAATTCTAGGAAAAATCTCCTCAGAAACTGCATTTTGGATCAGGTTCAGGGCCTTGGCATTTCTGATCTGATCTGCCTTGGTCTGAGCCGTCTCTATCACTTCATCATCACTATCATACTCCACATCAGTCATTCCTTGATCAACAATTTTCCATAGATCAGTTGCTTTAAGTGCTGTTTTCATTTTTATATTTCAGAAATCATAATTGACTCCTGTAAATACAGGCAACTTTGGATCACCACCAGTTCCAGCCATCTTTCCTTGATTCACAGGCAACCGTGCAGCTCCTTCTTCACAGCTTCACCACGCCCCAGAGACAGTTTGATCTTCACTGCTCTGATACCATGTTAGCAATGGCTCCTCAGAACACAAAGGATCGATCAACACAGAAGAAGATTACAGAGGCTTCAACCACTAACAGGTACAATCCTCAGAAACTTCAATCTCCTAGCTGATGTATCGAGGCTAGCTCGATTGGTTTAGGCTAGATTAGAATAGGTTCTTTTTCTCTCTGTATTTCTGGTTTTAGAATTGCAGAAGATGAACTTGATGATCAGATTGTATGAATGTGCATACCAAGTGTTTGTAAAAATGTGTGAATGGAAAAACTATTTGTTTCTGAATTCTCAGTGTAGAAATAGCACTACCCCTGAGTTCCCTTCTTTGATTTTTCTCATTAGATTGAATTTAGCATCACATACACACATATATCCGATTCACACTCACTCACACTCTCATTGTGAAACAGTTAGGATTGCATATGACCTCATCGCACATCAGCACCTTTACAGCTCACACACACACACACACACACACACATTCTTTGCTGATTTACATTCAATGCACCTCACTCACACCTGCACTCAAATAACAGAATGCACACACACTCCCTTGCACGTTTACAATTCACTCACACTCACACACTTTTCACTTGCCACTTGACAATCCACTTGGCATTGTGCCAAGTCACTTCTCAGTGATTTGCTTAGACACTAACATATACTGTATGATTCATAGACTAGCAAGCAAAAGAAAGAAGATGAGATCGAAAACCACCTTGATTTGTTATAAATTGGGCTGTCTCTTATCATCAATCTAGGTTTTGTTATAAATTGGGTTGTCTCTTATCCGCCTTAAATCGGATGGGAATGCTAGTAGCGCCGTCGAGCGGAGGAGGAGGAATTAGTGCCCAGCTCGAGAGGAGGAAGAATTAGAGGAGAAACCTGATTTCTGCGTTTTGAAATCAAGAGAGGCACACCACGCATAATCCGATTGTCGAGCACCGCAGACGGCTCCTAGGCTCTTGATTTCTACGTTCTTGATCCGCTTATATTTCAGAAATAGAAAGAGTGTTGATGGAGGTTGAAGAATGGAGCCTTAGAAGCTAGTGAAGTGTTGATGGAGGTTGGAAAATGGAGAGAGTGCGGGTTGCGACTACTACTAAGTGCTAACTAAGTTTACTATAGATTTAGTCTTTAGGTTATAAATTATAAAAAAATTAGGTATTTATATGTGCCCTTGTAAAACCCTAGAGTAATAAATGGGTTCACGGGTTCATGGGTGAGCATGTTGTGATTAAATAACCCGTTTAATAAACGAGTTAATAAGTTATTAAATGGATTCCAGGTTGACCCAAAACTCAACTGTTTAATAAACGGGTTATAGTGGGTTAACCCGAAATTGACTCGAATTTTTATCAAGTTGGGTTAACTCGGGTTAATTCCTTGCGGGTTTCAAGTCGTGTCAAAAATTGTCACCCTTAGATGGGAGACAAGCATTCTCCACATCAGCTAGAGAAATGTTTCATGTACTTCTTCATCTCTCTGAAGACAGAACTGTAAGGAGATAATTTCATTTAAGTAACGGATGAAACAGTTCTGAATCCAACATATTCAAAATCACCATATAATACGAACACCACACTAAAAAAATTAGAAATTTAGAGATATCCATTTTAAACGATAAGGCAGTCAGAAACTATGGGTTTAACTTTCAAACTGCCTACAACTTCCTTAAACAAAAGGAATGGAAATCTCTACTTTCAAAGATGTGTTCACTTAGATCCTTCTTTGTTCTTTATCTTCTATGCATGTCCCATCACGTTGGGTTTCGAAGATTCTGTTCTTTTTGCACTTAGAGTAGTGCAAGGGGTTTTAACTTTGCTTCAAACCCCTAAACCAAACCCCTGAAATCCTTCGTTAACATACACTTTTCAAATAAATGGAACACAAAAAATTAAACTTTTGAATAGGAAAATCAAAACATTATCGGAAGGTAGGATTGATGATCAGTGCTAATCAAAACTTTGTTATGGAGACTGCAAGCTTGATGCTATCGAATTGGAGCCGAGAAAACAATCGATTATTAAAAATCTGAATTGAAGAAAAAATTTAAATAGATTTATTAAAAAAATCTAAAATCATTCAAACCAAAATTGAAATAGGATGAAGAATAATGTTGACCAGATGATCAGAAAAGAAAAGAAAAATCTGGAAAATTTTGAAATATATAGTGGCCAAAATCTTACCTAGTTTTTCTTCCACAAAAACTTGAAGAGCACGTGGGTTTTCTGCAATTTTCATAAAGTAGCTCAAATTATGTCCATAATCAACGTCAAAATAACCCATGAAATAGCTTTTAAACTTATGAAGTAATTATCTCCATGGCAAAAGAAAAAAGATGAACTGCAAGCTATATGATAAGAAAAACAAATAAAAAAGTAGACAAAAGCATATCCGGAAAATTTATGCAGAACATTTCTTTTTTCCTTTAGTCCTTCACAAAAAGGAAACAAAATAAATTCAAAAATTGGATTAAAACAATGATGAAACACCAAATTACAAATGGCAAAGGAAAATTGGAATTCACGTCATTTCTATAAAACATAAACATTAATTAATTTTAAAAAAAGTTTAATCAGATTTTAAAAAACCTAAAAAAATTCAAACCAAATTTACATAACATTAAAAAATTTAAACAAAACATGTAAAATGCTTTAAGATATGAAATTTTAATTATAGACATCATATTTTCACCTGTACTTACCCAATTCTTTCAGCAAGTATTATTCCCATCTCAAGGGACACGATCCTACCCAAATGATCAATTCCTCTCTCAATGCATCTCCTATCTATCTAACGATTTCGCTTTTCTTTGGTGCCGAGAGCTGCACCAGAAATCACCAGAATTATATAAACTTCGTTACAATAAAGACATGTTCAAACCATACAAAATTCATTCAATGCAAAAATGCACAAATCAAGATACCAAATTCATTGAAATTCTGGGTTTGTGTGATTGAGCTCAAATCTTCATGTTCTTCTTACACAAATATAACATAATACACAGAAAGGAAGTAACAATCATCAATGGAGAAAATGGATCAATAAAAAGCTAAATACTTGATTGTTGGAAGGGTTACCCGTGAAGATAACTGGGTCGCTTGCCTTCCGCTTGCCATTGATGAAGCCACCATGATTCTCGATATCCACACCGATGTCGCTCAGAAACACGGGCCTTTCTTGGAAAAATCCATCTGTAAAAACGCAAATTCATTATCTCTATGAGTTAGAATTCATTATAACAAAAAAAAACTCAAAACAAAACAAACTGAGAAGATGATCAAGAAGAACTTGCCAATACATACTAAGATGGTGATTAATCACCGGGTTAGAAGACGAATTACCGAAAACCAAGAGACGATGATCGGATTGGTTTGCGATAAATGATGAGAGCTGAAATTGTCGGTAAGAAGAAATAATTGAATCAGTGGAGTCGGGAGTGGCTGATTTTCTGGGTTTATCTAACCCATAACAGAAACCTAATTGAAGCATGAAGTAACTAAATCCCAAACGCTTACCTAGAATTTATCTAAATCTTCAAACGCTGAATGGAAGTAGACTTCGAACTTGGAAGACAAAAATGAAGAAAGGCATTGCCGCTGATATCAACAAAGTGTAAAGATAAAGGGGCAACACACTGCATACATGAAATAAATAAATAAATAACCCAATACTCAATTGTATGCATGATCGACGATCGTTGGAGGATGGAATCGATGGATGATGGCTGATTGAAAGCTTGGAACAACGATCTCTTTGTGGAAGAGACATGAACCAAGCGACGATGGAAATGAAAAGGCTTTTCTCGAAGCAGGCAGAAGACAACTATTGGAAACTTACATTAAAAAGGATAAAAAGACGGGGTCACTTCATGGAAAAAGATTTTTGCACAGGGAAGGAGTTGTATATGATTACTTTTGCAGACGATTTTCCATACCGGCGGATGTATCGATATGATGGTGAAATTAATTATGGCGGAGTATTGCAATTGTTCAAGCTAGAATTAGAGGAATCAAGAAGAAGATCAAGATGGGTAGAGGTTGTCAATATACGTGATCATTTTTCGTTCCTTTGTCAGAAGTTGGCTCCATTCGTACACCTGAATCGATGCAATCGCATTTATAGCACAGAATATGACTGTGAAGCTGTCAGGCAGGCTCTAGCAGTAATAAGAAGGTGATCCATCTGGCTCACACCAAATCCATGGAGCTGCTTAATTACCTAGTATATATGTAGACAGTAACCCAGTATTTGAATATGAGGTGGACTAATTTTATTATTATTATATTCTATCAAAATTCGATAATACAAATAAATTTTATTGATAAAAAGTAAAATATATACCGATTAACTTTATCCTAAAAATTAATACTTATATACAAAAATTAAAAAAAAAATTAACAATTTTATACAATACCATGTAATATAAGAGTACTAAACTTGTAGTCTATTAATTTTTTACATATTACATGAGTTTATTATCAATTCGTTGTCAATATTATTAAAAAATACTCTTTTATTTGAAGAATATATTATACAATCTTTAAAAATATTATTTTTATCTTATTTAAGTGTATAACAAATTAATTGGATGGACTATAAATATTAAAAATATACTATTTTTTCTTTTGGGTTTGTAATTTCGGGTGGGCTAAAACCCACCTTAGCCCTTCATGTTGGCCCGTGCCTATATATATATATATATACGCTACAAAATAATGGTATGTGGATTTACATTTTGTGTATGCTATACTCATCGAGTTAGCCACACAATTGGGGACAATATGTTTTTTTCTTTTTATCAATTGCCGGACAATATATATGTCTATTTATTATGAGCACTTTAATTTGCAACTTAATTTCCAATTTCCCATAACCACTTATTTTGTTTGCATGCATATGTCATTTGTTTAAGTCCAGTATAGACTAGCAGTCTAATCCGAACAATGCCGCGATATAGATAAATGTTCAAAAAATATAAAGGCAGTGCACTAATTAGTTCATCCTAAGCTATAACAATGATTAGAAATTTTATAATGATTCCTATCCCTAATATATCATTAACCAAAAACTTCGAAACAAAAAACTCGGAACTTTCAAAACTGATTGTAAGATGGAAGATATCATATATACAATTAACGGGTCTTTTTCTATATTAACATTTTTTGCGTTGAAATGCAACAATCCAGACTGGAAATTAGGGTAATTTTTTCAAATTTACGTAGAAAAGACGATTTTTCCCCTCAGCTTTAGAGGTGTCGGTTGGTCAACTTTTGATTAGAAACACTTTTGATCGTTTTCCTTTAACCAACACGTAGGCCTCGAGCTTAAGAGTTCATAGACAGGTTAGCACACAAAAATCAAAGTTCGAGAATGGAAGTCACAGATCTAAAATGATAGGGGCATAATGGTAATTTTGGATTAGTCCATGATATAAAAGGGTGGGGTTTCTCTCCCCTCATAGGATTGGCTAGTCTGAGTCTCTCTCTTTTTCTCTCTTCAAGTGTGATCATTGCACACCCTCTTCGTAGGTGACCCATTTTAGGGTCGCATTGGACTAATTCGAGGCCAAGGATAGCTTCCTCGTGGCCATGCGATCGAATGGTGGCGATTTGCGAGTGGGATGGTGGTTGGGCACGGTGGCTCATCAACGGGAAAGTGGTCGAGGTGTTCACGGTCATTTTCCGGCCAAACCATGTTTGGGTTCTTACTTTTGAGCTCAGTTTTGGATTCCTCTCATTGAATAGGCCAAGATTCATGTATGGATCGTGAAAAATGGTGGAGATTTGAGGTTTTTTTGAAAAAGTTTGAAGGTCGGCTGAAAATGGCAGGTTCCAGTCAGTCTCCGATGAACTAGACAGCGACGCCAATGCTGGTCATCTTCTCTGGTGGGGAGAAGACATCAGCATGACGTTAGTTGCAATGTGGTTGTGGGGTGTCAAGTTGTCAGGTGCCATGTCAGCGTCACATGACGGGGCGTGATAGGGACACATGTCATCGGTGCGAGGTTGTCAGGTGCCACATCATCCCCACATGGTACGGGGTGACAGGGACACGTATTAGGGGTGCCAGGTTGTTAGGTGCCACGTTAGTGCCACATGGAAAAAGTGTCAGGGACACGTGGTTGTCGTGTCAGTGCCACGTGGCTACCGCGTCAGTGCCACATGGCAGACGTATTAGGGATATATGGTTGATGCATCAATGCCATGTGGCAAAGGGTGTCAGGTTGTCAGTGACACATCAGCGCACGTGGCACTATAGCAGTGCATGAGGGCACGTAGGAACACTATAATAGCGTGTGGCAATGCTTAGGGCCGTCTCACCGCACACGGCAGTGCGTACCTTGAGGTTTTTTACTTTTCAGTAATATTTCTGGTGGTTTCTGGGCCTTTCGGGGTTGTTAATTTGGAGTTTTTTTTGGGAAAAATTCATATTGGTCACCTTGTATAGTTTGGGTTTTGGACCGAAGGTTGGGAGGAGTCTAAGTGACGAGGTATGTCTAGGGTTCCGTCAACTTAATGGTTTCTCGATTAGGGTGGTTGGACACTAGTTGGTGTATTTTGACTCACAATACTCTGGAATGAGTATAAACTATCATCAGGATGGACTTTACGGGGTAATTTTTGAGCTACACTATAGACGAGTTGGAATAACAGATTAAGACTCTAGATGAGTCGAGATTACATGTTGGGTCTCCACGTGAGTCGGGGTACCATAAGATGACTTTGGTGAGTCAGAATTTCAGTAAGGGGACTCGGGCAGAGACACTAGAGCCGATGAGTTACCAGCTGGCTGATCACGACTATTAGTCGAGGGAGTTATCGGTTGTTGAGTTAACTTATTGTCGTGGGTAATGACTAAGGTCGGGGTTGTCAAACCGGGTTTGCCTCGCTTTCAGGATCAATGGGTGGTGTTGGCGGTGACCCTTGGGGAGCGACTGTTGTTGGTTTTATCTCTTTTCTAACGTTTTTCGGTATTAGAGCTAAATCCTAGGATACTTTTAAAACATAGCTTAAGGTGTTAGATGAGAGCAAGACTGGGTACAATTTTCGAAGTATTTTTCTAAGGTGGGTCCTGTCATGAAATCTCTCTAAACCATTGTGTTTGTCCTCATCTTGTGATGAAATCTCTCTAAGCAATTATGTTGGTCGTAGTTCCTCTTTTTGTTGTTGTGGTGAATGACCGGTGGTCTTAAAGGCTGTTACTACCAATTGGGTACATTGAGGTTGGGTTTTGGGTGTGGGGCAGCAGCCCAACACCTCTCATTTTTTCTTTCCCTTTCCTTCCATCTCTTTTTCCTCTTCCATGCGCCTTTTCTCTTCTATTCTTTTTTTCTTCTTTTTCTTTTCTTCTTGTTTTCACTCTCTTCCTTGCACCCCTCTCTTTTCTTCTTTCTTCTTCTTCTTTTCTACTTGTTTTCATTTTGCTTTCGTCATATTTATCCGGCCCCTCCCTTTGTGGAGGCTTTTGCTTCTCTTTATATGAAGTCTCCGAGCATCTCCCTAAATCTTTACTCCCATCTCCACATCAAATTTCATCCACTTTGACTCGATCTTCTTCTCAACCCTTTCAGGTGCTCTTGTTTCTACACCTCTTCAAACTTTCCATCACTATTCTCCGCCTCTCAACCCATATTCCTTTGTCGCCTCTGAGTTTCCTCAGTGGGCTGGGAATTTGGGTTGCTCTCAAAGTACTTTATGCACTCGGCGAATGGATTATAAGAGCGCTTTTTGCGTGGGTGTCTTGCTCACCCCCATTTTCTGTTGTTTTCTTTGGTATCATCTTCACTATTTTCGGTTATGATGGTTGTCTATTCGCAGGTGTGTGGTAATTTGAGCGGCTGAGAATGGCTACATTTGGAGTGACGAAGGCTATTCAATTTTTAGATCTATGTTTTTTTGGGTTTTTTAATTTTTATGCTCTGGACTTATTTGATGCATATAGGCCTAGTATTATCTATGTGTTTTTCTTATGTCCCTTAAGTTTTGTCGTTATTGGACTTTGGTTGTTTTTATAATTGTTTGACTTATTTAATGAAAATCTTAATTTCCTGATTAAAAAAAAACAAGCTCTGAGAGTACCGAATATGCATTGATCATGTTGTGCTGCTATAGTGCTATATAGAAGCGTTGGAAGTCATTCACTGAACATATGCATTTAATTTGTCATACAGGGTATGGAGCTCCAAATTTTAGGTATGGTATTCCAAATTCCAAAGCTACCTTCCATCATTGATTAGTGGATTCTTGTTTTTGAAATCAGATAGAAATAATTATGTCATCATCTTGTGGCCAGCAGGCCCAGCACTTGTTAATTGATGAATGAAGCGAAAGTCCATGAATGATTTTATTAAATGATGGACACAAACTAACAACTGGTTTGCAGTGTGAGCAAAATAAACTTTAATTTGACGTAATCTAGTTTCTCATTTAAGAAAGCTTGAAGGAATAGTAGCAACCGCCGGATTCTTTGTGGTGGTCCCAGACTTCTTCCATGGTGATCCATTTGTTTATGACAATAACAAGCCTTTACCACTCTGGTTACAAGATCCTGGAACGGTTCACTCTCAGCTCTCACGTTTTCATGGTTGCCTCCCTTAAAATGTTTGATTTGTGATCAACTATATTGGTATGCAATAAAGTAGTGTGAATTCTTCTCCCTGTATGTTAGGATAAAGGATTTGAAGATGCAAAATTAGTAATTAGTGGTCTTCCAGAGAAAGGTGTTTCTGCAATTGGAGCTACAGGCTTCTGTTGGGGGTGGTGAGCTCCTTATTAACAATCTCCTTTTTGCTAAGTTTTCGTTTATGTTTCCAACAATTTGAATTCTCACAGCCCAAGTTGTGACTGAACTTGCAAAGTCTGAGTTCTTCGAAGCTGCTGCGCTATTCCATACTTCATTCGTTGCTTGGGAGGTATTCAGGGTATGAAGGAAGAACTCCATTGCTTTAAAATGTTGTAAAAAATATTATCCTCACTAGTTATGCATCATGGTAATTGTTTTTTGTTTAGGGGTTAAATCTCCCATTCCAGTTCTAGGAACTGAGATCGATACCTACTCTCCACCGCAGCTTGTGAAATAGTTCGAGGAGATATTAACTTCTAAATCTGAGGTTCATGTTCATGTTAAAATCTTACATGATATCAAGTTATCAGGTGTCACGACCCGGCCCATCTAATACAATATTGTCTGCTTTGGGCCCAGCCCTCATGGTTTTGTTTTCGAGAGCTCACGTTCAATTTCCCAGTAGGTCACCTATCGTGGGATTGCATCAGTCTCAAATCGCTTAAGTTTGGAGTTCCCAAGGAATCCAAAGCTAGTGAGCTCTCAAAAGGCCTTATGTTAGATAGATACGTGCCCACACATATAAGACACTTCACCTTTCCCTCCCCGAGCGTTGTGAGATCATTCACCGATCTTGCCTTTCCAAGCTCACGGGTCTTACTCACCGTTCTTGTTTCTCAAGCTCACGGGTCTTTCTCACCGTTCTTGCTTCCAAGATCGGGTCTTACAATCCACCCTCCTTGAGACTCAGTGTCCTAGTTGGCACACTTCCGGTTGGGGTCCGGCTCTAATACCATTCTACCAGAAACCGACTCATCTAGCACAATATTGTCCGCTTTGGGCCCAACCCTCACAGTTTTGTTTTCGGGAGCTCATGTGCAACTTACCAATAGGTCACTCATCTTGAGATTGCACCAGCCCAAACTCGCTTAACTTTTGAGTTCCAACCAAACTCAAAGCCAGTGAACTCCCAAAAGGCCTTGTGTTAGATATATGCGTGTCCACACATATAAGACACTTCACCTTTCTCTCCCCTGAGCGACGTGGGATTGTTCACCGATCTTACATTTCCAAGCTCACGGGTCTTGCTCACTGTTCTTGCTTCTTAAGCTCACGGGTCTTGCTCACCGTTCTTACTTCTCAAGCTCACGGGTCTTGCTCACAAGGTGAAGTGCCTTATATGTGTGGGCACACATCTATCTAACACAAGACCTTTTGGGAGTTCACTGGTTTTGAGTTTGGTTGGAACTCAAAAGTTAAGCGAGTTTGGGCTTGTTCAATCCCAAAATGGGTGACCTACTGGGAAGTTGCACGTGAGCTTCTGAAAACAAAACCGTGAGGGCTGGGCCCAAAGCGGACAATATTGTGCTAGATGGGTAGGTTTCTAGCAAAATGATATCAGAGCTGGACCCGACCGGAAGTGTGCCAGCGAAAACACAGGGCCCCAAGGGGCGTGGATTGTAAGACTCGGTCTTGGAAGCAAAAACAGTAAGTAAGACCAAGGAGCTTGAGAAGCAAGAACGGTGAGCAAGACTAGTGAGCTTGGAAAGGTAAGATCGGTGAACAATCTCATATCTCTCGGGGAGGGAAATGTGAAGTGCCTTATTTGTGTGGGCACGTATCTATCTAACACAAAACCTTTTGGGAGCTCACTAGATTTGAATTCCTTGAGAACTCCAAAGTTAAGCGAGTTGAGGCTAGTGCAATCCCATTATAGGTGACCTACTGGGAAGTTGCACGTGAGCTTCCGAAAACAAAACCGTGAGGGTTAGGCCCAAAACGGACAATATTGTGTTAGATGTGATGGGTTGTGGCAAGATGGTATTAGAGTCGGATCCCCACCGGAAATATGCCAGCGAGGACGCTGGACCCCAAAGGGGGTGGATTGTAATACCCGGTCTTGGAAGCAAGAACGGTGAGTAAGACCCGTGAGCTTGAGAAGTAAGAACGGTAAGCAAGACCCGTGAGCTTGGAAAGGCAAGATCGGTGAACAATCCCACATCGCTCGAGGAGGGAAAGGTGAAGTGCCTTATATGTGTGGGCACACATCTATCTAACACAAGACTTTTTGGGAGCTCACTAGCTTTGAGTTTTGTTGGAACTCAAAAGTTAAGCGAGTTTAGGTTGGTGCAATCCTAAGATGGGTGAATTACTGGGAAATTGCACGTGAACTCCCGAAAATAAAACCGTGAGGGCTGGGTCCAAAGCGGACAATATTGTGTTGGATGGGTCGGTTCCTAGCACCAGGGCTTGCTTGCATTCCATCTAACAACTAAACAAGCTTGTTAATTTCCTTATAGGTTGATAGTTATGTGAAGATATTTCCAAAACTCGAATACGGTTGGGTTGTGACTGTGAGGTTAATGTTGTAAATTTTGTCCCTTTATTGATCTTGTTTCTTGATAGACTTAGGTGATTATGCAAACAATAGGATGATGCAAAGATAATGCTAAATATAGATGAACAATAAAGTAAACACACCACACACACAAACACAAGAATTTAGCGAGGTTTGAATATTCTTTACCTACGTCCTCATGTGATCTCCCTGAGAGATCACTAGCACTATGAAGATAACAAGATTACAAGAACTTCTATAGAATCCTGACCTAATCCCCAAACCCTAGCTCACGATCTCTCAAATCACTCGTTTTGCTCTTATACCCGTGTATGACTTCTTTGTTTACTGCTGTCTTATTTTCTTTGTGTTGATGTAAGGACTCCTAAGAGGCCTATTTATAATGTATAGGAATTAGGTTACACTCCTTAGCATATTACAATTCATATTCCTCTTTGGAGATGGAAAGATAACTTATTTCCTAATCCTTAGAGGGCTATGAAATACTTCTCCTAATCATATATGGAAACACTAGAAAAACTCAGGTTTCCTAGTTCAACACTTAGAATCCTAGTCAAACCCTAATTCTTGGTATTTTTCCGAGCCAATTCTTTCAACAATCTCCACCTTGGTGAGTCAAAAAACCAAGAAATGACCGTTGAAAACCCAGAATGTCTTCGAACCTTCCTGATGCAACCCTAGAAAAACTTCAAGAACCTTTCACCTTGGAAAAAAAACTCTGTTTACCCTACTGCACCTCATATGAGGAGGTGCTCGACCCAACACTTTAGCACGAGGTAAGGTTGAGTAAGTTCAAGCAATACTTGAACTTCTCTGGTATAACTATTTTAGTAAGATAGTCAGAAGCATTTTCCTTTGTATGGACCTTTTCGACTATCACCTCCTTAGAGTCGACCCAATCCCTTATCCTGTGATAACGGATATCATTATGTTTTGATCTCCCATGAAACACTTGATTCTTTGCTAAGAAGATAAAACTTTCACTGTCACACTTAATCACCACAAAATTCTGAATGATTCAAAACTCCCTTGTTAAACCACTTAGCCAAACTGCTTCTTTTCTAGCTTCTGCCAGTGCAATGTACTCTGCCTATGTTGTAGACAATACTGAAATAGACTGTAGAGTAGATCTCCAGCAAATAGGGCCACCACCACACGTGAACACCTAACTTTCCGTGGACCTCCTTCTGTATAGGTTCCTTGCATAGTCTGCATCCACATAACCCATCACATATGCTTCTCCTTGCCATTTTTCAAACAAAATACCCAAATTTTTTGTTCCCTTCAAATAACGAAGGATCCACTTAACTGCAGATCAATGCTCATTTCCTGGATTTTCCATATACCTTGAGACAATGCTCATTTCTTGAGCTAAGCCAGGTGTGGTGCAAACCATTGCATACATAACACAACCTACTGCGCTTGCATATGGTACTTTCTTCATCTCCTTCAATTCCTATTCTGTAGTTGGACTTTGCAACACACTCAATTGATAGTGTGCTGCTAATAGAGTGGACATTGGCTTTACTTCATTCATGTTGAAGCGCTCCAAAATACTCTGAATATACTTTGGTTGTGATAACCAAATCTTTCCCGCTGTTCTGTTCCTCCGTATTTCCATTCCAAGGATTTTTGTGCAGGTCCTAGATCCTTCATGTCGAATTTCTTACTTAGTTGCATCTTCAACTTCCGAATTCTAGACATATCTTGACATGCAATCAATATGTCATCTACATAAAGTAGCAATAGTATAATCTTACTATCTTCGAACATATGATAGTAAACGCAAAAATCATATAAGCATTTTCGAAACTCAATTTTCAGCATATAGGAATCAAAACTTTTGTACCACTACCTTGGAGATTGCTTTAGCCCGTAAAGTGACTTCTTTAATCTGCAAACTATATTTTCCTTTCCTATTTCGACATACCCCTCTAGTTGAACCATGTAGATGACTTCTTCTAAATCACCATGTAGAAACGTTGTCTTCACGTCCATTTTTTTTATCTCTATTTCTTGCTAAGCTTCTATAGATAATAGCAATCTAATTGAAGTATGCTTGATTACTAGTGAGTGACAGGACCCGTCCCAACTGGACGTCAAAAACCGTGCCCGGTCCTGCTCCCGTCTGACAAGTCAACTAAAGGTCTGAAACTCCCCTTCAGTGCTTGCCAGACAAGGGATGTTCGCGCGGATTTCTGCTGCTGTCACTGCCTCACGATCAGTCCCGAGCGTCGTACCACGGCCTGGAGGGTCACAAAACAGAAAAGGTGTGAGTGGACAAAAATGACCTCTTATAAAAACATATTTCAAAATACAATCTTACCCTCCAGTTTTCACAATCTTGCATGCATAACGTAAAACATGAGTGACCGATAAAATCAAAACATATTTTCCCATGGTCCATAAAACTCATGTTCACCAAATCAGTTTATGTTATAAAACATCAAATCCCGGCTCTCAGGCCAAAACATGTGAAAACATAATCACCTGGCCACAAGGACCAAAAACCCGTACTTAAAACCAGTACATCATCACAATCAATACCAATCAGCATTACTTACCAGTGCACAATAAATATATCAATCCAATCAATCCGCACTACTCACGAGTGCATAAAATATCACCAATCACATCTGCACTACTCACCAGTGCACAATCAATCAAACTGTACTACTCACAAGTGCTGCACTACGCGTAGGCCAATATCCAGTCACTCTCTCGGGAATAAACACCTCTGGGCTCAACCTCCTCGGGCTCAGTCACCTCTGGGCGAACACATCCCCAGGATCAGACACCTCCGAGTGGTACATCCAGGCTCAGTATCATCCGAGAAGCTGACTTCCATAGGATCAACTCCCGATCCTACAATCACATCCCCCAAGCTCCGGTCGTCTGGGTAATCCCCCCAAGCACCGACCGTCTGGGAATATCACAATCACAATGAAAACCATCCCGGGAATTACATCCCAAAACATTTCAATCAAATCTTGACTTCATACCAAGTCAAGGTCATTCTCAACTGGGTCTCAAGCCCAAAATACATTTTTCACATAAACCGTTAAAATCACATTTAAATCAATAGAATAATCCGGAAATCATCATTGACTCATCATTGACTCACCAACCAAATCAAAATATCATTTTTACCAAATTTCGTAATTTCTCGAAAATCGCCCAAAATAATAATATAATAATCATAAAACCGAGAAATTACCGGATTGAAACACAAATCATGCCCAAGCATATAAAATCATATAATAAGGCATTTAAATCATATATGCATGCATCACGGTTAGAAAACAAAGTCCACTCACACACACCGTCCAAAACGGTCCGTTTCCGAGCTGCACGTTTTTCCGTAAAATCTGGAAATCACAACTCCTGTCCAAAATCATTATAGAGGATTACTAACATCTCAAAATACATCATATAATTTTCCCCAATTTTTCCGGGATTTAAATACGTATTTTTAACGTAATACAAAACTTCGGATACGCGGAACATTATCGAATCGATATCCGATTTCCCCGAAATCAACGTCAAAATGTTCGTTACACTGAGAGGATCAAAAGTCATGTTGACCTCACCTTGAGACTAGGCCGGACGCGCCCCCACGCGCCGCCGTGAGTGGCTGCGCGTGAAATCCACGCGCCTGCTACAGTGTCACCGTCCCAACCCGTTTGTCTGTAAAACGGGCCATTTAACCCGCGAGGCAACCCGGTTTGTTTTCTGTCAATTCGACATTGATTCCACCAATTGAACATTCAGTCAGTTTCGATTCAAGTCTAATTAGAGTTCTGTGGACTTAATTACAAGTAACATTACCTCTAACCTCACGATCACAGATGATCAATCGAAGAACATCCGGCCACTGTTCATCCTTCGAAAACCATCAAACCTTCTTGATTTCGTTCAATTGATTAACCAGTAAGCTTCAATGGACTCAGGTAAGTATTTTCCCCAACTCAATTGCATCAATCCAATGCTCAATCTTCACGACTCAAACTCGAACATCCGTACACTGTGCATCCATGGAGCTTCATCAATCTCCAGTGTTTTCCTTCAATTGATGGATCCAGAAGCATCGTGGGATCCTCAGGAACACAATCCCCACATCAATTTCGTCAATCAAAGCCTCAATTCCCTCGACTCAACCTCGAATTTCATCCTCTGTCACCAAGTGTGTTCAGAGTCAAAACAACACCAATTTCCTTCGTTCTTTCGACGTTTCTGATCGTAATGATCCCAGGAAGCTCAAAGTGAGTTCAATTTCGATCCTCAAGGCTCAATTCCCAGTATTTGAATTTCCCCCCAATTTTTCTAAATTTTCGATTCTCAGTCTCCAGCCCCCAATCGACCCTCAGTGTTTCCCCAGTTTAATCCTCTCTCACAATCTCACAAATTCCCCTCAAAACTGGATGTGAAAGGGAGCTCAATTCTCCCAATTCTGATTCCCCCTCTCACGGGTAAGAAAAACAAAGAAGAAGAAAAATGGGGAAAAAGATGGAGGAATGATGGTGTAGGAATGATGATGTAGTAATGATAGTGTTGGGAGGGAAACATGGAGCTGGAATCAAGGGATGGGTGACACTTGTCACTCATCCGGATGTGCACAGTCACCGGGTACTGTTCATATTAAAATATTATTTTATTCCCGGTTCGTTCGGTTAATCGAGCCTGATTCCGTGACCATAACTTCGTCGTCGAATCTCCGATTTCGGCATGCCGCCTGTCGTTGGATTCGTATCGACGAGACCTACGTAACGGTCCTTGGCCCTCGTCCATCGGACCTCCCGATCAAAAAGTCAACATTTGGCCCCTACTATGCCAAATTACCAAAATACCCCTCATCGACCGATCATCATAACTTTCACTACGAATGTCGGAATCGAACGTGCCACCTATCTATGAACTCGTGACGTCCCGAACTACGTCACAGTCATCGGTCAAAGTCCGTTTGACCGCCCGAACTAAAAGTCAACATTTTGCCCACGCTAGGGGCAAAACGGTCATTTTGCACGTTTCGTCCGATTTCACTCAACTAATCCCCGATTAGTCATTCTAAATCATAATTAATTAATATTCAATCCCGATATTCGGGACGGGTGCTTACAACCTTCCCTCCTTAAAGAATTTCGTCCCCGAAATTCCAACTACTCGTATTCCACAACTACCTCGTGGAAAACAAATGGACCTCACAACATGTGTACACCTGTACACCCACTAGCCAACGCAGAACTCGTCTGCACTCAGACGTCACATCGCCAATGCACGTCATACTAACTACACTCGACCGCCTCGAGTGAAATCGATCACCGGAAATTGGCAATATCGTCACTAAGCTGACTCCTTCAGCTTGACGGCCCCACGTAATCACTAATGTGCCCTGACATCCGCTCTCATAGAGAGTCACCAAAACTCACCTGCCAGTCCATGCTGACACCACAAGCCAAACTGTCACCACCAAGCTTTACCACCCTAGTAAAGCGCCAATCAGTAACAAATTAGTGACAACACATCATACCACCACGTCCGTCAATGTAGCACAAGATCAACAACACGATCTCCCCTCGCAGGGCAAACTCAGTCCTGCGACAAATACCAACAGCAGTATCCACAACTGTCACCCCCCTCAGCGATCCCAGATGCTGGTAAGGTCACGACAAGGTAACATCTCGCCGCAAAGCAACTTGCGGTCACACTAACCACCAACTCACTCATCCTGAGTATTCGCATACCGTCATCACACTCAAACAGACGGTGTAACTGGAACACATTGAACACCAGCCTAGCAGTGATCACACAACTCAACACTAGAGTTTATACTAGCCAACCATGGCTCAGAGCACCTGCTCAAACAATCACTGAAATCGTCAGAATCACTCTGCCCAGTGCATCGTGTTCAATGTCCAGTTCACGTTCACAACCCATCCAATGGTATCAGGATTAAGCCGACTACTAACACGTTCACCAACGCACTACTGGTACAATCCGTATACCGTCACCCGACACCACAAGTCTGCAAAGTATCGTACCCCAAACCATAAACAAGGTACATACATCTATCCATTGACAAGACTACAACCACCTAGGTCATAGCCAAACACGTTCCAATAATGGAGTCCATTTGCCCAAACCAGCAAGAGACAAATCGATACTCCACGAATCAGCTAGTTCCAATTCCAAATCCGAATCCGCAATTTCGTAAGAAATCCCGAATCCAAACCCACACATCACATTTTTAATTCATGTCCAAATCCGAATCCGAAATCATTATTCCGTAAGCTAGCATTTGGAATAATCATTCCGCACCCAAATCCAGTATTCCACTTTCAAGTTCCAAAATCGAATCCTGAATCGTCACCCAGAAATTCGATTCCAAAAACCCGAAATCTCGTTCACGTCCACTCGGACACACCAAAACCGAACCTATCGGTTACCCATTTATTATACTCGGTTGACTTCATAAGGAAGCCAATCCAACAACCACACGGTTAAGGTTGACAAAATCCGACCACTTCGGAAACCTACTCACTCGTGTAATATACCACAAAGGGCTCCACTTCGAAAAGAAGTTCGGTCCCGTCATTTACGACTCACATACCGGAGTAAGAGTGACAAACTCTCTACCCAACTGGATCATCAGGATTACGGTCCAGATCCATCACGACGTCAGCTGACCATGAACATCACGCTCCTAGATCGTCACAATGCCCAATGTCCATGACATCACAAACCCGATCCACCTAGGATCCACACGGTTAACTACTAGGAACCATAGGGTCTTACACCCTCATCTAATTCACATACTGTCACAACGTTTGACAATTAACGCCCACAATTAGAAAGTTCAGTCAACGACGAGACATGCCGCGACTGTGGGTTCTCACTGATTACCTCATATCTACCCTTGCCATCCCACCTAGGGAAAACCAAGGATGATCCCAAACGATAACACCAATATTCATCCCCGGGTCAAGTTTATTCTGGGCCCAACACGCCCATCTACAAACCAAACTGTGAACAAAACAACCATCCGGACCCATACTAGTCCGACACACCCAAAACACATGATACAATATTACAACACAAATGGACAATACAAACCATTTACAAGGTATCAATACAATTATTTCGACCTACGGTCAAGTCGATCGGGGCAGTTCCTTCGCAAATGTCCAAGGTTCCTACAAAAGTGACAAGTGGCAGTGCTGAGGCGACTTGCCCCACCACGCCGCTTACTTGTCGACTGGGTTGAAGTTCCACCCGAATGAACGCCCACCGAGGATTGCGACACAAGATTATGAAGGCTAACTCGCTTCGTTGTTTCCTGACTCATTTGTTCAGTATCCTGACGCTCTCGGCGTCGTCCAGAGCCCAAAGATTGTTCTGGCACAAGTAAAATAGTAGCCTCCACTCGGATAGCAGCATCCGATAATTCCCTCAGGGTAGAATACGAGCCAACAGTTACAGCACCTCGTAACTCATTCCTCAATCCCTGCTCAAACCTTCGACACTTATCCTCCTCTGTAGCCACATACAGAGGAGCGAAACTAGATAAGTGCAAAAATTGCAGTTCATAATCGACCACTGACCGATTCCCTTGCTGCAATTGGAGAAACTCAACCTCCTTAGCGTTCCGAAATGAGCGAGGATAAAACTGATCCAAAAATCGCTCTCGGAATGCATCCCATGCCAAGGTACGGGCATCCCAGCCAGTCAACTGCAAACTATGCCACCACCTGTAAGCATAGCCATCCAAAAGAAAAGTGGCTAAGGGCACCATGTCCTCCAGGGGACATATCATAACCTCAAAAATCCTTTCCAATCGAGTAAGCCAATCTTCGGCACCATCCGGGCCCGAATCACCACGAAACACAGTGGCTCCCAACCGTCGAGCTCGCTCAATATCTGGGCCTTTACTAACACTACTCTCGCCCCTCCCATCTTCAGACCGTGTACGGGACGCACGACTCGGAGGCATGACGTATCAACAGAAATCAAGAACCAAATGCTCTGATACCAATTTGACAGGACCCGTCCCAACTGGACGTCAAAAACCGTGCCCGGTCCTGCTCCCGTCTGACAAGTCAACTAAAGGTCTGAAACTCCCCTTCAGTGCTTGCCAGACAAGGGATGTTCGCGCGGATTTCTGCTGCTGTCACTGCCTCACGATCAGTCCCGAGCGTCGTACCACGGCCTGGAGGGTCACAAAACAGAAAAGGTGTGAGTGGACAAAAATGACCTCTTATAAAAACATATTTCAAAATACAATCTTACCCTCCAGTTTTCACAATCTTGCATGCATAACGTAAAACATGAGTGACCGATAAAATCAAAACATATTTTCCCATGGTCCATAAAACTCATGTTCACCAAATCAGTTTATGTTATAAAACATCAAATCCCGGCTCTCAGGCCAAAACATGTGAAAACATAATCACCTGGCCACAAGGACCAAAAACCCGTACTTAAAACCAGTACATCATCACAATCAATACCAATCAGCATTACTTACCAGTGCACAATAAATATATCAATCCAATCAATCCGCACTACTCACGAGTGCATAAAATATCACCAATCACATCTGCACTACTCACCAGTGCACAATCAATCAAACTGTACTACTCACAAGTGCTGCACTACGCGTAGGCCAATATCCAGTCACTCTCTCGGGAATAAACACCTCTGGGCTCAACCTCCTCGGGCTCAGTCACCTCTGGGCGAACACATCCCCAGGATCAGACACCTCCGAGTGGTACATCCAGGCTCAGTATCATCCGAGAAGCTGACTTCCATAGGATCAACTCCCGATCCTACAATCACATCCCCCAAGCTCCGGTCGTCTGGGTAATCCCCCCAAGCACCGACCGTCTGGGAATATCACAATCACAATGAAAACCATCCCGGGAATTACATCCCAAAACATTTCAATCAAATCTTGACTTCATACCAAGTCAAGGTCATTCTCAACTGGGTCTCAAGCCCAAAATACATTTTTCACATAAACCGTTAAAATCACATTTAAATCAATAGAATAATCCGGAAATCATCATTGACTCATCATTGACTCACCAACCAAATCAAAATATCATTTTTACCAAATTTCGTAATTTCTCGAAAATCGCCCAAAATAATAATATAATAATCATAAAACCGAGAAATTACCGGATTGAAACACAAATCATGCCCAAGCATATAAAATCATATAATAAGGCATTTAAATCATATATGCATGCATCACGGTTAGAAAACAAAGTCCACTCACACACACCGTCCAAAACGGTCCGTTTCCGAGCTGCACGTTTTTCCGTAAAATCTGGAAATCACAACTCCTGTCCAAAATCATTATAGAGGATTACTAACATCTCAAAATACATCATATAATTTTCCCCAATTTTTCCGGGATTTAAATACGTATTTTTAACGTAATACAAAACTTCGGATACGCGGAACATTATCGAATCAATATCCGATTTCCCCGAAATCAACGTCAAAATGTTCGTTACACTGAGAGGATCAAAAGTCATGTTGACCTCACCTTGAGACTAGGCCGGACGCGCCCCCACGCGCCGCCGTGAGTGGCTGCGCGTGAAATCCACGCGCCTGCTACAGTGTCACCGTCCCAACCCGTTTGTCTGTAAAACGGGCCATTTAACCCGCGAGGCAACCCGGTTTGTTTTCTGTCAATTCGACATTGATTCCACCAATTGAACATTCAGTCAGTTTCGATTCAAGTCTAATTAGAGTTCTGTGGACTTAATTACAAGCAACATTACCTCTAACCTCACGATCACAGATGATCAATCGAAGAACATCCGGCCACTGTTCATCCTTCGAAAACCATCAAACCTTCTTGATTTCGTTCAATTGATTAACCAGTAAGCTTCAATGGACTCAGGTAAGTATTTTCCCCAACTCAATTGCATCAATCCAATGCTCAATCTTCACGACTCAAACTCGAACATCCGTACACTGTGCATCCATGGAGCTTCATCAATCTCCAGTGTTTTCCTTCAATTGATGGATCCAGAAGCATCGTGGGATCCTCAGGAACACAATCCCCACATCAATTTCGTCAATCAAAGCCTCAATTCCCTCGACTCAACCTCGAATTTCATCCTCTGTCACCAAGTGTGTTCAGAGTCAAAACAACACCAATTTCCTTCGTTCTTTCGACGTTTCTGATCGTAATGATCCCAGGAAGCTCAAAGTGAGTTCAATTTCGATCCTCAAGGCTCAATTCCCAGTATTTGAATTTCCCCCCAATTTTTCTAAATTTTCGATTCTCAGTCTCCAGCCCCCAATCGACCCTCAGTGTTTCCCCAGTTTAATCCTCTCTCACAATCTCACAAATTCCCCTCAAAACTGGATGTGAAAGGGAGCTCAATTCTCCCAATTCTGATTCCCCCTCTCACGGGTAAGAAAAACAAAGAAGAAGAAAAATGGGGAAAAAGATGGAGGAATGATGGTGTAGGAATGATGATGTAGTAATGATAGTGTTGGGAGGGAAACATGGAGCTGGAATCAAGGGATGGGTGACACTTGTCACTCATCCGGATGTGCACAGTCACCGGGTACTGTTCATATTAAAATATTATTTTATTCCCGGTTCGTTCGGTTAATCGAGCCTGATTCCGTGACCATAACTTCGTCGTCGAATCTCCGATTTCGGCATGCCGCCTGTCGTTGGATTCGTATCGACGAGACCTACGTAACGGTCCTTGGCCCTCGTCCATCGGACCTCCCGATCAAAAAGTCAACATTTGGCCCCTACTATGCCAAATTACCAAAATACCCCTCATCGACCGATCATCATAACTTTCACTACGAATGTCGGAATCGAACGTGCCACCTGTCTATGAACTCGTGACGTCCCGAACTACGTCACAGTCATCGGTCAAAGTCCGTTTGACCGCCCGAACTAAAAGTCAACATTTTACCCACGCTAGGGGCAAAACGGTCATTTTGCACGTTTCGTCCGATTTCACTCAACTAATCCCCGATTAGTCATTCTAAATCATAATTAATTAATATTCAATCCCGATATTCGGGACGGGTGCTTACAGTGAGAATATCTCATCATAGTCAACTCCCTCCTTCTGCGAGTATCCCTTAGCCACTAACCTGGCTTTGTACCTTTTTGTGTCTCCTTCATGTGTTCCTTCTTTCTTTCTAAACATCCATTTATATCCAACTGTTTTTCTATCTTTTGGTTTAGAAACTAACTCCCAAACAGAGTTTTTCTCAAGAGATTCCATCTCTTCTGACATAGCAATCATCCAACTTTCTCGTTCATTACTTGCTATAGCTACTTGATACGTGATTAGATCTCCTTGACTGATTATTAGAGCATAATTCACTTCATCCTTCTCGAAACCATACTTTTCTGGTTTCTTACGATTTCGGACAGGTTTTTCCAATGCTATGATCCTCTGAAACTGTTCTACAGGTGTTATACGAACTAGGGAGTCTCGGTTCTGCACATGTGGCTCCACCTACTTCTGTACTGGTGACAGCTTCTACTACTCTACTTCTTCTTTATCAAACTTCTCATCGTAATCCACTTGCTCATGCTCCACCTGAGCTGGATTTTCTTCCATGACTGGTTAGGGTTGAGGAACTTCGATTGTTTCTTCTTCAGCATTAATCTTTTCATATTTCTTATTCTGGTTCAAGGGCATAGTCTTCTCGTTGAATATTACATCCCTACTTAAGACTACCTTCTTGTTTACGAAATCCCATAGCTTGTAGCCCTTCACTCCTTCACTGAAACCAATGAATATGCACTCGAGTGACTTAGGCTTTAACTTGGTTCTCTCATCACTTGGAATATGGACATAAGTACTGCAATAAAAAACTCTTAATTTTGAGTAGTTAACAGGTTTTCCAGTCCATATCTCTTCTGCACACTTAGAATTGAGAACCCTTGATGGTGATCGATTAACCAAGTAGCAAGCATGGTTGATTGTTTCTACCCATAACATATCTGGTAATCCAACATGAAATCTCATGCTTCTCTCTCTTTTCATGAGAGTTTTGTTCATCCTCTCGACAACACCATTTTGTTGGGGAGTTTACTATAAAATGTCTTGTAATGCCTAGTTCTTTACAAAACTCTAGGAAGATGTTGTCCCTATATTCACCTCCGTTGTTAGTTCTTAGGTATTTGATTTTTCGTCCAGTCTGATTTTTTACAGTAGCTTTCCACTCTTTAAACTTAGTGAAAGCTTCAGATTTCCCCCTCATGAAATAGACCCAAATCATCATCGAAAAATCATCTAAGAATATGATAAAATACCTAGAACCTGCCTTGGATCTGGTTGGTGCAGGGCCCCAAACGTCTGTGTGAATATACCCCAAAAGATTTTTGCTTCTTTCCTCACTATTCGCATCCTTGAACGACGTCTTTGTTTGTTCCCCAAGGATACAGTATGTAACGACCCGTTCCGAATATCAGGATTTAATATTATTTAATAATGATTTAGAATGACTAATCGGCGGTTAGTTGGGTGAATTCGGACGAATTGTGCAAAATGAACGTTTTGCCCCTAGGCGTGGGCAGAATGTTGACTTTTAATTCGAACGGTCAAATAGACTTTGACCAATGACCGTGACGTAGTTTGGGACATCACGAGTTCATAGACAGGTGACACGTTCGATTCCGACGTTCGTGGTGAAAGTTATGATGTTCGGAAGCCCAAGGGCATTTTTCGTAATTTGGACGAAATAAGGGAAAATGTTGACTTTTTGATCGGGAGGTCCGATGATCGAGGGCCAAGGACCGTTAGGATGGTCTCGATGCCCTGAGTTCGTGGACAGGCGGCACGCGTCAATCGGAGTCAGAATGACCAAGTTACGGGTCTGGATGCGTGAGGGGCATTTTGGTAATTTTCTACACAAGGGCAGAATGGTAATTTCACAGGGGCACTGTTTGATCGAAACAGCCGTGAAATTGGATGTTTTGTGCGATCTGTTCCATGGATTGTTTAGCATTGATGGACTGATTTGGGGCAGCTTTGTGGTGTGGATGCACATGGTGAGGGTTGGCATCAGATCACAGAACATGGGCACTGTTTTTGTATTGGTTTCGGGTAAGTGCATGGAACTTTACACAGAGGACTGAGTGGTGCTTTGGGGTACTTTTAAAGGCTGAATTGGATTAAAGGGAATGTGAGTGAGTCGTGAGGATCATTCTGAGCATGTGTGGCTGTCGAACTGGAGAAAAAACCGTGAGAAACCATTTTGGTTTCTTGGAGGGAAAATTCAGAGTTTGATTTTTGAGCATTGTTGGACCAAACCAAGGATGGGTTTAGCTTTCTGGGAGTGTCTGGAGCTCAGCCATATCAATTTCGAGGGGAACCAGCCACGGCTGAGCTGAGACGGTGGCCACTGTTTTCAGGGAAAACGCAGTGTTGAGGACGATGACTTCCAGGTGAGCTCTTGTTCAATTGGTTGTGATTTTGGGTTCGTTTGGGGCCTAGTACACTTCCTGTGAAGTTAATTTGAAAATGGGCTTGAGTTGGGTGAGTAGCTAACGTCGACCCGTTCGGCTGTTCGAGCTTGGATTGGTCGATTTAATCCATGTCAAGGTTGATCAATGACACAGAACTGAAATTATTTGGTTAATGAATGTTTTAGGATAAAAAACGGAAGGATTCGAGCTTGAATTGAAGGGTAATTGTTCGGGTTGAACTCACGGGTTGCAGACCCGAATTACTGAGAAACGGGCGAGGACGATGACTGTAGCAGTCACTGTAGCAGGCGCGTGGCTTTCACGCGCAGCCACTCACGGCGGCGTGTGACAACGCGTGGACACGAATCTCGAGGTGAGGTAAACATGACTTTTGTCCTATGCAATGGAACGAACATTTTAGCGTTGGTTTCGTGTCAATCGGACCCCATTTCGATATTGTTCGGGATGTCCGAAGGTTTTATATCCAGCTTAAAATAGTTAAAAATTCGGGAAAATTACGGGACTTGAATAGGATGTTAATTTAGAGGTTAGTAACCTTCTAATGTGATTTGGACAGGATTGGGTGTCCCGGTGATAGTGGTGTGGCCTGGGAAGGCCTATGGCACGCGTATCGAGGTGCACAGTTAAACGGTCTGTGAGCGGACATTGGTTTTATAAATTCGATGCATGCATAACTGTTTCATGATTGTTATAATTGTGGTTATATGATTTATTTTGGATATTGTTGAATTTATATGATTTCACGCATTTCGAGGCGATTTACGTGTTTGCACGTAAATCGAGATTTTCTGGATTTGCACTGATTTCCATAATGGTGATTCGGATATGATTTTATGAAACAGTTACGGATTTGATAAAGTAAATTCGGGCCAGGGGCCCAGTTGATTTAAGAAATCGGGCCAGGGGCCCAGTTGACTTATGAAATCGGGCCAGGGGCCCAGTTGACTTATGAAATCGGGCTAGGAGCCCAGTTGATTTATATATGTGATTTCGGGTCGGGGACCCTAAAATGGAATTGAATAAATGATTTCGGATTTAATAATCAACTATTTGGACTTATGACGGTTTTATGGAAATTCGGGGCAGGGCCCTTGTGATATTTTGGAAACGAATAATAAAATGTGTTCCATAAAACCATCTCGATACGAGGATATATATATTGGTCTCCTCCAGGTGTCGAGGACACTGGGGAAGTCACGGTGCATTGTCTGCGAGGGGTCATTGTACGGAGCAGCCGGACCGTACAGTGACTTAGGAGCAGGATTGCTATGATTAGACGTCGGGGACGTCAGACATTGGGGATGTCAGAGATATGGACCCGGTGAGACCCCGGGAAACACGTGTTGCTTAATACCGTGAGATATGACGTCGGGGACGTCAAGCGTCTGGGACGCTAGGCATCGGGGATGCCGGAGATGGAAAAATAATAAATGTATATTACTGGATTTATGAAATAACTCTTGGATTGACTTTTGGGATTTGAAACTATGCTTATGGTTTCTGGGCGAAGGCCCTAATGGTTATTTCTAAATAAATATGTGATTATTATTTTTTGGTGCATGCATATGTTTTTACTGAGGGGCATAAATGTCTTATAAATGTTTTAAACAGACTTGTTTATTTTCGTCCACTCACAGCTTTTGTTTTTAATGCCCCTCAGGTTGATTTTTGGATGCGACTGTAGTAGAGACTGGGACATCGCACACCTCCTCCATCGATCCTTGCGCACTCTGGAAGCCCATTTGGGCAGTGACAACAGGTTATCCCTTATCTGACACCTCTTGTCAGACGGGAGCATGATACATTCCATGGTAATCCCGGGGGGATTGGGATGGATCTTGTCACAGTACTTGCAGAAATCTAGTTTTCAATAATTGAAACCTTCTAGCTTATTCTTCTTGTGTAACTCTTGCAAACCTTTATGACTCATCTTCCCCAGCCTAAAGTGCCAAAGATCAGTCTTGTCGTTAGTATCACCATCCGTAGATACTGCTGCTCCACCTACAACTGTATTTCCTCAAAACTTATATGGTTGATTAGGTTGGATTTCTCCCTTCCTTACGACAAGGGATCCTTTAACAACCTTAAGTATCCCTCCTTCAGCTGAGTACCTTAGCCCTGCCTTGTCAAAGGTGCCGAAAGATATAAGGTTCTTCTTCAATTTTGGAATGTGTCTGAGTTTGTCCAATGTCCTAACAACCCCGTCATGCATTCTAATTTTAATTGATCCAATAGCTTGGATCATAAGTGGTGATTCATCTCCCATTAACACTTCTCCGCAGCTGGTTTCCTCATATGTATTAAACCATTCTTTGATAGAACACATGTGGAATGAACATCCGGTGTCCAAAATCCAAAATTCGAAAGCACTGAAGCTGGATGATATTGCAAGGAGTTCTTCGTTGTAATCCTCAGAAATTACAACATTGGCTGCGTTTGAGTTTCCTACCATTGCCTTTGCTTTCCTTTCTTTCCATATGTTTTAGTTTTTCTTCCATTGATCTGAAGCACCACATATTAAACAACATTTTTTTATCTTTTCCTTTGGATTTTGACCTACCCCTGTTGCCTGGTTTATCTGATCTTTTTTCTGATCTGCCTCTCTCTATGCATTTAACATAAAGGCCTTGTGCATGAGAGCTTTTAGAGTTCTTGTCCATCTTGACATAGGACTGAATCGTTTTGGTACCCTCATCTAACTTCAGAGTATCCTTACCGAACACCAATGTGGTTCTGAAGTGCTTGAACGGAGGCGGTAGAGATCTTAGCATTAAGAGTGCCTTGTCATCGTCCTCATATTTTACATCCACCTTGGATAAATTCGCAACACAATTCTGAAACTTTCTTAGGTGTTCTTGCAAGTCTCCCCCTTCTTCTATCCGAAGGCTAAATAGTTCATCTTTTAAGAAGAGTTTGTTGGATAAAATTTTACCCCTAAAGAGCTTCTGCAGCTTATCCCATGTTTCCTTAGAATTCATGTCCTAGTCGATATGAAGCAATACATTATCGGCAAGGTGCTGCTCTATAAAACTCTTCGCCTTCCTGTCCATCTTCTGTCACTATGCATCTGTTATGCCAGTTGGCCTTTTCTCTGTACCGAGAAGAGCCTCATGCATATTTTGTTGGATTAGGATGATCTTCACCTTTTTCTGCCATAACGTGAAGTTCTCTTTCCCGTTGAACAACTTGATCACAGTCTTCACGGCATTGCCCGTGTTTGCCTTGGCACCCGACATCTCAAAAAATGGGAGCTTTGATACCAATTATTGTAAATTTTGTCCCTTTATTGATCTTGTTCCTTGATAGACTTAGGTGATTATGCAATCAATAGGATGACGCGAAGATAATGCTGAATATAGATGAACAATAAAGTAAACACACCACACACACACAAACACAAGAATTTAGCGAGGTTCGGCTAATCTTTGCCTAAATCCTCGTGTGATCTCCTTGAGAGATCACTAGCACTATAAAGATAACAAGATTACAAGAACTTATGTAGAATCCTGACCTAATCCCCAAACCCTGGCTCACGATCTCTCAAATCACTCTTTTTGCTCGTATACCCGTGTACGTGTATGACTTCTTTGTTTACTACTGTCTTATTTTCTTTGTGTTGATGTAAGGACTCCTAAGAGGCCTATTTATAATGTATATGATTTAGGTTACACCCCTTAGCATATGACAATTCATATTCCTCCTTGGAGATGGAAAGATAACTTATTTCCTAATCCCTAGAGGGCTATGGAATACTTTTCCTAAATATAGGAAACACTAGAAAAACTCAGACTTCCTTGTTCAACACTTAGAATCCTAGTCAAACTAGGATTCCTAGTCCTTGGTATTTTGCTGAGCCAATTTTTTCAACAGTTAATGTGAAAGATGAAGTTAAATGTAAAGCGTGTTGAGGAGGCTCATAACTACATGGTGGACTGGTTTTCCAAGCATGTAATAATAATTGATGCCCAAGTTGCGAGTATGAACGATGAACAACTCATCCACACGTGCTATCCGACTAAAATGCTCGAAAAATGCCTGAACTTGATTCAATTTGATATTCATAATGATAATATATCCATTACTGTTACTGATACGTGATACTACCAATGTCACAAAAAGGCTCGGACAAGAGCACGAGACAACGTTTGAAGACAACTGAAATGAAGACTAATTTTAGGAAACCTCTAAATAGGTTACATCTCTACTTCTTTGGGCACTTACTCTCATCACTTGAAACATTTGGCATCCAACAAAGCCTCCCCCTCAAACGGCTCATGATCCTCGATCATCTGACTGGCACGCTCTTTTTGATCCTCATCAGTGCTGTCTACCTTGTGCCAGTCGTACAGTTCCATGTCATAACACTCGTCCATTATGAATTTAGGGATTTCTTGTCCCCGGAAGAGCCACAAACCCTTAACCTTGAAGGGAGGGTTTGATCCAATCACCAACATCTTCCCAAAGGCATACTTACGAGCCAAATCCATGCGCTGCAAGAAACCACCCACCTTGTTCAAAGTGACAAATGAAACAGTGTTTTCATCATTGTACTTGTAATCACAGAACCAAAGAGAGTAGCCCTCTGGATCATACATGTCCCAGAATCCTGCAAAAAGAAGTGACCAGTGATGCTGTATCCAATTTTAATTGTCAAGAAACTATAGAATCATAACCTTGAAAATGATTATCGGGCCATATATTGCAATCAGGTCGAAACAACAAAGCACCAAAATGTGATAGCCTCAAAAAAACTCAAATTCTGCTTTTGTTTTCCACGCTAAATCCTATGCTAAACATGTTGAAAACCTCATACTTGAACTCGAAGTATCCATAATATTGGATTAAGTCAGGTTCCAGTCAAATCCATGAACGTATGGCAGAATATTTCCACTATAGAATCTAAATCCCTGCCTTGGGATTCTCCTTTGGAACTTATCAAAGATGCAGATATAGGAAATAATAAACACAACAAATTGGAGGCTTAAGTTAAAGATAAAGTCCGCTTTGCTGAGTTCTGACCAAAAGAATGGACTTTAAGATTGGATTTAAGTTTTCAACAAACAGTAGGTCAAGTCACTGTCATTAGAAATGGAAGCTAGAAGGATAGTAAATGGTTACTAATGTTGGTTAAGAAACAACAAACAAAAAGGAAACCCAAACTTCATTTCAAAGTGCGCACAACTGAGGAAGCAAAAAACACAGGGCAAAGTACAAAATGCGCATTTAATGTTAAATCAGTATTGTATGAAGTAGAATACATGAGAAGTTACGAACTATGGAGCTTCAAGATAAATTGAATGCATAGATATAGTAAGTTGGAAGGACTCACCTTTAACAGCGACCTCACGGAAGTTGGTCTTTGTGTTTGAATAAAGTCTTTTCCATTCATCCAAAATCATCTTGCTAGGAGGCAAAAGATCAAGAGAATTCTTTGCCTTTGGCTTGGGTGCCTCTTCTTCCTCAGCAGCCTCTTCTAGTTTAGGCTTTGCTGGTTCTTTCTTGGCCTCATTCTTTGGCTCATCCTTGGCCTTAGGTTTGGCAGTTTCCTTTTCCTGTGAAGGCTTCTTTGCTGACTGAATAGATGGAACAGATTCTACTTGTTTAACTTCACCCAATATCTTAAGAAAATTTGGCTGATTAACCAAGGTCCAAAAGTATCTCTCAACATGAGGAAATTCAGAGGTAAATTCTTTTGTGAATAACCGGCTAAATCCCAGAGTCAAATTGCATGTCATGATGATATCAGCCAGCGTCACAGAATGACCAACCAGGTAAGTGTTGGAAGCAAGATGAGTGTTCAAAGCAGTTAGTGCTCTCTTCAATGCAGAAATTGCTGCTTCCTCAGCCTTTGTGTCGATTAAGAAAATGGTGTCAGTCACTGGATATAAACCATAGAATAGAAACATACAGAAACAACAATATGTAACCGATCTTATAAAATTAATGCCTAACCGGAGGGAGGTAAACAGAAAACCCAATACGTGGTATTAACCATTTCAAAATATTGGCATCAATCTCCAAGGAGGAAAAATCAATCCATTGCTCCACATGGGCCTGCCAAAATCAACAAGAAGAAAGTAAAAATCATAACTACCACAACATAAAGTGGATTGGACATCATGTCAGCCTTCTTATCAAAATCCCAAGAAACAGACCTCTATGCTAGGCTTTCTAATTCATGAAAGCAAACCGACTACCAAATTACAAATCCACTCACCTTTTCTAGTAGATTTTTAGCATTCCATAAACTCAATAAAAACATGCGTTACTCTGATAGCACTTACATATTCAATTAAGGAAGAACCGTAAAGAGGATTATCCGCCTTCAACCGAGTAACTGCAGCACGTGAAAGCATATAATTAGGTTCAAACATAACAACATTTTCTAGATACAAAAGAAGAAACTTGAAATCTAGCCTCACCATAGCGCGCAATAGCATTGCTCTCAAAAACTGGACCATCAGGTGTTTCTAAAACAGGAATCTGCATAACAACAGATACATTCAGCTAACAGACCATGACACAAAAGAAATCTAATTTTCCTGCACCCAAAGGAAAAAAACTGCACCTTTCCAATAGGGTTCATTTCAAGAAACTTGGGAGTTTTGTTGGACACACCCATCTCAAAATCCTTCACCAGTTTAACATTGACACCACTGTATTCAGCAGCAATAAGTGCCTTGAAACCATTTTTATTTGTCTTCCCCGCGTGCAGCAGCTAAAAGTAGGCCAAAGTACAACAATATTCAGTATATCAGTTACAATTTCCAATATTTACCACCAAAATCCAGTGAGTTCTGTGTTAATTCTGAAGCTGATAATTGATCCTAATTAGCCTTTGACAGTAAGAACAAAATTCCAAAACAGAAAAAAAAAAAAAAAAAAAAGGAAAACATGAATCAGAAATTAGTGCATTTAGAGTAGTTTCTGTTGTTGTTACTGTAGATGCTGGAATAATATAACCATGGAAAAAGTTCCTTTGCACTTATTTTCAGAGGGTAACTAAAAATCAGAGGTAATAGAGTCGCTCAAGATCATGAAAAAGAAAATCAAAACAGTACAGTTCTTTACCAAACGGAAATCCACATAATAAAATACGAAGAACAAAAACAAGGACTTATACGTTTCAACAGTGTGATTTACAAATTGTAGCTAAGAATGGAAATTGAAAAGTAACCAAAAAATTGAGCTTGATAATAACATCAAGTAGCAAAATGCAGAATGTGAAAATGCTTTACCAAAGCCATTGGGTCAACGATAGTTGTCCGCTCCTGAAAGCCTAGTCGTTGAACAGTACAGAACCAGAGAGAGCTGAAATGTATATGATAATGATGATGATTATGATGATGATGGGTAGGGTTTGTGGAGGGAAATATATGTGCGGTGACTGTCACTATGACTGATTGATTAGGGTTTACAACTTTTATAAAATAAAGCTTAGTTTTTGGGGAATATTCCAAGTGACGAATGGTGATGGTACATCGAGCGGAATGAAGTGAAATATCAATTATCTAGATCACCGTCAGTATACAGTCTTCTGCCTTTTTTTGGGCTTAGCGTTCAACTCACAGAGGTCCGAATTCAAAGCTCTCTCCCTAAATTTGTGACCTTTATGCTGAATTTTGCCATGTTCCTTGATCTGCGACCGGGGTGACTCATTAGCTTACCTAAATATGATCCTCAATATCAAACCTAACGACTATCCGATAAAGTTTTAATAAGGCTACATAGATGAATTCATCTTTGTGCATGTTTCAGCTTATCGATAAAATTCACCTTTCAAAAAAAAAATTATAACTTATATCAGAAAAATCAATGCCACATGCCTAAGTAAATTATGTTCAATAATTTAGGGGTGATAACAAAATCTTGCTCACAATGAAATTACATCAAGGAATGGGGTAATTGTTACATTTTTGTTTTTAAGGAACACAAATCATCGGACCAAACAAAACCTCTGATAAACACAATAGAACACGAAAGGCATTGAGTATGCTTGCTCTGTTCGGTTTCTTGTAATAGCGGCGGTGGCTGATCCCAACAACGTAGGTATAAATCCCGGCGAGCCTGTCAGCTGGAAAGTAGTTGATGCAGTTATACAGTAAGGCTATTACAACCGTTGGAAAAGAAGACCGACCGAGCAGCACGCAAGTAGACCTATGTCCATACTCCGAGCTGATGCTGGATCTGCCATTAGCTAGCTGCAAACGAATAACTGCACATTCACAATCTGATGATCCACTGAGGAACCAAATACGTTTTCAAAAAAAAAAGTACGAATTAATCTCATGAATAAAGAATGCATAATGTTACTTTCATGGCAATGGTAACTAAGAAATTTGCATACTTCTCACCAATGCCATACGAAGCTAAGATTTTCATTTGAACATGACCTTGAAGAATAACATATAAGAAAAGTATGGATTTCAATTTAGTCATCGTAATTCCATTATGAGAATCAGAAAATTTGACCCTTCATCTGAGTTATGTTTTGAGATTTCATAACATTAATGGACATTTTAAATATTATTTTGAAGGAGATATATTTCATTGACATGAATATATCATGCACAAGAAGTTGATATCTTCTGTGACATCTCTGGCAAATAGCGACACACATACCAAAAACCTGAAAGGAAGTAGTGGATAGATGGCAATAACGATGACAGATATTTGATGAAAACAATCTAGGGTTAGAAATTCATGAGTCGGGCCAAATGGTACATTAGAACCACAACCCAAATTTACAAATGGCCATGGGCCAGCCAGTGGCAATACTAGTGTGACAGTGGTGGCTTAAGGGATACATGTCAGTAACAGTGATGGTTGAAATAGGTAATATTTCAGAATAAATAAAGTTTCAGAGCCATGGAAAACATGCTTCAGTGCAAGAAACTCGCTTTCAGAAAGGAACCATTTTATCCTAAGTGAATGAACATTTTAAGCTGAACATTAAGCAAAGCTTTTCCCCCAAAAATATTTTTAGTATAAACTTATTTGGCAAAAGATGGAGGCTCCGTTAAAATTATTAACACAATATGCATTATGAAGAGGAGAACAGATTTACCATGACTCGTGGGCAACAATTTGGACAAGCAATCTTTAAGCCATAGTTATCACGAAAACAAAATATCTCATTAATATGAAGGGAAAATAGACAAAAGCCCAAATAAATTATAACCGAAGGAGATACCACACCCTATATGTTATGTAAGAAAAGCAGCAGCAACCACAAAACCACATAAAGAAATTCAGAATCCTTATTCCTCACCTGAGTTCAACTGGAAAATTGTCTAGAAGTTCTGAAGAGCAGTTAGGGTAATTTGCGCCAAGCACTGTTAGTGAGTGGGTTGGTGACTGCAGTACTAAAGGTAAGTCAAGCACAATAAATATTTTAGAAATAGGTAACAAAGGGCACTCGATGTTCTTCAACAGTAAGAACAATTCAGCATAACCATGCTGTAAATTGGCAATTACACTACTTGACAAGAAAAATCATCAAGAGCGTGAAAGTACCCCCACAGCACAGTAGCTAAATCAATTGAATTTATAACAGAGCCAACAAGAAATTCTGAATGTCAAATCAACTTTCTTAGCTCTTACCACTTCCCATGGCAAGTCTAGGAACCCAAACCATGTAAAGCGCCTCTTTTGACATATCAATCAGAAATATTTTTGCACCAGTAATTCCAAAACACCATCCCGCAGTCATATGGTTATTCATCCACATACTTTTATATTGGAAATGATTCTAAATGTGGTGTCTCTCTTGAGCTATTAGTACTTCCAGGAAGATGGACTGAAGCACCAAAATCTGCCATTTTCTCCGTCAAGTTCTTCAGGGCCTCGTGCTTGTTTGCCAGTTCCATAAGCACCTTGATCCTTCTAAAGGAAACATTACTTGGTTTATGCCCCTTTTCTACCATCTGAAAGAAACATGCCTCTGCTTCCGTTAGTTTTCCCAAATCGCAAAGCAGATCAAACAGCACATCAGATACCAATATATAAGAACCAAAACCCTTCTCAATCATATCATTCCACAGCCGCAATGCCATATCCACTTTTTCCTGCCGCCTCAACAACCTGATCAGGAACATACAAGACTGTGTATTTGGCAAGCACTCAGCATGCATCATTCTCCCATACAAACTCCATGAGCTTTGCAAGTCATTTGACCAGTAGAAAACCCTAAAGAACAAATTGTATGTAGTTGCATTTGGACTCAAACCCTTACTCATCATCATCTCCATCAACCCGTAAGCATCACCAAGCCTCTTTGCAATGCAAAAATTCCTAATGGCAGCATTGTGTGCTGCAACATCTGGGTAGCACCCATACTCCTTCATTTCCTTCAATACATCTCTGGCTTTATCGGGCTGACCAACCAAACCCAATCCCCCAATGATACTAGTATACGTGATCACATCTGGTGATATTTCGTCATCACGCATTTGCTCTACCACCTTATACGCCTTGTCTAATTCTCTAGCCTTACAATAGACATCAACCAAACAATTGTATGAAACGATATCAGGTTTCAAACCAATCTCCCTCATCTCCTTAAAGAACCCCTCAGCTTCGTCAGATGATTTCCACCCAGATAACAATATATTGAAGGTTTGCAAATTCGGCCTAAAGTTATGCTTCAGACTATGATACACATTCCTAGCATCTGTCATACTCTTCTCCTGACAAAGAGTTCTCAACAAGGAGTTGAAACAAGTTGTATCAAATTCAGGCACAAGCTTCTTAAACTTTCTAAAAGACTCAACAGTTTGCCTAACAGAGCAAACCTTAGCAATCCTAGCCAAAACAATCATTACAGTTCGCGGGGTAATCAAATTTCGATCCTTATACTTGATGTCAATTAACACATCCCAGGTTTTTTCGAACATTCGATTTCTTCCTAAGATGTAAAGCATAGTGTCCAACGAAAAAGCAGTGTGATAAAATCCTTTTCTACTCCCAGTGTAATTGAAAAACTCCAAAGCTTGTAAAGGGTTTCCATGGCTGAACCTAACCCGTTTCAAAACCTTATCAATCAAATCATTTGAGAGAAAAACCCCACTTGATTTCAATTTTTGTGTCAAGTTTTTAGAATGTTTCGAGCAACTGACTATGCGATAAACAGTCTCAACATCCTCGTTGATTGAGCTTTCAGAGCAGAGTAACCGAGAGAAAAATAAAACTGGGTTTTGCGAGGCGTACCAGAATGAGAGGGGCTTTTCTGTTATTCTCATCATCTTCCTGGAAATGGCGTTGGTTGATGACCCAGTAAGAAACTGAAGCTCTATTTTACAACTAGCTGGCAAAATGGCACTCAGCTCTTGAGCTAAGTATCCTGTATGTTAGAAAGAGAAACTCAATGAGATGAACCAGCAAAACGTTAAAAAGAATTGAAAAAGTTGATGATATTTGGTCGAAAATGAGAAGAACGTGCATACAGAATCAACTCGGAATAAAGGGAGAGTGAGAGATTAAGGTGTAGGTTCTGGTCCTCCTAGACCACTATGAAGCACCGAAACAATGATTTCCCGGAGTATGGTTTGTATGGAAAACGATAGAATTATGGGCCTATTAGGGTTTAATTGGATATGTAGGTTGGGTTAAATGCAATAAGAATCGGAAAATAAATTTTAAAATGCACTACAAATATAAATTTTTTTTAATATGCACAAGGAATAAATATAATGTCAAAAACATTGTATCATTTATCACTTAGTAACACCGTTAATTGTGCTGATATAACAGTAATATTACAAAATTAGTAAGGATAATTAGACATTTATTTTATTTTATTATATTTTCTATTAAAATTATTTTTTAAAAATTAAAAAAAATAAAATATCCAATCTTCCCAAACCCAACCTGTCCCATCATCTCTCTCCCCAATCATCTGGCTACCACACACTACCCACCCACCCAACATTTTCTATTTTTCTTTCCCTCTCTTTGCTAATAATGGCTAACAAAGCTATTTCGACGACCGAAAAAGGTCTAATTGTGAATTTTGGCGAGATGATGATCGACTTGGTGCCATTCAAATCGGACGTTTCGCTTGCAAACGGTGTTGCCCCCGCTAACATAGCGATTGCGGTGGCTTGCTTGGGCTAGAAGGCTGCATTCGTTAGAAAACTCGGCGATGACGAGTTCGGCCACATGCTTGCTACAATCTTGAAGTAATACGGCGTCCATGGGGACGACATCCTCTTCGATCAAGGCGCCCGTATAGCCATGACCTTCGTCACCCTACACGCCGACAGAGATCGTGAGTTCATGTTCTACAAGAACCCCAGCGTTGACATGCCGCTTGAGCCTAACGAGCTCAATTTTGAGCTCATCAAATCCATACCATTTTTTTCCTTTTTTTTTTTGCTCATTGATAATTTTTCTTGTATTTTCTCGGAAATACAGGCAAAATTGTTCCACTACGGATCCTTAAGCTTGATCGTGGAGCCCTACAAGTCAGCACATCTAAAGGCAATGTGACAGGATCCGTCTTAAAAATGCTTTGATAACTGGGTCTGATCTTGCCCATGTATGACAAGTCAACCGAAGTTTCAATGACACGACCCATCCTAATCCTCCCTGGATTAATGCGGGATGTGTCATACTCCCGTCTGACACCCCGTGACAGACTAGGGATACACCCAACCTTCTTGGGGCTTCTAGAGTACACCAGGATCTGTGGAGGCATGTGATGCCTCTAACACGACCCATCATAATCCTCCTAGGATTAACGCGGGGTGTGCCATGCTTCTGTCTAACCCACGTGTGACACGAAGGCCAGACAAGAGATAACCCAACTGTAGCCTACTCGGGCTTCCAAAGTGCGCCAGGATCAATGACAGAGTGTGGTGTCTCGGTCTCTGTTATAGTCTGCATCCGCGATCAACCTAAAGGGCATTAAAAACCATAAGAGTTGTGAGTGAACGAAAATAAATAATTTAATAAAAACACATTTCATAAAAAAGACATTTATGCCCTTCACTTAAAGCCATGCATGCATACGAAAACCAGTTAATTCAAATATAATAAAATTATTTATAAAACCAAAGTAATTTCCTTCCTCAAATCATTAGGGCCTTAGTCCAAAACCGTAAAACTAACCAAGTGGGAACTCAGCCAAAACCCGTAAATCCAAAGTCATATGGGCCACTTCCCAAATCCATAACACAGAAAATACTATTTCATAATCTAATAAATCTGTAATCCAAATACCGATCATTGGAATTCCAGATTCCTAGCATCCCAGACGCTTGACATCCTAGACGTCATGTCACGGTCTAAGCTAAGCGTGCTGCCTGAGGTCACTCCGGGTCTATTTATGACATCCTAGATGTCTGACGTCCCAATGAGTCACTATACAGTTTGGTCGCTCCGTGCAATGAACCCTCACAAGCAATGCGTCGTGACTTTCCTAGTATCCCAAACAACTGGAGGAGACCATCCACAAATCCTCATATAATGATGGTATATGGAAAACATTTTTATAAAACCATTTCAAAACTTTTCAAAGGGGCCATGCTCCGAATTGCTATAAAACCATCGTAAATCCATAAATGCAATTTCTCAAATCCAAATCCATTTAGGGTCTCCGAACCTGATATCACATTTATAAACCACAAATGGGACTCATGCTCGATATCATATCAACTGGGCCTCAAGCCCGATAGTACAAACCAAATGAGTCTCGGCCCGATACCTCATTAAATCAAATGGACTCCAAGTCCAATAGTTTCCAAAAAAAATGGGTTTCATACCCGATTTCATATTTCCAAATCCAAAACCATTTCATTGATCCACAATTGAAAACACAAGCACATGTAAATCCAACATAAAACTATACGCCTCGAAATACGTGCAAATACGTAAATACAAAATACCAAAAATATGCGTACTCAAGGCATTCAAAACATAGATATAAAACATATAAAAAAATTATGCATGCATCATATTTAGAAAACAAAAGTCCACTCACAGACCGTCCTAACTGCCACCTCGATACGCTTGCCATAAGCCTCACTGTGCTAAATCACCACCCCCTGAACTTCCGGACCTGTCCAAATCACACTCGAAGGTCACTAACCATCGATATAAGTCCATAAGATAAAACCCCAAAACTCCCGGAAAACTCAACGTGTCCTAGACACGTTTCACGAGGTGAAAAACCTCGACTTGACCAACTTAACGATCTTCGACTAACCCAAAATCACCACTATTGGATCTAGATCGTTGAAACCCTTCAAATGACACTAGTCTTACCTCGAAATTGGCGTTCACGCGCCACCACGCGCGTGGTCAATGTAAAAGTCAACGCTGACGTCAACAAAAGTCAACACTGACATTAGTACTGACAGGTTCTGACAGTGCCACGTGTCACCTGCGTACTAGTCCACATCACTGACATGTCAGTGACACGTGGTAGCCCGTGATTGGGCCACATCACTGACATGTCTATGTTGTTTGTGCACTAACATGTGACACGTGTCAAGCTCTTATTGGCCACCTCTGACACCTGTCAAACCTGACATGATGACGTCATCCTGATGACTTCATCGCTGACATCACGTCATCTTGACCTCTCGATGGGTCTTATGATTTGGGTCGCACAGACTGACACGACCCATCCCAATCCCCCCCCCCCCCCCCCCCCCGGGATTACCGCGGGATGTGACGTGCTTCCGTCTGACACGAAGTGTCAGACAAAGGATAACCTCAATCCACTGCCCCTACGGGCTTCCAGAGTGCGCAAGGATCGATGGAGGAAGCATGCAACGTCCCGGTCTCCACTGCAGTCGCATCCGCGATCAACCTGAAGGGCATTAAAAACCAAAAGCTGTGAGTGGGCGAAAATAAACAAGTTCGTAAAATACATTTTATAAGACATTTATGCCCCTCAGAAAAAACATATGCATGCATCAAAAACCAATAATCAAACATTTATCAGAAATAACCATTAGGGCCTTAGCCCAGAAACCACAAACACATTTTCAATCAAAAGTTGTTTCATAAATCCCGTGGTACACATACACCACATTACCATCTCCGGCATCCCAGATGCCTAGCGTCCCAGACGCTTGACGTCCCAGACGTCATATCTCACGGTATTAAAGCGACGCGTGCTGCCCGGGGTCTCACCGGGTCCATATCTCTGGCATCCCAGATGTCTGACGTCCCAGATGTCTGACATCCCAGACGTCTAATCATAGCAATCCTGCTCCTGAGCCACCATACGGTCCGGCTGCTCCGTACAATAACCCCTCGCAGGCAATGTACCGTGATTTCCCCAGTGTCCCAGACACTTGGAGGAGACCATTACATATCCTCATATCGAGATGGTTTATGGAAAACAGTTTATCATTCATTTCCAAAATATCACAAGGGCCCTTCCCCGAATTTCCATAAAACCATCACAAGTCAAAATACTTGGTTTATTAAATCCAAAATCATTTATTCAATTCCATTTTAGGGTCCCTGACCCGAAATCACATTTATAAATCAACTGGGCCCCTGGCCCGACTTCGTAAATCAACTAGGCCCCTGGCCCGATATTATAACTGAAATGGGTTTCAACCCGAGTTTAATTAATCATGTCTATAACCGTTTCATGAAATCATATCCAAACCACAAATATGGAAATCAGTGCAAAACCGCAAAACCTCAATTTACGTGCAAACACGTAAATCGCCTCGAAATGTGTGAAATCATATTAATTCACCAATATCCAAATCAAATCATATAATCACTAATATAATCATCATGAAACAGTTATGCATGCATAGAATTTATAAAACCAATGTCCACTCACATACCGTTTAACCAAACGCCTCGATACGCGTGCCATCGACCTTCCCGGGACCCGTCACTAACATCGGGACTCCCAAACCTGTTCATATCACATTAGAGGGTTACTAACCTCTTCACTAACATCCTATTCAAGTCCCGTAATTTTCCCGAATTTTTAACAATTTTTAAACTCGATTTAAAACCTTCGGACATCCCGAACAGTGTCGGAACGGGGTCCGATTGACACGAAACCAATGCTAAGATGTTTGTTACATTGTATAGGATAAAAGTCATGTTGACCTTACCTTGGAATTCTTGCCCATGCGCCGTCATGCGCCTCCGTGAGTGGCTGCGCGTGACACCCACGCGCCTGCTACAGTGTCACCTTCTTCACCCGATTAGCCTGCAAACGGGTTGTTCAACCTGCGACACAACCCGGTTAAATTCACATCAATTCCAGTTCGAATCCTTCCGTTTTTTACCCTAACTTCTTCTATAATCATTCAATTTTAGTTCTGTGACCTTGATTAACCTCGACTGTCCCCAAATCCGACCGTCAACCCGTGATCAACCAAACGGGTTGATCACCCAAACTCCATGGTTTCTAAACCAAACTGCAATTAACTTCACCAGTAGCTTAAGGGGACCTAGACGAGCCAAAACATCCAATCAATTGACCAAATACTAACCTGGAAGTAATCGTCCCAAGCACTGAAAATCCTCTAAAACTGAGACTCAGGTTCCCGGCCAACCAGTCCTCCTTCTCCTTCGATTTTTGCACGGTTGTGCTCGCAGTGAACCTAGAAGTCTAACACGGCCCTTGGTTTCATTCAACAAGCCTCAGGAATTAAATTCGATTTTTCCCTCCATTTTCTGGTTTTTCCTCCCCGTCAGTTCCTCTCACTCTCAGCTCTCTCAACTGATGCAAAATGAACCCTCTCTCACTCCCCTACTCGGTTAATCGATCAGAATGGCCAACACCCGTGGGAACCCAACTGATGTTTCTGTGAAATGTGTTTCCCGCAAACAGAAACCATAACCATTTTTTTAACTCCTCCCGTGCTCTGAATCTCTGCCCAACCATGCTTCAATGTCATTAACTCTCCCCAAGGTCATTAAACAATTATGATCAGACAACCCAGGCATAAACAATTGCACCGTTTCAGTCCACTACATTGTTAAACAATGCCCACCCACGGCTGTTCAAAATCGGCATAGCAAAATTACCATTTTGCCCTTCAACATGAAATTTCCAAAATGCCCCTCACGCATCCAGACCCTTAACTCGGTCATTCGGACTCCGATTGATGCGTGTCGCCTGTCTACGGACTCAGGGCATCGAGACCTTCCTAAAGGTCCTTGGCCCTCGACCATCGGACCTCCCGATCAAAAACTCAACATTTTCCCTTATTTCGTCCAAATTACGAAAATGCCCTTGGGCTTCCGAACGTCATAACTTTCACCACGAACGTCGGAATCGAACGTGTCACCTGTTTATGAGCTCGTGGCGTCCCAAACTACATAACAATCATTGGTCAAAGTCCATTTGACCGTCCGAATTAAAAGTCAACTTTTTACCCTTGACTAGGGGCAAAACAGTCATTTTGCATCGTTCGTCCGATTTCGCCCAACTAATCATCGATTAACCCTGCTAATCATGATTAGTTAGTAATCTAATCCCGAATTCCGGGACGGGTCGTTACACAGACCCACGACCCGACTCGGCCACCATTTCTTCCTCTAACCACCGTTCAACTCTGTTTTCCCTCAATCTCTTCGTCTTAGTCTACCCAATTGATCCCCTAACTAGAATCTAGAAACAAGGGCTAGATTTATACATGCTCGTACGGGAACAGTACCCTTGAACTTCAAACTCAGATTCCGGCCGCCTCAGACCACCGCGATCCTCGAAACCAATCCCAATCGACTCGTACGAACCCTAGAAACAGTTTAGGATTATCCGGGACCCTCGACAATTGTCCAAATTCGATTTCTCATTTTCGAACTAAAAACTAGGTTACGGTTTACCTGTTTCTATCTGTGATCTCCATCATCCTCGGTAGTCATGCCTTATCCTCGCCGTCTCCGTCCATCTCAGCCACACTCAAACACTCTCTCTCAGTCCAGAATAGGTGAGGGGAAAGGATTGGGGTTGTAAGTTTGTGGGTGTCACTGGGTAGGGAGAATGGAGAAGATGAGAATGAAAGGTGATGGTATGCATGTATGTGTGTTAGTGAGTAATAGATGGTATACAAAATATCTAGACCCACACTAAAAGATAAATGACTACTTTGCCTCGTAAAAAGTGCCACCATGAATAGTATCCAAAATCGCCTGTGACACATAACTTCCCCGTCGAACGTCTGATTTTGACATGCCGCATGTCTACGGACTCGTATCAACCTGATCTACGACATGGTCATGGGTCAAAGTCCATTTGACTGCCCGAGTCAAAAGTAACCATTTTGCCCAATTTTAGGGGTAAAATCGTCATTTCACACCGTCCGTCCGAAACCTCTCGATTAATCACCAATTAGTCATGCTAACCCCTAATTAATTACTAAATAAATCTCAAAATTCGGGATACGTCGTTATAGTCTCGGTCTCTACTACAGCACGCATCCGCGATCAATCTTGACTACTCCAACAGATGATGATGTCATCTGATGATGTCATCGTCTTCAACCTTAAGCTGGGTCGACCTGGACTCTTGTAACCAGGTCAACTTGACCCGGGACTCGACTTGGCCGTAACTCGTCCAAAAATCAACCAAATCAAACTGTTTTTGTTCTTATCGACACGTCCTTATCCCTAGAACAGTTCTATGAACCCATAAACATAAAAAAAGACCCAGAATTTTCCTCCCAAGCTCGTGGATTTTGGATGAACTTTCAGACCTTCCCTATGTCGATTCCGACCACCAAGCTCCTTCTAAAACATCCCTCTGAGTTCGTCTGAGTCCTAGGAATCACGTCTGATCAACCAAATAGTCCAACAACTCCTAAAATTTAAACTTCGAATTTTGAATTAAAAACCTTACCTTCACGGGTTTCCAGCCACCATCCACGGTTGCCCTCGTCGTTGCCACCACCGTGATCGTCCCCTTTCACTCTCTCACTTTCCATTTTACACCAAAAGCAAAGGATGTAGTTTGAGGAGGTTTGGGGGGGTTTGGACGTTGGGGGTTTTGGGTTAATGAAGTGAAGCAGAGAATGGGTGGGTGCATGTATGAAAAGGGTTGGGTAATGGATGAGTGACACTTGTCACCCATCCATTGGGCATGAACAAATATTTGGGTCCCACTCAAGACAAAAGTCCACATGTCTCGTAATTCGTGCAATAGTATCCAAAACTTTTCATGACCCGTAAATTTCCCGTACGGTGTTCGATTTCGACGTGCCGCTTGTCTACAGACTTATATCGTCTCGATCTACGTAATAGTCATCGGTCCTCGTGCATTTGACCTCCTAAGTTAAAAGTCAACTTTTTCCCATTCTAGGGGTAAAATCATCATTTTACGTCGTCTGTCCGAACGATCCTCGACTAATCCCCGATTAGTCACGATAATCCTCAATTAATCCTTAATTAATCCATAAATTTGGGACGGGTCTTTACTTTCAAAAGCACTCTTAGCACTTTTCAAACAAAAGATAACTATACTGATTCTCACTCATGTCTCTGCATATCAATCAGCCCCAATCTTCGTGTCATAGCTTGGAGGGTCATCAAAAACATCAAAAGTGTGAGTGGACAATAATAAAATTATTTGAAAATATTTTTTGATAAAAATAAACATTTTTTCCCTCCAGTTATAAAACATACATGCATAGAGTAAAACATGAACAACCAGCTCTCGAGCCAAATCAAATGGAAACCGCCAAATCACATGGAAACTGCCAAATCACATGGAAACCATCTAGACATAACCATCCAAGGCACTGAACATGAACCCAAAACATTAGTTTCAAAACAATCTTTGACTTAAAACCAAGTCAAAAGAATTTTGAATAGTGTTTCAAGCCCAAAACACCATTTTCACACAAATCCATAAAAACATGTCCACAAACTAGTAAATAAATCCACAAAATCATTAGTTAATCATTCCCAAATCATTGCTCAAACCATTGTAAGTCAAACATATCATAAATCTTGTAAAACATTTAACATATCACATATCCCCTCGGACGATGTGGGATCTTACAATCCACCCTCATTAGGACCCAGCGTCCTCGCTAGCACACAATTTTGGCTAGAGTTGGGCTCTTATACCTAAAGACCCGAACCAAAAATTAGGGTCATTTTCGAGAAATTTCAAGAAAAGGGATAATTTTGGCCTTGGTTTTAAGAGGGGCTTATTGGTCAACTGTTTATAGGAAATGTTTTTGAAGGTTTTCCTTTGACCGTTGCATAGGTCTGGAGTTTATGAGTTCATAGACAGGCGGCATGCGGGAATTAGAGGTCGGGATAAGAAGTTACGGGTTCGAAATGAGAAGGGTAAAATGGTAATTTTGGGAAAGTTCAGGGTTTAAATAGGGGTACTTTCTCTCTCCTAACACTATCAGCCAAATATCTTCTCCCCTTTTCTTCTCTCTCTTCCTGTTCGATCCTCACAATCCCAACCATGGGAATTACGTTTCGAGTCAAATTGGAGGAAATTGATAAAGGGAATGGATTCTCCATGGCCAGATTGCGTGTTCGGGACACGAGTTCTATCCCGGGAGTCAATGGGGCTTAGGTATTGCTTACTTAGGGACTATAGGGACTTTTTGTGGCTGGGTTTGAGGTCTCTTGGGCATAGAATGGGTGTTCTTGGAATTTTACCTTGAGTTGCATATTAAATAACGTTTCGGCTGACCAAGGTTTGTATCTGGCTATAGTGGAGGGGCTATGCTTCCTTGGCTTGAGGGAATCACTTTCTTGTATACTCCGGAATGAGTATAAACTACCATAGGTTTAGACCTTACAAGGTGGCATATGAGGTGCACTTGGGATGAGTGGGGAAGTCATGTAGGGCTATAGAGGAGTTAAAGCTACAAGATGGGTCTCCAGGCGAGTCGGGGTACCGAAAAGGGACTCTAGTATGAGTCGGGTTTCAGTAGGGGACTTAAACGGGGGCAGAAGAGCCGATGAATTATCGGTTGGTCGCGATGGTGCATCAGGAGGCTTACCGACGGTTAGGACATTACTCTAGGGTCATTGGGTTGGATGTGGTCGGTGACTTTTAGAGTGCGATTCTTTTTGGTTTATCACTTATTTGATGGTTTCGGCGTTAGGGGCTAGGTCCTAAGGTACTTTTAGAAGTTCTACCTAGGGTGTCAGATGGGAGCAGGATTGGGTTCCCAGAGGTGTTTTTCGGGGCGGGTCTCTGTCTATTGCTCCTCTCTTCCCACCCGTGCATCCCTCTGAGGAAATAAATATTGTGAATTCAGTTTGGACGCCCCATCTCTTGTAAATGTTAAAATCAATATTGATGCTTTGTGGAATTGTACTTCCAAGGTTGCTAAAATATTATATTTTTTTATATAAAATTAAAAAATAAAAAGTAAAAAAGTCTACCATTTTTCAATAATATTAAAAAAATAAAAATATTCTCTCATTTGTGAGATAGCTTAATATTTATTTTTAAAAAATGAGCACAAATTATAATTCACATTAATTCTGCTTTTTTTAATATTATTAAAAATTGGCATAATTTTTTTATAAAAAATAAAAATTGAGGAAATGTGTTTGGTTGTCAGATAGCTTAATCTCTATTAAAGATTGTTATCCAATGGTAATTTTATCATTATGAATAAAATTTAAATAGAAGGAGTAATGCGCAAGGGTTTTGATACATGAGGGGATGTTTCTGTAATTGTTGAAAATTAAGAAGTGTTTGTGTAAATATGAGAAATCTCAGGAGGGATGTATGTATAAATAACTCAATGTTATTTCAAGGATTAGGATAGCTTAAATTTCAAGGATAACTTAGTTTTTCTTTTCTATCTCCTTTTTCCTTTTCTCACTAGCAGATCTAAATTTTGTTTGATAAAACCAGCTGAATTATGGTAACTGTTATAATTCGAAATTACAAAAAAATTATTAGAGTAAGTAGTTTGTTTCACGCACAATCCTATAATTTGTTTTTACTTTTCTTTTCACATCAGGAAACCTAATTAAGGGCTCGTTTGGATGTGTTTTTGAAAATGCTAAAAGTGTTTTTAGATGGATAAAAGCGTTTTCTAAATTAATAATATGTCTTTGGTAAATTTAAAAAGTGTTTTAGTTCATAAGCACAAATACTTAATGAAGGTTTTTGAGAAACACTATGTTGGTGCTTCCTTTCAAAAGTGTTTCTTATAAAAAAACAGATAAACACTTTTTTTCTTTTAATGAAACTTTCATTATTCCAATAACATCCCTATTTTTATTTTGTAATACTCTCATTGCCCAAATTCCTCATATTTTAATTATTATTTATTTTAATTTATTCATACTATCATAAAAACACTCGAGGTTTTTTTCTATCTCCTCTCCTAAGCAATATCGGCATAACTTTTGTACAGGTGCCTCCTTCTCACTTCTCAAGGTATTATTCCTTCTCCTTCTTTCAATTCATATTTTAAATAATTATTATTAGAATGATCATGACTATTGAAATTATTTGATTTTCAATTTCATACTTTTTGGCACAGATTCCGCTTTCTTTTTCTGCTTTCTTTTCTGTTTTTCTGTTACTACTTTTCTATATTTCTTTACGACTGCTTTGTTTGTAACGGTGTTCTTTATATGATTTTTACACTAAAATCGTTTATATAGACGATCTTAGAATGATTGTTTAGGGTTGAACATTCCTAATTTCGATAATGAGTTTTGTTTAAAAAGTTAAAAACAATTTGAAACTATTGGGGATATAGTGGAAACTTTGGAAAAATCAATAATTGACGAAAACGAATCTGCAGTTGGGGGGGGGGGGGGGGGTGTTGCAATTTTCTTGCTGCCGCTGACCCTGGGACGACTGTAACACCCCGGATGTTCGAAAAGGAGAATAAACACCATTTTTCCCATAAGTCAAAAGGTTAACTTTTTTACCAAGATCAAAATATTGACTTTTTGACCGGGACCTTTTTGGGAGGAACCGAGAGGTCCGTTATGAAGGTCTCGGTCTTCTGAGTACATAGATAGGCGGCACGCCACAATCGGAGTTTAGATAAGTAAGTTATACAGTAAAAATGGTGAAGGGCATTATGGTAATTTGGTCAAAGGGTAATTTGGTAATTTCACAATTTATACATTTGATTCACATGTACAAAATCTAGAGAGTTCTAACAATCTCTCCACTATTCCCTCCATAATTCCCCCACCGACATACAAATATATATATATATATATATATATATATATGTGTGTGTGTGTGTGTGTGTGTGTGTGGTGTGTGTTTTAGGCAAGTTCGGGGAATGGTAGCCGAAAAAGAAGAAAATAACCACCCACCAAACCATAAGACAGAAACATCCAGAGAGATGAAGGAGAGAAGCTAGATGAGGGAAGGGAAGAATATGAATGAGAGAAATGGGCAGAATTAAGGTGAATTGGGGGAAGGATGTTAGGACCCGTCCCAAATCCCCCGGGATTAACGTGGAACGCGCTTGATCCCGTCTGACACGAAGTGTCAACTAGGGAAAATTCTGTCTCTAGCCCTCACTGGGCTTCCAGAGTACGCCAGGATCGTAGGAGGAAGAGTATGATGTCTCGTCTCTGCTACAGCCCGCATCCGCTATCAACCTGAAGGGCATTAAAACCACGAAAACTGTGAGTAGACAAAAACAAAGAAATTGATAAAAATATTTCCATCAAAAGATATTTATGCCCTTCACTAAAAGTATATGCATGCATTCGAAAATCATTTATCAAACGTTCATAAAACCATTTGAAAACATTCTCAAAACCTTTCAAGGGTTCATGCTCGGTCCCCATAAACCGTCATGAACCATAAATCCATTTATGGGTCCCCGAATCGAAATCACAAAAATTCGTAAATCAATACATGGAACTCAGCCCAAATCAAACACAAGTGAGACTTTGCCCAAATCCAGTAAACGTGGGTCTCAACCCAAAACTGTTCTCAGTGAAATACTAAAACATCGAATACGGGGTCTCCGCCCCAAACCATTTCCAAAATATCAAATACGGGGTCTCCGCCCCAAATCACTTTCCATAAGAACCTCATATGTTTGCTCATACGTATAACCCATCTGCGGCACTTCCCAGAAGATGCCAACTCGAGGCACACATCCCCTAGGGAACACATCCCCGATATATGTCAATTTCATCTCTATACTAGTGTGCACACTACTCGGGGTCTCACTCCGAGTCTTCCCCTAGGAATTCTCCATTTGGGAGGCTCTATCTCTGGATCTTGTCCGAGCCCTATCTCCGGATCTAGTCCGAACATCTCTCCGGAATCTGGTCTGGGACCACATCATAACTTCCACTCCTGGAACGGGATCCCTATGGGGATACCTATTCTGGTCTGTGGATCGTGACTCTCCAGGTCGACGGTTGGAGGATACCATATAAATCATATGGAGGGTATCATATATTTTCAAATACTTTATTTCATTCTCAAAACATATTTCAACTCGGTCTCATACCCGATTTATCTCAACCGGATTCCTCGAATCCGATTCAAATCCATTTCACAAGCCTCAGCCTAAATCCACAGTTCAACAGGGTCTCATGCCCAAATTCTCATGTTCATAAACCGAACTGGGACTCAAGCCCAATTTCACAATCAACTGGGCCTCTCGCCCGATATCACGAATAACTGGGCCCTAAGCCCGAAACCATAAGGCAACAGGGCCTCAAGCCCATTTTACAACCAATAGGGCCTCAAGCCCGATACTATAGTCAAATGGGCCTCAAGCCCGAGATTACAACCAACTGGGCCTCAAGCTCGGATTCGTAAACTAACGGGGCCCTCGGCTCGATCATATAACTCAAAGGGACCCTCGGTCCGATTCCTCGTCAAATAAAATGGAATCCAAGTCCGAGAGTTTGTAAATCAAATAGGTCTCATGCCCGAGTTCATATTTTCAAATCCAAAATCCATTCATTAAACCCTTATTGTAAACATGGCACGTACAAGCATCGTATAAAATAGGAAATCTCGAAATACGTGCAAATACGTAAATCCTAGGCTACCACAAACAAATGCACTCATGGCATCACAAAACATATATATTAAAAACAATTATAAAACATTTATACATGCATCAATTTCGAAAGAAAGGTCCGCTCACAGACCGTCCGAAGCCGCGCCTCAATATGCGCGCCATAAGCATCTCTCGGGCCAATCGTCGCCTCTGGGGTTCCCAAACCTGACCAAATTAATTTAGAGGGTTCCTAACTACTTAAATAACCCCTCACTAAAGCCCCGTAATTTTCTGGAATTTTAACTATTTTTAAAGTCGATCCTAAACCTTCAGATGTCCCGAACTATATCGAAACGATGTCCGATCGACTCGAAACTAGTCCCAAAATGTTCGTTCCATCGAATGGATGATTTCACATGTTGGAAGCTTCCCCAAAAGCATCACCATGCTCCCGCACGTGCCCCGAGATGGCCTTGCGAGTGGGCCTCACGCGCCACGCTACAGTGGCTTCTTCTTCCTCTCGACGGCTAGTCGGGCCGGTTCCGGTTCTGGTTCGGCCGGTCCAATTGGACCGGCGTGACCAGTCTGGCCCCATAATTTCCTTATTTTTCATCCAATTTCTTCCTTTTTAATCCCAATCTCCCTATTTCAGTCCTAGAAACCTAATTATATAAAGAAAACCTTCTAAACCGACCTGTTCAACTTACCCTCCTCACGGTCTAAGTTTCCCGATTGCACCCAGGGCTGCTTAGCCCTTCACCACCGTCCAAAACCTCATCTAATCCTTCCTAACAACCTAATAAACCTCACCCAAACACCCAAAACCGTCCATGAAGCCCAAATCGAAATATTGGATTTAAAAATCAAAACCGAGCAACTTACTTTCTCTCCACCGTGTACGGTGTCCCAGCCGCCTACTGCCACTGTCCTCAGCTTCACCAGCCTCCTCTCACTCTCTTGGTTCCTCAGACATGATCATATAGGGTAAGGTTTTGGATTGGGGTTGGATGTTTGATCGGGTCTGGGTGGAAATGGGGAAAATGGTCGAACACGGTTAAGGGTGGATATGCATGAGTTTGTTTGAGTGTGCAATGGATGAGTGACACTTGTCACTCATCCATTGGGCCAGTGACAAATATCTGGGCCCCACTTAGGACAAAAGTTAATCCATCTCGAACTTCGTGTAATAGTACTTTTGAACTTATGTGAACCGTAACTTTTTCGTCGAACGTCCGAATTCTACATGTCGCCTGTCTATGGATTCGTATCGTCCCGATCTACGTAACGATCCTCGTCTCTCGGCCATCGAGCGTCCTAGGTCAAAAGTCAACTATTTGCCCCTATTCAACCAAATTACCAAAATGCCCCCGAACTTCCGAAAATCATAACTTCTTCCTCAAACGTCGGAATCGGGCGTGCCACCTGTCTATGAACTCATGACGTCCCGAATTACGTCACAGTCATCGGCCAAAGTCTATTTGACCTCTTGAACGAAAATTCAATGTTTTGCCAATTTTATGGGCAAAATCGTCATTTTGCCCTGCTCGTCTGTTAATTCTCGTCTAATGCCCGATTAACAAGGCTAATCTATCATTAAGTCTTAATTAATCTCGATAATTTGGGATGGGTCGTTAGAAAGGAATTTACGATCATAACATAACCCGAAGGGTTCAAAAATGGTTGTGATGAGTTCAGTTCGAATTAACACGAACAGAGGATCGTAGAAGGTGTTGGGGGCTCCTGCGATCGTCCCAAGCCAAAAAAATAAGAATCTGGATGTAAGGAACGTTGCTTCGCAACGTGGGCAGCCATGACCGAGTTATACCAAGTCAGTTCCTAATCTTACCATCGTGTTTTTCTTAGTTTTAGGATTGTAGAAACCTTCCTTCATTAAAGACGAGTAAATTGGGCGAAGAATGGATGAAAATAAGTAAGGAACGAAGAATTTGGAGCCGGGTCGGACGACCCAAATTGCAGACTCGTCGCGAGGTTGCTGGTGACACTGTTCACGCGCTTGGATTTCATGCGCAGGGAGCTTACGGTCGCGCGTGGCTGTGCGTGCAGCCTCCGTTGGTTGTCCGATCAACGCAAGATTTGTTAGTTATATATTTATGAATTTAGTGGAGTGCTTTCTATAGTATTTGGATTTCGTATGTGAAAGTTATACCCGTTTAAAGATTATTAGGTTTTATTTGCATATCCCTAGTTAATTATAAACATTAAGAGTAAGTAAAGGCATTGAAATGTTTTATATATATGATAATCTTATAAGGTCTATCTAAATTATTTATATATTTGACTATTTGTGATTTGGTTGTAATTAAAGATGCGGTAACCCATGTGATATTAGGAGGAGTATATTGGGTAATAAAGTAGGAATTAGGTAAGTTGTGAATATTATTTACTAAGAATACCATGAATCCTGCTGTGTGATGGTGAAGGTATAGTGACGATCACATCATAATAGCAATACAAACATCTATTAAACTATAATGTTTGTGGAACTATAAATTAGCGGAATATTCTGGAGCTGTCACGTGGCCAACAATTCTCATAATGTCAATATTACCTTTGGTAAAATTGACATTGACATGTTACAATCTCCGCATTAATTCAATATATTTACCAACTAAATATAATAATTAATCAGATCAATGCCGATAATAAATAACTTCCCAGTGAATTATTTATTTATTAATAAATAAGTGATTACACTCGGTACAATAACTTATTTAATACTTTCTCCTTCAACCAATCAGACGCTCCGGTGAGTCTCAAGGCTTCACTATAAATAGAAGACCTCATCTCACTTCTAAAGGTAAACAAAAACTTCTGCAAACACTATCAGATTATTCTCTCTCAGAAAACCAACTTAAGCATCAGAGCGTTTACGGTTAAACCACCCTCCCGGGATTCAACCTTAACCCTGTTTGATTTTCGTTCTTGTGTGTAGGGATCGAGAAGGAATTTTACAAGTCTGGATGATTTTTGCATCAACAACTGGTGCTTTCATTGAGAGCCGATTTGAGAAATTCTCAAAGCGTGCCCTTTAGTTTTTCCATGAAAAAATCCATCATCACAATTTCGACACTTACCGTTCTTCACATGGCCAGAACACACTGATCCGTCCGAGCCTCCGAGGCTACCACATCCCCCGCTGCGATTGCTGCCATGAGCGAACCACTACCTGAGATTCCGAAGGAACCATTTTCCTATCTCCTGCATGGCCCGTGCCACACATTAATTCACCTACCGTACGGAATGCTAGATTGGACACCTACGTCCCGAATCAGCCCCCCTGCCTACTGGGACCTAAGGAGGCACTTGGACGCCCTGCGCAACTCGCAGGCCAATACCCAGGTACAAGGGAGACATGGTTCGTCGCATCTGTCTGAAGGCGCGCGATGTGCGCCCCGACATGCTACCCATCACGAGCAAGCACCTAGGGGGTCACCTCCGTGACTTAGACTAACACAACAGGTCGAGCAACGGAGCAACCAAGTTCGGGCCCAATCGGTGCTTTTACAACAGTTGTTGGGGGACATCGGGACATCCAGAACCTCCGAGAAATACAATAAACCTCACAAGGTACCAAGGGACGCGCCGGCAAAAATCATGTTCCGAGACGCGCCGGCAAAAATCATGTTCGCTGTCAGACAATATCCCGAGACGCATCGGTGAACAACTCAGGGGTGAAAAGGTGCACCCCCAGAGCAGGAAGCCAAGGCCGATCGAGGCCTTCGGTTCAGGAGAGACTTGGAGGATGCCCAAGAGCACTTTCACGCATTGAGTACCCACGTGACAGCCAACGACAGCAAGCAATCTCCCATGTGTCACACACCCACTCGAATGGACGAATCCGCCATGACTCTAAAAGCACGGATGACCACAGCGAGGAAGACGAGACTTACTCGCTAGTACGCTCGAGAGTGAAGCCCGCTGCAACTTGAGGGAGTCGACTCCATTTGACCCGGCCTGGGAACCCCCGTCATGAAGGACCATTGGACCCTGAAGACGTCCGAAGGACACTAGATCGACGCCTCCAGGGAGTGCAATGCGACAGAGACTTGGAGGATGACCTTTGGATCAATATTCAGACGTCATCATCTTCGCCGTTCGTGAGGGACATTGAGGAGAAGCCATTCCCGTAGCGATTTTCAACACCAAAATTCAATAAGTACAAAGGAACCTCTGATCCAGTAAAGCACATCAATCACTCTCGGGGGGTCATGGTACCTCACATGCACAAAGACTCGCTCGTGTGCAAAGTTTTCCAAGCCTCTCTACAAGGTTAGACGACGACATGGTTCAACCATCTCCCCCAGAGATCAATCACTTCCTTCGAAGAGTTGGCCCTTACTTTCGTGAAGAAGTACTCGCAGCTTTGCACAATCAAAGTCAAGGATGACCACCTCTTCACCATCTGAAAGAGGTCTAAGGAAACCTTACGGTAATACATCCGGAGGTATTACGAGGAGAAGTCCCGCATCGTTGGTTAAAGAGATCTCGCCGCAGCCATGGCATTTAAGCAAGGCCTACCGCGGGAGGGCCAGCTCTACGGAGAACACCCGAAGTCTCTCTACGATACAGTCCCCAGCGGAGCGACATGCATGCTGGGAGGACGAGAAAAACACCAAACATCCCGCTAACCACGTCGAGGAAGACGGATATCCCACAAAGGCATTTGCGCAACCAAAGGATGATGACCACTGCGGGAACTCAGTCGAGAAAGCCAACAAGCGCAAAGGGAACCCGTCATCCAACAAGTTTGCGGGTGCAAAGCCAAACACACAGTTTTAGGTACCTTTCCTCCAAATATACAATCAAATAAAGGAACAGTTGTGGTTCGAAAGACCAGCTCCCGTCAAAGGCGACTAGGAGAGGGCCGACAAGACAAAATGGTATGCCTATCACAATTACTATGGGCATGACATAAGCTCTTTCCAGACTTTCGAAATATACCTCTGGGATCTCTTGAAGGAAGGACATTGCACCGAGTACGTCAGAAAAAAGGCAACGGAATGTCTCGGAAACAAAGGCCCCTAAGAACCCGCACAAAATATGATCTGCGTGGACACCATCATTGCCGAGTCTGAGTTGCAGGGAACAACCAGGAAACTGAATCAGTGACCAAGTCATCATCAAAGACACAAATTTTGTGGTTAAAATTCGGCTCAGTGCCTACTTTGCTCACATAGCATCTTTCAATAAGATTCAAGATGTTTCGTTTCAACGTCTAATGAAATTGTCTTATCGCCTATGCTTTTGTTTAGAAAGCACTAGGCCTTCACCACCCGAAACACTTCAAAGCCTTCTCCATGCAAAGCACTCCAAGCCTTCGTCATGCAAAGCACTCTAAGTCTTCGACATGTGAAGCACTCTAAGCCTTTGCCACGCAAAGCACTTAAGCCTTCGTCATGCGAAACACTCTAAGCCTTCGCCATGTGAAGCACTCTAAGCCTTCGCCATGCGAGGCACTCTAAGCCTTTGCCATGCGAAGCACTTTAAGACTTCACCACGCGAAGCACTCTAAGTCTTCGCCCCGCGAAGCACTCCAAGCCTTCGCCACGCTAAGCATTCCAAGCCTTCGTCATGCAAAGCACTCTAATTATTCACCATGTGAAGCACTCTAAGCCTTCACCATGCGAAGAACTCCAAACCTTCGTCACACGAATCACTCTATGTCTTCATCATGTGAAGCATTCTAAGCCTTTGCCACGCAAAGCACTTAAGCCTTCGCCATGTGAAGCACTCTAAGCCTTCGCCATGCGAAGCACTCTAAGTCTTCGCCCCGCGAAGCACTACAAGCCTTTGCCATGCAAAGAACCCGAGTCTTCGCCAAGTGAAGCACTCCAAGCCTTCGCCACTCGAAGCACTCTAAGCCTTCACCACACGAAGCACTCAAGTCTTCGCCCCGCGAAACACTCCAACCCTTTGACATACGAAGCACTCCAAGCCTTCACCATACAAAGCACTCGAAGCCATCACCATGTGAAGAACTCAAAGTCTTTGCCACGCAAAGCACAACAAGTCTTCACCATGCGAACTAGGCCATAACTTCGCCACACGAAGCGCTCAAGGCTCGTCCCAGCGAGGCACATGAAACCATCCAAGAACATGACTTGTTGGAGTCAGAAAGCTACTAAAAAAACGCTTCCAACCCCACCAAGAGGAGCAACCACCAGGCCATGACAAATAGTGGGCAAATGTTTTAACATGCGAAGTCCAATTCTGCATTTCAGTGCACATGATTGAGATTCATTTAATCATAGATCGCTCAAATTTGCTCACCTTGACATGAGCCTGATGTCCTTAAAAATATACGGAAGTCCGCTTTCCAACTCCGTTGACCTCACTCAATTCCGAGTTGTGACGAGTTCCCAGCGAACGTTTTTGTACACAAAGGGCAACTGCACGTACCAGCGCACGAGTACGAGATTCATTCAATCATAGACCACTGAATTTCGATCCCCCTGACATGAGATTGACGGATTTAGAAATCTATGGTAGTCAACTTTCCAAAGCAAATTATTTCACTCAATTCCGAGTTGTGACGAGTTTCCAGCGAACGTTGTTGTACACGAAGGTCAAATGCACATACCAGCGCACGAGTACGAGTTTCATTCAGTCATAGACCACTGAATTTTGATCACCCTGACATGAGGTTGACGGATTTACAAAGCTATGAAAGTCAGCTTTCCAACTCCATTGATCTCACTCAATTCCAATTTGTGACGAATTCCCCGCAAACTTTGTTGTACACAAAGGTCAACTGCATGAATCAGCACAGGAGCACAAGATTCGACCAATCCTACAAGGCTCAATTCGGATCTTCTTGGAACAAGCTTGATGGCGAGAGAAAGGTATGGAGCTCAGCTTTCCAAAGCCACTAATGACACTCAATTTAGAGATAAAACGAAGTTAAAAGACCAAATTTACTGCACAAAGGTCAAATCTGCAGAAAATCACAAAACACTCAAAAAATAATGGAAGGCTTCTATTAATGTAAATTAAAGAAGTTGGAAATTCACAAGTTGAATGGTCAAACATGTATTCAATGCTAAGATCAAGTTATGAGCCAAAAAGAATCATGAAGCTCATCATCAGGAACGGCCCGACCTCAGAGTCTCTCCGTCAACCTATGAGTATGCCTTGGAGGCCTTCGATCATCCCATCATGGACTTCCAATGACACATCGTCCATGACCTTCTTCAAGAAATAGGGCCAACCTCTTCAACATCGCTTACTTGGCATAGTTGGCTTCACAAAATCAACTTCACCACTGCTTGACTCGACGATGGCTACAAAGCAGCTTGACTTTCAACTCCAAGACGAAATAATGGTTTGGTGTCAACTGTCTTCACGCCACTTGATTTTAGCGTCTAGACGATGGCATCTCCAAGATCTCTTCCTTCAATTAGGTGATGATGTATGACATCTCGAGCTTTGTAAAGGGGCATGATCGATCTTCCATTTTATGTTCCGTCTTACTACACCCCGTTTTGAGCTCAACAAGGCCTTGAAGATCAAGTATCTGGAAGGTCATCCGTCATCCAAAGCAACTCCTTGCAAAGCTTCAGTTACTTCATGGCACCACATGCACTTCACCTCGCGGTCATGGGAAGCCTTGCTTTGAAGATGAAGCACATCTCGACTTGTAGCTGCAACACACATTGCCTTGCAGCTCGAACAAGCCTCATACTGGGGTTTGTGACACGTCGCACTCCAAGTGATGGGACTCCTCGCCTCGCACTTATAGCATGCCTCGTCTTGTGGTTGCACCATGCCTCACCTTGCACTCTGTTGCACCTTGCCAGGCACTCTGCTGCTCCTTGCTCTGCACTCTGCTACACCTCGCACCTTGCACTCTAATATACCTCGCTCCGTACTCTACTGCACCTCAAGCCCCACACTGCTGCACCTCATCTTGCACTCTGCTGCACCTCGCGCCTTGCACTCTGATGCACCTCGCCTGGCACTCTACTGCACCTCGTCTTGCACTCTGCTGCATCTCACGTCTTGCACTCTGCTGCACTTTGCGCCGCACTCTGCTGCACCTTACCTTGCACTCTGCTGCACATTGCCTGGCACTCTGCTGCACATTGCCTGGCACTCTGCTGCACATTGCCTTGCACTCTGCTGCACATTGCCTAGCACTCTACTGCACCTCGTCTTGCACCATAGCATGAGCCTCACTACAGTGAAGCGCGCCTCGCCCCGAAGTTGGAGTGTGCATCGCCTTGTGACTCGACACACTTCAAGTCATGGAACATCATGCATCACCCGTTGAATGTCTTGATGTTGGCTCCACCCGCACTGGAAGATGACAAGTCCACTAATGCGTCAAACTCTTCTATCCACAAAGCACCACAAGTGAGTCAACTAGAGGAGCGTCTTGATGTCAAGTCTGTCATCTCTAAAAATCAGAAAATGCAACAAGTCCCGGACATGCTAGCAGATGGTCTTATGATGGTCACACCATAACAATTAATTCTTTGAGACCTAGTCAAAAGTATGCCTTCATGCATCTTGAAATGATCATCTCGGAGATTAGAGCGCACCATCGTTGAAATCATTGCAATCAGACATTCACAACTAAAAAAATCTACAAAAGATTGAAACTAAACAAAATAATATATATTCATTAATATATATATTAAAATATATAAATATATAATATATTTTATTATATATATATATATGACATTCAAAAAGGGTTTTCACGCTTTTGTGTTTTCCGAACAGTAGCTTTCTAAAAAGAAGTAGGAAAAATTCAGAAAATTGTGGCCGTCGGCCTCAGTCCCAGCCGACAACCTCTGTGATCGTCAACAGCGAGGCTGTGCGGGGCCCACCTCCAATCGTGCAAGCGTGTAACGACCCATCCCAAAAATTGGGATTAGATTAGTTGTTAATGACGTATTAGTCAAGTTAATCGGTGATTTGTTGGATACGTTCGGATGGACGGTGCGGAATGACGATTTGCCCCAGGAATTGGGGCAAAATGTTGACTTTTCGATCGGGCGATCAAAAGGACTTTGACCGATGGTACGTCCGATTCTGACATTCGAGAAAAAAGTTATGACGTTCTGAAGTTCAAGGGCATTTTCGTAATTAGGTTAAAAAGAGGGAACTTGTTGACTTTTTACGTGGAAAATGTTTTTCACGAAACTCGAGGACTGTTAGATAGGTCTCGATGCTCTAAGTATAACGACAGGCGGCACGTGTCGATTGGAGTTCGGATGACAAAGTTACGGGTCAAGGAAATTGGAGGGCAAAATGGTAATTTGGACATTCAGGGGTAAATTGGTCATTTGTTTGCATAGGGATTTGTGCCAGTGACACTTGGCTACATTGGGATGGTTACCCACCAGATTTGGGACACTTGTCTATCTCTGGAAGGCAGTGGAAGATTGGACACCGACTCAATGGTTTTAAAAGTATCGTGTTAATGGTTGCACGATTCACCGTTCAAACAGAAAACAGAGGGAATAGGTAAACCAACCCACCCTACCTTCTTCAATATTCTTTGTTTCTACTTCTTCTCTGAATGAAAAAGAAAGCTTGAAAGGTGGGGATTGTGATGGTGCTGACACGACAAGCCGTCGTGGACGGTGCTGTGAGGAATGGGGAAAACAGAGAGGATGAGGTGCCATGTTTCAGTTAATGGCAATTGGACTTTGGGATAGGAGAAGATCGTATTGGTTACAAGTAGGATGTTTAGGAGAGTTTCTCAAGTCGATCGAAACCAAGTTCGAGGCCTGCCGTGGACGGCGGCCATAGAACCCGTGAAAGGTGAGTTTGAAATCGAAAATGGCAATTAACGTTGTGGTGCTTGAACTTCAAATTGATTAATACAGTGAGGTTATGGATGATGTCAGGAACCTATTCGACTTAAAAGGAAGAGAAATGGAGGCCGAAATCATGGCAACTCGAGGAAGACAGGGACTGGTTTACTAATTGATTTGGGAGGTAATATCTAGCTCCATTTCTCACGATTCAATTACGTAGAATGATTAGAATTGAAAGGATGAGAGTGTTGGATTAATTAGAATTAAAAACGGCTTAAAACGGAACTGGAATTGGAGGGAACCGTGAATGCCGGTTCGAGTCTGGATCGGGTCGGCTGAGACCGGTTCGAACCGGGTTCACCTGAGGACAAGGATGAATAGTGCAGTCGCGTGAGGCCCACACGCAGCCCCTTTGGGCGGTGCGTGTGGGCGCATGGAACGGAATTTGAGGGAGGTTCCAACATGGCTTTTAAAGTATTCGATGTAACGAACATTTTGGCACTAGTTTCGAGTCGATCGGACATCGTCTCGATATGTTTCAGGGTGTCCGAATGTTTTAGGCCTTGGTTAAAAATAGTTAAAATTACGAAAAAATTACGGGGCTTAACTATGATCATTATGAAGTAGTTAGTGACCTTATTGTGGGATTTGGATAGGTTCGGGAAAGCTGGGAATAACGGATTAGCGGAGAACGGCGTAAGTGCGCGCGTATCGAGGTAGCGGCGAAATGGTCTATGAGTGGACTTTGATTTCTAACTTATGATGCGTGCATATATGTTTTTATATGTTTTCATACGTGATTCTATGATTTGATTGATGATCTTGATGGTTTACGATTTTGCACGTTTTTCGAGGTATTTGTAGAATTTCACGTTTTACGAGATTTCGAATGATCTTGTGATTTGATCATGGTTTTAATGGTTTGATTTCGGGATTTGAAATATGATTTGATTTCAGGGTTTTGAAAGGGATTTTGAAAAAGTGGTTTTCGGGCTTGGAGCCCTATTTATGAGCTTTCAGTTTTGAAACTGGATTTCGGAAATGATATTTCGGATTTGGTTTTGAGGTTTGGAAAGGAAATCTGGATCTGGATTCGAGATGATGGTTTCAGATGCTAGCTTACGGAATCATTGTTACGAATTCGGATAAGGATTTTCTATGGTTTTCACTGTTGTTTGGAAAATGATTTTGGGTTTAAAGACCCGGAAAATGAAAAGAAAAACCGCTGGATCTGGTTTTGAGTTTAAAGACTCGGTTGATTAACTGGGGGAGGGCCCTGGATTGATATGTTTGAGTTTAAGGAATCGGTATATGTTTTGAGTTTAAAGACTCGGTTATGATACCCCCCGAGGCCTGTGATTTTGTTTTGAGTTTAAAGACTCGTTGATATCCTGGGAAGGCCTGGTTATTGCGCATGGTTTTGAGTTTAATGACTCGGGCGCACTTGAGATCCAGCAACTTGTATGATTGATATTTTCACTGGTTTTCAGATGTTTTGGGCAGTGACCCGGATAATTTGGATTTGATGTGTTTTGTGACCGAGTTCCCGTACTTGAGATTGACTTGTGAATTGAGGCTGAGGCCTGGATTTGAATAACGATTTTTGATTCGGGTTCCGATAATGGGTTTCATTGAAGGTTTTGATATGAATGGTTTCATAACATGACTTGATATGCATGCATTGGTTTTTGCGTAGAGGGTAAAAATATAATTGTTTTTATTGAACTGTTTTCTAAATTATACTTTATTTTTGTCCACTCACAGTCTTTTCATGTTTTCGATACCCTCCAGGTTGTTGCGGTGCGGGCTGTTAATCGAGGGAGGCGGAGACATCATACCGTGATCCACAGTAGATTTGGCACACTCTAGGAAGTCCGGACACTTTTAGAACGGTCAGATTGAGAATCCCTTGTCCGACTTAAATGTCACATGGAGGTTAGACGTCGGTTTAGCCTTCGTGTCATGCGTAAGTTAGATAGGAGCATGATTTAGCCCTTAATCCTGGGGGATTGGGGGTGGGTCCTGATAATTGGTATTAGAGCGAGGTTTCGTGTGTCCTGCGCGAGGTTTAGTTCCCAGAGTCGTTGGTTCGTCGACTTGGGTGGTGTGATGCTACTGTGGACGTGATGTCTTGACGCGGAACAGCCCGTCAGCAACCTGGACGTGATAGTAATAGTACGTCTCGTTTGTGTTTAGTTAGCGGCGATTGATAAGTGCCAGGGTGATGCGTTTCCCGATACGCGAGTGGAGGTGTTGCTTGTCAGTTTTGGATCAGAAAGGATAGTGTGTTGGACCATAGGGTCGAATGTTGCCAGTGTAATTAACCTGGATGGTAGCCGGTGAGCTACGATTGAGTAGGCGAGTCGGCCTGTGGGGCCTGATAAGAGCTTGTTGAGCTGGTGGTACACGTGGGCCGAGGAGGCCGGATGATGGTGGCTTGTTAGGCTGGATGGCGATTGGATGACGATAGTATGGATTGGTGACCTTTTGGTTAGTTGGGTTGAGTTTGGATTTGTATGGCTATGAGTAGCCGGATGCCTTGAGTGGCGGGGTTTAGGAACTAATTTGAGATTCGAGGGATTTCCCCCCTAGTGATGGATACTGGTTGATGTTGGTGAGCAGAGTCACGATAAGGAATGGTCTTAGTCGGGTGTGACGACCCGAGTTATAAGGTTGTAGCGAACTAGTGGCAGTTGCGGGTTTGGATAACCCGGACGACGGGGATGATTTGAGGAACCCTGTGGGATTACTGGATTGTATTGAGAAGTACCTGAGGGAAACCATGAGTTGGGGTTTGTTGCATAGTAGTCATTGTGGTTTGGGCCGACTTACTGCCAGATTGGAGATGGTGCTGCTAGGTGCTGCCGAGGTAGTGGGTGGCTGGTGGATGACTCTGGACGAGTCCAGTGAGATGATGACGTTTGGTTGAGCATTGTGTTACTCAGAGATGTGGAGTACGAGGGAGGTCGGTACATCGAGTAAAGGTTGTGGCCAGTTGTGAGGTGATAGTGTCTGGTAGGAAACCCTAACCGAGCAGGGATATGTGATGACCATTGGTAGGTCATGTTTCTGGACGAACGGTCAGGATGCCGTTAGTAGATCAGAGTGGCGCAGCGGAAGCGCGGTGGACCTAGGCCTCGTGTTAGATCAAGCTAAGTCAAGGTTGACCGCTCATGAGGTTGGTTTTAGTAGACTTCCCCCAGACGTGTTGGCATATGTCGGTCGGTGCCGAGGTTGGCACTTGGTGAGTGGCGACTTCGAGGGTGGTACTTGGGGAGTCCGAGGTCAGTGATTGAGGATTGAGCATTTCAAGAGTTGGTGACTCGTATTCTAGCAGGTGCTCGGAGTTGAACCACGAGAAGGATGTGATGCGATCATCAGAAGGAGTGATGATTGATACCCCTTTTGGTTGTGCATACACGGTGTTGATCGACAGGTAAGTTGGTCGGTAAATTAGTTTAGTTACAGACACGTGGTAGTGATCCGTAGGAGTCGTGGATTTCCTAAGTGTAGTATAGTTTATGTTTAGACGGTTGGTATTCGTGTTTCGGAGTGAGTTCCATGGTTGGAAAAGGTGGACATACATGGTTAAACTCTCGAAATCAGGGGTAATTGTAGTTTAGATGTTGAGATGTGTGTTGATTCCGAGATAGTGTAGATGTCACGTGTGAGAGATAGATGTTTTAGAGTGGATTTGGGGATTCATTAAAGAAACTTCAGGGATTGTGATCCCCCTTGGTCATGAACACGGGTGGATGTGTTCGAGAGTAGGAAGAGTACTGGGTGACACCGGGAGTGCCATAGGATTGTGCTAAGTTGGATTAAGGCAAAATGACTTGTGATGTCATAGTTACGGACTATTGAAAGTTTCGTTAGAGGATGGAGTAGGAGTGACTATAACTGATCGATATGAGGTTATGGAAGAGGACCCACAATCTAGACGTGCGGTATAGAAGATAGATTAGATTTGATGCGGTGGCCTGAAACCTAGTCAGTAGGATCCACTTAGGCGTGAGTGGATCGGGACTGGTGTTCTTCTAACTCAGGTTTTAGTATTGATTTGAGCTGGACGCACCGAGCCATGAGTGGCTGATGGGACCCTGATGCGGAGAGGTGTGAACACGGTTTGACAGGTACGTGATCAGGTCCAGTTACAGATAGGTAATGTGGGACATTGTTGATGATTCCACAGGTTGACTAGGCTATGAATTGTTGTGTAGTTGTTGTACGTAGATATGTTGTGACTCCGGTGGGGTCGGTGAGAATTGCTGACAGAAGTAGTACGGATCATGGAGGTACCAAGGTCAGTAGTAGCCGTCTTGAGAATTGATGTACTTGGAATTTGTGCTTGTTGGCGGAAAACGGACACGATGTACTGAAGTCTTGGTAAAAGGTACGCTTGACTTGGAAAAGGATCAAGGATGATGCACCTGGAAACAGTGGTATTATGGCGTACCTACTAGCCGTGAGTGTCTACTGTTGCAACGTTAGAAGTATCGCAGGTACGAGTTGAAATGTGTTGACCCCGATGAGGAAGGGAGGATCAGCTAGAGGGACTGAACCTTGATAGATGGTTCGCTGGGACGAGTAAGGGTGACATGTTGGGAACTGTCCGGCTAAGATGGATTGGCAGGTGATGGACACTGAGTAGGAGACCCAGGTGTGGGATCAGTTGGGTTGCCCCCAATAAGTTGAGACTGTACGAACTTCGGAATTTCGGGGACGAAATTCTTTAAGGAGGGTAGATTGTAACGACCCATCCCAAAAATCGGGATTAGATTATTTGTTAATGATGGATTAGTGAAGTTAATCGGTGATTAGTTGGATGCGTTCGGACGGATGGTGCGGAATGGCGATTTTGCCCTTAGAATTGGGGCAAAATGTTGACTTTTCGATTAGGCCGTCAAAAGGACGTTGACCAATGACCGTGACGTAGTTCGGGACGTGACGAGTTCATAGACAGGTGGCACGTCCAATTCTGACATTCGAGGGAAAAGTTATGACGTTCGGAAGTTCGAGGGTATTTTCGTAATTAGGTTAAAAAGAGGGAACTCGTTGACTTTTTATGTGGCAAACGTTTTTCACTAAACTCGAGGACCGTTAGATAGGTCTCGATGCTCTGAGTATAACGACAGGTGGCACGTGTCGATTGGAGTTCGGATGACAAAGTTACTGGTCAGCGAAATTGAAGGGCAAAATGGTAATTTGGACATTCAAGGGTAAATTGGTCATTTGTTTGCATAGGGATTTGTGCTAGTGACACTTGGCTACATTGGGATGGTTACCCACCAGATTTGAGACACTTGTCTCTCTCAGGACGGCAGTGAAAGATTGAACACCGACTCAATGGTTTTAAAAGTATCGTGTTAATGATTGCACGGTTCACCGTTCAAACAGAAAACAGAGGGAATAGGTAAACCAACCCACCCTACCTTCTTCAATATTCTTTGTTTCTACTTCTTCTCTGAATGAAAAAGAAAGCCTGAAAGGTGGGGATTGTGATGGTGCTGACACGACAAGCCATCGTGGACGGTGGTGTGAGGACTGGGGAAAACAGAGAGGATGAGGTGCCCTGTTTCAGTTAATAGCAGTTGGACATTGGGACAGGAGAAGATCGTATTGGTTACAAGTAGGATGCATAGGAGAGTTTCTCAAGTCGATCGAAACCAAGTTCGAGGACTGACGTGGACGGTGGCCATAGAACCCATGAAAGGTGAGTTTGAAATCGAAAATGGCAATTAACGTTGTGGTGCTTGAACTTCAAATTGATTAATACTGTGAGGTTATGGATGATGTCAGGAACCTATTCGACTTAAAAGCATGAGAAATGGAGGCCAGAATCATGGCAACTCGAGGAAGACAGGGACCGGTTTACTAATCGATTTGGGAGGTAATATCTAGCTCCATTTCTCACGATTCAATTACGTAGAATGATTAGAATTGAAAGGATGAGAGTGTTGGATTAATTAGAATTAAAAACGGCTTAAAAGGAACTGGAATTGGACGGAACCGTGAACGTCGATCCGGGTTTGGATCGGGTCGGCCTGGATCAGTTCGAACTGGGTTCACCTGAGGACAGGGATGAACAGTGCAGGCGCGTGAGGCCCACGCGCAGCCCCTTTGGGCGGTGCGTGTGGGCTGTGGCACGGAATTTGAGGGAGGTTCCAACACCACTTTTAAAGTATTTGATGTAACGAACATTTTGGCACTAGTTTTGAGTCGATCAGACATCGTCTCGATATGTTTCAAGGTGTCCGAATGTTTTAGGCCTTGGTTAAAAATACGGGAAAGTTACGTGGCTTAAGTATGATCATTATGAAGTAGTTAGTGACCTTATTGTGGGATTTGGATAGGTTCGGGAAAGCCGGGGATAACGGATTATCCGTGAACAGCGTAAGTGTGCGGGTATCGAGGTAGCGGCGAAATGGTCTATGAGTGGACTTTGATTTCTAACTTATGATGCATGCATATATGTTTTTATTTGTTTTCATGCGTGATTCAATGATTTGATTGATGATCTTGATGGTTTACGATTTTGAACATTTTTCGAGGTATTTGCAGAATTTCACGTTTTACGAGATTTCGAATTATCTTGTGATTTGATCATGGTTTTAATGGTTTGATTTCGGGATTTGAAATATGATTTGATTTCAGGCTTTTGAAAGGGATTTCGAAAAAGTGGTTTCGGGGTTGGAGCCCTATTTATGAGATTTCAGTTTTGAAACTGGATTTCGGAAATGATATTTTGGATTTGGTTTTGAGGTTTGGAAAGGAAATCTGGATCTGGATTCGGGATGATGGTTTCGGATGCTAGCTTACGGAATCATTGTTGCGAATTCGGATAAGTATTTTCTATGGTTTTGACTGTTGTTTGGAAAATGACTTTGGGTTTAAAGACCCGGAAAATGAAAAGAAAAACCGCTGGATCTGGTTTTGAGTTTAAAGACTCGGTTGATTGACGGGGGGAGGGCCCTGGATTGATATGTTTTGAGTTTAAGGACTCGGTATATGTTTTGAGTTTAAAGACTCGGTCATGATACCCCCCGAGGCCTGTGATTGTATTTTGAGTTTAAAGACTCGTTGATATCTCGGGAAGGCCTGGTTATTGCGCATGGTTTTGAGTTTTATGACTCGGGCGCACTTGAGATCCAGCAACTTGTATGATTGATATTTTCACTGGTTTTTCACTGGTTTTCAGATGTTTTGAGCAGTGGCCCGGATGATTTGGATTTGATGTGTTTTGGGACCAAGTTCCTGTACTTCAGATTGACTTGTGAATTGAGGCTGAGGCCTAGATTTGAATAACAATTTTTTATTCGGATTCTGATAATGGTTTTCATTGATGGTTTTGATATGAATGGTTTCATAACATGACTTGATATGCATGCATTGTTTTTTACGTGGAGGGTAAAAATGTAATTCTTTCTATTGATCTGTTTTCTAAATTATACTTTATTTTTGTTCACTCACAGTCTTTTCATGTTTTCGATATGCTCCAGGTTGTAGCGGTGCGGGCTGTTAATCGAGGGAGATGGAGACATCATACCGTGATCCACAGTAGATTTGGCGCACTCTGGGAAGTCCGGACACTTTTAGAACGGTCGGATCGAGAATCCCTTGTCCGACTTACGTATCACATGGAGGTTGGACGTCGGTTTATCCTTCGTGTCATGCGTAAGTTAGACGGGAGCAGGATTTAGCCCTTAATCCTGGAGGATTGGGGGTGGGTCCTGATAAAGCGTGTGGCAGGTCCGTGCTAGGACCCGCAGCCTCCACTACCAACTGATGTCACCTGACGACAGCCTCATTGCAGCCAACAGTCTCTGCTCCCAGTTTGCCAACGTCAGTCTCTTATTCTCCCATTTTCTTCCCTTCAGTCAACATTAACCAAGAAATCATCTCATTCTCTCTCCCACACGGAAATTCAATCTGCAAAGACCAAGAGAAGCAGAAACAAACAATGGGAGGAAAAAAATTAATTGCCTCCACAAACACAGGCTCAAGTCCACCAAACTACATCACGATAGTCTGCCTTCACCGGTGATCAACCTCGACTAGGGTTCGATTTTTTCTTTATAAAAATAAGGGCTACATGCCCTCATTTAAATAGAAAAAAAATAAGTAAGCCCTAGCTACTAATTGGGCTCTAAGGGTCAGCTCAAAACAAGACCTCAAGCCAAAGTCTTCTCAATGGGACAAGATCGAGGTCAATCAGAATTTCAACCACTCGAAGCAAAGTGGAGTCTGACTCCAGTAAAGAAAATGGTTTATTAGGACCACAATAAAAATTACATTCCTTAGGATTCCATGAATTCCTAATGGATGTGGGGGTATTTGTGGAACCATAAATTACCGAAATATTCTGGAGCTGCCACGTGGCCAACAATTCGCATAATTTTAATATTACCCTTGGTAAAATTGACATCGACATGTTACGATCTCCGCATTAATTCAATATATTTACCAACTAAATATATTAATTAATCAGATCAATTCCGATAATAAATAACTTCTCAGCGAATTATTTATTCATTAATAAATAAGTGATTACACTCGGCACAATCACTTATTTAATACTTTCTCCTTCAACTAATTAGACGCTCCGGTGACTCTCAAGGTTTTACTATAAATAGAAGACCTCATCTCACTTCTAAAGGTAATCAAAAACTTATACAAACACTCTGTCAGATTATTCTCTCTCAGAAAACTAACCTAAGCATCGGAACGTTTACGGTTTGAATTTCGTTCTTGTGTGTAGGGATCGAGAAAAAATTTTACGAGTCCGGACGATTTCTGCATCAACAATGTTTAATGAAGCTATTATGTGATAGGACATATTTGGTGCATCGTACGATAAGGTAATAAGGTATAGTATTAAGGTACTAATGAATATTGAGTGTGTGCTTAAAGGGTTACTACTAGTATTTTTGTTCAATAGTTCATAAGGAAATGAGAAATGTAAAAGGATGGAGATGTAAGAGTTTGAGGAATGAATGTACATGTATATAATGCCTGTGTTGACAACGCAATGATAAAATGATCTATAATATTAATACTAATAATAATAATAAATTTATCACCTTTTCGGGTAGCGGCTTGGATGTGGGCAGTAACCCCGCACGGTGGAATTAATTTGGTTTATTTTAATAAGGTTTCAAGTCGAGAAGAAAAATGTAAAATCCCTTGTCCGACGAGGGGTTGTCGGATGGGAGCAGGATCAGTCCGGTTTCCGTGGTAATTAGGGACGGGTCCTGTCAACGACCGCCACTGCCCATTCTCCAACCTGTGAATCTCCACGTGCTAAAAAATCAATCTTAAATCTCCCATCAACAAGATCAAAACCAAATTTAACCAAAAAATCCCAAAATTTCAAAAGTTTTGGGCTTTCTGTATCTAGTATGGATTTGTCAACCCTCCAGTAGTGTTTTCCAGTACGCTATGATCCTCCCAAACTGAAATATTGTATTTATTTCAAAAGTTTTGGTCATTCTGTATTTATTGTATTTATTATGGATTTGTTAGAAGTTTTGGGCGTATTTTCTTTTATTTTATTGTATTTATTTCTAACTATTTAGTGAAAATGGGAGAGAATTTCTAAATTAACAAACTTTATCTTCCCAATGAAGGTTGGCGATGAACAATATGATCCTCTATTTCCTTTCAATTTTGTTTTTCTCTTCTATAGATGTTAATATGATCCCAATTTATAGATGCGAGTTCTCACCATTAGATCCCAATTTCGTCATGATATGATCTTGATTTCACCTATTCATAGATGTTGATATGTTGATTGTAACAATATGATTGTAGTTTGTTTTACCTTATTAGAACAAATGCCTACAAACATTGTTATGCCACACAAGGTAGATGTGGTGGAAATAATGATAAGAAAAAGATGGCAAATTGGGATCCCTCTACTGTTGAAGCATTTATAAAATCTTGTGTCATTGAGACATTAGCAGCAGCAAACACAGCTGGTGGTTATCTTAGTAAAAAAGGATGGAAAAATGTAATTAACAATTTTAATGATGAGACTCAAAAGATCTACAACTATAAAGAATGGTAACTGTGGATATCTTTGGTTGGCAAAGAGATTGGTACAAGGTGGGTGATAGGACTCGTCCCAACTGGACTTTGATGACCGTGTCTGGTTCTGCTCACGTCTGACAAGTCAACTGAAGTCCCGAAACACCCTCAAGTATCTGTCAAACAATGGATGACTGTACTGATTTCTGTTCATGCCCTCCGCCTCTCAATCAACCCCGATTTGCGTGCCATAACTTGGAGGGTAAGTAAAAAACCAAAAGTGTGAGTGGACAAAAATAACGTCTTTTGAAAATACATTTCAAAACGAACTATTTTTCCCTCCAGTTACAAAACATGCATGCATAGAGTAAAACACATGAGCAGCCGGTTCTCAAGCCAAATTTCATGAAACCATCAACATCAAACTAGTCACAATGACTGTTAACAACATTACTCGTCATCAGTACTAAAAAATCAAGCACAATAATAAAAAATCACTACTCACAAGTGCACAATTAATCACATGGGCACTACGTGTAAGCAACCAACACTAAGTCAATAACCCAGAGCATCAGCCTTCTGGGAACACCCCGAGTTTCGGCTACCTGGGAACACATATATACCCCGAGCATCAGCCGTCTCGGAAATACCCCTAGCTTTGGCTACCTAGGAAACAATCACATTACCCTAAGTTCCGGTCGTCTAGGGAAATACCCCTAGCTTTGACCGTCTGAGAACTCATCACAATCACAAAGAAAACTATCCAGGGATTACATCCCAAACCATTCTTACAAAATCATCAAATCGGGCCTACACCCAAAACATTAGTTTCAAACAATCTTTGACTTAAAGCCAAGTCAAAACCATTTCCAACAGGGTCTCGAGCCCGAAATATCATTTTCACACAAATCCGTACAATCACAATCCAAAATACCATTTCCACTCAAATCCGTAAAATCATATCCAAGAATCATTTAAGTAATCCATTAAATCTTTCTTGACCTATAATCCAAGTCAAAACACCATTTTCAAACACGAGCCTTCGCCCAAAACATCATTTTCACTATTCTCGTAAAACGTGTCCCAAAATGATTATTCAATCCATAACATCACCAAATAATCATACCAAATCATCATCCAGATCATTGCAACAAAAATCATGTAATAAATCATGGAAAACATTTAAGTATGCATGCATGACGATTTATAAAACAAATGTCCACTCACACACCGTCTAAACTAATCAATCTTGAGCTTTACGTTCTTCATGGGTATCAGAAATCACCTGACTTGTCAAACATAAAAATTAAGGTTCACTAAGTTATTACATAACCTCATATAACAATCCCAAAAACCCCGGGATTTAATAATAATATTTAAACACGAACTATGCACTTCAGACACCCCGAAGCGGTGTCCGATCAACTCGAAACTAGTGTCATTAGGTTCGAAATGTTGAAAACATTAAAAAATGTGTTGAACACTTCCCTAGAAAATCAGTCACGCGCCACCACGGCGGCCTGAATGGGCTGCGCGTGAAACCACCCGCCAATGTACAGTGAATACTGTTCATCATCGTACCAACCCGAAAACCTGCAAATGGGTCACTCGACTAGTTTCTTGACCCGAATTCAAACCCGGCTATTTTCAACTAATTTCTCAAATCCAATTCAAGAAAACCCATTATAGGACCCTTACAAACACAATTACGAGTTCAATTTAATGATTTCTCACCTCAAATAGTTCAATTTCACTTCGAAAATTTGATGTGTAACGACCAGTCCCTGGAGTCAGGATTAGTAAAGTAATTAGTGACGGATTAGTGAGAGTAATCGATGTTAGTGGGTTACTTTTGGACTTTGGGCATAGAATGATGATTTTGCCCCTAGTTTGGGCAAAACGTTGACTTTTAGTTCGGGCGGTCAATTGGGAATTGACTGGTGACAGTGACGTAGTTCGGGACGTCATGAATCCGTAGACAGGTGGCACGAGGACAGGGGGCACTTTCGTAATTTGGTTAAAATAGGGGAAAAAGTTGACTTTTCGTACGACAGGGTTTTTGTACATAGACCGAGGACCGTTAGGTAGATCTCGTCATCCTGAGTTCAACGACAGGCGGCATACCTTCATCGGACCTTGGATAAGTGATATACGGGTCTAGAACGGTGAGGGGCAAAATGGTAATTTTGATTCATAGGGGCAATTTGGTCTTTTTGCACATTGAGATTTGTGCAAATAGGATAAGGCCAAGTGTACAGGGCTGATTGGGATATTTTGAGTTGGGCCAGGAGATTGTGGACACGTGTGTGTGTGTGTGTAGTGGGTTCTAGGCTTGTGCACGGTGCAAGTATTTGTGTTTGCATCGTGTTTGTTCGAAGAAGGGAGAAACAGAGACTGAGATTGAGAGAAAATTGGTCGAGTGGCTGTGTGTGCTTGTGTGTTCTGGTGACTGAGTGAGTGACTAGAGTTTAGTGAGAAGCGGTGAGTGAGTTGGGAGGGCAGCTCGTGTGAGGAAAACCTGAGAGTGTGAGGGGTGAGTTCTCAGAAAAACAGAGAAGTGTTGAGGGAACTTGGTGGTGGTGGTGGTGTTGCCGTGTGTTGATCCAATTAATATCGAGGGAAGGCTAGGACGGCCATGTGAACCCTGCAGAACGCGACGGTGAGCACGATGGTGGACAGCAAGCAGGTAACGTCTTTGATCCTTTTCGATGCTCTGTTTTTCCGTTAATTTCAAACGGTTAGTCGTGGCTTTTGAGAACGAGTCGAGGTGTCTGGTAGGTCCTAATCGACTCCTTAGGTCCTTAGGAACCTGTTAATATCGAAGCCATGATGGGGGGTCACACGGGTGGCCGGATTGAAGAACACGGGCTTACGGGTGGTTTCTGTTTCGAGTTGGGGAGGTGAGTTGTAGGTCGTGTTGTCGTGCATGGTTGAGGAGAATAGGTTGCTGGGTTGAGGACGAAGAGAATGGTGGAAAGAGGGACAAAAATGGTGGACGGAGGGCGGTGAACTGGCCACGCCGGTTCGGAACAGTGCACGGTTACGAGGTTGAAGATGAACAGTGTTTCTGTTTAGGCTCGCGAGGCCCACGCACAGCCACTTTGGGAGGCTCGTGAGGCCCACGCGCAGCCACTTTGGACGGCGCGTGGAGGCGCGTATAGTGGTTTCTGGGGAAACTTCCAACTAAATTTTTGGTCTAGATGTCATAATGAATCTTTTGGGATAGGTTTCAGGTTAATTGGATGTCGATTTGAGTTAGTACTGCGGGATCGAAGGTTTAGGGTCTCGGTTCGTTACGTTTAGAACCCGGAGAATTTGGGGGAAAATTATGAGAACCTTGGTGGACGTGTTAGTGATGTAGTTTGGTGACTGTTGATAGGATCAAGGAACCCCGAAGCGGACGAGGAACGTACGGAACGTACGGGACGCGAGTGACGTGCCCAGTATCTGTGAGTGGACCCCTTCTCTATAACTGAGCATGCATAACTGTTTTTAATTACATGTTTTATGGTTTTATATGTGATTTCATGGTTATTTGAATATGCTATAACTGTTTTACATTATTGCACGTTTTTCGAGAAAATACGGCTTTTAGCACGTTTTACGAGAAAGGTTTGATTTCTGATTATGATGCCATGGTTTTGGGATTTCAAACGATAAATGGTTTTCACTGATTATAAAGGGATTTTGGAACATGATTTCGATGATCAAGGTTTTCGGTTTTAGAATCGGATTTGGAAAGCGGAATTTGGTTTTAGAGTTGAAACGTGGAATTCCGGACTTGGGTTCGGAATGACGGTTCTGGATGCCGGAAGGGCTTCGGACCAGTAGTTTCGGATTCGGGTTTGGATATGGTTTTAAAACGGTTTTGGATTGGATTTTCTGGATCTGGTTATTGGGTTTAAAGACCCAAATATTGTGATTGACGGGGGACGGGCCCGGATTGGGTTTAAAGACCCAAATTGAGTTTAAAGACTCGGGAGTTTAAAGACTCGGATATATTGATATTTCCCCTGTAGTCCTGTTGAGTTTAAAGACTCGGAGTTTAAAGACTCGGATTATTGAGGCCTGGATTGAGTTTAAAGACTCGGGAGTTTAAAGACTCGGATAGGTCCAGCAGGTTTGATCGGATAATGACGACTTGGATTCATGTTTTATCGTACTGTTTTCATGATGCCTATTTTGTGAATTATAAATGTTTTTATGATGATTACGATGTGGTTTATGGCCGTGTTTAATAAATGGGTTGTGCATGCATGTTTTCAAAACGGATGGTCAAACCCTGATTTGTTTATGAACTGGTTTTCGAAACTTTTATGCTTTATGGTCCATTCACACTTTCTGTTTTTTTATTTTCCCTCCAGGTCATGGAGCTAGCACGGGGGTTGACGTTGAGGCAGCGTCGGAGGCAAAGAATATTCGAGAGTTTTCTCGTAGTGGTTTCATTTTACCGTTGTGCGTGTACTCTGTGTATTGGTTTTGTTTTACCTTGTTTTTGGTACTATACTCTGTATAACGGTTGACTTTGGATGTTGTGTTTTAAATTCTCCTGCGTCTGACAATGTAATTTGTGGTTTTCGTGAGGTCCTTTTGGTCTTTCGTTTTGGGTTGTCAGACGGGATCAGGATTTACCTCGGTTTTCGGGGTGGAACTGGGGTGGGTCCTGACACGATGATTATTGCGGGTCTGTTCGGTGTTCTTCCTTGGTAAATTACCTTTAATTCTTGGACAGTTCGAGTCGTTTAGATCCCAGAAGACATAATCTAAGCTTAGTTTCAACAATCAACGTCCAAAACAAGAATTCAATTTCTCAAATTTCAAGTTCTGGGTTTTTCGGGTTTTTGGACTCCTCTTCTCATTTCTCTTCGTTTTCTTTCTAGTTTTTCACTCTCAATTCTCCTCAATCTCTCAGGTCCTAAATCTCTCAAGGATAGGTGTCAATTGATCAAAAGTAAAACATGAATGGATTTCGGGTTTTTATTCGTCGTGTTTGTGGACCACTACTACACTCAGCAACCCACAAGGCTTGCCACGTGCAAGCTAGAAACTTGCTGGCGGTGGTGACAGGTGTCACCTTTGCATCAACCACTGACTTATCAGATTTTGGGTCACAATTACCATTTTACCCATTGGACTCCAAATTACCATTTTTCCCCTGGCCATTTTAGACCTATAATGGTCACATCCAAACTCCGATTTCGACGTGTTGCCTATCTACGGACTCAGCATCTCGAGACCTACACAATAGTCCTCGAAAAATTTGCCAAAAGTATCTAAAAGAAAAAGTCAACATTTGACCACCACATTTATAAGGGCAAAAACATCATTTTACATCCCAACTTTCAATTTTACATTTCTCGGCTTTCTGGGGCGTTACTACCTACCCCCCTTAAGGAATTTCATCCTCGAAATTTGGATGTTTCTTTCTAACAACTAAACATAGAAAACCTGTATGAACATCAATGTACAATATACACAATATTTTTACAATTAAGGGGAGTTCCAGTAGGATCACCACGATGTTAAACCATTCTAGGGTGCCTAAGTTTACGGGCCTCGAAGGCCGGCTACAACCTTGTGAACCACTTCTAGTGCTACCAACTCCTCTCCCCCATGTGGCCTCTGAAGTTGAGGTTGTCCTCGAACTCCGCTCTGTTGTACCACCACTTGTACCACCACCACCTGGTTGGTATGGACAAATCATCTTGTTATGTCCAGGCTCCCAATAGAAATAACAACCAGCTGTGCTAAGTCGTCTAGGTCTACCACCTTACTGTTTATACAGCTGATTAGAAACTCTACTAGTTTAAGCAGAGCCCCGAATACCATTTTGTTAATCTCCACCATCATCCGGATTGAATCAAAATCTACCAAGAGGTCCAAAGCTAACACTGCCCCTCTTTGGTGTTCCTCGACTCATAAATTCAATATGCAGACACTCTCGGCATCATCCAGAGCTCATAGAATGTTCTCGTACAGGAAAACTTACCTCCACTCGGGTAGCAGCATCTGACAACTCCCTCAAAGTAGTATAAGATCCCACCGTCACAATAGTCCGGATCTCATCTCGCAGACCAAGTTCAAACCGTCGACATCTGTCTTCCTCAGTTGCCACAAACATCGGGGCAAAACGATATAATATCTGAAACCTCTGCTTATAACTGCCACAGACATCCTCTCCTGCTGTAGTTACAGGAACTCAACCTCCTTCGCATCACAGAAGGACCGAGGATAATGTTCATCCAAAAAGCGGTCTCGAAAAGTCACCCAAGTCAATGTACCAGCATCCCAACTAATCATCTATAAACCATACCATCTTCGATATGCATTGTCGTCCAACAAAAATGTAGCTAGTAGGACCTTGTCCTCTGGGGGACACCTCATGATTACGAAAATTCGCTCTAGACGAGTAATCCACTAGTGTGCTTCCTCAGGGTCTGCCCCGCCACTAAACATTGTGGCTCCCAAACGCTAGACCTTCTCAATATCTGGGCGCTCTCTAGCCCTATCCATCTTATTCTCAGGCCGTACATGGGGCTCACATCTTGTAGGCATGTCGTCGATAAACACAATCAGTACCAACCTCGCTCTGATACCAATTTGACAAGACTTGTCCCAACTGGACTTTGATGACCGTGGCTGGCCCTACTCCCGCCTGACAAGTCAACGGAAGTCTAGAAACACCCTCAGTACCTGTCAGAGAATGGATGACTGTACTAATTCCTGTCCATGCCTCTACCTCTCGATCAACCGAGATTTGCATTCCACAGCCTAAGGGTAATAAAAACAACAAAAGTGTGAGTGGACAAACATAACGTCTTTTAAAAATACATTTCAAAACAAACTCTTTTACCCTTCAGTTACAAAACATGCATGCATAAAGTAAAACACACGAACAACTGGCTTTCAAGCCAAATTTCATGAAACCATCAACATCGAACCAGTCAAAATTACTATCAACAACAGTATTCGTCACCAGTAATCAAATATCAAGCACAATAATCAAAAAACATTACTCACAAGTGCACAATTAATCACATGGGCACTATGTGTAGGCAACCAACACTAAGTCAATAGCCCCGAGCATCCACCATCTGGAAACACCCCGAGCTTCGGCTGCCTGGGAACACACATATGCCCCGAGCATCAACGGTCTAGGAAACACCCCTAGCATCGGCTGCCTGGGAAACAATCACATTACCCTAAGCTTCAGTCGTCTGGGGAAATACCCCTAGCTTCGACCGTTTGGGAACTCATCACAATCACAATGAAAAATGTCCAGGGATTACATCCCAAACCTTTCTTACAAAATCATCAAACCGGGCCTACACCCAAAACATTGGTTTCAAACAATCTTTGACTTAAAACCAAGTCAAAACCATTTCCAACAGGGTCTCAAGCCCGAAATGTCATTTTCACGCAAATTCGTACAATCACAACCCAAAATATCATTTCCACACAAATCTGTAAAATCATATCCAAGAATCATTTAAATAATCCATTAAATAATTTTTTACCCACAATCCAAGTCAAAACACCATTTTCAAACCGGGGCCTTCGCCCAAAACATCGTTTTCAATATTCATATAAATCGTGCCCCAAAACTAATTATTCAATCCATAAAATCACCAAATAATCATATCAAATCATCATCCATATCATTTCAACTAAAATCATGTAATAAATCATGGAAAACAATTAACTATGCATGCATAACGATTTATAAAATAAACGTCCACTCATACACCATCCAAACTGCTCAATCTCGAGCTGTACGTTATTCAGGGGTCTCAGGAATCACCTCGCTTGTAGTAACGCGCCACCACGTGCAGCCTGAATAGGCTACGCGTGAAACTACACGCCGATGTACAGTGAATACTGTTCATCGTCGTCCCAACCCAAAAACCTACAAACGGGTCGCCCGACCCGATTCTTGACCTAAATTCAAACCTAGCTATTTTCAACCAATTTCTCAAATCCAATTCATGAACAACCATTCTAGGACCCTTAAAAACACAATTACGAGTTCAATTTAACGATTCCTCACCTCAAATAGTTCAATTTAACGATTCCTCACCTCAAATAGTTCAATTTTACTTCGAAAATTTGAAGATTGTCGCAGGTTCGTTATGTGTTCTTCCTTGGTTAATTACCTTCAATTCTTGGACGGTTCAAGTCGTTTAGATCCCAGAGAACATAATCCAAGCTTAGTTTCAACAATCAACGTCCAAAATAAGAATTCAAGTTCTGGGTTTTTTGGGTTTTGGGACTCCTCTTCTCCTTTCTCTTTGTTTTCTTTCTAGTTTTTCACTCTCAATTCCTCTCAGGTTCTCAGGTCCTCAGTCTCTCAAGGATTGGTGTCAATTTCTCAAAAGTAAAATATGAATGGATTTCGGGTTTTTGTTCGTCGTGTTTGTGGACCACGACTACACCTAACAAGCCACAAGGCTTGCCACGTGCAAGCCAACAACTTGCTGGTGGTGGTGACAGGTGTCACCTTTGCATCAGCCACTGACTCATCAGATTTTGGGTCACAGTTACCATTTTATCCCTTGGACTCCAAATTACCATTTTTCCCCTGACCATTTTAGACCTGTAACGGTCACGTCCGGATTTCGATCTCGACGTGCCGTCCTTCTACGGATTCAGTGTCTCGAGACCTACACAACGGTCCTCGAAAAATTTGCCAAAAGTATCTAAAAGAAAAGGTCAACATTTGACCACCACATTTATAAGGACAAAAACGTCATTTTACATCCCAACTTTCAATTTTACATTTCTCGACTTTTCGGGGCATTATAGTGGGATCTTGTGAAGAAAACTATTATTGCAAGCGATGAATGGTGGAAGAAAAAAAAATAGAGGTAATATATTATCTTAAGGACTTTATAATCTTCTTAGTTATTTTGTTTCTATTTATTTATTTCATTTTTACAATTCCATGAGAATCCTGAAGTTGAAAAGTATCAAACTTCTAGGTTGAAACAAGCTAACCAACTAGACATTTTGTTCAAAGATAATGTTGTCATAGGTGAGGGTTCTTGGACACCCTCACAAGGTTTTATGGAACATAATGTGCAAAATCATCCAATTGTTGATGAACAAGAGGTCAGGGTTGATGGTGATGAAGAAGATGATTCGAAGATTCCTACAAATTATAATAATGGACTTGATGAAACATATGGAATTGAAACTGATTCTCATGCCGCTCGACAAGAAAAAAGGCAGAAAGGAAAATAGGTTCCAAAAACAATGTAGTTGGGGTTAAGATGACAAATAAATTAGATGACATTTTAGTTGCTATATCTAATCGTAGTAACACTTCTAAAAGTAGAAATAAGCCTGATTGTAGCATTGAGAAGGTAATGCAAAGTGTGGAAGATTTTCCTAAAGTGGTGAATGATGATGAACTTTTTATGAAAGTTTCTGATATCTTAACGGAAAGAAAAAATAGAGAGATATTTGTTGCATTAAAGCAATCAGCACGAAAAATTATGCGGCTTAAGAAGAAGAAAGTTTGATGGTCATATTCTTTGTTTCAGTTTTTCTCTGTTTATTCCTAAATGTAGTTTATTTCAGTTATTCATGGTGATTGTTTATTTCAAATTGTTTGTTTATCTTTGCGTCATTTCATAAATCAGAATATTAGTGTTGTGCAATGTTCATTTATTATTTAATTATTTACGTTTTCTTTGTAATTATATATAGATTGTTTTTATGTATTACAGATATGAGTTCTAACAGCAGTGATAGTAGCAATACTCGCACTTCTATAGATGAGAGTGATGAGGAATTTTATCAATTGGCGTATGCAGGGTGTGTAGCAATTGTGTCTGATTGGTTGAAGTATGTCGATAAAGAGCCATGTAGGACTTCTCCTCATACAGGAAACATATGGATAATGGAAGTTCTAGATGGTCATGAGATTAGGTGTCACGAACAATTCAAAATGAAAAACACATGTATTCAAAGCACTATTAGCTACTCTTACTCGTGAATATGGTTCGAAGAAAGGTGGACATATATCATTGGAAGAGGCATTAGCAATGTTTCTTATCATATTGGGACATGGGTTCACTAATAGGATGGCTCAAGAGAGGTTCCAACGCTCTGGTGAAACTATCTCGAGGTGGTTTGGGATTGTATTAGAAGTAGTTTGTCAGATGGCTATTGATATCATTAGCCCATGTGATCCACAGTTTAGGAGAGTTCCTGAGAAAATTAAGAATGATGTAAGATATTGGCCATATTTCAAAATTTTCATTGGGGCAATTGATGTCACACATGTACCAATGGTGGTACCTAAAGAAAGGCAAATACTATATATTGTTAGAAAAGGCACCACCACCCAAAACATCATGGTTGTATGTGATTTTAATGTGTTTCACATTTGTATGGGCTGGGTGGGAAGGAGCAGCTCATGACTCTTGTATATTCATGGAGGTCTTGAGAAAATCACACTTGAAATTTCCTCATCCACCTACTGGTTAGTAAACAATGATATAAGTTTAATTCTTACTAAATATTATATTTTATAATTTCTTTTTAAGTTAACAAATCTGGTTATTATTATTTTTTGTTTTGTATATGTAAATACTATCTAGTTGATGCTAGTTATCCACAGATGAAAGGATATATAAGACCTTATAAGCATGAGCGATATCATATACCTGATTTTCGACATGGAAGTCAACTAAAAGGGAAGAAAAAAATATTTAATTATAAACATTCATCACAGCGATGCACAATTGAAAGAACTTTTGACGTGTGGAAAAATAGATGGAGCATAATACATCAAATGCATAATTTTCCAGTAGAAAAATATGTTCAAATTGTTGTTACTTCAATGACTCTTTATAACTTTATACGTATTCATTTCATGACGGATGTTGACTTTAAACGTTACGACGATGATGATGAACTACTTCCATCTGGCCATGAGCAAAGGATTGAAGTTGCATTAGTACTTTAGGTTTAGTTGTCTCGTTTAAACTTTATTCCATACAGAACTGAGACTGCCTTTCGAAATCGAATGCATGACGCTTCACAGTTGTACAGTACACGAATTCAAGTAAAAAGTAAAAACTTTTTAAATAAAAGTATGCATGCAATTTTATATATTTTCAGAGAAGATAAAGTGTAAAGTGAAAATTCGAACAATGGTCAAGGCTCAAGGGGTGTCGGCCGGCCAAGATCGGCAACCAGCTCTTCATCTCATTGCTCTCATCACGCATTCCACCACAATAATTCATAATAGATTAATTAACACAATTCATTATAGATTAATTAACATAATTCTTATTAATTAACATAACTCCACTACTTTTCTCATAATAAAATCGAATGGATAAACAGTACGGTACCGATACCATATTAATTCAAATCAGTACGAGATCGGTTTCGATATTAAGAAATATTGTCCCGTATCGAAACAGAACCTGTTTTAATTTTTCAAATTAATTAAAAATTAAATTAAATCCCAAAAAAAAAAACTCTAATAGTCTAATAGCTAATGATGGATTTAATTGTATGTTAGAGTTTTTTAGTTGATGGATTCATTTGTATGTTAATTTTAGTTGATGGATCTAATTGTATATTAGGATTTTTTTAGTTGATGAAGTTAATTTTAGTTGATGTATTGAGATTGATTGGTTGCCTAATGAATTTTCTATACATTTTGAGTAATATTTTTTACCCCAACAAGAGGCCTAATTTCTCAATTTCATCGAAATGTTGCTTTTAATCATTCAATCAAGTAATTTAGAAATGAAATTATAAATTTGGGCTCAAAACCGAAACCGTACCAAAAAAAAAATGGTACGGCACGATACCATACGGTATCAATTTCATATTTTGAAATATCGTACTGTACCAATTGGTTAAAATTACTTGGTACGATTCCAATATCGCCTCCATACCAAACCGTACCAACCATACCTAGAGCTATTTATGAGGAATGAAAAACTCACAAAGATGTTCCACACAATAATCAAAACTCAGAAGATTCACTGCCGAACCTAAGACAAACTAGGAGCAGATTTTGATAATGTTAACACAACAAACGAACAAAAAAAAAGTAAGGGAAAAAATGAAATTGCTTTTGGCACTCTATAAATTACATGTTGTACTTTAATTTTATTTAGACGTCTTCTTACATTTTAGACTTTTTACTCCAAATACCCCTTCGAACTCACCATTCACATTCAATTTCCTAATTAATTAAAATTTGCCTCACTTTTGTCAATCACATTGCCCAAATCACATAAATATAATATATATTTGTATTAAATACATATTCTTCAATTTTGAAAAAAATAGACAAATTAAAACTAAAAATAAACCTAATTTTATCTTTACTTTCATCATCATCTTCAACCTCTGTGATCCACCATTGAGTTCGCGGTCGCCGGCTCACTCTACGATAATTGCCACCGAATCAGCCACAAACCCAAGTAAATAATGCCAAAAAAATGTCATATTATCTCTAATTTTCTTACTGAAATGAGAAAAATTCAAAAATGTAATTATCATCAAACATCATTCGATCATACATAAATAAGATCTTACCATCATCCAAACCGTATCAAATCGTTAAAATTTCAATAGTTTGAATTTGAATATTGTCAATATCCATATCGAACCGCACCGTGTAATGTTCCAAACCTTTGAGGAAGATAAATTTGGAGAGATTGAGTAAAACAACGATGTTTCCATTGTCAAGTCAAATAGTTGATATTTTGATATGTACAGTATTTGGGGATTCTGGGAAGACAGTTATGAAGTGCTTGAGATCCTGAGTCCGTAGAGAGGCGGTACGTCAAAAACGGAGGACTGATGAGGTTAATTTGGGTCAAAGAACCCTTAGGGGTATTTTGGTAATTTTTTCTTGGAAGGGTAAAATGATAATTTCATTTGAGAGATTCTAGGGTCATCTAGAAACTTCTCCCTCCCGTATCTCTTAGCCTCCCACCAACTTTGCTTTTGTGTATTTATGTGTGTGTTATTGTTGTATGGGTGTTCGGTGAGAAAGAATCAAAACCCATCAAAACCACCACCAATGGAGGAAAAATAAAAAAAAGTGGGGGAGAAACCAAGAAAATAAGAAGAGAAGAAAGAAAGAAAAAGTTGTTCTTCTTCGGGTTTTTGGTTCTCGGCCGTGAAACCTAGAACAAGTTGTTCTAACAGCTTCCTGGAGCTCCGTACGATGTTATAAGAAAGAAAACCATGAGTTTTGGACGTGGAAAAGGCACTGGACAACTCTGGGACACCATGGTTGTGAAACCTGAAAACTCCAACTGTGAATTCGAGGTAAGTTTGTATTGTTTTGAGATCATATTACTTCTTCTGGGTTAAATACGAGTAGGATGGACGAAAAAGGGATGAAAACTATCAAAAATCGAAGGAGAAACAACCAGGTTGGACTCGCCGGGTCGGGCGACCTAGTTTGCAAGAAATGGGTCTGTCGCGAGGAAAGGGATGACACTGTTGAAGCACGTGAATCCCACGCGCAGCAAGAGTTCTGGGTACGTGGGGGGCGCGTGAGGGGTCATCTTGAAATGTGATCATCGTGAAATTTCATGTATTCGACCTTATGAGTCCAGCAGTACAAATTTCGAGGCGATCAGGTATCGTCTTGGGGAAATTTTGATTGTCCAAAGTTTATGTTCTATTTAAAAAACGTCAAAAAATCCTTGAAAATTAGAGGATTAATGTGTGGGTGAATTTGGATGCTTAGTGACCCTAAAAGCGATTTATGATAGGTGGGAGAGGTTTCAAGAGTTATGGAAAGGTATGCAATCTAGTATCAGATAGACTGTGAGTAGACCTTTTCTTCTTTAAACTTATTATGCATGCATATTTAATTACTTTATATGTGATTTTGACAATGTTTGGTTGATTGAGAATTTACATGAATTTTTATGAATTTATGGGATATTTAAATAGTACGTTTTACGAGGTTGTGCTTGATTAGTGTTTTAGGCTTAGGCCCAGAGTTTCAGATTGTGACTTTGATTAGAAACGTCTTATGTGTGTTTTAAAGTATCTTTCTTGATGATGGTGAGTTTAGGATGATTTATAATAATTGTTTTATGCACGTTTTATTAGAAAGTCGTATGTGTTGTGTTTTAGGTTGTTCTGGAGTCTAGAATTTTTGTAGTGGCTATGAATTATAAAGAATACGATCTTGCTATTTGAGTTGTGGTTTCCTGGTATCTGAGATGTGATAGGTTGTGTTGTGATAACCCTCCTTGAGATGCCTGATTGATTAGATGGTCTTGGACGTCGAGGTAATGCTCCGTAATTCTCGAGACCGATATCGTGATGGATAGTCTCGGACGTCGAGGTAAAACTCCGGGACGTTGAGCTGGACTCCATAGTTCCCAAGTGATTCAGCTTGCAGACATCGAGGATGAGTTAGTTGATATGATTGGTTAGTTCTGTCTGACTGATACAATATGGTTGGTTTGGTGTGTTCGTTGTGGGTGTGCATTTGGTATGATCGTGTCTATTTTCGTATTTGATATGGTTTTTATGGTTGCCTTGATTTATGTTATTACTGGATTTCTTAGTATTACACGTACTTTGAGGTTTCCGTGTTTTATTGTCTGTTTATTGAGATTAAGAATTTCTCTTTATGTATGCATAGTTTTTCCAAAACAGAGGGTAATTATTACGTTTTATGAATTTGTTTTTGAATTCGTGTTTTAAGAGTATTCTTTTTAGGTCCACTCACACTGTTTTCTAGTTTTGAAACCCTTTAGGACCATTACACGAGAACCGAGGCTACTCAAGAGGCTAAGGCATGAATTAGTAGGCTACTCGTATATTCCTTGTTTGACAGGGTTCCAAGGGTAATTTTAGTATCTCGGTTACCTATCAGATAGGAGCAGGATCTGGGTATAATTTATGAGGGGTTTTCTGAGTCGGGTCCTATCACACCGTGTCCACCCCTATGTTAAAGGCTTGAAGTTATTGCAGCTCGTTGTTGTGCTCAATTGGTACATCAGCTACAATAATCTGCTCAATTGGTACATCAGCTACAATAATCTCAAGTGGAGGTTGAGGGTGATGCGTTGATGCTAATGCAGGCCCTTAAGCAAAGTCAGGATGTATTCTCAGTGGTGCGTCCATCGTTAAGTAAATTTAGTTTGGCTTTGCAAAATCCTATAATATCATTTGAAAAACCTCTAGATATAATTGCTAATGTGTTGCTAGAGGACCACGATCATGTGTAAATTGTTTGGTGTGTATCACTATGTTTTCTTCAATCTGATTAAAAGTTTTAGTTATATTTAAATGAAGTAAGTATTTACACACTATCATCTTTTAGGAATTTGTTCCCTGTACTTAAAAAAAAAAAAAAAAAAACTATTGCTAGAAATGAGTTTTTGTTTTTTTACTTCAGAAAACTCAATTGCTACTTGCTGCTAGTAATGAGTTCAAGCATAGAACTTTACAAAAGCAGGTTGTAAATGAATGGACAGTGATAAAAAACTCGTACATCCAATGATCCAATGACATTGGGTATTTCAGTCGTGCGATCAGTAACTCAAACGACCCATGATTACTCAAAGATTGCCGCAACTCTATTTCTCATAAGTCATAACAAATGCCCAAAAAGAATTCATTAATTACAACAAAAAACGATCATCACACACGTAAGTACATACGTCATCAAACATCTCAACTCAAATCAATTTGTGGTTCATCTTTGGATTCCCCGTTGCTAAATTTTTTTCTTTTTAGCCTGATAATCGACGTTTTATGATATATTATAGGTCTTTATTTTGAATTCTTTTATAATTTGTTTTTTTTTTGTTTTTTCTTTTTCTATTTCTAGATTGTATTATTTTTCGGCACTTTTTTTTAATAAATATCCCATGTTTTTGATAAAAAAAAATAACAATTTAAAGTTAAATTTAAAACAATTACGACAACACTACTATCATAATAATTTAAAAATATCTTTATATTATTAAATTATAAAATTAAATAACATTTTAAAATTAAATAGCATTTTAAAAAATAAAAATAGAAACTGATTTTCATATTTCATATTCTACCTTCTATACAGAAGTGTAGAATATTTTTAATGTAAAAAAAATAAAATATTAAATTTGGAAATGAGTTGAGTGCTTAATGTGGAAAAGGATGACAAACCGACCACAGCCGCCGGCGAAATAAGGTGGATGTGGGACCCAAAATATATTAGTTCTGTTGAAGTTCGTACTGAATGTATAAACCCGCAATTTTGTATTTGGGTTCTCCTATTTATTCAAAATTTTCCCAGTAGAGACCAATCGAAAACCAAATACAGATTTTAATTTTTTTTCCAAAGGCCAATTGCAAGAAAAGATCATAGACAGCAGACGAAATGACTGCTCAAGCTCCCACAATTCCTCTCTTAACCCCCTACAAAATGGGAAACTTCAATCTTTCTCATAGGTATTTTGGTTGATCTTTTCTTACATTAGTGCATTGTACCCTAGGATTAGATCTTCTTTGTTTTATTTTTCTGAAATTTGCATGTTGGGTCATTTTTCCTTGTTGCACCAATTAGCCATAGCCATAGCTACTGGGTAGTTTAGTCATTTGGCATAACTTGAAAAATTTGACGGTGAATCAAAAATTCGGGTAGTTTCTGTTGATTTTTCTAGCTGATGAAGTACCATCCACGCATACATTCACAATTGTGTAATTATCGAATTGGTAGCACTTTGCTCATGTTTTTGCTTTGAAGTATGATTCATTTGGTCTAAACGGGATGAAATGCTGAACTATTTGTTTCTGTTGATTTCTCTAGCTGATGATCGAAGTACTATCCACGTAAATGCTGGATGAATTTTTTTCGTTGGTCTAAGCGGGATGAAATGCTAACTATTTGTTTCTGCATTAGTAGTTGATCAAACTCGTACTGAAACTATATGTATTCAGTATTATTAACAAGGGGCTAATTATATTGTTCTTTGTCGGTCCTTTCCAGAGTAGTTCTTGCGCCATTGACTAGACAGAGATCATACAATAATGTTCCACAACCACATGCCGTCTTATATTACGCTCAGAGAACAACCCAAGGGGGTCTTCTCATCGCTGAAGCAACCGGAGTTTCTGACACAGCTCAAGGGTATGGAATTTAATAAATTTATGAAGAGCACCGTTCAACTTTCTTTCTCGTTTTATTTTAAATCACTAATGAGGGTACTTTCTTCATTTCAAAGTTCGATGATATATTTTTGTATTTTGTATGTGAAGGTACCCATACACGCCGGGTATATGGACAAAGGAGCAAGTTAAAGCATGGAAACCCATTGTTGATGCTGTTCATGCTAAAGGTGGCATCTTCTTCTGTCAGATTTGGCATGTGGGGAGAGCTTCAAATACTGGTGCGTGTCTGTCATATACCTTAATTAATGTCATACACCTTAATCAATGACTTCACTTTTATCATCGTTAGCCTTGGGAGCATAAGTGCAAAATTAGCCCATTGAGCACCAGAAAGCTGATTTTTCATTCTTGATATAATTTGTTCTATACATCAGAAAAAGTGAATGATTTGACAGATGATATTGGTGAGTTTAAGATCCGAGGTTGATGCAAAGGGAAACCTCGTATGCTTAGCCAACTGTAGAAATAATAATCTGGATTTGAAATCCTTCATGTTCTGATTCCATCTCTCTTTGCTTACAGGTTTTCAGCCAAATGGGCAAGCTCCAATCTCTTCTACTGATAAGCCACTACCCCCCCAAGTGCGATCTAATGGCATTGATGTTGCTCACTTTACACCTCCAAGGAAGTTAAGGACAGATGAAATCCCTCAAATTGTCAATGACTTTAGACTTGCTGCAAGGAATGCTATGGAAGCTGGTAACTTGATTAATCAATCCGCATTTTCTCCTTGTCTCAGTAACATGTTATCTAATCTTAAAATGCCAAGTTGTGCCGATTCACAACCATGTTTGGTACACTGAAACTGCTTGTCTGATACATAGGCTTTGATGGAGTGGAAATTCACGGAGCCCATGGCTACCTTATTGATCAGTTTTTGAAAGACCAGGTGAATGATAGAACAGACCAATATGGTGGATCTCTGGAGAACCGTTGCCGATTTCTTCTGGAAGTCGTTGAAGCTGTTGTTAACGAGATAGGAGCAGATAGAGTTGGAATTAGACTATCTCCATTTGCAAACTACATGGAATCAGGGGATTCAGATCCGAAAGGATTGGGACTCTATCTAGCCAAATCTCTGAACAAATATGGGATCTTGTACTGCCATATGGTTGAGCCAAGGATGAAGACAATTGGAGAAAAAACTGAATGCCCTCAGAGTCTTGTGCCCATTAGAAAGGCTTTTAATGGCACCTTCATTGCTGCTGGTGGTTATGAAAGGGAAGATGGGAACGAAGCTGTGGCTGAGGGCCGTGCTGATCTCATTGCTTATGGCCGCTGGTTCTTGGCTAATCCAGATTTGCCAAAGAGATTTGAGCTTAATGCACCTCTGAACAAGTACAACAGGAATGCATTCTACGTACCTGAACCTGTAATTGGCTACACGGATTATCCATTCCTTGAAACCACTGCTTAAATCTCATGAAAGCCTCAGCCTTATATATTATCTCCCGCCTAAATTGTCATTTGGTGGATTATGTTTCTGCATTTTGCTATCTGTATCACCTGTACCATTGCATGCAGCTTGTAGTTACCTGACATGCAGACTTATTGCCTTCCCACGAGTTAGAATTAAACTAGCCTCTGTTTTGCACTCTTGCCAACCCATGGCATCTGCTGCATTTGTAATCATCTCAATATGATTAGTCGACTTTTAACAGATTCCTATTAAATTGACTGCGTAACTTCTAATTATTTATATTTTAAGTAACTGTTGTGAGAAAACCCGACTTCTTAGCCGGTGCTGAATAACTACTGGATCTTTTGTTCTTATTTGTCAATTTTTGAATTTGGCTTTTCAAAAAATTTGTTAAAAACATAAAATTGTCAAGGACTTATACGTCAATCAACCTTTACTTTAATTCGCCATATCAAGAGAGTCCAAATTATAAATTAGGGATTAGATTTTGCGGTGATAGTTTGGCAAACCTTGTTGAAGTAAATTCTTTTCCCATTGTTCTTCTTGTCTACTGGGAGACTTTAGCTTGAATATCAAAAGAGAGGAAACAATGATCTTGAATTTGGTGGCAAAAGTCATTCAGACGCCACCCAAACATTAGCAATGTCTAGCAATGCATCCACCCTCTTTCATCTCCCCTTCCCTCGATGGATGCTCTCTATTATCACTCTCTGTGGTTTCCACCTCCATCCCTTGACCTCTGTACTTCCATCTCAGATTGTCTGTTGGTTGTGTTTGTGGGTCCATGTTAAAGTGCTTAATGCATCCTTTGAATGGATTAAGGGAGCGCTTTATGCGCGAGTAACTTGCTCATCTCTATTTTCCGATTGATTTTTCGGTTTCTCCTCCTTTATTTTCAGTAACAGTGGATTTTGCAGTATTGTGGTGGCTATGATAGCTTGGTGGACGGCTGTTGGAAGTGCGGAGGCTTTCCATTTTGCAGATCTTCGTGCCGCGGCTGTTGAATTAATTTATTTTAATGCAATGACTATATATCCGGGTTTGAGAGCTTCGTCATTTGTACTGATTTCGAATCGAAGGTGCAGAAAAAATCTATTTTCTTTGCACAGCCCCAGCTAACCTCTCAGCAAAGAAAATCTCTTTTTTTTTTTTTGCCGTCTTAGGAACAGCTTCTTTGTGCAACCCCGGCAGATACCTCAGCAAAGAAAATATCTTTTCTTTGCTGACTCATGAACGAATTTGGCGAAGCGGAGATGGTGAGCTTTTATTTTTTTGACCGGCATGAAATGGAGCACTTGAGAGATCGAGCAACCTCAAACCAAATGCGTTCTAGAATGATGCAAGCTCAGTATTCGATCCGTCTTGGAACTGAAGTTGATTTAGGGGGATGTATTCAATTAGGATTCTAATAGATTATAATCACATGATTTTAATGTAATGGATTTTAGCATGATTTGCAATTATAAGATTTTACTTATGATTTTAATAGATTGTAATTACATGATTCTCTTATGATTTATTGGATTTTTTTGTATTCTCCAAATAATCAAAAGATTTGCGTTAGGATTTCATATGAAATAAAAATTATACAATACCATGAATTAATGATGCAATATGAATAAATAACCAAATGATAAATGTAATAACAATAACGTCGTGTAACAGCTAGACATGGCTTAAGGAAAACATAAGTTATTCAAGACGTAATAAATATTTGTTAGAGTTTCATCTACTTATATGACCTAGATAGCATCTCTCCACATAGTTGAAGCTATGCTAGCTCTCCATGTGTTAGCATCCTCTCTTTGTTGGTCTTGGGTTTGATAAATCTGCTCAAAATTGTTCTCTTCATCAACTGGTATTGATGAAGATTCATCAGTTGGCTCCATAGGAAATTCATCAGAACGACACTCCTTGCGAAGAAAGTTATGTAACGCTACACATGCCAACACTAGCTCTGCTTGTGTTTTAAATAAAAATGGAGGAGAAGACTTAAAAATTGTGAATCGCGATTTAAAAATACCAAATATCATCTCGATCACATTCCTTAAGGACACATGGCGAAGGTTGAATAACTCATTTTCATTTTCAGGATCACGACCATGCCCTGCAAAATCCTAGAGATGGTATCGCACACCTTGTAACGGAGCTAAAAATTGGCGTCGGTTGGCAAATCCGCAATCCACTAAGAAATATTTACCTAATTATACAGTACGTACATATATATATATATATATGTATTATTATGCAACATAGAAATAAAAACATATTTCCAACCAAAAAGATAAGTATTTACCTTAAGGAACTTTAAGACCATTTCTCCTTGATATAGCATCACTTAACACTTTTGAATCATGAGCCGAACCCTCCCATCCGCTAAGAACATACATGAATTCCAAATCAAAATTGCAAGCTGCTAATACATTTTGGAATATATTTCCATGTCGATTACGATAGTTGCTGACATCGCGTCCCCTCACTATTGCTGGAATATGTGTTCCATCAATAGCTCCAATGCAATTCTGCAATAATTGAAAAATGTAATGGTATAATAATAATAATAATAATAATAATAATAATAATAATAATAATAATAATAATAATAATAATAATAATAATAATAATAATAATAATAATAATAATAATAATAATATGATAGTAACATTAATAATAATATTATGCAATGGTTGTCACTTACCTTGAAATAAGGATAAAACCTTATACTTTCTCTTATTTTAGCTGACACTCCGGATCCTGATTTAGCCATCAACTCAGATGTTATTGTGTTCAAAGCCCTCAAAACTTTGTGAAAATTTTCACTTGTGGCAAATTGTGATCGCCCAAATGTTTTACGAATGACACAATATCGAGAATTCTGACCGACAATTTGCAAAAATGTTGCTAGCATTTCTTCAACACAAATATATCTTGTATCCTTTAAGAGTGTTTTTTTCTCGAAGGATAGTGCATAACTTTTGGAACACATCAGGATACATCCTATATACCTGTCGAAAAATTGCGGGATCATCGTTCAATGCCTGATGTATATAAGCATATCCAACGGTAGTAATTCGATATCGAGCTAGCGAACGCTCAATATGTCTTTCACCTCTCTCAAACTGATGTAGCACATGTATTAATGTTTGAGTTTCCATAAGTAAAATCTTAATGCCTTCATCAAATTCTTCGTCCAAATCTTTATCTATTTCTTGTTCACAAATTTCTTCATTATTGATTTCTTCTTCCTCTCTGTCAGGATCTTCGTATATACTTGGGTATGACATTGTACGTAGATGTTAAAATATATTCTGTGAAAAAAATAGCATATTCATGGAAATTAAAATATAACAAATTAAACCAAATATATAGTTAAACCAAAATACGTAGTTCAACAAAAATAGGAAAAAGTTCAATCAAAACACAACAAATTAAACCAAATACATAGTACAACCAAAATACGTAGTTCAACAAAAATACCAAAAATAACACAACCATAATTCAACAATTCAAAGTAAACAATTCTCAACCAAAAACCAAGGTGATCCCAATAACGATCATCCCAATTTGAAGGATATCCAAGATGAACGCTCTTCAAGTGACATCTTCAAGAACATGTCTTGTTTTACTTTAGTATTAAGTAATTCAATCGCCTTGAATCAAACATTGTCATCCAATGTAACAACCCGTACCTACGGGAAGGGTAAAAAATGTAATTTTTGTGAAGTTTTGTAAAAAGGACGATTTTATCCTTGTGAATAGTAAACGAAAAGTTGACTTTTTGTAATATTGATTGGATGAGTGTTAGCCCTTGACCGTGACGTAGGTTAGGACGTCACGAGTCCGTAGACAGGTGGCAGGTTCGATTCGGAGTTATGATGTACGGAAGGTTGGGGGCGTTACCGTAAATGTTGACTTTTTGGAGGATGTGTGATTTTCACGTAGACCGAGGACCGTTGGATAGGTCTCGACGTCCTGAGTTCAACGACAGGCGGCACGCTGTCATCGGACGTCGGACGAAAAAGATACGGGTCTGGAAAGTCTGAGGGCAAAATGGTAATTTTGTGCAGGAGGGGCATTTTGGTCATTTTCCCTCAGCCCAATCAGATAAGGGCAAGTGGCAGATATTTTTGGGATGGCCAATAGTTGAGGGACACGTGGGGGGACCCTAGATGGTTCTAGGAGAAACTTAAGTGTGCACGGCCACACTTGGTCATTTTTGAACCGTGCACAAATTCGAAGGAAACAGAAAAACAGAGAGAGGATTGGGTGAGGCGGTGATCGATTTGGATGCCAGGGAGAGTGAGGAGTGACTGGTGAGAGTGACAGAGAGACGTGGGTGAGGTGCTGATCGTGTTTTGGGACTGGAATCGTGCACGGCGGCACGGTGGTGGTGCGGCGAACATTTGAGGAAAACAGAGGAGACCGTGGACGGTGGAGGCTGTTGTGCCGTGTGGTGAGGCAAACCAAGGCGGTAGGAGACTCAGGAGGTTGAGGGGAGTCCCACGAGCACCGTGGTGGGTGACGGTTCTCACGGCGGCGCCGGAATCGAAAGGTAAGTTCTTTTGCCCTGTTTTTCGTGGATTTTTATTTGAAGAGTCGTGGACCTAGAGCTAGAATCGACAGGTTTGGTGAGTGAAGGGAGGTTTAGGAAGGTCTTAGGCGTCGTTTGTGGTGGTTGCCGTGACGGGAGGTTCACGGTGGGTGGTGGTTCGACGGCGGGTCCTCTGTACCCTGTTTTAGCCGTGAGTTTCAAACTTGAAGTCGTGGACTTCGGGGATGAATCGACGGATTCTGTGAGTTGGGTAGGACTAAGTAGGGTCCTAGGATGGTGCTGGTATCCCCACCGTGAAGGGGGAAGCAGTGGACGGCCGGGAAGGAAAACAGAGCTCACGGGCAAGGTTTTTCGAGGTTGAAGACGAAGGGTTTTAGGCCGTGATTTCTGGATTTTAGGACTGGGTTTGGTTGTAGGGGACTGGACGAAGCTAAAGGTATTGAATTGGAGAAGAATGGTGGGTGAACGGCGGAGAACCGGTCACGCCAGTTCAACTGTGTTGAACCGGGTGACTCGAGGTTGAAGATGGACTGTAGCAGGCGCGTGAGGCCCACGCGCAGCCACTTTGGGCGGCGCGTGGGGGCGCGTGGGGAGGAATCCGGTTAAGCGTCCAACATGAGTTTAGCCCTAAATGTCCTAAGGAATCCAATGGTACAGTTTTCGGGTTAATCGGACGGTGTTACGGAATGGTTCGGGAATCCGTGCGGTTTAGGGTTTAGGATTAAAATATTATTAAATTCCCGAAAAATTGGGGAAAATAGGGAAGGTATCCTTTATGTTATTGTGACCCTATTTGGTATCTATTGACAGGACGGGAGACACCAGAGACGGTTGAGGAGCGCACGGAGCGCGAGTGACGTGTTGTAAACTGTGAGTGGACTTTTTCTTACTTCCGAGCATGCTTAACTGTTTTTATTAATATTTTATGCTTTTAGATGTGTTTATATGTGATTGAGATGTTTGCACGTTTTTCGAGACGTTTTCGGGCGTTTGCGCGTTTTTCGAGAAAAGCTGATTTTCCGATTTTAAAGCTATGTTTGGAGATTTTAATCTATAAGTGTTTCAGAAGATGATAAATGGATTGTGAAACATAAATTGTGATTTAACGTGAGTTTTGGGTATAAAAGTAGATCACCGGATTTGGGTTCGGAATGTCGGTTCTGGACGCCGAAAGGGCTTCGAACCGGGGATTTCGAATTCGGATTTAGCGATGGATTTTGAATTGGTTTTACACTGGATATGGATTGGATTTGCTGGATCTGGATATGGGTTTAAAGACCCGGATTGATATTGATGGGGGACGGGCCCGGATTGAGTTTAAAGACTCGGGAGTTTAAAGACTCGGATATTATGATATTACCCCCATAGGCCTATTGAGTTTAAAGACTCAGGAGTTTAAAGACTCGGATTGATATGTGAGGCCTGGTTGAGTTTAAAGACTCGGATAGGTCCAGCAGGTTTGATCGGGTTATACTCTGGTTTCTTATGATGTTTTATAGTGTATCTGTTTCTTATGGTATTTATAGTGTTTCTGTTTCTTATGATGTTTCATATTATGGTTTTTCTAATACTTCATTGGCATGCCTGGTTTTAAACCGGAGGGAACAAATGATTTTATTTCCTTACGTTGATTTGCTGGTAAACGGTTTTAAAACTTTCATTCTTTTTGGTCCACTCACACCTTTTGTTTTTAATTTTCCCTCCAGGTCGTGGTGATAGCGCCGGGGTGAACGTTGAGGCAGATATCGAGGCATAGGGCTTCCGACGTTCTTCCGTTGCGGACTTAGACTTGTAGGACTTTTGGTGCCCATTTTGTAGAACTATGCTCTGACATACTGTTATATATATTTACTCCTTCGTCTGATGGTTATGCTTATAGTTGTATTAAGTTTATTTTTGGCATTGTAAGTGTGATTGTCAGACGGGAGCAGGGTTCATCCCGAGTATCGAGGTGATATTTGGGACGGGTCCTGACAATTGGTATCAGAGCATAGGTTGTGTCAATTTGTGTTGGGTCTAGGTTGTTATACTAACTCTATGCCTCTTTCAGCGTACGATTGATCATGCCTCCGAGACGTGAACCCCCTCCACGACCTGAAGATGAAGCGGCGAGAGGGACTGAGAGTGCTTCGATTGAGAGAGCCCAGAGGCTTGGGGCTACTACGTTCAGCGGTGGGGCTGATCCCGAGGAAGCTCACCGATGGATCACCCGACTAGAACGTATTTTTGGGGTGATGCACTGTCCTCCCGAGGATCGGGTATTGTTAGCCACTTTTCTGTTGGATGGAGCTGCCTACGAGTGGTGGTATACGCTGGAACTGTCCGGCTGGGATGCACATACCGTGACCTGGGAGACCTTCCGGGAGCGGTTTCTAGATCAGTACTATCCCCGTTCTTTCAGGGATGCGAAGGAAGCGGAATTCCTTCACTTGAAGCAAGGAAACTTGACAGTTGCTGAGTATGAGCAGAGGTTCCAGATGCTATCTCGTTTTGCTCCGGCATTTGTGGCGACTGAGGCGGAGAAGTGCCGCCGGTTTGAGTTGGGTCTCCGGGGAGAGATCAGGGCCATAGTGACAGCCGGCTCTTTTGCTACTTTCCGAGAGTTGTCTGATGCTGCTGTCAGGGTGGAGGCCAGTTTACCTGCTCGACCACAGTGTTCGGGCAGTGTTCGACGCCGGGAGCAGTCATTCCCAGGAGCATCGAGTCAGAGGCCCCCGAAACGGGGTAATTTTGGTGGATCACTATCGGCTGGTGGAGCCCGGTATGGCAGACCAGGCAGTTTTCAGGGCTCAGGATTTCGAGGAGCTAGGTCACAGCCGACTCCTCAGGCGAGTGCGACTTCAGTGGCTTCTACAGGGAGGCATACCGGTGGACCCGGTAGGGACACTTGCTTCTATTGTGGAGAGCGAGGACATTTCCGTCGGGAGTGCCCATTGTTAGCTACGGAGGGTGGAGCAGGCAGAGGTGCAACAGAACCCGGGCGGAGTACTGCATCAGTATCAGGGGCGGCAGGCCCTAGGGGTGGCGGTGGTGCCACGAGCAGTTCCAGAGGGCGCGGTAGGTCATCGGGGCCACAGGCGCGAGTTTTTGAGATGACTCAACAGGAGGCTAGGTCAGCACCGGGAGTGGTGACAGGTACACTCACCATACTTGGTCACACTGTTTTTGCTTTGATAGATCCCGGGGCTACCCATTCATTTATAGCTCGGAGTTGTAGTCTGGTTAAGGAGAGGGAGGTGTCTACTTTGGATTGTGCGTTAGGAGTGAGTACACCTACTGGGGAGGTGTTGGTAGTGACTCAGGTTTTGAGAGAGTGTCCGGTGATGGTAGGCCAGGTGGAGTTACTGGCAGATTTGTTACTCTTGGATTTACGGGACTTTGATGTGATCTTGGGTATGGACTGGTTGACGAGACATCATGCTTCTATCGAATGTTTCGATAGGAGAGTGACTTTTCGGAGTCCCGGATTATCAGAGACTACATTTCAGGGGGATCAGCGTGCACTTCCTACGGGAGTTATTTCGGCACTCGAGGCTAGTAAACTGTTACGGAAGGGGTGTCAGGGTTATTTAGCTCATGTGGTGGATACGCGTGCTACGCCAGAAAGGGCGGAGGATATACCAGTGGTACGGGAGTTTCCCGATGTTTTTCCCGAGGAGTTGCCAGGACTACCCCCACACCGAGATCTTGAGTTTACGATTGAGCTTCTACCAGGTACACAGCCTATTTCTCAGACTCCTTACCGTATGGCACCTGCCGAATTGAGGGAACTTAAGGCCCAGTTGCAAGAGTTGGTCGATATAGGATTCATTCGACCGAGTATGTCACCTTGGGGAGCACCTGTTTTGTTTGTCAAGAAAAAGGATGGAGGATTGAGATTGTGTGTGGATTACAGGCAACTGAATAAGGTAACTATTCGGAATAAGTTCCCCCTACCCCGGATTGATGATTTGTTTGACCAGCTCAAGGGAGCACAGTATTTCTCGAAGATTGATCTTCGCTCCGGCTATCACCAGTTAAGGGTTAAAGAGGAGGATATACCGAAGACAGCTTTCCGGACCAGGTACGGTCACTATGAGTTTGTGGTGATGCCTTTTGGTTTGACTAATGCCCCAGCAGCTTTTATGGACCTTATGAACCGAGTGTTCCGGCCCTACTTGGATCGTTTTGTGATTGTTTTCATTGATGATATTTTGGTGTATTCGAAGAGTGCGAAGGCGCATGAGAAACATCTGAGGATCGTGCTTAAAACGTTGAGGGAGCATCAGTTGTATGCGAAGCTCAGTAAGTGTCAGTTCTGGTTGACCAGTGTTGGATTTCTTGGCCATGTGATTTCGGCCGAGGGCATTCGTGTGGATCCTCAGAAAGTTGAGGCGGTAGCCAATTGGGAACAGCCTAAGACGGTGACGGAAATTCGGAGTTTTCTGGGTTTGGCAGGGTATTACCGGCGTTTTATTGAGGGCTTTTCTATTCTTGCAGCACCGTTGACGAGGTTGACACGGAAGGGAGTTCGGTTTGAGTGGGATGAGAACTGTGAACAGAGTTTCCAGGAGCTTAAAAGGCGGTTAACATCTGCTCCTGTGTTAGCCCTTCCAGATGATAGTGGGGAGTTCGAGGTGTACAGTGACGCTTCTTTACAAGGTTTGGGATGTGTCTTGATGCAGCACGGGAAAGTGATTGCTTATGCTTCCCGGCAATTGAAACCCCATGAGGTGAACTACCCTACACATGACTTGGAACTGGCTGCGGTGGTTCATGCATTGAAGATTTGGCGACATTACTTGTACGGTGAGAAGTGCAGGATCTTTACGGACCACAAGAGTTTGAAGTATTTGTTCACCCAAAAGGAATTGAACCTCAGACAGCGCCGTTGGTTGGAGTTACTTAAGGACTACGACTGTACTATCGAGTATCATCCAGGGAAGGCTAATGTGGTAGCCGATGCTCTGAGCAGGAAGTCAGCTGGATCTTTGTCGCATCTGAAGACAGTACGGTTACCTTTGCTGGTTGAGCTCCGTAAGTTGGGAGTAGAGTTGACTGTGGATGATCAGGGAGCACTCCTAGCGAGTTTCCATGTGCGACCCGTTTTGATTGATCAGGTGATTGATGCTCAGTTTGAGGACCCTATTCTGGGCATCATTCGGATTGAGGTCGAGGCTGGAGAACGACAGGATTTTGAGATCCGTGAGGATGGAGCCTTGGTTAAGAATGGACGGTTGTGTGTACCTGAGGATGAAGTCTTGAAGAAGGTGATATTGGATGAGGCTCACTGTTCAGCTTATGCGATGCATCCTGGTGGGACCAAGATGTATCGTACACTTCGAGAGCATTACTGGTGGTCAGGGATGAAACGTGAAATTGCAGAGTATGTCAGTAGATGCTTGATTTGTCAACAGGTAAAAGCCGAGCGGCAGAGACCTTATGGAGCAATGCAACCTTTGCCGATTCCCGAGTGGAAATGGGATCACCTGACTATGGATTTTGTGTTCAAGCTTCCGAGAACACCGAAGGGACACGATGGTGTGTGGGTTGTTGTGGATCGACTTACGAAGTCTGCTCATTTCTTGCCAGTACGGGAGAACTTCAGGCTGGAACAGTTTGCACAGTTGTTTATTAATGAGATTATTCGATTACATGGGACTCCGGAGTCGATAGTATCTGATAGAGATCCGAGATTCACTTCTCGTTTTTGGCAGAGCTTACAGGAAGCTTTTGGGACTAAATTACACTTCAGTACTGCTTTTCATCCTCAGACTGATGGGCAGTCTGAGCGGACTATTCAGATTCTCGAGGATATGATGCGAGCTTGTGTGCTTCAGTTTCAGGGTACTTGGGAATCACATCTGCCTTTGATGGAGTTCGCTTACAATAATAGTTTTCAGGAGAGCATTGGGATGGCTCCTTACGAGGCTTTGTATGGACGGCAGTGTCGAACTCCATTGTGTTGGACTGAGGTTGGTGAGAGGAGGTTGACTACTTCTGAGCTGGTGGAGCTTACTCAGGAAAAAGTGGCATTGATCAGGGACCGATTGAAGGCAGCGCAGGACCGCCAAAAGAGCTACGCTGACCGTAGGATCAGGGATTTGGAGTTTGCTGTTGGAGACTGGGTTTTCCTGAAGCTATCTCCTTGGAAAGGAATTGTACGATTTGGCAGACGAGGGAAGTTGAGTCCTCGTTACATTGGACCGTATGAGATCTTGGAGCGGATTGGTCCTGTAGCTTATCGGTTGGCCTTACCAGCAGATTTGGAAAAGGTACATAATGTCTTTCATGTTTCCATGCTTCGGAAATATATTCGAGATGATTCGCATGTTTTGGAAGCACAACCAGTGGAACTGAGGGAAGACTTGAGTTTTGAAGAGCAACCTGTTGCAATCTTGGATCGGAAGGATAAAGTGTTGCGAAGGAAGACGGTTCCCTTAATGAAGGTATTGTGGCGAAATCATCAGGTCGAAGAAGCTACTTGGGAACCCGAGGCCTTGATGCGAGAACAGTACCCTTATTTATTTCACTGAATTTCGGGGACGAAATTCTTTTTAGGGGGGTAGATTGTAACAACCCGTACCTACGGGAAGGGTAAAAAATGTAATTTTTGTGAAGTTTTGTAAAAAGGACGATTTTGCCCTTGTGAATAGTAAACGAAAAGTTGACTTTTTGTAATATTGATTGGATGAGTGTTAGCCCTTGACCGTGACGTAGGTTAGGACGTCACGAGTCCGTAGACAGGCGGCAGGTTCGATTCGGACAATCGGAGGAGAAGTTATGATGTACGGAAGGTTGGGGGCGTTACCGTAAATGTTGACTTTTTGGAGGATGTGTGATTTTCACGTAGACCGAGGACCGTTGGATAGGTCTCGACGTCCTGAGTTCAACGACAGGCGGCACGCTGTCATCGGACGTCGGACGGAAAAGATACGGGTCTGGAAAGTCTGAGGGCAAAATGGTAATTTTGTGCAGGAGGGGCATTTTGGTCATTTTCCCTCAGCCCAATCAGATAAGGGCAAGTGGCAGATATTTTTGGGATGGCCAATAGTTGAGGGACACGTGGGGGGACCCTAGATGGTTCTAGGAGAAACTTAAGTGTGCACGGCCACACTTGGTCATTTTTGAACCGTGCACAAATTCGAAGGAAACAGAAAAACAGAGAGAGGATTGGGTGAGGCGGTGATCGATTTGGATGCCAGGGAGAGTGAGGAGTGACTGGTGAGAGTGACAGAGAGACGTGGGTGAGGTGCTGATCGTGTTTTGGGACTGGAATCGTGCACGGCGGCACGGTGGTGGTGCGGCGAACATTTGAGGAAAACAGAGGAGACCGTGGACGGTGGAGGCTGTTGTGCCGTGTGGTGAGGCAAACCAAGGCGGTAGGAGACTCAGGAGGTTGAGGGGAGTCCCACGAGCACCGTGGTGGGTGACGGTTCTCACGGCGGCGCCGGAATCGAAAGGTAAGTTCTTTTGCCCTGTTTTTCGTGGATTTTTATTTGAAGAGTCGTGGACCTAGAGCTAGAATCGACAGGTTTGGTGAGTGAAGGGAGGTTTAGGAAGGTCTTAGGCGTCATTTGTGGTGGTTGCCGTGACGGGAGGTTCACGGTGGGTGGTGGTTCGACGGCGGGTCCTCTGTACCCTGTTTTAGCCGTGAGTTTCAAACTTGAAGTCGTGGACTTCGGGGATGAATCGACGGATTCTGTGAGTTGGGTAGGACTAAGTAGGGTCCTAGGATGGTGCTGGTATCCCCACCGTGAAGGGGGAAGCAGTGGACGGCCGGGAAGGAAAACAGAGCTCACGGGCAAGGTTTTTCGAGGTTGAAGACGAAGGGTTTTAGGCCGTGATTTCTGGATTTTAGGACTGGGTTTGGTTGTAGGGGACTGGACGAAGCTAAAGGTATTGAATTGGAGAAGAATGGTGGGTGAACGGCGGAGAACCGGTCACGCCGGTTCAACTGTGTTGAACCGGGCGACTCGAGGTTGAAGATGGACTGTAGCAGGCGCGTGAGGCCCACGCGCAGCCACTTTGGGCGGCGCGTGGGGGCGCGTGGGGAGGAATCCGGTTAAGCGTCCAACATGAGTTTAGCCCTAAATGTCCTAAGGAATCCAATGGTACAGTTTTCGGGTTAATCGGACGGTGTTACGGAATGGTTCGGGAATCCGTGCGGTTTAGGGTTTAGGATTAAAATATTATTAAATTCCCGAAAAATTGGGGAAAATAGGGAAGGTATCCTTTATGTTATTGTGACCCTATTTGGTATCTATTGACAGGACGGGAGACACCAGAGACGGTTGAGGAGCGCACGGAGCGCGAGTGACGTGTTGTAAACTGTGAGTGGACTTTTTCTTACTTCTGAGCATGCCTAACTGTTTTTATTAATATTTTATGCTTTTAGATGTGTTTATATGTGATTGAGATGTTTGCACGTTTTTCGAGACGTTTTCGGGCGTTTGCGCGTTTTTCGAGAAAAGCTGATTTTCCGATTTTAAAGCTATGTTTGGAGATTTTAATCTATAAGTGTTTCAGAAGATGATAAATGGATTGTGAAACATAAATTGTGATTTAACGTGAGTTTTGGGTATAAAAGTAGATCACCGGATTTGGGTTCGGAATGTCGGTTCTGGACGCCGAAAGGGCTTCGAACCGGGGATTTCGAATTCGGATTTGGCGATGGATTTTGAATTGGTTTTACACTGGATATGGATTGGATTTGCTGGATCTAGATATGGGTTTAAAGACCCGGATTGATATTGATGGGGGACGGGCCCGGATTGAGTTTAAAGACTCGGGAGTTTAAAGACTCGGATATTATGATATTACCCCCATAGGCCTATTGAGTTTAAAGACTCGGGAGTTTAAAGACTCGGATTGATATGTGAGGCCTGGTTGAGTTTAAAGACTCGGATAGGTCCAGCAGGTTTGATCGGGTTATACTCTGGTTTCTTATGATGTTTTATAGTGTATCTGTTTCTTATGGTATTTATAGTGTTTCTGTTTCTTATGATGTTTCATATTATGGTTTTTCTAATACTTCATTGGCATGCCTGGTTTTAAACCGGAGGGAACAAATGATTTTATTTCCTTACGTTGATTTGCTGGTAAACGGTTTTAAAACTTTCATTCTTTTTGGTCCACTCACACCTTTTGTTTTTAATTTTCCCTCCAGGTCGTGGTGATAGCGCCGGGGTGAACGTTGAGGCAGATATCGAGGCATAGGGCTTCCGACGTTCTTCCGTTGCGGACTTAGACTTGTAGGACTTTTGGTGCCCATTTTGTAGAACTATGCTCTGACATACTGTTATATATATTTACTCCTTCGTCTGATGGTTATGCTTATAGTTGTATTAAGTTTATTTTTGGCATTGTAAGTGTGATTGTCAGACGGGAGCAGGGTTCATCCCGAGTATCGAGGTGATATTTGGGACGGGTCCTGACATCCAAGTTTGGTACATCCTTCATAGCATCCCAAATACTATTCTCTCTATCTGTTTCTCTTTTCTCCATTAGAGCATAGATTTTCTCAAAATTGGTGGATATGGTTTCAAGAACTTTGGCTTGATTTGTGGAACCGATTGAGTTAGAACTCCCTTCATACTCAGATCTACTTCGCTTCTTTTGACTTGTTTTTCCTTGAGGAACCTCAAAACCTAAAGGGGACTCAAAGGGTGGTGCAGATTGGTAGGGTGATGAAGGTTGGAAGGAAGATTGATAGTGACTTGGTGCTATAAATGTCTCATTAGCAGCATCATATGTAAAGTCTTCCATCCCAAAGTTTAGGTTTTCCTCATCCCTAAAAGTTGTTGCATCGGTATCATCGACACCTAATGCAAGTGAGCCATTTCCAGTAGCAGTTGCACCCCCAAACACTATTTTTAAATCATCATAATTAGCAACAATTTCTGTCTGAAGGTTCTTGTGACTTGGGTGAGACTAGAAAAGGGAAAAAAATTGATGATTGTTAATATATTATAAATAAAATATTAGAGCAATCTAGTAAGTGAAAGAGCATATAATATGAAACTCACCTTCAAGTAATTTTCCCATACTTCATCACTAGCCGTGAACTTCTTTGCAGTTGGGTCCCACCCAAATCCAGAGTTGTTACACATAAGAGTAGTCATTTTGTCAAACTGCTTCTTATACCATCTCATTCGGCTCACATTATTGTTATATGTTTTAGGAGACACGGTTTTCTCATTTAGGCGAGGAAGTACTCTTTTTTCTATTGTTTGCTTACTTATTGACCCATTAGTATCACGCCATCCTCGACCGATACCATCAACCAATAGCTCTAACAATAAATTGCTTTCTTCCTTAGTCCAAAGTTCATAATTATCGGAATTTTTTCCTTTTCCTTTATCCTTTCCTTGTTGTGAATCCTTCATTTTACTACATCATACATGTAAGAGAAACTTCTTTTACTATTATATCATATATCACACATAATTTTCACTATTTTACCTCAAACAACAATGATAGCATATATGAGAACAAACATGTACTCTTTAATACACAACCCTCATGCATGTTCAACAATCCTTAAAACCTAGCATACAACATCTCCATTTTTAGCAATTATAAGCAAAGGCTTTACCACACTAAGCTAGTATTTTATCAATCATTTATTTAGAAATTGCAAACATGATACACTCCAAAACTGTCAGTTGGTCAATAGTTTAATACAATAGAAGTTCTAATTAAATAGTAAATATAGACAGAAAGCAACAGAGTGCTAATTTAAGAGAAAACATAATTTCGGAAGGCATAAGCATGCAGTAATTATTGGCAATTGGCAAATATTGGCAAATTTCGGAAGGCAACAGAGTGCTAATTGGCAAATTCATAATTCAAACATAAAGGCTTATGCAGTAATTATTGACTTGGGAAGCTGAGAATGGGTGTTGTCCTATTTACAATTTAAGGTTCTGACTTGTGGGCGAGAAAAATATTGATCTATTTATGAGTGTATGAGGAAGCAGATGGTCATGTCAATGGTGGAATAAAAATATTGATCTTTTTATGAGTGCATATTGCTGCATATTAATCCGTACTATAACGCACACAAGAGTACTAAGAGTAAGAAGAAAACCCACGCACATACAATTACACCAATTACGAGTTTCGCTTGTTTTAAACACTACATAATTAAGGACATGAACTGATTAACAAAACGATTATAAACGATATATTTAATTAGCTTGCGGTTAGCTAGGAAGAATTGATCATAATTATTAATTAAGCATAATATATCTAGATGAAGCTTTGGCATATACACATAGCGACTGGATCATAATTACTAATCGCCATAAACCCTATACACATAGAGGAAGAATTGATCATAATTACTAATCGCCATATACACATAGCGACTGGATCTCGATGAAGCTTTGGCATTGATTTCGATAAATTACTAGCAACATTTTTGCATAACACCATCGGATTGCATAGGTGATAAGTATGAATGCTTCCTCACGCAACAAGAAAAAAAAAAAGCAAAGAGAAATAGAGGAGTTACCTGGAAAACACGGTGAGTAGGAGCCTTGAGAATCATATGGGAAACAGATTTGAGAATCAGATGTAGGGGGTGTGATTTTTTATGGGATTTGGTATTTATATCATCCACTGAAAAATCTCACAAAATACATTATTTAATAAAATAGTTCAAAATCGGTAAGTTTTTGAATACCACCGTATTGTTTCTAATCTTTTAAAAGTCCTAATTGAATACCATGAGACTTGCATTGATGATTTTAAAATCCTAATTGAATACAATCAGATTTTTATTGATTACTTAAAAATCATAATTGAATACCACTTGACTTTTATGGCTCCAAAAAATTTATTAAAATCCTAATTGAATACATCCCCCTTAGATGTAGCGGCATCAATATCATCTACTTTGGAATTGATTGACAGTGCCCCACTCATGAAAACACATTATTGAAACTTAGCAGATCGAAGAATGAAATTACATATTACCTTCAGAGATTTTTTTTTCCTTGTCTTCTCCTACCATTCTCCCCCTCTCCTCCTTTGCCTCTTGTTTTTTCTCCTATTCTTTTGGCCTCCAAACCCTTATTATATAGGGGAATGAACCAAAATCAACTAAATCAATTGAGACTCCATTTACTTATTTGGTTTTCCCTGATTTTTTTTTACTGTGGCCTTATATGAAATATTTTCTTTCCTCCATTTTCCCCATCAGATCACACATGGACTTTTTTGTCGAGGAAAATAAAAAACTACCTAATTTGAAAGTAGCCCTCGGCATTGGGCCGGGTCGGGTTGGGCTTATTAAATAATTTTTAAATTTGCGGGCCGGGCGGATGGGCTTAATGACATAAAAAAGAGCACACGGGCTTTTATCAGGCCGGGTTTATATCGGGCTTTTCGAGTCGGGCCTATTAAGCCCACTTGGATCGGGCTTACGTGGGATTTTGCAATAAACTATGTCTCAAATTTTAAAGTTACAAAAAAATATATGCATGAAAAAAAAATATTAATAATGAAAAAAAATACTCAAGGGTGCAAAAACGTGGCCTCGTTAAAATAAAATACTCAAGGGTGCAAAAACGTTGGGCCTATTAAGTAAGTGGAGGAGTGGTTAGGGTTTGTATTGGGTATTGGGTATTGAGCTTTTTAAAATAAATTAGGTAGGTTTGGGGCTGAGATTTGAGTTTGGGTTGAGCTTACTGGGTTTTATCGGGCTCGGGTCTATCAGGTTTGAACACCATAAGCCCAAGCTCAGTCCGCTAACTCTCGGGTCGGGCCGGCCCACGGCTCATAGCTGGTCGGGCCGGGCTTTTGTCCATCGGGATTATCGGGCCCCCATAAGCCCATGGGCTTTTTGGCCAAATGATGAGGGCTATTAAAAAGCACTTCCTTTTTTTTACTTTTTTTTTTCTTTTACATGTATATAAATATAAATATAAAAAAATATAGTTGTATAAAATTATCATTTCAAGTTAAGGGATTTAGTGTAGTTAGTTATAATATTTGATTTGTAGATAACTAATTTCAAGTTCGAATCTCAATAACATATTGTATGAATAATTTCTAAAAATTTATTTTTCCATATAATAAAAAAATTATCATTTCAACAGATACTTCCTCAAGCATCGGTTGTGAAATTTTTTCCACATGCGAGGCTTGACAAATTTGCTTGAGCCTATCGCCATTCTAACGTGGTTTTGTCCTTTTTCAGACTTTGGAAGCTCGAGATGAAATTGGAGTTCAACGAGCATTTGATAAGGATGGAGTGGAACTCTCCGTGGGGGCAAATATGTTAGAGGTTTGCCCCTATAAGCATGTTGAACCTTAAGGTGCCTCCCGTAACCCTAGTGACTTGGTACACCTCTGATAAAATGAGTTGTCCCTCACCTTTCATCCACAGGAAGAGAACAAAGTTATTAAAGTTGTCACTCCATCGAAAATGCGTTTGAAGTTTGTTGCTTGATGAAGATGAGTAACGAAGAGGATGGAAACAAAAAAATTCTGGTCACTGGCTTATTCTATCCTGTTCTACACAAAATGCTCAAGAACAAAATTAAATGGGGTTTAGAGCGTGCTTCCTTCCAGTTGGGTGTGAGAGAATGGACTGATTTAATCTTGTGTGAATATGGAGATATGCTCCGAGTTGTTGATATTCATGGTGCAGTAGCAATTTCGCGTTATAACTATGAACTCCGCCCAAATGTTTGGAACTGTGAGGCCCTTCATCAAACACTTTTTCATCATGTCGGTGGCAAGATGGGAATATCATTGCATGATCTCAAAGCGATTGGAGGACTTCCAATTTTAGGTGATGTCAAGAATTTATCCCACCAAATGAGGATTTGCAAAATAGGAAGTACCTGAAACCTTATAGAGCTCTAAGTTTCGTTTGGTATGCCGTATTGTATTGATTATTTCAGTCGGATAGACTAATCTGTCCACCGAATAGACTGACTATTTAGTCGAGTGTTTGATACTTTTCCATATTAGAATGTCGACTATATACTGAATATTTACCTTCGAATATACTGACTATTTAACTTCGAGCAGTTGTCGAGTAAGACCTGAATGTTTCCATATGGCAAGCTTAATGGCAAGAGGCATCAAAGTTTCTCTTGCTCCCACGGTTTTGGGTGATACCAATTCTAGCGGAAGACTATAATACGGAATTAAGAAGTCTAAATCGACATTAATCCTTTTTAAACTTATAAATAGGTAGACTATATATATATATATATATATATATATATAGTTAACAACATAATAATCAAAAATTGAAAAATACAGAGTTCCAGTAGTGGATTAGAAAAAACTGAATATAAAAACGAAATAAAGATCATATGAAAATAAACTCACATATATTGAAGTTGTCAAACTTGTGTACAGGAACAACAAACAGCACACTCATACAATACACTCAGAGTTTTTACAAACTGATTACACACTCTTACACTTGCACTCGTCTGTTTTTACAACTGAGCGCTAAGGCTCTTTAAATAGCAAACGAAATGAGAAAAACATAGCCATGTGTCAGCTGATCAAAGGACTAAGCAAAAGCAGCCTACAATTATGAGCGGCATCTTCACTTTTGACTTTTGCCATTCACGAGCAGATATTGTGGCCAACAGGATAAAAAGTGCTACAGGAGGGTGGCCGACAAGATAAAAAGTGCTACTGGAGAAAGATAAGAATTGATACTATCAGTCCAAATCTTATCTTATCTTTTACTCACGGGTGCATTTCATGCATCAAACTTATCTTTTCTTCACGGGTGCATTTCATGCATCGAACCTGTTCTTATAGCGCATTTCATGCTATTTTGTTTTTTGTTTGATAGGAGGGAAGATTCCATAGCAATCATTTTCATTTTCAAACCAATTACAGCTATCAGCTGCATCTTGCTGAGAGGACGCTGCCTCAGACTTCATTTCGATATCATCATCATCCATATCAAGTAGTTTAAGAACTTGATCTTTCAGATCCTTTTTTGAACAAGAAGCAGGAAAAGTCTCTATCAGAGACTTAAGCTTATCTACCTTAGAAGAGGACGATGAACAAGGACTGTTAAGAGTTGATAATTGTCTGTCAGACAATAAGATGGATAATTTTTCGCTTTAAAATTTTGAGGTTTCAGATGATCAATGTGAAATTTATCCCACCAGCGAATAAAGATTTCTCTTTCTAGTTGAAGGATGAAAAACCACAAGTCGTCGTCATCTTCGGTAAAACAATAATCCCATTTCAGGATCCAGGGGAGTTCATAACAAATAAAGAACCAGAGGAATAATTTTCTTTCCTTAGAATAATCAATATTTTCTTTTTTAAATATTTCAGAAAAGGAATGGGCTATCTCCCGGGGTAAAAATTCAGCATTGGGTCCCCATACGAGAAACCAGGCTTGAAACCAATTAGGAAGCTCTTTCAGAGTTCCAATTTTTAACTAAATAACCAAGTGTGAGAAAAGTGAATATTTTGAAAACAAAGGATTTGATCCCAGGCTTTCTGATAATCCCAAAAATTAAATCTTTTAGGGCTCATTTCAGAGCTTTTAAAAAGTGTATTTTAGAGGGGTTATCTCCCCAATCTTCGAAAGTGATTACTTTCAGAATCACTAATTTGGAAAAGGCAATCATATCGTTATTCTCTCTACGATAGCGATGAACAACTTCCACATATCCGGTTTCTATCAGAAGCCGTTCATACCAGTATCTTGGTTTGAAATATCCACGGATGTGATCACGAAGGTATTTTTCAACCTGCATCTCTAGGAGAAGAGCGAAGATCTTGATTTTCAATCGGTGTAATAGGTATGACCATAGTTTCTCGGAATGGGTTACTGGCCACTGCTTTCTCGCGCCCTTTAGAATAAGGTAAAGCTGACGAGAGAGGAGTTGGATTTATAGTAGCAGAACAAGGTTGGATAGCAGAAGATGTTTTACCGGAAATGGCTAGACGTTTTTTATGAGGATGATACATATTAGGAGTTGGCGAATCAGACCACGAAGATTCAGGAATTTTTTGAGTAGTGGATGACAGAGGCTTATTCTTGAGGTAGAGGACAAAGTAGTCAAATTTTCCTGAGGGCTCTCCAAGAAGGCCAACCTCTGGATCTCCGGCGTTATACCTTTCTTGTAACTTCTGCTGGGACGTCTTTTTGCGAACCCTGCAAAAATTCACGAGTTAAGAAATCAGGCAATGAATTTTGTTCGCCTTTAATATATTCAATATCAAAATCAAAGGCAGAAAAATTCCTTGCCATCTGGCAAAGATTTGTTTAGATGCTAAGTTCTTAACATCCTTTAACAAAATATCTTTTACTGCTTTACAATCCACCCTAATCAGGAATCGTTTGTTAAGAAGATCGCTTTCAAATTTGGTGACTGAATGAACTATAGATAATAGTTCCTTTTTTACTGTCGAATAATTTTTCTGCGTTGGCTTCCAGATCCCAGAAGTGAAGCGAACAAGGACTTTGTCATTAGTTTTTTTGTATCAAAACACCATCATATGCTTCATCAGAAGCATCTGTTTCCACAATCTTGAAGGCTTCTGGATCTGCCAAAGCTAGGCATGGAAGTTCCTTAACTTTTCTTTTTAGGAGTCTGACGGCTCTCGTCTGCTCCTCGGTCCAAGGAACTGGATTCTTTTTCAGCCGATCGTAGAGTGGTTTGCTGTCTTTGGCTAAGTCTTTGTAAAAATCTCCTACATAATTCAGACTTCCCAAGAATCTTTTTAGTTGCTTCTTTTCGAGAATTTCATCTGGAAATTTTTCCGCAAAAGAAATGGCACGATCGATTGAGAGAATAATTCCATTGTGGATATTATGTCCCAAAAATAGAACCTTTGTTTGGAAGAGTTTCATCTTCCTGGCAGAAATCACTAAACCTGCATTCTTTACCACTTTTAAGAAAATATTTAGATGTTTAAAGTGATGTTCTACAGAATGAGAGTAGACCAGAACATCATCAATATAAAAAATTGTAAAAGTGGAGTAATGATTGAATATATCATTCATAATATTTTGAAATTCAGAAGGAGCATTTTTCAAACCAAAGGGCATAACGTTCCATTCGTAATGTCCGAATGGTACATTAAACACGGTTTTGTACCTGTCCTTCTCTGCAATTTGAATCTACCAATATCCTGATTTCATATCAAATTTTGAAAAGATTATAGCTTGATTCAGCCTTTCTAAAAAAAATTTCTTATTTGGAATAGGATACCTAATCCATCGAAGAGCCTTATTCAGAGGTTTGTAATTTATAACCAATCTTGGTGCTCCTCTTTCCAATTCAGGCGCATTTTCGACATAGAAAGCAAAACAGCTCCATGGGGAGTAACTCTTACAAATCAATTTCTTTTCAAGAAATTCATTGATTTCTTTCTTACAGATTTCCATTAATCTGCCATTCATCTGAATGGGGCGAGCCTTTGTGGGAATTTTTCTCTCATCAAAATCAGGCTCATAAGGAAGTTCGACTATGTGTCGTTTACGGTTCCAAAAAGCACTAGAACTTCTGCGCATGCTTACCACTCAAATTTTTTTTGGACAGAAGCAATTTTAGTCTTAAGAGTTTGAGTTGTTAGTTGTTCTTCTGTTCGTTTAAGATGTAATTCCTCTTTCAGAGAACAAATAAATTTTTCTTCTTTGAGAATTTGATTATGAATGGAGTTCACATATTGCATCTGAGGTTCTCTAGAGAAAAGGAACATTACCTTGATTCCTTCTATTTCAGTTTCTATTCCTTGATCATAAACTTTGAAGCGGTAAAGCATGCTTAAAAATGGAGTTCCGAGAATCACAGCATGACTTAATCCTTTCACTAGAACAAAAGAAGTTTGAAAACAAACCTCATTTTGAATTATGGCTGCATCAGAGATTTTATAATGAATCTTCATTGTTTGGTCTGTAGCACTACGCAGTCCTTGAGAGGTTTTCGAGAAGTATTTTACAGGTACGACTCCTTCATTGATGCAGTTGAGATCAGCTCCTGAATCGATCAGCGTTTCAACGAAAAACCTGAAAGTTTTGTTAATAACAAAGGTAATCATAGAATACCACTTGTGAGAAATTACCTTGTCGATGTTATGGATAAACTTTACGGCTTAAATACTTCCATCTAGTAAGGCTTCAAGAGGCACTGAGTCCATTTCAGGTTCTGGTTTTTGATCCTGCTCAAAATATTTCAGAAGAGACTGAAACCCTTTTTCAGTTTCATTATCAGTGCCTAGATTTTCAGGAAAAGGATGATAAAGTTCTAGGATATGAATTCTCTTTTTAAGATCCTTAACTTCATTTTTTGTTTCCCGAATTTCTTGCTTGATTTCAGCAATTATGGGTTCCTTTTGAGTTGTTTGTACCATTCGAGCAGCAATAGTTTTAAAGCTATAAGCTTCAACTGGCTATTGTAGACTAGATTTAGGAGCCCTTTTCTCTTCTTTCCGCTCTTTAGCGATATTGAGGTATTTCTTCAAAATTGTTCTCTTTTCAAAAAGGTCCTCAATTTTATCAATCAAGTCTAGAATCAGACTTTCTTCCTTAGTAATGACGCAAAGATCTAAGTTACAGACACATTTACTTTCAGTTTCTGTGTTACTTTTTGTAGTGTTAGAAGAGGAGGTATAGGAGGTATATAACTCCATTTCTCCAAAAACTGCTTCTTCATCGTCGCTGCTTTCAGAGTCAGATGAATTTAACATAAGTTGACACAATTGTCGTTTTAACCCCTCATCTAAGTTCAGATTATTAATTTTTTCTTGCATTCTGCATTCTGGTCGAGTATGTCCGACTTTTCCACATTTATAACAGACAAATGTCCTTTTTCTTGCTGTTTTTCCAGTTTTTTCCCCTTTTTTGGCTCGTCCATCCTTTGGTTTGGAGGAAAACTCTTGCTGGAGACCACTAAGTTTTTCTCGTAGATCGAGAAGGTTTCTAAGAGTCCTATACGGTTTTGAAGATCGAGAAGATCAATCAGATTTCTTGGAAACCGTTTTCTTCTTGTGGGAAGGTTTTCTTCGAGTAGAAGGATCTTTGGGGTCAAAGCCAAATTGTTCACAGAAATCACCCATCTCCTTAGATCGTAGAATCTTCTGTTTATCAAGTTGTTTCTTCAACTTCATATCTGTACAAAGTGCTAGCCCTTCAGCACAGATTTCAAATGTGAGTTCTCCATAGGTATACCTATCATAAGGTATAACTCCTCCATATTTTCCTCGTATTCTACTTCTTACCTTTTCAGCGAATAAAGGAGGTAAGCCAGAAAGAAATTTTTCTTTCTAGAAATCGGCAAAGCAATCCGACCTAAGAAATACTTTTGCATAAAAAACGTCCTTATACCATCTAAAATGAGATAAGGTGGAACATCTTAAATTTATTAGTACTTCCTTAGATCTGTCCTATTGAAGTTCGGTGGATCCGACAAAATGGAGAGTGATTGTGTATATTAGGGTATTCACCGCATCCTCTTGGGCCGTTATTTGTCCATTAACTTCAATTATTTTTGTAGTGGAAAGAATTTCTCTTTTGGCTTCTTCGCTAAGATGGTTATCCCACCATCCTCGAAGTTGGCCAATGAATCCACCGACAATGGCTTGAGCAATTCTATGATCAGAATTACCATGAATCATACTTGCAGATGAGAACAACATCATGTGTCTCATAGTATTAAGTACTTGGTAGTCCGTTTGTCCGTCAATGTTCCATTCAACAATTGACTTTCCATCATATTGGACTCTTTCTCCCATATCCATATCTTCATACTGAAGATCAACAGGTGAAGGTCTGGGATAATAATTCTTCATAATAGGATTCCTCGTTATCCTAGGTCCTTGTTTTATCCTATTAACCTGTGGTTCTATGCTGATATCAACAAACTGGTCTTCTAATTCAGTAATTTGAGTTTCACTAAGTACTGAAACTTTCGAATCAAACATCTTAATGGTTTTCAACCTATCGGCTAAGGCGGCGACAAAACTATCAGTATTGCCTAGCTTATAATCCTTAAGATCTGGTACAGGTTTGAACATGGGTTGTTCAATTTTCTCCTTTCCCTTTTTAGAGGAAATGGAAGATATTCCAGGGTCCCTGGGGGTCCAAATCTTAGTACCATCTTTCAAGGTATTCTCAATTCTTGTCGTTTGTTCTCCAATAGATTGTAAGAACAAATTGGTGTAGTTGTTTTGGTGTATGGCCGTTGTAACTCCACTTTGTACAGAAGCTTCTTGTACAACATCCTTGTATGGAGAGGCTATAGTTCCTTTGGAATTGATGTTGATTGATTTGGGAGGTGGATGCACAGATCTTTCATTTTTGCCGTCACAAGTTGTATAAGTCTTAAAGGGATTCCCTATTGTACTTATACACTGAAGGTATTCACTAAACTTGTACTTTTTTGCACACCATTCAAACCAAGGAAAGAACCGGCAGTTAAATCCTTTTTCCTTTCATAAAAGTATAGTGAAGTTTACGCAAAATCTTTCGTCTTTCTTCACTATAAGTTGTTTCTAACCAGCTTCTTCTAGTTTGGTTTTCTATACTTAAGTAATCTCGTTCTATGGTTTTCATATCTGGTTCGAACCTGGAGATTACACAGATGTTAGATTCAACATCTTCCCATGAAAAATCTGGTTGAGAAGGTAATTCCTCATATTTCTTTGAGGGGGTTGTGGCTCGTGTATTTTCAACCTTGTAGCATGGATGATGAACATGATCGTGGGTTTTTTTTAACCCTTCAAATATGAGTCTTTCATGATCTTGTTCATAAGAACTTAGAGCTCTAAAAAAGCTTGATCTTGGAATGCTTGGAATGGTCAGTCTAGGGTAATCAGTACTTCTTCTGCCTAGACTTAACCTAGTCAGCCTATCATTATCGAAATGTATTTCTACATCTCCATCGTCATACTGACTTATGCGACTTGGTTCCCTATTTTGGATTGGTTGATGGGGAGTTGCATCCGGTAGTCTCTATCTTTCAGGGAGCGTTACTTCATTCCATTTTATCATCTTAGGTACCACTATGCGAGCTTTCCCTAGATTAGCCTGGAACAGAATGGTCTGTCCCTTACTATCCATTAATTTGGCACACGGTACAATCGTATTCATTACCTTATAGGAAATTCGGTAGATTACCGCAAGGTTTTGAGATCCAGATTCCATGTCATACCCTTGAGTATCAATACTAAGAGTAAGAGTTTTTAAAACTCCGGGATCTGTTAAAGACACAGAAAAGTTGGGGTAACAATTGAAATAAATTGGCCCCTCACTTAAGGATGACTCTATTAATCCTAACATGGAATTCATAAACTTTCTGTGCCGCTTATCGCGTAGACAGAGAAGGATTGATGTATTTAATCTTGTACGGGTTAGCGGTTTCACCGCTACCTGTATTAATCCAGTATGCAAATAGTTATGACCTTTGTTCAGATACTGATCTATTTGCTGTTGAGAGAGCAAATGAAAATCTACATTAGCATCAGTGACATAAATGGTTTTTTCAACTGTTTTGATTGAGTAATCAGATTTAAATTCAAAGGTTCCCTCTTGGTAAATATCACCTTTAGGGACTTTTGGAATACTCCAGTTTTCTAAATCTTTTTCTACGTTAAGAATTGTTACCTCTTCAACATTCTTAACCCGCATTACCCTAGCACTGTCACTGCTACTAGAGCCGCTACTACTACCAACAGATCTCTTGCTTAAAGATCTAAGTAAACTGGCCATCAGAAGTGAGTTTCTCTACTTCTCTGTTCCCTAAGCGGAGTATCGTCGGACTTATTACCTAAGCCTTAACAAGCCTTACAAACGGCTTCAAACGACGACTTGGCCCGCTGGCGATCTCTTCCCCACTGTAGTGAGAAGTTCCTGCAGAGTATCTTGATCTAACAACATAGATTTAGCAACAAAACTTTGAACCATGAAACCTATTACCACCAGTTTTTTTGCTCTAATACCACGACCTTGGTGAGATGACCACACGCCCATCAAACTTAGCCTATCAAATGCTTGTCTCCCCATTCATTAAGTAATTGGATGGCTAGGTGTAGAGGTAGGCACGGTGCGGTTCGATACGGATATTGTCAATATCCAAATCCAAACCGTTAAAATCTTAACGGTTCGATACGGTTTGAATTTTTTAAAATTAGAAATAAAACCGTTTCGATCCAAACCATTATTAATGGTTCGGTTTGGATCGAAACGGTTTAAAACCGTTAAGAAATAAAAAAAAATAAGGATATAGAAAAAACAATGATACAAAAAAAATCAATAATCAAATATTCAAAATTTTATATATTAAGCTTGCGAAGTATTGAATTGTAAGCATTATCACTATACTAAGATTTATCAAACACACAAACTATTTAATAATCTTTTATTATACTCTTATATGAGTATACATATATTTATATGGGTATATCTAGGTATCCTTTTATTTTTATTAATTTTACTTTGTATTAATAATAGATTTAAATATTAATAAAAATTAATATATTTCTTAACGGTTCAGTTTGGATTTAACGGATTTCCAAAATGAAAATCCAAATCCAAACCGTTACTAACGGAACGATTTGGATTTTCAAACCGTTTGACTTTTATCCGGTCAACCTTAAACCGTTGGATAAATAACGGTTTGAAACAGATCGGTTAGCGATTTTAATGGATTCGTGCCCACCCCTAGCTAGGTGAGCACATCCCCCGCCTGTACAGTGTACACTCCACATACTGATAGAGATTTTGTAAAGGCTTTCCCTCATTTAATACGACATGCAAGAGTTAATCATTCCTTGACATCACCCACTTTAGAGTTCGTTTCAGAAGCGACCGTCACATGAATTATAACCCAACTACTTTATTGATATGGAATCATAAATTACCGGAACATTCTGGAGCTGCCACGTGGCCAACAATTCTCATAATGTCAATAGTACCCTTGGTAAAATTGACATCGACATGTTACGATCTCCACATTAATTCAATATATTTACCAGCTAAATATATTAATTAATCAGATCAATGCCGATAATAAATGACTTCCCAGCGAATTGTTTATTGATTAATAAATAAATGATTACACTCGGTACAATCACTTATTTAATACTTTCTCCTTCGACCAATCAGACGCTTCGGTGACTCTCAAGGCTTCACTATACATAAAAGATATCATCTCACTTCTAAAGGTAATAAAAAACTTCCACAAATACTCTATCAGTTTATTCTCTCAGAAAACTGACTTAAGTATTGAAGCGTTTACGGTTGAACCACCCCCCCCCCCCCCCCCCTCGGGATTCAACCTTAACCTCATTTGATTTTTGTTATTGTGTGTAGAGATCGAGAAGGAATTTTACAGAACCGTACGATTTTTGCATCAACAATTGACATGCGAAACTAGTGTGATGATTGATGATGAGATTATGCCCGCTCACATATTTCAAGCATAGTTTGCATACGTACCTCGATTTTTCCCGTTCGAGTGGGTAACCATCATTGGCTGCAACCTATTACCCGAATAGATTTGCTGGCCAATTTGGCTTGATCAAAAAGTTCCTAAAAATAGACTTTCCTTTTTCGTGGATAGGGGGCAGAAATGCGGCATCAAAGACTAGGCAGCGACACAATTAAAACTTCTTAGAACAGATACCCATGCGCAGTCTTGTGGGGTGTGCATTCTCTTCTTCATGTTGAAGTATGAGTAGACATAAATCCATTAAAATCGCTAATCGATCCGTTTCAAACCGTTATTTATCCAACGGTTTATGTTTAACCGGATAAAAGTTAAATGGTTTGAGAATCCAAACCGTTCCGTTAGTAATGGTGTGACGACCCGGAAATTCGAGAAAGGAAAATTTGGAAAATTTGAAGGAAATGACGATTTTGCCCCTGGTTATAAGGGCCGAAATTTGACTTTTTGATTGGGACCTTATTTGTACTTTCCGTAAGGACCGTTGGATAGGTCTCGAGATGCTGAATCCGTAGACAGACAGTATGCGTCAATCGGAGTTCGGATGACAAATTACGGGTCTAGATACATGAAGGGTATTTTGGTAATTTGTTACGGCAGGGGCAAAATGGTAATTTGGCTATGATGGCTGATTAAACTATGTTAATGGTATTTTAACTAAACGATGGACACATGTGACTATTGAATTGGGCGTGGGATTGCCACAAAGTGACATATGTCACTCTAATAAAACAATTAGTGGCATTGATTGTTGTACTGAGAATTTGAAAACTTCATTTGGCCGTTTAACATGAACGGTGTGGTGGAATTGAGAGAAAACAGAGCATCAGTGTGCTCAACACCCAGACATCCTTAATCCCCTTCATTCGTATCAATGGAGGAAGTTTGAGAGAGGAGGAGCAAAGGAATTGAATGAAAAGAGAAATGATATGGAGAGCAAAGATGAGGGGAAAACCTCTAAACCCGAAAGCCCAAACCCGTAGGAATTCAAATGCTCCCAAAAATCGAATTTGTATTTGTAGGTCGTGATGACTACAACTAAGGATCGTGTGAGCTTTCTGGAACCCTTCTGATTAAGACCATATCAAAATTGAAGAGAATTGATCAAGAATTGATCAAGAACTCGACCCGCGACAGTTTGGAAATTCCATGGCTGAGTTCAGGTGATTAGAGGTAAAGGCTTTCGAATTTGAATTCAAAATTATCTTTAAAATGTGTCTATGATGCTGTCTGACTAATTAATTGAAGGATTCAATGATGATTTGATGAACTCAGACGATGAACATCCTTCGAAAGTTTGAATTAAGTTGAAATTGTTTGAAGTAATTAGGATTGAAATTGACGTTACAAATCCATAATTAAGATAATTTTGATGCTATTAGATGGATCAATTGAAGAAAATGAGTGGAAATTGACAGGGATTGAATCGGGTTGTCTCGCGGGTTGCAGGGCCCGAATTGCAGGAAACGGTCTGGGACGATGACACTGTTCATGGGCGCGTGGGCTTCACGCGCAGTCACTCACTGTGGTGTGTGGGGGCGCGTGGGGGTGCGTGAGATCGAATCAAGAGGTGAGTTCAACATGAAACTTGCTCCTTTAATGTAACGAACATTTTAGCGTTGGTTTCGAATCGATCGGACCCCGTTTCGATATAGTTTTGAGGGTCCAAAGTGTTATGTTTTGTTTTAAATTCGTATTTAATTCCCGAAAAAATTATAGGAAGTTAATATGATCTTAATTGAGTCATTAGTGACCCTTAAGAATGATTTTGGACAGGACTTGGGATTCCTAGAAAGTATCAGAAATTACGGAAAGGCGTGTAGTTCGGAAAGCGAACGATATGGACAGTGTGTGAGTGGACTTTTGTTTTCTATCCAGAATGCATGCATATATGTTTTAAATGCTTTATTATATGATTTGACATGATTAACGTTTCAGTATGATGATTTTTGGATTTTGAGAATATTATATTGTTTTGGGCACGATTTTTTAGAAACTTGTGAAATTGCTGTTTTGGGCGAAGACCTGGGATTTGAGATTGGTTTTGACTCGGATTATGAGTCATGGATTGATTTGATGGATTTGTAATGCTTTTTGGATATATTTTATGGATTTATGTGAACATGGCAACTAAGGTTGCGATTGCACGGATTTGCGTGAAAATGATATTATGGGCTTGAGACCCATTGGAGATGTGATTTTGATTGGATTGGTATTTCCATGTGATTACATGATGATATTGATGGTTTTCAGATTTATGAAATTAATCGGGACTCTGGTTTTACGGATTTTGAGGAAACTATGTTTTGGGTTGAGACCTTGTGTTGAAAATGGTTTCGATTTCAAATGAAACTGTTTTTCACTTGTTTTCATGGTGGTGATATGTTGCGGATATTAGGGCTTTCGGGTGGGAATGTTTTTTCCCGGAATGAACCCTAGAGATAACGGTCATCTCTGGGATGGGATGTGTTCTCCCGGAGAGGTCACGTAGCACGATCTGTTGTCGTGCAGCCGAGGGAGTCTCGACTCAGATCAGATGTGCTCGATTATGTGGATATTGGTCAGTGATGTGTTTACGAAGATCTGGATTTTTGGCTGGTGATGTGTTCACAGCGACATGCTTGAATTTTGAACGGTCCTTGAGCCTATGGATTTGCATGCGTTGCAGGGATAACGTGACTAATGAGATTGGATATGGAAATGAGTCTGGTGGCTTTATTGAGATTTGTGATTTATAAACATTTGTGCCCAGATAAATTTTACTCATGGTCTATGATATGCATGCATGTTTGTGAAACTGGAGGGTAAGAATGTGTTTTGGTAAATGTATTTATAAAAGCTTGTTTTGTCCACTCACACTTTTTTTGTTTTATTGACCCTACATGTAACGACCCGTCTAGAATCATCGGGATTAATTAAGAATTACTGATGGATTAGCGAGATTAATCGGGGATTAGACGAGGATTAACGAACGTTCGGTGCAAAATGACGATTTTACCCCTAGAATGGGCGAATCATTGACTCTTCGTTTAGGCCGTCAAATGGATTTTGGCCGATGACTGTGACTTGGTTCGGGACGTCACGAGTTCATAGACAGGTGGCACGCCCGATTCCGACGTTCGAGGAAGAAGTTATTATATTCGGAAGTTCGAGGGCATTTTGGTAATTTGGTTGAAAATGAGCAGAAAGGTGACTATTGATCGGGAGGTTCGATGGCCGAGGGCCAAGGATCGTTACGTAGATCGGGGCAATACGAATCCATAGACAGGCGGCACGTCGAATTCAGAAGTTTGAGAAGCCCAGAGAGTGAGATGAGGGCCGTGATGATGGTGGCTGGCCAGGACGGCGCCATTGTGGACGGCGCCGTTGTGGTCCGGTTTGCCATTTTCCTTTTAATTTCGATTTTGCACGTTGGGGACGGTTTTAATGGATTAGAATGGGTTTAGTAGGTTGCTAGGAAGGTATTAAGGAATTTTTGGTGGTGGTTCACGGCTGAGGAGGCCATGGGGAAGAACTGGGTATGTGAACCGTGAAGGAGGAAATCAAACCATAGGGTTTTAGGTGTTTTCCTTAAGGTTTCTTGTTTTTAATAGGTAGGAAATGAAAAAAATAGGAAGATTAGGATTGAATAGGGTTCGAATCGAGCTGAAAAGGGGAGGAAAATGACGGAACCGGTCACGCCGGTCCAATTGGACCAGCCTGCCCAACCAAACCGGACCAGACTTGCTGCTGGATGACAGGGATGATCTGCAGTGCAGGGCGCGTGGCTCCCATGGACAGCCCCTTTGGGCGACGCATGAGGGCGCGTGAGCAGTCCTATGGGGAAAATTCCAACATGTAATTCCATCAATTCGATGTAACGAACAAGTTGGGACTGGTTTCGAGTCGATCGGACATCGTTTCGATATAATTCGAGTTGTCCGAAAGTTTAGGACCGCGTTCTAAAATAGTTAAAAATTCCGGAAAATTACAAGGCTTTAGTGAGGGGTTATTTAAGTAGTTAGTAACCCTCTAAATTAATTTGGATAGGTTCGGGAATTCCGGAGACGACGATTGGCCCGGGAAAGGCTTATGTCGCGTGTATCGAGGCACGGCGCCGAACGGTCTATGAGTGGACCTTTCTTTCAAAATCTATGCATGCATAAATGTTTTAAAATTGTTTTAGAACATGTTTTGTGATACCATGAGTGTATTTGTTTGTGGTAACCTAGGATTTACGTATTTACACATATTTCGAGATTTCTAGTTTTATACGATGCTTGTACGTGCTAGGTTTTCAATGAGGGTTTAATGAATTGGTTTTGGATTTGGAAATATGAAATTGGGCATGAGACCCATTTGATTTACGAACTCACGGACTTGGAGTCCATTTGATTTGACGAGGAATTGGACCAAGGGTCCATTTGAGTTATACGATGGGGCCGAGGGCCCCGTTGGTTTGCGAATCCGAACTTGAGGCCCAGTTGGTTGTAATCTCGGGGTTGAGGCCCCTTTGACTGTGGTATCAGGCTTAAGGCCCCGTTGGTTCTGAAATCGGGCTTGAGGCCCCGTTGATAATGGTTTCGGGCTTAGGGCCTAGTTATTCATGATATCGGGTTAGAGGCCCAGTTGATTGTGAAATCGGGCTTGAGTCTCAGTTCGGTTTATGAAATGAGAATTCGGGCATGAGACCCTGTTGAACTATGGATTTAAACTGAGGCCTGTGAAACTGATTTGAATCGAATTTGAGGAATCCTGTTGAGATGAATCGGGTATGAGACCCGGTTGAAATATATTTGAGAAAGAAAGAAAGTGTTTGCAAATGTATGAAACCCTCCATATGGATTATATGGTCTCCTCCAGACGTCGACCTAGAGAGTCACGATCCACATACCAGAATGGGTATCCCCATAAGGATCCCGTTCCAGAAGTGGGAGTTATGATGTGGTCCCGGACCAGATTCCAAAGAGATGATTGTACTAGGTCCGAAGATAGAACCTCCCAGATAGAGAATTCCTAGGGGAAGACTCAGAGTGAGACCCCGAGTAGTGTGCACACTAGTATAGATATGATGAATCGTGACATATATCGGGGATGTGTTCCCTAGGGGCTTTGTGCCCCGAGTTGGTATCTTTTCGGAAGTGTCGCGGATGGGTTACAAGTATGTTGATACGTATGAGGTTTTACCGGAAAGTGATTTGGGGGTGGAGACCCCGTGTTCCATGTTTTAGAAAGTGATTTGGGGCGGAGACCCCGTATTTGATATTTAGAAATGGTTTGGGGGCGGAGACCCCGTATTCGATGTTTTAGTTCACTGAGAACTGTTTTTGGTTGAGACCCACGTTTACTGGATTTGGGCAGAGTCCCACTTGTGTTTGATTTGGGCTGAGTTCCCTTGTATTGATTTACGGGTTTTTGTGATTTCGGGTCAGGGACCCATAAATGGATTTATGGTTCATGACGGTTTATGGGGACCGACATGAACCCTTGAAATGTTTTTTTTGGTTCATGACGGTTTATGGGGACCGGGCATGAACCCTTGAAAGGTTTTGAGAATGTTTTCAAATGGTTTTATGAACGTTTTGGTAAATGATTTTTGAATGCATGCATATGCTTTTATTGAAGGGCATAAAGTATATTTTGTGAAAATGTTTTATTAAAATATTATTTTGTCCACTCATAGTTTTCGTGGTTTTAATACCCTTCAGGTTGATCGCGGATGCGGGTTGTAGCAGAGATCAAGACATCACATTCCTCCTCCTACGATCCTGGCGTACTCTAGAAGCCTCGGTGAGGGCTAGAGACGGAATTATCCTTGGTCTGACACTTCGTGTTAGATGGGATCAGACGCATCCCACGTTAATCCCGGGGGATTTGGGACGGGTCCTGACAAAGTGGTATCAGAGCGTGGTTGGCTCATTTGATACCCATGGTACTCTAATTCCAGTGGTATCAGAGCGTGTTTTGCTCGTGGTGCGCGCGTAGGTCGAGGATGTGATGTCTCAGCAGTCGTAACAGCCCGTCATCAACCTGATAGTTAGGGTATTAGTACGAGGATTTAGTGGAATCGAACCCTAGTTAGGTTATGTTTGGCACGACCTACAATGGTTTAGGGTTCGTTTGGCGCAGGATGCCTTGTTTTCGAGAGGTTAGATTCCCATCAGCATCGATTTGCTTGCGAATCTAACGGTTTAGAGCCATAGTGTTACTAGTGAGTAGGATGCAGTGGACCAGTAGACACGTATGACGACTTCCGAGTCGAGACCGTTGTCGGTCGTGTCATGTCTGATTGGAGAGTATGCAGCAAAGAACAACTGAGGTCATGGTTGACCCTAGTGAGATTGTTGGGAATAGGAACATTTGACCTTATTTGGCATGTGTTTCCATGTTTCACTGTGTCGAATCATGGAGGGATGTTGACTGGCAATGGATGCCCGGAGTGGTTGTCGTGTGACACGATAGGATCCGATTGCGCACATAGTGCTTGTGCAGTATTAGACACGGAATCTGGCCAAATTCTTATGGAGGCTAGCGGTGGAGAGCCGTAGATTTACGAGAGGATACGATCCTCACAGTGTGTGTAACGACCCGTCCCAAATTCCTAGATTAGATTAGTGACTAATCACGATTAGTGAGGTTAATCCGTGATTGGTTGGGCGAAATCGGACGAACAATGCGAAATGACCGTTTTGCCCCTAGGCGTGGGCAAAATGTTCACTTTTCATTCGGGCGGTCAAATGGACTTTGACCGATGACCGTGACGTATTTCGTGACGTCACGAGTTCATAGACAGGTGGCACGTTCAATTCCGACGATCGAGGAGGAAGTTATGACGTTCGGAAGTTTAGGGGCATTTTAGTAATTTTGGTTTAAAAGGGGCCAATGTTGACTTTTTGACCTGGATGTCCGATGGCCGAGGGCCGAGGAACATTACGTAGATCGGAACGATACGAATCCATAGATAGGCGGCACGTCGAATTCGGACGTTCGACGGCGAAGTTACGATTCACGGAAGTTCAAGTGCACTATTGCACGAATCACGAAACGAGTTAACTTTTGGACTCTAGTGGGGCCCAGATATATAATGGAGGCCCAATGGATGAGTGACAAGTGTCACCCATCCACAGGCCACCCTTATATCTTTATGCATCGACCATTTTCCCCATTCAAACTCAAATACCCGATCTCACCATTTCTCTCCATCTCTGTGCAACCCAAAACCCATCCAACCCTTCCCATACGACCATGACTGAGACCAGAGATGTAAGGGAGGACAGGAGGAAGTGGTGACCGGCCCAGGATGGCGCCACCGTGCACAGCTGAGTTCGAAACCCGAGGGGTTCACGGTTAGGCCATTTTCCCCCTTTAAATCGATTTGTGCATTATGGTTGGTTTTTAATGGTTTTAATGAACTAAATGGGTCATTAGGATTGTGTTAGGATGATTTTAGGAAGCTAGGGATGGCTGTGAAGCCATGGGTGCATTTTGGAAACATTGAACCATATGGTTCATAATTAAACCATGGGATTTAGGTGTTTTTAGGTTGTTTTGATGATTGGAAATGATAGGGAATGAAGAAATAGGAATTATAGGATTAATTAGGGTTGAAATCGGACCAAAACAGAGGGAGGAAAGCACTGAACTGGTCACGCCGGTTCAGCACAGTGCGGTGAACAGTGAACCGGTTCAACACAGTAAAGCTGGAGGTTAGTGACGATGAACAGTGTTTTGAGCCTTCTTGGGCACGTGAGGGAGCGTGAACAGTAATTTGGGGAAGTGTTCAACATATGAAATCTTCTATTCGATGTAACGAACATTTTGGGACTGGTTTCGTGTCGATCGGACACCGTCTCGATATGTTTCGGGGCATCGGAAGGTTTAGAATCGGTTTAAAAATAGTTAAAAATATTGGAAAATTACGGGACTTTGGTAGGAGGTTAATTAAGTATTTAGTAACCTTGTATTATGATTTGGACAGGTTTGGGAGTCCCAGTGATAGCGATTGGCTCGGGAGAGCCTATGGCATGCAAATCGAGGCGGCAGCTCGGACGGTCTGTGAGTGGACCTTGATTTCTAAACTGTGATGCATGCAAAAATGTTTTATATGGATTATGAATATGATCCTATGATGTTGATTTGGATGATTGTGAATTATATGATTTCACGCTTTACGAGGTGATTTACGTGCTTGCACGTAAATCGAATTTTTCTAGTTTTACTCTGATTTTCCATTCTTATGGTTTTGGAAATAGTTTAATGAAATGGTTTTGGATTTGAAAAGGTAAACTCGGGTTCGAAACCCATTTGATTTACGAGGCATCGGGACGGAGGCCCAGTTGGTTTACTATTCGGACCAGAAGTCCAGTTTGTGTGTGGATTCGGGCCTAGGGCCCAGTTATGTGTTATGATGGTGATTTCGGGTCAGGGACCCTAGAAATGGTTTTTATGGTTCATGACGGTTTATGGGAACCGGCATGAACCCTTGAAAAGGATTTACGGGTCATGACGGTTTATGGGAACCAGCATGAACCCTTGGAAAGGATTTTGTGGTTCATGACGGCTAGTGAGGGCCGGGCATGAATCCTTGAAAGGTTTAAAGAATGATTTCAAAAGGTTTTTCATATTCCATCCTTTATATATGATTGTCTCCTCCGGGGAGGGTCGTTGGCCTGGGTAGACCCCGGAGTAGTCACGGAGCACTGACTGAGTGGAGTCGCCCCCCAGATGGGTTCCTTACTCTCAGGATGGGCATGGTTCGTTACCACCAGGGAGGGTCATTGATCTACGGACATTGACCTGGGTGGACCCTAGAGAGGCTTGGGTTTGAGACCCCGGTTAGCACGCGCGTAGCTCTATTTTACCGTGACAGGTTCTTGGATATGAAATATAATGGATAAACATGATTTCAATTGGTTTGGGAAATTGTGTTTATGATGATAAATGGTTTTGGGCTGAGGTCCTACATATGTTTATGATGTTATGGTTTTCTGTAAATGGTTTTGGGCGGGAGCCCGTGTGACTTGTATTTACGAAATTTGGGGCTAAGACCCTAATGATGGTGGTTTAAACATATGTGTTTGGATAAATGGTTTTACTATGCATGCATGCTTTTTAGTGAAGGGTATAAAGATCTTTTATGAAATATGTTTTATAAACTCTTTATTTTTGTCCACTCACAGTCTTTCAGTTTTTAATACCCTTCAAGTTGACATCGGATGTGGACTGTAGCAGAGACCGAGATATTACATGCCTCCTCTGGATCCTGGCGTACTCTGATAGCCCGGGAGGGCAAAGGTCGGAATTATCCCTTGTCTGACACTCCGTGTCAGACGGAAGCAGGGTCATCCCGCATTAATCCCGAGGGGATTGAGATGGGTCCTGTCAACGTGGTATCAGAGCATAGGATTGCTTATCAGAGCGAGGTTGTCTCTATTCGAGCAACCGTGGAGATCTTGGAGTAGTACGCAGGTCGAGGATGTGATGTCTCAAGGGGCAACAGTTCATGATCAACCTGATAGTTGGGATGCCGGTACAATAGTTAGTAGGATGGAATGTCTTGGTTCGGCACTGGATGCCGGGGTTACCATAGTTCTGTCGTGGTTGACAGTGTGGAACCCTACTGAAGGATGAACGTAATAGTACTTTGGAGTTTGATCGTGTGACGGTTAGTTGGGATCGTCTTTCACGATGTCGTAGGATCGGTTCCGACGACTGGTTCGGTGTTATGGCCATTTGATGATCGGATTTGGTTGAGTTAGATGGATTTACTGCAGTCGATAGTTAGCAGTCGAGTTCGTGGAACTCTAGTTGAACTTATGGCAGTTGGCAGTCAGATTCGAGGAATCCTAGTTGATTGACGGTAGGATTGGATTGACGTCTTTTCGATGTCAAGACCGCAGAGACGGTCAGATTGTGGATTGTACTGCGATTGGTAGCTTGCAGTTGGGTTCAGAGTGACCCTAGGTGTGATCGTGGAAACCTACTTTAGGGTGTATGGTTCGGAAATGTGAGTTGATGAGTGGTTTGACTTAGACGACTATTCGGATTTGGATTCGTTAGTCGGTCTAGTCATGTCAGCTTGTGTTGGGACTGCACTTTGCAGTCGAGGTTATACTTACCGGTTAGACATAGTTGGTTGTCATGATACATAGTTGTGATGGATTGTTGGTATAACTAAGGTCGCGAGTGACCTGGTAGACGACATTGGTTTAGTTGTGTTACGACAGGTTAGAGATTGTTGGCCAAGTTACCAGGGTTGGTACTTGTCGATTGAATCCCTGAGTGGGATACAGAGTAGTTGGTACGAGCGGTTGATTCCGTTGGATGCGGAGTCTGGATATTGAGATGTCTGGTAGTTAGGTCTACACGAGGTTATGACAGACGCTACTATCGATGGATGTAGTCGAGTCTTATCAGGTCGAGTAGACTCAGGTTACCGTGACGATTGTGACGATGGGATTACCAGTCGTGATGATGATACGGGGTGCGTGAGTAACGCATGTGTATGAGCAGTGATTATGGATTCGACTCGGCTTCGGCTGAGTGCGATCGTAGAATGAGACGGGGACGTTCAGGGGACGTTTCCTTTTCTTGGTTGAGTTGTCAGGGTGACTGTACCCAGAGTTTTCGGGTACAAGGGAGGCAGAGTTTCTCCAATACGAGTTGAGGTACGGGATCGTCGCTCGGTATGAACGGAGATCCAGGGTTGTCAGATTTGCACCCTGTGTGCCGGTGCTGATACTGATACTGATGTGTGTGTGCCGATGCTGATACTGATACTGGTGTTTGTGTGCTGCTACTAGTGTGGATGCCTGTGTGCTGATACTAGGGCAGGTGATAGTGCGTTGGTGCTGGTAGCGCTGGTGCTGGTGCCGGTGATTGTGATGACGGTGAGTTACAAATCGGGATATGAATCCGTCAAGATGAGTATATGTTCGGTATCTATGGTTCAGGAGTGGATCACGGATAGTGATGGAAAGGATAGGATCCAGCGGTAGTTGAGGAGTGAGGATTGAGTATTATCATGGGGGATTAGTGACCGGTTGGTCAGACTCGATCAGTCACGGGATTTAGCGACCAGTTGGTCAGTGTTGGCCAGAGTTGGTCAGAATTGAGCAAATGTGGTGGTATGCAGAGATTTGTCTGAGGAGTCTGTTGTGACTTTTTAGTCGAGCGGTACATTGTATTAGGATGAATTGACATCCTTTTGGATGTACATATACGGTCGTAAATGGGCATGTGTCCGTAAATAGTCAAAAAGGGGACACGTGGTTGATGTCCGAGTGTGTTGGTTTCGATATGGTTAGAACTTCGAAATCGCGAAAGGTTGCGATTGTGGTGACGAGTGGAATGCGGGTTTTCCGCATTGGTATGGGTATTTCGAAGTCATTTTGGGTGACTTCTCAGATTCTACCATGATTGATGATGGTAGATGATGTTGATGATGTAGATGTTGTTGGTTGCCACTAGTACACCGGTCGTGTATTGGTTGGTGGACCCGTGGTTTGTCTTGGGTCATCAGGTGGAGTGAGTATATCGAAGTTAGGTGACCGAGATTTCTCATTTTCTGCGTGGTGGCAGATGTTGTTGGTTTACATGTCATGGTGAGTGCAGCGAGATTATTTGCATTCAGGTAGGATGGATTTTGATGTCATCGTATTGGATCATCCTTGATTTTTCCTCGGTGGAATGACAAGGCTCGATACGAAGTGATTGAGGAGAACCTACAGTCTCGACGTGTCTCGTCGTTGACTGATCTGTTTAGATGTGGGAATTTGTTAAAGAGTGATGTGACTGACGAAGGATTCAGGAAGGTGTAATACCCTATGATCGGATCTCAGGAGGATTGTTAGCTGAGTGAGCATGTGTGGATCCTAGATGGATCGAGATTTTGATGTTGAGGACTTTGGGCATTGTGACGATTCTCGATCGTGATGTTCATAGTCGGGTGATGTAATGATAGGATCTGGATCGTGATCTCAATGATCCAGATATGTGGAGAGTTTATCGCTCTTACTTGGATGTTTAAGTTGAGGATGATGGGACTGAACTTCTTTTCGAAGTGAATCCTGTATGGTATATTACTCAGGTGAGTAGTTTTCCGACGTGGTCGGAATTAGTCAGCCTTAGAGCTGTGTGGATGTGGGTAACTGATAGGTTCAGTTTTGGTACGTCTCGGTAGTCGTGAACGAGATTTCGGGTTTTGGAATCAGATTTCTGGATGACGATTCAGGATTTGATTCTGGAGCTTGACAGTGGATTTCCTTTTATGGATTTGGGTTCGGAATGGTTATTTAAAATGCTAGCTTACAGAATAATGATTTCGGATTCGGATTTGGACATGGTTAAGGATATGATTTCTGGGTCTGAATTCGAGATCTCTTACGAAATTGCGGATTCGGGTTCGGATTTGAAAATGGATGTTGAGTTGGAGTTTCGATTTGTCTAATGCTGGATTGGACAGATGAACTCCATTATAGAAATGTGAAAGACTACAACCTAGGTGGTTGTAGGCTGATTGATGGGTAGATGTACGTACCTTGTAAGTTGTTCGAGGTACGATACTGGGTGTACTTGTCGTGTCAGGTGACGGTATATAGGTTATACCGTGGGTACGTTGGTGAGCGTATTGGTAGTCGGCTTAGTCCCGATACCATTGGATTAGTCGAGAACGTGGACTGGACGTTGGATACTGTGCACTGGTTCATGGTATTTCGATGGGTCTAGCTACCCACAGGTCGAGTGAAATGCTTGGTTGGTAGAGGTTTACTCAGGTTGAGTGAGTTGGTGGTTAGCGTAACCACAAGGGAGTATAGTGTCAAATTTTGTCTGATGACTGTCAAGTGGTGACAGATTGTCGAAGGTGTCAACGTGGATCGTTGTGTGGGGTCTGATGACTCCCAGTGGGAGCAGATATCGGGATAGTTTGGTGATTGAGAAAGGAACCGTTGAGTTGTTGTGTCAACGAACTGGTAGATTTGACAAGTGGTGTCAACTCGGAACGTGTAATTACTGTCATTCGACGTGGTCGAAAGTAGTCGTTGCAATGTGAGTATTAGTGGTACGTCTGATTGCAGACGAGTATTGTCCTGGTTAGTTGGTGTATGAGTGTACACGTGTCGTGAGATTGAATTACTTTCCACGAGGTGGATGTGGAATCAGAATAGTTGGAGTTTCGAGAACGAAACTAAATTAAGGAGGGAATAACGGTTGGAATTTCGAGGACGAAATTAATTAAGGAGGGAAGGTTGTAACGACCCGTCCCAAATTCCTAGATTAGATTAGTGACTAATCACGAGATTGGTTGGGCGAAATCGGACGAACGATGCGAAACGACCGTTTTGCTCCTGGGCGTGGGTAAAACGTTGACTTTCATTCGGGCGGTCAAATGGACTTTGACCAATGACCGTAACGTAGTTCGTGGCGTCACGAGTTCATAGACAGGTGGCACGTTCAATTCCGACGTTCGAGGAGGAAGTTATGACGTTTGGAAGTTTAGGGGCATTTTAGTAATTTTGGTTAAAAAGGGGCAAATGTTGACTTTTTGACCTGGATGTCTGATGGCCGAGGGCCGAGGAACATTACGTAGATCGGAACGATACGAATCCATAGACAGGCGGCACGTCGAATTCGGACGTTCGACGGCAAAGTTACGATTCACGGAAGTTCAAGTGCACTATTGCACGAATCACGAAACGAGTTAACTTTTGGACTCTAGTGGGGCCCAGATATTTAATGGAGGCCCAATGGATGAGTGACAAGTGTCACCCATCCACAGGCCACCCTTATATCTTCATGCATCGACCATTTTCCCCATTCAAACTCAAATACCCGATCTCACCATTTCTCTCCATCTCTGTGCAACCCAAAACCCATCCAACCCTTCCCATACGACCATGACTGAGACCAGAGGTGGAAGGGAGGACAGGAGGAAGTGGTGGCCGGCCCAGGACGGCGCCACCGTGCACGGCTGAGTTCAAAACCCGAGGGGTTCACGGTTAGGCCATTTTCCCCCTTTAAATCGATTTGTGCATTATGGTTGGTTTTTAATGGTTTTAATGAACTAAATGGGTCATTAGGATTGTGTTAGGACGATTTTAGGAAGCTAGGGACGGCTGTGAAGCCATGGGTGCATTTTGGAAACATTGAACCATATGGTTCATAATTAAACCATGGGATTTAGGTGTTTTTAGGTTGTTTTGATGATTGGATGTAACGACCCGAACCAAGATTAATAATATTTTAATATAAAAAGACTATTTTGCCCCAGAAGGGGGGGAAACTTTGACTTTTGACTCGGGAAATAATTTGGACTTTGACCCATGACTATGACGTAGAACGGGACGTCACGAATCCGTAGACAAGCGGCACGCCGAAATCGGAGTTCGTATGAAGAAGTTATGGTCACAGACATATTTTAGCGGAATGTACGAACCGAGCACAAACGATTAAAATAATAATTTATTATGGGAATTCGTGCAAACCCTAAATTCAAACTGATCCATCGGATGAGTGACAAGTGTCACTCATCCAAGGGTGCACTATTCCAATAAAGCAAACCTATAAGCCTATTGGTCCATTATATACTAATCAATTTTCCATCATTGAATCCCAGCCATTGGATTTCTGATCAAACCCATCCCAGCCCTTCATCCTATCTTTTTTTTCTTTCTCATGCACGATCATTCTCTCTATCACACAAACACTCTCACATTTTTCCCTAACCCGTGCAAACACTTCCTCCCATTTTCTCTCAACCCAAACAATCAAACCAGCCATCCTCCCACCACCAGGCGACCACCCACAGCACCACCGTCATCCCCAGAACCCCACCGTGCACCACCAGCAACCACAACCCATCCCCCTGGCCTGAACAAACCCGTACAACCCCAGACTCGAAACACAGAGGAATCGGATCCAAGGAGCGAAACCCCACCTCCTCACCATCTCGACTTGAACGGAGCTCAAGTTGACACTTTGAGGACCCCAGGAGCACGCCTGAACAGACGACGAAGGCCACGGCAGCGACACGGCGGAGGTATTGCCCAAAACCCGAGAGACCCGTTTGTTTTCCCTGTTTCGAACCAACCCATTTTAACGTATAGGGTTCGATTCTCTGGTTAAGAACATGTTCTAGGGTCAGAGACGAACTCATAAGGATCGATTTGGACGGCTGAGATGGAGTGGATAGCCGGAGAAGACGACCGGACTTTGGTCGTGATCTTCATCGAAGCCCATGTGAGTTTCTACCGGTTTTCTTCTAGTTTTAAGGTTATGGAACCATAGAACAGACCTAGACGACTCTATAGGATTGAACCCCGTCGAAAATGGTGGCCGGAAAAGGACTGTGGAAACGGCTCAAGCCGTGGCTCAACGGCGACCCGGTTCCAGTAAATGGGTTGACCCGATACTGTAGCAGTGATGACGGCATCATGCTGACGTCACCTCTGACGTCATCCTGTCAGAGATTGTCAGATCAGGGGCCAACCAGAGCGTTCCACGTGTCACCTGACAAGTGTCAGTGATGACGTCATGCTGACGTAAGCAGCACTGTAGCAGCGTTGACCCACGCGTTGACCAGGCGTGTGGGGGCGCGTGTGAATAGTATTTTTGGTGGGACCAGTACCATTTTCAAGGTTTCGACGATACGGATCCAATGGTGGTGGTTTTGTGTCGATCGGAGATCGTTAAGATAGTCAAAAGGGGGTTTGAAGTCTCGGGAATAGTGCCCGGGTTGCGTATTCGAGGCGGATCTGTTCTAGGGTCTTGGTATTGGAGTTATAGGGTCCTTTAGTGACTCTCAGATATGTTAATACAGGTTTTAGCGGTCGTTGAGCAGCGAGGACCGAGCATGAGTGGGCTGTTTGATTTATAAAAGGCTTGCATGCATAAACTGTTTTACTATTTCCACTTATGATTTCGATGAGTCTTATATGAACTGTTTATATCTTTTATTACAATGTTTTGGGCATGAGACCCGTCTGGATTATATGTGGATTTTGTTCTGGGATGTCCGGGGGGACATAGGGTAAACTATACTGTTATTGTACTGTACTTTCCTACCTGTCTATCCTGTCTCCTCCAGGGAGGGTCGTTGGCCCGGGTGGACCCTAGAGTAGTCACGGGGCCCTGACTGAGTGGAGTTGACCCCCGTTGGGCTGCTTACTCTCAGGAAGGCATGTTCATATACCTCGGGCAGTGACTGGGAAACCGGGCACTGATGTACCTAGAGAGTCTTGGATGTGAGACCCTGAGTGGCAACGCGTAGCCTTAGAACTGTGACATCATTTGGGTTGGGTTTTACAGTGCACTGATATGTTAGTTTCTCCTTTCGTTTCTTATTCTGATTCTGTGATTACGATTTCATTATAATACTATGTTTTCACTGCATGCAAGATTTGGAAAACGGAGGGGTAAAACCTTATGATTTACTTTATTATGAAAATGATTTATAAACTGTTATTTTTTGCCCACTCACTCTTTACTTGTTTTACTGATCCCTCCAGACCGTGACACGGAGATAGAGGAGGAACTGGAGGAGGAGGAAGAGGCTTAGTTTGTTAGATGTGCACCTGTACACCCCCTTGTGGATAGATTGAGCACCAGAATAATGTACTCTGACTATTGTGCTCACGTTTTGTTATTTTACTATCCCTTGTCTGACAGCTATCTCTCTGAACAATGTTGTTGCATGTTATTTATCTATTTGAGTATTTAGTTTTAATTAAGGGTAATTTTGGTATGTTTGGAGTCGTTGTCAGACGGGAGCGGGGCATGTCCCCGGGTGGTCCCAGTGGGATTGGGACGGGTCCTGTCATTGGAAATGATAGGGAATGAAGAAATAGGAATTATAGGATTAATTAGGGTTGAAATCGGACCAAAACAGAGGGAGGAAAGCACTGAACTGGTCACGCCGGTTCAGCACAGTGTGGTGAACGGTGAACTGGTTCAGCACAGTAAAAGCTGGAGGTTAGTGACGATGAACAGTATTCTGAGCCTTCTTGGGACGCGTGAGGGTGCATGAACAGTAATTTGGGGAAGTGTTCAAAATATGAAATCTTCTATTCGATGTAACGAACATTTTGGGACTAGTTTCGTGTCGATCGGACACAGTCTCGATATGTTTCGGGGCATCAGAAGGTTTAGGGTCGGTTTAAAAATAGTTAAAAATATCGAAAAATTACGGGGCTTTGGTAGGAGTTTAATTAAGTAGTTAGTAACCTTGTATTACGATTTGGACAGGTTTGGGAGTCCCGGTAATAGCGATTGGCTCGGGAGAGCCTATGGCACGCAAATCGAGGCGGCAGCTCGGACGGTCTATGAGTGGACCTTGTTCTATAAACTGTGATGCATGCATAAATGTTTTATATGGATTATGAATATGATTCTATGATGTTGATTTGGATGATTGTGAATTATATGGTTTCACTCTTTACGAGGTGATTTACGTGCTTGCACGTAAATCGAGATTTTCTGGTTTTACTCTGATTTTCCATTCTTATGGTTTTGGAAATAGTTTAATGAAATGGTTTTGGATTTGAAAAGGTAAACTCGGGTTCGAAACCCATTTGATTTACGAGGCATTGGGCTGGAGGCCCAGTTGGTTTACGATTCGGACCAGAGGTCCAGTTTGTATGTGGATTCGGGCCTAGGGCCCAGTTATGTGTTATGATGGTGATTTCGGGTCAGGGACCCTAGAAATGGTTTTTATGGTTCATGACGGTTTATTGGAACCGGCATGAACCCTTGAAATGGATTTACGGGTCATGACGGTTTATGGGAACCAGCATGAACCCTTGGAAAGGATTTTGTGGTTCATGACGGCTAGTGAGGGCCGGGCATGAATCCTTGAAAGGTTTAAAGAATGATTTCAAAAGGTTTTTCATATTCCATCCTTTATAAATGATTGTCTCCTCCGGGGAGGGTCGTTGGCCTGGGTGGACCCCGGAGTAGTCACGGAGCACTGACTGAGTGGAGTCGCCCCCTAGTTGGGTTCCTTACTCTCAGGATAGGCATGGTTCATTACCTCCAGGGAAGGTCATTGGTCTACGGACATTAACCTGGGTGGACCCTGGAGAGGCTTGGGTTTGAGACCCCGGTTAGCACGCGCGTAGCTCTATTTTACCGTGACAGGTTCTTGGATATGAAATATAATGGATAAACATGATTTCAATTGGTTTGGGAAATTGTGTTTATGAGGATAAATGGTTTTGGGCTGAGGTCCCACATATGTTTATGATGTTATGGTTTTCTGTAAATGGTTTTGGGTGGGAGCCCGTGTGACTTGTATTTACGGAATTTGGGTCTGAGACCCTAATGATGGTGGTTTAAACATATGTGTTTGGATAAATGGTTTTACTATGCATGCATGATTTTCATGAAGGGTATAAAGATCTTTTATGAAATATGTTTTATAAACTCTTTATTTTTGTCCACTCACAGTCTTTCTGGTTTTAATACCCTTCAGGTTGACATCGGATGTGGACTGTAGTAAAGACCGAGATATTACATGCCTTCTCCGGATCCTGGCGTACTCTGATAGTCCGGGAGGGCAAAGGTCGGAATTATCCCTTTTCTGACACTCCGTGTCAGACGGGAGCAGGGTCATCGCGCATTAATCCCGGGGGAATTGAGATGGGTCCTGTCAACGTGGTATCAGAGCATAGGATTGCTTATCAGAGCGAGGTTGTCTCTATTCGAGCAACCGTGGAGCTCTTGGAGTAGTACGCAGGTCGAGGATGTGATGTCTCAAGGGGCTACAGTTCATGATCAACCTGATAGTTGGGATGCCGGTACAATAGTTAGTAGGATGGAATGTCTTGGTTCGGCACTGGATACCGGGGTTGCCATAGTTCTGTCGTGGTTGACATTGTGGAACCCTACTGAAGGATGAACATAATAGTACTTTGGAGTTTGATCGTGTGACGGTTAGTTGGGATCGTCTTTCACGATGTCGCAGGATCAGTTCCGACGACTGGTTCGGTGTTATGGTCATTCGATGATCGGATTTGGTTGAGTTAGATGGATTTACTGCAGTCGACAGTTAGCAGTCGAGTTCGTGGAACTCTAGTTGAACTTATGGCAGTTAGCAGTCGGATTCGAGGAATCCTAGTTGAATGACGGTAGGATTGGATTGATGTCTTTTCGATGTCAAGACAGCGGAGACGGTCAGATTGTGGATTGTACTGCAGGTGGTAGCTTACAGTTGGGTTCAGAGTGACCCTAGCTGTGATCGTGGAACCCTACTTTAGGGTGTATGGTTCAGAAATGTGAGTTGACGAGTGGTTTGACTTGGACGACTATTCGGATTTGGATTCTTTAGTCGGTCTAGTCATGTCAGCTTGTGTTGGGACTACACTTTACAGTCGAGGTTATACTTATCGGTTAGACATAGTTGGTTGTCATGCTACATAGTTGTGATGGATTGTTGGTATAACTAAGGTCGCGACCGACCTGGTAGACGACATTGGTTTAGTCGTGTTACGACATGTTAGAGATTGTTGGCCAAGTTACCAGGGTTGGTACTTGTCGATTGAATCCCTGAGTGGGGTACGGAGTAGTTGGTACAAGCGGTTGATGCCGTTGGATGCGGAGTCTGGATATCGAGATGTCTGGTAGTTAGGTTTGCATGAGGTGATGGCAGACGCTACTATCGATGGATGTAGTCGAGTCTTATCAGGTGAGTAGACTCAGGTTACCGTGACGATTGTGACGATGGGATTACCAGTCGTGACGATGATACGGGGAGCGTGAGTAACACATGTGTACGAGCAGTGAGTCGACCGCATAGATTTGGAGTCTCGATAGCAGAGTGTTTCTAAGATTGGTATGAATGAGGTTATGGTAGACGCTGCTATCGATAGACGTAGTCGAGTCTAATCGAGTTGGATAGGCTCAAGTTGCTGTGACGATTGTGACGATGGGATTCGTCAGTCGTGACGATGATACGAGGTGCGTGAGTGACGCATAGTACGAGCAGTGATTCTGGATTCGACTCGGTTACAACTAAGTATGATCGCAGAATGAGACGCTGACGTTGGGTGTTGGGAAACTTACCACGCTACCTCTATGAGGTGACTGTGACGAGTAGGATATACCTGGATGAGTGACAGGTGCCCTAGATATCCTTGGATGGATTACACGAGTGTGAGTGCTGGAGTTGATCCCATAAGAGTTGGGACGTGCGAACCTGTAACGACCTTTCCCGAAAGTTGGGATTAGATTAGTGGCTAATGACGGATTAACGAAGATAATCAGTAATTAGTTGGATACTTTTGGACGGTTGGCGCAGAATGACGATTTTGCCCCCTAGAATGGGAAAAATGTTAACTTTTAGTTCGGACGGTCAAATGGACATTGATCGATGAACGTGACCTAGTTCGGGACGTCACGAGTCCATAGACAGGCGGCACGTCCGATTTCGACATCCGAGGAGGAAGTTATGATGTTCGGAAGATTGAAGACATTTTCGTAATCTAGTTAAAAAGGAGGAATTTGTTGACTTTTTGAACGAAAAGTTTTCTTCACGCAAACCAAGGACCGTTAGAAAGATCTTGACATCCTGAGTACAACGACAGGCGGCACGCCTTCATCGTACATCAGACGGGTAAGATATGGGTCTATAAAGTGAGGGGCAAAATGGTAATTTAGACTTACAAGGGCATTTTGGTCTTTTTACACCTTGGGCTTTGTGCAATCAGATAAGGCCACTTGGATAGGGATTATTGGATATTTGTGGGTTGTGTCCACAGGGTGTGTGACACCTGGCTTCACCCTAAAGGCTTCCAACCTTCTCACGGTTAAACTAGTTTTAATTGTGTTGTTTTAAACCGTGCAATAAGAGAAACAGAGACTGAGACATTGAGGAACTATCGATCAGTTCAGGGTGTGTGAGTTCTTGGTGATCAAGTGTGAGTGATCAGAGAGAAGCTGAGAGTGTGGTGAGTGCACATGGGTGTTGGGTTTGAGTGAGAACCTCTGAGGAAAGTGAGAAATCTCAGAAAAACAAAAAGGAAGTCGTGGGCCGTGGTGCAACCTTAATCAATCAAACCCATTGAAGCTTAGTTTTTGGTGGTGATCAGAGTACCTGAGGAGTGACTTTGGGACCCTGAGACTCACGGCGGTGAGCAGAAGGCAGGTAAGGTTTCGGGTCCCCTGTTTTCCAGTTTTGGTTCAAATGGAAAGTCGTGGATTTTGGTAGGATGTTGAGACGTTTTCTTGTTTCTAACAGTCGTAGAAGGGTGTTTGCGAAGTGTAGGATTCAAAACCGTGGCTGGAAGGACGACGGGTGGCCGGAATCCGAAGTCGGTTTTTCTGGGTTTTGCTCGAAGCTTGGGAGGTAAGGTTCCAGGACTCCATTTCGTGTTTTTATCAGGTGAATCTATTGCTAAGACAAGGACGAAACTTAGGGAATAGATAGAACTAAAAATGGACCAAGAATAACCAGAAAACTGTGAACGCCAGTTTGGTCGAACCGGGCCAGTTCAGACCGGTTCAAACCGGGTTGTCCCAAGGTTGAAGATGAATAGTAGCCGCACGTGAGGCCCATGCGCATCCCCTTTGGGCGGCGGGTATGGGCACGTGACATGGATTTTGAGGAAGGTTCCAACACGACTTTTAAATTATTAGATGTAACGAACGTTTTGGCACTAGTTTCGAGTAAATCGGATATCGTCTCGATATGTTTCGGGATGTCCGAAGGTTTGAGGGCTGAATCAAAAATAGTTAAAAATTTGGAAAAATTACTGGGCTTTAGTATGATCATTGTGAAGTAGTTAGTGACCTTATTATGGGTTTTGGACAGGTTCGGGAAATCCGAGGATAACGGAATGGCCGGGAACAGCGTAAGTGCGCGCGTATCAAGGCGACGTCGGAATGGTCTGTGAGTGGACGTTGCTTTCAAACTTATGATGCATGCATATATGTTTTTATATGTTTTCTATATGTGATTCTACGATTTGATTTATGATCTTGATGATTTATGGTTTTGCTCATTTTTCGAGGTATTTTACGGAATTTCACGTTTTACGAGATTTCATCCGATCTTGTGATTTGACTGTGGTTTTAATGATTGGATTTTGGGATTTGAGATATGATTGGATGTCAATGATTTGAAATGGATTTTGGAAAGTGATTTTGGGCTTGGAGCCCTGTTCATGTGATTGAGATTTCGGTTTTGAAAACTGGAGTTTGGGAATGAGATTTCGAATTTGGTTTTCGTGATTTGGAAAGGAAGTCTGGACTAGGGTTTGGGACGATGGTTCCGGATGCCAGCTTATAGAATCATCGTTGCGAATTCGACTGTGGATTTTCTATGGTTTTCACTGATTGCTTGAAAAATGGTTTTGGGTTTAAAGACCCGGAAAAAGAGAAAACCCCATTGGATCTGGTTTTGAGTTTAAAGACTCGGATGATTGACGGGGGGAGGGCCCTGGATTTATATGTTTTGAGTTTAAAGACTCAGTATGTGTTTTGAGTTTAAAGACTCGGATATGATACCCTCCGAGGCCTGTGATTGTGTTTTGAGTTTAAAGACTCGTTGATATCCCAGGAAGGCCTGGTTATTTGCGCATTGTGTTTTGAGTTTAAAGACTCGGGCGCACTTGAGATCCATTAACTTGTATGATTGATGTTTATCACTGGTTTTTCACGGTTTTCAGATGTTTTGGGCAGTGGCCCGGATGCTTTGGATTTGACGAGTTTTGGGACTGAGTTCCTGGATTCGAGATTGATTTGTAATTTGAGGCTGAGGCCTAGATTTGAATAGCAGATTTGACTCGGGTTTCTAAATGGTTTTCAATGATGGTTTTGATATGAATGGTTTCATGACTTGGCTTGATATGCATGCGTTGCTTTTAAATGGATGGTACGAATGTACTTCTTTTATCTAACTATTTTTGAACTATACCTTATTTTTGTCCACTCACAGTCTTTTTGTGTTTTCGATACCCTCCAGGTTGTTTGGGGTACGGGTTGTTGGTCGAGAGAGAGACGGAGACATTACACGTATGATCCACAGCAGATTCGGTGCACTCTGGGAAGTTTCGGATGCTATTGAAAGGTCAAATCAGGAATCCCTTGTCCAACTTACGTGTCACATGGAGGTTGGACGTCGGTTTAGCCTTCGTGTCATGCGTAAGTTAGACGGGAGCAGGATTTAGCCCTTAATCTCAGGGGATTAGGGGTGGGTCTTTTCAACTTGGTATAAGAGCGAGGTTTCGTGTGTTCTGCGCGAGGTTTGGTTCCCAGAGTCGTTGGTTCGTCGACTTGGGTGGTGTGACGCTATTGTGGATGTGATGTCTCGACGCGAAACAGCCCGTCAGCAACTTAGACGCGATAGTGACAGCCCGTTCTTTTGTGGATAGTTAGCGGTGCTTGTGAGTGTCAGGATGATAGTCGCTCAATACGCGGTACGAGGTATGACGTACGTCGGCTTGGGGTCGGAATAGTTAGTGCGTTGGTGTTGGTTTTGTTTGATGGATGGACCATAGGGTCGGAGATACGCCAGCAGGATTAACCTGGATGGTAGCCGGTGAGCTACAGAAGAGTAGGTTGGTCGGCCTGAGGGGCCTGAGAGTAGCTTGTTGAGTTAGTGAGATACGTAGGCCAAGGAGGCCGGTTGGGCCGGATAGTGTTTGGATGTTGATCGTATGGATTGGTGACCTTTTGGTCAGTTGGGTTGAGTTGGATTTGTGCGGCTACGAGTAGCCGGATGCCTTGAGTGGCAGGGTTTAGGAACTACTTTGAGATTCGAGGGATTTTCCCCCATAGTGATGGATACTGGTTGATGTTGGTAAGTAGAGTCACGATAAGGAATGGTCTTAGTCGGGTGTGACGACCCGAGTGGTAAGACTGTAGTGAACTAGTGGCAGTTGCGGGTTTGGATAACCCGGACGACGGGGATGATTTAAGGAACCCCGTGGGATTACTAGATTGTATTGAGAAGTACCTGAAGTTGGGGTTTGTGGTATCGTAGTCATTGTGGTTTGGGCCGACTTACGGCCGGATTGGAGATGATGCTGCTAGGTGCAGCCGAGGTAGTGGGTGGCTGCTGGATGACTCTAGACGAGTCTAGTATTGGGTACTCAGAGTATTGGACTCTGAGGAAGGTTAGTTTCCCCGACCCAAGCGAAGGTTAAGGGTTCGGCTCGGTAGGAGCAGGGGCTCGGGATGGGTGCGCTGTGAGTGTTAGACTAGCATGATGTGCCACAAGTTGAGATGTTTGTAAATGATCGGATGGGCACATTAAGTCGAGGTTGTGGCCAGTTGTGAAGTGACGGTGTTTGGTAGGAACCATTAATCGAGCCGAGAGAATTGATAACCATTGGTAGGTCATGTATCAGGACGAACGGTCAGGATGCCGTTGGTTGATCAGAGCAGCGCAGCGGAAGCGCGGTGGACCTAGGCTTTGTGTTGGATCAGGCTAGGATTGAATGGTCAGGGTTGACCGCTCGTGAGGTTGGTACGAGTAGACTTTCCCGTGACATGTTGGTATATGTCGGCCGGTGCCGAGGATGACACTGAGTGAGTGGCGACTTCAAGAGTGGTAACTGGGGAGCTCGAGGTCAGTGATTGAGGATTGAGGATGCCGAGAGTGGAACCTCGGGCAGGATGTGATGAGATCATCAAAAGGAGTGATGATTGATACCCTTTTTGGATGTGCATATACAGTGATTAACCTACATGTGAGTGGTTTGGGTGCGAACACGTGGTCGTGATCCGTAGAAGTTGAGGGTCGCCTAAGGATAATTGAGTTGACGTTTGGACGGTTTGTCCAATGGTGGTATTCGAGTCGCGGATTGAGTTTTATGGTTGGGAAAAAGTGGACACCCTTCCAACCTAGCTGGAATCTCGGAATCAGGTGGTTCCGAGTTGGACATTTGATTGTGTGGCGGATACTCTAGAGTTGAGTTGGGAAACTCGAGGTTGAACTGCCAGGATTTGTAAACCTCCTTTAAGTGTGGACACTTGGGTTGTGTTCCGAAGTAGAAAAGTATTTGGTGACGCCGAGTGTAGCGAGTGTTATGAGATGGTGTTAAGATGGATTATAGTCGTTGTGATGGCATGGTTGAGGACCATGATGAGTTCCGTTGAAGGATGACGGAATGAAATGGGAATTGAGTGACTATAACTGATCGATATGAGGTTATTGAAGAGAACCCACAATCTAGATGTGCGGTATATAAGTCAATAGATTGGATGCAATGGTTTGAAACCTAGTCAGGATAAGATGACAAGACAGAGGATGAAGATGTTGGACATACAGTTGAGGAAAGTGCTCTGTGGTGCGTACCTAGTGATAGTCGAGCTGTGAGAGTCTATTGGTGTGGTGTTGGGACCATCGCGGGAACGAGATGGATTTGTGATGACCCCAGTGTGATCGTCTCGATGAACTCAAAGTTGGTTGGGTTGATTCATTGAGTAAGATATGGTGACAGTTGGGCACTGTAAGGACATATTAGATTTGGCAAATGATGGACACCGGGTAGGACACCCAGGTGTAAGAATCGTTGGATTTCTCCCCATTAGTTACAGAGGTACGAGATGAGGAATTTCGGGGATGAAATTTCTTTTAGGGAGGGTAGATTGTAACGACCCGTCCCGGAAGTCGGGATTAGATTAGTGGCTAATGACGGATTAACGAAGATAATCAGTGATTAGTTGGATACTTTTGGACGGTTGGCGCAGAATGACTATTTTGCCCCCTAGAATGGGCAAAATGTTGACTTTTAGTTCAGACGGTGAAATGGACATTGACCGATGATCGTGACGTAGTTCGGGACGTCACGAGTCCGTAGACAGGTGGCACATCCGATTCCGACATCCGAAGAGGAAGTTATGATGTTCGGAAAATTGCGGGCATTTTCATAATTTGGTTAAAAATGAGGAATTTGTTGACTTTTTGAATGAAAATTTTTCTTCATGCCTATCGAGGACCGTTAGATAGATCTCGATGTCCTGAGTAAAACGACAGGCGGCACGCCTTCATCGGACATCGGACGGGTAAGATATGGGTCTAGAAAGTGAGGGGCAAAATGGTAATTTGGACTTAAGGGGGCATTTTGGTCTTTTTACACCTTGGGCTTTTTGCAATCAGATAAGGCCACTTGGATAGGGATTATTGGATATTTGTAGGCTGTGTCCACAGGGTGTGTGACACCTAGCTTCACCCTAGAGGCTTCCAGCCTTCTCACGGTTAAACTAGTTTTAATTGTGTTGTTTTAAACCGTGCAATGAGAGAAACAGAGACTGAGACATTGAGGAACTATCGATCAGTTCAGGGTGTGTGAGTTCTTGGTGATCAAGTGTGAGTGATCAGAGAGAAGCTGAGAGTGTGGTGAGTGCACTGGGGTGTTGGGTTTGAGTGAGAGCCTCTGAGGAAAGTGAGAAATCTCAGAAAAACAGAGAGGAAGTCGTGGGTCGTGGTGCAACCTTAATCGATAAAACCCATTGAAGCTTAGTTTGTGGTGGTGATCAAAGGACCTGAGGAGTGATTTTGGGACCCTGAGACTCACGGCGGTGAGCAAAAGGCAAGTAAGGTTTCGGGTCCCCTGTTTTCCAGTTTTGGTTCAAATGGAAAGTCGTGGATTTTGGTAGGATGTTGAGACGTTTTCTTGTTTCTAACAGTCGTAGAAGGGTGTTTGCGAAGTGTAGGATTCGAAACCGTGGCTGGAAGGACGACGGGTGGCCGGAATCCGAAGTCGGTTTTTCTGGGTTTTGCTCGAAGCTTGGGAGGTAAGGTTCTAGGACTCCATTTCGTGTTTTCATCAGGTGAATCTATTGCTAAGACAAGGACGAAACTTAGGGAATAGATAGGACTAAAAATGGACCAAGAATAACCAGAAAACTGTGAACGCCAGTTTGGTCGAACCGGGCCGATTCAGACCGGTTCAAACCGGGTTGTCCCAAGGTTGAAGATGAACAGCAGCCGCGTGTGAGGCCCACGCGCAGCCCCTTTGGGCGGCGCGTGTGGGTGTGTGGCATGGATTTCGAGGAAGGTTCCAACACGACTTTTAAATTATTCGATGTAATGAACATTTTGGCACTATTTTCGAGTCAATCGGACATCGTCTCGATATGTTTCGGGATGTCCAAAGGTTTGAGGGCTCGGTAAAAAATAGTTAAAAATTTGGAAAAATGACGGGGCTTTAGTATGATCATTGTGAAGTAGTTAGTGACCTTAGTATGGGTTTTGGACAGGTTCGGAAAAGCTGAGGATAGCGGAATGGCCGGGAACGGCGTAAGTGCGCCTGTATCAAGGTGACGTCGGAATGGTGTGTGAGTGGACTTTTCTTTCAAACTTATGATGCATGCATATATGTTTTTATATGTTTTCTAAATGTGATTCTTTGATTTGATTTATGATCTTAATGATTTACGGTTTTGCACGTTTTTCGAGGTATTTTACTGAATTTCACGTTTTACGAGATTTGTTCCGATCTTGTGATTTGACTGTGGTTTTAATGATTGGATTTTGGGATTTGAGATATGATTGGATGTCAATGATTTGAAATGGATTTTGGAAAGTGATTTCGGGCTTAGAGCCTTGTTCATATGATTGCGATTTCAGTTTTGAAAACTGGAGTTTGGGAATGAGATTTCGAATTTGGTTTTCGAGATTTGGAAAGGAAGTCTGGACTTGGGTTCGGAACGATGGTTCCGGATGCCGGCTTACTGAATCATCGTTCCGAATTCGACTGTGGATTTTCTATGGTTTTCACTGATTGCTTGAAAAATGGTTTTGGGTTTAAAGACCCGGAAAAAGAGAAAACCCCACTGGATCTGGTTTTGAGTTTAAAGATTTGGATGATTAATGGGGGGAGGGCCCTGGATTGAAATGTTTTGAGTTTAAAGACTCGGATATGATACCCCTCGAGGCATGGGATTGTGTTTTGAGTTTAAAGACTCGTTGATATCCCGGGAAGGCTTGGTTATTTGCGCATTGTGTTTTGAGTTTAAAGATTCGGGCGCACTTGAGATCCAGTAACTTGTATGATTGATGTTTTTCACTGGTTTTTCACGAGTTTTCAGATGTTTTGGTCAGTGGCTCGGATGCTTTGGATTTGACGAGTTTTGGGACTGAGTTCCCGGATTCGAAATTGATTTGTGATTTGAGACTGAGGCCTGGATTTGAATAGCGGATTTGACTCGGGTTTCTAAATGGTTTTCAATGATGGTTTTGATATGAATGGTTTCATGACTTGGCTTGATATGCATGCATTGCTTTTAAATGGAGGGTACGAATGTACTTGTTTTATCTAACTGTTTTTGAACTATACCTTATTTTTGTCCACTCACAGACTTTTTGTGCTTTCGATACCCTCCAGGTTGTTTACGGTACAGGCTGTTGGTCGAGAGAGAGACGGAGACATCACACGTATGATCCACAGTAGATTCGGTCCACTCTGGGAAGTTTCGGATGCTATTGAACGGTCGAATCGGGAATCCCTTGTCCGACTTACGTGTCACATGGAGGTTGAACGTCGGTTTAGCCTTCGTGTCATGCGTAAGTTAGACGGGAGTAGGATTTAGCCCTTAATCTCGGGGGATTAGGGGTGGGTCCTGTCAGAACCAGTATGCAAACGGAATAGTGGAGGTGCCCAGAAGGGCGGGCATATGAGTTCGATAGGCACTGAGTGGGACAGAGAGGATCCTGAGTGGCTTAGTGCGAGGCACCAGGAGTAATTGGTTTGGTGACCAGTTCCCTGATGATACGAGACTTGGGGCACGAGTGTGTGCCCAGAATTATTAACGTTAACGATCAAAATGCCTAAGTGGCATTCGGTTGAAAAGGTATAAATGAATGACATGATTGACGTCTTATGACGTGAGGGTCGGTTGGTCAGATATGGTAGTACGCAGAGATTTGGATTCAGATCACGACAGACGTTGTGATCTATTTAGCCTACCGATCGATGTCAGTGGATTCTGACCAATTCTGTGAGTCAGAGTTGGATCAGGATGATTAAAGGTACTAGATACGAGTGTTGGAGGTCGTTTATGCACATCTGTAAATAGTATACAAGGTTTAACCATTAGTCGCGTGAATTCCACTCGGAATGAGTGTACCTACATAAACGGTATTCACGGACGTGTGGATGGTGTCCGGTTGAGCTGAGAACTTGAGAGTCTATTGCGGATTGGTTTTGGTTGGCTACGGTTGACCATACCTTCTGAGTTGGGGACTTGGAAATCGTTTACATATAAGACACGGGAATGCTTGTATTTATGAGCAAGCTCAGTAATTGGAAAAGAAACATGGTTCCCACGTGATTGGAACTTCGGAATCAAGAGAAGTTGTGGTTGAGACGCTGAGACGAGTGATTGATTCCGCATTGGAGATGGATATTCCGAGGTCACTGAGTGTGACTCTTTAGTAGATAGTGATGAGTGCTGGAGGATGACATAGGATGAACCTTGGTGTCATCATCTTGGATTCTCCTTGATTCTTCCCTAGGTGGGACGACGAGGAGTGATATGACAGCTAAGGGTTCAAAGATGGTGTAAGAACCGAACACCTAGGCTGTGAGTCAAATTTGAATGAATTGACGAGTAGATGGTGCTTAGCATCACAGGATGTGACGAGTGAGTATCCGAGGTGATGGATTGATGTTCGCCTGGTGACGGACAGTTGGGGTTCGGACCATGGTTGGAACGCGGACAGTAGTATGTGGTTGGACGTTGCCAGAGTGCAGTCCGTGAGTAGGTCGGGGGTGCCCCAATGTTGATGTGATGTGGGTGCACCGATGTGTTATGCACGTTGGATGATGGTATTGACCACGGTCAATCGATATGTCGGGTGGAGAGTGTCCCGAGAGTATGGGAATGATGTAGATTGGATAGAATCCTATATGGACATGAGTGGCAATCGGATTAGATCTGATAATGACAGTTGAAGACTCGAGGTGAGTCTAGATGTCAGCGGAGATCGCAGAGTGATACGAGATACAATATGGGGACTCGAGAACGAGTCGAGATCAGAGTAGAGCAGCGAAGCGCAGTGGAGCCAGGAGTTGTCGGCTGGTCACAAAGTCGTGACATATCATGGTAACGGATTGATCGGTATCCTTCGAGTTAAGATAGGTATGGATTGATGGGACTCTAAGGAGAGTCAGTATGGGCATAGGTCTGAGTATGGTCTGCAAGGTGGGATTCGTGCCATTGTGATGGCAGGATCTATAGAACGTTGTTTGATCGGATGTCAGCTTAGAGGAGATAGCCTTTAGTGGGAGTACGTAATTCAGCCTGACGACTGTAGGATGGAACGTGTCAGAGTGTTAGATTGGAAAGCCGTTTTAATGTCAGTTTGGTATTGCTGACCTGTCAAAGTGCGTGACAGGCGAGACGTTGACGTTCTGTCTCAAGTGAGACTTACGAGCCGAAGCGTGGCTGCGACGGACGTGTTTGATTACACGAGGGTACCCCTCTACTTGGGATATGGTTGGATTCCACAATTTGGTTGTGCAATCAGGTCGATTTGAATTTCGAGGATGAAATTCTTTAAGTGGGGAAGATTGTAACGACCTATCTCGAATTATCGAAATTAATTAAGAATTAATGACGGATTAGCGAGATTAATCGGGGACTAGACGAGGATTAACGAACGTTCGGTGCAAAATGACGATTTTGCCCCTAGAATAGGCTAATCGTTCCCTCATCGTTCAGGTGGTCAAATGGGCTTTGGCCAATGACTGTGACGTGGTTCGGGATGTCATGAGTTTATAGACAGGTGGTACGCCCGATTCCGACGTTCGAAGAAGAAGTTATGATATTCGGAAATTCGAGGGCATTTTGGTAATTTAGTTGAAAAGGAGCAGAAAGTTGACTATTGACCAGGAGGTTCGATGGCCGAGGACCGTTACATAGATCGAGGCAATATGAATTCATAGATAGGCGGCACGTCGAATTCGAACGTTCGACGGAAAAGATACGGTTCACGGAAGTTCCGAGGAACTATTGCACGAAGTACGAGACGAAAATGGGGGCCCAAATATTTTGGGGCAGGCCCAATGGATGAATGACACTTGTCATTCATCCATTGCGCACCCAAATTGGTTCATGCATATCTTTCCCCTTTCTATTCGATGATCGTCCATTCCTACCAACCCGAGCAAACCCAATCCAACCCAATCCCAAACCATTCCCCATCTGATCTTTTGAGAAGCCCAGAGAGTGAGATGAGGGTCGTGGTGATGGTGGCTGGCCAGGACGGCGCCGTCGTGGACGGTGGAGGCGAAAACCGTACAAGGTATCGGTTTTTCCATTTTCCTTTTAATTTCGATTTTGCACGTTGGGGACGGTTTTAATGGATTAGAATGGGTTTAGTAGGTTTCTAGGAAGGTATTAAGGAAGTTTTTGTGGTGGTTCACAGCTGAGGAGGCCATGGGGAAGAACTGGGTATGTGAATCGTGAAGGAGGAAATCAAACCATAGGGTTTTAGGTGTTTTCCTTAGGGTTTCTTGATTTGAATAGGTAGAAAATGAGAAAATAGGAAGATTAAGATTGAATAGGGTTCGAATCGGGCTAAAAAATGGGAGGAAATGGCTGAACCGGTCACGTCGATCGAGTTGGACCGGCTGGCCCAACCGAACCGGACCGGACTAGCTGCTGGAGGACATGGATGATCTGCAATGCAGGACGCGTGGCTCCCATGCGCAGCCCCTTTGGGTGGCGCGTGAGTAGTCCTATGGGGAAAGTTTCAACATGTAATTCCATCTATTCGATGTAACGAACAGTTTGGGACTGGTTTCGAGTCGATCGGACATCGTTTCGATATAGTTCGGGCTGTCCAAAAGTTTAGGATCGCGTTTAAAAATAGTTAGAAATTCCGGAAAATTACAGGGCTTTAGTGAGGGGTTATTAAAGTAGTAAGTAACCCTCTAAATTAATTTGGATAGGTTCGGGAATCTCGGAGACGAAGATTGGCCCTAGAAAGGCTTATGGCACGCATATCGAGGCGCGACTTCGGATGGTCTGTGAGTGGATCTTTCTTTCGAAATCTATGCATGCATAAATGTTTTATAATTGTTTTAGAACATTTTTTGTGATGCCATGAGTGCATTTGTTTGTGGTAGCTTAGGATTTACGTATTTGTACGTATTTCAAGATTTTCGGTTTTATACGATACTTGTACGTGCTAGGCTTTCAATGAGGGCTTAATGAATTGGTTTTGGATTTGGAAATATGAAATCGGGCATGAGACCCATTTGATTTACGAACTCTCGGACTTGGAGTCCATTTGATTTGACGAGAAATCAGACCAAGGGTCCATTTGAGTTATACGATCGGGCCGAGGGCCCCGTTGGTTTGCGAATCCAGGCTTGAGGCCCCTTTGACTGTGGTATTGGGCTTAAGACCCCGTTGGTTATGAAATTGGGCTTGAGGCCCCTTTGATAATGGTTTTGGGCTTAGGGCCCATTTATTCATGATATCGGGCTAGAGGCCCAATTGATTGTGAAATCGGGCTTGAGTCCCAATACGGTTTATGAAATGAGAATTCGGGCATGAGACCTTGTTGAACTGTGGATTTAGGCCGAGGCCTATGAAACTGATTTGAATCGGATTCGAGGAATCCTGTTGAGATGAATCGGGTATGAGACCCAGTTGAAATATATTTATGAAAGAAAGAAAGTGTTGAAAATGTATGAAACCCTCCATATGATTTATATGGTCTCCTCCAGACGTCGACCTAGAGAGTCACGATCCACAGACCATAATGGGTATGCCCATAGGGATCCCGTTCCAGGAGTGGGAGTTATGATGTGGTCCCGGACCAGATTCCGGAGAGATGATCGGACTAGGTCCGAAGATAGAGCCTCCCAGATAGAGAATTCCTGGGGGAAGACTCGGAGTGAGACCCCGAGTAATGTGCACACTAGTATAGATATGATGAATCGTGACATATATCGGGGATGTGTTCCCTAGGCGTTGTGTGCCCCGAGTTGACATCTTCTCGGAAGTGTCGTGGATGGGTTATACGTATGTTGATACGTATGAGGTTTTACGAAAAGTGATTTGGGGGCGGAGACCCCGTGTTCCTTGTTTTAGAAAGTGATTTGGGGTGGAGACCCCGTATTTGATATTTAGAAATGGTTTGGGGCGGAGACCCCGTATTCGATGTTTTAGTATTTCACTGAGAACAGTTTTGGGTTGAGACCCACGTTTACTGGATTTGGGCAGAGTCCCATTTGTGCTTGATTTGGGCTGAGTTCCCATGTATTGATTTACGGGTTTTTGTGATTTCGGGTCAGGGACCCATAAATGGATCTATGGTTCATGACGGTTTATGGGGACCAGCATGAACCCTTGAAAGATTTTTCTCGTTCATAACTGTTTATGGGGATCGGGCATGAACCCTTGAAAGATTTTGAGAATGTTTTCAAATGGTTTTATGAACGTTTTGGTAAATGATTTTTGAATGCATGCATATGCTTTTAATGAAGGGCATAAAGTGTGAAAATGTTTTATTAAAATATTATTTTGTTCACTCACAGTTTTTGTGGTTTTAATGCCCTTTAGGTTGATCGCGGATGCGGGTTGTAGCAGAGATCGAGACATCACATTCCTCCTCCTGCGATCCTGGTGTACTCTAGAAGCCCCAGTGAGGGCTAGACACGGAATTATCCTTGGTCTGACACTTCGTGTCAGACGGGATCAGACGCGTCCCACGTTAATCCAGGGGGATTTGGGTGGGCCCTGACACTACAGGTCATGGCGCAATGATCGAGGCTATTCGAGAGGTAGGGGCTTGAGTGGGCACAGGTGCGGTTACCCCTTATTTGGCAAGTGTTGAGGGTAAATTCGTAACTTCAGCTGACTTGTCAGACGGGAGCAGGACCGAGCACGGTTATCAAAGTCCTTCGGGGACGGGTCCTGTCAAATTGGTATCAGAGACCTAGGTTGCTGATTTTGTTGCCACATCATGCCTCCGAAACGTAAGCCTCGTGCGCGACCTGGTTGTGAGACGGGTATACGAAGATATATGAGACCTCGTGATTGATCTCGGAATGAGATTGGCTCTAGATTAAGGGTCAGATGTTAATCAGTGTACACTGTGAACCACTAATTGTTAAACACGGATTTGTGCGGGTCCCAAGGATGAATGAGCCCAGAGGCTAGAAAGGTAGCACAAATGGACAGGTTGGACCCGGGATGAGATTATTCTCAGTGAATTCCTTAAGTGGAATGTTTGTCTAACGAGTCTAGAATATGATGGGATATCTCTTAGGCCTTATAGGTCGTATAAGATTTGGTTCACCAGTGGTAATTGCTAGGTGACCGAGTATGCCAATGATGGCATGGATGATTGAGATGAAATTGGACTCAAGAGGATGGATACGGGACTCAAAATGAGTCAGGATATTGGTTAGGACTTGGGATGAATCATAGTAATGTAACGGAGCTCGGGAGGAGCCGGAAAGGTCGAATATAACTATGGTTTCTGACACGACTGACCCTTTGATTGCGAAATGTTTGGCACCTGGAATGTCAAGGACTAGTATAAGGCCAGATACTGATGGGTTATGAATTTATGGATTGGCATTGTTTAACCCTGTTTACTGGACTTATTGATTTGGATGGGCCGTGTCAATTTCACTTAATGATTGAAGGTTCGGGCAGAGACCCGTAGTACACAAAGATTTGGACTTAGGAGATGGTCCAGTTCAGTGGGACGCCAATTGGGTCCATCGGGAGATAAAATACTAAGGTTAATTGCTCATGATTGTGGGTCGTCTGGTCACATCATAAAGAAATGGTTATATCGATTGATAAAGTGATATGGCACTGTTAGGGTACAATGGAGCAGTGATTGGCTCCTGCATTGATTTTTGATGTGACAGGCGAGGGAAGAGTTGGTGGGGCCCATGGTGGACCGTAAGGGGTGGTCAGTTGGGATCACATGCCTGAGGATTGCAGTTACTTAGCAGGAGGCTTGAGTAGCCTCTGGAGTGGTGACATGGATGTAAGTTTAACCAGGATGTATGTATTCGGTAGGTCCCGGGCTATCCACTCTTTCATATCTTGAGCTTGTACATTGGACGGATATGGAGATGTACGTGATTGGTTAAGGTATGGAAGTCGGTGAGCCGACTGGAGCTACGGATGTGATAAATTTGTTGATATCTATGTGGTAATATATGGTGAAATTGGTGATCCATAAGGGGGGTGGACCCCTTTGATGTGAGGCTACCCAGGATGATTGGTGGTATTCGCCTAGTGGATAACCTAGGGTATTCCTGGACTTAGATGATTTGGACATAATCCTTGGGATGGATTGGTTAATGACTCATGATACATCTATCGAGTATGTCGATTAGAGAGCAATATGTGGAGTCTAGAATTACCTGAGGTTATGTTTCAGGGAGACTCAAGGGTGCTACCCTCTAGAATGATATTGAACCTCACAATCGATAGACTGTTGGTAATCAAAGTTTACTGGTCAAATGTGTGGCATATGTGATTAGTGTATGAGATGCCTAATGATGGTTGAAGATGTACAAATTTTTCAATATATTTCCTGAGATTTTGCCAGGATGAGAGATTGAGTTTATGATGGAGATCATGTTGAGTATACGAGTTGTTTCTCAGACACCCTGGTATGTGGCACCTATGGAGTCATAAGGACTGAAGGTGCAAGTACAGGACTTGGTAGATACGGGTTCATTCGGCTCAGTGTTGCCATGGGGAACCCAGTATTCCTTATGCGGTAAGAGGATGGTGGTTCGAGCTTTATGGACAATTTAATAAGGTAACAGTATGGGATAAGTATCCCTTATCACGAGCTAATAATTTATGGTTCTGTTGGAAATATGTGATTATTGGGCCTATTGAGAGTGGCCAACAAGGTGATGACTATCGGCTATGAGTAAAAGAGGAAAAGCTAAGGTTTGAATTCGATATGGCTAAGGTTTGAATTCGATATGCATAAGGTTAGTCGATGGTGATGCCTTTGGATGGGCAAAGGAACCAGTTATGTTTGTGAATTAATGAGACAGGTATCCTAGCCATAGTTGGATTGGTTATGATAACATGATGGATGATATGTTGGTGTGCCCACATCTACGGATGGGCATGTGATGTGCATGACGAATGTGTTGAATATCCTAAGGGAAAAATATATGGTTGAATAAGTGTTAGGTCTGGTCGACCAGACTAAGTTTGTGGAACATATACTAATAATGGTCGGGATTAGTGTGAATCCTAAGAGAAACAGATGTATTAGTCAATGGAAAATAATTAAAAACTGTCACGGGGAACATGAGTTGTTTTGAGATTGGATGGATACCACAGAGGATTGGAGAGGGGTTCTCTACAATGTTTTTCCAATTATGGTGATTGACCTGGAAGGAGTTCAGAGTTATTGGAAATGAGAACTGAAATAGAATAATTATAAAGCGGAAAAACAGTGACTTTTACTCTAAATTTTCTTCTTTGTTTGTGTCCTCCATCACTACTCCACCCTTTGGAAATTTTCCTCTTCTCCATCTTTGTGGTGGTTTCTCTTTACTTCACCCTTTGTGGTGACTTTTTTGTTTTTCAGGTATACCCTCTTTATCCTTACTCCTTATTTGAAAGCTCACATCTCATCCATCTCCTATCTCTTTCCACATAGACTTTCTTACATTTCTCTCATCTCACATCTTCATCTTATTATCATTACCTTTCACAAATTTTTCACCATCCGTATTGTTCATCTCACCCAAAATTCAAAAAACCCAAGATCCACCCACTTTCCTTGCTGCTACCTCGACAACCCATTTCCATTTTGGATGGGTTAGTTTTAAGGTCTTTGTTGACTTCTTGGATCACTTGAATATACAGATTGTTTGTGATTTTTTTCACAAACAACATTCTCTACAGATCTCCTTCCATGGCTTTTTTTCTCATTGGTGTTTTCTTGGTCACAGAGGCGGTGAAGCAGGTTGCGGCCTCCTTATGTTTACTATTGCTAGGGTTTTGATGTTTTGGATTTGTGTTGTATTGTGCCTGATTTTATTGTTGATTTTTAGGGTTTTTATCTTATTTGTAATTCTCTTTTATCCTTTGTATTTGGGATCCCATTTTACATTTGGATTAATGAAATTACCCATCTATTGATTAAAAAAAGACAAATAAATTGAGTTGAGAATGATAAATGTTGATAATGTAAGTTTTTTTTATTAATTTTATTATATAACATTCTATGTTTTTTAATTTATTATCTTTATTTTAATTCATACTTATATTATTAACTAAATTTTAATAAATAAAATAACTTATATAACTATATATAGAATGTTATATAATAAATTACCCATCTATATATAGAATGTTATATATAAAATTAATAAAAAAACTTACATTATCAACATTTATATATATATATATATATATATATGTGGGACGATTTCTCACCTTCAAATCAATCTAGGCACCTAGCTATTATGCGGGACGATTTCTCACGTTCGAGCTCCAAGACGCCCCATAGGAGGACTATGTGGCTGTCGTTTTGAACAGTGTGAAGAAGTGCCATTAGAATGGGATGAAGGGATTATCCATCTTTTAATATCTGATAATAAAGATTTTTCAAATGTGTATTTAAAAGTATATTTGAAGAATTTTTTCTATTAATTATTTTATTTTAAATTGGGTTGTCCTTACATTACTCATAAAATGAACAAGTGAAAAAAAAAGTTTTATAAGTAGGAGTAATGTTTTCATAAAAAAGGAAGAAAAAAAAAAAGCTACTATATAGGAATTAAAAGATTTAAAAGGTTGGAGTAGAAGGGCTGGAGCAGTTGGGCTGGTTGCTGAAAAATCATAGCAGCAGAAGGGCTGTTGAAGGCAAGTGGGCAGGTGAGGGCAGGCTGGGCTGATCGCAGTGGATGGACGCGGGCCTGGCGTCTGATGGATTTGTACGCGCTGGAGTAGTTGTGCAGGCGGGTTGTTGAGCAGTTGGGCTGCACGCGTACGGGCTGGAGTGATGGACTGGAGCATGTGGCCGTGCGGGCTGGTGACTGGCGTACGAGCTTATGTGGATCAGGCGGTGCAACTAGGCTGCACGGATGGAAGCTAAATGCGGGCTGGGCTGTGCATGTGAGCTACTGGGTTTGTAACTAGGTCGTGCGGCCTGGACTTATCAAATGGGTTGCAACAAGAAAATCAGAGCAACAGTTGGACTTGGCTGCAAAAATATGGACAGACGGGCTGCTGCTTGGTTTGGGCTGCAAAAGAAAAAATGGGCTGGAATTAAAAACATGAATTTGGGCTTTGCAAAATCAAAATTAATTAATTAATAACTTAATTACTATTTTCACCGAATTTCGTCCATAATTTATTCGTTATAATTCCGATCGGGACGACTCTTTCGCCAAAATGCTCCAAATTACAAGCTTTATTTATTTAAACAAAAATATCACAAAATAAATTAATTTATCTAATTATTTATTATTTTAATATTAAAAGTCAAGTATAAAGGGTATAAAATAATATAAAATAATGATTATTTGAGGACCTATCAAATACCCCCACACTTAAACTTTGCTAGTCCCTAACAAATACTAAAATTAAACTACGAATTCAAAACAAGTAAACCTTTAACCATTTGTCTCAATATTTCATTATTATTATGGCATTAAAAAATTTCACTTAAAACAATTAAGCATATGGAATTCAAGAGTTAATACATTGTAACAAAATGTTTTAACAAATAAGATAATGAGTAAATATGGTAAAATGGATCTCAACATAAATAAAACAAGTATGAATCAACTCACAAGGATATGCACTCATAAATTCACTCAATTTTGTAAGGGTTTGTGTTTGCACTCAAAATATGTGAGAAAAATGCTCACATAATAGAAATGAAGTACTTTTGCAAAATTTCAAATAAACACCTCATGATAAAAACAAATCATACGTGCACAAATGAACCAAAACCATAAGCTTACTCAAGTGATTGACTCCACTAATCAAAATTTACCATCTTAAGGATCATAAGGTCTTTACAAAGGTTGTAATGGGGCTAAGTTTAGGGGCAAGGAACATATAGAACAAGTGGTGCTCAAAATTCATTCCAAGACTCGAAAGATTCCCAAAACATAACATAATTTCCCGACCTTAGTGGAATGATATCATGAATTCATCCCTTCGAACATAGGCCAAATTTCATCATGTTGGGCCTCGAATTCAATTGAATTTACAACTATAAAGGACTTAACTCAAACATTACACAATCAAACATTATTACCTTGATAGAAACTCAATACTTTTTTTTTTCAATTTCATTTTTTTTATCTATATTTTTTTTCTTTTTTATATATCAAGGTAATAACATGTGTCAAAAATACAACAAAGTTTGAGTAAGTAAATCCATATACATAAAGTCTTCACAACATCATCAATTTCTCTTCACACAAACTTTATGTCTTCACTTGTCAGACGGGAGTAGGACCGGGCACAGTTATCAAAGTCCTTCGGGGACGGATCCTGTCAAATGGTTTGGACTTGGATTTTCATTTTGAAAATCCGTTAAATCCAAACCGGACCATTAAAGAATATATTAATTTTTAAATATATTATTAATACAAAGTAAAAATAATAATAATAATAATAATAAAATAACTAGATATACCCATATAAGTATATGTATACTCATATAAGAATATAATAAAATATTATTAAATATTAATGTTTGTTTGATAAATTTTAGTATAGTGATAATATTTGTTATTCAATACTTAGCAAGCTTAATATATAAAATATATAAAATTTTGAGTATTGATTGTTTTATTTTTGTATCCTTATTTTTTTTATTCCTAAACGGTTTTAAATCGTTTCGATGCAAACCAAACTGTTAGTACTAGTTTGGATCGAAACAGTTTTATTATAATTTTAGAAAATTCAAATCGGATCGAACCGTTAAGATTTCAACGATTTAAATTTGAATATTGTTAATATCCGTATTGAACCGCACTGTGTCCCCTCTATATATTGAAGGCTTGAAGTTATTGCAGCTGGCCGTTGTGCTCAATTGTCACACAACAGCTACAATAATCGAGGTTAAGGGTGATGTGTTGATGCTAATGCAGGCCCTTAAGCAAAGTCAAGATGTATGATCAGTGGAGGGTCCATTATTAAGTAAAATTTAGTTTGTCGGTGTAAAATCTTGTAATATCATTTGAAAAACCTCATTATATAATTGTTGATGATACGATGACGATCATGTGTAAATTGTTTAATGTATAATACTATTTTTTCTTCGATCAAATTAACAACTTTAAACAACTTTAATAATATTTTCAAGAGATCACTAATTACACACTAACTCCGTACATCCAATGAGCCAATGACATTGGGTATTTCAGTCGTGCCGTGCGATAAATAAGTCAAACGATCATGGTTGGTCAAAGAATGCCGCAACTCTATTTCTCATGAGTCATAACAAATCCAAAAAGAAATCATTAATTACAACAAAAAAACATCATCACACGCGTAAGTACATGCATCATCAAACATCTCAACTCAAATCAATTTGTGATTGATGTCTGCACTGAATGTATAAACCCGCAATTTTGTATTTGGGTTCTCCTATTTATTCAAAATTTTCCCAGTAGAAACCCATCGAAAACCAAATACAGATTTATTTTTTTCCAAAGGCCAATTGCAAGAAAAGATCATAGACAGCAGAGGAAATGACTGCTCAAGCTCCCACAATTACTCTCTTAACCCCCTACAAAATGGGAAACTTCAATCTTTCTCATAGGTATTTTGGTTGATCTTTTCTTACATTAGTGCACTGTACCCTAGGATTAGATCTTCTTTGTTTTATTTTTCTGAAATTTGCATGTTGAGTCATTTTTCTTGTTGCACCAATTCGCCATAGCTACCAAGAAAAGTGAAATTCCTGCTTGTGTTTGATCAGATATAGTATGGTTTACTAGGTAGTTTAGTCATTTGGCATAACTTTGAAAAATTCGGCGGTGAATAAAAAATTGGGGTAGATCCTGTTGATTTTTTTTTTTTTTTTGAAAATCAAGATATCTTTCGCACGTAGATGAGGATCAACTCTCGAACCGTGTAGGACCCCAGTACAAGAAGAGCTCTCCCTAATATTAGTTACTCTATTCTCAAAGTTCGAACTCGAGACCTTGCTCGAACAAGGTCCTTTCCATATGAATCACCAACCATTAGTTAGTTTCTAGCGAAGTACTATCCACACATACATTCACAATTGTGTAATTGTCAAATTGGTAGCTCTTTGCTAATGTTTTTGCTTTGAAGTATGATTCATTTGGTCTAAACGGGATGAAATGCTGAACTATTTGTTTCTGTTGATTTCTCTAGCTGATGAAGTACTATCCATGTAAATGAATTTTGAATGCTGGATGAATTTTTTTCGTTGGTCCAAACGGGATGAATGCTGAACTATTTGTTTCTGCATTAGTAGTTGATCAAACTCATACTGAAACTATATGTATTCAGTATTTTTAACAAGGGGCTAATTAATTATATTGTTCTTTGTCGGTCCTTTCCAGAGTTGTTCTTGCGCCATTGACTAGACAGCTATCATACAAGAATGTTCCACAACCACATGCCGTCTTATATTACGCTCAGAGAACAACCCAAGGGGGTCTTCTCATAGCGGAAGCCACTGGAGTTTCTGACACAGCTCAAGGGTAAGTTCAATTCAAGAAGAGATTCTTTCAAGTTTCTTGATGTTTGATTTTAAAGCTTTGATAGACATTTTTGTTTCTTTCGCATGCGAAGATACCCAGACACGCCTGGTATATGGACAAAGGAGCAAACTGAAGCATGGAAACCCATTGTTGATGCTGTTCATGCTAAAGGTGGTGTCTTCTTCTGCCAGATTTGGCATGTGGGGAGGGTTTCAAGTACTGGTGCGTTTCTGAAGTTACTCCTTTATGATGTGAACTTATATCATTGAAAGACTTGTCAGCGTAGTTGAAACACTAGATCATTGAAGCATAAGAAAGATGATTTCTCTTTTCTATTTTTTCTGAAACCTCAATGATTTCAGCTTCATTTTCTCTTTTGTTTTTGTGAAAGAAGTTTTAAATACTGAAGTACCTCAGAATTCAGAACTAGTATAGCAGGTGAGATGGGTCCGAACGATTGAGGATATCACTGATGAAATGGCAATAAGTTGACACTTATTAAGATCCAGTGTATGTGTTTATTGATAGAACCATTGCATGCCTGTGGAATATCCTTGAAAGATGGGTATGCTCGTTTGACTTCAGCTTTGTAATTCCATCTCTTCCTGCTTACAGGATTTCAGCCAAACGGGCAAGCTCCAATCTCCAGTACTGACAAGCGGATACGATTAAATGGGGTTGATGCTGCCGAATGTTCACCTCCAAGGCGATTAAGGACTGATGAAATTCCACAAATTGTGAATGATTTTAGACTTGCTGCGAAGAATGCTATTGAAGCTGGTAATTCTTCTTTGTGTTAATTATGAAACAGCAGAATTTGAAACTCAATTTAATTCAGAGCTTATGCAAAATGAACCATTATATATCAAAGAAATGTACTAAGGGGAACAAAAATACCTTGCTTGATTAATTCCAAAATTATTCTATATGCATATGATATAGGGAGAAACTATGAACTATAACCATTATTTTACTTGAGATACGCTGAAATTGTTTATCTTGTGTATAGGCTTTGATGGAGTTGAGATTCACGGGGCGCATGGCTACCTTCTTGATCAGTTCTTGGAAGATGATGTGAATGATAGAACTGACCAATATGGTGGATCCCTAGAGAACCGTTGCAGATTCACTCTGGAAATCGTGGAAGCTGTTGTTAAAGAGATAGGGGGAGACAAAGTTGGAATAAGACTATCTCCATTTGCTGACTATATGGACTCAGGGGATTCAAACCCAAAAGAATTAGGCCTTTACTTGGCAAATGCTTTGAACAAATATGGGGTCGTCTACTGCCATATGGTTGAGCCACGAATGAAGACAATGGCAGAGAAAAGTGAGACACCGGACAGCCTCGTGCCGATGAGAAAAGCTTTCAAAGGTACTTTCATTGCTGCTGGTGGTTACGAAAGGGAAGATGGGAATAAGGCTGTGGCGGAGGGACATGCAGATCTCATTGCTTATGGCCGTTGGTTCTTGGCTAATCCGGATTTGCCAAAGAGATTTGCACTTAAAGCTCCGTTGAATAAGTATAATCGAGACACATTCTACTCATCTGACCCGGTAGTTGGTTACACCGATTATCCATTTCTTGAAACCACTGTTTAAATTTCCAGCAGCTTGAAGCAGCATTGAACATTCTTTTGATTTTTTTATACCAGCATTGATCTGTTTAATTAGGTACGTTTTATATTGAATTTTCTGGCACCGGTGAGCGTAACTTACAATAAACAAAGGCAATGGAGGTCCCTGGGGAAGTGGCCAGCCTGTAGGCTCTCAATAAAGAAGGCTTGTGTTGTGTAACTTATGAGTTATGGCAGCTTGAATGATAGAGTTTGTTCACAAGATGAGAGGTTATAGTATGAAAGTAGATCAAGGATAATCAATATATTGTAAACTATATCTCATGTAGTGTTCATGTACTTAATTTGAGTCCTCACGTTTACCAAAATGTTTTGAGTCTACACGTGTATCATTGCACTTGGATGAAATAATTCTTCTCATCAAATAATTTTTAGGCTCCTATTTATTATAGTGCATTCTAAAAATAGAGGATAATACTTTATATCACGGATGCCTTTTCATATTACTTTTTTTATTTATTGAAATATATTTTTATATATATCATAATCGGAATTTTTCATAGAAAATTATTATTTCAAGATTATTAATTACCGTAATAAACCAATAAGATTGGAGATCGTTTAATTATTTATTTATATGTATCAGCTAAATAAACAGTTTGTCTTGAGGATCTTAATTGTTATTAAAATCATTTATTTATTTAACACATATTAATGACTACATTATCTTCAATTTATTGATTATTTACGGAGATAATATTAAAATAATAATTTAAAAAATAAACAATTTTAATTATTATATATGTACAAAAATAATTTAATAAATCGAACAAGTAAAAAAGTCTATCAGATAGAATTCAAGTATGATCGTTTTTTTTTTAATCTCAAACATATCCTAACTTATAACTTTTTAATTTTTTTTAAATAGAGTCCAGGATTGAATTAATGTACTATAGTATCCACTTAAAAAATAAAATTTACACATGTGCCATTATAAAATTACATATAACTATTACAGTTCTGGCTATCAACGAACAACTGCAGTTCTGCTAGTTAGCTAACCGTTGCAACTCCACCAATCGACAAACGTTGCAGTTCCGCTGGTTGACGAAAAGTTGCGGCCCTACGTACCAATCGCTAAAAAATTGCAATTTCTCTGATCATCGGTCACCAGATAGTGATAGTCTCAAAAAAAATAAAGATTTATAGAGGAATTCTCCAAAACGTAGCTCCATATAAATTAGAGACATGCATACAAACATTTGGTACTTTTCCTTCATTGTATAGAGTCAGAAGTGAGGCAGTGAAAAAAAAAGGGAAAAGTGGAAATAGATGGGCAATATTTCCTTCAAACTATAGGGTTTAGAATAAAATATTAATTAATTCGTGACATGGTTATCCGAAGTTAGGCGCTCAATAGGGTGGTCACTAGGGGTATAATGCATAGGCGGTTAGGCGGGGCCGATGCTTTTTTTAAGGTAAAATTCAACAAATTAATAATTTAATAAATACAATCAAATAGTTTCAGAATAAAATTTAATTACCTAGATAAATAAATTGAGGCCTCACACACCTCAAAAAACCCTAAAGAAAAACTCTCCTAAAAACACCAGCCGCAACAAGTCTTTTGTGGGGGTGGGGGTTTTATCAAATCTTCACCATTTGGTTTTGGATTTGGGGTTAACCTCCACCTCTCTCCTTCTTCTTCTCTTATTTTCCTTCTTTTAGTCTAAATTTTCTTCTTTGTTTGTGTCCTCCATCACTACTCCACCCTTTGGAAATTTTCCTTTTCTCCCATCTTTGTGGTGGTTTCTCTTTACTTCATCCTTTGTGGTGACTTTTTTGTTTTTCAGGTATACCCTCTTTATCCTTACTCCTTATTTGAAAGCTCACATCTCCTCCATCTCCTATCTCTTTCCACATAGACTTTCTTACATTTCTCTCATCTCACATGTTCATCTTATTATCATTACGTTTCACAAATTTTTCACCATCCGTATTGTTCATCTCACCCAAAATTCAAAAAACCCAAGATCCACCCACTTTCCTTGCTGCTACCTCGACAACCCATTTCCATTTTGGATGGGTTAGTTTTAAGGTCTTTGTTGACTTCTTGGATCACTTGAATATACAGACTGTTTGTGATTTTTTTCACAAACAACATTCTCTACAGATCTCCTTCCATGGTTCTTTTTCTCATTGGTGTTCTCTTGGTCGCGGCGGCGGTGAAGCAGGTTGCGGCCTCCTTATGTTTACTATTGCTAGGGTTTTGATGTTTTGGATTTGTGTTGTATTGTGCCTAATTTTATTGTTGATTTTTAGGGCTTTTATCTTATTTGTAATTTTCTTTTATCCTTTGTATTTGGGATCCCATTTTACATTTGGATTAATGAAATTACCCATCTATTGATTAAAAAAAAGACAAATAAATTGAGTTGAGAATGATAAATGTTGATAATGTAAGTTTTTTTTTATTAATTTGATTATATAACATTCTATGTTTTTTAATTTATTATCCTTTTTTTAATTCATACCTATATTATTAACTAAGTTTTAATAACTTATATAACTATATATATATATATATATATATGAATGTACCTGCAAATCAATCTAGGCGCCTAACTATTATGCGGGACGATTTCTCATCTTCGAGCTCCAAGACGCCCCATAGGAGGACTATGTGGCTGCCGTTTTGAACAGTGTGAAGAAGTGCCATTAGAATGGGATGAAGGGATTATCCATCTTTTAATATCTGATAATAAAGATTTTTCAAATGTGTATTTAAAAGTATATTTGAAGAATTTTTGCTATTAATTATCTTATTTTAAATTGGGTTGTCCTTACATTACTCATAAAATGAACAAGTGAAAAAAAAAAGTTCTATAAGTGGGAATAATGTTTTCATAAAAAAGGAAAAAAAAAGCTACTATATAGAAATTAAAAGATTTAAAGGGTTTTAAAGTAATTATAATGGTGATTAAGGGGTTAGAAAGTTTCAAAAATATGATTAAGGGAGTTTTGAATAAATATTAATGTTATTAATGGTTAATCAATAGATAGCCGTAGGGTTTATCATTTTTATTGAGAAGTCTAGTAGCTCAGTGGTGTGTTGACAACAATATAGAGCAGCCCATCGAGTTGACAAACGGTAAGACATAACATAATAAACCTCAAGGGACATTTTGTGAAAATATAATAAATCTCAAGGAGTAAGACATAACATAATAAACCTCGAGGGACATTTAGTTTTCATGCAATTTAGTCGCATTTCGAATTATTTCAAGCATTATTTTAATCCAATTGTTTATTAGCTGACACATCATCAAAGTTTAATTTAATTTTTATTAATTTATTAACAATTATGTTATCACTCCAAAATTACAAAAATAATTAATTATTATAAATTAAATACACAAAATGAATTTGATTCAAAATTGTGGAAAACATAATTATTCTGAAATCAACAACCTTACTAAGTAAGAATTTAGTGAACACAAACGATAGTATAAAACCCTCTTCACTCCTTGTGGATGGCCTCCACCACCGAATTTGAGTTTCTCTAATTTTCTTCCTCTCTCTTGTTCATAGGTGCTCTCTCTCACCAATCAAATTAGAGATGGAAAATCAGTTTATGACGTCCAATCACTATGCTATTTTTGCCCTTAGATGACATTGAAAAAGTGTCGCCTGATTGTCAAAAAAAATGTTGTCTATGCGAGTGTCATCTATTTGAATAATATCAGACGACACTTTTTAACTATCGTTTAAAGTAACATCGGTTTTTTTTTTCAGAAAAATTGTCGTCTGTTGAAAAAAAAAATACTTAACCCAAAAAAACTGTCGTCTATTAAGCCATCAAATGACAGTTTTACTGAAAAATCGTCATCTAATGCACCATTAGACAACGATTTTTTAGTAAAACTGTTGTTTGAGACCTTAATAGACAACGCCTTATACGCATGAAAGTGTCGTCTGATGGTGCATCAGACGATGCTTTTTGAGTAAAAGTGTCGTCTGATGCATCATCAGACACCACTTTTTCAACAAAAACGTCGTTTATGTTAATGTACACATCCGTTTTTTTAATGAGATGTTGTGTGATATACTTTAAGTGACAGTTTTTTTATAATTAAGACAACAGTAATTCACTGTTACATGAAACTTTTTAATTTATTAGAAAATGACATTTGTGTGTCAATTCCACAGACACCTTTGGTCGATTCACATGTAAATCTTTTTCAATCAATAAAAAGATAAATATTTGTATGAAGCAAATACATGAAACATAATTCTTGCATTAAATCAACTAAAAACTAAAATGATGTTTAAATCCATTAGAAGACAATCATACTCTGTTTTAGTACCCTGCTAAGAAAATTTGATGACAAATTTATGACAATAATCACATCTCAAAATCCCAGGTACTCTCAACGGTTAATTTCAGCACATTTTGATGTCCTTGCTTTTCTTGTTCTTGTCGTCATTCTCCTGCATCTTGCGCTTCCTCTTCTTTTGGTTCTGTACCAAAAAAATTGCCATTAGAAAACACTCTAGATTAAATTGAATTTACTTTTAATGTGTGACTTACATTCCAAAGGAAAATCTAAAAAGAAAATAACTTGTCCAACCTTAAGAATCTAGCTAAACATCTTGCTCTTCTTGTTTTTGTCTGTTTACTGTTGTCATAAATTTTAGTTCGTCAACAATACAAAAATATTGCATTATTATCACGAGATAGTGTTAGAAATTACCTTTTGTATTTGCTTTCCAACAATAGCAGTAATGGTATCAGGCACACATGAATACAATAGACCTTATTATTTACACATTAATTTGATGATTGAAGTTATCCTCCATCTCTTCTATAGCAATAGCAAAAGAATATGCAAGGTATATCGCAGTCGGTGAAAATAGAAGCAGAAAACTGTAAAAAAAAAATCATGTTTCTACAAATTGAACCAATCAAAGACCAATTTGAAAATGAATATGAATACTCATTCTGAAATCCAACAAACCCATCTTCAATTGAAATCAAGGATGTGAGGAATACCTGTGAGATGAGAAGGAAGCCTAAGATTAGAATTGTTTGTTCTTTACCCTGAAGAAACAAAGCAACAATAAAGCCATCAATTAGTTGCTAAAAACTGAAGACGAAGGAAAATAAAAAACAATAAAAAAGCTGCATACAAATTTAGATACATATTGCTCACCACCCTCCACAAACCAAATAAAAAACAGCACATCAAAACCAATCATATAACAATATAGAGATTGAGATACATATGGCCGACAATTCATCTGCCTCAATGTTCCAGCTACGCCAATTACCCAAAAAAAAAAACAAGTGGAGGAGTGTCCATGAGTTGCTGTTAATCGGGGATTTTCCATTGTATTAAAGCTTGTTGTTAATCAAATATAAATCCAACTAACATGAATGGATTAAGGAAAAGTAAAACAATTAAGTGGTTGCGTAATCAAAAGCATTTCACGAAATAAGAGATCACAAATTAAGACAAAGTTTATATGTAATCAAACATAAGATCAACAAATTTTTGACAATAATTCCAAACATTGTGGATCAGTCGAGTACCTATGATGCAGAGGGCGATGAAGCTTTGAATGGATAAACTGCCAAACCAGAAAACCTTTAACAACAACATAAACATGAAAAGAATTATTAAATGACAATAAATAAACTGAAAGGTAAGGTTCACAACCTAAACCAAAAGTTTTGAAACCAAACCCACCTCCAACCAACAAAATGGACATGAACACACGACCAATAAGTACGAACAAAAATTAGCAAAACAGCATCATGACTAGTGTCATAAAGCAATCCCAATAATAATAATCCAAATTACATGACAGGAACAATAGTTACAAAACTAAAAAGAAAATTGAAAACTCCAAACTAAATAACAAAGATTGTGACAGGAACAATATCATATGAATTGTTGTGAAGGAAATCCGGTGGATGAATGCAGAGAGAATATGGAGAAGCAGGGAGAAGAAAATAAGACGTCTGATTATTTGAGATTAGAATTAGGGTTTACAAGCATTAATTATCCCTTATATATGGGAGAATAATTAATGAATACAAAAGGACAAAACTACCCCTAGCACATATTACATAAATAGACATAACCATTAAACTATTTACAACACTCCCCCTTGGATATTTCATGTAATGGTACTGATTGGCTACGCACATATATGTTGCCTCGTTAAAACCTTGCCAGGTAACAAAAACCCTATGGGACAAAAATAACCCTGGTCGAAGGAAAAAGAGTGCAACGTGCGTATACGTGATCACATCGGAATCTTCTGAGGTAGCTGATGTCCTCTCTTCTAGAATACGGGTAGATAATCCGTCTTTAAGATCAAATGCATCAGTGTTGCTCCACCAAAACCTTACCCGGTAAACCCAGTGGGACAAACCCGTGGTTGAAGGGAAAAGATGTGCAAATGCATATGAGTCAAATCGTAGCATCTTCAGGATGCATTGTTAGCGGGGTGATCATACCAAAATGTGCCTCATTAAAACCTAGCCAGGTAACAAAACACAATGGGACAAAATAACCCTAGTCGTAGGACAAAAGAGTACACGATGATCATGTGAATATACTTCAGGATACTTGGTATACTTCAGGATACTCCCCCTGATATTGACTCCCCCTGAAAACTATAGATTAGGTAGATCAACCAATCTACGTAAACCAATACCTCGCACATGCTGCTGGAATGTGGCCTTTGGTAATGACTTGGTGAACAAGTCCGCATGGTTATCTTGGGATCGTATTGGCTTGATCTCAATCTTCTGATGTTCTTGCTGTTGCTGGTTAAAGAAGAACATTGGTGCAATATGCTTGGTGTTGTCTCCCTTAATGAAACCGGTCTTCATCTGCTCTATGCAGGCAGCATTATCTTCGTAGATAACTGTCGGTTCATTACGGGTGGAATTCAGTCCACATGTACTTCGAATATGCCCCGTAATAGCTCTTAGCCATATGCATTCACGAACTGCTTCGTGCAGGGCCAAAATCTCGGCATGATTCGAAGACGTAGCAACAAGGGTCTGTTTTGTAGACCTCCAAGATATCGTTGTGTTCCCAATGGTAAAGACATAACCGGATTGGGAACGTGCCTTATGTGGGTCTGATAGGTAACCTGCATCAGCATACCCAACGAGGCGTGCATCATTTCGAGGTCCAAGGGGGGTTGATTCATTCCTCGATGCATAGGGATAGAATAAGCCCATATCCGCTTGTACCTCTAAGGTATCGGAAGATATCTTTTATGCCATTCCAGTGGCGGCGTGTTGGCGCAGAGCTAAATCTAGCTAGCAAGTTCACAGCGAATGAGATGTCTGGTCTAGTGCATTGAGCCAAGTACAACAGTGCGCCTATTGCACTTAGATATGGCACTTCTGGTGTTAATATCTCTTCGTTGTCATCTGCTGGACGAAACGGGTCCTTTTTAGGATCTAGACTCCGGACGATCATGGGCGTGCTTGAAGGTTTTGCTTTATCCTCATTAAAGCGTCTCAACATCTTCTGGATGTAATTCGATTGATGGACCAAAATTACATCTGCACGGTGCTCGAGCTCCAGGCCGAGACAGAAGTGTGTTCTCCCAAGATCCTTCATTTCAAATTCTAACTTCAGGTGCTTAGCGGTTTCTTGGATCTCTTCAGGAGTACCAATCAGATTCATGTCATCGACATAAACTGCCACTATAGCGAACCCGAAACTTGTCTTCTTAATAAACACGCATGGGCATAATTCATTATTCACATATCCCAATCTGATCAAATATTCACTTAGACGGTTATACCACATCCGTCCGGATTGTTTCAATCCGTAGAGTGAACGCCTCAAACGAATGGAGAGCGTGTTCCGGGGTCTAGAACTATTTGAATCAGATAGCTTAAGTCCTTCAGGAACTTTCATATATATCTCTGTATCTAGATCCCCATAGAGATAAGCTGTTACCACATCCAAAAGCTGCATACTCAGTTTTTCGGAAACTACCAAACTGATAAGGTAGCGGAACGTTATAATGTCCATTACGGGAGAGTATGTCTCCTCGTAATCAATCCCAGGGCGTTGAGAAAATCCTTGCGCCACTAGACGAGCTTTGTATCTCACAATCTCGTTTTTCTCATTACGCTTCCTTACAAATACCCATTTAAAGCCTACAGGTTTAACATGGGGAGGTGTGGGAGCTACAGGTTCAAACACCTTTCTTTTTGTCAAGGAATCAAGTTCGACCTGGATTGCTTCTTTCCATTTTGGCCAGTCTTCTCTACGTTGGCATTCATCAATGGAGCGAGGTTCGATATCATCACTAGTTATTATTTCAGTAGCTACTTCGAATACAAATATATCATCGATGATAATATCATTCCGATTCCATATCTCATTTAAGCATGCATAGTTTACCGAGATCTCTCTATTCTCGGGAATGGGTTCAGACGTTGAGGCGTCCCCCAATGTCGTCTCTTCTAAGACAAACCCATAATTCGGAATTATCTCATGAGATGGATCGGATGATATAGTGATATCTAAGGGATTCAATTGTGCCAAATTTGTCCTCTTCCGGGGATAAGAATCCTTCGAACCTATTGGTCTACCTCGCTTCTGGGCAGGGACATATGACTGGTTAGCCGCCATGGCCGTACTTTGTCCATCTGGGACGACCCGTCCATCTGGGACGGCGCGTCCTACGGGGACGTCTATCCTTGCAGGCACGTTTGCAGCAGGTATATGTGATCTCGTCACTTTAGCTAGATCAGAGAAAGCGTCTGGCATATTATTAGCTACACTCTGTAGATCTAGAATTCTCCGCACTTCATTCTCACTTTGTGCGGTTCGGGGATCAAGATGAGACATAGTGGAGACAGTCCACGTCAATTCACGTCGTTCTTCAGAAACGTTAGCGTTCTTATCTCCCCCTAACGGCGGGAAGACTGTCTCATCGAAGTGACAATCCGCAAAACGAGCGGTAAAGAGATCGCCTGTCAAGGGCTCTAAATAACGTATAATGGAGGGGGATTCATAGCCGACATATATGCCCCTCCGGCGTTGAGGTCCCATTTTTGTACGTTGTGGCGGCGCAATTGGCACGTAAACGGCGCACCCAAACACGCGTAAGTGCGAAGCATCAGGTTCGTACCCAGTTACCAGCTGTAACGCGGAATAGGGTTGGGTGGCAGTGGGCCTCAACCGGACCAACATAGCTGCATGCAAAATTGCATAGCCCCACGCAGAAATTGGTAGCTTGGTGCGCATAACCAAAGTCCGTGCAATCATTTGTAAACGTTTAATGAATGCTTCTGCGAGACCATTCTGGGTGTGAACATGTGCAACTGGATGTTCAACATCAATCCCAAGGGACATGCAATAATCATCGAAAGATTTCGATGTAAACTCCCCAGCATTATCAAGTCTAATGGACTTTATGGGATAATCCGAATGGTGGGCCCTTAATTTAATGATTTGGGCAAGGAGTTTAGCGAACGCAGCATTGCGTGTGGACAATAGGGTCACGTGTGACCACCTCGTCGATGCATCAACCAAAACCATGAAATATTTAAATGGTCCACATGGTGGTTGGATGGGTCCACAAATATCCCCTTGTATTCTGTACAAGAAGGGGACAGAGACTTTATCGATCTTTGCATATGATGGTCTAGTGTTCAATTTTCCCATTGAGCAAGCTTGGCATAGTGTGTTACTAAACACTAGGTCCTTATTTGTAAGGGGATGCCCGTGTGATGTATTGAGGATACGGCGCATCATACCTTGACCGGGGTGTCCCAATCGGTCATGCCATAATAAGTAGTTGCTGGGGTCAAGTAGCTTCCGGCTAGCCATGTGATTTGCCTCGATGGTTCTAATAGTGGTCATGTAGAGGCCACTACTGAGGCATTTCAATTTCTCCAATGTACGCTTCCGGCCATACAAATTGGATGTTATGCAAAGATATTCCACATTCTTTTCTTTTGTGGTTTCAACATGATAATTATTAGCTCGAATATCCTTAAAACTCAATAACGTTCTGCTGGAACGTGGGGAGTATAAGGCTTCATCAATGGTAAATTCGGTACCATTGGACAACATAAATTGGGCTCTTCCGGAGCCTTCAATCAAGTTCGATTTGCCAGAAATAGTTAAGACCGGGGTGTGGTTAGGCATTAAGTTTGTGAAAAATATCCTATCACGGAGGATAGTGTGCGTAGTAGCACTGTCGGCTAGACAACAAACTTCACCATTTGACATGCCTAACCAGCAATATAACTAAAGTAATCAACAATCACATGTATTAAAAAAAATGAATAAATAGATTGAATAATATTCGAGCAAATAATAAAGTAAGTCCAAAAGAAAATGAATCACCAAACAATATCCAGAAAAGTAATGGAAGAAATAAAAAAAACAATATGCATAAAAAAACGGCACAAATGCCGATCATATCCATGGGTATATAAATAACTCAATCCTCATTATGTCCAGCTGTAGTCTGGAAATCGGCAATGGCAAGGGTGGTATCAGCAGGGACTGGTCCTACAGCAAAATTAGCCTCTCGAGTATCACGTCTAGCATGGTACTGGGCAATAGTTTGTGCTGATGCACGACATGTGCGGGACCAGTGATCACGACCTCCACATTTATAGCATAGGTCCGGTGGGTTTTGATTCTGGTGGCGACGGGCCGGACTAGGGTTTCTCTCATATTGAGCACGCGGACCAGGATTCGCGTGATATCCACCACGTGGGCCTAGCCCACGGTTACCATGGCCACGTGGGGCATGGTAATCTTGGGCTCCATCATAGGGGTGTCCACCACGTCGATTACCACGACCACGAGGGGCATGGTAACCGTGGACCCGGTCATAGGGGTGTGCACCATGTGTTGGACGATTACGTCCTCCACCTCTACCACGTCCCCTATTTCTCCCCCCACGGTTGGCATCACGAGGTGCAACAGCGTTTGCTTCAGGCAAAGGTGTTGCACTAGTGCCCACAGGTCGGGATTGATCATTCTTCATTAGTAAAATGTTGTTCTTTTCAGCGAGCAACAAAGTAGTGATCAATTCTGCGAACCTGGTAAACTTCCGCTCTCGGTATTGTTGCTGCAGGACAATACACGAGGCCGGAAATGTGGAGAAAGTCTTCTCAAGTAGGTCAGTTTCAGTGAGTTCCTCCCCACAATACTTGAGAAGAGACCGGATACGGCATATCTCAGAGTTATATTCGTTTACAGATTTGAAATCCTGAAAACGAATATTATGCCAGTCATGTCTTGCTTCAGGCAAGAATATATCATATGAATTGAAAATTTGAAAAAGAAAATAGTTACATTTTCAAAATGTATATCAGTTTTCACAACAGAGAATAATGTAATCAAGAACTCTTACCTCAGAGGGTTAGCCAGCAATCTCTGTGCAATAGCTACAAAACTAGTCTCTTGATTTGACATAAACCATGCAAGAGATGACACACTGCAAGATTAACAGAATAGTTTACTAGGAGCAACACACAAACGAGCAAAAAAGAAAAAAAAAACATATGAACTCTGAATTTACTAGGAGCACTAGAAATTATGCTATACAGTAACAACACTGTGATTACCTGACAGTGAAGATATGCTCCCTTAGTCCAAGTATTGGTGGATATCTTATTGAAGAATAAGCTGCTATTGCAGGGGATAGTGATCATGCTGCAGTGCAGCAGATCTAAAACTTTTCTAAAGGTGTTGGACACCTGTAAAGTGTCTAGAAGAATTCAGAGAATGATAGCTGTAAATTAGTTACAGTCGTGAGTGAGTGTGTGTGTGTGTGTGTGTGTGTGTGTGTGTGTGTGTGTGTGTGTGTGTGTGTGTGTGTGTGTGTGTGTGTGTGTGTGTGTGTGTGTGTGTGTGTGTGTGTGTGTGTGTGTGTGTGTGTGTGTGTGTGTGTGTGTGTGTGTGTGTGTGTGTGTGTGTGTGTGTGAGTGTCTTAGGGAGCAAGAAAAGTCATGTAGTGTGTGTGATTAGTGAGGCAATCAATTCCAACCGTGAGATATTAAAAAGGGAATGTAAGTAAGGTAAAATCATCACAAGAATCAATTAACAAAATGTGTGTGATTCTCTGAAAAACTAAAAACATAGAAAGCACTAAAAGATTACTCAAAATCTCTCTTGTGCATTTTGACAAACACTTGGTGTTCATCAGCACTTTTCTTCCTCATTGTAATCGATTCAAATTGCATTTCAATCCTAATACAAACACAAACATACACAATCCTAAACTAGCCTAATCCAATCATTTTCAGCTACAAGAGAAGGTTTGAAGATTACCTAATTGTATTCTCTTCATCTTCAAGTTTCTGAAACCAACTTGATCATCTCTCTGCCCAACCTTATGAAACCAATATGGTATCAGAGCAGTTCGATTCATGATCTGAGAGCACTGGGGTGTGTTGTAACGACCCGTCCCGAATTCCGGGATTAGTTTAGTGACTAATCTCGATTAGTGAGGTTGAACGGTGCTTAGTAGGGCGGAATCGGACAAATTGTGCAAAATGACCGTTTTGCCCCTGGTCGTGGGAAAAATGTTGACTTTTTGTAACACCCCGGACATTCGGGGACTTTAATATTTCAATTTAATGTGTGAATTGACGCTTTTACCCTTGTGATTGGTATGGCCAAATGGTTGACTTTTTGATTGATGAGTTAAATGGACTTTGACCAGTGACCGTGACGTAGTACGGGACGTCACGAGTTCATAGACAGGTGGCACGTCCATTTCGGACGATCAGGGAAAAAGTTATGACTATCGGAAGTTCAGGGGCATTACCGTAAGTTGGACTTCACGGGCGAAAATGTTGACTTTTCGTTTAACAATTAAGTTTCACACGACTCCAGGACCGTTGGGTAGGTCTCGACGTCCTGAGTCCGTAGACAGGCGGCACGCAACAATCGGACTTCGTATGGCTGAGTTACGGGCCTAGGAAGTGAAGGGCATTTTGGTAATTTCTGAACTAGGGGCATTTTGGTCATTTCACCCATGGTCACTGTAGCAACCGCGGGGGAACAATTGCTGCACCACCGTGTACGGTGGTTCTGAGTCTCAATTGTTAAATCAGTGTGTGAGTTGGAAAGTTGGGATTGTTTAAAGCCTTATAAACATCAGAACGTGGCTGATCATGGACACCATTTGTTAATTCAAGATTCGAACTTTTGCGGGAAACATTTCTCAGTGGACAGTGAGGCTTCCACGAGCTGTTGGCTGGCAAGGATTGTTTAAACTGAGTGGGATTTAAGTGTGCTTCACTCTGTTGCAGTGAGGGCTGAGAATTGGAGAGGAAAACCAGAGAATTCAGTTTCTGGAAAATTGAAGGGAATTTCGGAGTTTAATTTATGGTGCTTGATGGACCAAACCAAGGCCTGGTTTAGTCTTCTGGGAGTATTTGGAACTCAACCACATCGAAATTTAAGGCTAACAGTCACGGTTGAGCTAGGACGGAGGCTGCTGTTTTCAGGGAAGTTGCAGAGCTTGGGACGCCAACCTACAGGTACTTTCAGACACAATTGATTGTTCATTTTGGTTCGTTTTGATCCTGTTATGCTTCCTGTGAAGTTAATTGGACAATGGGTTTGAAACCAGGAAGTTCTGGTGATTGACCCGATTGGTTGATCGCGGGTCGATGGGTCGTTTGGGGATGTGTCGAGGTTGATTTTTGTCACAGAACCTAAATTGGATAGTTAATGAACATGTTAGGATCAAATTGGATTGAAATCGAGTAGGAATTGATGGGTATTCAACCGGGTCAAGCCGCGGGTGGCAGACCCGTATTACAGACAAACGGGTGAAGGAGGTGACACTGTAGCTACAGTGTCAGGCGCGTGACTTTCACGCGCAGCCACTTTGGGCGGCGCGTGAGGGCGCGTTGGACCTTATCTCCGATCACGATCAACATGAATTTTGTTCCTCTCATCATTCTGAACATTTTTGGTGATTTAACCATGTTGATCTGAGATAAGCTTTGATGGGTCAGTTTAGGGCCGGTTGCCTCGGGAAACGTGTTGTACGGTTTCCCCGGGCAGGTTTCTATTTCGGACTTTGTGGTTAAACGTTTAAGACTTGTAGTGACCCTTACATGTGATTTGAACTGACAGGAATTGTACGATAATCTCGGTACAGGTCCGTACGCGCAGATTCGCAGCGGAATCGTACAGTGAGTGGGCCCGTTTTCATTAAACCCTTGCATGCTTAAATGTTTTCTGATTTACTTATATATTCACATGCTGGAATCTATAAATGGTTTTGATGATATTGAGATTTCGGTTATGGCACGTTTCACGGTATTTGGGCATGAGACCCGTGTGATGAAACGTAACAATCGGTTCAGATTTTACCTATGTATACATATATGTTGCATGTGGATATCAATAAAATGTATTTGGTGCTGCACTGTATAGATCCTTCCATATTATATTGTATCCTCCGGATGAGGTACCCCGGAGAGGTCACGGACGTCTAGAACGTCCAGCGTCTATGACGCTAAGCATCGGGGATGCTGTAACCGAACAGGGTTCGGGGATTTAACTCGGAATTGAGACCCGAGTGGCACGCGTAGCCTTGTGATTGTGACCTTATTGGACGTCAGGGACGTCAGACATCAGGGATGTCGGATTGGAGTGTATAGTGCAGTGGCTAAAATTATGGTTATGGTTTTATTACATGCCTTATGATTCATATTATATTATTTATGATTTTAAAGGATGCTGCATGCATGTTTGGAAAACGGAGGGGTAAATTATATGTTTTACTTTTCAAATGATTTTATAAACTTGAGTTCGGTCCACTCACCCTTAATGTTTTTGGTAACCCCTCCAGGTCGTGATACTGAGGTAGAGGAGGAACCTGAGGCTGAGGCATAGATCTACTTCTGCGTACCTGAACCCCTGCTGGGTGGTTTACCCGCAGGTTTATGTTAGAGTCGTGCTCGCAACTTGTAATTTTGGATTTCATCCCTTGTCTGACATCTGTTTAATTCGGATTTGTTGTATGACTTAAATTTGATTATTTATGCATTTGATGTTTTGAGGTTAAAATTGGTATGAATTAGTGGGTGTCAGACGGGAGCAGGGCACGTCCCCTTGTGGTCCCTGTGGGATCGGGGCGGGTCCTGTCACTTTTTGATCGGGGGGTCAAACGGACTTTGACCGATGACCGTGACGTAGTTCGGGACGTCACGAGTTCATAGACAGGTGGCACGTTCGATTCCGACATTCGTAGAGAAAGTTATGATGTTCGGAAGTTGAGGGGTATTTTGGTAATTTGGCTTATTAGGGGCCAAATGTTGACTTTTTGACCGGGAGGTCCGATGGACGAGGGCCAAGGACCGTTACGTAGGTATCGTCGATACGAATCCAATGACATGCGGCATGCCGAAATCGGAGATTCGACGACGACGTTATGGTCAAGGAAACGAACTAACGAACCGAGGCTCAGATTAAAATAATAATATAATAATGAATAGTGATCGTTGACTGTGCACATCCGGATGAGTGACAAGTGTCACCCATCCCTTGTTTCCAGCTCCATGTTTCCCTCCCAACACCATCATTACAACATCATCATTCCTTCACCATCTTTTCCCCATTTTCTTCTTCTTTGTTTCGACCCGTGGACCTTCAAAAATCAGTGTGGGAGAACTGGGAGAATTGGCTCCCTCTCTCTGCCGTTCCTGAGAGAAAACTGAGAGACTAAGATGATTGAATTAACGGGGAAACACGAGGGGTTGTGAGAGTGCTGAATTTGGGATTTTGGATTTCGGGAAAATTGGGGGGAAAATTCGAAATGGAAGAATTAGGCCGTGAGGATCGAATTGGAGATTACCTTCAGCTTTCTGGGAGTTCCACGATCAGAATCGTCAAAAGAACGAAGGGAATTGGTGCTGTTTTGGCTCTGATCACACTTGGTGACAGAGGAGGAAAATCGAGTTTGAGTCGTGGAGTTGGAGGCTTCGATGGACGGAATTGAGGTGGGGAAACTACTTCTCATGATCCCACGATGCTTCTGGGTTCATCAATTGAAAGAAAACGGTTGTGGTTGAAGAAGCTCCATGGTTGCACAGTGGACGGCTATCGAGCTTGAGTCGTGACGATTGGGCACTGGATTGAAGCAATTGAGTTGGGGGAAATGCTTAATGGAGTTCACTGATGCTTCTAGTTGAATCAATTTATTGAAATCGATCGAAATTGAAGGGATTCCATGAACGAACAGTAACCTGGGTGTTCTTCGTGTTCATCGTGGAATCGATGGAATCTGGGTAAGTGTTCGTGTAATTGAGTTTACAGAACTTAGATTAGACTTAAAACGAAACTAACTGAATGCTCAATTGAAGGAATTAAGGCTGAATTGATGGACATTGAACCGGGTTGTATCGCGGGTAAATTGGACCCGTTTACCAGAGATACGGGTTGGGCTGGTGACACTGTAGCAGGCGCGTGAGTTTCACGCGCAGCCACTCACGGCAGCGCGTGACGGCGCGTGGGCACGAATCTCGAGGTGAGGTCAACATGACTTCTGTCCTATTTAATGTAACGGACATTTTGGAATTGGTTTCGTGTCGATCGGACACCGTCTCGATATTGTTTGGGATGTCCGAAGGTTTTTAATTAAATTTAAAAATAGTTAAAAATTCGGGAAAATTACGGGACTTTGATAGGATGTTAATGTGAAGGTTAGTAACCCTCTAATGTGATTTGGACAGGATTGGGAGTCCCGGTGATAGTGGTGTGGCCCGGGAGGGCCGGTGGCACGCGTATCGAGGCATACCGTTAAAACGGTCTGTGAGTGGACTTTGGTTTTATAAATCCTATGCATGCTTAAATGTGTTATATGGTTTATATACATGATTTCTATGATGGTATTTGTGAGTATTGATTTCGGGTATGTTGCACGTATTTCGAGGTGTTTTCCGTATTTCACGTGTATCGGGATTAACGGTTTATTTGTGGTTTTGCGTGCTTGTGGTTAAATAAATAATATGATAAAACAGTTTTTATATTGGAAAGACGAACTCGGGCTTGAGGCCCACTTGTTTTGGAAATCTCGGACTTGGAGTCCATTTGAGTACGTAATCGGGCTGCGGGCCCAGTTGGTTTATAAATCGGGTCGTGGGCTCAGTGGTTCATAAAGTCGGGCATGAGGCCCAGTTGGATTAAAATGATGATTTCGGGTCAGGGGCCCTATATTTAATAAATGTGATTTCGGGTCAGGGACCCTAAATGGAAATGTGTTGTTTTATGGAAATTCGGGCAGGGCCCATTGTGATGTTGTGAAATGAATAATAAAAACTGTTTTCCATATACCATCTTGATACAAGGATATATGATGGTCTCCTCCAGATGTCTAGGACACTGGGGAAGTCACGGTGCATTGCCTGCGAAGGGTCACCATACGGAGCAGCCGGACCGTATGATGATTCAGGAGCAGGATTGTTATGATTGACGTCTGGGACGTCAGACATCAGGGATGTCAGATATATGGACCCGGAGAGACCCCGGGCAGCATGCGTAGCTTATAAAACAGTGAGATATGACGTCAGGGACGTCTAGCATCAGGGATGCTGGTGATGGTAATGGTAAAATACGAATTAATGAAATGGCTTTCCGGGTGGATTTGTGATTATATGATTTTAATGGATTAATGTTCATTTATGGTTTTGGGTGGTGACCCACATGGTTGTTTATGTATGGTTGTGGTATTCCACTGTTTTGGGCTGAGTTCCCACACTTGGTTTTTGGTTAACGGTTTTTGGGCTAAGGCCCTAATGGCTTGGTTGAGCAAACGTTTTGGTTACTGGTTTTCGTGGCATGCATACGTTTTTATTGGAGGGCATAAATGTCTTATAAATGTATTTGATAAACTTATTGGTTTTGTCCACTCACAGCTTTTGGTTTTAATGCCCGTCAGGTTGATTAGGGATGCGATTGCAGCAGAGACTAGGACATTGCACACCTCCTCCATCAATCCTTGCGCACTCTGGATGCCCCATTGGGCAGTGGCTCTTGGTTATCCCTTGTCTGACACCTCTTGTTGGACGGGAGCAGGGCACATTCCACGGTAATCCCGGGGGGATTGGGATGGGTCCTGTCATGTGTACTGTGAAGGAGTTGTGTACCTGAAATGGCAGGAACAGGAGGTAGTTAGCTTCGAGCTCCTATATTTGATGGAAGCAATTATGAATTCTGGAGTATTAAGATGAGAACCTTACTTAAAGCACAAGATCTGTGGGAATTCGTGGACAAAGGCCTGAACACGGATCCAAGGGGTGCTGATGGAGCTGTAGTTGTACCAACACGTGCAGATTACATCAGAGATGCAAGAGCATTGGGGTTCATTCAAACATATGTGGTGGACACAATCTTCTCCAAGATAGAAAATGAGGAAAGTTCAAAATCTGCCTGGGATTTATTGAAAAGAGAATTCTGAGGAGATCAAAAAGTGAGGTCAGTCAAATTGCAAGGTTTGAGAAGGGATTTTGAGTACATAAGAATGAAAGATGATGAGACTCTAAGTACATACTTGTCTAGGTTGTATACTGTTGTAGATCAAATGAGATCATATGGTGAAGTAATAAAATAATCAAGAATGGGACAGAAAATTCTCATTAGTCTAACTAAACCATATGATCCTATTGTTACAATCCTAGAAGAAACTAAGGATCTAGATGAAGTAAATGTACAAGAGTTAATTGCATCAATCAAGGCTTATGATAAGAGATTAGAAATTCACTCTGAAAACTCTCTAGAAAAGGCATTTTCTAGCATGCATACTGGAACCTCTTCAAATTCAAACAAGCCTAAGAAGTTTTCTAGAGAAGGATTCTAGCCTTAGAACAAGAAACCTGAGTTCTATTCTAAGGAAGGGAACACTGGACTTGAGAAAACTGAAAGCAGACCTGAGAATGATCCTAAACCAACCTGTAAAATCTGCTCAAAGAAGCACTATGGCAACTACTGGTTTAAGACCGGGAGAGTGTCAATACTGCTCAACATGCAGAAGATGATGGGACTTTGTTCTATGCATGTCACACGGCCACAACCTCAAGGAATCTAGAAACTTGGTATCTTGAGAGTGGTTGTAGCAATCATATGACTTCAAATGAGTCATCTCTGATAAATCTGGACAGAAATTTGAAGTGCAGGGTGAAAATGGGCACATGAGAGCTAGTAGAGGCCAAGGGAAAAGGGACTCTAGTCATTAAAACTCAGAATGGAGACAAGATGATTAAGGAAGTTATGCTTGTACCTAGCCTAGATGAGAATCTGCTGAGTGTAGGGCAAATGGTAGAGCATGGATACAACCTTGTATTTGAAGGCAGACAAGCCACAATTTATGACCAGAGACAAAAGATTGTCTGTGTTGCCATGACAGGGAACAGGTGCTTCCTATTGTCCCTTCAAGAAATCCTTCATGTGGCAAAGGTTGCAATTGAGGAAGGCAGTACCTGGCTATGGCACAGACGTTTTGGTCACCTAAACCAGCCAAGTTTAAACTCTTTAGTCAGTGAAGATATGGTAATTGGACTGCCAGGATTATCTAAGAATGAGGGAGTATGTGAAGGCTGTGTTATGAGAAAGCAACATGTTGAAACATTTGGCAGAGACAAAGGCTGGAGGTCAACTACGTTGCTAGAACTAATTCACACTGATGTGTGTAGCCCTATGCAAACATAAACTTTCAGCGGAAATGTAACGACCCGAACCGAGAATAATAATATTTTAATGTAAAAAGACTATTTTGCCCCTGAAGGGGGGAAACTTTGACTTTTGACCCGGGAAATAATTTGGACTTTAACCCATGACTATGACGTAGGTCGGGACGTCACGAATCCGTAGACAGGCGGCACGCCGAAATCGGAGTTCGTATGAGGAAGTTATGGTCAAGGAAGTGTTTTAGCGGAATTTACGAACCGAGAACAACGGAATAAAATATTAGTTTCTTATGGGAATCCGTGCAAATTCAGATTTGAATTAAAATAAGCGGATGAGTGACAAGTGTCACTCATCCAAGTCCATACTATTCCAATAAAGCAACATTACACTATTCCCTCATTTTATAATCATTTATTTTCCCTCCATTTAACCCCAGCCGTTGGATCCCTGCCCAAATGAATCCCAGCCCTTCATCCTATCTGCTTTTTCTTCTTCATGCACGATCATCCTCCCTGTTTTCTCACAAACACACACATCCATCCCCCCTAACCCTTGCATCTTCTTCCCATTTTCTCTCAACCCAAACACACAAACCAGCCGCCCTCACACCACTAGATGACCACCAACAGCACCACCATCATCTGATCATCATCACCGTGCGTCACCGGCAACCACCACCCATGTCCCTGCTCTGAAAATCCCGTGCAAAACACAGACCCGAAACACTAAGGAATCGGGTCCAAGAAGCAAACCGCGACATCCACACCACCTCGACGCAAGGGAAGCTCCAGTCTACACCGTGAGGACCCCAGGAGCATAACTGGGCGATGGCGAAGGCTGCGGCGGCGACACGGCGGCGGTAAGGCCGAAAATCCGAGAACCCGTTTTTACTCCCCTGTTTCGAACCAACCTGTTTTAATGCCTAGAAATCGATCTATTGTTTATGGACATGTCCTAGGGCTAGAGACGAGCTGTTTGGGACTGTCTTGGACGACTGAGACGGCGTGGATCGCCGGAGACGATGACCGGATTCCTGGCCGTGAAGTTCAACAAGGACTGGTGAGTTTCTTCTCGTTTTCTTTCGGTTTTGAGGTTGTAGAACCATAGAACAGACCGAGACGACCCTATAGGGATGAACCCCGTCGAAAATGGTGGTCGGAATTGTATGGTGGAATCGGGTCAAGCCGTGGGTCGACGGCGACCCGGTTCCAGTCAAACGGGCTGACCCGGTACTGTAGCATGATGACGTCATCATGCTGACGTCACTTCTGACATCATGATGACGTCATCCTGTCAGATGTTGTCAGACCAGAGACCAATCAGAACATTCCACGTGTCACCTGACAAGTGTTAGTGATGACGTCATGCTGACGTCAGCATGACGTCACTACTGACGTCAGCAGTACTGTAGCAGCGTTGACCCACGCGTTGACCAGGCGCGTGGGGGCGCGTGTGAACAGTGATTTTGGTGGGGCCTGTACCATTTTCAAGGTTTCGACGATACGGATCCAATGGAGGTGGTTTCGTGTCGATCGGAGATCGTTTTATTAGTCAAAATGGGGTTTGAAGCACCGGGAATAGTGCCCGGGATGCGATTTTGAGGCGGATCTGTTCTAGGGTCTTGGTATTGATGTTATAGAGTCCTTAAGTAACCCTCAGGTATAAAAATACAGGTTTTAGAGATCGTTGAGCAGCAAGGACCGAGTGTGAGTGCGCTGTTTGATTTATAAATGGCTTGCATGCATAAATTGTTTTACTATTTCCACTTATGATTTCGATGAGTCTTATATGAACTGTGTATATATGCTATTACAATGTTTTGGGCATGAGACCCGTCTGGATTATATGTGGATTTTGTTTGGGATGTTCGGGGGGGCGTAGGGTAAACTATAGTGTTATTGTACTGTACTTTCCTACCTGTGTATATTGTCTCCTCCAGGGAGGGTCGTTGGCCTGGGTGGACCCTGGAGTAGTCACGGGGCCCTGACTGAGTGGAGTTGACCCCCGTTGGGCTGCTTACTCTCAGGAAGGCATGTTCATATACCTCGGGCAGTGACCGGGATACCGGAAGCTGATGTACCTAGAAAGTCTCGGGTGTGAGACCCTGAGTGGCAACGCGTAGCCTTAGAACCGTGACATCATTTGGGTTGCGTTTTACAGTGCACTGATATGTTAGTTTCTCCTTTCGATTATTATTGTGGTTTTATGGTTATGATTTCATTATAATATTATATTTTCACTGCATGCAAGATTTGGAAAACGGAGGGGTAAAACCTTATGATTAGTTATTTATAAATTGATTTATAAACTGTTATTTTTGGCCCACTCACCCTTGTTTTACTGACCCCTCCAGACCCTGACACGGAAATAGAGGAGGAGGACCCGGAGGAGAAGGCAGAGGTTTAGTTTGCTTAGCTGTGCACCTGTACACCCACTTGTGGGTAGGTTGAGCACCGAATAAATGTACTCTGACTATTGTGCTCACGTGTTGTATTTTACTTTCCCTTATCTGACAGTATCGCTTTAAACACTGTTGTAGTACGTTATCTATCTATTTAAGTATTCGGTTTTTATTTAAAGGGTAAGTTTGGTATGTTTAGAGTCATTGTCAGACGGGAGCAGGGCACGTCCCCGGGTGGTCCCAGTGGGATTGGGACGGGTCCTGTCAGGAAACAAGTACTTCCTAACCTTTATTGACGACTACTCTAGAATGTGCTGGGTTTACTTTCTCAGACACAAATCTGGTGTGTTCAATGCTTTTAAGAAATTCAAAGCTATGATTGAACTTTAAAAATGCTGCAAGATAGTCAAAGTTAGAAGTGACAGAGGTGGGGAATACACCTCACATGAGTTTCTAAACTACTGTGAAAACCTGGGGATTCAGAGGCAGATTACAGTTGCTTACTCTCCACAATAGAATGGAGTTGCAGAGAGGAAAAATAGGACAATTGTGGAGATGCCTAAAGCTATGTTGCATGATAAGAAGATGCCCTATGTTTTCTAGGCAGAAGCTATAAACACGACAGTTTTTCTACTTAATAGATGTCCTACTCAGGCCATCAAAAGGAAAACACCTTTTGAGGTATACAATGGAAGGAAACCAGGTGTGAAGCATTTGAGAATATTTGGTTCAATCTGCTACTTTCATATTCCTAATCAACTTAGATAAAAATTGGATGCATCAGTTGAAAAATGAGTCTTTGTGGGATATGGGAGTTGTGAAAAAGGGTACAGGATCTATTGTCTAAAAACTAAGAAAATTGTTGTATCAAGGTCTGTGACTTTCAGTGAGAAATCTATGTGGAACTGGGAAGCAAAAGAAGAGTCAAGTGCTCTGTTTCCCTCTGAAGTTCCTACTGAAGTTGACACTGAAGTCACTACAGCAGACAATGAACACCTAGAAACAGATCAAGAAGTGCAAGACAATCAGGTGAATTCTGAAAGTGAGCCTGATTCTGAACCTAGCAATACTCCTATCAAGCTAAGAAGTTTGATTGATGTTTATGCTAGATGTAGTGTGGCCATTGTGGAACCTAAAAGCTATGTGGAAGCAGCCAAAGATAAAGCATGGCAGAAAGCAATGAAAGCTGAGCTGGAGATGATAGAAAAGAATGACACATGGAGTCTTGTCCCAAGACCATCTGAGAAACCTATTGTTGGTGATGGATCTACAAGACTAAACTAAACTTAGATGGGTCAAGTCAGAAGTTGAAAGCTAGATTGGTGGCTAAAGGGTACACACAGAAACCAGGAGTCGATTTCAATGAAACCTTTACACCTGTTGCAAGGTTAGATACCATTAGAACTCTGATTGCTCTAGCAGCACAAAGAGAGTGGAAGTTATTTTAGTTGGATGTCAAATCAGCCTTCTCGAATGGTGTTTTGGAGGAAGAGGTTTATGTGGATCAATATGAGGGGTTTGAGTTAAAAGGTCAAGAAGGTAAGGTCTACAAACTGAACAAGGCCCTCTATGGTCTAAAATAGACACCAAGGGCCTGGTATGGTGAAATTAACTCATACCTGCTCAACTGTGGTTTCTAGAGAAGTCTAAGTGAAGCTACACTCTATTTGAAGGTCAAGAAAGATGAGGGGACTTTGATAGTATCAATTTATGTGGATGATATCATCTACATAGGAGATAGTGAGAGTATGATGAAGGATTTTAAGCAGGAGATGATGGAAAGGTATGAAATGACTGATCTTGGTTTACTGCACCATTTCTTAGGCATGGGAATCCTGCAAACTACCTCTGGTATCTACCAGCATAAAAAAAAATATGCATCTACACTGTTGGACAAATTTGGGCTTAAGGGTGCAAACTAGTGAGCATTCCCTTGGCTGCAAATGAGAAATTACAGAAGGAGGACAACAGTGGACCTGCAGATGAACAAGTCTACAGGCAAATTGTTGGAAGTTTGTTGTATTTAACAGCCACAAGACCAGACATCATGTATGCCTCTAGTCTCCTATCAAGGTTCATGCACACGCCTACCAAGAAACATTTTGGAACAGCCAAGAGGGTGTTAAGGTAAATTCAAGGGACCCTAGATTATGGACTTGAATACAAGAGAGGGCAATCAGATACCCTAATTGGATTCTGTGATAGTGATTGTGGAGGTTCTGAAGAAGAGAGTAAAAGCACATCAAGATATGCTTTCACATTTGGAAGTGGGGTATTCTCTTGGGCTTCAGTTAAGCAATCAAGTGTTGCCCTGTCAACTGTTGAAGCAAAATATGTTAGTTCTTCAGAGGCCACAACTCAAGTAGTTTGGCTCAGATTTGTCTTACAGGATTTTGGAGAAGAACAGATGGAAACTACTATCATAATGTGTGACAATATGTCAGCAATAGCTATGGCTAAGAATCCAGTTTTTCACCAAAGAACTAAGCATATCAACAGGAAGTTTCACTACATAAGGAATGCAATTCAAAATGGTAAGATCCAACTGCATTTCTGTAAATTTGAAGATCATTTAGCTGATATTTTCACTAAAGCTCTCCCTAAGATCAGGTTTAACTACCTAAGGTCTCTACTTGGTGTTAAATCAGTAAGCAGCTTAGAAGGGAGTATTGAAGAATAAGCTGCTATTGCAGGGGACAGTGATCATGTTGTCGTGCAGCTGATCTAAAACCTTTCTAAAGGTGTTGGACACCTGTAAAGTGTCTAGAAGAATTCAGAGAATGACAGCTGTAAATTAGGTACATCCGTGAATGTGTGTGTGTGAGTGTCTTAGGGAGCAAGAAAAGTCATGTAGTGTGTGTGATTAGTGAGGCAATCAATTCCAACCGTGAGATATGAAAAAGGGAATGTAAGTAAGGTAAAATCATCACAAGAATCAATTAACAAAATGTGTGTGATTCTCTAAAAAACTAAAAACAGAGAAAGCACTAAAAGATTACTCAGAATCTCTCTTGTACATTTTGACAAACACTTGGTGTTCATCAGCACTTTTCTTCCTCATTGTAATCGATTCAAATTGCATTTCAATCCTAATACAAACACAAACATACACAATCCTAAACTAGCCTAATCCAATCGTTTTCAACTACAAGTGAAGATTTGAAGATTACCTGATTGCATTCTCTTCATCTTCAAGTTTCTGAAACCAACTCGATTATCTCTCTGCCCAACCTTCTGAAACCAATATCTCTGACACCATCATGTTTCTGATTTTATTGCACATCATATTATATTATATTGAACTATGAATAGGGATGAATTTTAAATCCCAATAATGAACAATGTATAATTGTTTGGAGTTCGTAGCTCTGGAAAGTTGGACGGAACGAAGACAGGATAATGAAGAGAAGGCGCATAATAGGATTAGGTTTTACTGGGTTCCTTTATTCGTTTTTTATTTTTATCTAAGAATAAAGTAGAATTTTAAAATGATAAAAGAATTTAAAGAGAAAAATAAAACAAAAAATCACTAAAACTTTCATGATGTGTTTTGTTTTGAATAGTTATATTAAATCAATGATTGAAATGAGTCGAAATATGATCAAATACATAAAAAATTATGGCCATAAAACGTTCGAACGTCTCAATCGTTTTTTTTTTTTCTTTCTAACAATCAAAACTCAAAAGAGCACGTAATTGCCAAGGTCACAAAACGTTCAAATCTCAATCGTTTCATATATTGCATTTTTCCTACAATGTATAAAGACCCTTTTGCGTCTTCCATTGATTTCCACTCCCAAACAAATAGCAATTTCCAGACGCACAGTGAAAGAACTCATAACAGATATGTCTGCAGAAGCTCCCACCAGTCCAATTCCTCTCCTTACTCCTTACAAATTGGGAAAATTCAACCTTTCTCATAGGTAATCATGAATCTGTCTTTTCTACATCATAAATTAAGTACATATTTCTAATTTCTCAAATGGTACGTTGTAATTAATTTTGTCTATTTTTTAAAATTTGTATGTTGGGTTATTTTATTGGTGCTTGAAATGGGGTCTAGTCCAGTTCAAAACAAGCATTTGGGGAAAGCCGCAGTTGGGTTTTTTCGGATGACTCTAGCTGGCTGTGTTTGTCAAAATTTGTTCAGTTCTGTAATTTCTAATGCAAGGAAGTGGTTTTGTTAGATAATTACATAATTTTCTCTTTCAGTTTATTTATGTGGCTTTTACTGATGATTAGATGCCTTTTTTTGCAAATGCATCTTAGGAGTTTGTACTGTGCATTGGTCATGTGTTGGAACTCTGGGGCAGTTTCTGTTCCTACTTCAATATTGGTTAATTGGTTATGAGTCAGGCTACCCTTTTTTCCCCTTATTTATTGGGTTTGGTAACAAGGATGCTTGGAGGATTGACATAAAGTTTGATGTTTCCCAACAGAACCATGGGGGTATGGAATTGAGAATTTGAAATGATTTTTTTCTTATGTATTTTGTGATATTGCTGAAGGACTCATTAAGTTTTTATATCAGGCGACTGCATGGGCAAAGTTTTTTACTTTTCTGCCATCAGCTTATAATTCCTATTTGATTTTTTTTAGCATGATATGATGATTATCCTTTGGAAAGTTTGACGCAGCTTACATCTGAAAGTCTGTAACTTGTAATGTGATTGTGAGTCTCCAGGATTGTTTTAGCCCCATTGACTAGGCAGAGATCGTTCGGAAATGTTGCTCAGCCACATGCGATCTTATATTACTCTCAGAGAACATCTAAAGGTGGTCTTCTCATAGCTGAAGCCACTAACGTTTCTGACACAGCTCAAGGGTAATTTTAACAAGATCAAGTACGTTTCAAGTTTCTTTTGGGTCAATGACAAACATAGATTTGATGAAATCTTTGTTTCTTTATTATCCGAAGGTACCCAAATATGCCTAGTTTATGGACAAAGGAGCACGTTAAAGCATGGAAACCCATTGTTGATGCCGTTCATGCTAAAGGTGGCGTTTTCTTCTGTCAGATTTGGCATGCTGGGAGGGTTTCGAATAGTGGTGCGTTTCAGCCATTTGTCTTTGTGATCATAGATCATGTTTGATGATTGAAATTAGATTGGATTGAGTGTCTCTTTAAATTCAATATATTTTAAAAGTAAAAATGAATGTATATTCATTGTAGGAGGATCAAATAGGATTAGACATCGAAAAACTTTTTCTAATCCTACTATTTTGAGAGCATTCAATTGGATAAATTTTCTTTTATGTCTAGTCCTCTTGACAATCGAAACACATCATTTTACGTCCAAAATACATTAAATTTGAATAGTTATCTAGTGTAATCCAATCACACTCACCAAATGAGCCCTATAAGATCATACTGCATTGTATTGTGGTTGATTGTGATTCTCTCTCTCTCTCTCTCTCTCTCTCTCATTTTCTTACAGTTTTCCAGCCAAATGGGCAAGCTCCAATCTCTTCTACCGACAAGGCACTGACCCCCCAACTAGGTTCTAATGGAACTGACGTTGATGAATTTACACCTCCGAGGCGATTAAGGACAGATGAGATCCCTCAAATCGTCAATGATTTTAGACTTGCTGCAAGGAATGCCATTGAAGCTGGTACCAATAACTCATCTTTACTTTTCAATTTTTGCATAATCTTAACATCCTGAGTTATTAATCACTATTCTTATAGGGTTTGATGGGATTGAGATTCATGGGGCACACGGCTACCTTATTGATCAGTTTCTGAAAGACCAAGTGAATGATCGAACAGACGAATATGGTGGATCTCTAGAGAACCGTTGCAGATTTGCTCTGGAAATCGTGGAAGCTGTTGTGAATGAGATAGGAGCAGATAGAGTAGGAATCAGATTATCTCCATTTGCTGACTATATGGAATCAGGGGATTCGAATCCGCAAGCATTAGGGCTTCACATGGCTAATGCCTTGAACAAATATGGGATCTTGTATTGCCATATGGTCGAACCAAGAATGAAGACAGCTGCAGAGAAAAGTGAGACCCCGGACAGCCTTATGCCGATGAGAAAAGCTTTCAAAGGTACTTTCATTGCTGCTGGTGGGTATGAGAGGGGAGATGGGAACAAGGTTGTGGCGGAGGGTCGTGCAGATCTCATTGCTTATGGCCGCTGGTTCTTGGCGAATCCGGATTTACCAAAGAGATTTGAGCTTAATGCTCCGTTGAATAAGTACAATCGAGACACGTTTTACTCATCTGATTCGGTTATTGGATACACTGATTATCCATTTCTTGAATCCAATGTCTGAGTTTCCAGCATTCTACTTAATTATTGGTCTCGTAGCTGATTTTCATACTCTATTTTTTACATTTTGCTCTTCATTTTCATATTAATTCCTCTTTACAATGGGAGTGTAGCACGTAAAAAAACGAAGTGTGGCAATCTCCCAATAGATTTAAACAAGAGGTTTATCTTTTCTTGAAAGGATTAACATGTAACTGCCCGTAATAGACATTATATTTCTAACATTAAGAAGGTTAATCCTTCCCATTTTCTAAATATCATAAGCAAATATCAATATTTCATTCAATTACTTCATAATATTGGTTTTCCAGACCATAAATACATGGAATTAGTATAGGTATATATGTTGATACTCGTAATATTTACATAATCATTGCAATGCTTATTTCAACTGAAAAGGAGAAGTGGAATCAAAATCAGGAGATTTCAATACGAGGAAGAACCATCTTCAACACTTTGAGGAACTTGTACATCAAAATCACTTACAGTCCATTCTGCAGTCTCTCCTCTACTGACATATTTCGGCACCAACATTAATCGAAGACCATATCCTCTTGGCTGGTTTTGTTCCCGGATCCTGTGCAACAGGTTCATGAGCACATAAGTCAGGCAAAAAAAAAAAAAGACCAACTAGAAATAGTTTCTACAGTCAACTAGGAGACCATAGCCTTCTAATAAGGAAAATAAAATTTACGTTTTACTTTAAAGTTCAAATACATGAAACACATTCAAATAAGCTTCATGCATAGGGAAACTTGTGATGTCAGTACTTAATAGTACTTGTAACGTTGTAATAGGCCTCCGATTTAAGAGGTTCGTCTAAAGCCCTCAAATTTTGAGGGCCAGAATTCTGAGTGCCGGCCCTGCTAATGGCACCCTTGCCGTCCCAATACAAAGATTGATAAAGAAGCCTAGAACTCTATCATGTTTGCAGTTTTCCGGAGTACATGATGGACGACTCAACTTTGTTTCTATTATTGGACATGATTCCACATGTATAAAAAATTGAAACATGCATATAGTAACAAGCTCCAAATAGGTGCTTTGATTTCTCCCGGGAAAAAAATCAACTAAAATTCCAAAAGATTAAAGAAATGAACAGTTGAAAGATTGTGAGAAACTGCAAGATTATACCTGGTAGAAATACAAGCGGCTAGAAAGAGCCCCCACATCAAGCTCCCATGTCCTGGGGTCTCCAATCCATCCATGTCCTTGCTTTAAAGGATAGCCATGTACAGCCCACTCAGGATGTGGAAGAATTTGCACTAGCTCCTGTGCTTGTGGATTGCTATAACTCTATAAGGGTCACATATATCATATGGTTTCTCCAGATACTCAGCATTTCCAGGAGCGCAGTACAGATGATAAGCAGAATATGGAAACCAAGATGTTTCATTTCTATATATTATGTCACCAGTTTGAGTAACGTGGTAAGGTGGGCAGGAGACCAGGTTATCTGGCCGGCACCAGCTTGTAGTGTCTGGATTTATTATCATTTCACTGTATCTAGTCACATCTGTCAGAACATTACCATCACATGGGTTTCCATTGTTCTTCCAACAGCTTCCTATATCAAGGAGATAAAACTGACTGTTGGAACCTCCTCCCCATTTAACATCAAGTGTCAATCTTACTTTAAAATGTGGAGAAACTGGTAACTGAAAAAAACAAATAATAAGGCATGAAGAATAGACATAAATTATTAGAATGAAGAAGATCTCAACCAATATGCACAATTTGAATTTACAAAATAGAGCATTTAAGTTTCATGAATTGTTATTACTTTTCCAATTGAGTTAATAGAATCTTTAATGTTCAACCAGTTAAGAAAGAAGTAGCTGAGGAACTGACCTTATTCATGATTCCTCGGCCATCGTAGTGATAACCCCCATTAGGTCCAATTGTTGCGTCCGAACGTAGATACAGCGTAAGCCAGGGGTACTTGGAAGATGTTGTCAATTTGTGTGAGAAAATCCAACTTCCTGTCCTCAAATTTTTCTGCCATGAGACTGAAAAGTAGGAGTTCTTCCCTATGCCTTTGCTTAGATCAGCATCAAGATCATAAGTTCCATAAAACCCTCCAATCAAAGACAGCTTTCCGTGGCCATAAGAAACCAATCTTGAGTAGTTATGGTAAAACTAGCGGCTGATTCATACCCTCACCAAAACATGGAAAATTTCTATCTGTTACAATTTTGCTTACATGCTTGCCATTTTCAGGACAAAGAGTAGTGTTCTTATCAAAGTTTCCATTCTTAAGCAAGACCATCCAAAAATGCCATGGATCTGATGAATTTTCAACCTCACATAGAGAAGCAAGATACAGTTCCTTTTCCACTGCATATAAATCAGGATCCGTATATGGCATAAATTCTGGTAGAGGGAACTTATCACCAGCCCTTAAGTTGTTGTCTGATTCATTTACTCTGTGATTAAGTACAAACTTACTCTCCATACCTCTTGGGGTGCGAGCCAAAGGATCTGAAAATGGAAAATGGGAAAACCAAAAACGACTAATAAGAATGCAAAGTCTAAGCCGAAGCAAAATCTGAACAAGGACTGTAGTTAGTCACTAATATGGCACATTGATAGTGACATGAAAGAAACATTAATTTTATGGCACTTTCATTCTATATCTAAATTCAGGCACGCACCATGAGCATAGTTAGTGCAGAAAGAAGCAAACCCCAGTGGAAAATTAAAGAGCAAGCTTTAATTAGCATCAAGAAAATTAAACATCCATAAATTATATCGCTCAAATATAGAAATAACCAGCAGAAGATTGATAATAACATACTTGAAAAACACAGGACAATTTGGTAATGTCTTAGAAAATATTTAGTATCATACAGAAACAATTAAGAAAAACTGACAACAAAAGGTCAATTGGGTTTCCAATCCATTATTAGTTCTGAAAATTCCTCATAAATTTCTTGAAATTGGGAAATAAATGATAATGGGTCTGACATTACATTGTCTAATGGCAGCATCCTAATTGAAGAAAAATAAAAGCATCTTGATAGGAAAAAAAGGAAAAATATTCATAACCCAAAAGAAAATAAAATCTTTCGCCTTTAAAGCAAACAAAGGGTAACTGATGATCACTGCTTCACAAGCCAACTGGGTGTTCTATCAATACATACATGAGTAAGAAATTTCCTTCAAACTCATCAACATGCCAGAATTTACTTACAAAAAAGAGGGAACTTTTTTTTTATGAATTTGGGTTGAATTTGAGCATAATACCAGTATTAAGGGAGCAATCTAAATCAGCACAATCAGCAAGCCTGGGACTGCCCATGTTGGGTGCTTCCTTTCCAACCTCATTGCAGAAGTTCCAAGCTTCCAATGCAACTCTCGCATTTGGGTTCTTCATTCCTGGGTCTCCAATTGCTGATATATACTTTTCTGAGTCCGATGCTGTGCTTCTTATCAAAGCACCCAAATTCAACACAAATAGTTGACAAACGAGAACAAGAACAACAACACAAGCTGAGTTGAGAAGACCCACATTCTTCAACTGTGATGAACAATTGGAGCATCTGGGAAGTAAAATGTCACTTGTTTTTTTTTCCTTTTTGTTTTTGGTAGAATCTGTTGGGACTCTACTAGCCTGGGAGAAGAAAATAGAGGGAGAGCTTTTGTTTTGAAGCAAAGTATTGCTCTGGACATCTGTATTGTTTTTAGTAGTTTTCAGAGGGGCATGTGGATGAAGCCGAGGAAACCCCTACGCGTAAATTAGGCCCAATTACAACAGACAAAGGTAGAATGGGCTTGTTTACTTTTTATAAATAATTAAATTTCGACTGGGGATCAAAGTTGGGAGAGAAATGCTCGGCTGATTAAGGAGTATGGAAGAGAAATACTGACAAAAGATCTAGAGTGAAATGATTATCGATCGAGGATGTCAATACTGCATTCTTCCATCACTCTACTGCTCAAATGAGGTGTCAAAATCTTGTTACATAAATGAAAGGCCATATGAAAGTTGGGTTGAGAATGACTTGGAGGTTAGAGAAATGGTGGTGTGGTACCGAAAATCCCAAATTCGGAGTCAGTCGGCCAGATGAAAGTGGGGTTGAGATTGACTTGGAGGTTAGAGAAACCGTGGTCTAGTATTGAAAGTCCCAAATTCAAAGTCAGTCTCTCAATTTAGACCTATTGCTCTATGCAATTATTCTTATAAGATAATATCCAAGGTTTTATTAAATCGATTGAAGCCCTATGTTGTTGACCAAATCACATCATAGCAGAGTGCATATCTCTAGCAAACATATCCAAGACAATATATGCATTGCCCATGAGGCATTCTACGCCTTGAAGCTTAGAAAGTCAACAAAGAAGTATGAAATGGGGCTCAAACTTAACATGAACAAAACCTACAATAAAATTGAATGAGATTTCTTGGAGGTAGTCTTGCTAAAAATGGGGCTTGTAGTTCGGGGGCAACAATGGTAATGGAGTGTGTGAAATCTATGAAGTTAGGAGCTCTTATTAATGGACAGGTGAGGCTCTTCGTGCCTATTGGGGCAAGTATGAAGGATGTCATGGCTTTGTATATTGATTCCCAAGAAGGAACCTAGAATTTAAGGGGATTGGAAGACGTCCTCCTTGTTATGGAAGTTAGTATGATCAAAACTATTCATGTGGGTCCTAATCGGGGGGAGACAGACTAATTTGTCTCTCCACAAAGGATTGGGGATGCTCAGTTAAAACATATTACCATTGGTTGCGATCATATGCTCTTCGCATATTAAACAGTCGTCCAACCTCCTTAAATATAACCACAATGATGACTTGGAAGCTGATTTAAAACATTAAGACTCTCCCAAAAAATCAGGAATTTCATGTGGAAAATCATGAAAAGTTGTATTCCTACAAAGGCCAACCTATTTTGGCGCCACTTGGGAGTGCCCCCCTCTATGACCTATATGCTCTGAAGTTTCTGAAACTATGGAACATTAACTTCTACAATGTGGAGGAGCGAGATATGTATGGTCTGGGAGTGCATTGGGACTTGCAGTAAGTCACTTTAGCATCACAACTTTTGAAACTTGGCTAACTAGTACTGTTTCAAATGGCCATGTAGCAAGTGCTGAAAAAAGCAAGTGTATTGGCCCAGATTGCTACATTGTGCTAGGCAATTTGGAAGGAGAGGTGTCGTGTGACATTTGAGGGAAGAGCCTTCAAACCACAAAGGGAAATTGAGGCTAGAAGATTTCTGTGTATGGAATTTTGGGATGCTTCTGATCTAAGCTCTGAATCAGCCTCTAATATGGAGAATGCAGAAATTATCACACAATCTTCAGCACCGCCTAGTAACCAGCTACAAAAAATCAATTTGGATGCCTCCCAGTTACCTTGTTTGCGAAGGGTTGGCCTACTTTTGGTAGTTTGTAATGCTAACTAGGAATTTGTGTCTTTTGTTACTCAAAATGCCCTGCGGAGTCTGCAATTGAGGTAGAGGCGTGGACCCTGCTTGAGGGATTCAGCTGGTTGTGAATGAAAGTTGTCGAAGAGATATTTTTTAGTCTGCTTCTAAAGAACTTATCAATGCAGCAAAGGGTGTTATCAAGTGTGGGAGATGGGAAAGTGTAACAACCCGTACCTTCGAGAAGAGTATAAATGTAATTTTGTAAAAGATATGTATTAAAGGACAATTTGCCCTTGTGAATAGTGTGTCAAAAGTTGACTTTTTGATTTACAGGTTGAATAAGTGTTGACCATTGACCGTAACGTAGTTTAGGACGTCACGAGTCCGTAGACAGGTGGCAGGTCCGATTTGGACAATCGGAGGAAAAGTTATGACGTTCGGAAGATTGAGGGTGTTACCGTAATTTCGACAAATCGAGGAAAATGTTGACTTTTTAGTGGACTTGTGCTTTTCACGTAGACCGAGGACCGTTAGATAGGTCTCGACGTCCTGAATACAACGACAGACGGCACGCTGTCATTGGACGTCAGACGAAATAGTTACGGGTCTGGAAAGTTCGAGGGCAAAAAGGTAATTTCTAAATCTAGGGGCATTTTGGTCTTTTTCTCTTAGGCCCAATCAGATAGGAACAAGTGGCTGAGTGGGCTTAGATATTTAGTACTGATCCATGGAATTTGGGACACGTGGATGGACACCAGAGGGCTCTCGGTTTGTCTAAAATGTACAGGGCCACAAAACGTTCAAGTTCAAACCGTGTATTTTGGGCATATTTGGGACACGTGGATGGACACCAAAGGGTTCTGGGTTTGTCTAAAATGTACAGGGCCACAAAACGTTCAAGTTCAAACCGTGTATTTTGGGCATTTTACACAGAAAACAGAGAGTGAAGAAGTGAGAGTTTATGATCGATTCTGTGCGTGGGTGAGAGTCCTGTGAGTTGTGAGAGTAACAGAGAGAAGAGAGGAAGCTGGTGATCGGAATTTGGGGGTGAGATCGTGCAAGGAACACGGCGGTGGTGAGGCTGAGTTTTCAGAGAAACAGGGGAGGCCGTGAGAGATTGACGGTGGTTGTGCCGTGTTGTGGTTCAATCCAAGCTAATAGGAGACTAGGACGACGACAGAGGACTCACTAGACACCGTGGTACACGGCGGTGCAGACGGTGGTGCAGACGGCGGTGGACGATTCGAAGGTAAGCATCGAATCCCCTGTTTTTCCGTTTTTTTGTTTTCAAAAGTAGTGGACTTTGGGCTAGAGTCGAGGGTTTTGGAGGTTATGTTGAGACTCCTGAAGGTCCCAGGAGTCGTCTGAGTGTGGTGCCGTGACGGGGGATGGCCTGGGTGGCCAGAGGCCAAAACAGGGCAAACGGGTCGTTTGTTTCAGGGATGAAGACGATGGGTTTTAGGCCGTGATTCTTCGATTTTAGGACTGGGTTTGGTTGCAGGGAACTGGACGAAGCTTCTGGGATTGGATTGGATGGAAATGGAGGAAGATTGGAGGAGAACCGGTCACGCCGGTTAATCACAGTTGAACCGGGTGACGCGAGGTAGACGATGCACTGTAGCAGGCGCGTGAGACCCACGCGCAGCCACTTTGGGCGGCGCGTGGGGGCGCGTGGGGAGGATTCCGAACAAACTTCCAACAGGGTTTTTGTTCTAAATGTCATAAGGAATCCATTGGTGTAATTCTCGGGTTAATCGGACGATGTTAAGGGATAGTTCGGGAATTCGGACGGTTTAGGGTTTAAGATTAAATTATGTATAAATTCCCGGAAATTTGGGGAAATTAGGGTTAACATATTTGACGTATTTGTGACCCTATTTGGTGCCTATTGACAGGACGGGAGACGCCTGAAACGGTCGAGGAGCGCACGGAGCGCGATTGATACTTTCTGATTTGTGAGTGGACTCCTTCTTTTCTCATGAGCATGCCTAGCTGTTTTTAATTATGTTTTATGGGTTAAAGTATGTTTTTAATGCTTGTTAATGATGATTATATGTGATTACTATGTTTGCACATTTTTCGAGATGTTTCGGGTTTTCGCACGTTTTTCGAGAAAAAAAAACTAGATTTCTGATTTTGATGCTATACTTTGAGATTTCGATTTCTAATTGTGTTCTGATTGTTATAAATGAAATCTGAGATATGATTTTGGTAAACCCGATTTTGGTTTAAACTGGATTTCGTGGATTTCCGGATTTGGGTTCGGAATGACGGTTCTGAATGCCAAAAGGGCTTCGAACCGGGGATTTCGGATTCGGGTTTGGATATGAGTTTAGAATTGAATTTAAATTGGTTTTGGATTGGATTTCCTGGATCTGGATATTGGGTTTAAAGACCCGGATTCTGATTGACGGGGGACGGGCCTGGACTGAGTTTAAAGACTCAGATTACATTTGAGACCTGGTTGAGTTTAAAGACTCGGATAGACCCAGCAGGTTTGATCGGATTTTGATATTTGCGGATTTGGTTTTATGATACGATCTCAGCATACTTATCATACTGTTTTATATTGTGGTTTTCTGGTACTTAGTTAGGCATGCATGTTTTAAAACCGAGGGAAAAATCTTATTGTTTTCTTTAAACTGTTTTATTCTTAAATCGTGTTTTAAACTTTTTATTTATTTAGTCCACTCACATTTTTTGGTTTCAACTTACCCTCCAGGTCGTGGTGATAGCGCTGGGGTGAACGGTGAGGCAGGAACCGAGGCATAGAGCTTACGACGTTCTTCCGTTGCGAGATTAGCCTAGTATGATTTTGTGCCTGTTTTATATAAACTATGCTCTGAATTACGGTTGTATTATATTTCTCCCTTGTTTGATAGTTATGCTTATGGTTGTGTTTGAGGTTATTTTGGTACTTTAGGTGTGATTGTCAGACGGGAGCAAGGTTCGTCCTGGGTATCGAGGTGATATTTGGGACGGGTCCTGACAATTGGTATCAGAGCATAGGTTTGTCGGTTTGTGTCGGAACGAGGTCGTTTTTAGGTTGTTTTACTAACTCTATGCCTCTTTCAGCTTACGTTCGACCATGCCTCCGAGACGTGAACCCCCTCCACGACTTGAAGAAGCAGAGAGTGTCTCGATTGAGCGAGCCCAGCGGCTCGGGGGTACTACGTTCAGTGGTGGGGCAGATCCAGAGGAAGCCCACCGATGGATCACCAGGCTTGAGCGGATTTTCGGGGAGATGCATTGTCCTCCAAGAGATCGTGTGTTGTTGGCTACTTTTCTGTTAGACGGCACAGCGTATGAGTGGTGGGTATACGCTGGAGTTGTCAGGTTGGGACGCTCATACCGTGACTTGGGAGACTTTCCGGGAGCGGTTTTTGGACCAGTATTATCCTCGCTCTTTTCGGGATGCAAAAGAGGCGGAGTTCCTTCAGTTGAAACAGGGGAGCATGACAGTGGCCGAGTATGAGCAGAGATTCCAGATGTTGTCCCGATTCGCTCCTGCATTTGTGGCAACCGAGGCTAAGAAGTGTCGTCGGTTTGAGTTGCGTCTTCGAGGAGAGATTAGAGCCATTGTGACAGCGGCTCATTTGCTACTTTCAGAGAGTTGTCAGACGCTGCGGTGCGAGTGGAGGCCAATTTGCCTGCCCGGCCACAGTACTCGGGCAGTGTGCGACGCCGTGATCATTCTTTTCCTGGAGCGTCGAGTCAGAGGACCCCGAAGCGGGGCAATTATGGTGGTACTTCATCAGCTGGTGGTGCCCGGTTTGGCAGACTAGGTAGTTTTAAGGGCTCTGGATTTCGGGGAGCTAGAGCACAGCCGACTCCTCAAGCGAGTGCGACTTCTGTTGCTTCTATTGGGAGAAAGACTGGTGGACCCGGTAGAGATGTCTGCTATTATTGTGGAGAGCATGGCCACTTTCGGAGAGAGTGCCCGTTGTTAGCCCATGAGGGTGGAGCAGGCCGAGGTACAGCAAAACCTGGGCGGAGTACTGCATCTGTGACGGGGGTGGCAGGCCCTAGGGGTGGCAGTGGTGCCACGAGCGGTTCGAGAGGGCGCAGTAGGTCATCAGGACCGCAGGCGCGAGTTTTCGCTATGACCCAACAGGAGGCCAGATCAGCACCGGGAGTGGTGACAGGTACACTTACCATAATTGGTCACGCTGTTTTTGATTTGATAGATCCCGGGGATACTCACTCGTTTATAGCCCGGAGTTATAGTCTAGTTACGGAGAGGGAGGTGCCTACCTTGGATTGTGCCTTAGGGGTGAGTACACCTATTGGGGAGGTGTTGGTAGTGACTCAAGTTCTGAGAGAGTGTCCGGTGTTGGTAGGTGAGGTTGAGTTAGTAGTAGACTTGTTATTGTTGGATCTACGGGACTTCGATGTTATATTGGGCATCGACTGGTTGACGAGACATCATGCTTCTATCGAGTGTTTCGATAGGAGAGTGACCTTTCGGAGTCCAGGATTACCAGAGACCACGTTTCAGGGTGATCAGCGTGCACTTCCTACTGGATTTATTTCGGCACTTGAGGCTAGCAAGCTGTTGCGGAAGGGGTGCCAGGGTTACATAGCTCACGTGGTGGATACACGTGCTACGCCAGTGAGGTCGGAGGATATACCAGTTGTGCGGGAGTTTCCCGATGTCTTTCCCGAGGAGTTACCAGGATTACCACCTCATAGAGATATCGAGTTCACGATTGATCTTCTACCAGGTACACAGCCTATTTCACAGACTCCTTATCGCATGGCACCTGCAGAATTGAGGGAACTTAAGGCCCAGTTACAAGAGTTGGTCGATATGGGATTCATTCGACCGAGTATGTCACCTTGGGGAGCGCTCGTACTGTTTGTCAAGAAAAAGGACGGAGGTTTGAGATTATGTGTTGACTACAGACAATTGAATAAGGTAACCATTCGGAATAAGTATCCCCTACCCCGGATCGATGATTTGTTTGATCAATTGAAGGGAGCACAGTACTTTTCAAAGATTGATCTTCGCTCCGGCTATCATCAGCTACGGGTCAAAAAGGAGGATGTACCGAAGATAGCCTTTCGGACCAGGTACGGTCACTATGAGTTTGTTGTGATGCCTTTTGGGTTGACTAATGCCCCAGCAGCTTTTATGGATCTCATGAACCGAGTGTTCCGGTCGTACTTGGATCGTTTCGTGATTGTTTCCATTGATGAAATTTTGGTATATTCGAAGAGTGCGAAGGCGCACGAGAAGCATCTGAGAATAGTGCTTAAGACCCTGAGAGAGCATCAGTTGTATGCGAAATTGAGCAAGTGCCAGTTTTGGTTGACCAGTGTTGGATTTCTAGGACATGTGATTTCAGCCGAGGGCATCAGAGTGGATCCTCAGAAGGTTGAGGCGGTAGCAAATTGGGAACAGCCCAAGACGGTGACAGAGATCAGGAGTTTTCTGGGTTTAGCAGGCTATTACCGGCGCTTTATTGAGGGTTTTTCTATTCTTGCTGCTCCGTTGACACGGCTGACCCGGAAGGGAGTTCGGTTTGACTGGGATGAGAACTGTGAGCAGAGGTTCCAGGAGCTTAAGAGGCGGTTGACATCGGCTCCTGTGTTGGCCCTTCCAGACGACAGTGGTGAGTTTGAGGTTTATAGTGACGCTTCTTTACAGGGTTTGGGCTGTGTGTTGATGCAGCACGGGAAAGTGATTGCTTACGCTTCCCGACAGTTGAAACCCCATGAGATGAACTACCCTACACATTACTTGGAACTTGCTGCGGTGGTTCATGCACTGAAGATTTGGCGACATTACTTGTAAGGCGAGAGGTGCAGGATTTTCACGGACCACAAGAGTTTGAAGTATCTGTTTACTCAGAAGGAACTGAATCTGAGACAGCGACATTGGTTGGAGCTGCTTAAGGACTATGATTGTACTATCGAGTACCATCCAGGAAAGGCTAATGTGGTAGCCGATGCTTTGAGCAGGAAATCAGCTAGTTCTTTGTCGCATCTGAGGACGGTCCGGTTACCTTTGTTGGTTGAGCTTCGTAGACTTAGAGTAGAGTTGACTGTGGATGGTCAGGGAGCACTCCTAGTGATTTTCCACGTGCGACCTGTTTTGATTGATCAGGTTATTGATGCTCAGTTTGAGGACCCCATTTTGAGCATCATACGGATTGAGGCCGAGGCTGGAGAGAGACAGGACTTTGAGATTCGCAAGGATGGAGCCTTGGTTAAGGATGGACGGTTGTGTGTACCCGAGGACGAAACATTGAAGAAGACGATACTGGATGAGGCTCACTGTTCAGCTTATGCGATGCATCCTAGTGGGACCAAGATGTATCGTACACTTCGAGAGCATTATTGGTGGTCAGGTATGAAATGTGAGATTGCAGAGTATGTCAGTAGATGCTTGATCTGTCAACAGGTGAAAGCTGGACCCTATGGAGTAATGCAACCTTTGCCGATTCCCGAGTGGAAGTGGGATCACTTGACGATGGATTTTGTATTCAAGCTTCCCAAGACACCGAAGGGACACGATGGCATGTGGGTAATCGTGGATAGACTTACGAAGTCTGCTCATTTCTTGCCAGTACGGGAGAACTTCAGGTTGACGCAGTTTGCCCAGTTGTTTATTGATGAGATTATTCGGCTGCATGGTACTCCAGAGTCGATAGTATCTGACAGAGATCCGAGGTTTACTTCCCGGTTTTGGCAGAGCTTACAGGAAGCTTTTGGAACAAAGCTACATTTCAGTACTGCCTTTCATCCTCAGACCGATGGACAGTCTGAGCGGACCATCCAGATTCTCGAGGATATGATGAGAGCGTGTGTCTTATAGTTTCAGGGTACTTGGGAGTCACATTTACCTTTGATGGAGTTCACCTACAATAACAGTTATCAGGAGAGTATTGGTATGGCTCCTTACGAGGCTTTGTACGGGCGACAGTGTCGGACTCCGTTGTGTTGGACCGAGGTTGGTGAGAGGAGACTAACTACTTCCGAGCTGGTAGACCTTACTCAAGAAAAAGTGGCACTGATCAGAGATCGACTGAAGGTAGCACAGGACCGACAGAAGAGTTACGCCGACCGTAGGATCAGAGATTTGGAGTTTGCAGTAGGAGACTGGGTTTTCTTGAAGTTATCTCCTTGGAAGGGAATCGTATGGTTTGGCAGACGAGAAAAGTTGAGTCCTCGTTATATTGGACCTTATGAGATCTTGGAGCGCATTGGTCCTGTTGCTTATCGATTGGCTTTACCAGCAGACTTGGCAAAGGTACATAATGTCTTTCATGTATCTATGCTTCGGAAGTATATACGGGATGATTCACATGTTCTAGAAGCACAACCTGTTGAGCTTAGGGAAGATTTGAGCTTTGAAGAGCAGCCTGTAGCGATTTTGGATCGGAAGGATAAAGTCTTACGGAGGAAGACGGTTCCCTTAGCTAAAGTATTGTGGAGGAATCATCAGGTGGAAGAAACTACGTGGGTACCCTTACTTGTTTCACTGAATTTAGGGAATGAAATTATTTTTAGGGGGGTAGATTGTAACAACTCGTACCTTCGAGAAGGGTATAAATGTAATTTTGTAAAAGATTTGTATTAAAGGACAATTTGCCCTTATGAATAGTGTGTCAAAAGTTGACTTTTTGATTTACAGGTTGGATGAGTGTTGACTATTGACCGTGACGTATTTTAGGACGTCACGAGTCCGTAGACAGGTGGCAGGTCCGATTTGGACAATCGGAGGAAAAGTTATGACGTTCGGAAGATTGGGGGCGTTACCGTAATTTCAACTAATCGAGGAAAATGTTGACTTTTTAGTGGACTTGTGATTTTCACGTAGACAGAGGACCGTTAGATAGGTCTCGACGTCCTGAATACAACGACAGGCGGCACGCTGTCATCAGACGTCAGACGAAATAGTTACGGGTCTGGAAAGTTCGAGGGCAAAAAGGTAATTTCTAAATCTAGGGGCATTTTGGTCTTTTTCTCTTACGCCCAATCAGATAGGAACAAGTGGCTGAGTGGGCTTAGATATTTAGTACTAATCCATGGAATTTGGGACACGTGGATGGACACCAGAGGGTTCAAGGTTTGTCTAAAATGTACACGGCCACAAAAGTTCAAGTTCAAACCGTGTATTTTGGGAATTTTACACAGAAAACAGAGAGTGAAGAAGTGAGAGTTTGTGATCGATTCTGTGCGTGGGTGAGAGTCCTGTGAGATGTGAGAGTAACATAGAGAAGAGAGGAAGCTGGTGGTAGGAATTTGGGGGTGAGATCGTGCAAGGAACACGGCGGTGGTGAGGCTGAGTTTTCAGAGAAACAGAGGAGGCCATGAGAGATTGACGGTGGTTGTGCCATGTTGTGGTTTAATCCAAGCTAATAGGAGGCTAGGACTGACAGGACCCGTCCCAATCCCACTGAGACCACCCGGGGACGTGACCCGCTCCCGTCTGACAATGACTCTAAACATACCAAAATTACCCTTAAATAAAAACCGAAATAATTAAATAGATAGATAACGTACAGCCACAGTGTTTAAAGTGATACTGTCAGACAAGGGAAAGTAAAATACAACATGTGAGCACACTAGTCAGAGTACATTTATTCGGTGCTCAACCTACCCACAAGTGGGTGTACAGGTGCACAGCTAGGCAAACTAAACCTCTGCCTCCTCCTCCGGGTCCTCCTCCTCTATTTCCGTGTCAGGGTCTGGAGGGGTCAGTAAAACAAGGGTGAGTGGGCCAAAAATAACAGTTTAGAAATCAATTTAATAATAAAATAATCATAAGGTTTTACCCCTCCGTTTTCCAAATCTTGCATGCAGTGAAAACATAATATTATAATGAAATCATAACAAATGAACCACAATAATAATCGTAAGGTGAAACTAACATATCAGTGCACTGTAAAACCCACCCCAAATGATGTCACGGTTCTAAGGCTACGCGTTGCCACTCAGGGTCTCACACCCGAGACTCTCTAGGTACATCAGCTCCCGGTATCCTGGTCACTGCCCGAGGTATATAAACATGCCTTCCTGAGAGTAAGCAGCCCAACGGGGGTCAACTCCACTCAGTCAGAGCCCCGTGACTACTCCAGGGTCCACCCAGGCCAACGACCCTCCCTGGAGGAGACAATATACACAGGTAGGAAAGTACAGTACAATAACAGTATAGTTTACCATATGTCCCTCGGACATCCCAAACAAAATCCACATATAATCCAGACGGGTCTCATACCCAAAACATTGTAATAGCATATATAAACAGTTCATAAGACTCATCAGTGGAAATAGTAAAACAGTTTATGCATGCAAGCCTTTTATAAATCAAACAGCCCACTCACACTCGGTCCTTGCTGCTCAACGATCTCTATAAACCTGTATTATTATTCCCGAGGGTTACTTAAGGACCCTATAACATCAACACCAAGACCCTAGAACAGATCCGCCTCAAAATCGCATCCCGGGCACTATTCCCGGTGCTTCAAACCCCCATTTTGACTAACATAACGATCTCCGATCGACACGAAACCACCTCCTTTGGATCCGTATCGTCGAAACCTTGAAAATGGTATCGGCCCCACCAAAATCACTGTTCACACGCGCCCCCACGCGTTGAGCCTGGTCAACGCGAGGGTCAACGCTGCTACAGTACTGCTGACGTCAGCATGACGTCATCACTGACACTTGTCAGGTGACACGTGGCATGTTCTGATTGGTCCCTAGTCTGACAATATCTGACAGGATGATGTCATCATGACGTCAGCATGATGACCTCATCATGCTACAGTACCGGGTCAGACCCGTTTGACTGGAACCGGGTCGCCGTCGACCCGCGGCTTGACCCAATTCAACCGTACAATTCCGGCCACCATTTTCGATGGGGTTCATCCCTATAGGGTCGTCTAGGTCTGTTCTATGGTTCTACGACCTCAAACTAGAAAGAAAACGGGAGAAAACTCACCAGTTCGTCGTTGAAACTCACGGCCAAGGTCCGATCGTCTTCTCCGGTGATCCACGCCGTCTCCGTCGTCCAAACCGGTCCTGATCAACTCGTCTCTCACCCTAGGACATTTCTAACAACACACAATCAATTTCCTAGCACTAAAACACGTTGGTTCGAAACAGAGGATCAAAACGGGTTCTCGGGTTTTCGACCTTACCGCCGCCGTGTCGCCGCCGCAGGCCGCGCCGTCGTCCAGTTAAGCTCCTGGGGTCCTCACGGTGCAGACTGGAGCTTCCCCTGCGTCGAGGTGATTCGGTTGTCGAGGTTTGCTTCTTGGACCCGTTTCCTTAGTGTTTCGGGTCTGAGTTCTTGGACGGGATTTCGGACGGGAAAAACGGGCTGGTGGTTGCCGGTGTTGCACGGTGGTGGTGAGCAGATGATGGTGGTGCTGTGGGTGGTCGTCTGGTGTGATAAGGATGGCTGGTGTGATCGCCTTAGTCGAGAGAAAATGGAAGAAGAAGCACGGGTTGTGAGGGGCTGTATGTGTGTTTGTGTGTGTTTGGGAGAAAGACAGAGATCGTGCATGAATAAGGAAAAATCAGAAGAAATGAAGGGCTGGGATTCAATCTGGGCAGTGATCCTACGGCTGGAAGAAAATGGAGGGAAAAATAAATAATATAAAAATGAGTTAAATAGTGTAATGTGCTTTATTGGAATAGTATGGGCTTGGATGGGTGACACTTGTCACCAATCCACTGGTTTGATTTAAATATTAGGTTGGCACGGATTCCCATAATAAATTAATATTTTATTCCGTTGTTCTCGGTTCGTAAATTCCGCTAAAACGCTTCCTTGTCCATAACTTCTTCATACGAACTCCGATTTCGGCGTGCCGCCTGTCTACGGATTCGTGACTTCCCGACCTACGTCATAGTCATGGGTCAAAGTCCAAATTGTTTCCCGGGTCAAAAGTCAAAGTTCCCCCCTTCAGGGGCAAAATAGTCTTTTTACATTAAAATATTATTATTCTTGGTTCGGGTCGTTACAAGGACGACGGCAGAGGACTCACTGGACACCGTGGTACACGGCGGTGCAGACGGTGGTGGACGATTCGAAGGTAAGAATCGAATCCCCTGGTTTTCCGTTTTCGTGTTTTCAAAAGTCGTGGACATTGGGCTAGAGTCGAGGGTTTTGGAGGTTAGGTTGAGACTCCTGAAGGTCCCAGGAGTCGTCTGAGTGTGGTGCCGTGACGGGGATGGCCTGGGTGGCTGGAGGCCAAAACAGGGCAAACGGGCCGTTTGTTTCAGGGATGAAGACGATGGGTTTTAGGCCGTGATTCTTAGATTTTAGGACTGGGTTTGGTTGCAGGGAACTGGACGAAGCTTCTAGGATTGGATTGGATGGAAATGGTGGAAGATTGGAGGAGAACCGGGTCACTCGAGGTAGACGATGCACTGTAGCAGGCTCGTGAGGCCCACGCGCAGCCACTTTGGGCGGCGCGTGGGGGCGCGTGGGGAGGATTCCGAACAAACTTCCAACAGGGTTTTTGTTCTAAATGTCATAAGGAATCCATTGGTGTAATTCTCGGGTTAATCGGACGATGTTAAGGGATAGTTCGGGAATTCTAACGGTTTAGGGTTTAAGATTAAATTATGTATAAATTCCCGGAAATTTGGGGAAATTAGGGTTAACATATTTGACGTATTTGTGACCCTATTTGGTGCCTATTGACAGGACGGGAGACGCCTGAGACGGTCGAGGAGCGCACGGAGCGCGATTGATACTTTCTGATTTGTGAGTGGACTCCTTCTTTTCTCATGAGCATGCCTAGTTGTTTTTAATTATTTTTTATGGGTTAAAGTATGTTTTTAATGCTTGTTAATGATGATTATATGTGATTTCTATGTTTGCACATTTTTCGAGATGTTTCGGGTTTTCGCACGTTTTTCGAGAAAAAAAAACTAGATTTCTGATTTTGATGCTATACTTTGAGATTTCGATTTCTAATTGTGTTCTGATTGTTATAAATGAAATCTGAGATATGATTTTGGTAAACCCGGTTTTGGTTTAAACTGGATTTTGTGGATTTCCGGATTTGGGTTCGGAATGACGGTTCTGAATGCCGAAAGGGCTTCGAACCGGGGATTTCGGATTCGGGTTTGGATATGAGTTTAGAATTGAATTTAAATTGGTTTTGGATTGGATTTTCTGGATCTGGATATTGGGTTTAAAAACCCGGATTCTTATTGACGGGGGACGGGCCTGGACTGAGTTTAAAGACTCGGATTACATTTGAGGCCTGGTTGAGTTTAAAGACTCGGATAGACCCAGCAGGTTTGATCGGATTTTGATATTTGCGGATTTGGTTTTATGATACGATCTTAACATACTTATCATACTGTTTTATATTGTGGTTTTCTGGTACTTAGTTAGGCATGCATGTTTTAAAACCGAGGGAAAAACCTTACTGTTTTCTTTAAACTGTTTTATTCTTAAATCGTGTTTTAAACTTTTTATTTCTTTAGTCCACTCACACTTTTTGGTTTCAACTTACCCTCCAGGTCGTGGTGATAGCGCTGGGGTGCACGGTGAGGCAGGAACCGGGGCGTAGAGCTTACGACGTTCTTCCGTTGCGAGATTAGCCTAGTAGGATTTTGTGCCTGTTTTGTATAAACTATGCTCTGAATTACGGTTGTATTATATTTCTCCCTTGTCTGATAGTTATGCTTATGGTTGTGTTTGAGGTTATTTTGGAACTTTAGGTGTGATTGTCAGACGAGAGCAGGGTTCGTCCTGGGTATCGAGGTGATATTTGGGACGGGTCCTGACAGAAAGTTTGCCAATCTTGTCTCGAGTTAGGTCAGCTAGTTTCATGTGATTCTTTTGTTCTCATATTTCTAGGCCTTTCCGGTTGCCTCTTATTTGTAGGTGTCTTAACAGATGGCTGGCCAATTTTCTTCCATATTTTTTTGGCCATTTATAGCATAAATGAGATTATTGTAACACATCATATAGGCATCCTTAGAATATATTAGGTCAATATATTCCTCCATTGATGGTCGCATTTGTAATGTATGGTCACTAAACCATGCATATACGGGATTTTGTGAGGTCCCAATTTTTGTAGGACCAAGTGTGGGCCTCCAAATTCACCACAAACTAGTCTCCTCTATGACCACAAACCTCGTAATTGTTTCCACCATGCCATCTATGACAGGACCCGACCCGAGAAATATTAGTAAAATACAATACACCCGGGCTCTACTCTAGTCTGACAAGTAACCTAAAATACTGAAGTTACCCTCAAACTTTCCAGACAAAGGATATTTTTTTTCCTTATCATTCAATCATTCATGCCTTCACCTTTCATTTAACCCCAAATTTTATGTCACGACCCTCAAATTTCATGTAACTGATTTTCAACTCATTGCTTTATGTAGGGTTATTCATAAGATTATTACCAAAACCATTGTTAAAAGGTGGAAGGGTGTGATGCCCAAGATTATTTAGGACTTCCATAGTGCTTTTTTGCCATCTTGTTTAATTACTGATAATATCTTGGCTGCCTTTGAATCTATACATGCGATACGGAGACGGGGGTCAAGTAAGTTAAAAAAGTTGATCTTGAAACTTGACATGTCTTAGGCGTATGATAAGGTGTAATGGCGGTATCTTGAGGGGATGATCCGTAAATTAGGCTTTAGGGATAGAATTGTATGTTTTCTTATTAATTGTTTGTCTACCGTTAGTTATGCAGTGCAGTTTCGTGGCCAGGTTGTTGGTCACATTGTGCCCACTATGGGGCTTTGTCAGGGCCACCCTTTATCCCCGATTTGTTTCTCATTTATGTGGAAGGCTTTTCGATGCTCTTCTCCCATGCTCAGCATGCTAAACATATTCATGGCGTGTCAACGGTCGTAAAAGCTACTTCTATCCGCCATCTATTTTTTGTTAATGATAGTTTGTTTTTTTGTAATCCTTGTTTGGGAAAATGTCAACGGTTGTTTAAGGTTTTGAATGAGTATGAAAAGGTGTCCGGCCAACTAATGAACTTTGATAAGTCTGTTGTTTGTTTTAGTCCATGTACTGATCATATTATGAAGCTTTTAATTTCCAATTTTTTGGGTATTAGAACTGTGGATTGCCATGAAAAATACCTGGGCATCTTTACTGTTATTGGTCGGAATAAGAAGATGATGTTTGGGTAGGTCAGGGATGCACGTTGTATGCTGACTACATGGAACTCTAAATTATTGTCTGCGGCTGGGAAAAAAGTCTTGGTCAAAGTAGTTTCCCAGGCTCTTCCTATATATTCTATGAGTGTTTTTTAGTTGCCCAAGTCCATGAGCCATGAACTATCCGCTGAGATTTTCCATTTCTGGTGGGGAAAAAAAGGAAGGAAGAGTATCCACTGGATGAGTTGGGACTGGCTGTGTAGACCCAAGGGGAAGGGTGGGCTGGGTTTTAAGAATTTTGATCTCTTTAATCAAGCAATGGTGGCAAAGCAGGCATGGAGGCATCTTGAACATCCTAAGTGTAACGACCTGTCCCGAATTCCAGGATTAGATTAGTGACTAATCAGGATTAGTGAGGTTAATCCGTGATTAGTTGGGCGAAATCGGACGAACGATGCAAAATGACCGTTTTGCCCTTAGGAGTGGACAAAATGTTGACTTTTTATTCTGGCAATCAAACAGACTTTGACTGATGACCGTGACGTAGTTCGTGACATCACAAGTTCATAGACAGGTGGTACATTCAATTCCGACATTCGAGGAAGAAGTAATGACGTTCGAAAGTTAAGGGGCAATTTGGTAATTTTGGTTAAAAGGGGAAAAATGTTGACTTTTGGACTGGGAGGTTCGATGGCCGAGGGCCAAGGACCGTTACGTAGATCGGGATGATACGAATCCATGGACAGACGACATGCTGAAATGGGACTTCGAACAGGGAAGTTATAGGTCACGGAAGGTCGATTTCATTATGCACGTACTTCGAAACGGTGATGATTTGGCAATATCTGATTGGACAGATATTTTGAGTGGGTCCCATGGATGAGTGACAAGTGTCACTCATCCCATTGGCCAATTTCCCTAAAAAGGGGATCTAACTAATTAAATATTATTATTTCTAATATTTTATAATTAACCCATTTATCATTCAATCCTAGCCCTCCATATAAACTTAATCTTTTAATCCTCACCACTCATCTCATTTCCATCTCTCCTCTCATCTGATCTCATCATCTCCTTTGTTCTTCAAACACCAACCCGAAACCCATATTCTTCATTTTCTCCATTTCTCTTCAAACACAAACACACATACCACGGCACCTCACCACCATTCCTCATGTGCGACCGTGAGGGAGAGAGAGTGATGAAGGACTGAGACTAAGGACGGCCAGCCACGGCGGCGGCTCATGGCGGGGAAACCCGAAACCGTAGGTAAGTATTCAAAAATCCAAGTTTCGGTTTTGTTGGTTTTTGTTCGATTCTAAGGATTGGGTAATGTTTCTGGGGACCCTAGGAGAGGAATGAGATTGTTTTCGAGGCGTTGGACGGCCGGGAATGTGATAAATCCCAAACTACGCATTAAATTAAACACGTAATTCGGGTGTTATGCAATTTAAACCCTTTTTGTGTGGTTGTATTGGTAAATAAGGATCGTTCTTAACCGGGGAAACTAGGGAACATTAATAATATGTTAGTTAAATAGAATAATGAATTAAAGAATTAAAGAATTAAACAATTAAACAATTAAGCAATTAAATAATAATTAATTAAAGAATAAATGAATAAAAGAATTAAAGAATAAAAGAATTAATGAATTAATGAAATAAACGAATAAAAGAATAAACGAATAAAAGAATAAAGAATAAAAGAATAAAAGAATAAAGAATTAGATGAGGGGGTTTGAAAGATTGTAATCATAAAATAAAGTAAATAAGTAAAAACAATTAAGAACTTAATTCTACTTCTACTTTAACTTTTGTGCAAGTGAACTTTCTTCAAACACATTTTTTTACCAACACTCTAACATCATGCTTATATCGAACCAATCACAAAATCCTACCTTAATCATCTCAAATACATGCATACGTTTTTCAATATTACAAATGCACCGAACAGCGGTCATAAACACTTATAATACGATTCACCTTAAGTTTGTGATTTCAATGTGTGTCAAACATTTAAATCTCGTCAACCCTATTCTAAGTGCACCGAACAGCGGTCATAAACACTTATAATACGATTCACCTTAAGTTTGTGATTTCAATGTGTGTCAAACATTTAAATATCGTCAACCCTATTCTAAGTGCACCGAACAGCGGTCATAAACACTTAGCGTTAAATTGAAGGTTAAGCACTAAAACATATGAAGTAGATGAAATTCAAAAAGTAAAACACATGGAGATTGTATTCACATTTACAAATGTTAGAAAGAAAATACCAACACATATATTGAATTATAAGTAAACCGAAACAATAACAAGAATTTAAGTAAATGGAGAAAAGTGACACTTTCGGAACCCAAGAACAGCTTGTGATTCCGAAAGTGGATGGAAACAATGGAATGTTATTCATAAGGAACACCGAACAGCGGCAAGAACCTTATGAAGATGGAGGATAAAACATAAGAATACGGACTTGGCCTAGGTATTTCTTAAGGAAAGCATAAAAATGTATTTAAGAGATCTCAAAGAAAAATCACAAGAACAAAGTAAAGAAGAAATGAAATTAAGGAATAACATAAATTAAGAACAATAATTAAAAGAAAGCTTAATTAAATAAATAATCTAAAAGAAGCTAAATTGGTCCCCAAAAATAAAGAAGATGAACTAATAGAAGAGAAACTAGAGAGAAAATAAGAGAACTTAAACTAAAGAGAGGAACAAAATGGAAAAATGGGGACCCTTTACAAATGAATTTGCCTCCCTATTTATAGAGGGAGGCCAAAAAGAACTAAAAATAAAATACAAAATAAAATATAAAAATAGTACAAAAATAAATGATGAAAAATGATGATGAATGATGAAATTAGGTTTGATTTTTGGGATTGATTTGTGTTGGAAAATCAGAGAAATAATAGAAAATGGGAGCAGTTGTACGGGCTGGGCCACTGTGGCTAGAACAGTAGGGGCGGATGGGCTGGGTTAGGTGACTGCAGGCTGAAAGGAGTGGTTGGGCTGCTCGGGTGGTTTGGTTGCCTGGTGCACAGACGGGCCGTACGCGAGGGTAGGTTGAAGGCTTCGGGTTAGGTGGGCTGTTAGGTTGAAGGATCAGGGCTGGAGTAGCGCAGGTGATTGTACGGGCTGCAGTTGCGTGCTGGGCTTCGGAGCGAGCTGGGCCAGGCGGCAGTTGGGTTTTCGAGCAGGTATAGGCTGCTCCAACTGGGCTGGAGGCTTGATGGACTTGACCTTTGCTGCTGGGCCGAGAATTGCACTGGGCTTGCACAATAAAAATGGGCTCAAATTAAATATGAAATTGGGCTTACCAAATTAATAATAATTAATATATAATATCCAATCGAATTTCGTCCATAATTTCTTCGTTATAATTCCGACCGGGACGATTTTTTCGCCAAAACGCTCCAAATAACAAGCTTTATTTATTTAAACAAAAATATCACAAATTAAATTATTTTATCTAATTATTTATTATTTTAATATTAAAAGCTAAGTATAAAGGGTATAAATAATGCTTATTTAACGACCTATCAGAACGACCATGAACGGCGGAGGAAAATCACGAACGCCATGGCCGAGCTTGGAAGGTACGGGTTTGGTGGTTTTGGTTCCGTTTTAATAGCTAAAATGATAAGAAATAAGATTAGGATTATATTAGGATGAAAATGGGATAAAATGGACGGTTTGAACGGTGAACCGGTCCAGACCGGTTCGGCCGGTTCACACCATTCGAACCCGGTCCAGTCGAAGGTTAGGGACAGTGAATAATGGCGCGTGATCTCACATGCAGGAACCTTCCTAGGGCGCGTGAGGGACTATTTGGGAATGTCTTCGACATGTGAAACACTCTATTCGATGTAACGAACATTTTGGGACTGATTCTGTGTCGATCGGACACCGTCTCGATAATGTTCGGGGCATCGGAAGGCTTAGGTTCAAGATTTAAAATAGTTAGAAATTCCGAAAAATTACGGGGCTTTAGTGGGAGGTTATTTAAGTAGTTAGTAACCTTATATTACGATTTGGATAGGTTTGGGAGTCCCGGTGACAGTGATTGGCTCGGTAGAGCCGTATGGCACGCAAATCGAGGCAACAGCTCGGACGGTCTGATAGTGGACCTTGTTTTCTAAATTGGTGCATGCATAAATGTTTATTATATGTTTTAATACATTTTTGGTGATGCCATGAGTGCATTTGGTTGTGGTTACATATAAGCACGTATTTCGAAGTTTCAGCCTTATACGGTGCTTATACGGGTTTGTATTTCTTTAATGGTTTAAATGAATTGGATTTGGATTTCAAAAGGATAAGCTCGGGTATGAGACCCATTTGGTTTTGTCTCGGGCATATGACTCTATTGATGACCTACGGGTCTGAATCGTGGTCGCGACGGGTGCTATGTGCACGGCGATCGACGATACGACGCTCGCCTCCGGATTGGGATGTGTTCCTTCCAGAGAGGTCACGATGCACGATCTGTTGTCGGGTAGCCGATGGAGGCTCGACTTTGGAGTGCTGACGGTTCAGGATATCGATCGGTGATGAGTGCACCATAATCTTGTGGTGGTCGCGTCGGTTGATTCGTTCACGGCGACATACCAGGATTGAGGGCGGTCCTGGATGGATGGTTGCACGCATCACTACGATCGGAGTCGTGACTGACCCTTAGATATCGGGCACGATGCCCAGTTGATGTCATATGTTCGGGCACGAGACCCAGTTGTTTTACATTGATGATTTCGGGTCAGGGACCCTAGATGGATTTCCAAGTTCATGGCAGTTTATGGGAACCGGCATGAACCCTGGAAAGGTTATTGTGGTACATGATGGTTTATGGGAACCGGGCATGAACTCTTAAATGGATGTTATAGATCATTACGGTTCGGGGGGGCCGGGCATGAATGTTTATGTTATGTATATATATGTATTCATATACCTTCCTTTACTTGTTTTATCTCCTTCGGGGAGGGTCGTTGGCCTAGGTGGACCCCGGAGTAGTCACGGAGCACTGACTGAGTGGGAGTTTCCCCAGTTTGGTTCCTTACTCTCAGGATGGCATGGATCATAACCTCAGGATGGGTCATTGGTCTACGGACATTGACCTTAGACTCTGAGAGACTTGGGTTTGAGACCCCCTGGTAGCATGCGCGTAGCTTTGGAAACCGTGACAGGATTGGTTGTGTGAATGATATGTATATATGATATATGATATGTGATGTGCACAGGATATGGGCAGTGGCCCGTGTACTTGGTTTCATGATGGTTTTGGGCTGAGTCCCTTATGGATTTGGGCAGTGGCCCGTATATTTGATTTGATTATGATTTTGGGCTTAGTTCCCACATGTGGTTCTTTCAGATAAATGGTTTTCGAATGCATGCATGCTTTTTAGTGAAGGGTACAAATGTGTTCTTATGAAATGTTTTGATAAACTCTTGTTTTGTCCATTCACAGCTTTTAATGTTTTGACTGCCCTTCAGGTTGACAGCGGATGTGGACTGTAGCAGAGACAGAGATATCACATACCTCCTCCGAATACTGGCGCACTCTGATGGCCCGAGAGGGCTAAGGTCGGAAATTTCCTTGTCTGACACTCCGTGTCAGACGGGATCAGGGTCGTTCCTCGTTAATCCTAGGGGGATTGGGGACAGGTCCTGACACTAAGTCACTTGTGACCTGAATGATGAAGGCTAGGTATTTTCCTAATTGCGAATTTATGGAGGTTAGGGTTGGATCTATGCCCTCATTTGTATGGCAGTCTATTATTTGGAGGCGTGAGGTAATTAAACAGGGTTTGGTTTGCCGAGTGGGCAATGGGGAGTTGATTAGTGTGTTCCGAGATATGTGGATCCCATGGCACATGACATGTAACGACCCGTCCCGGAAGTCGGGATTAAGGAAGTCTTTAGTGAGGGCTTAACTGAGTTAATTAGTGTTTAGTTGGTTACTTTTGGACTTTGGACGTAGAATGACGATATTGCCCCTAGTTTGGGCAAAAAGTTGACTTTTAGTTCGGGTGGTCAATTGAGCATTGACCGATGACTGTGACGTAGTTCCGGACGTCACGAGCCTGTAGACAGGTGGCACGCCCGATTCCGACATCCGAGGAGGAAGTTATGATGTTCGGAAGGTTGAGGGCATTACCGTAATTTGATTAAAATAGGAGGAAATGTTGACTTTTCGTACGATAGAGTTTTTGTCAGGGCCCACCCCTAATCCCCCAAGAATAGGGACTAAACCCTACTCCCGTCTGACAACCCAAAAACGAAAAACCAAAACAACCTCACGAAAACCACAAATTACATTGTCAGGCGCAGGAGAATTTAAAACACCCCAGAGTCAACGGTTATACAGAGCATAGTACCAAACAAAGGAAAACAAAGCCGATACACAGAGTACATGCACAACGGAAAATTGGAAACACTCCGGGAAAACTCTCGAGTATTCTATGCCTCCGACGCTACCTCAACGTCAACCCCCGCGCTAGCTCCACGACCTGGAGGGCAATTTAAAACAGAAAGTGTGAGTGGACCATAAAGAATAAACGTTCAAAAATCATTTCATAAACAAACCAGGGTTTGGCCCTCCGTTTTGAAAACATGCATGCATAACCCAATTTCCGAAAACAGGTATAAATCACATTATGTTCATCATGAAAACCGCAGCAACATAAACACAGTATAATAACGTTATAAAACATTAGCACTAAAACATCGAATACCAATATAATCATCTGATCAAACCTGCTGGATCTATCCGAGTCTTTAAACTCCCGAGTCTTTAAATTCAATCCAAGCCTCAATAATCCGAGTCTTTAAACTCAACAGGCCTACGGGGGAAATGTAAGACCCGTGTCCTGGAGGGAACTGTGAACAATCCCACATTCCTGCGAGGGAGAATGGACCGGGAGAGGATGGTGGTGTGCCTTAAAGGTGTAGGCACACACCTATCTAGCACTAGGCCTTTTGGGAGCTCAAGTGGCTTTGGGGGGGATTGGAACCCCAAAGTTAAGCGAGTTGAGGCTGGTGAAATTCCATGATGGGTGACCCCCTGGGAAGTTGCACCGTGAGCTCCCGAAAACAAAACCGTGAGGGCAAGGGCAAAGAGGCCGAAAGCGGACAATATCGTGCTAGATGAATCGGGACCTAACAGAGGAGGGTCGGGTCCTAACAGAAGAGGGTCGGGCCTGACAGAGGAGGGTCGGGCCTTTTGGGAGCTCAAGTGGCTTTGGGGGGGATTTGAACCCCAAAGTTAAGCGAGTTGAGGCTGGTGCAATTCCATGTTGGGTAACCCCCTGGGAAGTTACACCGTGAGCTCCCGAAAACAAAACCGTGAGGGCAATGGCAAGGAGGCCCAAAGCGGACAATATCGTGCTAGATGAATTGGGACCTGACAGAGGAGGGTCGGGTCCTGACAGGAAATATCAATATATCCGAGTCTTTAAACTCAATCCGGGTCTTTAAACCCAATCCGGGCCCGTCCCCCGTCAAACATAATCCGGGTCTTTAAACATAATAACCAGATCCAGCAAATTCAATCCAAAACCGTTTGAAAACCATTTCTAAATCCACATCCAAACCCGAATCCGAAACCACTGGTCTGAAGCCCTTCCGGCATCCAGAACCGTCATTCCGAACCCAAATCCTTCCACTTTTCAACTTTAAAACCAAATCTCGATTCTCGAAATCCGATTCTAAAATCGAAAACCTCGCTTACTAAATCATGTCTTAAATCCATTTATAACCATTGAAAATCACTTATCATTTGAAATCCCAAATCATGGTATCGAAATCAGAATTCAAACATTTCTCGTAAAACGTGCTGAAAATCGTACTTTCTCGAAAAACGTGCAAATATGTAAAACCAACACAGCATATTCCATAATCATGAAATCACATGTAAAACCATAAAACAATTATAGAAAAACAGTTATGCATGCTAAATTATAGAGAAGGGGTCCACTCACAGTTACCGGGCACGTCACTCGCGTCTCGAACGTCCTGCACGTTCCTCGACCTCCTCGGGGATTCCCGATCCTGTCACAAGTCACCATACTACGCCACTAACACGTTAACGAAGGTTCTCCTAATTCCCCACAAAATTCCCCGGATTCTAAACGTAACGAGCCGAGACCCTAACCCGAAACCTATCTCAAAAGACTCGTTACAACTTCTAGATCAGAAACCTAGTTAGAAGTTTCCCCAGAAACCACCGCACGCGCCTCCACGAGCCGCCGAAAATGGCTGCGTGTGGGCCTCACGCGCCTGAACAGAAACACTGTTCATCTTTAACCTCGAGCAGTCACTGTTCTGGACCGGCGTGGCTGGTTCTCCGCAGTCCGCCGTCCTTTTTCCTTCCTTTTTCCTCCCCTAGCTTCGTTCTATCCTAAGCAATTCAATCCAACCTTAAAAACTCGACATCACGACCTAAAACACACCTCCCTAACTCGAACCCGAAACCTCCCAAAACTCTGTTCCACAACCCGACCACCCGTACACTCCCCTTTCACGGCTTCACAAACAGAAGCTCCCTAGGGACTCACTGAGTCGACTAGCACTCACCAAACCCCTCGACTCGACCCCAAACTTCACGACTCAACGTCTGAACCTAAACTGGAAAACAGAGCATTTTAAGGAAACTATGGAATTACCTGTGCTCAGGCCGCCGCCGTGAGCTCCATCGTGCCCACTCGACTCCTCAAGTCCTCCAACTTCCTCTAGACACCACCACCAGCCTCGATTGATCAATTACACGACAGCACCACCGCCAACACCCCTCTCTGTTTTTCTGAGAACTCTCACCTCTCGCACACCCGAACTCCCTTCAGTGCAACCCACACACTCACTGGTCTCACCATCTCTTACTGCTCTCACTTACTGAATTAACAAAACTCACACTCTCACCCAGTAACTAATCGATTTCACCCCTCTGCCCAGTCTCTGTTCTTCTCTCTTCGAACACGGCTACACGCATTGAGCACAATTTTAATTCCTGCCCGTGCACCCTAGAACCCACTACACACACCCCACGTGTCCTCAATCCAAAATATCCCAATTAGCACTGCACACTTGTCCTCATCCTATTTGCACAAATCCCAAAGCACCCAAAAGACCAAAATGCCCCTGTGAGTTAAAATTACCATTTTGCCCTTCACCCTTCTAGACCCGTATCTCGATCGTCCGACGTCCGATTAAAGCATGCCGCCTGTCATTGAACTCAGGACGACGAGATCTACCTAACGGTCCTCGGTCTACGTAGAAAAACCCTATCGTACGAAATGTAATGACCCACCCCGGTTTCACCCCGAAAATCGAGATAAATCCTGCTCCCGTCTAACACCTCGACACACACAAAAGTAAACTCACTCTAAACCACCACAGTACTCAGTCAAACGCAGGAGAAACTATACAAAACTTTTCGAAGTCAAAGGTTTACAGAGCATAGTTCTAAATACAAAAGGAACAAAGCCAATAAACTAGATACACGCACACGGAAAATTTAAAACACTTCGGGATCCCTCTCGTGACTTCTATGCCTCAGGCGCTGCCTGGACGCCGAAACCCCGCGCTAGCTCCACGACCTGGAGGGCAATTTAAAACCAGAAAAGTGTGAGTGGAACAGAATAAAAGAAAAGTTTCCAAAACCATTTATAAGAAAATCGGGTTTGGCCCTCCGTTTTGAAACCACATGCATAACCTAGTTATTAAAACAGTTATAGTTCACATAAACCTCATCATAAAAACAGAAACACTATAAAAGACAGTTATAGAAATCATAGCATAAGCATCATAAAACCGTATCATAAACCATGAATATCAAGTCATCATTATCCGATCAAACCTGCTGGATTTATCCGAGTCTTTAAACTCCCGAGTCTTTAAACTCAATCCAGGCCTCAATAATATCCGAGTCTTTAAACTCCCGAGTCTTTAAACTCAACAGGCCTACGGGGGAAATATCAATATATCCGAGTCTTTAAACTCCAGAGTCCTTAAACTCCCGAGTCTTTAAACTCAATCCGGGTCTTTAAACCCAATCCGGGCCTGTCCCCCGTCAATCACAATATCCGGGTCTTTAAACCCAATAACCAGATCCAGCAAATCCAATCCAAAACCATTTGAAAATCATTTTTCAATCCACATCCAAACTCGAATCCGAAATCACCGGTCTGATGCCCCTTCAGCATCCAAAACCGTCATTCTGAACCCAAATCCGGAATCCACTTTTCAACTTTAAAACCAAATTCCGTTTTCGAAATCCGATTCTAAAACTGAAAATCCATGATCATCGAAATCATGTTCCAAAATCCAGTTACAACCAGTGAAAACCAGTTATCACTTGAAAACCCCAAACCATGGCTTTATACTCAGAAATCGACATTTCTCGTAAACCGTGCTGAAAACCGAACTTCTCAAAAAACATGCAATCAGGTAAAATCAACAAAGTATATCCGATAAACATAAAATCATGATTTAAACTATAAAACAATTATAGAAAAACAGTTATGCATGTTCAAGTTTAAGGAAAGGGTCCACTCACAGTACCGAGCCCTCAATCGCGTCCCGAACGTCTCGTACGTTCCTCAGCTTCCTCGGGAAGTCCCGATCCTGTCAACAACCGCCAAAGCACGTTACTAACAAATCTACGAAGGTCCACCTAATTTTCCCCAAAAATCCCCGGGTCCTAAACGTAACAAACCGGAACCCTAAACCTTCGACCTCGCGGAACTAACTTCAAATGACGTCTGAACAACTCGAAACCAATCCCATTAGACTCGTCACAATACCTAGACTAAAAACCATGTTGGCTATTTTCCCAACCGCCGCCGTACACGCCCCCACGGGCCGCCCAAAGTGGCTGCGCGTGGCCCTCACGCGCCAGCTACAGTACCATCGTCTTCCTCGAGTCGACTCGGTCGAACCGGCCTCTGCAATTCGAACCGGCGAGGACGGTTCACCGCCGCACCTGCACCAAAACACCTCATTTCTTCACCATCCTCTTCGTCCCGTCCTAAGCTATCCAACCCTATACTCCAAACACCTTGACTCAACCTAAAACCTGTCGACTCAAGCTCGAACAGAAACCCAAACTGTCCCCTGTTTTCTACTCCGGCCACCTAGGTCTTCCCCCGCCACGGAAACCACCGTAGACGGTTCCTAAGGACCTAAGAAGTCGACTAGGACCAACCAGAACCCTCGACTCGTACTCTAAACCCACGACTCAACGTTTGAAGCAAAAACGGAAAAACAGAGAACACAGGGTACCCTCCGTCGTTCTAGCCTCCGCCGTGCACTCCTCCGTCACGGCTACACAACCAGTAGCTACCTAGGACCCTACTGAGTCCCCTAGACCTCACTGGACTCCTTGATTCAACCCCAAAAGCCACGACTTTCCAATTTGAAAATTACGGCAAAACAGAGCACTTACACAGGGAGAAGGAATTACCTGCCGTCGACCGCCGCCGTGCTCACCGCCGCACTCCCTGAAGTCCACAGAGTCGTCCTTGTTCCCTGTCGAGTCCAATTACACCGCACACGGCCACACCACCACCACGATCACTCACTTCCTCCCTGTTTTCCCCCTGGTTTCCCGTGGCTCACCTCTCACACACACACAGCCACTGGACCTCCAGACCTCCTCACTAACTCCCTCTCACTCTCTGGTCACTCTCACACACTCATAAAACTCACCAACCCTCACGATCACCTCTCAATTTCCTCTCAATTCCTCCCTCTGTTTTCTGTTCTTCGAACACAAACACACACACACGGGTATACGATTACCCCAAATAATTGGATCGTGTATGCTAGAAACCTCTAGCCCTCTTACACGTGTCACCATCCCAAAATTCCTCTCCCATGTGGCTCAATCTCAGCCCTCCATTGTCCTTCTCTGTTGCATAAATCCCCATGTGCAAAAGACCAAACTGCCCTTCTTTTTAAACCAAAATTACGATCTTGCCACTACTTTTCTAGACCCGTAACTCACACATCGTAAGTCTGATGAATACGTGCCGCCTGTCATCGAACTCAGGATGACGAGATCTATCTAATGATCCTAGGTCAACAAGTCAAAACCCAATCGTACGAAAAGTCAACTTTTCCCCATAGTTTAACCAAATTACGGTTATGCCCTCAACCTTCCGAACATCATAACATCCTCCTCGGATGTCGGAATCGGGCGTGCCACCTGTCTACGGATTCGTGACGTCCTAAACTACGTCCTGGTCATCGGTAAAAATCCAATTGACCGCCCAAACTAAAAGTCAACATTTTTCCCAAACCAGGGGCAAAATCGTCATTCTAGGCTAACGACCTTATCGGAACCAACTAACCCCTGATTAAGCTCACTAATCCTTTACTAATCACTGTCTTAACCTTAATTTCCGGGACGGGTCGTTACATGAAAAGTCAACTTTTTCCCTTCGTTTACCCAAATTACGGTAATGCCCTCAACCTTCCGAACATCATAACTTCCTCCTCGGATGTCGGAATCGGGCGTGCCACCTGTCTACGAATTCGTGACGTCCCGAACTACGTCACGGTCACCGGTCAATATCCAATTGACCGCCCGAACTCAAAGTCAACATTTTTCCCAAACTATGGGCAAAATCGTCATTCTACACTAACGAGCCAAACGTAACCAACTAAACACCGATTAAGCTCACTAATCTGTTACTAATGACTTCCTTAATCCTAACTCCCGGGACGGGTCGTTACAATTTTTACTTGTAGATCGAGGATCGTTAGGTAGATCTCGTCGTCCTGAGTTCAATGACAGGCGGCATGCTTTCATCGGACGTAGGACGAGCAAGTTACGGGTCTAGAACGGCGAAGGGCAAAATGGTAATTTTGACTCACAAGGGGCATTCTGGTCTTTTGGTGCATTGGGATTTATGCAAAAGAGATGAGCAAAAGTGTACAGGAGGGATTGGATATTTTTGAGAGGGGACCATGGGATTCTGGACACGTGGGCTGTGTCTAGTGGCTTCTAGCCCCTTTCTTCGTCCAATTATTTGTGTTTGGGTTTGTGTAACCGTTCAAAATTGAGAGAACAGAGACTGAGTTTTGGGAGGAAATCGATCGAGTGCTGGGAGGTGTGAGGCTTTGTGACCTGGTGAGAATGAGCAGCGAGAAGTGAGAAGCTAGTGAGTGAGTTGTGAGGGAGAATGGTGTGAGGAAAACCTGTGTGTGTGCCGTGTGAGTTCTCAGGAAAACAGAGAAGTGTCGAGGGAGTTTGGTGGTGGTGCTGCCGTGCTTCGAACAATCGTGGTTGCTGGTGGTGTTCAGTGACCGTAGAGGAGCCTTGGGGACTCAGTGGGCACGGCGGAGCTCACGGTGGAGAGCAGGACGCAGGTAATTTCTCTTCTTTCCCTGTTTGCTCTATTTTGCCGTCTGGTTTCTAATTGAAAGTCGTGAAGTTCGAGGACGAGTCGAAGTGTTCTGTAGGTTCTAAGAGGTTTACTAGGTCCCTAGGAAGCTGTTGGTTGTGCAGCCGTGAAGGGGGGATGCACGGGTGGCCGGATTGAGAAACAGGGGTTTTGTTGGTTACGGGTTCGAGCTTGGGAGGAGGAGATTTGGGCTGTGTTGTCGTGTTTTGATTATTGGATTGAGTTTCTTAGAGTAGGACGAAGAGAATGGTGGAAAAAGGGACGGAAATGGTTGAGGGACGGCGGAGAACCGGCCACGCTGGTCCAACATAGTCGCGGGTTTGAGGAAGACGATGAACAGTGACTGTGTGCAGGCGCGTGAGGCCCACGAGCAGCCACTTTAGGCGGCGCATGGGGGCGCGTGGGGACGTTTCTGGGGAAGTGTTCAACTAGTTTTTTGGTCTAATCGTTGTAACGAGTCTTTTGGTATAGGTTTCGGGACAACCGAACGTTGTTTCGGGTTGGTTCTACAAGGTTGAAGGTTTAGGGTCCCGGTTAGTTACGTTCGAAGTTCGGAAAAATTGTGAAAAACTAGGAGGAACTTAGTTGACGTGTTAGTGACGAGTTTGGTGACTTGTGACAGGATCGGGAATCCCCGAGGCGGACGAGGAACGTACGGAACGTACGGGACGCGAGTGACGTGCCCGGTAACTGTGAGTGGACTTCTTCCTTATAACTGAGCTTGCATAACTGCTTTTAATTTCTTGTTTTATGATTTTCATTATGATTTCATGATTATTGAATGCTTTATACCTGTTTTATGAAATGGCACGGTTTTCGAGGAAATTACGTATTTGGCACATTTTACGAGAAAAGCTTGATTTCTGATTATGATGCCATGGTTTTGGGATTTCAAACGATAAATGGTTTTCAATGATTATAAAGGGATTTGAGACATGATTTGATGATCAAGGGTTTTCGGTTTTAGAATCGGATTTCGGAAAACGGAATTTGGTTTTAAAGTTGAAAAGTGGATTTCCGGATTTGGGTTCGGAATGAGGGTTCTGAATGCCGGAAGGGCTTCAGACTAGTAGTTTTGTATTCGGGTTTAGATATGGATTTAGAAATGGTTTTCAAATGGTTTTGGATTGGATTTTCTGGATCTGATTATTGGGTTTAAAGACCCGGATTATGATTGACGGGGGACGGGTCCGGATTGGGTTTAAAGACCCGGATTGAGTTTAAAGACTCGGGAGTTTAAAGACTTGGATATATTGATATTTTCCCCCGTAGGCCTGTTGAATTTAAAGACTCGGGAGTTTAAAGACTCGGATTATATTGAAGCCTGGATTGAGTTTAAAGATTCGGGAGTTTAAAGACTCGGATAGATCCAACAGGTTTGATTGGATGATTATGTTGGTATTTTATGTTTTACTGTTAATGTTTTATAACCTTTATTCTATTGTGTATGTTGCTGCGGTTTCCATGATGAAAATGATATGATTTATAACTGTTTTCAGAACTTGGGTTATGCATGCATGTTTTCAAAACAGAGGGCCAAACCCTGGTTTGTTTATGAAATGGTTTTTGAAACTTTTATTCTTTTTGGCCTACTCACACTTTCTGGTTTTTAATTGCCCTCCAGGTCGTGGAGCTAGCGCGGGGGTTGACGTGGAGGCAACGTCGGAGGCATAGAGTACTCGATAGTTTTCCAGGAGTGGTTTCAGTGTTCCGTTGTGCGTGTACTCTATGTGTGGTTTTGTTTTACTTTGTTTGGTACTATGCTCTATATACAGTTGACTTGTGGATGTTTTAAAATTCTCCTTCGTCTGACAATGTAATTGGTGGTTTTCGTGAGGTCGTTTCGGTCTTTCGTTTTGGGTTGTCAGACGGGAGCAGGGTTCACCTCGGTTATTGGGGTCATAATCGGGGTGGGTCCTGACATGAAATTTTATCCTATTTTGTACCAAGGCCTAATGGAGGATGTGAGAATGTCATCCCTTATTCATCCTCATGGTGTATGGAATGTGGAGCTACTAGAGAGCTTCTTTCTGTGGGGCGAATGTGAGAGATATTTGCAGAATCCTCTTCCCATCACAGGTGTCCTTTTCTGATGGTTGTTACTAGTTCTACTCAAAGTCTGGAAAATATACTGTGAAGCCTAGATACCGTATTGCTTTTCAGTTGAGGTGGTGGAAGTGGATAGTGGTGGTGAGTGCTTTTCGACTGGGTAACGCGAGGTTCTTTGGAAACATTTGTGGAAGATAAGGATCTCGAACAAGCTCAAGATCTTTTGTCGGTGGCTTGTTCTGAAATCCTGCCCACAACTTGTAATTTGGTTACCCGAAGAGTGATGATGTCTGGTCCATGTCGGCGCTGTGGAAAACATATGGAGGATGCCTTTCATGAAATTTGGGTCTGTAAACATAGTCATAAAGTGTGGAGAGTGGAGACTAACCGATCTTCCACTTGCGGAATTCCCTCTTATAGAGGCTTATATTGATATTTTTTTTTTTTGCTTACTCGCACTTATCGATTTTGCAGTTAAGCTGATTTGCATTTGTTTACTGGAGTGTGTGGAATTGGTGGAATAAAGTGGTCTATGATTTGCAGGTTAAGAGTACATAGAAGGTTTATGAGGCAACTATGACATCTTTCTCGGAGTTCAGTGTTCTCCCACAGGTTTCTTTGGGGGCTCTGTTGCGGCGTGTGCCTAGGTGGATCAACCCGGTAGAGGGGACCTTGAAGCTTAATTGTGTTGTTGTGGTTAGTAAGGACACCTTGCAGGGGGGAGTAGGCAGTGTTTTGAGATATTCGGGTGGTATGTTAGTTGCTGGCTTCTTCGGACCAGGCCCTCCAGGTAGATTTGTAGTTGCCACGGAGGTAGATGTCATTCTGCGGGATCTTCCGCAGGTTCAATGGTTGGGGTTGTAGAATGTAGTAGTGGAGACCAACTATTCAGAGGCAGTAAGCATCATCAAATTAGCTCAACATCTCTGGACATTAGTGGGACTAATATCGCGAGAGGTACTTTTCTTATTGCAGGTGCTCCGAATTCCTCTGAAGTCTCTTACTTGTGTGCCTCAGACGGCGAACCTTGTTGCTCACCATCTTGTACAGAAGGGGCAGCGAACTCATGAACGGACAAGTTGAGGTCCTATGTTTCCCCCTTGTTTAGCACCATAGTTAGCTAGGGATATTGATGAATAGTTGTTATTTCTCTTTGTTTTGTTTAGGGAGGGGGTGATGGGTACTTTTTTCCCCTCATCGGATTTCTTCCGGGCTAGCTTTGTTTTATGATGAGAGTTTTAACGAGGCCCTATGCGCTATCTTGTAGTGCACCCTTTCAGTGTATTCTCTTCTTACTCCTCTTAACAATGAAGCTTATCTTTTGAATAAAAAAAAAAGCCCCTAGAGCATCCACAACAAGAGAAATCAAATCTCCAAACTTCAATAACTTCTTGCAATATTACTATCCCCTATCTTTGATTTAGATCTTGTTGTAACCATAAGTCTAGCAAGGAGTCTGCAACAAAATTGGCTTTCAGGGACACATGGACAAAGCAAATAGCTTGCAAATTCCTACTCTATCTTTTGGCATTGATTATAATTCTCAAAATCCTCCAAGGAGATTTGATTTTCTCATTGATGGTGTCGACAACAATCTTTGAGTCCCCTCAACCACTAGTTTTTGGCATGATAGGTCTTCAATTAAGCTTTATTTTATATTTTTTTATACCCTGTATACTTGTCTTTTAATATTAAAATACTAAACAATTAGAGAAAATAATATATTTTGTGGGAATTTTGTAGAAATAAATAAAACTTGGAATTTGGAGCTTTTTGGCGAAAGAATCGTCCCAATTGGAATTATAACAAAGAAATTATGAACGAAATAAGAGAAGCCACCAAAAATCTCTTAGAAATTCGGTGGAGAACTACTGAAATCAGCAGACCAGCAACCCAATCTCATCAAGGCCAAAAACCAAGCTAAATCAGCCCAGCTCACGCGAAGCCCCTAGCCCAGTCACTCCCGCGGCCCAATCACTCATGTAGCCCAGTTGCGCTTCGAAAAACGTCTACCGACCTGGTCCTCCCAATTTTGGAGCGCGCGCGCCGAATAGTTCTTCCCCTTATCAACGCGTCTCGTGCGAATCCTCCGGCTCTCTGTCAGCAAGCCCATACCGACCCACATACTTCCTGCAGCTCCTGCAAGCCGAAATCATTTTCTAATTTTCAGCCAACTGTCACCGAAAATCAGCCCAGCCATGCCCTGCTACTACCTGCTCCCTCTTGCATCAGTTTTTGCAGTTTTTCCAACACATTTCCAGCCAAAATCAGTCCCTAATATCCTCATTGTTCACCATTTCATTTTTATATTTTATTATTTGAATTTTGGCACTCCCTCTATAAATAGAGAGGCCATTTCATTTGTTGAGGGTCCTTTTTTCTTCTATTTTTTGTCCCCAATTTCCCTCATTTTCCCCTTTTATTAGTTCATTTTTCTCTCTTCTTTTAGTTCTTCTTCTTTTTATTTTGTAAATTTATTTTGGGATTATTTGTAACTTCTTTTAATTAGTTATCTTAGTTTCATTTTCCTTATTTTTTTCTTAAAATTTCTTAAACTTCTCTTTAATTACATTTTTATGCTTTCCTTAAGAAAAAACCCAAGGCTAGGTAATTATAAGGGAATTCAAGAGTTTTCAAGACCGAATTCCTCGAATTTCTTCTTCCATCTTCACAAGTTTCATGTCGCTGTTCGGCGATTCTTGTGAAAAAACCATATTTTTCTACTTCAATTCTTATTATTGTTTTAATTTTACTTATAATTCTATATATGTGTTAGTATTTTCTTTTTAACATTTGTAAGTAAGAATGCAATCTCCGTGTGTTTTACTTTCTGAATTTCCTTTAACTTCATATGTTTTAGTGCTTAAATTTTAATTCGAAACTAAATGTTGATCCGATGTTGGGGGCATTTAGAATAGGCTTGAAGAGATTTAATGTTTGACCGCTGTTCGGCGCATTAAATCACAAACTTAAGGTAGATCATATTGTAAGTAATAATCCGATATTCGGAGCATTTATAATATGAAAAATGTATGCATGTAATGGAGATGATGAATGTAGGATTTCGTGATTTGTTCATTATAAGCATGATGTTAGAGTGTTGGTAAAGATTATGTTTAAATGAAGTTTATTTCAGGAATAGTTTTAAGTAATATAATTGTTAATTTGAATTTAATTCTTAATTTGTGAAAATGTAGTTTATGCCACAATCTTTCAAAATCTCTCATTTCATTCTTTATTCTTTTATTCTTAATTTATTTAATTCTTTAATTTTTTATTCATTAATTTTTTTATTCATTTATTGTTTTATTTATTTATTCTTTCATTCATTAATTCATTTATTCTTTCATTCATTAATCTATTTATTTATTTTTTTCATTATTCTTTCTCACTAACATATTATTAATGTTCCTTAATTTTCTCAGTTATGAACGATCTCTATTTACCAATACTACATCTACACAAAAAGAATTTAAATTGCATAATACTTAAATTACATGTTTTAATTTAATACATAATTTAAGCGTTATCATAGCATCTAATTTCTAGCGCAGCCCCCAAATCCTCACGCATAGCCAATCCCTCGGCAACTAAAGAATTAGTTTTCTCAGTCCAAGTAGCCCCAACACAAATGGGAAGTCCCAAATTGTCTCTAATGATGAACCTAGCCGCAACATCTCCATTTTTAATAAAGGCATCGAAGTTTGGTTTGATGAGCCACCCCACTTCTGGTGGAATCCATTTGATCATTCCTATGTAATTGTTACAGTTAGCACATATATAACCATTTTTTACAATGAGACTATAAGAATGAGAATAACTTTGTATACTATGATCAAAGTAAAACTAACTCAACCGAAATTAAACTATTGAAAATTTGTTCAATTAATCAATTTTATTTGACAATATTAATTCAAAATTTCCATCCAATAATGTTCACCTGCTAGCATATTTTTCCCCAAAAATAAAAATATTGTTTTTTTTTTCCCTTCATTTTTCAACTTGGTTGATTTTATCTTCATCCAATTTATGCTGCTCAAGAGGGGTTAAAAGTCTTCACCAAAATTTTCTTATAAAAATATTCATTTATTAATAAATTTTACACTTAATAAATAAGAATATAATAATAAATTTCAAAGTTAAAATTAAAATTAAAATTAAAAATAAGCATTTTAGTGGAGTGGAACTACCCAAAGACAAATGATTTTTCAACCATCGTAATTAATTCTATCAATTGAACCATCTATTGTGACAAGTAATAAAGTATTAAATGGTGTGTTAATTGATCAAAAATATAATTTTCCTATAACGGTTAGTTTTTAACGTAATTTTTTAATCATTCAAATAAATATCTCTATTTTAGGTGCAAAATCAATCCAGCCTATAATTCGGGCAATTCAATACATATATAACTAGTTTTTTAATTGTTCAAATATATATATGTTTATTTTAACGATAAAATTGGATAGATTGAATTCGAAGCCAAATACAATAGCTAAAATTTCAAATAGGAATTCATCTCAAGAGGAAAGGAGTGTGACAATTCTAAACTTCAAGTTCTTGTTTGGGAGACGATATATGTGGCGAAAGATATTTTTTACCTCTAAGAAAATAAGAAGCATCATTTTACTCAATGTTACTACTATGATTTATAGTAAAACTTCTAATTTTTCTTTTTTCATTCCTTCTAATTGTAGAATGTGTTAAAATTATCATACTCAAATTCTGTTTGCGGTAACTTGGCCTTCCCGATCGTCACATGAGAGTTGTGAAACATCAAAACCTTCATTTCTCAAATATCGGAAAGAATCAAATTTTTCACAATCCTAAACGAAAAGTCCGAGTCAATCAACAACCCAAAAACGAAAAAAAATTATAAATTCGTTTTTTTTCTTTGAATTTTTCGATAATTCATGAAAATTTAGAGTATGTGAATGTCAATGATGATGAGTATTGAGAATGAATAAAATATTTTGTGAAGAGGAGAGGATGAAGAGGATGAAAGAGAAAGGAGAGAGAAACTTGATGAAAATTTAGTTAGTGGGAAACGGCTAGCTACTAATGGCTAGCTATTAATAGCTAATTCCAATAGAAAAGTAAAATTTTAGGTTAAATTTGTCTAGTTAATTATTGGTTAAATTTGTTCAAAAATTAAATTAAATTATTCTGCTACAAATGCTCTTATATATTAATTAAGAGGATCCAAATAGCAGGATGAACTTTAGGTTGGGCCCGGCAGGAGAGAAGTTGGATCCGCCCATGGATGGGTTACATCAGAAAAGTTAGCTTACAGAATCTCTGTGATTTATTGGCTATTTGGTTCTTTGAGTTTTAATATTTGCTTGATTAATTATATGGATTAGGAATCATATCAAAAAGAAAATTGAGCTGCTTTTGCATCAAATTACTACTGCTGCCTATTTTAAACAAGTTTTGTGCGAACACAAACAATAATTAATATCTTATCTAATTGATTTGACAGAAATTATATATTCATTAATATTAAAAGAGTTTTTTAATTTTAATTGATAAATATTAAATGAGTTTGTTCATGCAATGCCAAGTTGTTATTTAGTAATGATTTTGTAGCTCACTCCCATGTTTGATTCATTTGTTATTGGGACATAACCAATCAGTGCTAGCTTTTGAATACTTTTGATACAGAACTTTTCATACTCTTGAGGCCTTCGCAGTCCGAGGCTTATATCATATCTTTCTTTTCTTTCGTTGTTGCGAGGTTTATTTTATAACCTCGTAAAGAAAATGCAATAGTAGAATTTTGTGGAGTTTCACAAATATTTTATATGAGTGTTGTAAAAATTTATTTATATATTCAAAATATCAATGAATATTGTAGACTTCATCAAATAGTAGAGTTATGTGGAGTTTCACAAATATTTTAGTATAAATTATGTTTTGGCAAATTATTGATTTCTCTAGCTTCCTCCCCCCCTAGCCCTTTCCCTTTCAAAGATTTCAATAGATTTTATGCCAGACTTAAAAAAATATTATTTGCAATTTTTGTATATTTTAATAGACTCAACAAAATTTATGAGTTATATCGATATCTATTATTATATATTACTTTTTTTATAAGAATTATAAGTAATTAAATAATATAAATCTTACATGAATATAACTATTGTTTGGAGAAAAAAAAATATTTCAACAACATGCATGATTCCTGGTGATCCTACATCTCAATCTCATTGGTCATTAAAAGTGTTTTTTTTTGTTTGTGTACTTGTAATATTATATATTGTAAGAAAAGAAATAATTATATATTTATATTAATTTAGTGAAAGAATTTTCCAGTAAAAAAATTATTATAAGTTGATTATATAATTCTTTAAAAATAAAGTTTCAAATTATGTATCTCAATATCATAATCAATAAAACTCAATCACATTATATAAAACTCAATATGGTTATACAAAATTCTGTCATATAATTCTATATAATTTTGTTATTAACTCTGTAAAAATTTATGAAAATCAATAAATCTGTAAAACTTAATAATTTTTTTTTTAAAAAAAAACTCTATAATTATCAATATAAATCTAAATTTAATACACCCCTATGTTTTTTAATTTTCTTATTCCACTAAATTATGGACCATATATATGCTAAATTTCTTGATTGTCTCCCACTGATATAAATTATGGTCTATGATTTGATATTGTATTGACACTTTCTTACTAGCATCACAGATGCACATTCTATACACGTATGGAACATCTTTTCACTTACACCAAAAATGAAAAAAAAAAAAAAACAAATAGTTAACATGTTTCGATTTGTGTGAAATATAAAGGAATAATCTTTAAGGATTTTCAAAATAAGTGATTCAAATATAATATTAGTTTAAGGAATCAATCCAAATGATGCGATGGTACGTGCTTGAGCACTATTATATATATAATCAGGTTTAATTCCTCTGTCTTCTGCTAGGAAGCCCTAATTAATGCAACTTCTTCTTCTTCTTTTTATCTGGGGCTCTCTGCTTTAGAGGTAAGATTTTGTTTGTCTTAATCAGTGGAATTAAAATGCAATATTTGGACTTTGTATCCGTCAATAATGTCTTTGAGAATCCACATTACTTGGCTTTCTTTACATCCATTTCACTAGAAAGCAAGCAATATTTTCCACTAAGCTTTTTCATATGCATGGTCATGTTTATTTAGGACAATTTGATATTATTCTGCTATAGAAACAATAGTATTATATATATAAATCACTCTTTTCGGTGATTAATTTATATCTTTACAAGTTTTTAAAGATTTACGGAGCAATTAATCAAATTTTCCCTTAAGCGGTTTTCACATGCCTCATAATTTACGTATTGTTATGTGCTTTGTAAAAGATATGATCCCTCACCATTCCGTCGAGTCCTAATTTAATTGTTCACATCGTTGTGGGTTTGATGGTGTAGACCTCAGTTTACTAGTCAGAGTTGAGTCCAAATGGTTCGGTTTTGAGTGGATTCTGGGTATTAAAAAAAAAGGATATGATTCTCTCAGTTGAACAGATATCCGAACCAATATTAATAAAACTTTATTAATGAGTTGAATTAGATTATTACTTCAATCGGTATCAATGATTTTTTTCAAAAAAACAAAAGTGATATATTATTAAATATCAATCGAAATATTAACTGGCTGAGCTTTAAAAACTCGAAAATCAATTATGAATCCAAATAAAAAATGTCAAACATGCATTTATAAGTTAAATAGGTCAGCTAATCAATTTTGTTATACATAATCATTCTTAATTATAATGTAGTTTCCGATAAAATTTCTTCCCTCTCTCTTTCAATTCCTCATCACGTTTCCTTCATCTCTTTCTCTCAATTTTGTTTTTGTCAATGTCGGATATTACCGTACATTTGAGTCTTTAAGGTTTCACTTGTTTTTTGTTTGAAGGACCAACATGACGACAGAATCTCAATTTACAATAATAATTCATACGTATGGAACAAAAAATATTATACATAATTAAAAAAAAAACAAAATTAAACTGATTTTTTTTAATACAATGATATTGGAAAAGGGATATATTACCTTATATATAGATCGGATATTGACCTTACCTGATGAAAATCGAACCCAATAATACTTCCAACGTAACATATGGGGATGAATATTACCATGGCAAAAGCAAATTGATTTTTAGCATTTTGATTCTCATATTCCTTTTTCTTCTAAATTTAATGATTTTATATTTTTAGTATAACGCTTTCTTATTTGTTATGAATAATTCCAAACTTACTCATCTAAATTTTGAAAGTGAAAGGCAATAAGTAATTTGGCAGTCCACCAATACTGCACTCCACAATATTGTTGTAAAACACTCTGGATCTCTCCTTATTATGTAGAAGAAAAAAAATAGTTTCTAAAATTAATTAATTGCTAGGAAATTACTGAAGAAATATGTATAATATTTAATCATAATATAGAAAGTATGAGAGCAAAATTTATCAAGGAAAAATTGTATATACAACAGAAATAAAAATTAAAAATACTAAATCAAAAGAAAAGTAAATTTTAAAATTTGATTCATAAAAAAATATATAAGAAGATTTTAAAAATGAAAAGCGAAGTACGTGCAATGAAAATTGGTGAAGTGCTCAAAATCAGCTTTATCATTATTATATATGTAAATAAAAATTAATATATAAAAGAAATAATTATTATTTAGCTGTGTGATTTTATTTCTGCCAATCTCAACTTAATTTTAAAACCTCCCCTCAAGAAAAGTGGCTTAAGTGAGCAAAAGATATTCGGAATCAAAGCTTTCCACAGCAAAAGAACAATATGCATCCACGTGGCGGGTTTTGAAGCCGCTTCCTGCAGCCTATCATCGCAGATGTACGTCTGTTAATGAATTGTATTGAAGGTGTGGGATTTGACAAGATTCTTTCTTGGCTTCAAAGTTAAGGCGATCGAAGAGATAGAAGCAAATTCTTAGATAATTAGATAATAAAAATTGGTTTGGGGGGAGACAGTGGAGTCGGGTGGCCTGGCCTGTGGAGGTTTTTCTAATTGAAAAGAACAAATTAAAGTTGAAGCAAAAGCAAAATTTTTAATAAGATTGGAAAGCTCGACACCTCCACCACTACGTACTTAAGCTTAATTAATCCACTGTTTTTTTAGTAGTGCAGTGGTTCTGATAAATTTGTATTTGTGGGGCTTACTAATTGATTATTTGGGTTTAATTTTCTTTGATATCAGATTAAGATTTATTAAACATTAGATTATAGGAGTCTTATGCGTTTCTCTAAATTTTACTTGATATGGATATATTCAATCAACGACGAGACTAAGGTATGGGTTGTAAGGAATATAGCCCTTCCAAGATTTTTGTTTAATTTTAAAATTATGGTTTTTAGTTGTTTATTATCTTATTGTTTGCAGATGTTAGAATAACTCGATCATTATAGAAATTCATGCAGTCTATTGGAACTTAACATTCTAAATAAAATTAACATAAGTGGGTCCTAGATAATAATATTTGTATTTGCACTAATTACTTGTTGATTCATGTTTATCATTGTAATTTTTTTTCTTCTTTAGTTTATTTATATATAGAGATATATTTGAAGGGTAATGCTCCATATAATCCCGAAATATGTATTTTTTCTACGTTGATTAATAAAATTCAATCTGAATTTTTTACCTAATTCTAGAATATAAATTTAGCCCATCTAAAATTTGGATTCAGGAATCGTCTCTAAATTCAATATTCCTTTCTTTTGAATAAATTTTCTCGTTATATAACTTAAAAAAAAATTAAATGTATTTTTTATTATATAATTCAAAAGCTTTATATTCAAATTAAATCATTAACGATTTATATTTATATTGATATTTTACGTGGTTTAGTTGAAATTTCATTTTTACAATGAAATATCGTTATAGTAAGATTTAAAACTAATAATATACAATTAGCTTGGAAATAATCTGACACCACTGTCCCAGGGTTTTGTCATAGAAACCTAGGGCACTGCGTGAAGGGAAGGGCAAGGGGACATTGAAAAAGTAGAGGTAAAAGCTAAGAAGCCAACATGGGCAGCTCATTGGTTCATTGCCACAGTTTGATGGGCTGCACATGAAAAGAGGAAACATACAATTAACTATAAAAAAAAAACATATATTAATGCGTATATATATATATTTACAAATTGCGTGCTGACTAGATTTCAACTGTCCCACACACCGATAAGGTACTTTTCCTTCACCTGAGATTGCTGGCTGAATGGTCACACGAGGATACCATATCTTGCGCACACCTGAAAGCACCATATATACCATTATTTTGACCTACTCACCCGAGCATGACATACTATTCAATAAAAGTAGTATTCAACTTTACCCATTCGAATTGACGACATGTTGCCCTAGTAGCTGAGGTGTTTTTAAGAGTTTGGTATACTTGTGATTTATTCGGAGGGAGTTCGATTTTTATTCGTAATTTTTTTTTATTGTAATTAAAGATGCATGAAGGTACGTGTGTGATGAGTCTTTTTTAGTTTCTAAAATTTAAAATTGTTAAAATACGTGTGCAAATATTTCTGATTCTTAAAATAATAAAGGAACGCTCTTACACCTGCATAAGTTATGATTCATTTAGATCGATGTAATTTACAATGTCATTGATAACTGTATACACAAGAGCTTTAACATCCATCGATGTGGATAGTAATATCATTAGATGCAGTCGTATTAGCGAGCGGCATGATTATAGGAGTCGTTATTATATTAAAATGATGAAGGACTAAATTAACCTCGATATTATATAGACAAGTAAATGTGGGGTAATGCAAAATTTTGTGAATTGGTGCGGATATTGAAATTCCATTGGAGATGGGGAGCGTGATAGAATAAAGAGATGGAACTAATTAATATAATTATGTACAAGCTTAGGAGGTAAAAGTAATTAATAATTCTTAAACAAAGCTTAGTGGCTAGTTAAAGTAGGTGCCGCATCATTCTTAAAATTAATAATTGGGTAGAGATCATATAGAAGAGAATCCACGTGAGGTATATAAGCCATTGAGCCTTCCACACTTGATAAACTCAAAACCGTCATTTTTTAAGTTCCTAAACAAGCAGGGTCTGCAACAACCTCGAAGCTAGTTCAAACTAGTGGGAGGTTGTCTGCACAAAAAACAGAAGTAAAAAAACAACCACCAAATCCAACCAAAAACATACTCTTAGTTAGAACTTAGATTGAACGCAGAAAAAAAGTTACGTTCGTCGTTGTAATTAAGATATACAGATTCATTTGTACGTTGACATGGCTCGTGGAAAGGTTCAGATGAAGAGGATTGAGAACCCGGTGCATAGGCAGGTGACGTTCTGCAAGCGCCGGGCGGGGCTTCTGAAGAAGGCGAAGGAGCTCTCCGTGCTGTGTGATGCTGAAATTGGAGTTTTTATTTTCTCCTCCCATGGAAAGCTCTTTGATCTTGCCACCAAAGGGTCGATCTCTTGTTTGCTCTCTCTCTGTGTCACACTTCAAATGACATATTTTAGTGGCTATATTTTTATAGCTTGTTTCAAATGACATATGCATGCGTGTACTCTTAATAATTAATACAAATAATTTACAGTTAATTAGAATAAATCTACATAAATAAGATGTATTCATGGATACTTAATAATATTTATATCTATTTAATTTGTTTTATTAATTCTGCTAGAACCATGCAAGGGCTCATTGAGAGGTACATGAAGATGAAGCCCACCCGAGTGGCTCAGGCTGAGCAACTCGTGGAAACTGAAACCCAGGTACGTACGATCTCTAGCTCTTGCCACTATATTGTCATTAATTAATTTGTTGTGCGACTAATTGACGGACGAGAGCCAGTGCGTATTTACTTTTACATATATACGGTCACATCGAATAGTTTCTCGTGTACTGTACATATGCATATATTGCGCGCAGTCTGTAGAAAACGAATATTATTGACGTTCAACATTATTCGTAAAGCTGGCTAGCTAGCTAGTGCAGCAGCATCAGATGCTTGCTATTAAGAATTCTTAATTATAAGAATAATAATGAAAATATACCTTAAATACGTACGCAGACATGTATGTACAATTACTCTGATCGACCAGAATATACACAAAAATGTTTCTCATATATATGACATATCATAACTTTTCTGGAAGGCCAAACAATATCTCGACACCTAATAATTATAGTGACTTTTGAGAGGGATTTTTTTTTTAAAAAAAAAAAGTCAAAACTTGAAACAATCACCATGACAGCAACCCCACGTACAGCTCCCACCATATATATAGCTACAACTATGATCCATATATGATACTTTTGGTTAAACAACGGAAACTATATATTCTTTTTTCTGTTCAGATTTCAATGATGATCTCCTATAGTATAATTTATACCTATGAATGATGTATGGAATATGTAATAGATCGATCAACAACAAATTGAAAGTTGGATCAATCTTTCAAATCAGTTACAAATTTTTTCAAGGATGTAGGATTTTGTTGGACGAAAATGTTTTGCCGGGTTTTTTTTTTTTTTTGGCAAAACGGAGGTAGGATATTTGCTCGGCGAAAATTTGGCCGGGAATGCCTGCCCTCCCTATATATAGTGCAGATTCATATATATATGGATCAACAAAAACTTGAGAGCTGAATCAATGTTTTTTTTTTTGTTAAACAAAAATATTATAAAATACCAGGAAAATTGGCCTCAAAAGGAATAAAAAAATAACTTAACAACGAACACAGAGCTGGAGCAAACCCAACAAAAAACCCAAAGAAGGTCACAAAGGATCCGCACAACAACCCTACCTAAAAGCTAATATTTCATCTTAAAGCTTCCAACACAGTTATGCTTGAAGTCTAATACTCAAAGTATTTAACCAGGACCTAACCATATTACAAATAGAAAGAAAGACAATATCTGGAGACCTTGGAGAGTGTCCAAACACACGATGATTAGGTTCCAGCCGAATCAATGTTTGCAAATGTGATAATTGAAATTATTAATTAATTTCTTAAAACATATATCATACAAAAATCATCTTTGGAAACAAACCAAAAAAAATTGGTAATAATTTAGTCATTTATATGTACTAATTAATTTGATGATTCGCCATAAATATCTTAATGTATTATTAATACTAAAACTGTTAATTGTTTTACACATACAAACTACTAAACGATCTTCTAATTAGTTTATAAAATAATTTTTCTATTATGATATTCTAAGAAAACAACTATTCGGTTTATCACGCTTTCATAGAAGGGAAAAAAGAATCGGCAATTAGCCATAGAGAGAATGACCAGTCTTTTAGAATTTCTACATTTCTCATATAATCTTACGTATATATATGCTGCATGCACCGAATTAATGACTAAAACAATTTCCAATTTAATTTATTTTTTCAAAATATTATCTTCATATGATAGCTTTGTTGATCTTTGTACAGGATGCCAAAAAGGAGATTAACCTGCTGAAACAGGAGATAGAAATATTACAAAAAGGTCTCAGGTAATATTGCAATGCAACTTTATATTATGGTTAATTACTTTTATTTATAGATTTAAATAATTAAGTAAAATGATTATGCAGAAATATTTCATTTAGGGAATGGATGAATGCATGGATCAGAATGTTATTAAGGAATTTAATTATATATATATATGACGTCATTATTACAGGTATATGTTTGGAGGGGGTGCTGGAACAATGACTTTGGATGAGCTAAAAGTGCTTGAAAAACATCTTGAAGTATGGATTTACCATGTACGCTCAGCAAAGGTATATACTAATAATTACATTTCGTAATAAACTTAAATTACGGTTATGTATTATACATAATCAAGTAATTAAAGTAGACCTAATTAAAATTAAATGGTTCCAAAATTACAGACGGACATTTTATTCCAGGAGATCCAGTTATTGAAGAATTCGGTACGTAAGCTTTAATTTCACTCCTAAGTTATATAACTAATCAAATTAATTACTTGGAAATTACTTACATCCACCCTAGCTGATAATTAAGGTGGATATATTTACTTGATCCCCGATATTTAATGAGAAAAATTTACGTATGGAAGTGTGATAATGGAAACTGCTCTCCCAACAAATATAAATAATTAATAAAGAGACCAAGAACATTGAATTTCAAGGAAGAATTCGGCTATAATTAAGCCGACTCAATGATGCATTTAATTTAGGCTTATGGCACAGTTTACAAAACTTCCCTTGATATGAGTCCATATATATAGGCTTGTCTTTGGCAAAGCTTGATACTTGCCTATGAAACTTGAAAGTTGTTCATACAAACTACCAAGATCAAGGCTCATCCTTAATATAGATAAGGCCGACATGCACTAAATCAATAATACGTATGAGAATGTAAATATTTATCACGTAAAGATCATTTTTACAATAAACATAAACTAAACTAAATATCGGTTGATCAAGTGCGTATGCACCAAAGCGGTTAACGATTTGATAAAACTTAATATACGTATAATGAACTATCAACTTAATTAATATATATTGGTATTTCCCTCTATTTTATATGTTTTTTTTCATGTGATTTGATTGCCGTATCTGTAGATATTTTCTCAAACAATTAAATTCATATTTTGCAGGAAGGAATACTGACTGCTGCAAATAGGTATCTACAAGATAAGGTAATATATCCCAATTCATTGAAAGATTTATGAGTCAATTATTCTATTGTCCTTTGACTAGTACCCAATTTTCAGTGATCCATTCAATTAGTTTGTAGGGGTATTTTAGTCCTCAATGATTCACTTTTTATGCGTTCAATTAATTTTGTCCTTGCATCAAAATTCAAAATTTTCTTTGTTTTCCTATCGGGCCTCAACAGATTTTGACATCATAAGTAAAGAGTGTCAAATTTTTTAGGACTATATTCTTCGAAAACTAAATTGAAGGACCGAAGTTCGAATCTAGGTACAGTTAAGGGGTCACTGATACAATTATTTTCTCTTTTTTTTTTCCTTTAATTTTATTGAAAACACTAATTTTTACAATAATCTCAGCTCACTGATCTGAAATGTACGTTTATATATTTTGTGTAGATTGAAGAGAACAGTGGAGTTGAGAACGTTATACCAATGGCCTCTGACTGCCCATATCCACTAACTACCATACCAAATAATGACATATTTCATTTTTAGAAAGCAAATAAATATTCCTTTGTATTAGTGGTATTTGTATTGGCAGGTGTGGTGCATTTCAAAACAAAGCTTGATAAAGAACTGTATTAATAATCATGTAGCTAGCTAGCTCTTGCTTACAATATTATTGCATGCATGTATGTTCATATGGTTGTATTGTGTAGTAAGTCTTGTTACAAAACTACTTGTGTAATAAAGAAGTGTATTAATAATCATGTGGCTAGCTAACTCTTGCTTAAAATATTATTGGTTGTATGTTCATATGGTTGTATTGTGTAATATAGTCTTGTTACAAGACTACTTGTATTGTAACTTAATGAGGAGGACAATATTATGGTGTGAGTTTGTTATTAGATCATCTTTCTTGTTCTGAATGTGTGTTTTTTTATAGGGATAATATGAATTTATGCGCTTATTTTTTTTCGTTAAAATTGAACATGCAAGTGATTTGTACATGAAAAGGGGGGGTTTTTTTTTTGTTAATCCATTTATGAAATTTTCTAGAATCAAATATATATAAGAGGCTGTAAGAAAAAGGTAGACTTAGAAGATTTTCAGGACTTTCTTTTATCCAATTCATGATATTTTCTAAAATTAACTAAGAACTATAGAAGTCAAATGGGTTTAACTTAGCTGATAAGAGTCTTAACATGCAAACAAAATTTTCCTAGATACAAGTTTGCTTAATAGTAAGAGATAAAAGGTGGATATTATAACTAGAGGAACAAGTTCAACCTAGTAGACAATTGTAGGTGAGGAATAAACACAGTTCGAACTAATTGGAGTTTTTATTTACAGGGGAGGAGGAATTTTTGGAAATTATCCATACAATATGTTATCGGAGTTCGAATTTGAGACCAATTATATACAAATCAACACTAGAACCAACTGAATTAGACACATTTGACAACTAATTGGAGTTAAATCCGAGCAAGTTTGCATTAAAATTTATTCAATTTGAATTGTGCATGTCTATTTACTAGGGGAGCCATTTGGGTTGGACCAACCTAAAATCACCATACATAGCTTGACTTTTAAGTTGTAACCTAATGAAGGAGTTTAAGTAAGAAATAAACTTGCTCGAACCCAACTGGAGCATTTATCACGTTGGGTTAGGTTGAAGTCGTAAACTGCACAAGCCCAACCAACCTAACTCAAAATCTGACCCAACCAACTCAACCAGATTTTACACCGCAAGTTCATTTAAATACATGTGTAATTTTAATGCAATTGGACTCCACAATATATTTATGTTGAAGAAGAATTCGTCATTTAAACTCAAAAGCCTCATGGATTCCTGCAAACAGTAAACTATCGTTTGTTCAATGATCGAGACCCAGGATGTTGTTCGACCAAGAACGCTTCAATACTTAAGTCAGCTTTGAAAGAGAAATCTCAAGAGTTTAAGTAGCGATGAATCAAATTACCTTGAGAATGAGATGAGCTCCGCTATTTATAGGAAAACCTTGAAAGCCTCGAAGCGTTTTGATTGGTCGGTTGAATTTGTAATTAATAAATAATATATTTATTAATAAAATATATTATTTAATAATTATAATAATTGTTCATTATGATAATAATGATAATTATTACAATTTAATATTAATATTAATTGTACATTATTAAGAATAATGATAATTAACTCTCGGGAAAAATATTAATATTACAGAGACTTTTAACCTAATTAAATAATGTATTTAGCTGGTAAATAGATTATTTAATGTGCGGGTGTCTGTAAGTCAATAGTATTATTGCCAGCGGTAATTTGGTCATTTTGGAAATTATGGGCCACGTGACAACTCCACAATTTTTGGTTGATTTTATGGTTCCACAAATGCCCCAACATCGCTTAGGAATTCAAGGAATCCTAAAGAATATAATTTGTATTGTGGTCTCGATAAACCATATTTGGAGTAGGACTCCATTTTATCTTATGTGTAGTAAAAATTCCATTGGGCTCGGAATATTACATTAAGTTGTCGTATATTTGTATTGAGCTCGGAGCTTGACATAAGATTTGGTTGCCCTTCCTTGGTTTGGTTGCCCTTCCTTGGTTGGATTTGATTGATGATCCATTCAAAATTAATTCATTTTTGTATGAATTTAATTTTACACTTTGTACCATCAAAACAATCTTCTTGAGTAGCCGTTGGTACAGAATAATATCCCATTTGGAATTGACTCCCTACTGATAAAATTTTGTAACTTTAATTTCATAAAATTAATGGCCTTTTCCTTGCTTTGCAGTTAATAACTGTGGTGAAGGTAAGGAGGCTTCTCCAATTAATTCTCCTGAGAGCTTCTATAACCTCCATAAAAAGTTAAAAGTTCTTCTCAAACTTTGCTGATGGTAACAGTGAATTAAGCTAATAAGAGACAAGGCAGTTTCTCCCATTAATTTGCCATTAATCTATGGGTGAAAATAATTATTTAAGAGGCCAACCACAGCCTCACTTTCCAAGAAAAATTGCTCCTGAGTAGGTGGTACCGTTTATAAGAAATGTGGGCATTTAGCTAGTTCTGTTGCAGCAGAAACACCGAAAAACGTTAGCTCATAAGGAAGGCAGGAGGAAGGCGGATCTAAGTTGTTCGCTGGGGTAGTGCACGTACACTAAAAAATCCAAGAGGTCACAAATTCTGAAGAGGAATGCAAAACCACGCTGGAGCCTCTTGTCAAGTTTTTGAAACATTCAGCACTCATAGCCTCAATCAAAATCTAAGTGATGAGGTAAACGGTTCGATAGGAAATTATGCTCTAAGTAAAGAGGATGTTGATGTCTTCAAGAGAAACAATAAGAATGTTGGCTGAGGAGCCCATTTCCAGAGCTCTAGTTTCAGATGATGAGGTTTCAAAGAACACCTCAGAGAATAGTGATTCCGATGGTGAGATGGAGAAACAATTGATAATGCAGATTATGGAGAAAACCAAGGAAGGTTCTCATGTAGTCTTCAATGCACTCAGGTGGTTGTTCTACTTTTTGGTATTGTTTCTACTGTCAATGTGACAGCTTGCCGCTTTATATATATATTTATAATGCTAGCTTAGTGGCCTGACAAAACACTCCACTTTTAATTTGTTTCTTTACTTTGACAGCTTGTAGTTGGCGTGATGGCTTGTCCAACCTTAGCAAACAATAGCTTAGAGATTTTTCCTCAGTGCAACTTTAGCATAGAACAACTTGTGGCTCCATTATATAATATATTTTTAGTAGTTAATACTATATGCTTTGTCTATTCCACTTGTTTTATAAATATATATATAATATTACTTAAGAAATTAATAATTAATTTCTTTATACACTATTACTTTTTTTTTCCAATTACAAGAGCTCAGGGAGTTCGATTGCGATGGTTCAAGTGACAGCGTACTCTATTTTTCGAGACAGACATTTCAATATGTATGAATGCTTACTTTTAGTGAGAGCTCGAGAGGCTCAATTTTGTGGGAGCTCAAGTTGTAAGACCATCTAGTGGCGTGTCTTGAATTTTTCTGGAGCTTCCGACTTCTAGAGAGGGTGGAGTTGACATCAAGATGCTTATCCAATTGACACGCTCATGGCGTTTCGCGGATTGAAGAGCTCAGCGCATTGGGAGCGATATGCCATGATGCATCAAGGCCTTCAACAGGAAGAGGCGAAGAGTTCTATCATTCGAAGTGAAGAGTGTCACAACCCAAGGCGGGACACATTACAATTGTTAGGCGAGGCATGGTACAACTACAAGACGAGGCATGCTACAAGTGCGATGCGAGGTGTTCTACATCCAAGGCTTAGTGTGCCACAATGCAAGACAAGGCAAGGTTTGAGCAGAAGGTGATGCGCCAGTGACCATTCACTTGGTGCTCGACGCATTACATGAGGTGTTCTTCCCAGTGACCATTCACTTGGTGCTTGGTGGATAGAAGAGTTTGACACGTGGGGAGCAAGGTGCATCATGACCTGTCTAGGCTTTCATCCACAAGAGGCGAGGCAACCCATGACTTAAAGTTAGGCACGTTGCAATGCAAGAGGATACGTGCCATAGTGCAAGGCAAGGCAAGGTATCCCATGACGCGAGGTGAAGTACATGTGGTGTCATGGAGTGAATGAAGCTTCTCGAGGAGTTGTTTTGGCCGGCAGAGGACCTTCTAGAGACCTGACATTTCAGGCCCTGTTGAGCTCAAAATGGGGTGGCTGCAAGGTGGAGCATATAGACGTATGATCGATCATGCCTCCTGTGAAGCTCCAGATAGTGTATGTCATTGCGTAATTAAAGGAAGAGAGCTTGGAGGTAGACTATGCATGTGGTGCTTGGAAGATAGAAGGGTCTGACACACGAGGATTAAGACACCGCAGAATGTAAGGCAAGGCATGGTTGAAGCTCAAAGTGTTGCACGAGGCGTACTTCCAATGACCATGCATGTGGTGCCTGGAAGATAGAAAAGCTCGGTGCATTTACGGACTTGTCATCTTCAAGTGTAGGTGGAGCCAAGCTTTTAGCAAGGGAGGCGAAGAGTCTCATCATTTGATGTGAGGCGTGTCAGAACCCAGCAGGAGGCCTGTTCCAACTGCGCGGGCGCTTGCATGATTCCAAAGAGAAAGTCACACGGTTGTATGTTGAATCCCAAAATTTGAGAGCTGATTGTCTGCTGTCATCACATTCCCCCACAACTTTGTGTTTTAAGGAAGATGAAGCGCATAAGTTGGGTATGGAGAGCCGGAGTGGGATCACCACCAAAGAGCTGGAGCAAGAACTAGAGTTGGAGCCTGAGCCTGAACTTGAACTTGAGCTGGAAGCTAAGAAAGACGACATTCCTGAAATTGACGAGTCACCATTTGGCTACATTTCCCTACTTTCAGCATAAGAGTGGGCAGATTTTCGAAAAACGATGGGCTTTGAAGACTTGCATCCTTAGTGACTTCATTTGTGTATGTCGAATATTGTATTTGCATTCTTGTATTGAATAACTGGTTTGAGCGATCAAGATGTGATTAACAAACCATCTTTCAAATGAATAAATGAAAATAGTACTTTATGAAGAATTTTGAGATCCCAGCGTCCAGTCTCTTTGCAAAATTTTGGTAACTGTTTTGATCGAATTTAAACTAACACATGCATTAGATGCCCTTGTTGTAGCCATGGGCGTCCAACATTGGATTTTTGCTAACTTGATTAGCAGTGTTTTTGTGTTTCCTTCAAGGAAGGGCTTTTACTTCTTAAAAGAGGGCTTAACGTGCTTCCAAGAGGAAGACTTTGAGTGCTTCCTAGTGGAAGGATTTTAGTGCTTCCTGGTGGAAGGCTTTGAGTGCTTCCTGGTGGAAGGCTTTAAGTGCTTCCTGGTGGAAGGCTTTGGGTGCTCCCTGGTGGGAGACTTTGAGTGCTTCCTAGTGGAAGGCTGAGATGCTTCGCCTTCGCATGGCGAAAACTTGGTTGTTTTGCATGTCGAAGGCTTGGATGCCTCGTATGACAAAGACTTGGTTGCTTCGCATGGCGAAGTCTTGGATGCTTCGCATGGCGAAGGCTTAGGTGCTTCGCATGGCGAAGGCTTAGGTGTTTCGCATGGCGAATGCTTAGATGCTTCACATGGCGAAGACTTGGTTGCTTCTCATAGCGAAGGCTTGGATGTTTTGCATGGCGAAGGCTTGGGTGCTTTGTAGGGCGAAGGCTTAGGTGGTTCGCAGGGCAAAATCTTTGATGCTAGAGGAAATAAGTTTTGAAAATTGTATATGACGTACAAAGATGCTTGTATGAATTCAGAACAATTTTTCAATCTTATTGATAATTCAAATGCATGGTACTTGAATTTTGAAGACAACATAAAGAGAAAAAGTGAAAGTTTCATAGACTTCTAAGTCCCTCTAATTTTGACATGCAGCTAGTTGATGCGGATCACCTTTGATGTGGGCTCCTTAGGTTCTTTGTTCATATGTGATCTACAGTTTTCTTTTTGATGTAGTCTGTGCAATGTCCTTCCTTCATGAGATTTTGGAGATATCTTTCGAAAGATATACATGTGCTGATATTGTGTCCGTAGCAGTCATGATAGGCGCACCATTTGATTTTATCAGCTTTCTCCTAATCGCCTTTGACCAGCTTTCGCTTCTTGAACCAGAGTTTGTCCTTTATCTCATTGTGGATTTGATGGACTAGCAAAGATAACTGCAAATTTGGCTTTACCACAATCGGATTTTGGGAGGGTTGACCCACTTTGCGCTTGTTGAATCCCCATGTGAAAATTTGAAACTAACATCTTCTTTGAGTGGTGATGATGGTGTGGAGACTTTTTTGCTCGTCTCGGCTTGATCTAGCGCATGTGCAACACTCTTTTCATCCTCCCAGCATGCATGACGCTCTGCTAGAGAGAGTATCTTGGTGAGACTTCGTGCATTGCCCATGACAATGTCTCTGTAGAGCTGGATGTCCCGGGAAAGCCCTTGTTTGAATGCCATCTTGTCGCTGCAGCAAAAAATTTGAGACTTTTTCTCGTCGTACCTCAGAATGTACTGTTGGAGGCTCTCTTTTGCTCGCTTCCGGATGGCGAAGAGATGGTTTTCTTTTACCTCGACCGTACAAATTTGCGAGTACTCCTTCACGAACGCCAGAGCCAACTTTTCAAAAGAAGCGATCGACTTCATGGGGAGGTGATTGAACCACGTCATGGCTTGGACTTGAAGAGAGGCTTGAAACACTTTCACATTAGTGCATCATTATGTCTATGAGGAACCATGACTCCCCGGTAGTAATTTATGTGCTTCACCGGGTCGAAATTTCCTTTGAACTAATTGAAGTTCGGCGTCACGAATTTATGAGGGAATAACTCCTCCTCAATATCTCTCACAAAGAGTGTGGATTGTTGAATTTGATGGCGTAGATCGTCTTCTAAGTCGTTGTCATGCTGAGCACGAAAGTGTCGATCTAGCATCTTTTGGACATCATCAGCTTGCAGTGCACTTTTGTCAGGACCCGGCCCAAATCCCCCCAGGATTAACGCGGGATGTGCCTGATCCCATCTGACACGGAGTGTCAGACAAAGGAAAATTCCGACTGCAGCCCGCTCGGGGCTTCAGAGAGTGCCAGGATCTGGATGAAGAATGTGATGTCTCGATCTCTACTACAGCCCACATCCGCGATCAACCTAAAAGGAATTCAAAACATAAAAAACTGTGAGTGGACAAAACAAAGAATTTATAAAAATATTTTCACAAAAAGACAGATATTTATACCCTTCACTAAAAAGCATGCATGCATTCGAAAATCAGTTATCAAACCATTAGGGCATTGGCCCAAAGTCGTAAAGGAAACCAATCATACGGGCCACTATCCAAATCCATGTGGGACTCAGCCCAAAACTAGTATATATTATATAATATAACATATAACCAATCATGTTATAGTTTCCAAAGTTACGCGCGTGCTACCCGGGGTCTCAAATCCCAAGTCTCCCTAGGGTCCACCCAGGTCAATGTTCGCAGATGAATGACTCTCTCTGGGGGTTATAATCCATAAGCCTTCTAGAGAGTAAGGTACCCAACGGGGCGACTCCACTCAGTTAGTGCTCCGTGACTACTTCGGGATCCACTTAGGCCAACGACCCTCCCCGGAGGAGACAATCCATAAATAAAGATGATATATTATAATCCATTTCAAAAACATTCTTAAAACCTTTCACAGGATTCATGCACGGTCCCCATAAACCGCCATGAACCAAAAAATCCATTTAGGGACTCCGACTTGAAATCATAAACGTAAACCAACTGGGCCTCGAGGCCGAACTCATGACTCAACTGGGCCTCTAGCCTGATTTCACAATTTAACTGGGCATCGAGCCCGATACCTTAGGGTCAGTCACGATTCCAATCGTAGTGATGCGTGCAACCATTCATCCAGGACCGCTCTCAATCCTAATATGTTGCCGTGAACATATCAACCGACGCTACCACCTCTAGATCATGGTGCACACATCACCGATCGATCTCCTAAACCATCAGCATTTAGAAGTCGAGCCTTCAGTGGCTGCTTGACAATGGAACGTGCATCGTGACCTCTCCAGAAGGAAGACATCCCCAGTTCGGAGGCGAGCATCGTATCGTTCGTCGTCGTGCACACAGTACTCGTCGCGACCACGACTTAGACCCGTAGGTCATCAATAGGGCCACATGCCCGAGACAAAACCAAATGGGTCTCATGCCCAAGTTTACCTTTTCAAATCCCAATTCCATTTCATTTAAACCGAAACCACAAACACGTATAAGCACCGTATAAAACTGAAACCTCGAAATACGTGCAAATACGTAAACACACACAAATGCACTCATGGCATTACAAAACATGTTTATAAACACATATTAAACATTTATGCATGCATCAATATAGAAAACAAGGTCCATTCACAGACCGTCTGAAGTCGTGCCTCGATATGCTTGCCATACGCCCTTCCCGGGCCAATCACCGTCTTTGGGGCTCCCAAACCTGTCCAAATCACTTTAGAGGGTTACTAACTACTTAACTAACCCCTCATTAAAGCCCCGTAAGTTTTCCGAATTTTTGACTATTTTTAAACCCTATCCTAAACCTTCGGACATCCCGAACTATATCGAAACGATGTCCGATTGACTCGAAACCAGTCCCAAAATGTTCGTTGCATTGAAAGGATGATTTTTTGTGTTGAAACCATCCCCCAAATTATGCTTCACACGCCCCCACGCGCAACATGAGTGCCCTACACGTAAAAGCCAAGCGCGTCACTGTTCATTATCTTTTTTAGTGGGCAAACCGGTCCGATCCGGTTCAACCTGCAAATCTGGTCTAGCTAGACTGGCGTGACCGGTCCAAGCCCATTTCTTCCTCATTTTTGGTCCGTTTTCACCCAATCCAATCTCATTCTCTTTGTTTCAGTCCTAGCAACCTTCCTATGTGATTAGAACTAAGAAAAGCGACCTAAAACTCTTCGGTTCAAAACACCCATCACGGCTCAAAGTTCCAGTCTTTCCCCCTCGATCTTCGACCACTAACCACCGTCCAAACCATTCTCTAAACCTTCCTACAAACCCATTAAACACTCCCAATCGACAAACACATCCCAGACGTCCCAAAACTTGAAATCAAATTTTGAATAACAAAAGGGTTTCTCTGGTTTACCTACTTCCTGGCCATCACCGCCGTCCACAGCGGTCCTGCCGCCGTCCAGTTCTTCTCTCACTCTGCCCTCATGATCGAAACGCAGGGGGGTTATGGTGGTGTGGTTGTGTGGGAAACACGATCTGGGGGGGGGGGAAGGGGGAGGTTTCGGGCTTGTTTGGATGAACAGACAAATTGGGGGGGGGGGGGGGGGGGGGGGGGAGATATGCATGTATGTAAAAGAGTGGGCAATGACTATTGGGCCAAAAACAAAATATATGGGCCCCATTAATGACAATTGTCCCTCGTTTCGTAAAACGTGTAATAGTTTCACGGAACTTCCGTGAACTGTAACTTTTTCGTAAAACATCCGATTTCGACGTGCCGCCTGTCTACGGACTCGTATTGACCCGATCTACATAATGGTCCTTCGCTCTCGGACATCGAACCTGCCTAATCAAAAGTCAACTATTTGCCCTCGTTCATGGGCAAAATCGTAATTTCACCCTGAACGTGTAACGACCCGTCCCGGGAGTCAGGATTAGATGAGAGTTTAATGACGGATTAGTGAAGTTAATCGGTGGGTTAGTTTGTCAGGACCCACCCCGGTTTCACCCCGAAACCCGAGGTAAACCCTGCTCCCGTCTGACTCCCCGACACATCACTAAGTAAACTCACGCGAAACCACCAAAGTACTCAGTCAGATGCATGAGAACTATACAATACATTCCGAAGTTAAACATTTACAGAGCATAGTTCTAAGTACAAAAGAAAAGAAACCGATAAACCAAATTCGAACCCAGAAATCATATCCATAATCATGTCCAAATTCAAATCCGAAATTATTATTCCGTAGCTAGCATTTGGAATAACCATTCTGAACCCAAATCCATAAAAAGAAAATCCACAGTCAAGCTCTAGAATCAAATCCTGAATCGTCACCTAGAATCCAATTCCAAAACCCAAATACAGAAATCCTCTTTCAAGTTCCAAAATCAAATCCTGAATCGTCATCCAGAAATCTGATTCCAAAACCCGAAATATCGTTCACGTCTACCAAGACGCACCATATCCGAACCTATCGGATACCTGTCCAACCGATTACTACCTTACCATCGATTGACTTCATAGGGAAGCCAATCCCAACATCAACACATCTAGGTTGACCATATCCAACCACGTCGGAAAACTACTCATTGGACAACTACTTAGGCGAGTAATAAGCCATATGGGATTTACCTCGAAAAGAAGTTCAGTCCCAACATCCTCAACTCAAACGTCCAGGTAAGAGTGATAAACTCCCCACCTATCTGGATCATCAAGATCACGATCCAGATCCACCACTACGTCAACCGACTATAGGCGTCACGATCGAGATTCATAGCCGTGTCACCTGATCATAAATGTCACGATCGAGGATCGTCACAATGACCAAAGTCCTCAACCATTTCCCACATCTAAACAGATTAGTCAACGACGAGACACGCCGAGACTGTGGGTTCTCCCCAATCACTTCGTATCGATCCTTGTCATTCCACCGAGGAAAAATCAAGGATGATCGAATACAATGACATCAAAATCCATCCTACGTGAATGCAAACAACACTCGCTGCACTCACCACGTCATGTAATCCAACATCGTCTGCCACCAAGCAGAAAATGAGAAATCTCAGTCACCTAACTTCGATATACTCACTCCACCTGATGACCCAAGACAAACCACGGGTCCACCAACCAATACATGATCAGTGTACTAGTGGCAACCAACAACGTCTACATCACCAACCTCATCTACCATCAACAATCATGGTAGAATCTGAGAAGTCACCCAAAATGACTTCGAAATACCCAATACCAATGCGGAAAACCCATATTCCATTCGTCACCTCAATCGCAAACTCTCGCGATTCCGAAGTTCCAACAAGATTGGAAACAACATACTCGAACATTAACCACGTGTCCCCGTTAGACTGGTTATGGACACATGCCCATTTACGACCGAATATGTACCTCTCGACTAGAGAGTCACAACAGACCCCTGCTGTGATCTGCAGTCAAATCTCTGCATACCGCCATATCTGACCAACTCTGGCCAACACCGACCAACTGGTCGCTAAACCCCGTGACAGATCGAGTCTGACCAACTGGTCACTAATCCCCCATGTCAGTACTCGATCCTCACGTCTCAACTAACGCTGGATCTAATCCAGCCCATCACTATCTGTGATCCACTCCCGGAACACAATACCAAACATATGCCCATCACGATAGAGTCACACCGTGTGCAAAACTGACAACCCTGGATCTCCGCTCATACCGAGCGACGATCCCGTACCTCTATTAAAATTGGAGAAACTCTGCCTCCCTCGTACCCGACACCTCTGGGTACAGTCACCCTGACAACGCATACGAGAAAAGGAAACGTCACCGATTCCCAACAATCGTAATTACGACCATTCTCGATAGTAGCGCCTGCCACAGACTCGTGCAGACCTAACTACCAAACACCTCGATATCCAGACTCCGCATCCAACGGAATCAACCGCTCGTACCAACTACTCTGTATCCCCGCTCCGGGATTCCATCGACAAGTACCAACCCTGATAACTTGTCTAACCAATCACTAACCAGTCGTAACTCGACTCAACCAATGTCGTCTACCAGGTCGCCCATGACCTTAATTGCACCAAAAATCCATCACAACTAACGTAGTACGACAACCAACTAAGTCTAACCAATAAGTACAGCCCCGACTGTAGAGTGCAGTCCCAACACAGCTGACATGACTAGACCGACTAACGAATCCAAATCCGAATAGTCGTCCAAGTCAAATCACTCGTCAACTCACATTCCTGAATCGTACACCTAAGGTAGGGTTCCACAATCACACCTAGAGTTCACCTGAACCCAACTGCAAGCTATCAACTGCAGTAAAATCCACAATCTGACCGTCCCCGCGGTCTTGTCATCGAAAAGACGTCAATCCAATCCTACCGTCAATCCAACTAGGATTCCACGAAACCGACTGCTAACTGCCCTCTGCAATGTAATCCATAACTCAACTGCTCCCGGTAGTAAATCCATCTAACTCGACACTACCCGACCATCGGATGATTACAACACCGAATCAGTCGTCGGAACCGATCCAACGGCATCGTGAAAGACGATCCCAACTAACCGTATCACGACCCAAAACTCGAAAGTACCGTTACGTTCACCTTCCGTAGGGCCCCACACTGTCATCCACGATAGAACTATGGCAACCCCGGCATCAAGTACCGAACCAAGACATCCACAATTCAATCCTACTAACTATTGTATCGGCATCCCAACATCGGGTTGACCACGAACTGTAGCCCAATGAGATATCACATCCTTGACCTGTGTACATACTCCAAGAGCTGCACGGTTGCTCAAATAGAGACAACCCCGCTCAGATAAGCATCCTACGAGCAATCCTATGCTCTGATACCATGCTGACAGGACCCATCCCAATCCCCCCGGGATTAGTGCGGGATGGCCCTGCTCCCGTCTGACACGAAGTGTCAGACAAGGGATATTTCGGACCTTTGCCCTCCCGGGCTATCAGAGTACGCCAAGATCCGGAGGAGGTATGTGATATCTCGGTCTCTACTACAGTCCACAATCTGATGTCAACCTGAAGGGCAGTCAAAACATTAAAAACTGTGAGTGGACAAAACAAGAGTTTATAAAAACATTTGCATAAGAAGATATTTGTACCCTTCACTAAAAAGCATGCATGCATTCGAAAACCATTTATCAAACCGTTCATTAGGGCCTTAGCCCAAAATCATAAGAAACCAAATACACGGGCCACTGCCCAAAACCTGTGCACATCATATATCACATATTTATATCCTATACACATATAATTCATACAACCAATCTTGTCACGGTTTCCAAAGCTACGCGCGTGCTACCCAGGTCTCAATCCGAGTCTGCTCAAAGTCAAGATCAATGTCCGCAGACCACTGACCCTACCCGAGATAATAGTAATCATAGCTTTCCTGAGAGTAAGGAACCCAACTGGGGGGTGACTCCACTCAGTCGGTGCTCCGTGACTACTCCAGGGTCCACCCAGGCCAACGACCCTCCCCGGAGGAGATAATAGAAGTAAAGGAAGGTATATGAATACATATATATACATAACATAAACATTCATGCCCGGTTCCCTTGAACCGTCATGATCCATAATATCCATAACGAGGTAACATGCCGGTTCCCATAAACCGTCATGTACCATAATAACATAACCAGGGTTCATGCCGGTCCCCATGAACCGTCATGAACCAGAATGACCTTTCCAGAGTTCATGTTGGTTCCCGTAAACCGTCATGAACTTGGAAATCCATCTAGGGTCCCTGACCCGAAATCATAAACCGTAAAATAACTAGGTCTCGTGCCCGAACGTATGACATCAGCTGGGCACCGTGCCCGATATCTAAGGTCATATGCCTGAGACAAAACCAAATGGGTCTCATACCCGAGTTTATCCTTTTGAAATCCAAAACCTTTTCATTAAAACCAATAAAGAAATACAGACCCGTATAAGCACCGTATAAGGCCGAAACTTCGAAATACGTGTTTATACGTAACCACATACAAATGCACCCATGGCATCATCAAACAAGTAATAAAACATATAATAAAAATTTATGCATGCACCAATTTAGAAAACAAGGTCCACTCATAGACCGTCCGAGCTGCCGCCTCGATTTGCGTGCCACTCGGCTCCCCGAGCCGATCACCATTACCGGGACTCCCAAACCTGTTCAAATTTTAATAGAAGGTTAATAACTACTTAATTAACCTCCCATCAAAGCCCCGTAATTTTCCCGAACTTTTAACTATTTTTAAGCCGACTCTAAACCTTATGACTCCCCGAAACATATCGAGACGTTGTCCGATTGACACGAGACCAGTCCCAAAATCTTCGTTACATCGAATAAAAGATTTCCCGTGTTGAACACTTTTCCAAATTATGGACTACGTGCCCTCACGGGCCTCTAGAAGGTCCAAAACACTGTTCATCATCACCTACCTCAGAAAACCGGTTTTTTTTCCTGGTTTTGGACCGGTTACTGTGCTGAACCGGCGGAACCGGTTCAGCGTTCCTCCTTCCTCATTTTGGTCCGATTTCAACCCTAATCAATCCTATAATTCCTATTTTCATGTTTCCTATCTATTCTAATCCTTAAAACAACCTAAAAACGCCTAAATCCTATGGTTTGATTTTGAACCAAACGGTTCAATATTTCCAAAACCGTCCCACGGCTGCCCAACCGTCCAACTACCATAGAAACCTTCCTAAAACTATCCTAGCAACCTATTTGATTCATTAAAACCATTAAAACCGATCCAAAACGTCAAGAATGGAAAATGGATTAAAATGGGCTAATCGGGTACCTTGCGGGTTTCTCCTTCTCTCGCCGCCGTGAGCGGCGGTTCAGGCCTCCAGGCTGGCCACCTCAGCTCCCTCAATCCCCCTGGTCCTCTGCCTGGTCATGGTTGAAGATTGGATGGGTTTTGGGTGAATGGTTTGGGTGAGAAAGTGAGATCGGGTAATGGGAGGGGTGTGTGTGTTTGAATGAAGAAATGGAATGGTTTGCACGGTGCATGAATGCAATAGGGTGTCCATTGGATGGGTGACACTTGTCACTCATTCATTGAGCATCAGGACAAATATCTGGGCCCACTAGAGACAAAACTGCACTTTTTGTCTCGTAAAACGTTTCGCCGTAAATAGTATCCCGAAACTTCCGTGAACCGTAACTTCGCCGTCGAACATCCGAATTTGAATGTGCCACCTGTCTATGAACTCGTGACGTCACGAACTACGTCACGGTCATCGGTCAAAGTCCATTTGACCGCCCAATTGAAAAGTCAACGTTTTGCCACGACTAGGGGCAAAACGGTTATTTTGCATCGTTCGTCCGATTTCGCTCTACTAATCACGGATTAGCCTCACTAATCGTGATTAGTCACTAATCTAATCATGGAATTTGGGACGGGTCGTTATACGAACCGTCATTCCGAACCCAAATCCGTAATTCCACTTTTCAACTTTAAAACCAAATTCCGCTTTCCGAAATCCGATTCTAAAACCGAAAACCTTGATCACCAAATCATGTTCCAAAATCCCTTTATAACCATTGAAAACCCTTTATCATTTGAAATTCCAAAACTAGCTTCCTCGTAAAACGTACTAAAAACCATAACTTTCTCGTAAAACGTGCAATTATATAAAATAGTTATCACATATTCGATAGACATGAAATCACATGTAAAACCATAAAACAATTATAGAAAAGCAGTTATGCATGCTCAAGTTTAGAGAAGGGGTCCACTCACAGTACCGTGCCCTCAATCGCGTCCCGAACGTCGCATACGTTCCTCAGCTTCCTCGAGAACTCCCGATCCTGTCAACAACCACCAAAGTACGTTACTAACGCGTCTACCAAGACTCTCCTAATTCCCAAAAAAATCCCCGGGTCCTAGACATAACGAACCGGAACCCTAAATTTTCACCCTCGCGGAACTATCCTCAAACGACATCCGAACAACTTGAAACTAATTCCAACGGACTCGTCACAACTCTTAGACCAAAAACTATGTTGACAACCTCCTCAACCGCCGCCGCACGCGCCCCCACGCGCCGCCCACAGTGGCTGCGCGTGGCCCTCACGCGCCAGCTACAGTGCATCGTCTTCCTCGCGTCGACCCGGTTCGACACAGTGCCTACAAATCGAACCGGCGAGGACGGTTCTCCGCCGTACCTGCACCAAAACCACTCCTCTCTTCACCAACAGCATCGTCCAGACCTAAGCTATCCATTCCCCTTACTCAAACACCTCGACACGTCCTAAAACCTGTCGACTCAAGCTCGCACCACAAACCCGATAAGCCCCTGTTTCCTTCTCCGGCCACCCAGGTCACCCCCCGTCACGGTGGCAGTCTCAAACCCTTCCTAGGACCATCCTAAACCTCACCCAACTCACCATGACCGTCGACTCATTCCCTAAGTCCACGACTTTCAATTTGAAACTCGACGGTAAAACAGAGCACACAGGTACTCTCCGTCGTCCTAGCCTCCACCGTGCACTCCCCGTCACGGCTGCTCCACCAGAAGACTCCTAGGACTCCACTGAACTCCCTAGACCTCACAGGACTCCTCGATTCAACTTCTAAAGCTACGACTTAGCTCTTGAATCCAGACGGCAAAACAGAGCAAAGAAACGGGGATGAGGAATTACCTGTCCTCTGGTTGCCGTCGCAAGCTCCGCTGGGGTTGGTCGACTCCTCTCACCCCTCACGACACCACCACGAACCCAATTGCACCGTACACGCCCACACCACCACCATGAACTCTCACTTCCTCCCTGTTTTTCTTTGATGTCCTGTGGCTCTCAACTCACGCACAAACCATCACCACTCCTCCAACCTCCCTCACTGTCTCCCTCTCACTCTTTGGTCACTCTCACACACTCACAACTCACCAACACCTACGATCACTCCTCAATTTCTCTCAATTCCTTAGCCTCTGTTCTTCGATCACGAACACACAGCACATACGGTACACCGCCCAAAATCCCCAAATTATTGGACCCCTGCAACCCCTAGAAGCCTCTAGCCCTTCTACACGTGTCACCAATCCACCATTCCTCTCCCTTTCTCTCAAAAATGGCTCAATCCCAGCCATCCATCTGTCCCTCTCTGCTGCACAAATCCCCATGTGCAAAGACCAAAATACCCCTCCTTTTAAACCAAAATTACCCTTTTGCCACTACCTTTCTAGACCCGTAACTCACACATCCTAACTCCGATCAATACGTGCCGCCTGTCGTTGAATTCAAGATGACGATATCTACCTAACTGTCCTAGGTCAACGTCTCAAAACCTGGTTGTACGAAAAGTCAACTCTTCCCCCTATTTTACCAAAATTACGATAATGCCCTCAACCTTCCGAACATCATAATTTCCTCCTCGGATGTCGGAATTGGGCGTGCCACCTGTCTACGGATTCGTAACGTCCTAAACTACGTCCTGGTCATCGGTCAAAACCCAATTGACAGCCCAAACTAAAAGTCAACTTTTTGCCCGAACTAGGGCAAAATCGTCATTCTAGGTTAACGACCTTATCGGAACCAACTAACCCCCGATTAACTCACTAAGCCCCTCTTAATCACTATCTTAACCCTAATTCCTGGGACGGGTCGTTACATAGTTGGACACTTTTGGACGGACGGCGCAGAATGACTATTTTGCCCTAGAATGGGCAAAATGTTGACTTTTAGTTCGGACGGTCAATTGGGCATTGACTGATGATCGTGACGTAGTTTGAGACGTCACGAGTCCGTAAACAGGTGGCACGCCCGATTCCGACATCCGAGGAGGAAGTTATGAAGTTCGGAAGGTTGAGGGCATTTTTGTAATTTGATTAAAAAGCGGGGAATTTGTTGACTTTTAGTTTGACCATTAGTTTTCAAGCAAACCGAGGACCGTTAGATAGGTCTCGACGTCCTGAGTACAACGACAGGCGGCACATCTTCATCGGACATCGGACGGATAAGTTGTGGTTCTAAGAAGGTGAGGGGCAAAATGGTAATTTGGACTTGCTGGGCTATTTTGGTCTTTTTACTCCTTGGGCTTTGTGCAACCGGATAAGGCCACATGGATTGAATTAACTGGATATTTTGGGGCTGTGTCCACAGGGAGGTTGACACCTGGTGTGATTCTAGTGGGTTCTAGCTATTTTCACCGTTCATTTTAAATCGTGTGGGTCGGTTAATCGAGCAAGGAGAGAAACAAAGACCGTGAGACAGTGAGGCAATCGATCGGTTTCAGTGAGTGTGTGAGTCCTTGTGATCGAGTGTGTGTGAGCAGAGAAAAGTTGAGAGGCTAGTGAGTGTTTCTGGGTGAGAGTTGTGTGAGGAAAGTGAGAAATCCAGGAAAAACAGAGAGGTTATCGTGCACGGCTGAGTGTTCAATCGATCAAGTCAGTCGAGTCTGGGTTTGTGGTGGTGTTCATAGGGCGGAGGAGAGACGATAGGAAAGGATGGACCACGGTGGAGCTCACGGCAGTGCACAGAACGGGTAAGTTTTCCTTGGTTCCCCTGTTTTTCAGTTTGGGTTCAAATTGAAAGTCGTGAAGTTTAGGGACTAGATGAGTGTTTGTGTTGCAACTGGCAGCTTAAGGAAGTTCCTGCCAAGGTTAGGAGCTCGAAACCGTGATGGGAGGAGTGACTGGTGGCTGGAATTCGAAGGTCGTTTTCTCTGTGTTTTGCTTCGACTTTGGGATGTGAGATTTTGGACCCTAATTTCGTGTGTTCATTAGTTGAATCGATTGCTAGGAGTAGGACAAAACTAAGGGAATCAAAAGGTTTGAAATTGGACTTGATTTTAGTGAGAACCGGCCTCGCCAGCTCGGTTCGACCGGACCGATCTGGACCAGTCTGAATCGGGTTGGCTGGAGGTAGGGGACGAAGAACAGTGCACGCACTTGGCTCTCACGCGCAGCCCCTTTGGGCGGTACGTGAGGGCGCGTGGGCCTTAGTTTGGGGTAGTTTCCAACACTACATTTAAAGTATTCAATGTAACGAACATTTTGGCGCTGGTTTCGAGTCAATCGGACATCGCCTCGATAAGTTTCGGGATGTCCAAAGGTTTTAGGGCGCGTTTAAAAATAGTTAAAAATACGGGAAAATTATGGGGCTTTATTATAACCTTTGTGAAGTAGTTAGTGACCTTAGTATGAGATTTGGATAGGTTCGGGAAAACTGAGGATAGCAGAATGGCTGGGAACGGCGTAAGTGCGCGCGTATCGAGGCGACATCGGAATGGTCTGTGAGTGGACTTTGCTTTCTAACTCTTGATGCATGCATATATGTTTTTAATATGTTTTCATACGTGATTCTATGATTTGCTTTATGATCTTGATGGTTTACGGTTTTGCACATTTTTTGAGATATTTACGGAATTTCATGTTTTACGAGATTTCGAACGATCTTGTGTTTTGATCTTGGCTTTAATGATTTGATTTCGGGATTTGAAATATGATTTGATTTCAAGGTTTTGAAATGGATTTTGGAAAAGCGATTTCGGGCTTGGAGCCCTGTTTCTGAGTTCGGAAATGAGATTTCGATTTTGGTTTTGAAATTTGGAAGGAAATCTGGATTTGGGTTCGGGATGATGGTTCTGGATGCTAGCTTACAGAATCATTGTTGCGAATTCGGAGATAGATTTTTTGTGGTTTTCACTGTTGATTGAAAAATGGTTTTGGGTTTAAAGACCCGGAAAAAGAGAAAAACCCACTGGATCTGGTTTTGAGTTTAAAGACTCGGATTGATTGACGGGGGGAGGGCCCTGGATTGATATGTTTTGAGTCTAAAGACTCGTTGATATCCCGGGAAGGCCTGATTATTGCGCATTGTGTTTTGAGTTTAAAGACTCGGGCGCACTTGAGATCCAGTAAACTTGTATAATTGATGTTTGTCACTGGGTTTTCACTGGTTTTTCCGATGTTTTGGGCAGTGGCCCAGATGAATTGGATTTGATGAGTTTTGAGATTGAGTTCCCGGATTTGAGATTGATTTGAGATTTGAGGCTGAGGCCTGGATTTGATAACGGTTTTGCTACGGGTTTTCAAATGGTTTTTCTTGGATGGTTTTTGATTTGAGTGGTTTCATGACTTGACTTGATATGCATGCATTGGTTTTTACGTGGAGGGTAAAAATGTAATTGTGTTTTCTGATAACTGATTTTGAACATATACTTTATTTTTGTTCACTCACAGTCTTTTGTGTTTTCGATATCCTCCAGGTTGTTGCGACACGGGCTGTTGATTAAGAGAGACGGAGACATCACACCCGCGATCGAAAGTAGTTCGGTATACTCTGGGAAGACCGGTTACTTTTCGGATGGTCGAATCGAGAATCCCTTGTCTGACTTACGTGTCACATGAAGGTTGGACATCAGTTTAGCCTTCGTGTCATGTCAGGACCCACCCCTAATCCCACGGGATTAAGGGCTAAATCCCGATCCCGTCTAACTTACGCATGACACGAAGGCTAAACTGACGTCCAATGTAACGACCCGTCCCAGAAACTAGGGTTAAGATAGTGATTAAGATGGGATTAGTGAGCTTAATCGGTGGTTAGTTGTTCTCGTTAGGGTCGTGAGGGTAGAATGACGATTTTGTCCCTGGTTCGGGCAAAAAAAAGTTGACTTTTCGTTCGGATGGTCCAATGGACTTTGACCAGTGATCAGGATGTAGTTTAGGAGGTCATGAACCCGTAGGCAGGTGGCACGCCCGATTCCGACATCCGAGGAGGAAGTTATGATGTTCGGAAGGTTGAGGGCATAACCGTAATTTGGGTAAAATAGGGGGAAAAGTTGACTTTTTGTAGGAACGGGTTTTGGTATGTTGACCTAGGACCATTAGATAGATCTCATCGTCCTGAGTTCGACGACAGGCGGCACGTATTTATCGGAGTTACGATGTGTGAGTTACGGGTCTAGGAAGGTAGTGGCAAAGTTGTAATATTGGTTAAAACGGAAGGGTATTTTGGTCCTTTTGCACCTGGAGATTTGTGCAGCGGAGAAGGTAGATGGATGGCTGAGATTGGGCCATGTGTGAGAGAATAGAAAGGATGAGTGACATGTGACAGGTGTGTAGTGGGTTCTGGGGGGTTCTCATGTGTGCACGGTCCAAATAATTGGGGTGCAACCGTGCAGTCGTGTGTGTGTTGGGAGAACAGAAACAAAGTGAGGCTGTGAGGAAAAATTTAAGGGTGATCGTGGTTGCTGATGAGTTGTGAGTGTGTGAGGGTGATCAGAGAGTGAGAGGGAGCTAGTGAGACGATCGGAAGGTGAGGAATCGTGGTGTGTGTGAGTTGAGAGCCACGGGAAAATCAGAGGAAACAGGGAGAAACTCAGGGAGTTTGTAAGAAATCATGGCGGTGGTGGCCGTGTACGGTGCACTTGGGCATGTGGTGGTGTGGTGAAGGGTGAGAGGAGTCGACCAGCCCTAGCGGAGCTCACGACGGCGACGGGAGGCAGGTAATTCCTCAGCCTTGTTTCTGTGCTCTGTTTTGTAGACTAAGTTCAAAACGGAAGTCGCAGCTTGAGAGGTGGAATCGAAGTTCATAAGGAGGTCTAGGGGACTCAGGTGAGGTCTGGGAGTCCTCTGGTTGTGCTGCCGTGAGGGGGAGTGAACGGTAGGGGTAGCACGACGGAGGAGACTCTGTGTGCTCTGTTTTGGCCGTGAGTTTCAGACGAGGAGTCGTGGACCTAGGGACTGAGTCGAAGGTTTAGGAGAGTTGATTTAGGTTCAGAAGGGTCCTAGGAAGAGTTTGGTGTAGCCACCGTGATGGGAGGTGACCTGGGTGGCCGGGAAGGAAAACAGGGTCAGAGTACGGGTTTTCTTTCGAGCTTGAGTCGACGATGTAGGGGCCGTGTCGAGGTCTGAGGAGTTGGGGAAAAGATAGGGTAGGTCTGGACGAAGCTGTGGATGAAGAAAGAAGGTGAAATGGTGGCCGGACGGCGGAGAACAGCTCTCGCCGGTCCGATGTGCAGCACTGGTGCGAACCGGGTTTGCTTGAGGAAGGAGGTGCACTGTAGCAGGCGCGTGAGGGCCACGCGCAGCCACTTTGGGGGGCGTGTGGGGGCGCGTACGGCGGTTCTGGGGGGAATGGTCAACATGGTTTTTGGTCTAGGAGTTGTGTTGAGTCCATTGGAATTGGTTTTGGGTTAATCGGACGTTGAATCGAAGTAGTTCCGTGAGAGTGAAGGTTTAGGGTCCCCGTTTCGTACGTTTAGGATTTGGGGTTTTTTGAGGGAAATTAGGTGGACCTTCGTAAGTGTGTTAGTGACGTCATTTGGTGGTTATTGACAGGATCAGGATTTCCCGAGGAAGCTGAGGAACGTGCAGGACGTTCGCGACACGATTGATGGCTCGGTACTGTGAGTGGACCCCTTCTCTAAACTCGAGCATGCATAACTGCTTTTAATTACTTGTTTTATGGTTTTTCCTTGTGATTTCATGGTTGTTTGAATATACTATAACTGTTTTACGTATTTACACGTTTTTCGAGGAAGTTCGATTTTTAGCACGTTTTACGAGAAAAGTTGAATTCTGATGTCGATGCCATGATTTGGGATTTCAAATGATAAAGGGTTTTCAATGATTATAAAGGGGTTTTGGAACATGATTTCGATGATCAAGGTTTTCGGTTTTAGAATCGGATTTCGGAAAGCGGAATTTGGTTTTAAAATTGAAGAGTGGATTTCCGGATTTGGGTTCGGAATGACGGTTCTGGATGCCAGAAGAGCTTCGGACCAGTGATTTTGGATTCAAGTTTGGATATGGATTTAGAAATAGTTTTCAAATGGTTTTGGATTGGATTTGCTGGATCTGGTTATTGGGTTTAAAGACCCGGATATTGCGATTGACTTGGGACGGGCCCGGATTAGGTTTAAAGACCCGGATTGAGTTTAAAGACTCTGAGTTTAAAGACTCGGATATAGTGATATTTCCCCCGTAGGCCTGTTGAGTTTAAAGACTCGGGAGTTTAAAGACTCGGATATTATTGAGGCCTGGATTGAGTTTAAAGACTCGGGAGTTTAAAGACTTGGATAGGTCCAGCAGGTTTGATCGGAAAATAATGATTTGATTATTCACGATTCATGATACGGTTTTATGATGTTTATGATATGATTTCTATAACTGTTTTATAGTGTTTCTGTTTCTTATGATGTGGTTTATGGTGATTTGGTTTATAACTGTTTTATGAACTGGGTTATGCATGTGGTTTCAAAACGGAGGGTGAAACTTGGTTTTTATTAAAATGGTTTTAGAACTTTTCTTTTATTTATGGTCCACTCACACCTTCTGTTTTTAAATTGCTCTCCAGGTTGTGGAGCTAGAGCGGGGTTTCAGCGTCGAGGCAGCGTCTGAGGCATAGAAGTCACGTGAGGGATTCCGGAGTGTTTAAGTTTCCTTCCGCGTGCTTGTAATTATATATCTTTTTTATTTCTTGTATGTAATACTATGCTCTATAAACTTGACTTCAGGATTTATTGAGTTCTTTCTCCTGCGTCTGAATGTGTTGTGTCGGGGAGTCAGACGGGAGTAGGATTTACCTCGGTTTTCGGGGTGAAACCAGGGTGGGTCCTGACATCCAACCTTCATGTGACACGTAAGTCGGACCAGGGATTCTTGATCCGACCGTCCAAAAACTTCCCTACTTCCCATAGTGCGCAAAGTCTACTGTGGATCGTACGTGTGATGTCTCCGTCTCTCTCGACCAACAGCCCGCGCCGCAATAACCTGGAGGGTATCAAAAACACGAAAAGACTGTGAGTGGACAAAAATAAAGTTTGAGTTAAAAAACATTTCATAAAACAATGACATTTATACCCTCCGTTTCAAAAACCAATGCATGCATATCAAATTCATGTCATAAAACCATGTACGAAAACCAAACACATTTTCCTTTTTCTCAAATCCCGGGCCTCAGTCCAAAACCATCGAAAACCATCCTTGAAAACCGTCATCATTCATCACAGAGAAAACCAAAACATATTGAACCACATTTCCATCCATCGAACCTGCTGGATCTATCCGAGTCTTTAAACTCTCGAGTCTTTAAACTCAATCCAGGTCTCAATATAATCCGAGTCTTTAAACTCCCGAGTCTTTAAACTCCCGAGTCTTTAAACTCAACAGGCCTACGGGGGAAATATCAATATATCCGAGTCTTTAAACTCCAGAGTCTTTAAACTCAATCCGGGTCTTTAAACCCAATCCGGGCCCGACCCCCGTCAACATAATTCGGGTCTTTAAACCCAATAACCAGATCTAGTAAATCCAATCCAAAACCATTTGAAAACCATTCGAAATCCATATCTAAACCCGAATCCGAAATCACTGGCCCGAAGCCCTTCCAGCGTCCAGAACCGTCATTCCGAATCCAAATCCAGAATCATATCCATCTCCTTTCCAGGTCCGAGTCCGCAACCATCATTCCGTAAGCCAGCATCCAGAATAACCATTCCGAACCCAAACCCGGAAATCCACTTCAAGTCCCGAATCGAATCCCGAATCGTCATCCGAAATTCTGATTCAAAAATCCGAAATCACGTTTCTCAAAACCACTTTTTGAATTGGGCCTCAAGCCTGAATTCACTTTCCAAAATCCTTTTACTTTCTTTGAAATCAAATCGTATTTCAAATCCCGAAATCAATTCATTAAAACCAGGTTCAAATCACAATATCCACCAAATCTCGTAAAACGTGAAACACCGTCATTTCCTCGAAAAATGTGCAAAACCGTAAACCAGCACAATCATAAATCAAATCATAGAATCGAGTATAGAAAACATATATGCTTGCATCAAGAGTTAGAAAGCAAAGTCCACTCACAGACCATTCCGACGTCGCCTCGATACGCGCGCACTTACGCCGTCCCCTACCATTCCGTTATCCTCGGCTTTCCAGAACCTGTCCAAAGCCCACAACGAGGTTACTAAATACTTCACAAAAGTCCTACTCAAGTCCCATAATTTTTCCCGAACTTAAAACGTAACTAAACGGAACCCTAAACCTTCGACCACTTAGAACTAACCCGAGACGACATCCGATTGTCCCAAAACTTGTCCCAACGGATTCGTTACATCGATTAGACAAAAAAATATGTTGAAAGGTTGGCTGGAATCCTCCCCACGAGCCCCCACGAGCCACCCAAAGTGGCTGCGCGTAGGCCTCACGCGCCTGCACACAGGGCACTGTTCATATTCTTCCTCGATGGTCAGACCGGTCTGAACCGGCGTGACCGGTTCTCACCCAATACCAGTCCAATTCCACCCCAATCAATCCTATTAGCTTCGTCCTGTTATGGGTAGTTGTTTCCTGAATCAATTTGTAAACCTAAGTCCCTAATCTCCTCGTCCAAGCTTCAAAGAAAACTCAGAAAATCTGAGTTCCTGACTCCGGCCACCCACGGCCACCGTGAAGCTCCAGGTTCCTTCCTAAGGTCAAACTCACCTCCCTAGGACTAATAGACACCTTAGAACACATCGACAATCACCCAAACCTCACGACTTTTGAATTTAACCACACGGGAAAAACAGGGGACAGAGAATACTTACCCTTGCTCCTGTCTCCGCCGTGCTCCACTGAGTCTACACGACTCCTCTCGAGTCCCTGAACACCACCACGTCTCCAATTTGGATGGTTTGATCGTCTGGGGTGCACAACCGTGCACGGTGTCCCTACCTTGTTCTTTGGTTTCTGGTCACTACACAACACACACAGCCACCGTCCCACCGTCTCTGAAGCACAAGCACTCACTCACCAACCCTTCCTGATCAGTCACTCAAACCCCAAGCCTTCACCCACTGAGAATCGTTCAGAAATCCTCACCATCTCAACTCTCTGTTTTCTGCTTCAAATAACAATTGCACGGTTTGAAAGTGTGCAATTTGTAGCCGTGCACACATAAACTCTCCTATAAACCTCTAGGTCTCCCCCACGTGTCCAACTCTCCCTGGACAACAACTAAAATATCCAATTCCACAATCCCATATGGCCTTATCTGATTGGCCCAAAGTAAAAAGACCAAAATGCCCGTAAGTCCAAAATTACCATTTTGCCCTTCAATTACCTAGACCCACAACTTAACCGTCCGACGTCCGATGAAGGCATGCCGCCTGTTGTTCAACTCAGGACGACGAGATCTACCTAATGGTCCTCGGTCTACATGAAAACCAAGTGTTCAGCAAAAAGTCAACGTTTTCCCCCTATTTCTCCAAAATTACGGTAACACCCTTAACCTTCCGAACACCATAACTTTTCCTCCGATTGTCCAAATCGGACGTGCCACCTGTCTACGGATTTGTGACGTCCTGAACTACGTCACAGTCATCGGTCAATCCCCAATTGGCCACCCGAACTAAAAGTCAACATTTTTGCCCGTTCTAAGGGCAAAACCGTCATTCCGCGCCCAAGGTCTAAAAGTAACCAACTGACCACCGATTAACTCAGCTAATCCATTACTAATCACTTCCCTAATCCCGAATTCCGGGACGGGTCGTTACATGTCATGCGTAAGTTAGACGGGATCGGGATTTAGCCCTTAATCCTGGGGGATTAGAGGTGGGTCCTGAGAGAACGTTCGTTAATCCTCGACTAATCTCTGATTAGTCTCACTAATCCCTGATTAGTCTCACTAATCCCTGATTAGTCTCACTAATCCATAATTAGTCTTAATTAATCCTAAAATCAGGGACAGGTCGTTACAACTTTGTTGAGGCAGAGAGTCGCTTTGTAACAGCTTGGAACTTCAAAAAAGGGCAAAAATGTAAATTCGGAAGAGATTTGTATAAAAATGACGATTTTACCCTTATGAATAGTGTGGTCAAATGTTGAATTTTTGATTGGCAGGTCGAACGGACGTTGGTCGATGACTGTGACGTAGTTCAGGACATCACGAGTCCGTGGACAGGTGGCACGTCAAATTCCGACAATCAGGGAAGAAGTTATGACGTTCGGAAGTTCGAGGGTATTTTCGTAATTAGGTTGAAAATAGGGATTTTGTTGACTTTTTACACGACCACTATTTTTCAAACAATTCAAGAACCGTTAGAAAGGTCTCGATGTCATGAGTACAACGACAGGCGGCACGCCGTCATCGGACGTCGGACGAGTTAGTTATGGGTCCAGATAAGTGAGGGGTAAAATGATAATTTCGACATAGAAGGGAAAAATGGTCTTTTTGGCACCTTGGGATTTGTGAGCAATCAGATAGGGACAATTGGGCCTGAGAGATTGGATATTTTTAGGCTGAACCATTAGTTGGAGGACATCTGGCCAGCCTCGAGTGGCTTCTAGCCTACTCCCACGGTTAAATCAGTTTTAAAATTGGTTGTTATCGTTTAAGTGAGAAACAGGGACATAGAGCATCGATCAAATTCCAGTGTGTGTGTGAGGCGTGTGAGTTCTTTGTGGTAGTGTGTGAGAGATTAGAGAGGTGTTGTGACGTGTGTGAGTGTTTAGTGAAATGATTGAATGAAGAGGGACTGTGAGAGGTGAGAAGAACCAGAGAAACATAGAAGGAATCGTGGACTGTTGTGAAACTTCAATCGATCAAACCAGTTTAATTTGGTCTGTAAGGGTGATTAGAGAGTTGAGGATTGATTCTTGGACCCTAAGAACCACGGTGGAGGCCACGACGGAGGCCAGAAAACAGGAAAGTTTTTGGTTTCCCCTGTTTTTCCAGAATTGGTCCAAATTGAAAGTCGTTGGTTTTGGGGAGCTGTTGAGTCGTTCTATTGGTCCTCGCAGTTATAAGAAGTCACTATTGAGCCAAGGATTCGAAATCGTGCCAATAGAAGACTGGTGGTGACCGGGAACAGAGACTGAAATTTTCTGGGTTTTGGTTCGAACTTGGAAGGTATCATTTAGAGTTTTATTCCATGTTTTAAATAGTTGAATCAATCCCAAATTTAAGGATGAAGCTTAGGATAAACAAAGGAATGGAAATGGTTTGGAAATGGGTGAAAATCGGCCTCGCCGGCTCGGTTGGATCGGACCGGTCTAGATCGTTCTGAACCGAGTTGGCTGGAGGTTGACGATGACACTGTAGCAGGCGCGTGGCTCTCTCGCGCAGCCCCTTTGGGCGGCGCTTGAGGGCACGTGGGGGCCTCTTTTGGGGAAGTGTTCAACATGGTTTTCACTCTAATCGATGTAACGAACATTTTGGAATAAGTTTCGAGTCGATCAGACACCGTCTCGGGGTAGTTTTGAGAGTCCGAAGGTTTAGGGGATTATTTAATTACGTTTAAAAATCCCGAAAATTGGGAAAATTAGTGTGAGCTTAAATGAAGTGTTTGTGACCCGGAATTATGATGTTTGATAGGTCAGAATATTTCCGAGGCATCCGAGGAGCGTACGAGACACGATTGACGTATTGAGACTTTGTGAGTGGACTTGTGTTTTCTAACCGAGCATGCATAACTGCTTTTACTTGCTTACTTTATGGTTTGATATAGGATTTAATGCTTATGATTATAATGCTTTTACTTTACTTGATTGCACGCTGTTCAACATGGTTTATCGGATTTACACGTACTTCGAGAATATGATTTCTGTTATGCTTTTGATGATGGTTTCGAATGGATGATTTATAATTATATGTATTCTGTTTACTAAAGATTTGTGGACATGATTTGAGACGTGGAACTGAACTTCGGGTGTGAGTCCCATTTCGATCAAATATGATTTCGGTTTTCGATTTTCGAAGATTTCAAGTGAGGTTTTGGATTTCGGATTTCAATGGATTTTCATACGTTTTTCAAAAATAGTTTTGGGTTTAAAGACCCAGAAAAAGGAAAACCGCTGGATCTGGTTTTGAGTTTAAAGACTCGGTTGATTGATGATCGGGAGAGGGGGCCCTAGATTGATATTGTTTTGAGTTTAAAGACTCGGTATATGTTTTGAGTTTAAAGAATCAGTTATTGTGATATCCCCCGAGGCCTATGATTGTGTTTTGAGTTTAAAGACTCGTTGATATCCCGGGAACGCCCGATTATGCGCATGGTTTTGAGTTTAAAGACTTGGGCGCACTTGAGATCCAACCACTCGTATGATTATTGTTTTCACTGGTTTTTATTGATTTTCATATCGTTTATGTTGTTGTTTTCCGATATTAAGTTATGCATCCATGTTTTTAAAACGGAGGGTGAACCCTTGTTTATTACGAAAACTGTTTTTATAACTTTTATTTTTAGTCCACTCACGCTTTTAATGTTTTTAACACCCTCCATGTCGTGGTGCGAGCGTTGGGGCTACCGTTGAGGCAGAGCCAGAGGCATAAAGTTACCCGTTGCGCATTTAGCTCACAGTAGGATATTGTACTTATCTTGTACTGTTACTATGCTCTGTACTACTGTTGACTAGTTGTATTATAACTTCTCCCTTGTCTGACAATGTATGTTTGGTCGTGATTGAGGTTATTTCGGTCTTTTGAGTATGATTGTTAGACGGGAGCAGGGTTCATCCCGGTTATCGAGGTGATAATCAAGGTGGGTCCTGTCACGCTTTGTGCTAATTGTCAAGAACCTGCTCGAGTTTCCACCTTTGTCCTCTGAGGTTGCGTAGGTGAGTAAGCCTCGTTCTCCCCCTCATTGCCATGGGCAGATCATCTTTGAGCTTTCTGGGGAGTCTGATGTTCCCTTATGTTCCCATATGAGCGTTCCACCCGTGAAGTTGTCCCGACCCTACTTCCAAGCTGTTCATGTACTGATGGCCTTGGGCGCTGTGGGCTCTTTTTCCCGCGGGTGTGACTTTTTTCTCTAGAGTTGCTTAGCGAGGTGTCCTATGACATTGTTCGGCATCAGACCTTTTCCTTCCCCGGGCGCCTTGGAACATTCTTTTATCTTCCACGTGAAGTTCATCGTCTCTTAGGTTCTTGAGTTGTTCTCTCCGCCAAGAGCCGCTGCAGAAGTTCTAACTGTATTTGGACTTGGCTGCTCAATCTTTCGAACTGTCGAGCCAAGTTGTCTTGATCAGGCTGGTGGTTTCTCCCTGGGATGTCATTGGCGTCCGTCTAGGAAGTCTCGCAGGTCCATGTTTGGGTAGAGCTGACTCTGCCTAGATGATCCCCCCATCCACTGTCCGCTTGTTAGTTGCATGGTTGAAGTTCCTTTCCCTAGCGCATGCACTTGGGTTATTGGAGAAAGGAACGCTATAAAGCTGAAGGTTGACATCCTTCCCTGCATTTCCATGGGCGCTTCTATGGACACACGTCGGGGTCGAATTGGGCGTTCCTTCGGAGCCTCTATATAAGCTTCAGTTCTCGTTTGAGCAGTTGAGGCATAAACACCTTCTCCAGCTGATCAAACGGATCGACGAACCCTAACCATGCTGAATCAGAGAATCTTGAACGGAAAGTTGTTGTTGAATGATGAACATTGTTTAAGATCTTCGAACAATGTTATGAACGATGAACGAAGTAAGATGAATGATAAACGATCGTGAGAGCTTCTTCTTGAATATCTCCAAGCACTCAAAGAAAGCACCAATTGTTGAAGAAGAATTCGTCATTTAAACTCAAAAGCCTCCTGGATTCCTGCAAACATCAAACAGTAAGCTATCATTTGTTCAATGATCGAGACTCGGGGGGTTGTTCGACCAAGAACGCTCCAATACTTAAGTCAGCGTTGAAAGAGAAATCTCAAGAGTTTAAGTAGCGTTGAATCGAATTACCTTGAGAATGAGATGAATTCCACTATTTATAGGAAAACCTTGGGAGCCTCAGAGTGTTTTGAATAGTCAGTTGAATTTGTAATTAATAAATAATATATTATTTAATAATTATAATAATTTTTCATTATGATAATAATGATAATTATTGCAATTTAATATTAATATTAATTGTACATTATTAAGAATAATGACAATTAACTCTCGGGAAGAATATTAATATTACAGAGACTTTTAACCCTATTACATAACATATTTAGCTGGTAAATAGATTATTTAATGTGCGAGTGTCTATAAGTCAATAGTATTATTACCAGGGACAATTTGGTCATTTTGGGAATTATGGGCCACGTGATAGCTCCACAATTTTCAGGTGATTTTATGGTTCCACAATTCATTAACAATTCAAGTACTCTTTACTCCAAAGTTAATTGATCCTAAGTTATTTGTAATTCATTTGTTTGTTTTAATAGAAGAATTGTATATGTTGTAATATATGAGGACCTAATCACTAACTAATGTTGAATTTGTTTGCCTCATTAAATAATATATTTAAATTTTTTTAGTTGAATTCCTAAGTTCAAGCTTATGGGTAGAAAATTAGAAATCGAACCAACTCAAACTTAACTCAAAATGTATATACGAGTTAATTTACAATATGTATAATGTAAATCCATTTTCCAATATCTTTGTATATAAACAAATAAACTTAAATAAATCTGAATTAAATCGAATCTAATTCTAACTTAAATTGTAAAGTTTAATTTTTTGTTTATTTATGTTTTTCCAAGAACTCCCAGCTAGCCCAATTTGCATCCCAGATGGCCATATCCTTATTGCTAAAGAAGTGCGAGGACGTTCGTGAGGTTGGAAGGGAATCCTTTAGGGCTTACAAGTTCTAAAAGCAGGGTCCAGATGATGGATTGGGGATGGAAAACGAGTACAAGTACGTATTGACCCCTGGATGAAAACCAGTAGACCCTTCCTTCATTTGCCTCGCCATGAACTTATGCCTCGTTTTTGTTGCTGGTCTCATTGACAAGGGGATCAAGGTTTGGGACATAGGGAAACCCAATGTGTCTTAATCACCCCACTTAACTTTCTTGGATGTACATATAGGTATATATGGCATCATGTCCGGGATGAGAGATATACTGTTGAATCAAGATATTTTGTTGCTTTGGATTTGTTGAAAAATGGTAAACTCAAGCAAAAACTTGAGTCTGGTGAACCTAGTGCCCCAAACTAGCAATGTGATATTTGGGCTTCCATTTGGATAGTTGATGTGCCTCCTAAGTTGAAGCTTTTCTTATGGAAATACTGCAAGCAGTTTTTAGCTGTACGAGCAAACCTAGTCAAACGTCATGTTTTGGTTGAGAATATGTGTCTTCATTGTGGTGAGGTAGATGAGACTTAGGTACATGTGCAAATTTACTCAGATTTTCTGGTATTGTAGTCCTTTACAACTTGCTATGAGTGAGCTTGAGGGTAAGGACTTTGAGTGGTACTGGAAGTTCTTTATGCTTGGCCAACATAAGACTGCACTTCAGATGTTCATTTTTGGGTTATGACGGTTATGGAAGTGCCGTAATTTGCGTTGCTATAATGATTTTGATATTGATGTTTATACTGCTGTTCATCTTATGTTAGGCCATATGCCGGATTTATGTACTGCTATATTTGTCAATCTATCTCTCATCAATTTGGTTCCTATGGATATGTTTGCTATCCATTCCAGTTCTAGCTGACACCGTCCCCATGAGGGATTTGTAAAAGCGAATTGCGATGTTACTTTTAGTCAGTAAATTGCTAGGGGTGCATATCATGGATGGGGGGAGGTGAAGGGGGCACGCTTGTAAGAAAGTTATACTCGAGACTGATTCTAAAATTGTAGTGCAATTTGTGACTATTGATTGTAGTGTGGAGGCCAATATTGAATGAGTGATACATGATATTCTTATTATGCAATTCCTTTTTGAGGTTATTTAGCTTCACTACACTTCTCAGAAGTATAATATTGCAGCTCCCAAAATTATTGCCATAAATGTTCTAAATGCTATTTGGGATGGGAAGATTTGGGCCTCCCTTAATGGTTTAATATTCTAATTAAAGATTGGAAAATTTTTTGTTCGTCACTTTTAATGAAGGAGTCCTTTGTCAACAAAAAAAGAAAAGAAAGATTGATGAATACACAAATCAAATCTGATTGTAAGTACACCACAATTGGGGCACGAAAGAGTTCGGAGTTCCCCTAAACATTTTTATAACGAGCTTCCTCCCGTCGTCTATTTCACTGTTTTGCCTTCTCCAACCTATGCGTCACTGTAAACCCTAATCTTTATTTCTCTGTTTCCTTCTAAACTAAAACTTCGACTTTCCAGTGACAGAGAAAATGTCCACCTTAGAAATTGAAGCTCGAGAGTATGTTTTCTTTTTGAAATTACTCGGTTTTATTTTTACTCTTTTAGATTTCTATTGCACAGTTTACAGATGCCCCTGTTCGGTTGCTGAGAAAGTGACCAGAAAATTAGAGGGAACCAACCCGCATTTTATTGTTTTGGTGTTCTAGCGAGCTGCAAAGCCTGTGGGAAACTAATTCTATGTTTCTGTTATGTGGGCTCAATGTTTTAATTCTAGTGTTCTTTTTCTTTCACTTTCTCGGCCACCAAAACAGACGAATGGGGTTCTAGAGATAAATCAGGTTAAACTGAATCGGTGTTTATCAAAGCAAAGCAATGCCTGGGAAGTTTCTGGGTTAGATTAATTTTAGTTGATATATATATATATATATATATATTGCGTATATGATTCTTCAATATGTTGGTAAAGTAACAATCTTTGGCAATTGTTCACTAGATCTGGTAAATCTGAGTTTTCCTCTTTTCAGTGTCATCAAGATTGTGCTTCAATTCTGCAAAGAGAATTCCTTGCACCAGACTTTTCAAACATTGCAGAGTGAGTGCCAGGTGTCTTTGAACACTGTCGACAGTGTTGAGACATTTGTTGCTGATATAAATAGCGGAAGGTGGGATGCAATTTTGCCTCAGGTGGCTCAACTTAAGCTTCCCAGGAATAAATTGGAGGATTTGTACGAGCAGGTTTGTGACAATACTAATCATTTTATTTATATATTGCCAGTCTAATTTCGGTCTTTTCATTTCTGATATTATTGCAATAGCAGTCAACTTTGTGTTCACTATTCTACTTGTAAGCTATGCCCATGACCAGTGTTACTTGTATTGAGTATTTTTCTTGCTGGGTTAGATTTGTGTAGACGCATTTATACCCTTTCTATGTACAAAATGGAAGTAATTGTGCTGTGCAGTTCTTAATAGTTTGTGTTTTAACTTGAATTTCTACGATTAAATTCTTAGTACAGAAGACAATGTTTTGTGCAAAAGAGGCAAGTATCCAGGTCAGATTTTGTATTTTTATTTTTAACATGACCCATATGCATTAAGTTTGTGGTGCTGGCTAGTTAGGGAAGCAAGGGTTAATTGGGTTATTCTCCAGTCACCTTCAGATTTTCTTTATGATAAGTATGTGCCTTCACTATGGGAAGGAAGGCAAGAATTTTATGCAAGTGTCTTGTGTTAGCTGTCTTCTGGATGATTTGGTTGGAGAGAAATAAAGAGTCTTCGAGAATGGGCATGTAGAAGAGAATAACTGGTAAAGATTTAACATTTTGGGCTTCTCTGTGGGCTTCTCTTTCTCCAGCTTTTAGGGATATTTCTTGTTCTTTAATTTTGTTAGATGGGAAAGATGCAGGAGAATAGTTTTAGAGCTGTTTAATAATGTTTGGAGGTGTACCTTAGGGCTTTATCATGTTGATGGTGGGCTTCTGCTTCACAACTTTTGTGCTGTGTTTTCCGATTTTTAATAACATTTGGTTTCTCATAAAAAAAGTTCTTAATAGGACGCATGACATGGTAATAATTGTTACCAGGTTTTAGCAAACAGGGTTCGAAGTGAAGGACAAAAATAAACATACAATTTGGATTTAATTGTCGAAAACAGAGATAGGTTGCTGTTTTAGGAAGTGTTTAAATTGTTCCGTGATTAAGTGAGGTGAGCAAAGTAGTTCATGCTTATTTATTTGACTAGACAAAGCATTTAAGACTTTGAGGTTCCCGGAAGTCTCTGGCCAAAAAAAGGACAGCAGCAATAGATTTTTGGGTATTAGAAGGTGTAAAGATACTTCCTTTTTAAATAATTAAAAAGGTGCCCCTAAACATGTGCACACACGTGACACACACCCACTCTCAAACCCAAACATAGTTCCTTCGCATGAAAGATGGATCCGAGGCAAATTAAGTGATGTAAGGAGACCAGAAGAGTCAAATTTATTAAAAGATTATGATTAGTGAAACTAAATTGTACTTGTGGTGAGGTAAAAAAAATGGACTCTTTCTAGTTTTTGGTTGGAAGATTTCTCTTTATTCAACCCGTGGAAGACCTTCAGTGCTGAAGAAAATGGTGAAACATTTTTCTTGAGAGACCTTCAGTCACATGGAAGCCCACTTCCCAAATTGAGTTGCATTCCTAATGATTGGGGCTTGTTTGGTAGAGGTGAGTATGATTTATCCGAGGCCAAATAGAAGCCAAGAGTTTCAGGTCAGATTGTCATACCGGGGTCTTAAGGGTAAACAAAGTAAAATTTATTTAACACTTGAATCTCATTATTGAGTTTTAAGATTCCATATAATGTAAAGAATGTGATCTATGGGATCCAATAAGATTCTTATTACGTGCCACATTTCATGAGAATGAATGGGCACCAAGGAAATTGATATTTGTTTATGCACCGAATTTGGTGTTTTGTGCTTGTTTTATGTTTCAGCGTTGGGTTGGATATCTTTCTCTCATTTTCATGCCATATTTGTGTGTTCTGGAAATGTGTTTTTCAGTTGGTGCCAATTTGGGTTGCAGAATTGTCTCTTTATTTGGTCCTTAGTGCTATATGAGCTCCATTATACCTCTACCTGGCTCAATTTGCTCTACTTCCGTGAAAGTTAATTCAAATGGACAAACACTGAAGCAGCTTTTTAATAGTTTCTTTTAGGACTGTTATGACTTTTTTTTTTTTTACTTATAAACTGTACAGATTGTACTGGAAATGATTGAACTACGGGAATTAGATACTGCTCGTGCTATCTTAAGACAAACACAGGTAATGGGTGTAATGAAGCAAGAACAGGCGGAGAGATACTTGCGACTTGAGCATCTCCTTGTCAGAACTTATTTTGACCCAAATGAGGTATGAAATATTTTCCTTGTAAATTTGACTTGCTAGGTAAGTATTTGTCTCTACAAGAAAGAATGTAAACCATTTTCTTTATTTCTATCTACTATGAAAAGGTATTGAGAATGTTTCTGCATTGATAGTTTAAAGTATACAACAGTGCCTACATATATAACTTCTAGGAAAGCTTAGCTAGGTATGTACACCTAGCAAACTAGGAAATAATCAAAATAGGTACAAATTATATACTAGGAAAGAATCAAGATGATTCCGTTGACATTGGACCAACAGATTAAGGAGGTTGATCCTCAATCTCATGTGATTGGCTAGGATCCTTGATATCCTTAATATGCCTTTGCAAGACGGTGGAGCCGTTTGCAACACCAATCTTGGAGCGGAGGAGCTGGAAGGGAGGTCGTGGCAAGGCCTTGGCGAGGGCATCAAAAAGTTGGTCGTCCATGGAGATATGAGACACCTGAAGGAGGCCACGGTTGACATGCTCTCAGACGAAGTGATTGTCGATGGCAACATGCCTCGTGCGTGCGTGAAGGGTATTAGAGCAATAGAAGGTAGTGCCGATGTTGTCACACGAGATGCTTGGTTTCCCAGTGATGGAGATACCAAGTTCTCTCAGCAAGGATTGAACCCAGAGAATCTCTGCGGTGATGGAGGCGACATCTCAATGCTTTGCTTCAGTGGAAGACTTGGAGATAGCACGTTGCTTGCGGGAGCTCCAGGAGCTCCGGGAGATAAGGTTTCTGCCCAGGTAGATGAGGTAGGCGGTGGTGGACTTGCGGTCATCAGGGTCTCCAGCCCAATATGTATCAGAGAAGGCATGGAGGGTGTGGAAGGAGTGGGAGACAACGTGAAGCCAGTTGGTGAACTTACGGTGCAGGTGGAGACCAAAGAGCAGAGTGCCCTTCAAGTATCGAAGGACCCTTTTGACGGCTTGCCAAAAAGTGGATGAACTTGGAGATGAGGGCTGGGCTGTTTCCTGTCACAATCAAGTCCTCAACATAGACAAGGAAATAGTGGACATGAGAGTCTTGCCTGAGCAAGAAAAGGGAGGCATCTGACATAGCATTGATGAAGCCGGGAGAGAGGACGAAGGAGTGGAGTTCTTGGTACTAGGCCCGGGGAGCCTGCTTGAAGCCATAGATGGCTTTGCAAAGCTTGCAGACATAGGTGGAGTTTTGGGGATCCACAAAACCGGTGGGCTGGGCCATATGGACATCTTTATGGAGGGTGCCTTAGAGGAAGGTGTTTGTTGACGTCAAGTTGACGGATGGGCTAGTCTTGGGTGACAGCAAGGTGGTGGACAGTGCGAATGATTTTGGGTTTAACCATGGGATTGAAAGTGGTCGAGAAATCCACTCCAGGTCGTTGATGGTACCCGAGGCAGGCCTTGTATTTGTCCACAGCACCCTTGGGTGTTCTTTTGATTCCAAACACCCATTTGTTCCCAACAATGTTCTGAGTCGGGTGAGGGGGGACGACTAACTCCCAAGTGCCTTTCTAGATGAGTGCATTCAGCTCGTTTGACATGGCTTGGCGCCAATTGGGATCTTTGGCAACCTGAGACACACGTGGGCTCAATCAAGAAAGGGAAAGGGTGAGTGGTGGTGGTGAAGGTGTAGCTGGAAATGGGTTTAACGGTCGCTATTTGGGTGCGGTTGAGCGTAGGGTGGGTCTTGGCAGGTGTTGGTGGTGGATATGGTGGTAGTCACGATTGTCTTTTGACGTAGGTGCGGAGGGGTGGAAGAATGGGGTCTATGGTGGTAAGGGCCGTCGCAGTAGGGGCTAGGGCTGTTGGCTGGGCGGCAGAGCTACTGTTGGGAGCAGATGCTGGTGGTGGCAGGGGCAGGACCTGAGTAGGGGAAGGTTCAGCCGTAAGATCGTGCAAGGAGGGTGTGTCCAGTGAGTTCGTTGGTGGCGTAGGAGTGGAAGCTGCTGTTGATAGGGTGGCAGGAGACTGAATTGGGACACAGAAGATGGGGGGAAGGATAGAGAGCCAGGAAGAGAAAGTGTCAGGGGACACACTTGGGGATGTAGGGAAGGTGTGGGAACGAGGAAAGTTGGACTTGTGAAACTGGACATGTTGAGAGATAGAGTTTGTGGGAGGCAAGTTCATAACAGATGTAGGCACTTTGGTGTAAGGAGTAACCAAGGAAGAGAGATGGGGTGGATTGTGGAAGGAGTTTGTTGGACATGTAGGGTCTAAGCCAAGGGAAGCAGAGACACCCAAAGGTGCGAAGGCGAGAGTAGTTGGGAGGTTGTTGGAACAAGCAGTGTAGGGACATTGATTTTGGAGGATGGGAGTGGGGATGCGGTTAATAAGGTACAATGCAGTTTTGAAGGCATAGGTCCAGTAGGATAGGGGAAGGGAGGCTTGATGTAGAAAGGCAATACTTGTCTCAATTACATTGCTATGTCACATTTCAGCGACACCATTGTGCTGGGGGCTGTAAGGAGGGGTGAGCAGGTGGTTTTTGCCGTGGGTGGCAAGGAAGGGCTTGAGCTTGATGAATTCCTCACCACCGCCAGTGTATAAGGAGGTGATGGTGTGACTGAAGTAGTTTTCAATGAGTTTTTTGAAATCGATGAAAGTAGAGTAGACATCTGAACCTTTTTTTAAAGGATGGAGCCAAGGGTATTTGGGTGAAGTGGTCAAAAGATATCACATAATAGGAGAAGCCGTCTATTGATTTGTAAGGGGCAGGACCCCATCCATCATTATATAGCAATTGAAGAGGGCGAGTGCTAGTTAAGGACCAAACACACCAAATGGAAGATAGTGACTTTTATTGCGTAGGCAGGAATTACATATGGAGGATGACAATTTAGAGGAATCATTATTTAGAGAGACGAAGTGCATATTGAAGGTTTTTGAAATGGGGATGGCTAAGACAACAATGCCAGAGGTTTGGGGAGATTGCTACACCCACCAGTGCGTGGGGCTGTTGGAAGGAGGGAGAGGACCACTCGTAGACACTATCTTTACTCGGGCCTTGAAGGAGAATCGCCCCCCTGCTGAGGTCCTTCACATGGAAACAATCAGGAAACGATTCAATAGAGGTGATTTTTGTTGTTTAAATTTAGAAATGGAAATTAGATTGCGGGTCATGGATGGTACACAAAGTACGTTTTGAAGAGTAAAGGAAGGAGAGGAAAGGGAAGATAACAAGGTAGAGCCAAGGTCAGTGATACCTAAGCCCTTACTATCACCAATGATGATCTCATCAGGGTCACGATAGTGAGTGGCATCAGAAAGGTGCTTGGAGCTGGGGGCAACATGGTGAGAGGCACCTGAGTCAAGGAGCCAGCTAGGAGATGTGGCCTGAGTGGTGGGGTTGCCTATAGGGGAAGGGGCTAAGGACTACTGGAGCTGGGGACAGTGCTTGACACTATGTCCCTGAGTGCCACGTTATTTCCAGAAGCCACGGTAGTCGCGGCCTTAAGGAGGGGGATGGCGGTTGCTGTCAGAGGTTTGGGAGGAGAACCGTTGACCAGAGGAGTGGAGGCTGTCTGAATACTGGTTGGAAGAGCACTGGCAGAGGAGCCACGACTGGACCTATTGGTGTTGTAGCCACATGAGGACTGAGTAGGGTTGGCAGTGATGGGAGGTGAAGGGGTTGGTGGTTCATCATGTTTGGAGGCATCTTCGTGCTGAGCGAGCATGTCGTGGAGGTTCTCAAAGGAGACAAGGGTGTCTTGAGACCTCACGGCAGCAACAATCTCCCTAAATACTGGGCCAACTCCATTAAGAACATGAAAGAGGTGGTTGTCGTCCTTGAGAGGTGTGTCGATTGCAGCCAACTCGTCGGAGTGGAGATGACCTTCCTGTAGATAGTCAGATATTGGGCGTGTATCACGACGGAGGAGAGTGAGACGCTCCTTGACGCCAAGAACACAGGCTCTGGCGGCTTGCATAGAGGCGAGTGAGGCGCTCGTAGGCGGCTGTAGGTTTTGGCTGCAGTAATAAGGGTACTGACTTGAGGGGCGACATAGGCCATAATGGCACGGAGGAGCTAGTCCTGATGGATCCTGAAGGCGCGGAGAGCTGAGTTGGTGGTGGGAAGGCAGGGGTATGTGCCATCCACATACCCCATGAGGTCATAACCAATGAGGAGGGTGTTGAACTGAGCACGCTAGGGGAAGAAGTTTGTGGCAGTGATGTGACAAGGGAGGATATGGGAGGGGTGGCGTCGGTGGTGGGTGGAATGGGGTTGACAGGGATGGTGTTTTGGGCAGCCATGGAAGGAAGGATAGGAAAAAAAAGAAGGAACTGGTTTGCTCGATGGTTTGATACCATGAAAAGGTATTGAGTGTTTTCTGTATTGATAGTTTAAAGTATACAGCAGTGCCTACTTATATAACTTGTAGGAAAGCTTAGCTAGGCATGTACATCGAGCAAACTAGGGAGAATCAAAATAGATACAGATTATATACTAGGAAAGAATCAAAATAGATACAGATTATATACTAGGAAAGAATCAAAATAGATACAGATTATATACTAGGAAAGAATCAAAATAGATACAGATTATATACTAGGAAAGAATCAGGACGATTCTGTCGACTTTGGACCAGCAGATCTAGGAGATTGATCCTCAATCTCCTGTGATCGGCTAGGATCCTTGATATCCTTAATAAGCTTTGATGCCCTCCCTTTTATTGTAGAAATAGGAAAAAGCTTGGTTGTCAGAAGTTAGAAGCATAAAGGAAGCAAGACAGCAAAATTCAATCTTCAAATGCAGCAAATCAATGGAATCAAACAAGACAGCGATTGGAAATGAGAATGAGCTGAAATACATAAATCAAAGTCATAAAATAAAAAGAAAAACCGGTGTCATCCTGCTTATAATAGATGCCCAAAAATATGATGAAAGCGGTTAGGACAAACTGTGTCGTAGATAGTAATAATATGTGTAAGCGTTAGTAAAAGAATAATTCCCTTTTTCCTGTGATAAATGAATGTGACCATGGTCAAGCAACCTCTAGGATACAAACAATTTCCCCCTTCGTGCATGATTAAGTCATGTATCAATTCTGAGATCTCATCCTTTTACCTTGATTATGGAGGAACTGACAAATCAGAATTAGATTGCATGATGCATATAACCTTGGGGATTATCTGTTTTCAATTCGATCAATCTGATGCTTTATCAGAAACTGAAGGTTATGTTGTCTATAACAGGCTTACCAAGAGTCAACGAAAGAGAAGCGGCGTTCACAAATTTCTCAAGGTTTCATTCCATCTTCCTTCTATCATTAAATTTATTTTCAATTATTTCTAGTAATTTATAAAAGCAAAGGGGGAAATCACCGTAGTTTTTGAAGTTTATTCTTTGCAATTTCTGTTCTTGTTGATGGGTTTTTTTTTTTCGTTTGCATTTCTCAGCACTTGCTGCAGAAGTTACTGTGGTGCCACCATCAAGATTAATGGCTTTGATTGGTCAGGCTCTAAAGTGGCAGCAACACCAAGGTGAAAGTTGGCATGTATTATTTTGTTTTTCTTGCTATTTAGTATACCTTCTCCATGTATACAAGAGACACTTCTCCTTCAATACAAGAGGGATACAGCTTCTTCATTGAGTACAAGAAAAATAGGTTTCATTATCGGAATAACTGAAATTTTATTTATCCACTATTTCCCCTAATATATATGAGATGAGAAAAGGGTGATTACTGACTATCTGGCTTTTGTATCTTGCCATGCTATGTCTCTTCTTCAACTGTCTCTCCTTCAACTCAGAGACTGTTGTTTCATCCTTTTGAACTTGAATTCTTAAGCTGATAACTCCTAGGATTTTGTATTACTTGGCTGTATTTTTGTTTGCTTGTACTTACTAAATACAGTCTTCCCCTTGTCCAAATGCTTTTTGTTAAGTGGACTGCTCTTATCTATAAAGTTATTGGTTCTAGAGAATCGGTTCTTTTCTCTATCCTTATGTTCTTATCATTTCCTGTTTAACAATTATGACTGGTTGCTAATTATGTTTTCTATTTCAGGATTGCTTCCTCCGGGAACACAGTTTGACTTATTTCGAGGAACAGCTGCTATGAAACAGGATGTAGACGACTTGTATCCAACAACTCTCTCACACACAATAAAGGCAAGGAATCTGTATGTAGCTATATAATATTCATTGAACACAGTTTTTAGCATCTTTTTTTGGACCTGGAATGTAAAAGTGCATATTATTAATCTTGTTGCATTCTGATTGCTGGGTTACCTTTGTTTCCATCTGAACTTTGTAATGGAGACTAGAACCCATCAAATATGTAACATTTATCTTGGTTCTCCTGATGATAGATTGGCATTGAAGGGATTGAAATAATTTGCAATGATCTTAGTTATATAAACTAACAACTGTGCCTGAATATCACTAAAAGTTTCCTTTTTAATTCCAATCTCTCTTTGTGGTGTTCTGCTGCAGTTTGGGACGAAAAGTCATGCTGAATGTGCTCGGTTCTCACCAGATGGCCAGTTTCTTATATCTGGCTCTATGGATGGATTTATTGAGGTATATAGGATTAAGATGCTTTTGTTAATGATAACACTTTGATGAAATCTGAATGCGTTTTTGTTCGATTTATGTCACTTTCAGGTATGGGATTACATTAGTGGGAAACTCAAGAAGGATCTTCAGTACCAGGCTGATGTGAGCATTTATTTTGTTTCCGAAGTCATAGATCACAATATTCATAGTGCATTCTTGAATAATTTGTACGTGTATATAGATATAAAATTATGTTTTAATTGAAATGGCAAGGTTCACTAACTTAAGGTTGCTCTATTAAAACCTTGATATCATGGATTCCGAGCAAGAAACATGATATTGACCTAACATTATGCGTACTGCACAACCATCCCTAATCTTCTTGATGGTGGGAACTTGGGCACCATGCTGCTTCTCGTATTATCGGTAAGCAAATGCGTGCATGTTTACAAGGGGGTTTAGGAGTACACATATTTCCAAGTCCGCACACGTCCACCATATGTAGCATGGTACTACTACTAGTGACTTTCTCAAAATTTTTAAGACCCTTTTCTAGTTGCCCACACACACATACATGCAGTCTAATTGAGGACCTTTACTTTAGCTAAAGTAAGGGACACACTGGGTCGCTCCACAATGTAGTTTAATGATCTGGACTGCCAAATTTCCAGGGTCCCCATTCAAGCACCCCGCTTATAGTGTGATATAACTTTATGTTTTAAGTTCATTTGTAAGTTTATAAATAGTAGAGCAATTTTATTTTTTTTGGCAAAAGGTGTTGTTAATTACTCTCAGTTTAAAGTACATGGACATTTGCTCAACAGTTTTTATGCAACTATGGTTCATTTTTTTATGAAGCTTGCACATGGGTACTCTAATGTAATCCATCTGAGCAGACTGTCTTGTGCATTTTTTTTTGACATTTTGTCAATTTTGCAGGAAACTTTCATGATGCATGATGTTGCTGTCCTCTGTGTTGATTTTAGCCGAGATTCAGAGATGCTTGCATCTGGGTCACAAGATGGAAAGATCAAAGTAAGTTCTGCTTGTATTTTATTGGATACAGCAATCCTTTTCTTGTTTTCACTCCTAGAGATTAATATCCTCTTTACGATTTTCTTTTGTTTATTGCTTGAATTTGGCATCCCATAAGAAAGCCATGATAAAACAACATTTATCTTCCAATACTGACAGACTCCTTCCATGATAAAACAACATTTATCTTCCAATACTGACAGACTCCTTCAATTGCTACTTGAGCTTTCCTAAATTCTCATACGAATAAATATTAATAGCCCCAGACTATTGCCCTCTAATTCTTCCATCACCCTATGCTGTCAATTGCTAAGCCGATTTTATTTGATTTCTGAGCGATTGATGATGACTTTTGAATATGAGAAACTGCTGTTTATTGATTTCAAAACGCATATTAGTTTACCCAGTTGCTTTTGTATGTACATATGATTCTTCCACTACTTTTTAGGCATTCATTACTATGCATCCTTATTTTCTTACATGTGATCTGTAAAACTTGGTACAAATATCGTGTTTTTTGGATTTTCAGAAATTGTATGCGTAGGGTGGAATGAAATTTTTAATGTTACATTCTTGTTTCTACTTTTAGTTTTATTGACTTTTCTCTGATCTGTAGGTTAAACTGATTTATGACGTGGTTCTTATATCACATGTTGTTGACTGTTACATATGGGTGTTTTAGAATTTGTACATGGTATAGCTCATTGCATTCTAAATGTCTGTTCAGTTGTGTTATCTGTTTGGTTTTGGGTGTTTATTCAGGGTCAATTTCTTTTTGTTCAATTTTCTGTTTTTTATTTAAATAATGTCTTTGTTAGTTGCCTTTGATCAAAATTTGTTGTATATGACACAGCTCATGCATATCGTTGTTAAGATTTTTGAACATGCTACCTAGTCCTTACCATTCCTATTGGATATGCTTCCTGTTGGTTGTTCAAGATGTGGACTGAATTGAGTAATAATGTCCGGGGTCTTATCTTGAAGCAAGAATATAGTTTGTAGGGTATTTTTTTAGTTAATGCCAATTTGCATTACCATTTATGACATTTAGTGACTTCAATTCCATTTGGATGTTTAATGTGAATTTTTCTGTTGAGCTTAATTTGTCTTATTTCTTCTTTTAGGTCTGGCGTATTAGGACTGGTCAGTGCCTGCGCCGTCTTGAACATGCACATTCTCGGGGTGTTACAAGTGTTTCATTCTCTCGCGATGGAAGTCAGTTACTTAGTACATCATTTGACAGCACCGCAAGGTTTTATTACATTTTGCTGCGCACGTTTCCTCGAATTTCTGAGAGTTGATTCACATGGCAAACCATTACCTCTATATCTGTTATTGTAGCTTCAACTTACCTTTTGGCTTATTGTTTGGTTTTCTGTATCCTTGGAAGTGTAGTTTTCAAATAATAGTTGTGCATCACTCATTGCTGCATTCTTCTCCTTGTTTCTTTTACTTTTTGGTTAGTATGATTTTAACTACAATGCTCTTTATTGGCCTCCACGGGCATCTCTTGGTTCTTCCTATTCTTTTGGTTGCTATGACTTTAATTGTGAGTGTTTATGACTGATTGCTATGATATTAAATGAGTATTTATGACTGATTCAGAATCCATGGCCTAAAATCTGGGAAGTTGTTGAAAGAATTTCGTGGCCATACGTCTTATGTAAATGATGCAATATTTACAAGTGATGGATCTCGTATAATTACTGCATCTAGTGACGGCACAGTCAAGGTAAGTTTAAAGCCATATGTTTATTCTTAATTCATTGTTCCTGTTGTTATGCAAAACTTTTCCATTTTCTAGGGGCATAACAATTTTTTTTTTTTATAGGTCTGGGATGTGAAGACGAGTGAGTGTCTACAGACATTTAAACCACCTCCTCCTTTAAGGGTACGTTGCTCTTTTATTTGTTATATGTTATTTTTTTTAAAGGAAAGATATAAGCATCTTCTTTTATGAGCTAGTACCCAACTATCTTTCCTGTAGGATTTTTGCCTTTCTTTTATTGTTTTGGCATCTGATTTTGTTTTTCTTTTTGAACTGTTAGGGAGGTGATGCAGCTGTGAATTCTGTTCATCTTTACCCCAAAAATACAGATCACATCATTGTATGCAATAAGACATCATCAATATATGTCATGACACTTCAAGGACAGGTATATATTTCTCACATTGAATCCAAGAGAACGAACATTTTACATATTGTTACTTAATTTTTCTTCAGTATTTGGTACTGACATTGGACCAACTATTAACGCTTTCCCTATCACTTGGTATTTGAGCTGGTTTGGAGTCCTTAGACTATATAGTTGAAATTTTGAATATTTCTATTTAGGTGAAATATACGGTAGTAAAGAGCTAGAACAGACTTAGTGTGGCTGAGTCTAGAGTTGGCATGCAGCCAGATTTTGGTCAATCTAAAAGCTCAAGGGATAGTTCCCTTTCTGCTAACCTTCACAGCTGGAAGATGGCATTAGTATCTTTTTAATCAACTGTGTATGGAGGTTTCTTGGTCTGAACTCTGAAGTATGTTCTATATTGGTTTGGGTATTTTTCTGTCTGCTTTCTTCATTTTTCTTTCTTACACTATGTTTGTTGGAGTGGACTTTTTTTGGAGTAAATAAGTTCATTCCTTCCCTTAATAAGTAAATGTATCAAAATATCTGTCTTTACAGTTGTAATCTCAGTACCTGTATTTTCTACACATCCAATATTTTCATTTTTGGATCAGTGCAAGTGAATATTATTATAATTTAGAGTTGTTTCTGATTATTACGGTTTAGGTTGTGAAGAGCTTTTCATCTGGTAAAAAGGAAGGTGGAGATTTTACGGCAGCTTCTGTGTCACCAAAAGGGGAATGGATTTACTGTGTTGGTGAAGACAGGTATTGCAGATAAACTTAAAATAACAAAATTTCATGCCGTTGTTCCATTTTATTAATTTAAAATTGTCTTATGTCAATATAGATCCATGTGCGCTATCTAGTTATGTATGGCAATTTTGCAATTTTTATGAATGAAATCTTGCGTACTTACGACATCTAATACATTTTGTGGTGTTCAGCCCAAAAAAAAAAAAACAAACACTTTGTGCTGTAGAAGTGTCTTCTTCTTTTCGTCTCAGTATCCTTTGTTGCATTCATTTTATATACTTTTCTGTACTAAACATAAGAGATGCTTTGGCCTTTTCTCTCATCACTACCGTAAGAGGTCGCGTTTGTACTTTTCTTTTTGTCACCAAGGAAGGTCCTTCTAAAACTACAAGATCATGCTACCTGTTATTGTACTTGTGATCATTAGCCTTTGAAATGCTTACAATTTTATGAGCTCTATGATAAATATTCTTTTGTATGCAGGAATATGTACTGTTTCAGCAACCAGTCTGGTAAACTAGAGCATCTAATGAAGGTATGTCTTTTGTTAATTGTGATTGAGTTGGTACTGAACTGAACTGTGCTGGCATGAACTTGTGTTTCCCAAGATGTACAATGATTTAGTTTCCTATGTGGTGCAAATAAGGTGTGAAGGAGAAGTGGATGTGAATTGAATCATGACTATTTAAGCTATTCTGATATTAATATTCGATATAGATGAAATTGTGTAACCAGACCTTTTGTTTCCTTGGACCAGTCCACGTGTTTAGTCATATATATCAAATCAGTTATTTTCTAGTTTGATAGACAACTCTAACAGAGTCTGGGAGGAGGAGCAAAAGCCAATGGTCCGAGAGTGTTGGGATAGAATTTTTGTTTGGGCTTGCTGATAAATATCTTGCTAGGTCATTTATATAACTGTAGGCACAAAGATGACACGTTTCTGAAGCTTGCACTTTGTTTGCCTGGTGTGTTCGTCAGTGTAAAGGTGTTCTCTGTTAAAAATGTAACAAATTTAGACGTACATTTTATCCTTATCTGTCATAAATACCTGTGAGAGGAGAGAGCAATTCGGTCATTCAACTGCTAGTGATTTAAGATTCGCAACATTTAGCCATTCTCTTATTCCAGCCACTTCTGGCTACCGGACCTGCTGTTGTGCGTGTGTGGAAAAACAGGTTCCAACTCCACACAGAACATGATCTGTACTTAGGTTTAGAAAATGCACTTTTGATTACGGCTTAGAGATTCATTCATGTATCCAAAGGGAAATAACGTTTTTTTTGTCATGTCATTGCAGGTCCATGAAAAAGAAGTAATTGGTGTAACTCATCATCCTCACAGGAATCTTCTTGCCACATACGGTGAAGACTGCACAATGAAGTTATGGAAGCCTTGAATCTTGGTTGCCTTGTGTGTAGTAGTGTATGTAATTTGGTTTCTGGGTGAACTTGGAATGTCAGACATGCAAAATTTTAGGTGATTTTTGAGACCCAAACTGTGGGCGGTAAGCAAGTGATATTTTCAAAATTCGCTAAGACCTAGCACCGATGAGGATAGCGGATTGTAACATTCGCTCTCCGATTAATCGTGGTTAAAGATATTGTACAGATTTTTGCTAGGCAATGGCAGTAATTTTGATTCAGAACTCGAATTTTGTTAAGCCTGACAACTGAGTTGTACGATCTATATACCAAAACATCTCCAGATCCAAGATTTGAGGCATGCTTATCCTAGGGCCATGTTTGGTGTGTCATTGGATTGCATTGAATTATTCTCAAAGTTTGATGTATTTTGAATGTAAAGTTGAATGTGTTGGGGAATTAGAATTGAATAATTCTTCATATTTAGTGTATTTTGAAACCATAGACATACAATAGAACTTCATTAACGATAAGGTAAGTTCTAGTTAATTAAGAAATTATCCATGGAGTAATTATAAATATACTAAAACTCCTATGGCCTTGGTACTGTTCATACTTGTTAATGAACAGTGCATTTCCCATTTTGCCCCTCTTTGTGCTGATTTTATTTGTTTCTCACATTTTCCTTTCGAGATGTCTGGCGTCTTCTTCTTCCTCGCCTTACTGTATATCGTTCTTCAACTACTTCAGAATCTCTAGCTCTCTCTTCTTCCTCTGCTTCAGTTTGTTTCAACAGCTGTATCTATTTTGATTTTTCCCCTCTTTGTGCCGATTGTATACCTTTCAGGCGTTCATTCATCTCTTTAATTTTCTTCTTTCTTCACGCGCACGAAGTCGACCAGACTTCATCCAACTACCTCTATCTTCATGATAATTCAAATCTCTGTTCACCATTTCTAGGGTTTTAATTTACCCAATCAACCTTTGACTGACCCTCCGATCAACCTCTAGCGGCAGAAGATTAGATTGTTTTCCTGAAGTTCCTATGGTTTTGGTCAGCGCATTCAATCTATGCCATTTCTCTCTTCCATGTCTAGGTAAAATCTTCAGCTTTATTCTCTCCATGATTTTAATTTAAGTAATTTGTTCACCTAGGCTAAGCTCTCTCGATTATATTCAACTATGTGGTTGTGTTGGAATTTTGTTGGTTCCCTTATTGTGTTTGGGATGTCGATTCTGCCATTTAGATATTGATTGCCCTTTCATGGTTGGTTCGAGTGGGTTGTGCTCGCCTTTTGTTTATGTTAATTTTGTTGGTTTGATGTGGGTTTTGCTCAATTTTCTCGTGGTTCGACATTGAACAGGTTCCCCGTTGAACCCATGAGCTCATATTCTTGCAACTCAATACTTTGGACAAGTATTGAGGTAGAGTTTTTTTTCCCTATTTGTGCAGGAACTGTTGGCAATAACCATTGGTAGAGTTCCTGAAGCGTTGAAGTATATCAGTTATCCAGCTCAGGTTTCCCTTACAGCCCTTTTTTAATCATATACCAAGTAACACAAATTGGCAATAGAAGATACCATGGACGCGACAATGGATAGAATTGAGATTGTTTGATTGCCCATTTGCTTTAATCTTTTCTTTCTTAGTTTGATTGTGTTCCATTTGAGTTTCTTTAGGGTCCAATTAGTGAGGTAGCAGATGATTGTCATATTGCAATGTAGTATTTCATTGCAAACAATGCATATGCTTTACACCTGCCAATAGTTTGGAGCAAAATTTCCATGCAACAATGTCAGGACCCGTCCCAAATCCCTCGGGATTAATACGAGACGTGCCTATTCCCGTTTGACACCGCGTGTCAGATCAGGGATAATTCCAGCCTCAGCCCACTTGGGGCTTCCAAAGTGCGCCAGGATCGGAGGAGTGTGATGTCTCGGTCTCTGCTACAACCTGCATCTGCGATCAACCTGAAGGGCATTAAAATCATTAAAAGCTATGAGTGGACAAAATAAGGAATTTAATTTATAAAAAACATTTTACAAAAAGACATTTATGCCCTTCACTAAAAAGTATTCCTGCATTCGAAAACTATTTCTCAAATCGTTCATTAGGGCCTTGACCCGAGATCCAATTCAAGGAAACCCAGAACGAGTCTCATTTCAAATCATAAAACACGGGGTCTCAGCCCAAATCTAATACACTTGGGTTTCAGCCCAAATCCAATACACGTGGGTCTTAGTCCAAAACTATTCTCAGTGAAATCTTATACTCATATACATATATAACCCACCCTTGACATTTTGTGATGTCTAATCAATAAGTCACAATTTATCTATAAGTATGCATACTACTTGGGGTCTCATCTCCGAGTCTACCCCAAGATCTACGACGTCTGGGAGGATCTGTCCAAAATCCAGGATCTACGATGTCTGGAGGATTGTCTCCGGACCTAGTTCGAGACTATATCGTATCTCTCAATCCTGGAATGTGCTCCCTCTTGGAGTCACTCATTCCAGGTAGTGAATCGTGACTTTCCAGGATCTACGACATCTAGAAGAGACATATCCGCTCATATAGGAGGGTATATACATATAAGTGAAAACATTCCTTTCTTTCAAACCATAGTTTAACTGGGTCTCATACCCGAGCATCTCAACAGGATTTCTCGAATCCGATTCAAATCCAATCTCACAGGCCTCAGCCTAAATCCATATTTCAATAGGGTCTCAAACCCGAATTCTCATTTCATAAATCATAACTGGGACTCAAGCACGATACCATAATAACGGGGCCTCAAGCCCGATTTCACAATCAACTGGGTCTCAAGCCCGATATCACAACTAACTGAGCCTCAAGGCCGATATCATAAATCAACTGGGCCTCAAGCCCGAATTCGTAAACCAACGGAGCCTCTGGCCAGATCGCATACTCAAATGGGTCTCCAACCCGATTTCTCATCAAATAAAATGGACTCCAAGTCCGATGGTTTCCAACCAAATGGGTCTCATGCCCGATTCCGTATTTCTAAATTCGAAATCATTTCATCAAACCATCATAGAAAACATAACACATATAGGCACGACGTAAAACCTCAAATCTCGAAATGCGTGCAAATACGTAAATACTAATTACCACCACAAACATATGCACTCAAGGCATTCCAAAACATATATTTAAAACATATAAAACATTTATGCATGTATCACAATTTAGAAAATAAGATCCACTCACAGACCGTCCAAATTGCGCCTTGATACGCGGGCCATACGCCTCTCCGGGCTAATGACCTTCACCGGGACTCCCAAACCTGTCCAAATTATATTAGAGGGTTACTAACTACCTCATTAACCTCTCATTGAAGCCCCGTAATTTTCCCAAATTTTTAACTATTTATAAATTCGATCCTAAACCTTCGGACATCCCGAACTATATCGAAACGATGTCCGATTGACTCGAAACTTGTCCCAAAATGTTTGTTATATCGAAAAGATGATTTCATATGTTGAAAAATCCCCAAAATTATGCTTCACGCGCCCCCACGAGCCGTCCAAAGGCGCTGCGTGTGGAGCCCACACACCCTGCACAGTCTCCCCTTCAACCTCCAGCCGAACCGGTCTGAACCCGGTTCGCTGGTTTTCGGTCCGTCCAGACTGGCGGAACCAGTCCAGGCTTATTTCTCTCATATTTTTGGTCTGATTTCATCCCTTCCAATTCCAATTTCTTTGTCTCATCATTTCCTATCATCCTATGCCCTCACATCACACAAAACGATCTAGAAATTTCCTGTGTGGATTCGAACCTCACGACCCTATTTTCCTACCGTTAGTCCAGGCTGCACAGCTGTCCCCCGCCGTCAACAACCACTCCTAGACGTCCATAATAACTCAGCAACCACCCCCAATCATCAGCTAACATCCTAAATGTCAAAATCCAAAATTTGAATTCAAAACATAAAAGTTGGGTTCGGGTTTACCTTCCCTCCGCCATCCACGACGGCTCAGCCACCTCCTCACCGTCCTCAGCTCATCAGCCCATCAGCCCATCTATGTCCCTCAGTCACCCTTCCAAACTCACTCAAGCATCACATGGAAAGGCACACATGGGGTTTGGGGTTTATAGGTTCTCGGGTTAGGAAATGAAGGAGATGATCGATGCATGTATGGAATCATAATGGGCAATGGATGAGTGACACTTGTCACTCATCCCTTGGCCAGCACAAATATCGGGGCCCACATAGGACAAAAGGCAAAGTCAACTGCCTCGTAAAATGTGACGCCTTAAATAGTATCTCAAAGCTTCCGTGAACCATAACTTTCCCGTCGAACGTCCGATTTCGACGTGCTGCCTGTCTACGGACTCGTGACGTCCCGATCTACGTAATGGTTCTTGGTCCTTGTACCTCGGACCTCCCGGGTCAAAAATATACTTTTTGCCCTTTTTGCCCTCGTTTAGGGGCAAAATCGTAATTTCGCTCTGAACGTCCGTTAATTCTTGGCTAATCCCCGACTAGTCTCGCTAATCTGTCATTAATTCTTAATTAATCCCAATAATTTGGGATGGGTCTTACAAAAAATCTCTTAATTAGTTTGGTAATTTGTTAGTTGAGTGTAGTTGATCAGCCTGTTGAACTGATTGTTAATTTTGAACTCTGATTTTGGATATTAAAGCTATTACCCTTCTTCTTTTTTTTCTTCGTTTTTCCCTTTTTACTTGCAGGTGTTGGCAAAGTCCTCAAAGATGATTCCAGGTGAGATATTTACGAGTTTGTTAGTTTTTTCATATCCTAATTTCAATAATGTACTCAACATTTGATTTTGAAATTATGTATTGAGCTCAACTCCAATGGTGGTAGATTGTTTGTGCTTTGATGTATAGATGGAGTAGTTGACGGTTATGTTAAGTATCATGTTGGAGGGTGTTGTGCACATTGAAATTTCAATTTTTTCCTTTTTCTTCTTAAAGTGATGTTTTCTGCATTGTGGCTTCCTCGTTTTCATGTGTGGTCAAAAAACAAATAGCAATTAACATTTGAAGAGGCTTTCAGAGTTTGTTTGGTATGTATTTTCATGAGCTTGAAAAGAACGAAATAACCTTTATATTAATTTCAATTTTCTTTTTATGTGCTTAATAAATTCATTATTTGGTCTTTGTAGTTGCTTTTTGAGTCCTGTTTGTCACTTAACCTTGATTTATTATGTGATTTTTTCTTCTGCCTGTTGTAAATTTTGTCCCTTTACTGATTTTGTTTCTTGATAGACTTAGGTGACTATGCAAACAATAGGATGATGCTAAGATAATGCGGAATATAGATGAACAATAAAGTAAACACGCCACACACACGAACACAAGAATTTAGCGAGGTTCGGCTAATCTTTGCCTACGTCCTCGTGTGACCTCCTTGAGAAATCACTAGCACTATGAAGATAACAAGATTACAAGAATTTATGTAGAATCCTGACCTAATCCCCAAACCCTTGCTCACGATCTCTCAAATCACTCTTTTGCTCTTATACCCGTGTATGACTTCTTAGTTTACTGCTGTCTTATTTTTCTGTGTGTATGTAAGGACTCCTAAGAGGCCTATTTATAATGTATAGGACTTAGGTTACACTCCTTAGCATATTACAATTCCTATTCCTCTTTGGAGATGGAAAGATAACTTATTTCCTAATCTCTAGAGGGCTATGGAATACTTTTCCTAATCCTATATGGAAACACTAGATTAACTTGGAATCCTAGTTAAACTAGTATTCCTGGTCAAACACTAATTCTTGGTATTTGCCGAGCCAATTCTTCAACGATCTCCACCTTGGTGAGTCAAAACCAAGAAATGACCATTGAAAACCCAGAATGTCTTCGAACCTTCTTGAAGCAACCCTGGAAAAACTTCAAGAACCTTTCACCTTGGCAAAAAAAATAAACTCCCTTTTGCCCTACTGCACCTCATATGAGGAGGTGCTCCACCCAACCCTTTAGCACGAGATAAGGTTGAGTAAGTTCAAGCAATACTTGAACTTCTCTGGTATAACTGTTTTAGTAAGATAGTCAGAAGCATTTTCCTTTGTATGGACCTTTTCGACTATCACCTCCTTAGAGTCGACCCAATCCCTTATCCTGTGATAACGGACATCAATATGTTTTGATCTCCCATGAAACACTTGATTCTTTGCTAAGAAGATAGCACTTTCACTGTCACACCTAATCACCACAGATTTCTGAATGATTCCGAACTCCCTCGCTAAACCACTTAGCCAAACTGCTTCTTTTCCAGCTTCTGCTAGTGCAATGTACTCTGCCTCTGTTGTAGACAATGCTGAAATAGACTGTAGAGTAGACCTCCAACAAATAGGGCCACCACCACACGTGAACACGTAACTTGTCGTGGACCTTCTTCTGTCTAGATTCCCTGCGTAGTCTGCATCCACATAACCCAACACATATGTTTCTCCTTGCTGTTTTTCAAACAAAATGCCCAGATTTTTTGTTCGCTTCAAATAACGAAGGATCCACTTAACTGCAGACCAATGCTCCTTTCCTGGATTTGCCATATACCTCGAAACAACGCTCATTGCTTGAGCTAAGTCAGGTCTGGTGCAAACCATTGCATACATAAGACACCCTACTGCACTTGCATATGGTACTTTCTTCATCTCCTTCAACTCTTGTTTTGTAGTTGGACTTTGCAGTGCACTCAATTGATAGTGTGTTGCTAATGGAGTGGACACTGGCTTTGCTTCATTCATGTTGAAGCGCTCCAAAATACTTTGAATATACTTTGGTTGTGATAGCCAAATCTTTCCCGCTGTTCTGTCCCTCCGTATTTGCATTCCAAGGATCTTTTGTGCGGGTCCTAGATCCTTCATGTCGAATTCCTTACTTAGTTGCATCTTCAACTTTCGAATTCTAGACATATCTTGACATGCAATCAACATGTCATCTACATAAAGTAGCAATAGTATAATCTTACTATCTTCGAACATATGATAGTAAACGCAACAATCATATAAGCATCTTCGAAACTCAATTTTCAGCATATAGGAATCAAAACATTTGTACCACTGTCTTGGAGATTGCTTTAGCCCGTAAAGTGACTTCTTCAATCTGCAAACCATACTTTCCTTTCCTATTTCGACATGCCCCTCTGGTTGAACCATGTAGATGACTTCTTCTAAATCACCATGTAGAAACGCTGTCTTCACGTCCATTTGTTCTATCTCCATGTCTTGCTGAGCTGCTATAGATAATAGCAATCTAATTGAAGTATGCTTAACTACTGGTGAGAATATCTCATCATAGTCAACTCTCTCCTTTTGCGAGTATCCCTTAGCCACTAACCTGGCTTTGTACCTTATTGCGTCTCCTTCATGTGTTCCTTCTTTCTTTCTAAACACCCATTTACAGCCAATTGTTTTTCTATCCTTTGGTTTAGAAACTAACTCCCAAACAGAGTTCTTCTCAAGAGATTCCATCTCTTCTAACATAGCAATCATCCAACTTTCCCGTTCATTACTTGCTATAGCTTCTTGATACGTGGTTGGATCTCCTTGACTGATTGTTAGAGCATAATTCACTTCATCGTGTTCAAAACCATACTTTTCTGGTTTCTTACGATTTCGAACAGGTTTGTCCAATGCTATGATCCTCTGAAACTGTTCTACAGGTGTTGTGCGAACCAGGGAGTCTTGGTTCTGCACGTGTGGCTCCACCTGCTTCTGTACTGGTGACTGCTGCTATTGCTCTACTTCTTCCTCATCAAACTCCGCGTCGTAATCCACTTGCTCATGCTCCACCTGAGCTGGATTTTCTTCCATGACTGGTTGGGGTTGAGGAACTTCGGTTGTTTCTTCTTCAGCATTATTCCTTTCCTTTTTCTTATTCTGGTTCAAGGGCATAGTCTTCTCGTTGAATATTACATCCCTACTTAAGACTACCTTCTTGTTTACGAAATCCCATAGCTTGTAGCCCTTCACTCCTTCACTGAAACCAATGAATATGCACTCGAGTGACTTAGGCTTTAACTTGGTTCTCTCATCACTTGGAATATGGGCATAAGCACTGCAACCGAAAACTCTTAATTTTGAATAGTTAACTGGTTTTCCGGTCCATATCTCTTCTGCACACTTAGAATTGAGAACCCTTGATGGTGATCGATTAACCAAGTAGCAAGCATGGTTGACTGCTTCTGCCCAGAACATAACTGGTAATCCAGCATGAAATCTCATGCTTCTCTCTCTTTCCATGAGAGTTCTGTTCATCCTCTCGGCAGCACCATTTTGTTGGGGAGTTTTCTTCACCGTAAAATGTCTTGTAATGCCTTGTTCTTTGCAAAACTCTAGGAAGCTGTTGTCCTTATATTCACCTCCGTTGTCACTCCTTAGGTATTTGATTTTTCGTCCAATCTGATTTTCTACAGCAGCTTTCCACTCTTTAAACTTAGTGAAAGCTTCAGATTTCTCCCTCATGAAATAGACCCAAATCTTCCTCGAAAAATCATCTAAGAATGTGATAAAATACCTGGAACCTGCCATGGATCTGGTTGGTGCAGGGCCCCAAATGTCTGTGTGAATATACTCCAACAGATTTTTGCTTCTTTCCTCAATATTCGCAAGCTTGAACGACGTCTTTGTTTGTTTCCCAAGGATACAGTATTTACATAAATCTAGTTTGCAATAATTGACACCTTCTAGCTTATTCTTCTTGTGTAACTCTTGCAAACCGTTCTGACTCATATGCCCGAGCCTAAAGTGCCAAAGCTCAGTCTTGTCGTTAGTATCACCTTTCGTGGATACTGCTGCTCCACCTACTACTGTATTTCCTCGAAGCTTATATAATTGATTAGGTTGGATTTCTCCTTTCATTACGACAAGGGATCCTTTGACAACCTTGAGTATCCCTCCTTCAGCTGAGTATCTTAGCCCTGCCTTGTCAAAGGTACCGAGAGATATAAGGTTCTTCTTCAATTTTGGAATGTGTCTGACCTTGTCCAATGTCCTAACAACCCCGTCGTGCATTCTGATTTTAATTGATCCAATACCTTGGATCATAAGTGGTGAGTCATCTCCCATTAACACTTCTCCGATGCTGGTTTCCTCATATGTATCAAACCATTCTTTGATAGAACACATGTGGAATGAACATCCCGTATCCAAAATCCAAAATTCGAAAACACTGGAGCTGGATGATACTGCAAGGAGCTCTCCGTTGTAATCCTCAGAAGTTACAACACTGGCTGTGTTTGAGTTCCCTGCCATCGCCTTTGCTTTCCTTTCTTTCCATATGTTGCAGTTCTTCTTCCAATGATCTGAAACACCACATACGAAACAACCCTTTTTATCTTTTCCTTTGGATTTTGACCTACCTCTGTTGCCTGGTTTATCTGGTCTTTTCTCTGATCTGCCTCTCTCTGTGCCTTTAACATAAAGGCCTTGTGCTTGAGAGCTTTCAGTGTTCTTGTCCATCTTGACATAGGACTGAATGGCTTCGGTAACCTCATCTAACTTCAGAGTATCCTTACCGAACATCAATGTGGTTCTGAGCTGCTTGAACGAAGGCGGTAGAGATCTTAGCATTAAGAGTGCCTTGTCATCGTCCTCATATTTTATATCCACCTTGGATAAATTCGCAACACAATTCTGAAACTTGCTTAGATGTTCTTGCAAGTCTCTCCCTTCTTCCATCCGAAGGCTGAATAGTTTATCTTTTAAGAAGAGTTTGTTGGATAAAGTTTTACCCCTAAAGAGCTTCTCCAGCTTATCCCATGTTTCCTTAGAATTCATGTCCTCGTCGATATGAAGCAATACATTATCCGCTAGGTGCTGCTCTATAAAACTCTTTGCCTTCCTGTCCATCTTCTGCCACTGCGCATCTGTTATGCCAGTTGGCCTTTTCTCTGTACCGAGAAGAGCCTCCTGCAGATCTTGTTGGATCAGGACGTTTTTCACCTTCCTCTGCCATAACGTGAAGTTCTCTTTCCCGTCAAACGGCTTGATCACAGTCTTCACGTCGTTGCTCGTGTTTGCCTTGACACCCGCCATCTCAAAAAAAACACTTTCCCGGGAGCTCTGATACCAATTGTTGTAAATTTTGTCCCTTTACTGATCTTGTTTCTTGATAGACTTAGGTGACTATGCAAACAATAGGATGATGCTAAGATAATGCGGAATATAGATGAACAATAAAGTAAACACGCCACACACACGAACACAAGAATTTAGCGAGGTTCGGCTAATCTTTGCCTACGTCCTCGTGTGACCTCCTTGAGAAATCACTAGCACTATGAAGATAACAAGATTACAAGAATTTATGTAGAATCCTGACCTAATCCCCAAACCCTTGCTCACGATCTCTCAAATCACTCTTTTGCTCTTATACCCGTGTATGACTTCTTAGTTTACTGCTGTCTTATTTTTCTGTGTGTATGTAAGGACTCCTAAGAGGCCTATTTATAATGTATAGGACTTAGGTTACACTCCTTAGCATATTACAATTCCTATTCCTCTTTGGAGATGGAAAGATAACTTATTTCCTAATCTCTAGAGGGCTATGGAATACTTTTCCTAATCCTATATGGAAACACTAGATTAATTTGGAATCCTAGTTAAACTAGTATTCCTGGTCAAACACTAATTCTTGGTATTTGCCGAGCCAATTCTTCAACACTGCCACTATAGCAATTTGAGTCTTGTTTGTCATTTAACCGTTTATTGTTTTTATGTGGTTCAGGAGATTGAAGGCTTCAGATGTGGACAAGTATCGATGTAAGGTTTAGTTTTCAATTTTCGTTCTTTTGGTTGCCCCTAGTTTCAACAATTTTGATTGATTGATACGAGTTCATTTGATGAACAATGAACAGAGACGACAATTGCTGTTTTGGATATTTTTGTCATATTTCTCATGAACCTCTCGCTACTTTTGTTTGTGAATTATAGTCATTCCAGTTCCAATTGGAAGGTGTTATTAGGTTAATTTATATTCGAAGAAAGAGCATATTTTTGTTATGCATTACCTCTGTTGAAAGGGAAATTTATGTTCTTAGCCTCTCACCTATATTATATTTGTGTATAAGATAGTGTATTTTTAACAATCGCATTATGGGTTCCTAAGTTGATATTCACATTTGAGTTTTGGTCTAAAATTCCTATTAACTTTCTTCTCAGAATGATAGGAGGCTAGCAATTGAGCCATCAATCTGTCCGTCCTTCATTTTAGTGGTTAATATATTTTCCCAGTTAAGAATCCAATTCCAGAGTTTCCTCTGTCTGAAGTTGCAGGTGATATATTACGTGTCATTTTATTTTTTTATCTGATTTCATTATAGCATTTGTTTATTTATAACTTCTCTATAATGTTGGATATAAAATTGTTAAAATTATTGAATGATATGCTGATCCTATCTTATGGAAATTTATATTATAATATTTTGAAAATTATTTTTTGACCTGCGGCATCGCGGGGGCTAAATTTCTAGTTAGTAACTATTTACTTATACATAAGCTTTGAAAGCTCCGGCCCTTCCGTGCCTTATTTTTGTTTACTTTTGGGCTTGCCCCCTTTTAACGATGATTGCTTTGGGTATGATAAGACAAATGGTGATGGTTGGCTCTGCTTTGTATTTTGTTTGCTGCGTTTCTGGTATGCTTGTTGGGACTTTGGCCTCTTAATTCAATTTGATTTAGTAAAAATTCTACAAAAGTATTTTTAAATCTCAAATTTATAAACTTTTTATTATCCGATATTAAAACATTATGTTAATTGCTTATAGTTTAAGATTTAGCTTTGGGATTTTGTACCCTAAACTATGAGGCGACCCCTCCCAAAAACTTTATATAATCTATCGTTAAATGCTAGATAACGCTGATTTCATTTTTAGTTCAAATAAAAAAATAAAATCAAACAATCAAAATGTTCTTATACTAAACAAATATCTCTGATTTTGCTGCAATGTCATGGGCAGCAGTATTTCAATTTTGGGCAGCACCTTAATCTCATGTGCCAAGGACTTTCAATTAAAAAAAGATTGGTTAAGGTCTGGTCTTGTTCAATAAAGGCACATGCAAGCTTCAGATGAAAACTAGCAGTTGTTAAGGGGTAGGCAGTAATTTTTCCTAATTAGAATGTATAAGGTATCCTCGACTAAGAAATGATCACCCAATTACTCAGCCTATGCACTTTTCATAATCGTTTCACAAATCTTACGAGTATATGCTCTTCCCTTTTCTTCGTTAGATTTGTTTGATTCTTCAACTTTCTTCACAATAAGGATGAGCTTCGCTGCTAATTTGTAAAGTGGATACATAGATACTAAGTCAATCTTGACAACTTCTTATTATGCACTAGAGAATAGAAATCCCATTAATACTAGTGGCGGCAGAAAGAGGTTAGTAACCATGTATAATTAATATAAGCACTAATTTATTTATTTTTAAATGGTAGAAGCAGTAATTCTAAGGAATGCTCAGAGGAGAGCACAAATTACATATATGATTTATAAACGTGGTCTTAGTATTTTTCGAGGTAAATTAGTATGAAGAGGGTAGGTGTGAAGCTGAGAAAACTCAAACTGCATTGGAATGCTGCCGCCCACCAGCACCAACTTTCCCACGCATTTCATCATATATATATATATATAACCTCTAAATAAGTAAATAATGCAACTCAACCTTTCTCCTTTCCTTATCATGGGCAAAGGGTGGTTCAAACTTCAAATGGATGAAAGAAAGTTAATGACGCAGCTGGATATATTTCAACTTTGAACACCATGCAATATTTACCAATCACCTCTCTCTCTCTCTCTCTCTCTCTCTCTCTCTCTCTCTCCCTTTCTCTGCTTTCTTCTGGGAATATTTAATTTGGTCATCTGATTCTTTGGCTCCCCATTCAACCTAGCAACACGCCATCCATCCATATCTTCAACCAACTCTTGTTTTTTATGTTTGCATGCATGTTGGCTTGTTATTTAATAAATTCATGACTCGGTTTAATTTGTCATAATTCTGGCAGTCTGTGTCCCGTGGGAGAGGGAGTAAAGTGGAAAATTAAAAACTTGGAATTTCATGGACTGCCCCTTCTCAACTTCAGTCTTCAGCTGGAACTCAACTTCTTAGTAATTCTTACGAGGAGAGTACGTGTGCGAAAGAAAAAGAGAAAAAGCAAAACCGCTACGTGTTTCAATGGCCTATGAATATGCATGGTCAATGAAAGTCTCTCTAGTCTCTACTAGCCCCGACTGATCGTTATCTCCCCAAGAAATGCTTAATTAGGTTAATTACTGTGGAACCCAAAATCATCCGAAAATTATGGAGCCGCCACGCGTCCCGTAATTCCCAAAAATGACCAAATTGCCCTTGGCAAATAACGCTGATCATTTGAAAAACACCCGCACATTAAATAATCTATTTACCAGTTAAATACGTTATTTGATCGGGTTAAAACCTCCGTAATATTGATATTCTCCCCGAGAGTTAATTATTGTTATTCTCAATAATGGATAATTAATATTAATATTAAAATACAACAAATATCATTACTATCATAATGAGCCATCATTACAATTATTAAATAATATATTTAATAATAATATATTATTTACTAATTAAATATTCAACCGACCAATCAGAATGCTCCAAGGCTCCCAAGATTTTCCTATAAATAGGAAGGCACATTTCATTTCCAAGGTACGTTGATTCTTCGTTTCGAAGTATATCCCTTTCCTCTCTCGAAGCTAACTTAGGCATCGGAGTGTTCTTGGTCGAACAACCCCCCCCGGGTAAATCGATCGAGGCAATGATAGCTAATTGTTTGCTGTTTGCAGGAATTGTGAGGACTTTTCGCGACGGGTTCAATCTTTGATTCAACAATTGGTGCTTTCATTGAGAGCTATTGAGTTATACTCAGAAGAAGCTCTCTCATTTGTTCATCGTTCATCTTTCTTCGTTCGTCGTTCATCGACATTGTTCGAAGATTTTGAACGTTGTTCATCACTCATCAAGAATTTGTTCATCGTTCATCTTTCTTCGTTCGTCGTTCATCGACATTGTTCGAAGATTTTGAACGTTGTTCATCACTCATCAAGAATTTGTTCATCGTTCATCTTTCTTCGTTCGTCGTTCATCGACATTGTTCGAAGATTTTGAACGTTGTTCATCACTCATCAGGAATTCTTTCATCGTTCATCTTTCTTCATTCGTCGTTCATCGACATTGTTCGAAGATTTTTGAACGTTTGTTCATCGTTCATCTCCCTTCGTTCGTCGACATTGTTCGAAGATTCTGAACGTTGTTCAAATTATCTATCAAACAGCTTTCCAACTCAACATTCTTCGAATCAGCATGGCTAAGGTTCGTCGATCCGTTCAGTCAGCCGGAGAAGGTGTTTCTGCCTCAACGGCCCAGACGAGGAATGAGGCTCACATAGAAACTCCGGAGAAGCGCCCAACTCAACCCAGGCGTGTGTCCAGAGAATCACCCATGGAGACACTTGGAGGGAGGCCAACCTTCAGTTTTGGAGCGTTCCCCTCTCCAGCTAACCAAGTACCCGCGCTAGGGGAAGGAACTTCGGCTTTGCAACAAGCAAACGAGAGGTTGATGGGAAATACATCACGACATGATCAACCCACAACAAACATGGTCCTAAGGGACTTTCTGGACGGGTGTCATGACATCTCAGGGAGAAGTCGTCACCAACCTCCCCGAGACAACTTGGCACAGCAAGTTGAAGGGTTAAGCAAACAAGTTCAACTTCAGTCAGAGCTTTTACAGCAACTCCTAGCAGAGAGACCAGTCCGAGAGCAGGACAGACATTCCACGTCACGTGGAAAACAGGAGCATGCTCAAAGGCGTCCTGGGAAAGAACCAGTCCACTGCCGAACAATGTCACGGGACACTTCGCTAAACAATTCCAGTGAAGAAAGTCATACTCACCGAGCAAAAAACCCTCAACGCCTAAGGTCATCAGTACGTGAACGGCTAGGAAATAAGCCTGGGGCAACCTCACGGGCAGAGCGCTCACAACACTCCCATGGAGGCAGGGGGCAACTTCGAGCTCTACACAAAAACCCAAAACAATCTGCCCACGGCAGTAAAAGGGAAGACGAAGCCTACTCCCCTGCACGATCTCAGAAATCAAGGGGAAAAGCTCAAAGAGGTTCTCGACGATTAGCACAAAGGGACTCATCGCCTCGGCAAGGAGCATTGCGGGCTAATGATGTTCAAAATTTGCTGGACATGCACCTTCGTGCTCGACAAGGTGGCGATCTAGAGGACGATCTACGTCGCTAGATACAGCTTTCTACGCCCTTTATAAGGGATATTGAGGAGGAGCCATTCCCCCAGAGATTCGCAACACCAAACTTCACTCCATTCAAAGGAGCCTCCGACCCGGTAAAACACATAGATCATTATCGAGGAGTCATGATCCCCCACAGGTCTAACGATGCGCTCATGTGCAAAGTTTTTCAAGCTTCCCTTCAAGGCCAAGCCATGACTTGGTTCAGTCATCTCCCCCCGAGGTCGATTGAGTCCTTCGAAGAGTTGGCTTTGACATTTGTGAAGGAATACGCACAACTTCGGACAATCGAGGTGAAAGACGACCATCTTTTCTCTGTCCGAAGGAGAGCAAAAGACACTCTGCGACAATACATACGAAGATTTTGTGAGGAGAAATCTCGCATTATCGGCTGTAATGACTTTGTTGCAGCAATGGCATTCAAGCAAGGACTCCCTCGAGACAGCCAGCTTTACGGGGACATCGTCATGAGCAATGCGCGAAGTCTTTCCAAAATACTTTCGCTAGCAGAACGACATGTAAGTTGGGAGGACGAGAAGCGCGCCGCTCATACTCATGGCCATGCTGGGACTAGCGAAAAGGCCTCCAATGAGGATGAACCCCATGGAAAGTCTGCAACTGGAAAGCTCAACAAGCGAAAGGCAGGGCAACACTCCCAAACGCCAGTTATGGGGAAGCCTAACTTGCAGCTATCTTTACCAGCCCATCAGATCCACAATGAAATTAAGAACAAGCCATGGTTTATGAAGCCAGAGCCAGTCAAAGGCAATCAAGAGAATGCTGATAAAACCAAATGGTGCGCCTATCATGAATGTTATGGGCACAATATCAGCATATGTATATCTTTCGAAAGATATCTCCGAAATCTCCTGAGGGAGGGGCATTGTACAGACTACATCAAAACAAGACTGTAAATCACATGGAGAACAAAGAGTCAAACGAGCCAGCGTCAAAGGTGATCCGCATCAACTAGACGCAAGTCAACATTAGAAAGACATAAAACTCTATGGAGCTTTTCAATTTTGCTTTTCAAGTTGCCTTCTGAATTCAAGTATCAATGAAATGAGATTAACAAATTGATTTGTTCACCATGTACAATTTTCAAGGCTTATTCTCTCTAGTGTAAAAAGCCTTCATGATCGAAGCATCCAAGCCTTCGTCATCGAAGCATCTGAGTTTTCACCTTGCGAAGCATCTAAGCCTTCGCCATGCGAAGCACCTAGGCCTTCGTCATCGAAGCATTCAAGCCTTCGCCTTGCGAAGCATCTAAGCCTTCGCCATGCGAAACACCTAAGCCTTCGTCATCGAAGCATCCAAGCCTTCGCCCTGCGAAGCATTCAAGCCTTCGTCATCGAAGCATCAAAGCCTTCTGAGTCCTGCAAATTTCTGTGCAGCAGGGAGAGCTCATCTCGAGTGGTATCTCGCTCATTTTCTATCAGCATCCTCTCTGCACGGCTCATCTCCAACTCGCCCATTTCGGCTTCCGATGTGAAATTGAGACCTCAAGTTTTCTTAAGTTATCGCAATCTCACATCAACAACATAACTTTCCATTTCCGCCTGCCCTTCGCATCAAGATGGCACATTCGCAGGGCCAGAACGGAAAGGTTAGGAAAGAAGTTGCTCGGTATGCTTATGGGTTAGGAAAGAAGTTGCTCGACATGTTTTTTTCTCCCAAGAACCAGTAAGCCCTTGTTTATTGTCCTTCTTCTGAACAACGGTCTCCTTCAAGCACAGTGGAACGCACAACCACTCCTTGATTGGGATGTCTGAAAGCTTCTCGCCATTCATGGATAGAGTAGCCGGCTCATGTCCCGAAACTCTAGAAGAACATCTGTCACCAAGCTCCACGAGAACGTCGCTTGAAAAGGAAATTTGATTGCGAGCCTTCCACTCCATGAAGTCTTCGGGTTTCTCAGATTCCATATCTTTCCCTCGGAATGGACTTAGGCCACGAAAACCGCCACGCTCCCACAGGGCAAGTTTGCCGGGTCTCTCAGCACCTTGACGCGTGGCGAGCATGTATGTGGTACTAGCAAGAGTCACAGTAAGTGTGATCCTGCCTACCGATGCTCACTAGTCACGTCCGCAAGTGCACTCGGTCACCGCCAAGTCCCCGTCGATTGTTCAGCCAAACTCCGTCCACCACGTGGCACCGGTAGTACACCCGCTCCAACAAAGTTTCTAAACACCTTCGACGGACTCTTGATGCATAGCAAGCATATTTGCGGTACTAGCAAGGGTCACGTTAAATGTGAGCCAGCCTACCAATGCTTGCACGCACCGTCCAAACCGCTCATTTTCCAAGCCGGACGCACTTCCGTAATTTCCCACGCTTTCCAGGAATCTCGAATCCTGTCCAAAAAACAACATGAAAGGTCATTAATGACTCTAAAAACATCATATCAATTTTCCACAATTTTTCGGGAATTTAATAAAAATTTAAAACATAAACTAAACCTTCGGACCCCCGAAAGAGTATCAAAACAGTGTCCGATTAACTCGTACCCAACACTAAGAATGTTCGTTACATTAAGTATAGTAAAACGCATGTTGAACACTTCCCCAGAAACACATCCACGCGCTCTCACGCGCCACCACAAGCGGCTGCGCGTGAAAGCCACGCGCGTAGCACAGTAACTGCTACAGTGCGTCTTCTCTGCCCGTTTCTCTGATAAACGGGTCGAGAGCCCGCGATCAGACCCGGAAAAATCTCCATCAATTCGACCTTGATTTCTTCCGTTCTTTCAACTAATCCCCTCTAGTCCAACTAAAATCAAGTTCTGTAAGATCAATTACCTCAATGAACGTCTAAAACTTCACGACTCACGATCAAATTTTGACGGGTCTCCTATTCGGGTTTATCGATTTTGTCCCTGATTTTCAAATTAATTCATACGGTTAGAATCGTGAGAGTATAAGGAATGATTTTACAAGATCAATTTGATAATTCCTTACCTCCAGCTAGTAGAACTCAAGCTCGATTTTTCGAGGATTTTGAAGCTTCTGTTCTTGCTCGATACGGCCTCAATCCTCTCCGTTTTTGATTTGGATCGGTTTGAAATAGTCCCAAAAGACTTAATCCAGTCTCAATTTTGATCCTCAGGACTCACAACTCTGAATTCGAATTTTCACCTCAATTTTCAAAATTTTCGAATTTTGCAAAATCGGTAACCCCTCTGTCCCTCGTGTTTGTTTTCTCCAAATCAGACTCTCCAATCTCTCATTCTCACAACCGAATTGCCTTGCTATTTAACAAAATCAAGGTTTGGACAAAATGATTGAGTTTTCCCTAATTAAGGGTTTTAGGGTCCCTAAATCCATGATTTCCTCCATGTTGTCTGGACAAAGCAGCAAAAATCATTGGCAGGTAGCATGAGTCAGCGTCCACCGTTCGCTCGTCTCAAAAGGACCGTTTTGCCCTTCGCTTCCAAAATTACGAAAATGCCCCTCGCCTTCGTAGACCCATAACTTTCGCATCCGATCTCCGATTTCGGCATGCCGTCTGTCTATGGATTCGTATCAACCCGACCTACGTAACGGTCTCTGGCTCTCGTCCTTTGGACCCCCCGGTTCAAAAGTCAACATTTTGCCCATGCTTGGGGGCAAAATGGTCATTTTGCACATTATGTCCGGTTCACACCACTAAACCCAGAATAGTCATTCTAAAACTAAAAATGGACTTTTTACCCTTATAACCAGGGGCAAAATCGTCAAATAAACACTGACTCGATTCTTGAACCCAACAGTAACTGGTAACCCGGTAATATAAGACTCCAAACAATGTACATCCATCCGAATTCCCTGAATATCGAATCGATGTGGGGGCATTTGTGGAACCCAAAATCATCCGAAAATTATGGAGCCGCCACGCGTCCCGTAATTCCCAAAAATGACCAAATTGCCCTTGGCAAATAACGCTGATCATTTGAAAAACACCCGCACATTAAATAATCTATTTACCAGTTAAATACGTTATTTGATCGGGTTAAAACCTCCGTAATATTGATATTCTCCCCGAGAGTTAATTATCGTTATTCTTAATAATGGATAATTAATATTAATATTAAAATACAACAAATATCATTACTATCATAATGAGCCATCATTACAATTATTAAATAATATATTTAATAATAATATATTATTTACTAATTAAATATTCAACCGACCAATCAGAACGCTCCAAGGCTCCCAAGATTTTCCTATAAATAGGAAGGCACATTTCATTTCCAAGGTACGTTGATTCTTCGTTTTGAAGTATATCCCTTTCCTCTCTCGAAGCTAACTTAGGCATCGGAGTGTTCTTGGTCGAACAACCCCCCCGGGTAAATCGATCGAGGCAACGATAGCTAATTGTTTGCTGTTTGCAGGAATTGTGAGGACTTTTCGCGACGGGTTCAATCTTTGATTCAACAATTACCCTGTATTTACAATATTATTAATATTTTAATCATTTTACGTAGTATATGATACAATAAATTTTGACATAATTATTTAATATATATATATATATATATATATATGATAATTGAGAAGGTGCTATTGTACTTTTCTTTTTTTTAAATAATACTCTTACTATGAGAAGAATGATAACATATGACGTGATGATGCTATTGTTATACGCAAGGATAAAAATTCGATAATTGATATCGACGGAAATATCGGCACTTAAATTTTCGGATATATCGTTACCGATACAAAAATGACAGAAATTTAGTCTAAAAGTTAGAAAATTTTAATAAAACTTTGGGAAAAACTTAAGTACTCAATAATGGTTATATACAAGGTTCAAAACGCCACTAGGAGCTACTAGGGCGGTTGATAGGGGCCTAGCGCCTAAACGGTTAGGCGGGGCTTAGGCGAGCGCTTAGACGGTTTTTTTAAAAGACAAAATTTAACAAATTAATAATATAATGAACACTATCACATAATTCTAGAACACAAATTAATTATCTAGATAAATAAATTGAGTTGTGAATCATAAATGTTAAAAATGTAAGTTTTTTTTTTAATTTTATTATACAACATTCTATATTTTTTAATTTATTATCTTTGTTTTAATTAATACTTATATTATTAACTAAGTATATAATAAATAAAATAACTTATATAACTAAATATATATATATATATAAGAAGTTATATAACTAAATATGTATAAGGATGTACATGCAAATCCACTAAATATGTATAAGGATGTATCCGCAAATCCACCTAGGCGCTTAGTCATTAGGCGGGGCGGTTTCCCACCTTCGAGCGTCTAGGCACCGCCTAGGAGGGTTAGGCGGCCGCCATTTTGAACAGTGGTTATATATGACTAATAAAAATTATAAAGTGATTTTGTTATAATAATTATATGATATATAATATGATACAATATGATCCGATGATGACTAACATGTATATTATTACAGGTATCAATTGATTCAACAATTGGATCGTTGGGGTTTTAGATCCTCGGGAAATCCTTTTTCTTAATACCCCTATTCTCCTTTCATCCGGAGCTGCCAGGATTAGCAAGAACACTTGCACGCCAAAATCCAGCGGGAAAGTCAAAGAAAAGGCACGAGATCCACCCCAAAAAATTAAGTGATTTGGCGCTTAAAGATAAACTTAAATTAAAATATAATTTTATTGATAATTCGCACAAAGAATATATTACTGGTTGAATTTCACTAAAAATAAGTAAAGTGTCTACTAGCTTCGAAATCGTATTGGGCTCCATCTGCCAAGACACAATTTTTTTTTCCAAGTGATGTTATTTTACCAAGTGAAAATGTATTGTTGGACATATTATTCATATATCTCTTTTGAGCTCCATACTTTTCCTCCATAGATAGGGTAGTTAGGATTTATCCAACTTACTTCTGCATAACCTTCATTGAGATGAGAATCTTCATAGCCTTCGTAACCATGTGGCATTTGAGGAAGTGGGTTATCTAATGGGGATGAGGGGTTTTTTTTTTCCAACACCACTAATTCCTACTCCACCTTTTCTACACCCATGATCAAAATCTTGGGTGGCATGAGTTAAGTCTGCCTCTCCAGTAAATGGGCTGAAGGGTGCATATGTTTGGAATACATGTTCATTCCCCCCGTCATCATCCCCTCCGTCATTCTTGTCTTCATCGTTTGTTTCAACATCATCTCCTCCATCATCATCATTTGTAGAATTATTTTGATTATTTCCCCTACTAGTTCCATCAACAGTAGAACCAAGCATTGATCTCTCCCATAAAGACATCTTCTGCTCACTTCCTACTTCCACACTTCCCACATCTTCATATAGAACTCTATCAACAGTAACACCTTGTTCACTAGCAATATGGGCTATTTGTGGGTCAGACCTTCCTCTATCATCGTTCAAGTGAGTTGGCATAATCCATGCTTGAAGTGGATCAACCTTATTACCTTTCACATGTTGACCAAAAATTTCCAAAAAGTCAATGTAGTATTCTTCCACAACTTTACTAGCCTCAACCTCTTCATCTCTTAGCTTAAGCTTTATATTGTAATAACAGAAAACAAGCTGTTCTAACTTTGAATATGCGAGGCGGTTTCTCTGTTTTGTATGAATTAGAGAAAATGTACTCCAATTTCTCCTCACATGCCGAAGACGATGCCATTTGTGATATATAAGAATTACAATTTTTTTGCAAGACTGGAGAGCCTTGATCATACAGTTCCCACCATTCCACTGCCAATATCAAGTTTAAGGTAAAAGACATTACAAAGTGCTAATTTATGCAATATTGTTGTTTTTTAAATGCAAGCATATAAATGGGGGCATTGACATTCGTGATTGAATAACCATAGGTCTACGAAATGTTTTCTTACCATCTCTAAAGTTGATCAAATGCATTAAGAATGATATTGATATCATGTATTGGATGTACAATTTCTAAAATATTAAGGTTCGTATATGGTAGTGAACTTACGTCATTTTCAAAAGTTTGTAAATTCAATTGCCCACTTGGATTCAACTTTAGAAATACTTGTTGAACTGATTGCACGAGATATGAGTCATGTCCAACACCTGTTTGGTATTGATATATTGGATTCAAGTAATAGGATCATGAATAAAATTTTCTTAGTAAACAACAATAAAAGACAATATCAACTAGTTCAATAAGATAGAAATATACTAGCGGCATGTAATGGATGCACTAATGTTTTTTCCCATCGTTTATGTATGATTTTGAGGACCCATTTCCCCCCTTTAAGATGTGTCATATTTTCTTTAATATGATTAAACATATTCAAAGAAGATTGACATGGTTGGAACTACCTCTGTATCAACAATTCGAAGGATGCTGTATAGAGGTTCATATATGGATTATATCATTTTCCAAGAATCCCAGAATCTTTGGTTGAGGATATGAGCCTCAACTTTCTTACCTTCCACTTGCCTACTTAATGGGCTACGATGACATTGCTCACTTGTAAACAATTTCCTAAGGCCAGCTTTATGCTTTACTATACTATTTATGCAAATATAGTTGGTTGCGAATCTAGTTGCACCATGACGAACCAAGTCTCCTTGATAAAACTCAAGCACTTGAGCTAATAACCATAAATGATTGTAGATGTAGTTTGTTACCTGCCTAGCATTTTTAATAATGATCGACATTACCTCATTCTTCCCAATATCTTCAAATATTAGGTCTATACAATGTGCTGGAAAAAGAGTCCAATAGATAGGACACATCTTCATCATCTATTTTCCAGCCTTGTTAAAGTTTGAGCCATTATTAGTAACAATCTGTACGACATTCTGTACTCTAACCTTCTGAACAACTCACTTCAACAATTCTTGTATGTACAAATAGTATTTAATGCTTTTGTAAGAATCAAGTGACCAGAGAAATACGATTGAACCCTTACTATATACTATGAAATTGATTATGGACGACTTCTTTGAACCGATCCAGCCATCACACATTATGGTGCATCCATAAGTGGACCTTTGTCTTTTTTGTAGTGCAACATATGTCGTCATATCTTTATACTCCATGGGAAGGTATTTATTTTTCACTTCATATGGCAAAAGAGTGGACACACGTTCACCTCTAAACAAAAATATAAATTAGAAATTAATGATATTTCATAATTTAAATAAAAAGACAAACTACAGAAAAGTACCCAAACTATAGGGTCGATTTCAAAAAGTACCCGAACTATAAAAAGTTTCAATTGTGTACCCAACTTATGCTGTCGTATTCAAAATAGTGCTTCTGTCACAAATTCTATCCAAATGTCAATTAAGTCTATACGTGGCAAATAGTGATTGCCACTCAGCATCTGATGTGGCAAAATATCAATGGGCATTTTGGGGATTATTCAAATCTGCTGCCTGAGCTCCTCCTTATTAGTGGAAAATATCCAAATTGAACGCATCCCTTATTTTTCAAATCCAACTAAAGAAATGATGGACCACATACGACCTATCTTCATCATGGCCCATATGAAAAGATCCGGATTGAAAAAATAATGATTGATAGAGGTGCTTCATCAATGTTTTACCATCTGAAGAGCTAGAAAAAATTAAATAGAACCCTACATGACTGCTTGCTAACTATGGCTGTAATGTGCAATTTCAATAGGGCTATTATCAAAACTCACAAGATCCTATCTTCAAAGATCATGGTTAGATCTAAGAAATTGATGCTAGTATTTTTTGTAGTAGGCAACAATGTGGTTTATAATTTTAATTGTCCAATAAAATTGTTTTATAAAAAACATTTATAAAAAAAAAAATTTGTTTATTGCTTTCTTGAGTCTTTTTTGTTTTAACTTAGTATTTTTACGAGTATTACGTTGCCCTTTAACGTGTCAAGGATAATAATGAAGGGAATTGAATACGTTATGGCTATTAAGACGATCACTACAACTTGAATTTGTTTGTTAATATTTTGTGATTAATTGTTATAATTTGTAGATAATGCATGTAAATTGGTATATAAACGAGCATGTTAAGATAAGTATGAATCATTTGAACTTTATGCGAGCTTGAGAACTTTATATACATCTTTGATGAGTGATTCATAAATTCTTTGTTTAAATTGATATAGCTACTTGTCATAACTTTTAATGAACTCTAGAGCACTAGATGTAACGACCCGTCCCAAATTCCATGATTAGATTAGTGACTAATCACGATTAGTGAGACTAATCCGTGATTAGTGGAGCGAAATCGGACGAACTATGCGAAATGACCGTTTTGCCCCTAGTGGTGGCAAAACGTTGACTTTTTAATCGGGCGGTCAAATGGACTTTGACCGATGACCGTGACGTAGTTCGTGACGTCACGAGTTCATAGACAGGTGGCACGTTCAATTCCGACGTTCGAGGAGGAAGTTATGACGTTCGGAAGTTTAGGGGCATTTTGGTAATTTGGGTGAATAGGAGGTCAAAAGTTGACTTTTTGACCGGGAGGTCCGATGGCCGAGGGCCGAAGACCGTTACGTAGATGAGGACGATACGAATCCATAGGCAGGCGGCACACTGAAATCGGACTTCAAACGGGAGAGTTATGGGTCACGGAAGTTCGATTTCACTATGCACGAACTTCGAGACGGGGACGTTTTGGCGAAATCTGATTGGGTGGATATTTTGGTGGGCCCCATGGATGAGTGACAAGTGTCACTCATCCCATTGATTTGATCCCCCAAAATGTGGATCTATATAATAAAATAATATTATTTAATTAATTTTTTTTAACCAAACCCACCCACCATTCAATCTTAACCATCCATTTCAATTCTATCTTAAATCCTCACCCTCCATTTCTCTTCTCTCATCAGCCATCCTCCTTCATCTTTGTTCATCCTCCAACCCGAAACCCATAACCCCATTTTTCTTCATTTTCTTCATTTTCTTTCAAAAATCAAAACACGCAATCACACTTCACCATTCATCACTTGTATGAGCTGGGAGTGACCGTGGGGGGAGTGTGAAGGGCTGAGGACGGAAAGGGTGGACGGTGGCCCACGGTGGAGGACACGGCGGAGGAGAACCCGTGAGGTAAGAAAATGTTCAAAAATCCAAATTTGAGTTTTAATGGTTTTTAATCGATTTCTTTAATTAGGTTAGGTTTCTGGGGACCCTAGGAGTAGAATGGGATTAGTTTTGGGGCTTGGGATGGCCGGAAATGGCCGTGAACGGCCGGAGAAAATCCGGCCACCATTGATGGCGGATGGAAGCTCCGTTTCGGGTGGTTTTTCTTAGTTTTAGGGATTGGGTTAGATAGGAAATGAAGAAATAGGAATTTAGAGATTAAAATGGGACCAAACGGACCCCGAATCGGTCCGAAAGCTGAAGAAAAACCGAGATGAACAATAACGGTGAACAGTAACTGGTTCAGTTTTGAGGTTGATGTCGATGAACAGTGTTTTCGACTTTCTAGGGGCCCGTGAGGGCCCGTGGGCCATAATTTGGGAAAGTGTTCAACACGGGAAATTTTCTATTCGATGTAACGAAGATTTTGGGACTGGTCTCGTGTCAATCGGACATCGTTTCGATAGTTTTCGGGGTGTCAGAAGGTTTAGGGTCGGTTTAAAAATAGTTAAAAATACGGGAAAATTACGGGGCTTTGGTAGGAGGTTAATTAAGTAGTTAGTAACCTTCTATTACGATTTGGACAGGTTTGGGAGTCCCGGTGACGGTGGTCGGCTCGGGGAGCCGTATGGCACGCAAATCGAGGCGGCAGCTCGGACGGTCTGTGAGTGGACCTTGTTTTCTAAATCGGTGCATGCATAAATGTTTATTATATGTTTTATTACTTGTTTGGTGATGCCATGGGTGCATTTGTATGTGGTTACGTATAAGCACGTATTTCGAGGTTTCGGCCTTATACGGTGCTTATACGAGTATGTATTTCTTATTTGGTTTTAATGAAATGGTTTTGGATTTCTAAAAAGATAAACTCGGGCACGAGACCCAGTTGTTTTACACTGATGATTTTGGGTCAGGGACCCTAGATGGATTTCCAAGTTCATGACGGTTTACGGGAACCGGCATGAACTCTGGAAAGGTCATTGTGGTTCATGACGGTTTATGGGAACCGGCATGAATCTTTGTCAGGTCATTCTGGTTCTTGACGGTTTATGGGAACCGGCATGCTACCTGGTTATGTTATTACGGTACTTGACGGTTTATGGGAACCGGCATGTTACCTGATTATGGATATTATGGATCATGACGGTTCAGGGGAACCGGTCATGAATGTTTATGTTATGTATATATATGTTCATCTACCTTCCTTTCTATTATCTCCTCCGGGGAGGGTCGTTGGCCTGGGTGGACCCCGGAGTAGTCACGGAGCACCGACTGAGTGGAGTCACCCCCTAGTTGGGTTCCTTACTCTCAGGAAGGCTATGGTTACTATTACCTCGGGTAGGGTCAGTGGTCTGCGGACATTGACCTTGACTTTGAGATGACTCGGATTGAGACCCGGGTAGCACGCGCGTAGCTTTGGATACCGTGACAGGATTGGTTGTGTGACTTATATATATGTATGTGATGGATATATGATATATGATATGTGGTGCGTACAGGTGTGCACAGGATTTGAGCAGTGGCTCGTGTACTTGGTTTCTTTATGGTTTGGGGCCGAGTCCCGTATGGATTGGGCAGTGGCCCGTATGGTCGTTTTCATTGTGGTCCTTTCGACCTTGGTTTATATCTGCTTTGGGCTTAGTCCCACATATGGTTTGTTTTGGATAAATGGTTTTCGAATGCATGCATGCTTTTTAGTGGAGGGTACAAATGTCTTCTTATTAAATGTTTTTATAAACTCTTGTTTTGTCCACTCACAGTTTTTAATGTTTTGACTGCCCTTCAGGTTGACATCGGATGTGGACTGTAGCAGAAACCGAGATATCACATGCCTCCTCCGGATCCTGGCGTACTCTGATAGCCCGGGAGGGCAAAGGTCGGAAATATCCCTTGTCTGACACTTCGTGTCAGACGGGAGCAGGGTCATCCCGCACTAATCCCGGGGGGATTGGGATGGGTTCTGTCACTAGAACTTGTTCTATTTGATTTTCAAAGCTTTTAAGTCAATAAACTCTCTGATTTTGGACATGATTAAGGCATTAGGGTTAGCACCACAAATTCAAACATCCATGTTCCCTATTTTGTGCACACAAGTTGCGACCCCCTTAATTTTAACCCTTTTGAGCCCACATTAAGTGTTTCTTTCATCACCATGAGTATCTAAACACTTGAGCTTAGTATAGACATCTTTCACCCTTGTTCCAAGGACTCGATTAAAGACATGAAAATGGTGTGAAGAGAAATTGATGATGTTTTGAAGACTTTTATGTGTATTCTATGGATTTATTTACTCAAAATTTGTTGTATTATTGACACATGTTATTACCTTAATATAAAAAAAAAACAAAAAAAAAAACAAAAAAAATTGGAAAAAAGAAAAAGAAAAAAAGAAGAACACAATGTTTTGAGTCTATATCAAGGTAATAAGATTTGATTATGTAATGTTTGAGTTAAGTCCTTTACATTTGTAAATCCGACACAAAGAATGAATTCGAGCCCAACATGATAAAATTAGGCCTATGTTCGAAGGGATGAATTACTGACATCATTGCACTAAGGTTGGGAAGTTATGATACGTTTTGGGAGTCTATTGAGTCTTGGAACGAATTTGAGCACCACTTATCCTATACATTCCTTGCCAATAAATTTAGTCCCATTACAATCTTTGTAAAGACCTTATGATCCTTAAGATGGTAAATTTTGATTAGTTGAGTCAATCACTTGAGTAAGCTTATGGTTTTGGTTCATTTGTGCAAGTATTGACAGGACCCACCACGATTATCACCTCGATAATCGGGAAGCATCCTGCTCTCGTCCGAAAATCGAACACAAAAGACCAGAATAACCAAATACATTACACCACACCCATTGTCAGACCAGGGAGATTAAACAGTACAACCTACTGGACATCAAGTCCATAGTTTCACAGAGCATAAATTATAAACCGAGATAAAAATAAAACCCTACTCTGTGAACTAACTACGCCGCAACGGAAGACTTTATGCCTCTGCCTCGGCCCTAGCCCCCAAAACTTGTACCACGACCTGGAGGGTATTAAAACAGCAAAGTGTGAGTGGACTAAAACAAATGTTTCCAGAAAATAGTTTCGTGAAATCGGGGTTCACCCTCCAGTTTTACAACATGCATGCATAACTAGATATTCAAAAACAGCATAACTAAACATTCGAAAACCCTTTTACGAATCATATGGAAACCGTTACAGTAAACAGCCATAAAATCATGTAAAATAATATAGTATTCCCAAAATCCAGAAATCGTCACATCGAAACAACAATCATACCAAATCATGTAAAACTGAATCAATAATCAAAATCAAGCCGTTGGATCTATCCGAATCTTTAAACTCATATATCAGGCCTTCCCGGGATATCAACGAGTCTTTAAACTCAAAACATAATCAATAGGCCTCAGGGGGGTATCACAATAACCGAGTCTTTAAACTCACGAGTCTTTAAACTCAATCCGGATCTTTAAACCCAATCCGGGCCCGCCCCCGTCATAAATTAACCGGGTTTTTAAACCCAAAACCAGATCCAACAATCATACCGGGTCTTTAAACCCAAAACCATTTGTAAATCACAACAATCCAGGATCCATCGTGATCCGTTTTCCAAAGTCATTCAGAAATCACATTTCGTCATAATAGGACTTATGTCCGAATTTCACATGCAATCTCAAAATCTTACTTCACAAAACATAATCAAATCATCATTAAAAACGTGACATGTATAATCATATCAAATCACTTCATCAAACCATCATCCATGCACAGGAGAAAACGTAATCTCAAAATACGTAATATGCAATAATCACCTCGAAAAGCGTGAAATCACGTAAAACAGAAATATCATAATCATCACCATGAAATCATGTATGAAAAGATAAGATAAGTGAATAAAAACAGTTATGCATGCTCGGTTAGAAATCAAAAGTCCACTCACGGTTTTCGGACTCGTCAATCGCGCCCTGTGCGCTCCTCGGTAGCCTCGGGAATGTTCGGGCCTGTCAAAAAGTACAATAAGGGTTACAAACATTCCCAAAAAGCTTGCATTAATTTCCCTAATTTTTTGGGATTTTTCGACGTAATTAAATTAAAGCCCCAAACCTTCGAACCCGAAGAATTAACCCGAAACGACGTCCTCTCGACTCGAAATTTAACTCATACTGTTCGTTAAGTTGAAAGGATGAACTTATCTGTTGACTGTGACTGGAGACACGGTCTCACGTGCCGTCACGCGCCGCCCAAAGTGGCTGCGCGTGAAAGCCACGCGCCTGCTACAGTGATTGCTACAGTGTCACCATCTTCACCCGACTGGCCTGCAAACGGGCTGTTCGACCCGCGACACAACCTGGCCAAATCTCCATCAATTCTCACTCGAATGCCTTCCTTTTTCCACCTAAAACCTTCCTTAACATTTTAATTTAAGTTCCCTTTCCTTAATTATCTTCAACAAGCCCTAAATCACTCATTTGACCCGTGATCAAACAAACAGGTCGACTTCTGAAACTCACCCAACTCAGCTCCATTCCCACATTAACTTAGACATAAGCTTTATGGGACCTAAACGAACACTAGAACACAACCAATTTCAGGAAAGCTTACCTGGAAGTAGTCGTTTTCAACCTTGAAAATTTCCAGAACCAGTGGTTTCTGTTCTTGGCCAAACCGTGATCGATTCCCTTTCCAATCGATACGGTTGAACTCCAAATGGTCCCAGAAGACTATTTCGGTCCTTGGTTTTGTCCAACGCGACTCACAAATCAAATTGCGATTTTCCCTCCAATTTTCACAATTTCCCCGAACTCAGTTTTCTATCAAGCTCTCAGCTCTCTCTTGCACAGAATGACCCTCAGACTCTTCAACCTTCTCTGTTAATCGAACCGTGCAACAACAACTCGTGGGAATCTCTCAGTCCCACTGAGAATTCTGTTTCCCGCAAAAGTCCCAAAACCCAGTTTTAAATTCTTTGCGTGCGTGATTTCTGTTTCAGGCCACACCACCCTGTTTACATTAACTCAAATTTGTTAAACAATTCATTGAACAGAGGACAAGCTTAAACAAATCCTTGATCAGAGAACCATTTTAAACAATTACACAACACTCACCACGGCTGTTCAAACTGTAGTCTCCAAAAAGACCATTTTGCCCTTCTGCACAAAATTACCAAAATGCCCCTCCTCTTTCTAGGCCCGTAATTCAACCGTCCGATGTCCGTTTTCAGCGTGCCGCCTGTCTATGGACTCGGGGCATCGAGACCTACCTAACGGTCCTCGAATTGTGTGAAAACTAGTGGTCAATCAAAAAGTCAACATTTTTCCCATTTTCATCCAAATTACAAAAATGCCCTTGAACTTCTGAACGTCATAACTTCTTCCCTGATCGTCGGAATCGGACGTGCCACCTGTCTATGGACTCGTGACGTCCCGAACTACGTCACGGTCACCGGTCAACGTCCGTTCGATCTACCAATCAAAAAGTCAACAATTTGACCATACTATTCACAAGGGTAAAAACATCATTTTATTCATTATTTTACAATATTACATTCTTCGAATTTCCGGGGCGTTACAAGTATGTGTTATTTTTATCAGAGGTGTTTGTTTGAGAGTTTGAAAAAAATACTTTATTTCTATTATGTGAGCATTTTTCTCACATACTTTGAGTGCAAACACAAACCCTTACAATTTGAGTGAATTTATGAGTACATGTCCTTGTGAGTTGATTCATACTTTTCTTATACATGATGAGATCCATTTCACCATATTTGTTCATTATCTTACTTGTTTAAACATTTTTTTACAATGTATTAACTCTTGAATTCCATATGCTTAATTGTCTTCTAGTGAAAATATTTGATGCCATGATCATAATAATGAAATATTGAGACTAATGGTTAAGACTTTACTTGTTTTGAATTCATAGTTTAATTTTAGTATTTGTTAGGGACTAGCAAAGTTTAAGTGTGGGGGTATTTGATAGGTCGTTAATTAAACATTATTTTATATTATTATATACCTTTTATACTTGACTTTTAATATTAAAATAATAAACAATTGGAGAAAATAATATATTTTTTGATATTTTTTGTAGAAATAAATAAAGTTTGGAATTTGGAGCGTTTTAGCGAAAAAATCGTCCTGATCGGAGTTCGAACAGAAAAATTATAGACGAAATTCGGTGGATTTATATAATCCATTTTAAAATTAAAAATTCATTTTGCAGAAGCCCAATCCAAATTGTTGCCCAGGTCACGCAAGCCCAAATCCATTTCCACTGCACCCCAAAGTCGCTCAGCTCAGTTACTCTCAGCCCAATCCAATTATGTACGAGGCCCACGACCCAGTTGCTCGCCTAGCCATCCAGCCCAGATCACACGCGAAGCTAACCACCGAAGTCACCTACCCCGGCAACAGCGCAAAAAATTGATAAGGCTCAAATTACGCATTAAATTGAACACATAATTTGAGTATTATACAATTTAAACCCTTTTTGTGTAGATGTAGTATTGGTAAATATGAATCGTTCTTAACCGGGAACATTAATAATTTGTTAGTGAGAAAGAATAATGAATAAAATAATAAACGAATAAATGTATTAAAGAAAAAATAAATTAAAGAATTAAAGAATTAAAGAATAAATGAATTAAAGAATAAAAAAATAAAAGGGGGTGAGGGTTTGAACAAAGTGTAATCTAAATTACATTTTAAACCAAACTAAGAATTAAAATGTAAATACTCATGTTAATTAGAATTTACAAACCATAGAATAGTTTCATAGACAAAACCGACACTTTTACGTAAGTAATTTCAAATTAACAATCACATTATTTAAACTACTCCTAAAATAGACTTTCTTCAAATACAAATTTTACTAACACTCTAACATTTTGCTCATAACAAACCAATCACGAAATCACTCCTTCATCATCTCAAATACTTGCATATATCTTTCAATATTATAAATGCATCAACCATTAATGTGCGTTAAACAATAATATGCTTCAAACATTTACAATATGATTCACCTTAAGTTTATAATTAAATGCGCCAACAGCGATTAACATTTAATCTCTTCAATCCTAGTCTAAATGCACCGAACAACGGATAAAACATATAATATCAAATTGAAGTTTAAGCATTAAGATATATGAAGTAAAATAAATTCAAAAAGTAAAACACATGGAAATTGCATTCATACTTACAAAAGTTTAGAAAGAAAATGTCATCACATGTATTGAATTATAAGTAAATCGAAACAATAACAAGAATTTAAGTAAAAGGAATAAAGTTATACTTTCGGAACTCAAGAACAGCTTGTGATTCCGAAAGTGGATGGAAACAATGAAATGTTATTTATAAAATTCTCTGAACAGCAGAAGGAACCTTATGAAGATGGAGAATAAAACATAAGAATTCGGACTTAAATTCTAGAATTACTTCGGAAATACTCAGCCTAGGAATTTCTTAAGGAAAACATAAATTCATATTTAAAAGAGAATTCAAAGAAGTTAAAAAGAAAAGTTTACAAAGAAAATCTAAGAACTAAAATTAAGAGGAAATAAAACTTAAGAAATGAATCTAAAAACATAAATTAAAAGACAAGGTTTAAAGGAAAACTAATTAAGAAGAAAAATTACAAGAAGTTAAAATGGTCCCAAAAAATGTCTCTCAAAAGAGAGAAAAAAACTAAACTAAATGAATTAAGAAAAGAGAAGAAAAGGGAAAAATTGGGGACCCCTTTATAAGTGAAATGAACTCCCTATTTATAGTGGGAGTGCCACAAATATTCAAATAAAAATACAAAAAATAAAAAATAAAAATGAAATGATGATTAATGGTGAAATTGGGAATGGTTTGAGTTGAAAAGATGGCTGGAAAATGGCTGAAATTGCAAGAAAATTTGAAAAAGGGGAGCAGTTGAGCAGCAGGGCAAGGGAGACTGGATTTCCGGCAGCAGGCGGTTGAAATGCAATAATGGGACTTGGCGTGGACCTGCGCAGAGCAGCAGGTGGGAATCGGCAAGTAAGCGGATCTAGCGCTGGGGATGGCTGGTTACTCGGTGCAAGCGTCCTGAACTTGCGATCCTCACTTCTGTAGACGAGCGCCGAGGCGTCTTCAGGGTTGCGCGAGTTGGGCTTCGGGCCAGAGTTTGCTGGGAAGGCCAGAATTTCTGGGCGAAAATTAATATAGGCTTGGATTTTGGGCTGATTTTATGGGCCTCCAAATGGATTTTCAATTTAAAAATTAATTTATATTATTCCACTGAATTTGGTCCGTAATTTCTTCGTTAAAATTCTGACTGGGACGATTCTTTCGGCAAAATGCTCCAAATTCCAAGCTTTATTTATTTCTACAAAAATCTCACAAAATATATTATTTTCTCCAATTGTTTATTATTTTAATATTAAAAGTTAAGTATAAATGGTATAAAATAATATAAAATAATGCTTAATTAACGATCTATCACAATGCTAATAACAATGTGTTGCTAGGAATGGATTGGATCCACAAAAGCATATGTTTCCTATCCAAGCTATACCAACAAGTTGTTATTTGGAATGACTACTAAGGCCAATTTATGGTATGAAGTGGAAAGTATCAAGTTAAGTGCAAAGCTGAGAACGAGCACCCTAATGAGGTGACGACCCATAATTTGGAGCAAGGGCTCCTAACACATGGAGAGTGGGATATGCCTTTCCTGAGATGGGGATTCCAAAATGAATAGCACACCCAAAAAAGAAATAAACCAAGCAGAAGCAATTAGGAAAAAGAGGTTGCTAATACAATGGAGAGGACATAAAAAATGTGCATGTTTCCTTTCTCAATAAAGAAGAAAGTCAGCTTGAAGAAGCTAAGGAGTAAAATCCGAAAGAATCAGCATGAAAGAATTCATTTGGGATACTGGAGAAAAAGAAGAGGAAGACAACATTCCACTAGAAATCATCAAGTTTTAGTCATCGAAAATGGATAAACCCCCTCCGAAAACTCAAGAGCCCTTGAAAGAAGTTAACTTGGGAACCAAAGAAGAGCAATGACCAACTTAAAAAAGTAAAATACTGGAAAAGTGAATGAAGAAGAAGATGATAAAGGTTCTGGAAGAGTCAAAAGACTGCTTAGAATGACACTACACAAAAATGCCAAGGTTGGACAGACAACTAGTTAAACACAAGATGGATACAAGACTATTTGTCAACCAAGAAGAAGAATATATGTAGAGATCAAAATCAAAGTCAAATAAGAGATTGATAGACTTCTCAAGGCACCCGAGCAACCAAATATGTAGAGTGAGTGTTGAACATAGTCCCTGTTGACGGGACCCTTCCCAAAATTTTCCTCAAATTCCACTTAAAATCTTGCTCTCATCTGACAACTTAAGAACATTCCTACCATCCCTTGAGCTTTCTTATATGTTCTGAGAAATCCATCAAAAATTGGATACAATCTTCCCTATAAATGATTAAACGACCTTATCACTTGTTTGGCAAGGGATAAATATCAATCTCCTTGGTAACATCGTGTCTTCTAGAAGTAATATACCAGTAAAGTCGTATTTATGTTAGCCAATCATAATTCCTCAATCCACGTCACCACTCACACCAACCCACTGACCCTAAGACGAAGTATATCTTTATTCAATAACTCAGACCCTAGTCGTTGTCCACGACATGAAGCATCAAATCAATTAAGCAAGTAATTATATCTTCTACTCACTATCAACTCCACCCCGAGCCATAACCCGATATCTTGGCTCTTTCGGAGCCTATTCTCACATCCTAGTTCTTCACGAGTCCTATTATGATATTCGTCAATTCGTAGTAAGTTCTAAATACCAAATAAAGAGATTCCTATTACCACGGAACCTTTAATATCTAATTAGCCTTGCTCCTTTGACCCTTGAGTCAAAACATGCCCCATAATAGCCTAATATAAAATGAGCTTACTCAAGTAGGCTTCAAACAAAATCCAATGATTTTGAAACTCTAGAAACAGATCTAAAGCACTATAAAACCTTAAGGATGCTTTATCGTGGATTAGGGAATTGTGCCATGTACTACCATGCGCCGGTATAATATCGACAGCCACCCCATGCACTAGGAGTAGGTAGGAAAATGCACCACGCACCAGCCATGCTATGGAATATTACATCGAGATTGACTAAATATCTTGACAGTACGAAATATTCCGTCCAACCTAATGGCGTTAGGGTTCCACTATAACACCTTTATCATTTGATGAATAATGCTAACGATGTCAGTATATTTCGTCAAATCTCTAACGGTGTGACTAATGCCATAATTAATCAGGTCATCATTGCTTTGTTAGAGATGATAAACTGACCTCCGTCATCGAAAATGGCTAGAATCTAGAAATCTCGCCAGAAATCAACGGTGGCTGGAACCTTCCATATAAATGATTTGATGATTCATGTCATGAAAAATGACTAAAGTATGAGTTATCAAACAAGCATATACTTCGCCATCAAGGTCAGTGGTTGGTGTTGGTGGTGGCCCGAATTGATGAAATCTTGTTAGCTCACATAAATATGAATTTTTAGGTATAATACTTCTGGAATAGACGATGTAACCGAGGAAGCTGGTATTTATCCATCGTCTAACAAGTGAGAAGATGGTTTAATCATTTATGGAGAAGGTTTTGTCAAATTTTTGACAGATTTCTCATAACCTATAAGAAAGTTCAAGGGTGTGGTATGAATCTTCTTTAGTTGTCAGAGGGGAGAAGCAATTTTCATGAAATCCAAGGAAAATTTCAGAAGAGGTTGTGTCACCTGCTATCAAAGTTAAAACCAAACAAGTCAGGATATGTGTAGAATACCAAACCTAAGACAAGCTACTCTAAAATATGAATAATGGCAGATGTGTAGATCAATAGAGCTTCACAAAATCAATATCAATCCTTTATGGATGGAAATGCAGGATATAATCAAATCCTCCTTGCCGAAGAAGATATGCACGATAGTGCATTCAGGTGCCGTAGGAACTGGGGGCATTACAGTGCATCATCATGCCAATCAGGTTAAAGAATTCCAGAACTACATATCAACGATAAATGAGAGTTATCTTCCATGAGATGATAGGCAAAAATTTTGGAAGTATATATTAATGATGTTATGGTGAAATCTCAAGATAAGGAAAAGCTATAGAAGATCTTAGACAAGCCTTCTTGAAAAATGAGGTAACCCAAGCTATAATGAACCCTAAAAAAACTTATTCAGGGTTCAGGAGGGAAATTTCCTTGATTCTTAGTTCACTGAAGAGGGCTAAAGGTGGACAAGAATACAATCAAAGCAATCACAGAATCACCTCCATCTAGGAATAAGAAACGACTTCAAAGTTTGATGGGAAAGGTTATTTTTCTTAGAAGAGTCATAGCCAATCTATCGAGAAAAATCCAACCCCTCCTCGTTGATCAAAGTCAAGGACATGGAAGAAATTTTAATGAGATGAAATGCATCAGGCAGCTTTTGAGGAACTCAAGAACTACTTATCCAAACCACCATTCCTGATACCACCCAAGAAAGGGAGGCCTATACAACTGTACATATCAGCATCCTTCAACACCATCATAAGCTTGCTACCCTAAGACAATGAAGAAGGAAAAAAAGTAAGAAATCTACTATCAGACTACGACACCAACAAAAATTGAAGAAATGTACATGATAATTGAGAACTTATGCCTTTCATTGTACTTCATAGTCGTCAAACTAAGGCGTTGCATGTTACTTTTCATTACTCGGATTATTTTTCAAACAGATCTATTAGAGTACATACTGTCACGACCTATTCTGAGAGGTCAGATAGGTAAGTGAACTCTAGCGTTATCAGTGTTCAATTCCCAGTATTTATTGCAGAAGGCGGTGAAAGGCCAAGCTATTACTGATTTCCTGACGTTATATCGTAGCTTAGATATTGAAGAAGAGGTTGTTCCTCAAATTAACATATGGTCCATCTTGCCATGAAAGATGTACTTTGATGGATTTAAAACCAAGGAATTGGCATGGGCTGGAATATGCTTAGTTGATCCCAAAGGAATCTACTATCAGTTCTCATTCAAGATAGGTTGGGAAAACAAAATAAACAACCAAGCAGAATATGAGGCTCCGATCATCGGGATGGAAATCTTGATATAGCTAGGACCACGCCAAGTAGAGATCTACTGAGACTCATAATTAGTGGTTAATCAAATTACATGAGCATACCCCTGTAGAAACCTTTGCTTAACCATTTACTATATTAGTCATAATGTTGGCATCCAACCATTGAGCATGTCCCTCGGAAAGAAAAGTTGGCAGCCAATAAAATGGCCCAAGTAGGATATGAAGAACTCCTTTCATCATTAAAGTCTTTGAATACATTAAGAAGAAGGTATAAAAAAGAACATCGCAAGCTATTTGACCTCTTGCCTTACAATAACTTGATTATAAGAATGGTTCTTGGGCCCCAAACGGAATTCATTGTGAAATTGTCTAGTAGAGGTCTCTACTAGTGGCATGCGAACTTTCAAGGCGGTTAAGGTCTATTTGCTTCCTAGTTGGCCCAATTAGGGAATGACCGTGGCTCAAATGCCCTTAGCCCGCTTCTTTCATTCCTGCATCTAAACAGTAACCATAACTCATCCACTAAAAGAAACCCACATGAAGCGCTCTCCTTCACTCTGCAGTCAGGTTCCATGCAGAGGTCCATCGAAGGCAGCCTCGGGCCCGCTATCATGAAACTTTTTGAGCAGAACATCATGCCCATGGATTTGTGTGCATTGAATGATTTAGCCTTTGAGTTGGTGAAGGTTAGGCATGGTATTTCTTGGTTGTCTGTTCGAAGGACTCTCGGTTATTGCTAGATGGGAGTGTGTAAGATGGGTATGGAAGAGCTGCTTTAGAGGAAGGACGGTGTTGGACTTGGTTGTCTGTTCGAAGGACTCTCGACTATTGCTAGTTGTATTGGAGACTAAATGGGCTCCCAAAAAACCTTAGCTAAGAGGAAAATAAATTCAATATCAGGTTGTTGAGAACAGGGGAAAAAAAGGAAAATACAAAACTAACTCATCCATGCCTAGCTCTCGAAGTTCTACCTTGGCTGATGCAGCTTGTGTTATCGAGTTCTCGAAGTTCTACCTTGGCAGTAGTGTGTTTTCTCCTTATATGGCGATTTTTCCAAAGTGTCAAGTTTGCCCTAAATTATGAAAAGAAGACAAGTTGAGACGAAAAGGGGATTTTAAGGGAGATCTAGGTATAAAATCAAATTTAGGGATTATTTTGAAACCAAATTTCATGTTGAGGAGGCCGTTTCCGTAAAAAGCCTATGATAAAAAAGGAAAAAGACTACATATCACTTATTTAATTACTGCAGTAAAGAGAACAAGTGAAACCATTTATTACATCAACAACCACCGCCTTGCCTCGCGTATTAAATTCAGCCCTTCGGCCTGCATGCTCACCTCCAAGCCTCCAACTCCATTAACACACTTCTCTGTCACATTTTCATCTCAAATAAATACAACCTTTTACTTAATATCTTCATGGCCTTGATGGTTCCTATGGTTGTTCTTTTCACGCTGATGGCGGCGAGTGGGGCTGTTTGGGGCCAAGATGGGAACTCATCCGCAGCTGCAGGTGCCGGTCGTGGCGGCGCTGGTGGTGGTGGGAGGAGGAGATCAGAAATGGTGCCTGCCATGTTCATATTTGGGGACTCGCTCATTGACAATGGAAACAACAACAACATCGCATCATTAGCCAAGGCTAATTACTTGCCCTATGGCATTGATTTCAACGGCGGCCCTACGGGTCGTTTTTCCAATGGTTACACCATGGTTGATGAAATAGGTCTCTGCTTTCTTCTTCTGCGCCTCCTCTTCTTTGTTTTCGTGGAATACTTATATACAATCATTTATGTATATATCTTCTTTCATGCATTAATTAAGTCCTTGCTTTTCATATTGTTTTGATTTCTCTGTGTGGAAGCTACAGGGATTCATTTACGTATATAATTTGTTTAATTTAAAAGGTCATGCATGGTACTTACCTATAAGATCGACTTGTAAGTCAACAATTTTTTTTTTTCCAATAGTAGTACTACGTAAATACTATATAGTGATGTTTCTCTCCACTACGTTGGTAAGTGTAAAAAAGATTATTTTTTTTTTCTTTGGATTTTCCTCTTTTTTTTTTTTTTTTTTCTTTTTTTTTTTTTTTTTAACGGGCAGGTAATATTCGATATTCTACTCGAATTCGTGAATTTGGGCTAATTAAAAAAAATGGAATATTTTCATTCCTAATGGCGGATATAAATCAAGGCAATATTTCCATAACAGTTATATTGGTATTTAATTATTTATTTTTCTTTAATTTTCTCCTCGTGTTTCATTCTTCCCCCTAAAAATGGTCTTTTTATCATTTGTTCCTCCGTCTTGAGCGTTCTAAAAGATTTAATTTAATGACAGAATGTAGGTGTAACATAATTATTATATTGAATAATATGCAGCTGAATTGCTAGGACTTCCCTTGATTCCTGCCTACTCTGAAGCTTCTGGAGAGCAAGTGCTTCACGGAGTCAATTATGCATCTGCAGCAGCTGGAATCCTTGATGTCACTGGCAGAAACTTTGTAATTAATTAATTAACCAACCACTTCATTTACATAATTCAATGCCAAGTATTAGGCTTAAATTTGTCTAATTCTTTAAATTTAACGAAAGTATTAGGCTTTACGAGCCCATAAGTTGTCACACTTTGTGCAATGTTTTTCTTTCTGCAGGTGGGAAGAATACCCTTCAGTCAACAAATAAGGAACTTTGAGAGCACCCTTGATCTGATAACAGACAATCTTGGCGCCGACGACGTTGCGCGGGCGATCTTGAAGTGCATTTTCTTTGTTGGAATGGGCAGCAATGACTACCTTAACAACTATCTCATGCCAAACTATCCAACAAGAAATCAATACAATGCTCATCAGTATGCCGATCTCTTGACCCAACAATACACCCAGCAACTCACGGTAATTAAACAATGATCACCTCATCATATGAGAATTTTTCTACCATTATTATTATTACTTTTGCATCATGATTGATGAGCGTTGATAATATGTCGCGTAAATTGATGATGTGTTATTATGTGCCATGTTACAGAGTCTGTACGACCTTGGTGCTCGAAAGTTTGTTCTTGCTGGACTTGGGAGAATGGGTTGCATTCCGAGTATCTTAGCTCAGAGTCCAAATGGAAGCTGTAACGAAGATGTGAAACGCCTTGTTCTACCCTTTAACACGAATGTGAAGACGATGATCAACAATCTTAATGCCAAGTTACCAGGAGCAAACTTCATTTACGTTGACATTGCTCGAATGTTTGAAGACCTCATCGATAATGCCAGAGTGTATGGTATGCAAGTATGCCTAGCCACCTTAATTAATTGCTACTACATTTAAGTCAAACTCGATCTTCCTTGATTCAAATTTGAAACCATTTCATAATATATGCAAGTGCAGGGTTTCAAATTACAAACCGCGGGTGCTGTGGCATTGGGCGTAACAAAGGACAGATTACTTGCCTTCCGCTCCAAACACCATGCCCGAATCGTGACCAGTACATTTTCTGGGATGCATTCCATCCAACAGCAGCAGTGAACATCATAATTGGGAGAAAGGCTTTTAGTGGAGACCGAAGCCAGGTTTATCCGATGAACATCCAGCAGCTTGCTGCTCTAGACTAAACTTGGTTTAATTCTGGTAAATTTTGTGGTTCAGATTTACCATTTAGCTCCATCCATTTTTAGTTTACTAGTTCAGAGTCATTAGACAATGGTGTCACTTACAGGTTAGAACCTGATTGTTGTTCTCTTATTTACCATATGATATTAAACTTGAATATTATGTTTGTATTGAATTGGAAGTGATACAGATACATGCTTTATATAAATATACAATCTAAGGTTAACTTCTATCTAAGGTAGGAAATACAATAGGAAAGAGAATAATAAAGATATTCCTAATATTAATAGATTGATTTCGTAATACTCCCTCTTAAGTTGGAGAGTGAATGTCAAAAAGTCCCAACTTGCTACTTAGAGATCTGAAGTCATCTCTCTCCAAAGCTTTCGTAAAAATATCCGCCAGTTGCGTTTGTGAACGAACATATAGGAAGGAGAAATAATGTCAACTTGTAATTTCTCACGAATTATGTGGCAGTCAATTTCAATGTGTTTAGTCTGCTCATGAAAACATGATTCTTTGCATTGTGTAACGCAGCTTGGTTGTCACAGCATAGTGGTGCAGGTGTGTGTTGCACAGCTTGCAAATCTTGCAAAATATAGTGTAACCAAACAAGCTCCAAACATGTAGTTGCCATAGCGCGATATTCAGCATCATCTGTATATTTGGCCATAAGGGATTGTTTCTTGGATTTCCAAGAAATCAAAGAATTCCCCAAGAAAACACAATACCCTGTGGTTGACTTTCTAGTGGCAGTGCATCCAGCATGATCTGAATCACATTAGGCTCTTAAGGTAAGGTTGTTAGAGGTCGGAAATAAAAAAAACCTTGACCAGGAGGGCCTTTAATAAACCTTAATACTCGTAGGGCAGCTTCCAAATGAGGTTTCCTTGGCTCGTGCATGAACTGGCTCAATATCTGAACTGAGTACACAATGTTAGGTTGAGTAATTGTAAGATAAATTAACCGACCCACTAATCTTCTGTATCGGGTCGGGTCCTTCAATAAAACATCATCTTCAGGAATCAACTTGAGATGTTGTTCCATTGGGAAAGTCACGGGACATGCACCAATAAGACCTGCATTCTCTAAAATATCTAGGGCATATTTCCTCTAGGACAGAAAGATACCTTTGCGAGAACGAGAGAATTCAATCCCCAAAAAATACTTTAGATTGCCAAGGTCCTTGATGCGAAAGTGCTTATGGAGGCAAGTTTTGAGAGATTGCATCTCTAACAAATCATTCCCTGTTAGGAGAAAATCATCAACATAAATTAGCACTAGTGTAAAAGAATCACCTTTAACCTTTGTAAAGAGTGAATAATCAACTTTAGATTGTTGAAATCCTGCTTGTTGGATGGCATGAGAAAATTTGGAAAACCAATTACAGGAAACTTGTTTGAGACCATAGAGGGATTTATTAAGCCGACATACAAGATGCTCCCCTTGTCGGCAAAAAACCAGGAGGAGGTTCCATATAGATCTCCTCAGATAAATCACCATTCAAAAACGCATTCTGAACATCCAGTTGGTGAATAAACCAGCCACTAGCAGCAGCAATAGTCAGTAAACAACGAAGGGTAATGAGCTTAGCGGTAGGAGAAAAAGTCTCAAGGTAATCAACACCCTCAACCTGGGTAAAAACTCTCGCAACCAGACGTGCTTTATACCGTTCAATGGAACCATTTGAGGTGTATTTGATCTGGTAAACCCACTTGAAACCAATGGGTTTGTGTCCAGGAGGGAGAGGGACAAGAGTCCAAGTATTGTTATGAGCCAGAGCAGCCAATTCGTCAGCCATAGTGCATTGCCAGTGAGGATCCCTAATAGCTTGTAAATAAGAAGAAGTTCGGTATGACTTGAAAGGTTAGCTAAAAAATAACGATGGGAGGGAGAAAAATGAGAATAGGAGAGGAAATGAGATGAGGGATATTTTGTACCTTTATGAGGAAGTGGTGCTGAGTCGAATGATTGAGGTGGAGAAAGAAGGATATTGGTCATATGATAATGACGATGCCATGCATATGGGTGTGATGAGCAAGAAGAGTGATGCGGAAGAGGAAGGGGGAAAGGCCACGGTTGACGGGGTGGGGAGGGAAATGTGGGGATAGACCAGGGGACATAACTAGCTGGGTGGGGTTAGGAGAGATGGGGTCAGTGGGGTTTGGGCTGGAAGGGGAAGCGACATCGAAAGAGGAATGGGGTGAGTGTGGGAGAGAGCTGGAATGGGATTGGAAGAATAGGAACGGGCTGAGAAGAGTAAATCTAAGACATTGGTGAGGTGAGGTCATCGCGATTATGGGCTAGGTAGTCAGCCAGTGGGGTTGGTAGGGAATGGGAGCGTGTAGTGGGATGGGAAAGTGTGGAAAAAAGGAAGATGTGTTCATGAAAAAAACATAGCGATTAACAAAAATTTTGTGGGTGGATAAATCAAATAATTTGTATCCTTTTTTTACCAATGGGGTAGCCAATGAAGATACAACGACGGACGCAAGAGTCAAATTTATGAAGGGGATGAACAATGGTGGCAAAGCAAAGACAACCAAAAACACGAAGATGATCATAAGTGGGAGGTCGTTGGTAAAGTAATTCATAGGGGGATTTGTAAGCTAATAATGGAGTGGGCAAATGCTTAATGAGATGGACATCAGTTAAAACACACTCCCCCCAAAAGGATAATGGCAATTGTGCGTGAAATCGTAAAGCACGGGCAACGACAAGGATGTGATGATGTTTGCGTTCTACAACCTCATTTTGTTGTGAGGTGTAGACACACGTGCGTTGATATTCAATGCCATGAGTGGAAAAAAATCCTGCATAGAATAAAATTCTCCCCCATTTTCGACCCGAATAGTTTTGACCATGGTGTGAAATTGAGTGCGCACAAATAAGACAAGATTTTAAAAGGGATTGAGTGTCTGATTAATGATTCATCAAAAAAACTCATGTGCACCGAGTGTAATCATCAACAATAATAAGGAAAAAACGGGCACCATAATGAGATGGAACTTTATGTGGTCCCCAAATGTCACAATGCAATAAATCAAAAGGTGCATGAGAAGAAATTTGACTTAATGAAAAAAGGATACGAGTTTGTTTGGCCATAGGGAAAATGTCCCAATTACATTGAAAAGGAAAATTGATGGAAGAAATAAATTTGGAAAGTAAACGAATGCGAGCAGGTGAAAGGTGTCCCAAACGCAAGTGCCACACATCTGAGGAGGAAGAGACAAGGAAGGAAGTTGATACGGGGGCAACGACATCATGTAATAAAGACCTCCATGCTGTTTACCCAAGTCAATCGTCCTCCTCGTAGCCAAATCCCACAAGACACAAAAATTAGGAAAGAAAGTTACACAAAAATTGGAGGAACTAGTAAGTTTACTAGCAGAAATTAAGTTTAAATGAAAAGAAAGAACAAAAAGAACATTAGTGAGTGTAATGTCTTTATTAAAAGGTAAGGTACCAACAGACGTAATTAGAGCAACAGAACTAGTGGGTTGTTGAACAAATGATATAGAAGGTTGGCTAGAATGAATAAAAAGAGAGGAATAAAAGGTAATGTGATATGTGGCCCCGCTATCAAGGATCCATGGGTGAGAATGAGAAAAATTGGGGTACCGACTTTCTGCATTAACAAGGGGGCCAGTATTACCAGGCATCGTATTCGGTAAATTATTCCTGGCATCGCGAAATTACGCAATCTGTTATGAAGAAAAGCCTGCAAGAAAGCCCTGCGTGGATTGGGTCTGGGCTGAAGACGGCAGAGCTGTGGGAAGGCCTGAATTGGAATGGGCATGCGGTTGGACTGCATGTTGTGGGGTAGACTATAGGATTTGTTGCTGTTGCTGATTTTGCGAGCTGGAATCCACGTGATAGATCGTGGGTGTTGAGGCGTGGGCCTTGTAGTTGTTGTATCCTCCTTTAGAGCCAGTCCTGAGCGCGCATGTCCATGCGACACATTTGGTGGTGCAGTGCTCATGCTTTGATAATTAGCACCATCTTTGTACAATCTATGACCTGGTGGAAAAACATGCAATTGATAGCACGAAGCAACTGTGTGGTGATCTTTGTTGCAATGGGTGCAATGAAGAGGAGGTCGTGATCCTTGATTATTTCCACGAGTTGCGGAAGCAAGGGAGAAGGGTTCGGAGGAACCCAATTCTCGTTGCTTTTCTTCCTGAATAATGAGGGCATATGAATGACGAATGTTTGGAATAGAGCTCATGAGAAGGATTTGTTCCCGTATAGCATTGTAAGAATCTTTAATGACAGACTCATCCCAATCCCCCTGGGATTATCGCGGGATGTGACATGCTCCCGTTTGACACGAAGTATCAGACAAGGGATAACTCAAACCTCAGCCCGTTCGGGGCTTCCAGAGCGCGCCAGGATTGGTGGAGGAGTACGATGTCTCGGTCTCTATTACAGCCCGCATCCTGATTAACCTGAAGAGCATTAAAACTATTAATAGCTGTGAGTGGACAAAAATAAATAGTTTAATAAAACACATTTCATAAGAAGACATTTATGCCCTTCATTAAAAAGTATGCATGCATTCGAAAACCAATAATCAAACCATTTACTTTAATTAATCATTACGGCCTTAGCCCAAAACCATAAATTCAAGTATGTTGGAACTCAGCCCAAAACTGTAAATCCAAACTATGTGGGTCCCTGCCTAAATCCATTAACACCGAAAATCAAATCATAAATCTAATAAATCCGAAATCCAAATACATAATCCAGTAAATCCATAAATCACAGTTCCATTAAATACCGTTATGTACCAATCCTCAGCGTCCCAAATGCCTGGCGTCCCACACGCTTGACGTCCCAGACGTCATGCCACGGTCCAAACTACACATGCTACACGGGCTCTCAACCCGAGTTTATCTTTGACATCCCAGATGTCTGACGTCCCAGACGTCTAGTAATTTTGCTCTTGAGTCACTATACGGTCCGGTCGCTCCATGCAGTGACCCCTCGCAAACAATGCGCCATGACTACTCCAGCGTCCCAGAGGACTGAAGGAGACAATCCATAGATATAAGGATGGTATATGGAAAACCATTTCATAAATCATCTCAAAACCATTCAAATGGGCCTATGCCCGAGATTTACATAAAACCATCGTAATCCACAAATTCGATTTCTCAAATCCAAATCCATTTATGGGTCCCCGACCCGAAATCACATTCATAAAACACTAACACGACCCATCCCAATCCTCCCGGGATTAACACGGGATGGGTCATGATCCTGTCTGATACGAAGTGTCAGACAAGGGAATAAATTAAAACCATCAGCCCGGCTGGCTTCCAGAGCGCACCAGGATCCGGTGGAAGAGTGTGATGTCTTGGTCTCTGCTACAGTCCGCATCCGTGATCAACCTGAAGGGCATTAAAACCAGAAAAGACTGTGAGTGGACGAAAATAAATGAGTTCATAAAAACATATTTCACAAGAAGATATTTATGCCCTTCACTAAAAAGCATGCATGCATACGAAAACCATTTATCGACCACATATTGTTCAAACAACCATTAATAGGGTCTCAGCCCCAAGTCCCGTAAATTCAAGTCGCAAAGGCCCCTGCTCAAAACCATTTATACAAATCTATAACATAGTAACCATTTGTGGGAACTCAGCCCAAATCCATTTATCATTCACAAAACACAATTTTGTAAACCCAAGAAATCATGTTTATCAATATATCATATAACCAATTCTGTCACGGTTTCTAAAGCTACTAGCGTGCTACCCAGGGTCTCAAATCCCAAGTCTCCCCAGGATCCACCCAAGTCAATGTCCGCAGATCAATGACCCTCCTTGGGGGTTATAATCCATAATAGCCTTCCTGAGAGTAAGGTACCCAACGGGGGCGGCTCCACTTAGTTAGTGCTCTGTGACTACTCCGGGGTCCACCCATGCCAACGACCCTCTCCGGAGGAGACAATCCATAAATATATAAGGATGGTATATGAAAAACCATTTTGAAATCATTCTCAAAACTTTTCAAGGGTTCATGCCCGGCCCCCATAAACCGTTATGAACCAGAAATCCATTTATCGATCCTTGACCCGAAATCACAATTGTAAATCGTAATTGGGCCCAATCTCGAATTCATAAACCTACTGGGTCTCACGCCCGATTTCGTAAACCAATTGGGCCTCCGACCCGATTCGTAAGCCAATTGGGCCTTGTGCCCGATTTTGTAAACCAAATGGGCCTCGTTCCTGATTTAGTAAACCAAATGGGATTCATGCCCTATTTTGTAACCTAACTGGGCTCCGAGCCAGATTCGTAAATCAATTGGACCTCGAGCTCGATACGCAAATCAACTGGGCCTCGCACCCAATAAGTAAAACAATTGGGCCTCCGGCCCGATGCTCTGTTAAATCAAATGAACTTCAAGTTTGAGAGTTGGTAAATCAAATGGGTCTCGTGCCCGATTCCATATTTTCAAATCTGAAATCAATTCACGAACCAATTGGGCCCTTGGCCGATAACGTGACTAAAATGGACTTCGAGTCCGAGGGTTTCCAAAACAAATGGGTCTCATGCCCGAGTTTACATTTTCAAATCCAAAACCATTTCATTAAACCATTTTTGAAACCATAAGCATGTATAATCAGTGCAATCCGTAAACCTCGATTTACGTGCAAATACGTAAATTGCCTCGAAATACGTGAAATCATGTAATTCATAAATATCCAAATCATCATCATAAAATCACATATGTAAAACGTAGAAAATATTTATGCATGCATAACAGTTTAGAAATCAAGTTCCACTTACAGATCGTCCTACGTTGTAGCCTCGATTTGCGCGTCGTAAGCCTCCCCGTGCTAATCACCGTCACCGGGACTCCCAAACCTCTCCAGATCACACTAGAGGGTTACTAACTACCTCATTAACCTCTCATTGAAGCTCTGTAATTTTTCCGAATTTTTAACTATTTTAAAACTCGATCCTAAACCTTCGGACACCCCGAACTATATCGAGACGATGTCCGATCGACATGAAACCATTGTAAAAATGTTTGTTACATCGAATAGATTAAAAGTCATGTTGACAACATCCCTAAAAGATGGCTCACACACCCTCACGCGCCGCCCAAAGGGGCTGCGCGTGGGAGCCACGTGCCTGTTACAGGTCACCCCTACCTTGCGACAGACCCTGTCCGGCCGGTTCACTGTAAATCCGGTCTAACAGGACCGGCGAGGCTGGTTCTCTGTAATTTTCAGCCATTTTCAATCCTTTCTATCCCTACCTGTTTTTCCTTCCCATTCCTAACATCCTACCATTTCAAAACAAAGAAAACAGGCCAAAGATCATACCTTGGGGTCGAAGAACAGTCGACCTGTTTTCCCTCACGGTTTCTGGTCGTCATCGATCACCTCCGGCCATTCCAATCCTAATCAACTCCTACGATCACCAAAAACCCTTTCCAATCAATATAATCGATCGATGAGCATTGAAAACCAATATACAATTTAAACCCCAAAACTCACCGTTTCCTGTTTCTCGGGTCGCTGTCCACGACGGCGTAAGCCGTGGCCACCATTCGATTCGTCCTCTCTCCCTTTCTCACTTTAATTTACCTCCCAAAAACAATGGGTTAGGTTTTGGATGGGTTAAGGCTAGGTTGGGGTTAAGGTTTGCAGAAGAAAATGAAGAAGACGGTCGCAGGAAGGAGAGAGAATGGGTGAAGAAAAATTAATTAATTTTCAAATGGACCAATAAGATCCAAGATCCCTTTTTTAGGAAAAAATTCACCATCCAAGGGCCCCACTTGTCACTCATCCAAGGGCCCCACCATTAACTAATCCCCAATTAGATTTTAATATTATTTTAATCGAATCCCGAGCCGTAAATCTCTGATTTCTATCCCGTGACCATAACTTTTCCATCTAACGTTCGATTTCAACGTGCTGCCTGTCTACGGACTCGTGACGTCCCGAAATAAGCCACGGTCGTCGGCCCTCGTACGTTTGACTCCCCGAGTCAAAAGTCAACATTTTACCCACGACCAAGGGCAAAACGGTCATTTTGCGTAGTCCGTCCGATTTCGCTTAACTAATCACCGATTAAACTCACTAATCCTTCATTAGTCACTAATATAATCCTGGAATTCGGGAAGGGTCGTTACAAACACAATTGGGCTTCATGCCCGATTTCGTAAACCAACTGGGCCTTTGGCCCAATGCCTCATTCAATCAAATGGACTCCAAGTCCGATAGTTCGTAAACCAAATGGGTCTCAAGCCCAATTCCTTGTTTCCCAAGTCCAAAACCATACCATTGAACCATTATTAAAACCACAATCTCGTAGAAAAATAGTATAAAACTATAAACCTCGATAACGTGCAAATACGAAAATCATCTCGAAATACGTGCAAATATGTAAATCACTAATACCACAATCATCATTATAGAAATCATATATGTAAAACATATAAAATAGTTATGCATGCATCACAGATTAGAAACATGGTCCACTTACAGACCGTCCTATGCTGCTGCCTCGATATGCGTGTCATAAGCCTGCCCAAGCTAAATCACCAACCTTGGAATATTCGAACCTGTCCAAATCATACTAGAGTGTTATAACTACTTCAATAACCTCTTATTAGAGCCCCCTAATTTTCCTGGATTTTTAAACGTAATTAAACTAGCCCTTAAACCTTCGGACACCCCGAACTATATGGAAACGATGTCCGAGCGACTCGAAACTTGTCCCAAAATATTCGTTACATCAAAAACATAAAAACTCATGTTGACCGTGCCTCGAAAAGAGGTCCCATGCGCCCTCACGCACCCCCCAAAGGCACTGCGCTTGGAGACCATGCACTGGCATTGTTCATCGTCTTCAACCTCGGCTGAACCGATCCGGACCGGTTCACTGCAGGTCTGGTTCAATTGGACTGGCGTGACCGGTTTAGGACCTTATCTCCTATGTTTTCAGTCCGTTTTCATCCATTTTCATTCCTAAACCTTCATCTAATCATTCCTAATTGATTTATGATTTCAAAACATGAAAACCAAGCATCAAACTCACCTTCCCGATCGATGTTTGAACCGGCCAACCTTCCCCCGCCGTGTTTTCACGCCTCCGGCCACCGTTGGCCTCGGTTCCAAGCTCGTTTGACTCGCCTTAACGTCCAGAACTTCACCTAATTAACCACTTCGATCAATAACCATCAAAACACAAGTTACCATGTTTGAATCAAAACAGGGCACACTTGGGTTTCTCACTTACCTCGCCGTCGCGATCACCATCGTGGCCACTGTTGGGTTTGCCTCGACCTCAGTAGCATTCTCCCATCCTCCAAAACGTTCGACAGCCCTCAAAATCCGTCCTTGCATTTTGATCCCGAAGCTCACCGTCTCGATTTTCCCCGGCCACCATGCATGACGGTCGACACCGTTGGTACCACCACAATCGCCTCACACCACTCTTCAACTTCCGTTCATAGTCCACGGATTATAGATTAGGATTTGGGGTTGTTTGTGAGGAATTTGGGTTTACAGTTTAACAGAAAGGGTGAGGATGTTCGATGATGATGATGATAATGATCAGCTGAGAGGAATGAAGATGGAATGAGTGGTGAGGATGAGAAGATTGAGATAGATGAACGGTTGGGGTAAGGGATGTGTGTGAGTGTTTGTTTTAAATTAATTACAAATGGACTAATGGGAAACAAGATCCACAATTTAGGGGTCTCAATCCATGGGATGAGTGACAGTTTTCACTCATCCAAGGGCCCACATAAAAATATCTGCCAATCAGATTAAAGTGATATTCAATTCGAATCCCGAGACATAAGTTCCCGATTTCGATCCCGTGACCATAACTTCTTCGTTCGACGTGCCGTCTGTCTACGTACTCGTAACGTTCCGATCTACCTCACGGTCATCGGTCCTCATTTTTTTGACTCTCCAAGTCAAAAGTCAACATTTTGCCTAATTCTAGGGGCAAAACAGTCATTTTATACCGTACGTACGATTTCTCTCGATTAATCCCCGATTAATCATACTAAATCTATAATTAATTAATATTTAATTCTGATATTTGGGACGGGTTGTTACAGTTAAGGCCCATGAGAAACTACATGGTATAGTCTTGGTCATGCTCTTCATGATAAATTTTGAGGCCACCACATGAACAAGAAGGCAAAGCACGATGGGATGAAAGTTCATCCCAGAATTCCTTTAATTTTGTGTAATAGGAAGAAACAGACATGGTTCCTTGAGTATGAGAGGCAATGGATTTTTGAATTTGGAAGATGTGTGGTGCATTACCTTGTGAAAAACATTCAAAAAATCGTCCCATACCTCATTCGCACTATCAGCGTATACGACAGTACTTACAAGATTAGGTTCTACTACATTTAGAATCCATGCGAGGATCACTTTGCTGCAACGATTCCAGAGAGCATATTCAGATGGTTGTGTCGCTAGTGAAGGAGCTTTGACAGTGCCATCGACAAAACCAAGTTTGTTTTTGGCAATAAGTGCAATGCACATGGAACGACTCCATGTTGCATAGTTTTCTCCCTTCAATATTTTGGACACAGGCAATAAATTGGGATGATCAGAGTGATGAACAAAATAAGGACTCGACGCGTTTATGTCGGTGGCGGAGTCGAACGAGGAAGACTCATTGGGGTTTCCCATGATGAGAACTTCCAAAAAAAAAAAACATTCAAGAGCAAGAATTAGGACCAATCCCAAGGTTGCTCTAATACCATATTAAACTTGAATCACTACACCAAAACTGGGCTTTTAGGGCGCGCAATGCATGCCTTAACAAGGTTTTTGGGGCGCGTGGACGCCCGCCTTGAAAGGTCATGTCGTAAAAGACACTTATTATTCGAGGCACACATTTTGCGCCGTAAATGTTAAAGTTGAAGGTGCTCAATGCACGCCCTAAATAGTTTTTTAAGGCACGCAGTGCACGTCCTAAATACTCTTTTAAGGCTCACAATGCATGCCTTAAAAGGGTTTCATACAACTTATGAAGGCGCATATTGCATGCCCTAAAAAATCTTGCGTCATCTATTCAAGACATGCTTTGTACACCCTCATTGTAAATTTTTTTAACATTCAACCCGCAATTCTTTAAAATTTCAATTTGCAAACTCAATACCTATTACATATATTTTATAGTAGATTCAATAAGAAAAAAAAAAACAATTTACACATGGGTATTCAATAGAAAAGAAAATATACCAAAACTCGAAGAGAATAATTCATAGATAGCAACTTGGCAAAGAGAATTAGGATAAATTATACTTATAAAAAAGATCCATAATGAAAAATTATTCTAATAAGCAATGAAGATGGTTTAAAAGAAAATACAAAATTCTTCCATGAACATATACCAAGTCATTAGTTGCAAATTATTCCTCTTAATCCTTCATGCGTATTCTACATCGGCTTCCCTGTTTCGTACAAAATCCTTCCATAAACACATGACAACTCCTGCAACATTATTATGAATAAACAAGCTTAGTTTGACATTTACAAAATGAGCTCCAAATGCAAGTGAAGAAAATATGAAGTTTATGACAATTTAAATTACACCTACCTTTGGGATTCCATTTTGGTGTATCCAATGATGAAGCATTGCAAGCAGGAACTTTACAAAGCACAAAATGAGAAGGTTGAATCTTCATGTTTAAGTAAACTTCCATTAACAATAGGGAAGAGAGTGATTATGTAATACCAAAATTTCAAGAAAAGAAAAAACCAATTAAAGTATCCCTCTAACATAAGAGGAAATACAGTATGCCAAATGACAAAAAGGACAAATAGAAAGTATAAGGGGATACAGTATGCCAAATGACAAAAAGGACAAATAAAGAGTATAAGGGGCGTCTTGCAGAGTAACATAACCGTCATTGTAATCCATTATTATTGAGCTCAAACAAACAAATTTAGCCAATAGAGATAAACATAATAATGAGAACCATTAACCAATACATTACCATGTGTATTGCAAATAAGGCAGCTCATTCCACTTCACAAGATATTGTTTTACAAAATTTTGCTTAGAACCCAGCTTTGAGGCATCAATATCATCAGCTACAGTAAGATGCATGTTGCAGTCTAAAAGCTTATATATGTCATTTAATGGGCTTACCTGCAAAGCAGAGAAATTTGAATTCTCAATTATCACCAAAGGATATGATCTGCAACTAGTTAAGTGAAACGAAACTGAATTTAGAGCAGAGCATTGACAAAGTCAAGATACAAATGAAAGATTTAAGAATGGATCAGCTACCTTATTTATGTGTAATAAAGGTGGTCAAAATAAAAATGGAAAGATATATGAATGGAAGGGAAGTAGTTTTGTTTACCTTATAGATGGCCAGAATATACCCACATAGGCCTCAAATACGCAGAAACGAATACTCTTACAATAACCTGATAATGACATGCTCCCCCACTTTTCACATTGGAAGGTGCAATGAATAGCTGTAATAGATCATAGACAAGTTGAAAATCATTGGTTTATAAGAATTTCAAAATCATACACTTGAAGATGGACCATTTTAAAAATCGTGGTTGTCATAATGGGAAGTAGAAGGGAACTCGCCAAGATTGGAAATACAATCTGCATATAGCAAAGCAAAGTAATTTTCTCATCTGGATGGACCCTTCAAATAGGGACTGTATGGTACCTAGCACAAAAATTTTCTCATATGCTCCCACGTGGAAAACAACTGAAAAATAATTTATGAGAATTAAAACAGAATACAGTTTATAAGTCATACTTCATATCCTAGGTTCTGTATTCTTGTTCAAGTAAGTACTTGCGTACAAAATAACATAGACGGTCCATTCCATTTAATAGGAAACTAAAAGTCAAACACTTGGGTCCTGGAACAAAATTACAATAGTTAACCAACATTATTTACATGTTTAAATCATTTTAAGACAAGCAATATACATTTGGTTTCCACAATGCTTCTTTTAACAAACATTATACATATGGTTTCCCTAAAAAATTGTGATACCTAACTGATTAGACTAACCTGTTGTTAGTAGTTTTTTTTGTTTAGATAACTATAAACAAAGTTTATTCTATTTTTCAATATAACGGAAACTCCATAAAACATCCACAAGTATTGTAAGATGCATGATTCATAGGCATAAAGAAGTTTGAAATTCTATTTTTGGTTTAGCAATATCAAAGAAAAATATTTAGCAAGAAGATCTTACCCTAGATATCAAGAAGTAGAGCTTGCACCACTGGCCAATGGTCTCTCCATTGTCCATATGAAGGGCATTCCCCGTGTTGGCACCACATTATCCAGAATGCTACAATAACAAATTGTAGTTTTTTATAACCAAAGCTACAAGCCAAATGCTTTGAAAATAAAATTATTAATTAGAAAAGCTATAGCATCATGGAAAAACTAACCTAGTTATCTCACACAATTTCAAGGCAGACATATGGGTACTATCAAGTCTTGTATTGCTAAGACATAGATGACATCCTTTTCAAAGAATAAAAATATCAACTCATACTTCAAAGAGGATGAACCAAAGAAAGTGTTAATCTTATTCAATACTAAAGTTAATGTCATTAGAGCACTCATTAGTATATGATTAAAAACATAAGGGCAACCATTCATAAAACCTTATTCACGTTTGGTTAGATTAAAGGCGGTTGCTTCCACTTTGAATACTAGTTCCGCAAGCCTTCCCAATATCTAGCACTCTACCATTCCCCACTCAAGGAAAAAGTTATTTACTTTGTCAACACCTGGGATCCTATCACGGTGACCACCTTGGTCATGTCTGAACTCTGCAGATCATGGTAAACATAATTACTTGCACAACTGGAACAATGAACTTGCACAACTAGAACAATGAGCACAAGATACATGAAACGAGGGTCCTAAATAAGAATAAAGTAACCATTTTCCAGTTGGATAGATAATTTAATGCAAAATCAATGGTACTTTTTTCTTCTGGTAATTTATTCTCCTAATTTGTGGGATGCATCAAATTAAGTTCTAGTTTATCAAATTACTTTTTCCTTCTAGTACCAAATTAAGTTATCTCTAAATTATCATCATGATAAGAACCAAAATTGAAAAACCCTAAAATAAAAAATGCGTACCTGTCAGCGGTGTACGATAGAGAGAATTAGAGATTGATACGAATTGCAGGAATGACAAACTGGAATCTTATGGAGGATAATAGTGCCGCGCTCTTTACGCAACCTAAATGCATAAAACAAAAATAGGAACCAAAATTACAAACCAACAATAAAAACATAATATGGATAGAGAGAATTAGAGAGAGATGAGAGTCAAGAGTTGCAGGGAATGACAAACTAAGATGATGTGGTGCTAGGCTTGGGAAATTAGGGAAAATTTAGAGAGGCCTGAGAGCCATATCGGCAATTTGGTTAAAGAGCGATAGAGAGAAAGTTGAGACTCGAAGATGGAAGAGAAGGACTCCCGTAAGTAAAAAAATTTATGGTCTTTTCGTGCAAAAATGTGCGTTCTAAAAATGTTATTTTTAGGGCGCGCATTTTTGCACGCCCTAATTTGCGCGCCCTAAAAGCTCCTTTTTGGTATAGTGAATATTATGTTTGTATTGAATTGGAAGTGATACAGATACATGCTTTTTATATAAATATACAATCTCCTATCTAAAGTTAACTTCTAAGGTAGGAAATACAATAGGAAAGAGAATAATAAAGATATTCTTAATATTAACAGATTGATTTCGTAATATATGAAAAGAAAAAACTTTTCATTGACATGAATTAGCAATCAGCTAGAAATCAAGCATCAAATAAATTACAAAATTATAAGAAATGAACAATCATATAGGGTCTTCTACTTCTTTCTTGAAGTACCAAAGCCATTATAGCATAGCCAGTTTGACAGGACCCATCCCAATCCCCCCGGGATTAGTGCAGGATGACCCTGCTCCCGTCTGACACGAAGTGTCAGACAAGGGATATTTCCAACCTTTGCCCTCCCGGACTATCAGAGTACGCCAGGATCCGGAGGAGGTATGTGATATCTCGGTCTCTGCTACAGTCCACACCGTATTCAACCTGAAGGGTATTAAAAACAGAAAGACTGTGAGTGGACAAAAATAAAGAGTTTATAAAAACATTTCCATAAAAGACCTTTATACCCTTCACTAAAAAGCATGCATGCATAGTAAAACCATTTATTCAAACACATATGTTTAAACAACCGTAATTAGGGTCACAGCCCCAAGTTCCGTAAATACAAGTCACACGGGCTCCTGCCCAAAACCATTTACAGAAAACCATAACATAGTAAACATATGTGGGATCTCAGCCCAAATCCATTTATTATTATAAACACAATTTCCCAAACCAATTGAAATCATGTTTATCCATTATATTTCATATCCAGAACCTGTCACGGTATAATAGAGCTACACGTGTACTAACCGGGGTCTCAAACCCAAGTCTCTCCAGGGTCCATCCAGGTCAATGTCCGTAGATCAATGACCCTCCCTGAAGGTAACGAACCATGCCCATCCTGAGAGTAAGGAACCCAACTAGGGGGCGACTCCACTCAGTCAGTGCTCCGTGACTACTCCGGGGTCCACCCAGGCCAACGACCCTCCCCGGAGGAGACAATCATATATAAAGGATGGCATATGAAAAACCGTTTGAAATCATTCTTTAAATCTTTCAAGGATTCATGTCCGGCCCCCATAAGCCGTCATGAACCATAAAATCCTTTCATAGGTTCATGCCGGTTCCCATAAACCGTCATGACCCGTAAATCCATTTCAAGGGTTCATGCCGGTTTCCATAAACCGTCATGACCCGTAAAAACCATTTGTAATACATAACTGGGCCCTAGGCCCGAATCCACATACAAACTGGACCCCCGGTCCGAATTGTAAACCAATTGAGCCTCCGGCCCGATGCCTCGTTAAATCAACTGGACCTCAAGTCCGAAAGTTCGTAAATCAAATTTACCTTGTCAAATCCAAAATCATTTCATTAAACCATTTCCAAAACCATAAGAATGGAAAATCAGAGTAAAATAGGAAAACCTCGATTTACGTGCAAGCACGTAAATCGCCTCGAAATACGTGAAACCATATAAATCACAAGCATCCAAATCAACATCATAAAATCATATTCATAATCCATTTGGAAATCCAAAACCATTTCATCTAGACCAATAAAGACATACAGCCCCGTATAGGCACCGTATAGGGCCGAAACCTCGAAATACGTGCCTATACGTAACCACACATCCAAATGAACTCATGGCATCACAAACAAGTATTTAAAACATATAATAAACATTTATGCATGCACCAATTTAGAAAACAAGGTCCACTCACAGACCGTCCGAGCTGCCGCCTCGATTTGCGTGCCATAGGCTCTCCCGAGCCGATCACTGTCACCGAGACTCCCAAACCTGTCCAAATTTTAATAGAAGGTTACTAACTACTTAATTAACCTCCTATCAAAGCCCCGTAATTTTCCCGAACTTTTAACTATTTTTAAACCGACCCTAAACCTTCCGACACCCCGAAAATTATCGAAATGATGTCCGATTGACACGATACCAGTCCCAAACTCTTCGTTACATCGAATTGAAGATTTCCCGTGTTGAACACTTTCCCAAATTATGGCCCACGGGCCCTCACGAGCCCCTAGAAAGTCGAAAATAGTGTTCATCGGCATCAACCCAGAGAACTGAACCAGTTTTACTGTAGCAACACTGTTCATCTCGGTTTTTCTCCGATTTATGGACTGATTCGGGGTTCGTTTGGTCCCATTTTGATCCCTAAATTCCTATTTCTTCATTTCCTATCTAACCCAATCCCTAAAACTAAGAAAAACCACCTGAAACCCCTTGGTTCGAAAATGGACCTCACGGTCCTATTTTTCCAAAAAACTTCCCAGCCCTCCTCCGCCGTGAACCACCCCCCAGACCGTCTTAAAACCTCCCTAGCAACTCCCTCATCATCTCCCAATCACCCACAATGAACCATAGCAACAAAAAATGGAAATTGGGTTGAAAATGGCTTACCGTGAACCTCACGGGTTCCTTGGCCCCGTCGTCCATGGCTGCGCCGTCCTGGGCTGGCCACCACATCCTCCCGTCCACCCTCACTCTCTGGTCCTCCCAGCGGATCATGGGCTGAAGGTAGGATGGGTTTGGGTTGCACGAAGATGGAGAGAAAAGGGTGAGATCGGGTTGTGTTTTGGGTTTGAATGAAGAAATGAAAATGGATGGTCGATGCATGAATAGGTGTGGGCTGTGCAATGGATGGGTGACACTTGTCACTCATCCATTGGGCCTCCATAAATATCTGGGCCCCACTAGAGTCCAATAGTTAGTTCGTTCCGCAATTCGTGCAATAGTACGTTCGAACTTCCGTGAACCGTAACTTCGCCGTCGAACGTCCAAATTCGACGTGCTGCCTGTGTAACACCTCGGAAATTCGAGGATTTTAATATTGAAGGTTAATGTGTGAATTGACGCTTTTACCCTTGCGTTGGGTATGGCCAATTGTTGACTTTTTGATTTATTAATTAAATGGACTTTGACCTATGATCGTGACGTAGTTCAGGACGTCACGAGTTCATAGACAGGTGGCACGTCCATTTCGGACGATCAGGGAAAAAGTTATGACTATCGGAAGTCCAGGGGCATTACCGTAATTTGGACGGTTAGGGTGAAAATGTTGACTTTTCTCTTGGAAACTAATTTTCACTTGACTCAAGGACCGTTGGGTAGGTCTGGACGCCCCGAGTCCGTAGATAGGCGGCACGCCGAAATCGGACTTCGTGCGGGGAAGTTATGGTCACGGAAGTATTTCGCATTTAACCGAACCAACCGAGAACCGGATTAAAATAATATTTTATTAATGGGATCTGATTACTTTAATCAAATCAATCTGGACCCTTGGATGAGTGACAAGTGTCACTCATCCCCACACTCCCTAAAACAAGGATCTATGTTGGCCATTAGATTAATTAATTGATTTCCTCTCCTCAAATCCTCACCATTGAATCTTAAATCTGATGGAATCCTGGCCCTTGATTTAAGTTCCTATTCTGTTTTATAAACCCAGGAGACATTACACCTACATTGTTCATTCTCTCAAACCGTGAGCACGGCTACCCCTTCGAACAAACACTCCAGCACCTCACCTCTCAACCTCACCCTCACGGCAACACCAGGCGGCCAACTCCCACCCCCATACGCCGGCCACCACTCCACGGCCACCCTGCACGGCCGGTTTTCTCCCAGACCCGAGAAGGAAACCCGAACAGCCCAAGTCACTAAACCATCCAAACCTTCACTCTGGGACTCGAACCAACGTACGGTTAGGTTCACCGTGACGACAGGACGACGAGGAACTGATCTGGACGGTGTACGGCGGCGACACGGCGGCGATAGGACGGTAAACCCGTGAGTGCCCGTTTTCCTTCCCTGCTTCGAAACGTCTGTTTTTGACGTTGACATTGTTTGGTTATTGTTAGGACACATTCAGGGGACCTTGACGACCAGTTTGAACCCAGGACCGTGACTGGAAAGTCGTCGACTCGCCGGAGAAGATAACCAGAACCGGCAGCCAACCTTCCAGTCGATTTTCAAGTAATCTCTTCGACCTAAAATCCAGTTCTAATTGCACAGAACCGTTGAGGAGGTTGAGACGAGTCCATAGGAACAAATCCCATCAGAAATGGTGGTCGGGTTGATGAGAACAGATCGGGTCGAACCGTGGGTCTGGGTGACCCGGTTCTCAGACCCGGTTACTGTAGCTGATGACGTCATCATGCTGACGTCAGCAGTGAAGTCATGATGTCATCATCATGTCAGAAATCAGTCAGACCAGAGACCAATGGACTGCTGACACGTGTCCTCTGACACTGTCAGTGATGACGTCATGCTGACGTTAGCAGTACTGTAGCACAGTTGACCAGAGGGTTGACCAGGCGCGTGGGGGCGCGTGTGAACAGTAATTTTGGTGGGACCACCACCATTCTTTAGGTTTCGACGATCCGGATCCAATGGCGGTGGTTTCGGGTCGATCAGAGATCATTAAGTTGGTCAAAATGAGAGTTATTGCCTTGGAAAGCGCGTTCGGGCGATTTTTCCGGACCGGTTTCGGTCTAGGGTTTCATGGTTAAATGTTAGGGGTTTGTTTTGACCCTTACGTATACTTTGGATGTGACAGGGATTGTGTAATTGTACCAGATCGAGGGTAAACGCTCGGTTTTCAGCAGGACTGTACTGTGAGTGGGCCATTTTCTTAAACCCTTGCGTGCATAAATGTTTTCTGGTTTATTATACTTATTCACATGCTAAAAACAATGATGGTTTTGATGATATGGAAAATATGGTTATGGCACGTTTCACGGTATTTGGGCTTGAGACCCGTTTGATGGAACTTAATGATTGATTCGGATTTTATCTAGGTATATATATGCCTTGCATGTGGATATCAATAAAATGTATTTGGTACTGCACTGTATAGATTCATCCATATGATACTGTCTCCTCCGGATGAGGTACCCCGGAGAGGTCACGGACGTCTAGTACGTCCAGCGTCTATGACGCTAAGCATCGGGGATGCTGTACCCGAACGGGGTTCGGGGATTGAACTCGGAAATTGAGACCCGAGTGGCACGCGTAGCCTTGTGATTGTGACCTTATTGACGTCAGGGACGTCAGACATCAGGGATGTCGGGATTGGAGTGTATAGTGCAACAACTAAAATTATACTTATGATTTTATTATATGCCCTATGGTTCATTTTATATGATTGATGGTTTTAATTACGGATGCATGCATGTTTGGAAAACGGAGGGGTAAATTATATGTTTTACTTATCAAATGATTTTATAAACATGAGTTTCGGTCCACTCACCCTTAATGTTTTTGGTAACCCCTCCAGGTCGTGATACTGAGGTAGAGGAAGAACCTGAGGCTGAGGCATAGATCTACTTCTGCGTACCTGAACCCCTGTTGGGTGGTGTACCCGCAGGTTTACTATAGAGTCGTGCTCGCAACTTGTAATTTTGAATTTCATCCCTTGTCTGACATTCGTTTAATTCGGATTTGATGTATGACTTTAATTTGGTTATTTATGCATTTGAAGTTTTGAGGTTAAAATTGGTATGAATTCTTGGGTGTCAGACGGGAGCAGGGCACGTCCCCTTGTGGTCCCTGTGGGATCGGGGCGGGTCCTGTCAGCTTGGTATCAGAGCACTAGGTTGTGGTCAGTACTAGGGTATGGTCAGCATGCTAGACTAGCGATTAGTACTAGTTACTTTTCGACTTTTAAGAACATCGTTATCTGATCTATGCCTCTTGACAGTTGGTTATGCCTCCTAGGAGAATTCCTCATACACGAACTGACGAGGATCTGGAAAGGGAGATGGAATGCGCGAGCATTGAAAGGGCTCAACGGTTGGGAGCCACTCCATTCTGCGGGGGAGCAAACCCCGAGGATGCTCATGATTGGATCACCAAGTGGGAGAGGATCTTCTCGGTGATGCACTGCCCTCCTGGCAAACGAGTGACCTTGGCAGCCTTCTTACTGGAAGGAGGAGCCTACCAGTGGTGGCACGGACTTGAAATGTCTGGGTGGTCTGTCCATACCACTACTTGGGAAGTTTTCCGTTCCCGATTTCTGGACCAGTACTACCCGCGGTCGTTTCGCGCGGCACGGGAGACTGAGTTCCTGCGGCTGGAGCAGGGGGATATGTCCGTTGCGGACTACGAGCAAACTTTCGGGAAACTGTCCCGGTTCGCTGCATCATTCGTGAGCACGGAGGAGGACAAATGCCAAAGGTTCGAGCTTGGACTCCGAGGGGATATCTGGGCAAGTGTGACTGCTGCTACTCATACTTCACTGAGAGATATGGTCGACGCTGCGGTGCGTGTCGAGGCCAGTCTGGCGGCACACCAGACACGACAGCCTTCGAGCGAGGGACGACGTCAGGATCGCCCACATCGTGGGCCATCAGGCCAGAAGAACAACAAGGGAGGGGGCTACAGGGGAGCACCCTCATCCTTCAAGGGTCGTGGCTGGTCAGGTCGACGTGGAGGCTCTCAGGGCAGAGGATCTGGATATAACTCTGGGCAGTGTTCATCTGGGAGCGGTGCTTCTGGTGGGCATTCGAACTGGCCGAAGTCTGTAACCTGTTTTGCTTGCGGAGAGGAGGGCCACTATGCCTGTGATTGCCCGCAGTTGCCCAAGAACAACGACGCTGGGGGCTCTAGTGTGGTGCAGAGCACGGCTTCCCACACTAATGGAGGTCGCGGTCAGGGAGGTGACCGTGGTGCTGGGCGTGGCGCGCGCGGGCGCGGACGGAACGGAGGGCCGAGGGCCCAAATGTTTGCAATGACCCAGCAGCAGGCGAGGACTGCCCCAGGTGTGGTTACAGGTACACTACATATATTTAACCTTCTTGTACGTGTATTGATGGATGCGGGGGCTACACATTCTTTTATTTCGAAGAGTTGTGCTGGTATGCTTGATTGTGTGGTATCAGCCTTAGATTACGAAATGGGTGTTGGCACCCCGATGGGCTTCGTGTACCTTGTGAATCAGGTGATTCGGAGGTGCCCGGTAAGAATTGAGGATGTGAATTTACCAGCAGACTTAATTATTCTGGATATCCACGACTTCGATATAATCCTAGGGATGGATTGGCTATCGGAGCATGGATCGCTCATCGATTGCTGTAGCAAGCAAGTGATTCTGCAGAGCCCGGGTTTGCCGGAGGTTATCTTTCAGGGGGAACGTGATGGTTCGCCTCCTGAAGTGATTTCTTCACTTACTGCTACCAAACTTCTACGGAAGGGATGCCAGGGTTATCTGGCGCATGTCATGTCGGAGCAGGTTGATACTCCGGGTATCGACGAGATACCGGTGGTATGTGAGTTTCCGGATGTATTCCCGGAAGACTTACCTGGATTGCCACCATCGCGGGAGATCGAATTTACAATTGAACTACTCCCGGGTACCCGACCTATATCCCAGGCACCATACCGGATGGCGCCGGCCGAGTTACGAGAACTCAAGACTCAATTGCAGGAGTTGGTGGATTTGGGATATGTCCGACCGAGCACTTCACCGTGGGGAGCACCGGTGTTGTTCGTGAAGAAGAAGGAAGGAAGTCTCCGTTTGTGCATTGACTATCGGCAACTCAACAAGGTGACACTGAGGAACCAGTATCCTCTACCCAGGATCGATGACCTTTTTGACCAGTTGCGGGGAGCACAGTGCTTCTCGAAAATTGATTTGCGGTCTGGGTATCACCAACTGAGGATTTCGGAGGAGGATATTCCGAAAACTTCTTTTCGAACCCGTTATGGACACTACGAGTTCCTGGTTATGCCTTTTGGGTTGACGAATGCTCCAGCAGCATTCATGGATTTGATGAACCGGGTCTTCCGACCCTACCTGGATAAATTCGTGATTATGTTCATCGATGATATCTTGGTATACTCAAGGAGTGCCCGTGCACATGAGGAACATCTACGTTTGGTCTTGGAGAAGCTGAGACAAGAACAGTTGTATGCCAAGCTGAGCAAGTGTCAGTTTTGGCTGAGCAGTATTGGTTTTCTGGGACACGTGATATCGATGGATGGGATTTGCGTGGATCCCCAGAAAACAGAAGCGGTGAGTAACTGGGCTAGACCGACAACAGTAACGGAGGTGCGGAGTTTTGTCGGATTAGCAGGTTACTACCGAAGATTCGTGGAGGGTTTCTCCAAAATTGCTACACCATTGACTCGTTTGACTCGGAAGGGAGTGAAGTTTATCTGGGACGAGCAGTGCGATCGGAGCTTTCAAGAGTTGAAAGATCGATTGACCACTGCACCTGTCCTTGCATTGCCGGATGACAGTGGAGAGTTTGTGGTCTTCAGTGATGCATCGCTGCAAGGTCTGGGCTGCGTGTTGATGCAGACTGGCAAGGTTATCGCCTATGCATCCCGGCAGCTGAAGACTCATGAGTTGAACTACCCTACCCATGATTTGGAGTTGGCGGCGGTGGTTCATGCTCTAAAGATCTGGAGACATTATCTATTCGGCGCAACGTGTCGGATATACACCGACCACTAGAGTCTTAAGTACATATTCACTCAGAAGGAGCTTAACATGAGACAACGGAGATGGTTGGAGCTGCTGAAGGATTATGACTGTACGATCGAGTACCATCCGGGTAAGGCCAATGTGGTGGCAGATGCACTCAGCAGGAAGTTAGCGGGATCTATTGCACACCTGGGGATGGTGTACCTTCCTTTGCTGGTGGAACTCCAGAAGGCGGGAGTTATTTTGAGTACGGATAGGCATGGAGTTTTGTTGGCCAGCTTCCATGTACGACCAGTACTAATCGATCGGATCATCGAAGCACAACTTCAGGATCCGATACTCTGTATTTACAGAATTGAGGTCGATGCGGATGGGAGACAGGATTTTACCATCCGGGACGATGGAGCACTTGTAAAGTTGGGCCGTTTGTGTGTACCTGCAGTGGCAGAGTTACGGGACGAGATTCTTGAGGAGGCCCATAGTTCGGCCTATGCTATGCATCCAGGGGGTACAAAGATGTACCGTACCCTCCGGAACCATTATTGGTGGCCAGGAATGAAGAAGGATATTGCTGAGTTCGTGAGCAAATGCTTAACCTGTCAGCAGGTTAAGACGGAACGGCAGAGACCGTATGGGGCTATGCAGCCACTTCCGATTCCCGAGTGGAAGTGGGATAACATCACCATGGACTTCGTCTTTAAGTTACCAAGGACTCAAAGTGGAGTGGACGGAGTATGGGTGATCGTGGATCAGTTAACCAAATCAGCCCATTTTCTGCCAGTTCAGGAGACTTATAAACCTAACCGACTGGCTCAGTTGTTTGTGAAGGAAATCATACGATTGCATGGTACGCCGGAATCGATCGTGTCCGATCGTGATCCGCGTTTCACTTCCAGGTTCTGGCGGAGTTTGCAAGCTACCTTGGGAACAACCCTACGTTTTAGTACTGCGTTCCATCCACAGACCGATGGGCAATCTGAAAGAACCATTCAGACCCTGGAGTACATGATGAGGTTCTGTGTGCTACAGTTTCAGGACCCTTGGGATACTCATTTGCCATTAATGGAATTCTCTTACAACAACAGCTATCAGGCAAGCATCGGAATGGCACCCTATGAGGCACTGTATGGTCGACAGTGCAGGACACCTATCTGCTGGACGGAGGTAGGAGAGCGAGCAGCTGTAGGGCCGGAATTGATGGACTTAACCATGGAAACTGTTCGAGTTATCAAGGAGAGATTGAAGAGGGCACAGGATCGCCAAAAGAGTTATGCTGATCGACGGATTCGAGACTTGGAATTTGAGGTGGGAGATTTTGTCTTCCTAAAATTATCTCCGTGGAAAGGGATTATCCGTTTTGGCCGACAGGGGAAACTGAGTCCGCGTTTTATCGGACCGTATGAGATCGTAGAGAGGATTGGCAAGGTTGCTTACAGATTGGCGCTACCTCCAGAACTTTCTAGAGTTCACGATGTTTTCCACATATCGATGCTGCGGAAGTACGTACATGATGCTTCGCATGTACTTGGGGAACAACCTGTCGAACTACGGGAGGATTTGAGCTTCGAAGAACAACCAGTACAGATCTTGGATCGGAAGGACAAGGTACTACGACGGAAGACGATTCCTCTCGTGAAGATTCTCTGGAGAAACCAGAATGTGGAAGAAGCCACATGGGAGCCTGAGGCTCAGATGCGAGAACAATTTCCTTACTTGTTTCTTTGAAATTTCGGGACGAAATTTCTTAAGGGGGGAAGGTTGTAACACCTCGGAAATTCGAGGATTTTAATATTGAAGGTTAATGTGTGAATTGACGCTTTTACCCTTGCGTTGGGTATGGCTAATTGTTGACTTTTTGATTTATTAATTAAATGGAGTTTGACCTATGACCGTGATGTAGTTCGGGACGTCACGAGTTCATAGACAGGTGGCACGTCCATTTCGGGCGATCAGGGAAAAAGTTATGACTATCGGAAGTCCAGGGGCATTACCGTAATTTGGACGGTTAGGGTGAAAATGTTGACTTTTCTCTTGGAAACTAATTTTCACTTGACTCAAGGACCGTTGGGTAGGTCTGGACGTCCCGAGTCCGTAGACAGGCGGCACGCCGAAATCGGACTTCGTGCGGGGAAGTTATGGTCACGGAAGTATTTCGCATTTAACCGAACCAACCGAGAACCGGATTAAAATAATATTTTATTAATGTGATCTGATTACTTTAATCAAATCAATCTGGACCCTTGGATGAGTGACAAGTGTCACTCATCCCCACACTCCCTAAAACAAGGATCTATGTTGGCCATTAGATTAATTAATTGATTTCCTCTCCTCAAATCCTCACCATTGAATCTTAAATCTGATGGAATCCTGGCCCTTGATTTAAGTTCCTATTCTGTTTTATAAACCCAGGAGACATTACACCTACATTGTTCATTCTCTCAAACCGTGAGCACGGCTACCCCTTCGAACAAACACTCCAGCACCTCACCTCTCAACCTCACCCTCACGGCAACACCAGGCGGCCAACTGCCACCCCCAGACGCCGGCCACCACTCCACGGCCACCCTGCACGGCCGGTTTTCTCCCAGACCCGAGAAGGAAACCCGAACAGCCCAAGTCACCAAACCATCCAAACCTTCACTCTGGGACTCGAACCAACGTACGGTTGGGTTCACCGTGACGACAGGACGACGAGGAACTGATCTGGACGGTGTACGGCGGAGACACGGCGGCGATAGGACGGTAAACCCGTGAGTGCCCGTTTTCCTTCCCTACTTCGAAATGTCTGTTTTTGACGTTGACATTGTTTGGTTATTGTTAGGACACATTCAGGGGACCTTGACGACCAGTTTGAACCCAGGACCATGACTGGAAAGTCGTCGACTCGCCGGAGAAGATAACCAGAACTGGCAGCCAACCTTCCAGTCGATTTTCAGGTAATCTCTTCGACCTAAAATCTAGTTCTAATTGCACAGAACCGTTGTGGAGGTTGAGACGAGTCCATAGGAACAAATCCCATTAGAAATGGTGGTCGGGTTGATGAGAACAGATCGGGTCGAACCGTGGGTCTGCAGTGACCCGGTTCTCAGACCCGGTTACTGTAGCTGATGACGTCATCATGCTGACGTCAGCAGTGAAGTCATGATGACATCATCATGTCAGAAATCAGTCAGACCAGAGACCAATGGACTGCTGACACGTGTCCTCTGACACTGTCAGTGATGACGTCATGCTGACGTCAGCAGTACTGTAGCACAGTTGACCAGAGGGTTGACCAGGCGCGTGGGGGCGCGTGTGAACAGTAATTTTGGTGGGACCACCACCATTCTTTAGGTTTCGACGATCCGGATCCAATGGCGGTGGTTTCGGGTCGATCGGAGATCATTAAGTTGGTCAAAATGAGAGTTATTGCCTTGGAAAGCGCGTTCGGGCGGTTTTTCCGGACCGGTTTCGGTCTAGGGTTTCATGGTTAAATGTTAGGGGTTTGTTTTGACCCTTACGTATACTTTGGATGTGACAGGGATTGTGTAATTGTACCAGATCGAGGGTAAACGCTCGGTTTTCAGCAGGACTGTACTGTGAGTGGGCCATTTTCTTAAACCCTTGCGTGCATAAATGTTTTCTGGTTTATTATACTTATTCACATGCTAAAAACAATGATGGTTTTGATGATATGGAAAATATGGTTATGGCACGTTTCACGGTATTTGGGCTTGAGACCCGTTTGATGAAACTTAATAATTGATTCGGATTTTATCTAGGTATATATATGCCTTGCATGTGGATATCAATAAAATGTATTTGGTACTGCACTGTATAGATTCATCCATATGATACTGTCTCCTCCGGATGAGGTACCCCGGAGAGGTCACGGACGTCTAGTACGTCCAGCGTCTATGACGCTAAGCATCGGGGATGCTGTACCCGAACGGGGTTCGGGGATTGAACTCGGAAATTGAGACTCGAGTGGCACGCGTAGCCTTGTGATTGTGACCTTATTGACGTCAGGGACGTCAGACATCAGGGATGTCGGGATTGGAGTGTATAGTGCAGCAACTAAAATTATACTTATGATTTTATTATATGCCCTATGGTTCATTTTATATGATTGATGGTTTTAATTACGGATGCATGCATGTTTGGAAAACGGAGGGGTAAATTATATGTTTTACTTATCAAATGATTTTATAAACTTGAGTTTCGGTCCACTCACCCTTAATGTTTTTGGTAACCCCTCCAGGTCGTGATACTGAGGTAGAGGAAGAACCTGAGGCTGAGGCATAGATCTACTTTTGCGTACCTGAACCCCTGTTGGGTGGTGTACCCGTAGGTTTACTATAGAGTCGTGCTCGCAACTTATAATTTTGAATTTCATCCCTTGTCTGACATTCGTTTAATTCGGATTTGATGTATGACTTTAATTTGGTTATTTATGCATTTGATGTTTTGAGGTTAAAATTGGTATGAATTCTTGGGTGTCAGACGGGAGCAGGGCACGTCCCCTTGTGGTCCCTGTGGGATCGTGGCGGGTCCTGTCAGCCTGTCTATGGATTCGTATCGTCCTTATCTACGTAACGGTCCTTGGCCCTCGGCCATTGGACCTCTCGGTCAAAATTTTGCTCCTTTTAACCAAAATTACCAAAATGCCCCTAAACTTTCGCACGTCATAACTTCTTCCTCGGATGTCGGAATTGAATGTGCCACCTGTCTATGAATTCGTGACATCACGGACTACGTCACGGTCATCGGTAAAAGTCCATTTGACCGCCCGAATAAAAAGTCAACGTTTTACCCACGACCAAGGGCAAAACGGTCATTTTGCATCTTTCGTCCGATTTCGCCCTACTAATCACGGATTAACCTTACTAATCGTGATTAGTCACTAATATAATCTTGGAATTTGGGACGGGTAGTTACAACCTTCCCTCCTTAATTAATTTCATCCTCGAAATTCCAACCGCCCTAACTCTAACCGTTCTTCCCTCCTTAATTTGTTCCGTTCTTGAAACTTCAACTATCCTAATTCCACATCCATCTCGTGGAAAGTACCATCTACCTCGCAAAACGTGTACACTCTTACACCAACTAACCAGAGTAATACTTACTCGTCTGCACCCAGACGTACCCCTAACACTCACGTCGTATCGACTACACTCGACCACGTCGAATGACAGTAGCCATATGCTCCAAATTGACATCACTTCTCAAATATACCGTTTTTGTTGACACTAACAACTCGAAGGTTCCTTTCTCAATCACTAAACTATCCCGGCGTCTGCTCCCACAGGGAGTCAGCAGACCTCACGAATCGATCCACACTGACACCTTCGACAAACTCGTCACCACTTGACAGTCGCCAATTGAAAACTAACACGATACACTTGTGGTTACACTAACTACCAACTTACTCAACCATGAGTGAACACTAACCAACCATTCACTCGATATGTGTGAAACTGGACCCATCAGAAACACTATGACCCAACGCACAGTATCCAATGTCCAGTCCACGTCCTCGACAAATCCAATGGTATCGGAACGAATCCGACTACCAACACGGTCACAAACATACCTCTGGTATGACCTATATACCGTCACTAGACATGAAAAGTTTGCCCAGTATCGTACCTCGAACAACGTACAAGGTACGCACATCTACCCATTAATCAGCTTACAACCACCTAGGTTGTAGCTAATCACGTTTCTACTATAGAGCCCATTTGTCCAATCCAGTATTAGACAAATCGAAACTCCGACCCATTATCCATTTCCAAATCCGAATCCGAATCCGCAATTTCATAAGAAATCCCGAATCCAAACCCAGAAATCATATCCATAGCCATGTTTGAATCCGAATCCGAAATCATTATTCTGTAAGCTAGCATTTGGAATAACCATTCCGAACCCAAATCCATAAAAAGAAAATCCACAGTCAAGCTCTAGAATCAAATCCTGAATCGTCACCCAGAATCCGATTCCAAAACCCAAATCCAGAAATCCTCTTTCAAGTTCCAAAATCAAATCCTGAATCGTCATCCAGGAATCTGATTCCAAAACCTGAAATCTCGTTCTCGTCTACCGAGACGCACCATATCCGAACCTATCAGATACCTGCTCCACCGATTACCACATTACCATCGATTGACTTCATAGGGAAGCCAATCCCAATATCGACACATCTCTAAGACTGACCATATCCGACCTCATCGGACACCTACTCACCTGAGTAATATACCATACGGGATTTACCTCGAAAAGAAGTTCAGTCCCATTATGCTCCACTCAAACACTCAAGTAGGAGTGATAAACTCTCAACCTATCTGGATCATCCAAATCACGATCTAGATCCATAACGATACCCAAAGTCCTAAACCAATTCCCACATCTAAATAGATTAGTCAACGACGAGACATGTCGAGACTGTGGGTTCTCACTGACTACCTCGTATCGATCCTTGGCATTCCACCGTGGAAAAATCAAGGATGATACAAGACTAGGACATCAAAATTCATCCTACGTGAATACAACCAAAACTCATTGCATTCACCACGCCACATAATCCAACATCGTCTGCCACCAAGCAGAAAATGAGAACTCTCAGTCACCTAACTTCGATATACTCATCTCCTCATGATGACCCAAGACACATCCAGAGTTCACCAACCAATACACGACCAATGTACTGGTGACAACAATCATCATCTACCATCATCTGCAACATATGCATCACCTGCCATGGCAGAACCTGAGAAGTCACCCAAGATGACTTCGAAATACCCAATACCAATACGGAAAACCCGCATTCCACTTGTCACCTCAATCGCAACCTCTCGCGATTCCGAAGTTCCAATAAGATTGGAAACAGCATACCCGGACATCAACCACGTGTACCCTAACTATCCGTGATCCACTCCCGAACCACAGGTACCGAACATATGCTCATCTCGACTCGTGACTCAGCATCATCACCATCACCAGAACCAGCACCAGCGCTAGTACCAACACCAACGCACTATCACCCGTATCAGTATCAGCATCGGCACACCGGGTGCAAATCTGACAACCCTGGATCTCCACTCATACCGAGCGACGATCACGTACTTCTACTCATATTGGAGAAACTCTGCCTCCCTCGTACCCAACAACTCTGGGTACAGTCACCCAGACATCTCATACGAGATAAGGAAACGTCCCCTGAATGTCCCCGATTCCCAACAACCGTAACTACAACCACTCTCGGTAGTAACGCCTGCCCCATACTCGTGCAGACCTAACTACCAGACATCGCTATCGAGGTTCACATCCAACGGAATCAACCACCCGTATTAACCACTCTGTATCCCACTCAGGGATTCCATCGACAAGTACCAACCCTGGTAACTCGTCCAACTAATCACTAACCAGTCATAACTCGACTAAACCAAATGTCGTCTACCAGGTCGCCCATGACCTTAGTTGTACCAACAATCCATCACAACTATGGTAGCATGATAACCAACTAACTATAACCGATAAATACAACCCCGACTGCGAAGTGCAGTTCCAACACAAGCTGACCTGACTAGACCGACTAACGAACCCAAATCCAAATAATCGTCCAAGTCATACCACTCGTCAACTCACATTTCCAAACCATACACATCCTACCTTGGGATTCCACGATCACACCTAGAGTTCCTGAGAACCCAACTGCGAAAAGCAGTAAAATCAACAATCTGACCGACCCCGCGGTCCGACATCGTAAAGACGTCAATCCAATCCTACCAACAATCCAACTAGGATTCCCCTAATCCGATTGCTAACTTCCGATTGCAGTAAATCCATCTAACTAGACCAAATCCGATCATCGGATAGTCACAACTCCCAACCAGTCGTCGGAACCGATCCTACGACATCGTGAAAGACGATCCCAACTAATCGTCTCACGATCACAATCCAACATACGAATACTTTAATCCTTCCATAGGGTCCCACACTGTCAACCACGACAGAACTATGGCAACCCCGGCATCAAATGCCGAACCAAGACATTTCACAATCCAATCCTACTAACTATCGTACCGGCACCCCAACATCAGGTTGATAACGAACTGTAGCCCCTTGAGATATCACATCCTCGACCTGCGTACCATTCCAAGAGCTACACAGTTGCTCGAATAGAGACAACCCCGCTCTGATACCATGTTGACAGGACCCATCCCAATCCCCCCGGGATTAGTGCAGGATGACCCTGCTCCCATCTGACACGAAGTGTCAGACAAGGGATATTTCCGACCTTTGCCCACCCGGACTATCAGAGTACGCCAGGATCCGGAGGAGGTATGTGATATCTCGGTCTCTACTACAGTCCACACCGTATTCAACCTGAAGGGTATTAAAAACAGAAAGACTGTGAGTGGACAAAAATAAAAAATTTATAAAAACATTTCCATAAAAGACCTTTATACCCTTCACTAAAAAGCATACATGCATAGTAAAACCATTTATTCAAACACATATGTTTAAACAACCATAATTAGGGTCACAGCCCCAAGTTCCGTAAATACAAGTCACACGGGCTCCTGCCCAAAACCATTTACAGAAAACCATAACATAGTAAACATATGTGGGTTCTCAGCCCAAATCCATTTATTATTATAAACACAATTTCCCAAACCAATTGAAATCATGTTTATCCATTATATTTCATATCCAGAACCTGTCACGGCATAATAGAGCTACACGTGTACTAACCGTTGTCTCAAACCCAAGTCTCTCCAGGGTCCACCCAGGTCAATGTCCGTAGATCAATGACCCTCCCTGAAGGTAACGAACCATGCCCATCCTGAGAGTAAGGAACCCAACTGGGGGGCGACTCCACTCAGTCAGTGCACCGTGACTACTCCGGGGTCCACCCAGGCCAACGACCCTCCCCGGAGGAGACAATCATATATAAAGGATGGCATATGAAAAACCGTTTGAAATCATTCTTTAAATCTTTCAAGGATTCATGTCCGGCCCCCATAAGCCGTCATGAACCATAAAATCCTTTCATAGGTTCATGCCGGTTCCCATAAACCGTCATGACCCGTAAATCCATTTCAAGGGTTCATGCCGGTTTCCATAAACTGTCATAACCCGTAAAAACCATTTGTAATACATAACTGGGCCCTAGGCCCGAATCCACATACAAACTGGACCCCCGGTCCGAATTGTAAACCAATTGAGCCTCCGGCCCGATGCCTCGTTAAATCAACTGGACCTCAAGTCCGAGAGTTCGTAAATCAAATTTACCTTGTCAAATCCAAAATCATTTCATTAAACCATTTCCAAAACCATAAGAATGGAAAATCAGAGTAAAACAGGAAAACCTCGATTTACGTGCAAGCACGTAAATCGCCTCGAAATACGTGAAACCATATAAATCACAAGCATCCAAATCAACATCATAAAATCATATTCATAATTCATTTGGAAATCCAAAACCATTTCATCTAGACCAATAAAGACATACAGCCCCGTATAGGCACCGTATAGGGCCGAAACCTCGAAATACGTGCCTATACGTAACCACACATCCAAATGCACTCATGGCATCACAAACAAGTATTTAAAACACATAATAAAAATTTATGCATGCACCAATTTAGAAAACAAGGTCCACTCACAGACCGTCCGAGCTGCCGCCTCGATTTGCGTGCCATAGGCTCTCCCGAGCCGATCACTGTCACCGGGACTCCCAAACCTGTCCAAATTTTAATATAAGGTTACTAACTACTTAATTAACCTCCTATCAAAGCCCCGTAATTTTCCCAAACTTTTAACTATTTTTAAACCGACCCTAAACCTTCCGACACCCCGAAAACTATCGAAACGATGTCCGATTGACACGAGACCAGTCCCAAAATCTTCGTTACATCGAATAGAAGATTTCCCGTGTTGAACACTTTCCCAAATTATGGCCCACGGGCCCTCACGAGCCCCTAGAAAGTCGAAAATAGTGTTCATCGGCATCAACCCAGAGAACTGAACCAGTTTTACTGTAGCAACACTGTTCATCTCAATTTTTCTCCGATTTCTGGACTGATTCGAGGTCCGTTTGGTCCCATTTTAATCCCTAAATTCGTATTTCTTCATTTCCTATCTAACCCAATCCCTAAAACTAAGAAAAACCACCCGAAACCCCTTAGTTCGAAAATGGACCTCACGGTCCTATTTTTCCAAAACACTTCCCAGCCCTCCTCCGCCGTGAACCACCCCCCAGACCATCTTAAAACCTCCCTAGCAACTCCCTCATCATCTCCCAATCACCCACAATGAACCATAGCAACAAAAAATGGAAATTGGGTTGAAAATGGCTTACCGTGAACCTCACGGGTTCCTTGGCCCCGCCGTCCATAGCTGCGCCGTCCTGGGCCGGCCACCACATCCTCCCGTCCTCCCTCACTCTCTGGTCCTCCCAGCTGATCATGGGCTGAAGGTAGGATGGGTTTGGGTTGCACGAAGATGGAGAGAAAAGGGTGAGATCGGGTTGTGTTTTGGGTTTGAATGAAGAAATGAAAATGGATGGTCGATGCATGAATAGGTGTGGGCTGTGCAATGGATGGGTGACACTTGTCACTCATCCATTGGGCCTCCATAAATATCTGGGCCCCACTAGAGTCCAATAGTTAGTTCGTTCCGCAATTCGTACAATAGTACGTTCGAACTTCCGTGAACCGTAACTTCGCCGTCGAACGTCCAAATTCGACGTGCCGCCTGTCTATGGATTCGTATAGTCCTTAACTACGTAACGGTCCTTGGCCCTCGGCCATTGGACCTCTCGGTCAAAAAGTCAACATTTTGCTCCTTTTAACCTAAATTACCAAAATGCCCCTAAACTTCCGCTCGTCATAACTTCTTCCTCGGATGTCGGAATTGAACGTGCCACTTGTCTATGAACTCGTGACATCACGGACTACGTCACGGTCATCGGTCAAAGTCCATTTGACCGCCCGAATAAAAAGTCAACGTTTTATCCACGACTAGGGGCAAAACGGTCATTTTGCGTCTTTCGTCCGATTTCGCCCTACTAATCACGGATTAACCTTACTAATCGTGATTAGTCACTAATCTAATCTTGGAATTTGGGACGGGTCGTTACACAGTTGCTGAATGTTGATTGGATATGTATATGATTGTGTGTTGGAGCTGAATGATGCCTTTCCTAGCAAATTGTTTGCTGCTTCAGTTGGATGAAAGGCAACCCAAAACAAGTATTTCGTTCGATCAGGACAAGCTTGTTGAAGAGATAGGCAAGTTATCTGCCCATTGTTCCTTCATACTCCACAGCACCCTTTGTCTATCACTTCAAATCCTGCATCGATCGATCACCATTTTCATAATCAAAGTAGGGTTTGAGGTCAACTTCAATATATATGCCTATACGTAGGACTAGGGTTCGGCAAATTTTGCTCCTGGCAGTTGACCCCGATTGAAATTGTCGACAAGGGTTTTAAGGCCGGTGTTGAAAATAAGGATGGCATGGTTGATGACTTCATTGCACCGGCTGCTGTTGCTGTGATATCTTGCTAGTTGATATGGAATGCAACCAATTTGGCCAACTCCGGTGACAATCACCTTCCGAGCTCCCAACGTATATAATTGCTGAGACCAAATCTGAAATCAAACATGTACATAATAGTTCGTGACATACTAACATACAGGTTCCTGACAACTGACCTTAAGCTGACGACGAGTAGTCCTGAAGGAGGGCAGCTACATAGGTTTTCGTGGTCTAATCGGAATGTGAATTGTAGAAGTCGGGCATGAAATAGTTGTTAAGATAGTCATTGCTTCCCATCCCAGAATAAAAAATGCATCTGCTAAGATAGACGTTGAGTGCATTGACATCTCCTCTAAAGAACCTTCTCATTTCTAGCACTGAATTGCCAAAACTTGTGACTTGCTGGTTCATGGAAGTGTGAGCACCCTGCAGCACCAAATCATTCCTTCATGTCTTTATCAAGTAAGAAATAAAAATTCAATGTTAAGCATCTTATGAGTGGATTTTGAAATGATCTTGACAATAACTTGGACGGCCATGATTTCTTACTAGATTATTTCCTGTTTCGTCGCGGATACCAGCTGCTCCGGATGCGAAATTCGCTTCCCTGAGAAGGGCAGCTCCAAATTTGGGCCCACATTTAGCTTACGTGCAAAACCAATAATTTTATGTTTATATTTTAAGGTATTTTTAAAAAATTATTATTATTTTAGTATATGTATGACTTATTGATTGTCCATATAAACTAAATATTGGTCCAACTTTGACACATAAGCATTTAATATACTATTTAAATATATATATATATATATATATATATATAATGGTGAGTTCCGATTGAAAAATAAAAATTAAAAATTCAAGAAAATAACTGAAAGATTTGAAATAATAATTTTGTAGTTTCGACTAAACAAAACTATTATTTGCCCATAAAAATTTCAATTTATACATATTGTAGTAAACTATTATTGGCTTCAGGCCCTTATATTGAATCTATTGGAGGAGAGAGGAATATGACCGTTGCCATTGAATTCGGAAAACAAGCTTATTTTATTATATTTTGGATTTCATAAGTCGGCGAGGACTCTTACTATATATTTGAAACAGAGGCAAACCAAATACTAGAAAATTAGAAACCCTAGGGTTTCCAAACCAAACACTCTCCAAGTCTACGGCTTTCATTTTGAATTTGATCATCAACCCACTCATGGATCACCTTCGTCGCCAATTTTCAAGGATGATGAAGATCGAAGACATCGCCGTTCCGACGAGACCCAGAAGCAAACGCAAGTACGAACACAAATTAAAGATTCAATCTTATTTCTCATTCATTGAAAAGCTGGATCTTAGTCCTGAACAATTGCAAGAAAGGATAAGGAAAATCAATTACTCCAGTGGCTACAAATTCTTGTTCTCCGAGGACGCCGACTCTCATGAAATTGAGTTCAAAGGTAACACTGATGTCAAACTTTACAGAGCAATGACGAAAGCTCTCAACTTTGGGTCGCAAAGCCGCCACCAAGAAAAATTTCATAATATTATTAAGGCTAGGCCTCTGCCTCTCTTCGTTATTTTCCAACCTACAAATTCCAGCGAGAAGGCCGATCTTGGAAATCCAATAGCTTTGAGGAAATTTGTTGTTCATGAAGATGATGAGGAGAAGGATGAGGGTTCGAGATTGAAAAGCTTGAAGCCCAAGAGGGGAAGCCTTGAATGATCTGATCCGAAACGCTCAAGAAAAATTCGAGTTTGATGAGCATGGCATGCAAACCCTAAACCCTACCTGATAGTGATCAAGAAAAGTATATGATTGTTGTTGAAAGATGGAGATCGACTTGCCCCAATCTGATGAATCAATTGTGAATTGACGGTAACATCTTAATTGTTCATCTTCTTGTTAATTAATTCTTTTATTACTACCACCATTAATCCAATTTCAAATGTAATTACCAGCTGACTCCTTTACCAAGAATATGAATTTTAGTTATTATTTCTTTTACTAAAATATAAATATACATTTTATTTTTATTTGAAATATTAAATGGAGCATTGTTATGCGTGATTTTTAGATGATACATATACCACTACAAGAAAAAAGTACTGGCCCGACAAACGTTTGCCCGACGAACAGAAAATTGTCACTAAAACTATATTTGCCCGACGAACAATTATGTTAGTTGGGCAAATTTTGTGTGAATAAGTGACTGTTTGACGCCAAATAAAAAAACTTTATGTGCTTAACTTGGCCCGAAAAACGTGCATATTTTGTCGGGTAAAGATTGAAAAGGGCAACAAATTTTGTTGTTGCTTACATGCAATCGTTGACCATTTTGTGCCTGACGAACGAGGGGCATTGGCCCGACGAGCAAGTGTTCGTCAGGCAAAGTCCAATTCACATAATTCACCATAGCATCCTTTCTTCCTCTTTCCTTTCTAGTTCATCAACTTAAGTCTAGTTCACTTCAGCTAATCCAACTGTCCCATTTAATTTTCCATACTCATAGTCATAGATCATCCACATGAAAAATTACCAATTAAAAAAAATTCGAGATAAGGCAATGATATACAACGAACTGATGGTTTCAAAATCTTATTCGACAATCAGACGGTTTTAAATTCTCAAAACCTCACAATTTTTAACGTGAGAGGTCTACGCACCTGAGACTGTAGAAGAACTTTGAAATTCAATTGTTTGAATATCAATTTAACCAAAATTAAAAAAATGCATAGAAATTCTATTAAGTGTTCAACCATTTTAATGAACAAACTTCATTTACAATTTTCACTAATTTAAAAAATGAATTAGGCCAATCTAATCGTCCCATTTTATTGCTTAGACTCCTAGATCACCTACGAGAAAAATTAGTCAATTTTGAAATTCCAAGATAAGGTAACAATACACAACGATTCGACGGTTTCAAAGTTTGTTTCGAAGATTGGACGACTTTAAATCATCAAAAACTCACGATTTTTGACGTGCGAGGTCTGTGCATCTAAGACTGCAAACTAAATAGCTAGATATTTGAAATTCAATTGTTTGAATATCAATTGAATCAGAAGTTCAAAAAATGCATTGAATTTCTATCAAGTGTTCAACCACTTTGATGAATAAGCTTCATTTACGAATTTCAATAATTTAAAAAAATAAATTTGGCCGATCTAATTGTCCCTTTTTATTGTCCAAACTCCTAGATCACTTACGAAAAAAAATTAGTCAATTTAGAAATTCCGAGATAAGGTAACGGTATGTGAAGATTTGACGGTTACAAAATCTTTTTCGACGATCAGATGCTTTAAATCGCCAAAATCTCACAAGTTTTTACGTAAGAGGTCTATGCATCTAAGACTGCAAACTAAACGGTCAGACATTTGAAATTCAATTGTTTGAATATCAATTGAATCAAAAATTCAAAAAATGCATTGAAATTCCATCAAGTGTTCAACTACTTTGACGAACAAGCTTCATTTACCATTTTCAATAATTTAACTAATGAATTTGGCCGATCTAATCGTCCCATTTTATTGCCCAGACTCCGAGGTCACCTATGAGTAAAATTAGCCAATTTAGAAATTCCGAGATAAGGTAACGATACCCAAAGATTCGACGGTTTCAAAATTTTTTTAGACGATCAGACGACTTAAAATCATCGGAACCTGACAATTTTATACTTGTGAGGTCTATGCATCTAAGATTGCAAACTAAACGTTCAGATAGTTGAAATTCATTTGTTTGAAATTCCATCAAATGTTCAACCACTTTGATGAACAAGCTTCATTTAATATTTTCAATGATTAAAAAAATGAATTTGGCCGATCTAATACAATTTTTAATAATGTAAAAAATGAATTAGGTCGATCTAACTGTGCCATCTTATTGCCCATACTTCTAGATCACCTACAAGGAAAAATAGCAAATTTGGAATTCAATTGTTTAATATCGATTGAACCAAAATTTTAAAAGGGTATATTAAAATTAACAAATTAATACCCTTTGCTCGACGATCATGTGATAGTTGGGCCGACGTATAAATTCGCGCTTCTTTTTCGGCTAAAAACTCAAACATAGCACCTAATTTTTACCCAAAAAATTAAAAGAACCGCCCAAAATTGGCGCAGTGAATGTTTTAACTACAACCCGACAAACAATTGTGTCAGACAAAGCCTTGTACATCGAACCAAAAAATATCAAAATCCAAAACTTGTTATTCTCTTCCCTTTCCTCTATCCCCCTCTCGTTCTCTTCCTCTCCTCCACTCTTTCTCCCTCGTCGTTGCACCCAGCTTGCCAGCGCCTGACACACCCACCTCAGCAGCGACTGAAGCACCCACCTCACCGGCGACCGCCGCCCAGATTCACGCCGGCCGCAAGCACCTTGCCAGCGACTGATGCACCCACCTTGCTGGCGACCGCTGCCGAGCATCACGACCGCTACACCCACCTCGAGGTAAGTCTCAATTTGAATTTGATTGAGCAGATTTAAACTTGGATTGTCCCTAAATATATGAATTTGCTTCAATTTGTTCATGTTCTTCGATATTATTTGCATTTTGATGAAACCCATAGATTGAAATATATATTGGGTGTCACTTGGATTGGCTGGGGTGGGATTTTGGGAAGTAGGTGACGAACTGAGATTGTGGGTTGCTATTTTGATTTATTTAATTTTTTTGCAGATACGATATGTTTGCTTTCACTTATTTATGAACTCATCGAAGGGATTCTAGGAACTTTAATCAATATAAAATGAAGTTAGGAAGACTTCGGGTAACTAAAAAAGTATAGTAATCCTAAAATAGCATTTGTCCCCAACATATCAATACTTTTCAGAAGTAAACACAGATGCACCAACCTGGTTCTCTTGATCTGCAAGCATTCACAAATGCAGATTGAGCAGAAGACCCAAATGACAGACGTAGTACAACTGGAATGACTGTATTCTTAGGTTCTAACCCAATCTCCTGGACCTCTAAGAAGCAAAACACAGTCTCTCGATCTAGTACCGAAGCAGAATATCGAGCATTAGCCATTACAGCAGCTAAACTTGCTTGGATTCGTCAGTTGTTATGTGCTCTTCACATCCCTCTTCTCAAGGCACCCTTAATCTACTGTGACAGTACCTCAGCTGCCAGCCTTTCTACAAATCCAACCTTTCATTCTCGAGCTAAGCATATTGAAATTGATTATCATTTTGTGCATGAACGAGTTGTCAAAGGAGACCTCAATGTGGAACATGTGAAATCGGCTGATCAACTAGCAGACATTTTCACCAAAGCACTTGCTGAGAACTTGTTTCAGGTTCATTCCTTCAATTTGACTTTAGAACCATCAAATTGAGGGAGGGTGTTCACCAAAACACTTACTTGTACTTACTGAAACTTGGTTCTTGCTGAAAACTTGGTTCACTTACACAGTTTGTCATAGAGAGCTTGTTTTCTCACAGAGAACTTGTTTCAGATCCATCACTCGTGGTTTCAAGTTACTTTTTGAACTTTGTTTCAGGTTTGCTACTTGCTTCAAGGTTCACAGGTTGACTTTAGAACCATCAAATTGAGGGAGGGTGTTCACCAAAGCACTTACTTGTACTTACTGAAACTTGGTTCTTGCTGAAAACTTGGTTCACTTATGTTTTCTCACAGAGAACTTGTTTCAGATCCATCACTCGTGGTTTCAAGTTACTTTTTGAACTTTGTTTCAGGTTTGCTACTTGCTTCAAGGTTCACTCGTCCAATTTGATTATAGAACCATCAAATTGAGGGAGGGTGTTCACCAAAGCACTTACTTGTACTTACTGAAACTTGGTTCTTGCTGAAAACTTGGTTCACTTATGTTTTCTCACAGAGAACTTGTTTCAGATCCATCACTCGTGGTTTCAAGTTACTTTTTGAACTTTGTTTCAGGTTTGCTACTTGCTTCAAGGTTCACTCGTCCAATTTGATTATAGAACCATCAAATTGAGGGAGGGTGTTAGAATGCCATATGTCATGGCCCTTGGATCAATCAACTGATAGTTAGCTTTGATAGGACCCATCCCAATCCCCCCGGGATTAACGCGGGATGACCCTGCTCCCGTCTGACACGAAGTGTCAAACAAGGGATATTTCCGGCTTTTGCCCTCCCGGGCTATCAGAGTACGCCAGGATCCGGAGGAGGTATGTGATATCTCGGTCTCTGCTACAGTCCACATCCACTGTCAACCTGAAGGGCAGTCAAAACATTAAAAGCTGTGAGTGGAAAAAACAAAAGTTTATAAAAACATTTCCATAAAGACATTTGTACCTTTCACTAAAAAACATGCATGCATTCAAAAACCATTTATCCGAAAGAACCATATGTGGGAACTAAGCCCAAAACCATAATCAAATCAAGTATACGGGCCACTGCCCAAATCCATAAGGGACTCATCCCAAATCATAAGAAACCAACCATACGGGCCACTGCCCAAAACCTGTGTAAACACACATCACATATCACATAATCATATATCATATATCATATATATATATATATATATAATTCACACAAGCAATCTTGTCACGGTTTCCAAAGCTACGCGCGTGCTACCGGGGTCTCAATCTGAGTCTTCTCAAAGTCAAGGTCAATGTCTGCAGACCACTGATCCTACCCGAGGTTATAGTAACCATAGCCTTCCTGAGAGTAAGGAACCCAACTAGGAGGTGACTCCACTCAGTCGGTGCTCCGTGACTACTCCGGGGTCCACTCAGGCCAACGACCCTCCTCGAAGAAGATAATTGATGGGTGTGAATCTTATGATTTTGTCAATGATTAGAAAGATTTCCTACTGATAATTCAGGTTATAATTCAGGCTTGGTATTCTTAAAACATGAACTGACCACAAATTCAATCAAACTATAAAAGACCTAGCTGATAATTGAGGTTGTATTCATGGGTGCTGGTAAATATACGATTTATCTATATTCTTATTATTTGATTCTTTCATGAGATCTGATTCCAAAATTGTACAATTGTTTCCATTTTTCATATGTGAGAATTCGTGGTTTTCATGAGCGTGGGAGTAGCTCTTCGAGTTCTTAGAGAGCCAGCATGCAAAACGATGCAACCTCTGAATTTTGAGCCGCATACGATCATTTTTAGTCCTTCCAACCAATCACCAATGTGCTGGTTCAAAATAATTTGACGCTTCCCTTAAAGGTGTTTCAGTTCGCTCAACTGTAGGGTATTCAATTGCTTCAACAGTCAGCCTCATATCCTAACCAGTCGCCTGCACAACTAGCTTCGCAACATGACTAGCCACCCCAACAATCAGCTCTGCAGCTCGGCTAGTCTCCACAGTAACCAGCCTCGCAACCTGATAAGCTAACCCAACAGCCATCAACGCACCCCAACTAGTTGCCGAGCGTTTAGATATATGTATTACTATGTTTGGGACTTGTTAATTTTCTAGAACTATTTATTTTTATTATGTTTAAGACTTTTATGACTTTTGTAGAATTATTTCTTTTTATAATTTTAAGACTTTTGTAGAATTTTTATTATTATTATTTTAAGACTTCTCTTTTTTTAAATTTGAGAATTTTTTAATTTAATTAGATGATAAATATGATTGCTTCATATGTTATTAAAAGTTATATATTAAATGAACAAATTAATTTTTTTAAAAGTTTTTATTTTTTATTATTATATTTTGCCCAACGAATCCAACGTTTGTTGGGCAAGACCTTACCCTACGAACAAGTTGTTTGTTGGGCTAAAAAACTTGACTTTTACCCGAGCAATGAATTATTTGTGACGATCTTTGTTTGTCGGGCCATTGGCCACTTTTGCCCAACCAACATGTTTTGTTCGTTGGGCAAAGTTTTGCCTCACAAGCTTGAGGCAACGAACTTTGCCCAACAAACATTCGTTACGCTTGTGTTTGCCCAACGAACATGTGAGCTTGCCCGACGAACACATGTTAGTCGGGCATATCCTTATCCCTTGTAGTGATATGCTCCCACAAAATTAATCACTTTCACAAATAATACACTTGATAATGAACCACAATGTCATTTCTTATTATCTCTCCTACGGCTGACCACTGGTGTCAGTGACGGGGCACAGTAAAGGGCTGGGGGGGCTGTAGCCCATCCTACTTAAATGATCCCCCTTAGTTCTAGCCCTGCCCAATTATAAATAAAAAAAAGTTGTTTGAATTATAAAGGTAAAACTGCAACACTCCCTCCCAGTTCCAGTCACAACTCCCACGGGAAAGTAGAAAAAACTGCAGAAAAAGGTATGCCAACAACTGCAGCACTCCTATTTTAATTCAGTTTTTCTTCAAGCCTAATCCACCATTTTAATTCAGTTTTTCTTCAAGCCTAATCCACCATTTTAATTCAGTTTTTCTTCAAGCCTTATTCAAAACATAAAGTATTACTCTCTAATTTTAGTTTTAAATCTAAATTGAATATAGGGTTTTGGTTTGGGAATATAAGGATTAGAGATTTTTTTTTTTATGTTTGATAATTTGAAATTTGAATGTTGAAATTGGGCTTTATGTAGGAGTAATTTAGGCATTGACTTATTGAGTGAAGATTATGGCTATGAGGATTCAATTCACATGCTAGTTGCTATTGTGGGAAGCAAGGTTAGTAAATCAATATTTTTCCCTAATTGTTGATATTGAATGTTTGATTTAATTGGATAAAGATGGTTTATTTTCTAAATGTATATTGTTGCAATTGTGAAATTGATTTATTTTGCTTTTCTTGATTAGTTGGCTAGTAGAACTTCTTGTTCTTAGTTTTTTCTTTGTGGCTTTGTGTTTGTAATTTTTTTTATAACAATTTGTGTTGATAGATTTTGTTATGTGTATGCTTATATGAATTTTAATCATCATCAATAGGTTTTCTATCATAATGATGGATCACAATCGAAATCCCAAGAAATCAAAGTTAAAGAGTTTGTTATCGTATTATATAAAAAAAAATGATTCATCATCAAGTAGCAAGCCTTCAGAGTCTTTATATACTCCAATTTGTGATGAAACTCATCCTAAGTCTCCTATTGTCGAGCCTCAAGTAGAGAGAGTTGAGTCACAAAGAGCCAATGATGATCAAGATTTTAATATGAATTATCTTGAACGTGATCCCGGATTACGTCGTCTAATATCCAAATATCCAGTTAATGAACATGACAATGTTCGACGAGCATATGTTCTTTTAGGACCATGTCAACCTAAATTGGATACATACCCAAGTAGACTTGATGGAAAGCAATATCGTCGGTTTCAAAGTGCATGGTTTGATAATTTCCCTTGGCTTGAATAATTTCCCTTGGTTTGATAATTTCCGAGCATACTATCAAACGTTTATTTACGTATGTACGTAAGGGTAAGACTTATTACGTCCCCCTGATTAGGTGTATCCTTTTATGTTTATTAATGAAGTTCACTTGTACTGTGGAGTTTTTTCAAAATTTAGTATATAAATTTAGCTTATCCGAAATTTAGGGTTAGGAACTGTCATAGACTGGTGTTGAAGCTGTTCAATTCACTTATTGCTCAAATAGAAACTACCTAGGATCCTGGAAACTTATACAGTGGTTTCAAGAAATGGATAATCAACGTATCCAATAACGGGATCAAATGAGTAAAACGTGTCACGATTGTACTTGTTCAACGGAGCATTAAGCTCAAATCTCTTTGGCAAATCGGGGTTCGCCAAGAACCAACGACCGTAAGCAATGAGATCTGCACGACCTTCAGCCACAACCTTGTTCCTATCTTCCCTATCGTAACCAGCAGCAGCAATGAAAGTACCTTTAAAAGCTTCTCTTATGGGGAAAAGACTATCCCGGGTTTCACTTTTGTCTCCAACTGTCTTCATTCTTGGCTCAACCATATGGCAGTACAAGATCCCATATTTGTTCAAGGCATTGGCCATGTAAACCCTTAATGCTTTCGGATTCGAGTCCCCTGATTCCTTATATTCAGCAAATGGAGATAATCTAATTCTTGATAATTCATATATAATTTGATTTACTGATAATGCATAACTTACAGTTGTTGTGCTTGTGCGACTTTCTAACTAAGTTTTCAAGGAAATGTTGTTTGATTTGAAAATCAAATGTTTGTTATCATAAATTACTTTATGCATGCATAGTTTTAGAAAGCGGAGAGTGAACTTTTTCAATTATGTTTTTAAATGTATATTTTCATCCACATTTTTATGGGTTTTTACTTACCCTCTAGGACATGGCACGAGGATGGGGGCCTTCTTTGGGACCAGAGGCATAAACTAGACATTGGGCACTCTTCAATAAACTAGGGTAGGATGAAACGTTCTAAGTTGTATCTTGATACTTATGCTCTGTACATAGTTATATAAATTATCCCTTGTCTAACAATTGGTGAGTTTTATCGATACTGTGTGCTACTTTTGAGATTAGTTTTGATTTATGGTATTAACTATCAAAGGATAGTAGGATCCTTCATGTTTATCTAAGTATTTCAGGAAGGGATCCTGCCATAGGGAATGTCTAAGGAGTTAGAGACACGTGGCAGGGTTGTTAGCGACATGTGGCTGCCATGTCAGTGCCACGTGGCAAGGGACAATAGAGACATGCGGTAAGGTGCCACAGACATATGGTAGCGGTGTTAGTGACACGTGGCTGCCATGTCAGAACACATGGCAGAAGGTGTCAAGATGTCAGCACCACGTCATGCACATGTGGGTACTGTAGCTGGCGTGAAGGAGCGCATGGGAGGTCCACTGTATTTTCGCCTATGTGTGGGGCTATTCCACGGACCACTGCGGTGCATACTCCTATATTTTTTTACCTTATGATTTGATTGCAAGAGTTTCAATGCGTTTCGAGTCTATTTAGAGCCCTTTCGGGAAATTTCAGATATGTGTACTTTGTTCGAGGTGAATTTTGGATCGAGGGTTGGGGGAGTCTAAGTAACTGTTTATTTTTAGGGTTTTGTTAACCTAGTGGTCTTTGATTAGGGTGTTTGGACATTAGTTGATGTATTTTAACTTGCGATACTCCAAAATGAGTATAAATTGCCGCTAGGTTCGAACTTTATGGGGTATTTTTTGAGGTACACTCTAGACGTGTTGAGGTATCAAATTAGGACTCTAGATGAGTCAGGATTGGGCAGATTGGGTCTCTATATGAGTAGGGTACCAAAATGGGACTTTAGTATGAGTCAAAATTCCAGTAGGGGACTCGAGTAGAGGCAGTGGAGCTGACGAATTATCGCCTAGGCATGGCTGTTAATCAAGGGAGTATCGACCATTGAATTAATTCATTATCATGATTTACGATTGAGGTCGGGGTGGTTATCAAATCGGGTTTACCTCGCTTCCAGGGTTAGTGGATGGTGTGGGCAGTGACTCCTATGGAGCGATTGTTGTTGGTTTTATCTCTTGTCTAACGATTTTTTTATTTCAGAGCTAAGTTTCAGGGTACTTTTGGAACTTTTCTTAGGGTGTCAGACAGGAGGATGTAACGACTTTTTTCGAAATTTTGTAATTATGAAGGTTAATCAAGGATTAAATGAGGATTACTGGGATGATTGAGGTAAACTGACGATTTTGCCCCTAGAAGAGGAAACGGTTGACTTTTGACCCAGGAGGTCAATTGCACGTGGGGCAATGTCCATCACGTAGATAGGCGACAAGTCGAATATGGACGTCGTACGAGAAAATTATGGGTCTGGAACTGTTCGATTAGATTTTATTGTGGCAAGTTTTACGAGTAAGTTGGAGAGTTGTTTGTTTGTTAGTGGGCCCAAAAATATCTTAGCTGGAACAATGGATGAGTGACAAGTGTCACTCATCCCATTGGCCCATGCCCCAAGTTCATGCATCTCATCTCTCTCCCTTCCTTTAATCGAACAACTCGAAACCTCTTCCCCATCTTACTTCAGCAGATGGTGTTTGTAACGACCCGTCCCGGAAGTCGGGATTAGATTAGAGTTTAATGATGGATTAGAGAAGTTAATCAGTGATTAGTTGAATACTTTTGGACGGATGGTGTTGAATGACGATTTTGCCACTTTTAGTTTGGGCAGTCAAAAGGACTTTGACCGATGACCATGACGTAGTTCGAGACGTCACGAGTTTGTGGACAGGTGGCACGTCCGATTCCGACATCCGAGGAGGAAGTTATGATGTTCGGAAGATTGAGGGCATTACCGTAATTTGGTTAAAAAGGAGGAATTTGTTGACTTTTTGCACGACAAGTATTCTTCACGTAAATCTAGGACCGTTAGATAGGTCTCAACGTCCTGAGTACAACGATAGGCGGCACGCCATCATCGGACGTCGGACAGTTAAGATATGGGTCTAGAAAGGTGAAGGGCAAAATGGTAATTTGGACTTGTAGGGGCATTTTAGTCTTTTTAGTGCCTTGGGATTTGTGCAACGGGATAAGGACATGTGGACAGTGATTGTTGGATATTTTGGGGCTGTGTCCATAGGGTGTTGGACACCTGGCCACTGTCTAGTGGCTTCTAGCCACTTTCACGGCTTCAATTTAAATTGGGTGTGTTTGTTAACCGTACAATGAAGGAAAACAGAGACTGAGGCCATGAGGGAAAATCGATCAGTTCTCAGGGTGTGTAAGTCTTTGTGATCGAGTGTGTGTGTTCAGAGAGAAGCTGAGAGTTTAGTGAGTGTATTTGGGTGTTTGGAGTGAGTGAGAGACTCAGAGGGAGTGAGAACACCAGGAAAATAGAGAGGTTACGGGTGAGCAGCCGTGGACGAAATAGATCAAACCAACCGAGTCTTGGTTTGTGGTGGTGTTCAGAGGACGGAGGAGAGACGCTAGGACGGGCAGGGCCACGGCGGAGCTCGCGGCGGTGAGTAGAAACGGGTAAGTTTCTCAGGTCCTCTGTTTTTTCCGAAATGTTCCAAGTTAAAGTCGTGAAGTTTAGGGGTTGGATGAGTGTTTTTGTTGACACTAACAGTTGAAGGAAGCTACTAACAACCTCAGGAACTCGAACCCATGACTGGCAGGACGGCGGGTGACTATGCTCAAACTACGCATTAAATTAAACATGTAATTCGAGTGTTATGCAATTTAAACCCTTTTTGTGTAGATGTAGTATTGATAAATAGGGATCGTTCTTAACCGGGGAAATTAGGGAACATTAATAATATGTTAGTGGATTATGAATAAAAGAATAATGAATTAGAGAATTAAATAATAAAAGAATCAATAAATTAAATAATAGATGAACAAGATAATAATAAATTAATGAATTACAAAGAATTAATAAATTAACGAATTAAAGAATGAAATAATAGAAGAATAAAGGACTTAGTTAATCAAAGAATAAAGGAATTAATTAATCAAAGAATCAATAAATTAAATAATAAATGAATGAAAGAATAAAAGCATCAAAGAATAAAAGAATAAAGAATAAAAGAATAAAAAATAAACAAGGGGGGTTTTGAAGAGGTTTGTAATTATGTAAATAAGTAAAAGCATAGATAAACTCATTCTATTTCTATTCTAACTTATGCACAAAGTTGACTTCCCGTAAACACAAACTTCAACCACATACTACAATTGCAAATATTTGAATTAATCACGAAATTATACCTTCACAAACTCATATTTCTTCATACATTAATCATATTATAAATGCACCGAACAGCGGATTTTTACTTATAATATAATTACCTTAAGTTTGTGATTTAATGCGCCGAACAGCGGTCATACATTAAATCTCTCCAAATCTACTCTAAATGCCCCGAACAGCGGATCAACATTTAGTTTCGAAATGAAGTTTAAGCTCTAAAATGTAAGAAGTAAATGATTGTTAGAAAGTAAAACACATGGAGATTATACTCAATTTTCACAAAAGATAGGAAGGAGAAACCAATACATATATTGCATTATAATTAGAAGCAATAACAAATAAAAGAGTTTAAGAGAATGGAGAGCAAATGTTACACTTTTCAGATTGGATGAGAACAATTGATTGTTTTTCACAAGGAACACCGAACAGCGGCTGGAACCTTATGAAGATGGAAGAAGATTAAACAAGGAAATTCGGACTTGAACTCTCAAAATTGTATTGGAACTATTTTGCCAAGATTTCTCCTAAAAGAAGCTCAATTTTGTGCTACTTGGAAGTGATTTCAACAAGTGAAATCAACTCCTATTTATAGGTGGAGAAAGCTACCAAAAATAATATAAAAATACAATAAAAAAATGGAATAATGGAATGATGAGTAATAAAGATTTGTGATGATGTTTAGAGGTGGTTTGAGTTGTAAAGTTGTAAAATTGGGTTGGAAAGTTGTTGGAAATGGCTGGAAATTAAGTGGGTGTTTGCTGGAAAAGAGGGCAGGAAATTCGGCAGCAGGCTGCTGAATGGAAGGCTTGCGGTTCGGCGGGAACGCGCTGAAGGAGAGAACAGAGCTTCGGCAGGAGAGCGCCGAATTGAATCTGGGCTGGAGGAACTGGGCTGCACGCGGGCCGGGCTGAACAAACCGGATTGGGCTGACGCACTGGGCCAGGCCACTTGGCGACGGGCTGGGCTGCAAAAATAATTGGGTTTGGGCTGCATTAATTAATTTAATTAAAATATAACTAAATTAATTATTCCACCGAATTTCGTCCATATTTTATTCGTTATAATTCCGATCGAAACGATTCTTTCGCCAAAAATACTCCAAATTACAACCTTTATTTTTCTAAACATAAAAATCACAAAATAATTTATTTTATCAATTTATTTAATATTTTAATATTAAAAGTCAAGTATAAAGGGTATAAAATAATATAAAATAATGCTTATTTAACGTCCTATCAAATACCCCCACACTTAAACTTTGCTAGTCCCTAGCAAATACTAAAATCAAACTACGAATTCAAAACAAGTAGACCCTTAACCATTTGTCTCAAATTTCATTGTTATAATCATGGCATAAAAGATTTTCACTTAAAACATTTAAGCAAATGGAATTCAAAAGTTAATATATGGTAACAAAATGTTCAACAAGTAAGATAATGAGTAAATATGGTGAAATGGAGTTCTGCACGAATAAGACAAGTATGAATCAACTCACAAGGATATGCACTCATAAATTCACTCAATTTTGTGAGGGTTTGTGTTTGCACTCAAAGTATGTGAGAAATACTCACATAATCGAAATGAAGTACTTTTGCAAAATTTCAAACAAACACCTCAAGATAAAAACAAAACATACTTGCACAAATGAACCAAAACCATAAGCTTACTCAAGTGATTAACTCAACTAATCAAAATTTACCATCTTAAGGATCATAAGGTCTTTATAAAGGTTGTAATGGGGCTAAGTTTAGAGGCAAGGACAATATAGGACAAGTGGTGCTCAATTCGTTCCAAGACTCAATAGACTCCCAAAACGTATCATAGCTTCCCAACCTTAGTGCAATGATGTCAATAATCCATCCCTTCGAACATAGGCCTAATTCCATCATGTTGGGCCTCATAATCATTCTTTGTGTCGGATTTACAATTGTAAGGGACTTAACTCAAACATTACATAACCAAATCTTATTACCTTGATCGAGACTCAACTTTTTTTTTTCTTTTTCTTTTTTTTTTTTTGATTTTTTTTTATATCAAGGTAATAACATGTGTCAACAATACAACAAAACTTGAGTCGGCAAATCCAAATAATTCACATAAAAGTCTTTTCAACATCATCATTTTCTCCTTACACAATCTTTATATCTTCAACCGAGTTCTTGGAACAAGGGTAAAGGATGTCTATACTAAGCTCAAGTGTTTAGATAATCATGGTGATGAAAGAAATGCTTAACGTGGGCTCAAAAGGGTTAAAACTAAGGGGGTCGCAACTTGTGCGCACAAAATAGGGAACATGAATGTTTGAATTTGTGGTGTTAACCCTAATGCCTTAATCATTTCCAAAATCAGAGAGTTTATTGACTCAAAAGCTTTGAAAATCACATAAAATAAGTTCTAGTACTCTAGAGTTCATTAAAAGCTATGACAAGCAGTTATGAGGCATATGTATATCAATTTAAACAAAGAACTTATGAATCACTCATCAAAGATGTATATAAAGTTCTAAAGCTCACATAAGGTTCATATGATTCATACTTATCTTATTATGCTCGTTTATGTACCAATTTACATGCATTATCTTCAAGTTATAACACTTAATCACAAAATATTAACAAACAAATTCAAGTTGTAGTGATCACCTTTATAGCCATAACATATTCATTTTCGTTCACTTATATCATTGACAAGTTAAATGGCAACTTAAGACTCATAAAAACACTAAGTTAAAAGATCCAAGAAAACAAATTTTTTTTTTCATTTTTTTCACCTCTTTTTTTATATTTTTTTTATTATTTTTTTAATTTTTTTTTGTTTTTTTTTTCTTAAGAAATACTTAATAAAAAAATTTCAATTGCACAAATAAAAAAAAAAAACTCATAAAAATACTAAGTTAAAACAAAAAGATTCAAAACAGTAATTTTTTTTTTTTTGCCAATTTTTTTTTATTTAATTTTTTATTTAATTTTTTTAATTTTTTTTTTTTGAACATTCAAAATTGTAAACCATTCCCCCACACTTAAATTCTACATTGTCCTCAATGTAGGAAAATACGAAGTAATTAAACATAGAATCAAAGTAAGGAAGATGATTTACGAAAATAATAGGAAAACATTAAATAAACAAAATAAAAGAGAGTGAAGGGTAAAAGGATAGCAAATCTGTATTGATGACTCCTTCACATCCCGAGAACACATTGGGTTGCCTCCCAACAAGCGCTTGAAGTTTAACGTCCATCCAGCCTAGACAGAGATGCAAGTTAGTTAGTCAGAGATGTACGTTAATTAAGAATGCAAGTTAGAAATGCAAATTAAAGTTTAAGGATGCAATGTGAGTTAAAGATGTAAGTTAGAGGAAGAGTGCAATGCAAGTTAAACTAAATATGCAAGTGAAGTTAAAAATGCAAGTTAAATGAAATGTGAAATGCAAATTAGAATGAAAGATGCAAGTTAAGTGAAAATCAAGTTAAATGAAAATGCAGGTTAAATGAAAGATGAAATGCAAGTTAGAATGAAAGATGAAATGCAAGTTAAGAATTAAATAAATGAAGAAAAAGAAAATAATTTATTTACGTATGAACAATTTTTTTTTTTTTTGGAATTTAAAAATTAAATAAATGAAGAATTTTTTTATTTTTTTTTACGAATTTTATGCTCTTTTTTTTAAAAAAAAAATTACCAAAAACAAAATAAAAATAAAAATAAGGAAAAGTGAATATATACTATAAGCATTTATGAACAATTAAAAAGAATGAACATTATGTACAAGTATGAACAAGAATAAAATAACAAGTAAGAGAATTATAAACAAACATAAATGAAAGACTATTATGAACATGTATGTATGTATACTAAGAAACATAAAAGTTATGAACATGTATAAAAGGTAACAAGTAACATAGATACAACATTTATTTACAAGAATGAATTAACACTAACATAAAGCTAAGATAAGATTTTTTTTAAAAAAAAAAATTTATTTACTTTGATTTTTTTTTAAAAAATTTAAATTTAAATTTTATCAAGACATAACCAAATAAATAATTACATAAGAATAAAATAAGTGTAATCAAAAAGTTAATGGAATAAAAAGTTAATGAAATAAAGTTAATGGAATAAAAAGTTAGTGGAATAAAAAGTTAATGGAATAAAATTAATGGAATAAAAAGTTAATGAAATAAAAAGTAAATGGAATAAAAAGTTAGTGGAATATAAAGTTGATAAAATTAATGAAAAAGAAAGTTAATGGAATAAAGTTAAAGGAATATATTTAAAGTGTAATAAAGAAAAAAAAATGTGAATGTAAAGTTAATGGAATAAAGTAAAAGTTAGTGGAATAAAGAAAAAGTTAATTGAATAAATTTAAAGTGATTGAATAAATTTAAAGTTATGGAATAAAGTTAAAGTTAATGGATTAAAGTGTAAAGGAAAGAAAAATAAAATAAAATAAAATAAGAGTAAGGAAAAGTGAATATGTACAATATGCATTTATGACAAGTACAAATAAAATTAAATAATGAACAAGTATGATAGAATTTTAAATTTACATAAACAATTTGAATATGAACAAATATATATATATATATATATATAAAAAAAATTTATGAACATTTATGAACAAGTATAAATTAGAAACTATGAATAAGTAAAGTATGAACATTATAAACAAAAATAATAAGAACAGTAATAAGATTGATAAATAAAATATAAACAAGTAAGTAAATGTTATAAACAAATATAATATTAACAAAAGTAAAATTTATAAACAAGTATAATATGCACAATTTATATACATACACTAACAAATTAAAAATGATTTTCAATGTCCCCGGCAACGGCGCCAAAAATTGACTATGCTCAAACTACGCATTAAATTAAACATGTAATTCGAGTGTTATGCAATTTAAACCCTTTTTGTGTAGATGTAGTATTGATAAATAGGGATCGTTCTTAACCGGGGAAATTAGGGAACATTAATAATATGTTAGTGGATTATGAATAAAAGAATAATGAATTAGAGAATTAAATAATAAAAGAATTAAACAATCAAAGAATCAATAAATTAAATAATAGATGAACAAGATAATAATAAATTAATGAATTACAAAGAATTAATAAATTAACGAATTAAAGAATGAAATAATAGAAGAATAAAGGACTTAGTTAATCAAAGAATAAAGGAATTAATTAATCAAAGAATCAATAAATTAAATAATAAATGAATGAAAGAATAAAAGCATCAAAGAATAAAAGAATAAAGAATAAAAGAATAAAGAATAAACAAGGGGGGTTTTGAAGAGGTTTGTAATTATGTAAATAAGTAAAAGCATAGATAAACTCATTCTATTTCTATTCTAACTTATGCACAAAGTTGACTTCCCGTAAACACAAACTTCAACCACATACTACAATTGCAAATATTTGAATTAATCACGAAATTATACCTTCACAAACTCATATTTCTTCATACATTAATCATATTATAAATGCACCGAACAACGGATTTTTACTTATAATATAATTACCTTAAGTTTGTGATTTAATGCGCCGAACAGCGGTCATACATTAAATCTCTCCAAATCTACTCTAAATGCCCCGAACAGCGGATCAACATTTAGTTTCGAAATGAAGTTTAAGCTCTAAAATGTAAGAAGTAAATGATTTTTAGAAAGTAAAACACATGGAGATTATACTCAATTTTCACAAAAGATAGGAAGGAGAAACCAATACATATATTGCATTATAATTAGAACCAATAACAAATAAAAGAGTTTAAGAGAATGGAGAGCAAATGTTACACTTTTCAGATTGGATGAGAACAATGGATTGTTTTTCACAAGGAACACCGAACAGCGGCTGGAACCTTATGAAGATGGAAGAAGATTAAACAAGGAAATTCGGACTTGAACTCTCAAAATTGTATTGGAACTATTTTGCCAAGATTTCTCCTAAAAGAAGCTCAATTTTGTGCTACTTGGAAGTGATTTCAACAAGTGAAATCAACTCCTATTTATAGGTGGAGAAAGCTACCAAAAATAATATAAAAATACAATAAAAAAAAATGGAATAATGGAATGATGAGTAATAAAGATTTGTGATGATGTTTAGAGGTGGTTTGAGTTGTAAAGTTGTAAAATTGGGTTGGAAAGTTGTTGGAAATGGCTGGAAATTAAGTGGGTGTTTGCTGGAAAAGAGGGCAGGAAATTCAGCAGCAGGCTGCTGAATGGAAGGCTTGCGGTTCGGCGGGAACGCGCTGAAGGAGAGAACAGAGCTTCGGCAGGAGAGCGCCGAATTGAATCTGGGCTGGAGGAACTGGGCTGCACGCGGGCCGGGCTGAACAAACCGGATTGGGCTGACGCGCTGGGCCAGGCCACTTGGCGACGGGCTCGGCTGCAAAAATAATTGGGTTTGGGCTGCATTAATTAATTTAATTAAAATATAACTAAATTAATTATTCCACCGAATTTCGTCCATATTTTATTCGTTATAATTCCGATCGAAACGATTCTTTCGCCAAAAATACTCCAAATTACAACCTTTATTTTTCTAAACATAAAAATCACAAAATAATTTATTTTATCAATTTATTTAATATTTTAATATTAAAAGTCAAGTATAAAGGGTATAAAATAATATAAAATAATGCTTATTTAACGTCCTATCAGCGGGTGGCCGGAATTCGAATTCGACTTTTCTGGGTTTCAGTTCGACGCTTGGGAGGTAAAGTTCGGGGACTCAATATCGTGTTTTTTTCAGCGAATCCACTCTAAATTCAAGGACGAAGCTAATGGGATAGAAAGGACTGAAAATGTCTAAGGAATGAGTGAGAACCGGTCAGGCCGGTCTGGACCGGCTAGCTGGAGGAAGACGACGGTATTGTAGCAGCGCGTGGGGACTGTTCTGGGGAAACGTTCAACACAGTTTTTACTCTAATCGATGTAACGAACATTTTGGGACAAGTTTCGTGTCGATCGGACACCGTCCCTGGGTAGTTCGGAGGGTTCGAAGGTTTAAGGGATTATTTTATTATATTTGAAAATCCCGAAAAATTGGGGAAATTAGGGTAAGCTTAAGAGAAATGTTTGTGACCCGGTATTGTGGTATTTGACAGGTCGGGATATCCCTGAGGTAACCGAGGAACGTACGAGACGCGAGTGACATGTTCAGAACTGTGAGTGGACTTTTGTTTTTCTAACTGGGCATGCATAGCTGTTTTATCTATTATTTCCATGCTTTTAAATATGGTTTCATGTTTCGAATTATGATTTATATGCTTTACATGATTTCACGATTTTCGAGGCATTTCTTAGATTTATACGTATTTCGATACGTTTTACGAGATATGATTTGATTATGATTTCGATGCTATGGTTTTGGGATTTAAATCTATAACTGGTTTTCAAGGATTATAAATGGGTTTTGAAACATGATTTGATAATAAAGGTTTTCGGTTTTAGAATCGGATTTCGGTAAACGAGATTTGGTTTTAAAGCTTAAAAAAGGGGTTTCCGGATTTGGATTCAGAATGACGGTTCTAAACGCCGGCAGGGCTTCGAAATAGTGATTTCGAATTCGGGTATGGACGTGGATTTAGAAATGGTTTTCAAACGGTTTTGGATTGGATTTGCTGGATCTGGTTATTGGGTTTAAAGACCCGGATTATGATTATGATGGGGGCGAGCCCGGGTTGGGTTTAAAGACCCGAATTGAGTTTAAAGACTCAGATATTATGATATTTCCCTCGTAGGCCTGTTGAGTTTAAAGACTTGGGAGTTTAAAGACTCAGATTATATTGAGGCCTGGATTGAGTTTAAAGAATCGGGAGTTTAAAGACTCGGATAGATCCAGCAGGTTTGATCGGATGATGATATTTGGTATTTCATGATTTTATGATTATGTTTTCATACGGTTTATAACTTTGTTTTCAGTCACTTAGTTATGCATGCATGTTTTCAATACGGAGGGTGAAACCCTGGTTTGTTGATAAAACTGCTTTTGCAACTCTTATTTATTTTTAGTCCACTCACATTTTTAATGTTTTAACACCTTCTAGGTCGTGGTGCGAGTGTTGGGGCTACCGTTGAGGCAGAGGTCAAGGCATAAAGTCAACCGTTGCGCGCTTAGTTCATAGTAGGGCTTGTAATTATTTTCGTACTGTTACTATGCTCTGTAAGCTATATGACTTTTCTCCCTGGTCTGACAAGGCGGGTTTTGTTGTATATAAGTTTACTTTGGTCCTTAAAGTGTGGTTATCAGACGGGAGCAGGTTTCGCTTCGGTTATCAGGGTGATAATCGGGGTGGGTCCTGTCAGTGTTGCTTAAGAGAGACAGAGTGAGAGGCTGAGTCAAGAGAGATAAACAGAGACGGTGGAGTAGTCGAGGAACCACGAAGGGGCTAGCTGGAACCCAGAAGAAGGTAAAACCTATGAACCGTCTAGATTAGATTTTGGGTCTTCGATTTTTGATGTTTTTACATTGTTTTGAGACCTTCTTCTTGTTCTACGAGGTGATGCGAGTTTATAGGAACGAAAAAGGGACAAAATGGACACTTGGCTAGCTCTGGGATTGGTTCGAAGGTTGGCCGTCAAGGTTCGAGCTTGTCTAGGCATTTTCATGTATGTTCTTCATATTTTTAGGCCATGGGTCGATTTCTGGGTGAGAAACGAGTATGGTGGAAAATGATTGAGTTTAGATGAAGATAGGACCGGGTCGTGATTCGGGTCAAACAACCTGTTACAGGGTCGCGGATCGACTAGGTTGGAGAAAGGAGATGATGACGTGGCAGTCCACGTCATCTTGTCAAGCCACGTGGCCAACCAGGTGGTGACATGTGGTGATATGTCAGATCCAATCAGTATCAACGTGGCAAGTCCATGTCAACACTATTAGACCACGTGGACCAGTCAGGTGGTGCCACGTGGCAACGCCTCAGAGAGTTGTCAGATTGTTAGGCTGACATGTTAGGTGATGTGGCAACACACATGGCAGTGATGACTATCGGCAGGTTACATCATCATGTGATGTGGCATGTGTAAGAGGGAGACATGTGACACCAGTAAAGGAGTGCGACATGGCAGTTGTTTGAAGTTGTCAGTTGTCAGGTTTTCAGTAGGCCGACGTCAACGTTGACCGGTGTTGACTAGCATTGACCAAATTTTGATTGGCACGTGAGGGCATATGGGCACAAATTTTGGGGATAAACTGGTCTTGTTCGGAAGGTTTCGACTATATGAACCTAATGGTGGTGGTTTCAGGTCGATCGGAGGTCGTTTAGGTAGTGTTTTGGAGGTTTTAGTCTCTGGAACCGACACGTGGCGAGATGTCAAATCCAATCAGTATCAACGTGACAAGTCCATGTCAACACTGTTAGACCACGTGGACCAGTCAGATGGCGCCACGTGGCAACGTGTCAGAGAGTTGTCAGATTGTTAGGCTGACGTGTTAGATGATGTGGCAACACACGTGGTAGTGAGGACTATCGGCAGGTGACATCATCATGTGATGTGGCATGTGTAAGAGGGTGACATGTGGCACCAGTAAAGGAGTGCCACATGGCAGTTGTCTGAAGCTGTCAGTTGTCAGGTTTTCAGTAGGCTGACATCAGGGTTGACCGGTGTTGACTAGCATTGACCAAATTTTTATTGGCACGTGAGGGTATGTGGGCACAAATTTTGGGGTTAAAGTGGTCTTGTTCGGAAGGTTTCGACGATCTAAACCTAATGGTGGTGGTTTCAGGTCGATCGGAAGTCGTTTAGGTAGTGTTTTGGAGGTTTTAGTCTCAGGAAATGTGTTCGGGATACGTTTACTATTTTTGTGTTTGGGGGTGTTTACATACGGACTTATTTGGATTGTTAGTGATCCCCAAGCATGACTTTGACAGGTCAAGTGGTTCCGGAAGCTTCAGATTGGCTTACAGTGCGGGTTTTGAGCGCTCAGCGTGGACCGTTTGTGAGTGGACCTTGTTTTATAAATATGATGCATGCATAAATGTTTTAAATGTCTTATGATCATGGTTTGAAATGCAATGATTGCATAGTGATTTGAATGATGATTTGTGGATTTAATTGTTAGTTTCTTAAAGATTTTACGGATTTGCGTGAAAATGACAATTTGGGCTTGAGACCGAGTTGTATAATGAAATAATTTTAGGTATTGTGAAATGAGTTCTGGACATTGTTTTACAATGGTTTTGAGATAAATTCTTGTGAAATGAATTTATGAGATTTTGGTGGAAACTAAGCTTTGGGCTGAGACTCTACGTGAAATGATTGTTTTGATTTGAAATACAACTATTTATCAAAACGTATTTCAACTTTTTCCACCTAGACCATCCTCTATGATATTGATGTGACTTCCGTTTTGAATGTGTTTCCCCGGAGAGGTCTCTATGATATGTTGCTCGCCTCCGCAATGCGCTGTGTCCCCCCTTTCCCGCCACCTCCCCCTCCCCCTCCCCCTCCCCCGGCCGCTGCCCTCTGCCCCGGAAGAGGTCACGATGCACTGCCTGTTGACGAGCAGCCGTGGGAGGCTCGACTCAGAAGTGCTTATGTATGACATCAGTCGTTGATTTTTTCACGACGATATGAACGTCGGTCGTAGATTTGTTCATGGCGATGTGCTCAGACGTGAGCTGTCCTTGAGCTTATTTGCACGCGTGCACGGATGACGTGACTGATGATGATATGAGATGAGATAAATGTGGGTTATGAGGATAGGTCATGTTTTCGAGTATTATTTTGTGTCCAGATGTTTTCACAAATTTGGGTTTGAAAAGAAATATGATTTGATTTAAGAAAGCATTTGAGATTACATGTTTTCTGATGCATTCATGCTTTTAATTGGAGGGTATAAATATATTTTCCCGAAATGTATTTGAAAATGCTTATTTTGTCCACTCTCAATTTTTAAATGGTTTTTGGTACCCTTCAAGTTGATCACGGATGCAAGCTGTAGTAGAGGTTGAGGCATTACATTAAACTGCGTACTCCGGAAACCCTGTTTGGGTCACGGTATTATTCTTTGTCTGACCACGTTGTGTCAGACGGGAACAGGTCATCCCACGTTAATCCTGAGGGATTAGGTATGGGACCTGTTAGATTATGATCGGGCAAAGTTTTGAGATATTTTTTGGGGTGGATCCTTTCAAAAACTAAACACATGACATTCAAGGAAAAAAAAGTTTATTACTTCATTTGTCCGTTGAACAGGCCACATAATCTCAGTTTCCCCTTTGAATTCAGTTTTGTCTCAAAATACCCCTTAAACATGAATTCTATCAGCAAGGTTACTCCAATTCTATCTAATCATTCTAAATTTTATTAAATCTACTCTAATTTATGTTAAATGAAATGATGTAGCATAATAAGATCACTAGATAGTTGACAAATGATGTGAAAAAACCCATTCACCCAATCTCACCATTTGTATAGTGTTTTTAATTAAAGTCATTTAAAAAAGGAAAATGTAAAAAAAAAGTAAAAAAAAAAATCACTTTAAACACTACGGGTAACCGCAACTTCGACGGGTCGACCCGTCATTTTCAGATAGTTTCGGTTGCCATAGGCGGCAATCTTAGTAAGGATTTGTTCCTCTCTTCAAATCTTACAAGCCTATGTTTTAATATTTATCTATTTTTGTGGATCTAACATGAATTTTTTTTCTTATTTGGACTCTTTTTACTATTTTCCAACCACATCTAGTCACCTTTTGTAAGACCCGTGTCCTGGAGGGAACGGTGAACGATCTCACATTCCTGCGAGGGGAATAGTGATGTGCCTTATATGTGTAGGCACACACCTATCTAGCACTAGGCCTCTTGGGAGCTCACTAGCTTTGGATTATGGGGGAACTCCAAAGTTAAGCGAGTAAGGACTCGTGCAATTCCAAGATGGGTGACCCACTGAGAAGTTGCACTTTAACTCCCGGGGACAATATATTGTTAGATATAGTGGGTCGTTGTGCAACTCTGATCTAAATTAGGCCTTTTGTGTAAGACCCGGTCTTGGAAGCAAGAACGGTGAGCAAGACCCGTGTCCTGGAGGGAACGGTGAACAATCCCACATTCCTGCGAGGGGGAATGGTCTGGGAGAGGATGGTGGTGTGCCTTAAAGGTGTAGGAACACACATATCTAGCACTAGGCCTTTTGGGAGCTCAAGTGGCTTTGGGGGGGATTGGAACCCCAAAGTTAAGCGAGTTGAGGCTGGTGCAATTCCATGATAGGTGACCCCTTGGGAAGTTGCACCATGAGCTCCCGAAAACAAAACCGTGAGGGCAAGACCCAAAGCGGACAATATGGTGCTAGATGAGTCGGGTCCTGACCGAGGAGGGTCGGGTCCTGACATTTTGGGTGCTCACTAGCTTTGAGTTCGGTTGGAACTCCAAATTTAAGCGAGTTGAGGCTGGTGCAATCTCATGATGGGTGACCCACTGGGAAGTTATACGTGAGATCCTGAAAACAAAATTGTGAGGGCGGGGCCCAAAACTGAAAAATATGGTGCGAGATGGGATGGGTCCTAGCACTTTTGGCCATCGATCCAAGTATTAAAGTTGTTCTACTCATCAAGCTCTACACTGTGATATCAAATTTATTGATATTAGAGATATCTGATTATGTCACGACCCGACTCAGTAGCACGATATTGTCCACTTTGGGCCTACGCCCTCACGGTTTTGTTTATAGGAACTCACACTCAACTTTCCAATGGGTCACTCTAACACCCCGGACTTTTATGATTTGGTAAAGTTGAGATTTTAATGTAAAATGACCATTTTGCCCCTAGTTTGGAGGATTTGTTAACTTTTGACTCAGACTGTATTTTGGACTTTGACATATGACCGTGATATATATCGGGACATCACGAGTCCGTAGACAGGTGGCACGTCGGAATCGGAGTCCGGACAGGAAAGTTATGGTCAAGAACCAGAAAATGGTACTATTCATGGAATTCTGGGAATGTCACACTTGGCTAGTTCTAATTAGATAAGGGCAATCTGGTGGGACGCTTGAATGAGTGACAAGTGTCACTCATCCCATTGGTGGGTTTCCCCATGCACTTGGATAAGTTAGGGTTCTATCCTCATCCATTTTATTCATTCTTCATCATCATTTTCTCTTTAACCCGTGAAGGACTAAAACACACAAACACTTCATAACCTCACCACCCTACCTCCTCATCATTCCTTTGATCTCTGAGTGCCTAAGTGAGAGTGGGTAAACTGAAGGAGCTAACGGCGAGGATGTACATGACGGTGGCACATGGAGGTGGACACGGTAGGAAGGTAGGCTGAAACACTCACTTTGGTTCAAAAATGGAAGTTGGTTTTAGGACATGTGATGATCGATCTAATGGCCCCTAACAAGTTCTAGGAACAGAGACGATCACTCTGGGCTTGATTGGAGGATCTACGGTGGCCAGAGTTGGCCAGAAAACCAGTTTGAAGTTCACGACTCACTGTTCATCAACTTGTAGGTATGATTTAGCTTGTTTTTCCTAGTTTCAGTCACATAGATCGATTAAGGGTGATGAGAAAAGGGCATAGGAAGAAACGGGAACAAAAACAGTTGAGAAATACAGGTTTTAGAACCGGGTCGGGTCGCAGGTCTGTGCGACCCAATTTACAGACCCGTCGAGAGGACAGGGATGATGACATCATCCGTTGACATCATCACCCTGTCAAATGTCAAGTGACGTGGTCTAATGAGGAAAGGACATGTGTCACATGTCAGTGCACAGTCAGCACTGACATGTCAGTGACGTGGCCCAATCAATGGCTGCCATGTGTCACTAACATGTCAGTGACGTGGGCCAACCCGCAGCTGACACGTGGCACCTATCAATTTGACACGTGTTAGACCTGACACTGTCATATGACATCAACGGCTGACATCAACAGTGAAGTCAGCATTGACTTTGACCATTGACCTGACATCAGTGTTGACTTTTGATGACGTTAGCGTTGAATTTTTTGTCAATGTTGATCGTGACTTTGACCCGCGCGTAGGGGGCATGGGCACATTTTTTGAGGTGCGACGAATGCCATTTTAATGGTTTTGACGACTCAGATCCAATGGTGGTGGTTTCGGGTCGATCAGAGATCATTTGATGGATTAAAATGGAGTTTATAGCCTCGGGACGCATTTCCGGGCCATCACTATTCCTAGGTTTTAGATATAGGTTTGTAGAGACCACTAGTGATACTTGAATGTGTTTGGACAGGTTAGAGATTGCGATATAGCTTCAGGACAGGTTTTAGACGTTGATTAAGCAGCAGGACAATACTGTGAGTGGGTTTTTTGATTTCTAACTAAATGCATGCATAATTGTTTTCATTATACTTTTATATGATTGTGTGTATGAGTATGTTTAGTCTTATTTATGGAATGTGTACCGAGATGTCACAGGTTCATACTATTACACTGGATATATTGACCATATGGATTACCGTCTCCTCTAGTTATTGGTACCTTGGAGCGGTCACGGCGCATTGCTTGCGAGGAGTCATGCTACGGAGCGATGGGACCGTAGGGTGGCTTAGGAGTAGGATTGCTATTATTAGACATCTGGGACGTCAAGCATCTGGGATGTCATACCCGGACTGGGTTGGGGATAGGACTCGGGATTGAGACCCCGGGCAACACGCGTAGCCTTAAGACCGTGACCTTATTAGATGTCTGGGACATCATGGTTAGGATATACGGTGCAATATGACTATAGTGGATGCATTACTATTATATTATTGTGTGTGATGATATGATATATGATTGATGATGTGTGATATGTTTCAGTTTTATTATATATATACATTTTAACTCAAACGCATGAATGATTTGAAAACGGAAGGGTAAAACAGTATTTTTACTATGTATTATGAACGGTTTTGAAATGACCTTTATTTTCGGCCCACTCACACTTTTATTATTTTCTTGACCCCTCCAGGACGTGACCCAGAGGTAGGGGTAGGTCCCGAGGCTGAGACATAGTCACATTATTACTGCGTACCTGATAACCTGGTTGGGTAGGTCGAGCACCATTTTGTAAAACTGTTATTCATGCTCGTCTTTTTATAGTGCTCTCTATCCTTTGTCTGGAATTTTTGGACCCAATCTCTGATGTATTTGATGTTTAAAATGTTTATTGTGCATTATTTAACTTGTTATGGGTATTTTGGTTATTTTCGGGGGTTGTGTCAGACAGGAGTAGGGCGCATCCCCACGTGGTACCTGGGGGATCGGGATGGGTCCTATCATCACCCATTTTAGGATTGCTCTAATCCAATCTCGCTTAACTTTGGAGTTCCAACCAAACCCAATGCTAGTGAGCTTCCAAAAAGCCGCGCGATAGGAAGATATGTGCCCACACATATAAGGCACTTCATCTTTCCCTCCTTGAGCGATGTGGGATTGTTCGTCTTTCTTGTTTCCCAAGCTCATAGGTCGTGCTCACCGCTCTTACTTCCCAAGCTCAAGGGTCATACAATCGACTCACCTTGGGTCCCAGTGTCCTTGATGGCACACTTCCAGTAGGGGTCCAGCTCTGATACCATTCTGCCACGACTTGACTCCCTAGCACAATATTATCCATTTTGGGCCCACACCCTAACGGTTTTGTTACTGGGAACTCATGTGTAACTTCTCAATAGGTCATCCATCATGGAATTGCTCCAGCTCAATCTAGCTTAACTTTGGAGTTCCGACCAAACCTAAAACTAGTAAGCTCACATTGCGCTAGGAAGATACATGTCTACACATATAAGGCACTTCATCTTTCCCTCCCCGAGCAATGTGGGATTGCTCATTGTTCTTGCTTCCCAAGCTCACGGGTCTTGCTCACCATTCTTGCTTCCCAAGCTCACGACCCAACTTCTCTAGCACGATATTGTCTACTTTGGGCTCACACCCTCATGATTTTGTTTCTAGGAACTCACGTGCAACTTCCCAATGGGTATCTTAGGATTGCTCCAGCCCAACCTTGCTTAACTTTGGATTTCCAAACAAACTCAAAACCAGTGATCTCCCAAAAGGCCTCGCGCTTGGAAGATATGTGCCCATACATATAAGACACTTTACCTTTCCCTCCCCGAGTGATGTGGAATTGTTCACCGTTTTTTCTTCCCAAACTCACGGGTCTTGCTCACCGTTCTTACTTTCCAAGCTTATGGGTCTTGCTCACCACTCTTGCTTTCCAAGCTCACGGGGTCTTACAAATTATCCTCACAATTTTACCTATTTTTATATATTTTTTAAGTTTTAATATTTATTTTACTCTTTAAAAGAAACAAAAGTAACAAAATTGAAAATTAAACGAAATTTATAGTAGATTTAATGGAATTTAGAATGATTAGACGGAATTTGGGTAACTTTCATGACGAATTCCTAATGAAAAATTATTTTGAGATAAAACAGAGTTAAAATGGAAGCTGAAATTATGTAGCCAGTTCAAAGAGTAAGAAGAAAAAAAAGCCAATTGTCATGACGAATTCATATTCAAATGGTCTTTTGAGATAAAACCAAGTTAAAAAGGGAAACTGAAATTATGTAGCAAGTTCAAAGAGTAAAATAAAAAAGCCATGCTAACCAGACTCAAACCAAATGTCATTAAGTGTAGCAAGTTCAAAGAGTAAGAAAAAAAAAAGCCAACTTTCATGACAAATTCCTATTCAAATGGTCTTTTGAGATAAAACTGAGTTTAAAGGAAATTGAAATTATGTAGCAAGTTCAAAAAGTAAAATAAAAAAGCCATGATTAACCAGACATCAGACCAAATGTCATTAGGTTTCGAACTTAAAACCAAATGTCTATAAGTCAATACTAGAATCAAATAAACTAGATCCACTTTTTATATTTTGGAGGAGAGAGAATATGACTATTGCAATTAAATTTAGAAAACCAGCCTTATTTTATTATATTTTAGATTAAATCGGCTATGACGCCTACTAGGTTGTATATTTGAAACAGAGGCAAAGGCACAGATAGAACCAGCTGCTAGCATTTGATCCAAAATTTCAAACCATAGAAAATTAGAAACCCTGACGTTTCCAAACCAAAGACTCCAATTCTACGGCTTTGATTTTTAATTTGATTATCAACCCATTCATGGATCAACGTCGCCGTCAATTTTCAAGGGATGATGGGGATCAAAATTGCTTTCCCTGAGTACCGTTGGCTGGTCGACCGGAAACAGTGTCGTCAATTGACAAAAGATGTTGGCCTTCCTACGAGACCCAGAAGCAAACGCAAGCATGAACTCAAATTGAATATTTGATCAATCTTATTTCTCCTTTGTTGAAAAGCTGGATCTTAACCTTGTACAATTTCAAGAAAAGATTAGGAAGATCAGTTACTCCGGAGACTACAAGTTCTTGTTTTTCGAGGACGTCAAATCTCATCAAATTGATTCCAAAGCAATGTCGATGTTAAACTTTAAAGTGCGATGATGAAAGCCGCTGCCTCTCTTTGCTGCTTCCTAACTTACAAATTACACCAAGAAGGCAGATCTTGGAAATCCCAGAGCATTGAGGAAATTTTTTGTTCATGATGATGAATATGATGATGATGATGATGAAGATGATGATGATGAGAGTTCTGGATTGAGAAGCTTGAAGCGCAAGAAGGGGAGTGATGAATCTGACACCACTATTAGAAACCCTCCCAACGTGCAAAATCTGACAGAAGAAGACTCCACCTTTAGCATGAACAACATCAACAATGAGTTTCCATGCCTGGATGTGCTCCTTTGTCCGTAAGCCAGGCTTATTTTTGTTCCTTGAGAGTTCAGATGATAAAGAAGCAAAGATTTCATCAAATATATGTTTTTTCGTGCTTTGTTTGAGTGACCTAAAATGAGCTCGTTCGAAATCTACTAGGATCTTGTTAAAATTAGGCTTTTTACTTAAAATGTACCCAGAACAAGTCAGCGATTCTTAATTTCCACCCACAATTGAAATTTGCCTTAAAATGCAACAAGAACAGTAGCAACTTCAAAACCGTTGCACCAAAAAACTGACTCCGTTTTAAACTCCGTGAAGTGTACAAATATGGCATCCATGTGATAGTTTTTAGGTGGGTATTTTAGTCATTTTGTGAAGGAGGAGTTCTTCTTCTTCCTCGCTATTACTTCATCTTCCTCATAATTTTAGACCCAGCCGCCGCACTCCTATAACCATTCTTCTGTTTCCTCACTTCATCTTCCTCACCCAGCTAACCATAATATCTCCTTATTCTCTTTGATATCGTCGAAGTCCGAAGACACCTTCACGCCTCACAGCCTCACACCCCTCGCTTGAGGCCCTGAACCTTCTTGGATGAAGGCTCGAAGCCTCCTTCTCTGTCAAATGGTTGAAGGGTCAAAGCCTTCATTTCCATTGAAGCATCCGTCTCCCTCGAGGCCTCCGTCTCCCTTGATGCCTCCGTTTGAACGTAACAGCCTGTCCCAAAAATTGGGATTAGATTAGTGGTTAATGATGGATTAGTAAGGTTAATCGGTGATTAGGTGGCTGATTTCGGACGGACGGTGCGAAATGACAATTTTTCCCTTAGAATGGGCAAAAATGTGGACTTTTCGTTCGGTCGGTCAAATGGATCTTGACCGATGACCATGACGTAGTTCTGACGTCACGAGTTCATAGAAAGGTGGCACATCAGATTCTGTCATTCGAGGAAAACGTTATGACGTTCGGAAGTTGAAGGGTATTTTGGTAATTTGATCAAATAGGGGCAAAAGGTTGACTTTTTAGACGACAAGGAATTTTCACGTATTTCGAGGATCGTTTGGTAGATCTCAATGCCCTGAATACAACGACAGGCGACATGCGTTCATTAGAGTTCGGATGATATCGTTATAGGTCTAGGAACGTGAGGCGCAAAATGGTAAATTGTCATGTAGGGGCAATTGGGTCTTTTTCACTGCCTAGGGATTTGTGCCTGTTATTTTTGGAGACATGGATTACCTTGGGATTGGTGCCCACCCGGTTTTGGACACCTGGCTGGGTCTGGATGGGTGTAGAAGCCTTATGCTGAATTTAAACTCGTGCACAATGTGTGTGTGTGTGTGTGTGTGTGGTTTTACAAACGAGGAGGGAAAAACAGAGACAAATGATCGTGGAAACCATCTTCTTGAACCCTTAACCTGAGATGAGTGTTGTGAGTGTGAAGAAGAGTGGCAGAGCAGACGGGGAGGTTGTGCTGGTGCTGCCACAAGGGCCGCCGTGGGCGGTGGCTTTCGATTTTGAGAAACATAGCGTGAAATGTGACGTTAAATCCAATCTCCCCAAATCCTCATTAATTGCTTAGGTTGTGTGAAAACAAAATGGTAAAGAAGATGAGTGGAACTCAGTGAACTTGAATTCAAGATCTGAGAAGGATGGTAAGGTAGGTTACCCGTGATCTTCGATTTTTGAATTAAAAATGGTGAAGTTGTTTTCATGATTCTTAATGTGTTTGGGTTTTTGGAATGTATTTTGGAGGTTAAGAGAAAGCGAATAAGCTTGAAAGGAAGAAAAATGGTGGTCGGACTCACAAAAACAGAGAAGATGAGAAATTGGTTTGTGATTCTTGATTTGGAAGGTAACTAATAGACCCCAAGTTCTTGTTTTGATCATGTAGATGAATAGGAAAGGGATGGATGAACCTAATGGACTAATTAGGGCTGAAAATGGATGAGAATTGGACGAAAACCGGCCATGCCAATTCACGGCTAGACCGGATTTGCAGAACCGGTTCAGACCGGGTTTCTTGAGGACAGGGATGATGAATAGTAACCTTGCGTGGTTTCATGCGCAGGGTGATTGGGCAGCGCGTGAGGGCGCATGTGCCCTCTTTTCGAGGTACAGTCAACACGACTTTTAAAGTGTTCGATGTAACGAACATTTTGGGATTGATTTCTAGTCGATCGGACATCGTCTCAATATGTTTCGGGATATCCGAAGGTTTTAGGCCTCGGTTAAAAATACGGGAGCAGGACTTAGCCCTTAATCCCGGGGGATTGGGGGTGGGTCCTGTTAAATTGGTATTAGAGCCAGGTTTTGAGCGCTCTGCACAAGGTTTGGTTCCCATAGTCGTTGGTTTGTCAACTTGGGTGTGGTGATGCTACTGTGGATGTGATGTCTCGATGCGGAACAGTCTGTCATCAACTTGGACGCGATAGTGATAGTACGTTTGCTAGTAGGTAGTTAGCGGTGATTGTTAGTGCCTGGGTGATAGTCACTCGATACGCGGTGTTAAGTATAAGCGACTGGGTGATATGTTGCCCGATAGTAGCCTGTTGAGCTGGTGGTATGCGTGGGCCAATGAGGTCGGTTAATGGTGGCATGTTGGGCCGGATGGTGATTGGATGACGGAAGTATGGACTTGTGACCATTTGGTCAGATTGTTCGAGCTTGGACTTGTACGGCTACGAGTAGCCGGATGCCTCAAGTGACGGGGCATAGGAACTACTTTAAGGAATTGAAGGATTTTCCCCCTAGTATGGGTCCCTGGTGGACGTTAGTGTGTAAACTTTAAGATAAGGTATGGTTTTAGTCGGGTGTAACGACCCGAGTGGTACGGTGGTAGTGAACTAGTGGCTGTTGTAGGTTTGGATAACTCGTATGATGGGGATGATTTGAGAAACCCTATGGGCTGACTGGTCTGGACTGTGAGTTCCTGGGAGAGGAACCCAGAGGAAGTGCTTAGTTTCGGAAACCTAAGTTGGTGGTTGTAGTTTGGGCCGACTTACGGCCGGATTGGCGAGGTTGCTGCTAGGTGCAGCCGAGGTAACGAATGGTTGGTGGACGACTCTAGACGAGTCCAGTGAGATTGTGGTGTTGGTTGAGCCTTTGGCTGCTCAGATTTTTGTATGAAGAGGGATGTCAGTTCCCCGACCCGAGCGTAGATTAAGGGTTTTGGCCCGGTAGGAGCAGAGATTCGGGATTGGTGAGTAATGAGCCCGAGATAGGAGACGATGTGCCATGAACTAGGATGCCTGTAGTGGCACGATGGGCACATCTTGAGTTGAGGTTGTGACCAGGCGTGAGATGTCGGCGTCTGGGAGGAACTATGAACAAAGCTGGGAGATGTGAAATGTGATGACCATTGGTAGGTCATGGTTGGGACGAACGGTCAGGATACCGTGAGTTTGATCATAGTAGCGCAACGGAAGCGCGATGGACTTATGCTTTATGTTGGAGCGGGTTAGGTTGGTATGGTTGGGTTTGACCATCCATGAAGTGGGTTTTAGTGGACTCCCCCTGACGTGTTGGCATATGTTGGCCGGTGCCGAGGTTGGCACTTGGTGATTGGCGACTTCGAGGGTGAAAACTGGGGAGTCCGAGGTCCGTGATTGTTGATTGAGGATTTTGAGAGTTGGTGACCCCTATTTTAGCAGGTGCTCGGAGCCGGAGTTGAACCTCGGAAAGGTTGAGATACGATCATCAAAATGAGTGATGAATGATACCCTTTTGGATGTACATAAACGGAGTTAGCCGACAGGCAAATTGGTCGGTGAGCTGGTTTGGTTACGGACACGTGGTCGTGCTCTATAAGAGTTGATGATCGCCTAAGTATAGCAGAGTTGACGTTTGGACGGTTGGTCCAATAGTGGTATTCGTGTTGCGGATTGAGTTCCATGGTTGGAAAATGAGAATATACTTCCAACATGATTGGAATCTCGGACCTAGGAGATAGTGTGGTTCAGATGATGAGATATTGTGTTTGGTTCCGAGTTGGTGATAAGGTTGTGTGGTGGATACTCTAGAGTTGAGTTGGGAGACTCATTGTTGGGATGTCAGGATTTGTGACCCCCCTTGATCGTGGACACTTATGGGTGTGTTCAAGAGTAGGAAGAATACTTAATGACGCCGGGTGTGGTCTGTGTGGCGAGTATCAGGAATTGGTGTTAACTTGGCTTAAGGTTGGATGACTTGTGCGTGATAGTGGTGGATTATTGTGAGTTTCTATTGAAGGATGATGGAAAGAATCTGAGAAGGAGTAACTATAAGTGATCGATACAAGGTTATTGAAAAGAGAACCCACAATCTAGACGTGGAGTATTCTGGATTGATTAAAACCGATGTGATGGTCTGATGGTAGGAGTTGTATGGGCGCGAAGTGAGATCTACTCAGGAGCGAGAGGATCGCGATTAGATTGTTTCTAGCAGGATGGAGTTATGGGTCAGGAGGATCATATGTGGATAACTTGACCATCTTAGAATTATGCAGGACATGTACGGTTCCTCTCACATACGTATGGATATTGGATGTAGATCTGGTACTAGGTCTGCCATGTATGCGTAGTTGAGAAGTGTTTAGGTTTCATATTGGTCGGGAGACCCAGGAGACCGGGAGATTCAGAAGGGATTCGAGTTGGACTTCCCTGGAAGACGTGTAGTTTGGCCTAGTATTGGATTGGACTGATGGGCTTCAAAAGTGAAGCGTGTTTGACTCATGGTTAGGTGGTAATCCGTATGGTTACAAGGATGTTTGTGTGCCCTAGAAACACACTGTGAGGGTGACGGGCACACTATGTGTGTGTGTGTGTGTGTGTTTTACAAACGGGGAGGGAAAACAGAGACAAATGATCGTGGAAGCCATCTTCTTGAACCCTTAACCTGAGATGAGTGTTGTGAGTGTGAAGAAGGCTGACAGAGCAGAAGGGGAGGTTGTGTTGGTGCTGCCACGAGGGCCGCCGTGGACGGTGGCTTTCGATTTTGAGAAACATAGCGTGAAATGTGACCTTAAATCCAATCTCCCCAAATTCTCATCAATTTCTTAGGTTGTGTGAAAACAAAATGGTAAAGAAGATGAGAGGAACTCAGTGGACTTGAATTCAAGGTCTGAGAAGGATGGTAAGGTAGGTTACTCGTGATCTTCGATTTTTGAATTAAAAATGGTGAAGTTGTTTTCATGATTCTTAATGTGTTTGGGTTTTTGGAATGTATTTTGGAGGTTAAGACAAAGAGAATAAGCTTGAAAGGAAAAAAAAATGGTGGCCGGACTCACAAGAACAGAGAAGAGGAGAAATTGGTTTGTGATTCTTGATTTGGAAGGTAACTAACAGACCCCAAGTTCTTGTTTTGATCATGTAGATGCATAGGAAAGGGATGGACAAACCTAATGGACTAATTAGGGCTGAAAATGGATGAGAATTGGATGAAAACTGGCCACGCCGGTTCACAGCTGGACCGGATTTGCATAACCGGTTCAGACTGGGTTTCTTGAGGACATGGACGATGAACAGTAACTGCACGTGGTTTCACACGCAGGGTGATTGGGCAGCACGTGAGGACACATGGGCCCTCTTTTCGAGACACATTCAACACGACTTTTAAATTATTCGATGTAACGAACATTTTGGGATTGGTTTCAAGTCGATCGGATATCGTCTCGATATATTTCGGGATATCCGAAGGTTTTAGGCCTCGGTTAAAAATAGTTAAAAATACAGGAGCAGGACTTAGCCTTTAATCCCGGGGGATTTGGGGTGGGTCCTGTCACTGAATATCTGCTTTGAACTAGTTGAACTACAAGTCTCTTAAAGTTTACGATTATTAACCAAGATAAGGGTTTTAGGTACAAAAAGAAAATTCACAATTGAATAGGAGAAAAATAAGCAATGCTTAAGATACAGACATCGAACTTTGTGGTTCCTAACTCAAGTGTTCACCCCAAGAACAAAACCGTTGTTGTAAGAAGGAAGATTGGTAGAAGGCTCCTGATGTTTCACTAGCGAGGGGAAAGGATTTGGCATCACAGGATGTGTGATATGCATGCTAGTATTTCCTAGAGCCTGTTTAGCTATTTCACATGAGATTTCCGATTGATCTGTGAAGAAGGTTGGAATGGCCATGGACTTGATTGAATTAAAAGCTCCAACCCAATTTGTGTAGTTGCCCAATCCACAGTTGAGTGCAACGATAACGTGAGATGAAGGTAGGTAGGAGGCTTCCTTCTGATAAATACCCTTAACGAGATTTACTCTTACTCTGCTGCCGATTCCTAAAGTTGTGCCAGACAAATTTGTTGGAACTTCATAACCCACCATGATGATCTATACATTGCCTAATCCAATGAGCAAGTGACCAACTTCTGCAAATGCCGTCATCCAATCCAACTTTCCCTCTAGCCCTAGGTAGTGAACAATCACCTCCTCACCTTTCTGAAGCAAGTTCTTTGAATGGATGTTGAGAGTTGTTAGAATGTAATAGACCGTCAAAGCATGGGAGAGGATGTCAGCAACGGGGCTTGACAAGGGCAATGATCGAAGATTATAGTATTCTGACCAACCGGAGAAGAGGATTGGACTTGACATACCATCTCTAACATTATGGTGAAAAGAAGAGTCGTGTGGAAACTCTTCATCATCAAGCCCTCCCTATGAATTCCAAAGTCCACTTTTAACCGGAAAAAGGCTAAAAGGGCAGTAAGAATAGCAACTACACTTTCTCCGCCACATGCCCTTTTGATGGATACCTAATGATTCAATCCATTTACAAGGTTGGTCAACGTCACAAGGAAACATGAATATTTTCATTTCCAGCTCTTCGTCCCTTTCATTCATAGCCTTGTAAAGACCACACATACTCTTATGTGTTTCCTTTGAATGCTGCTATCTGGTAGACAAAAACTGCAGTAGATCACTGCTAGACAACGTTCATAAGAGAGGGCCTATTCACCAGGAATTCTCTCTCACAAGCCGCACACTACCTCAAGCTGTCATTTGAGTGGACTTTAATATCAACATAACTCTCATCTTTCAATAGTTCTCCATATTTAGTTGGCGTTGAGCTAGCTGTTGAACTTGTCTTCTTCTTCATATGCCTAACCAGGTAGGTGTGAGATTGTAACTGCAACGAGATCATAACCTTTGGCCATTTCCTGAGGCCACTAAACATCAACTGTCTCGATAAACGGTTCAAAGTGCATTAACCTTGACACTTTGGACCACCTTCTTTGTCTACCTAAAGCAATGGATGCACCAGAGCTATGGCTTTCATGAATGCATACACAAACCTAAGCTCTTCAGGAGTTGGGTGCCTAAACCTAAGACTCCTGAGGACGTGCAGCGAGCCACATCAATAACTGGGAAACGATCAACACCTTACGCTTCTAGTGATAGAGATTTGATCATTTTTCAGTTTGAGGGAAACATCAATAACTCGTGTTCATATGTGACCTGTAAAAGCTCAATATTGGGCACTGAACTGTCTCCCTAGAGCCTGTCATTTTCTTAGCATCATTTTGAGAACGAAACATGTTGAATCCAATATCCCCACCATCACCTCCAACGAATTGTACACATGGGAAAGGTTGTTTCTTTCAGACACAATCTGTATCTTTACCAACTCCGTTTTAAAGCCTTATCTTGGAGAGCCCTCCTGCCCCCGTCCAAATGCTTGATCAGCAGATCTTTGATGCCTCCGACTCCTTCTCTTCTACTGGACAAACTGATACTGCTTTTTCTGCTTCTTATTCCCTCTTGAGCTTCCAAGCCATTGTCACCTTCTGCAGAAGGCCCCAGCCTTTTCGTCTTTGCCGATGTCGTTTGAGGATATCAGCAGATGCGGTATCATTGCTGAATTCTTCTCCTGACAGATGGAATGAGAAATGGTGGTGGAATTGTGGAAGAAGAACTAGATTGGATGCAATCTTCAAACCCCAACTCCTCCTTCACAAAATGACTAAATATCCACCTAAAAACTAATCACATAGATGCCATATTTGCACATTTCACGGAGTTTAAAACGGAGTCAGTTTTTTGGTGCAACGGTTTTGACGTTGCTACTATTCTGAGTGCATTTTGAGGCAAATCTTCAATTGTGGGTGCAAATTGAGAATGATGACTTGTTCTGAGTGCATTTTAAGTAATAAACCTTACAATTATGTACCTTTGAGCTTTGTCATAAATGCTAGTGGCTTCAGCTATGAGAAGACCGCCTTTAGATGTTCTCTGAGAGTAATGTAAGGTTGGCATGTGCTGAGCAACATTTCCGAACCCATTTCTGCCTAGGACAATGGTGCTAAAACAATTCTGGACAACAAATTTCACATCAAAGTTACGAATTCAAGCTGCATGATACTTTCCCACGTATCATCTCATGCATCATGCTAAACTAAACCAAATAAGAATTATACATGACTTTATTGATGATGTCAAATGAGTGACACATAAGCTCCACGTGCTAAAATGAGTAACACATGATAAGTGTAATTTTCTAAATGAATTGCAGCAATACATTATGCCATATTGAGTAACAAGAAATATGCATAAATTTGTGATGTAGAAAATATGATTCAGCACCTATGAGAAAGGTTGAAGTTTCCCAATTTGTAAGCTGTAAGGAGAGGAATAGGGGTGCTGGGAGCTTCTGCTGCAGACATATTTGTGTCTGTTACGAATTAATGAGTTCTTACACTTGTTTGTTTTGGAAGTGGAAATAAATAGCAGACTTAATGGGTTCTATCTATACCTTCAGTAGGAATGCAGGATGAGAAGTAGGAAACGATTCTGTACTGTTGAACTTGGACGGGGAAGGTTCCAAGTGAGACTTTTGAGCGTTTTACGACCTCGGCGATTACGTTGGGTACCAAACAAAAAAAATTCATTTTGATATTCATAATAGCAGTTATGTGTCCTCTGTACTCATTTAAATTGTGAGATCAAATTTCAAATCCTTAAAAGATAAAATATTATCAACGACATAACTTTCAAGATCAAATGCAATCAAAAACAAGAATTACAAAATGTCTATTAATGCACTCTAGAATCCTTTGATATGCATCAACGAACTTTCCGAACTTTTTCTTCCTGCCCTAAACCAAGAGATTTCTGGGCTGTTTGCGATACCTTCTGGATCTGCAATACAAGAAATCACATTAACCACATTAAATACATGATCCATTTGGAAGATATACGTTTATTACCTAAAACAATTTTCTCAAATGGAGACCAATAGGTCAAAGGTATGATAATATAGCAAGTTTTGAATAAACTGGCCGGTAAGTAAGGGATCAAGTCTAGGCACATTGAGGAAAACATATGACTCTAAATTAGGGTCAGAAAATTTGCTGGTCAATCATGAGCATGAAAGTTTCCCATCCCATATAATGAACCACAAAGTGAGAAATACTGATCGCTCACTTTAGAATCTCCTTTGAAACATTGTAAATCATGGGTAAACTACTTCTAATAGTATTGATTAAAGTGCATCCTGTTTAGGTTAAAATTAGGCACCCAGAATTACCAAAACATTTTAAAGCTACATATCTCGCTTCTACTAGCATATAAAGGGGGGGGGGGGGGGGAGGGAAAAGGGAATAAACATAGCTTTAGCATTGAAATGGTGGTTCCCAGGCTTTACTATTTATTCTTTTCTACTAGTTCTTAAAACCTAAAGTTCCATCATCTTGCCACCTGCAAAGCATAAGCAGCAAAGCGTACCAAAAAACTGTGTGAAAATACGAGTGAAGAAGTTCAAGTTGCGGGAGACATTGTATGCCATGGCAGGTGGAAGAGGTTTCACAGCAGTGTCAATGCTAAAAACCCGTTGAAGAAACTGCAAAAAAAGTTGTTACATATAGCTTATTAATTAACAGATTCAGTCAGATGTAAATGTCACCACGGATAAAAATGCGCTGGAAACACGTCAATTATATGTCAAAGAGATCAAACATAGAGAAAGAAGTACATAAGGATATAAAGTCAAATAATTCAAAGAAGATACTGGACGGATGCTAGACAGTCAACTCGATATGAAGCCTGTATGTAGCTTTCACTATCTTCTCAATACTGAAACCAATTAGAAACACAAACAAGTCCAACTTTGACCATCCTACTTGCAAACTATTACGAATACTTGCTTCCAGATTTAGTTATTAGTTGGTTTCCTTCTCACTAAGTTCAAATAAAAACACAAATACTTCTGAAACACTAACAGAAGAGATTTAATGAAAACTGGTTTTGGAAGTAATGCCTTGGTTCAAAATTAATTGGATTTGTTTCATCCGAAATTTTCAAGCAATGTACCTTGGACTCCTAATATTATGTATAGCTATGACTTATGACCTATGAGAAAAGTCTTTAATCCCTTCAACTGTGCGACATGCAACTCTCGACTCTTGCTTAATGTTTCCTGAAGCATATAAAGATCACAACTAAAAATTTCAACACATTCCAGAAAATGAAAAGAAATACTGAATCCCACAAAATTTCAAGCATAAAGTACAGACATTAGTCTGATAAAAGAGTAGGTCTACAGACTCACGAAAACCTCCTTTGAAATTTATTGACAACCAAATTTATGTAACACATGAAGCAAGACACAACAACCCACACACAACCCAGAAAAAGTACAAAACCCAAAATTTTCAGAATTATATTCGAACATTAGCATTGGGAAACTCAGAACCCAAAATTTTTAGAATCATATCCTAATATTAATATTAGCAAAGTTAAGAAATTCAGAGATATAAACAGATTAAATTGAAGAATTGCTGCATATGTGATCAAGAAATTGTCAATTGCGTACTCAAAAAACACATTGTTTGCCCCTAATTCAATACAAAAATTAAGAAAAACAACCAAATTGATTAACAAATCATTTGAGCAACTGCAAGTTTAAGGAAATTTGGCAATTGGGTAAACTAAAAGGGACCTGAAAGTTACGCTGGAAGCTATATCGAAGCTCAGGATCGATCTCCGTGAGAGAATCTTCATTGTCTTGGTCTTTAGAGCTCTTGGTTTTCTTGCGAGGGACGTGCATAGTGGGAGTCGACCCTGGCTGGCTTGTCACTTTAAGCTTCCCTTCTGGGAATTCATCTTCAGCCTCTTCTTCAACCCTCCAAGGAGCTGAAGACATCAACTGCTTCTTCGCCTTCGACATGTTATCTCAGTCGACACTCAGTAAGTACTGCCTTCCCACAGAGCCTAAGAAGACTCGGTTAATGGAAGAGGCCGAATGTACTTTGGATAGGGCCCATGTTTGGATGCCGGATGCCCCTGTTCACTGACCAAGAATACCTTATTCCCAACACGGAATAAGGTTTGCATTCTTTTTACCTTTTTACAACAAAGAAATTTGGTAAATGGATGTGGGCCTACCAACGGAATTACTATTTTTTTATTAGCCTTCATTATTGAGTCAAGCCGGATTGGACAAGCCCGGTCCAAATTTTTTGAGTTTGGGTCGGCCTAGATCGGGTGAGTTTAATCATAAATATAAAAATTCAAACATTTTGTCAGATCGGATTTTTATCTGAGTTTTATGGGTCGGGTCTAATAAGCTCATTTGGGCCGGCTTCAATTGGGGTTTTTAGAAATAATTAGTTCAACCTTTTTAAAAAAAAAAACTTGTTCAACAAATTTTGGAGTTAGAAAAAAAAAATATGAAGAAAAAATAATATTACAACTTTATCATCAAATTAACTCACTTCCACTTTCAACCACCTCAATCTTATCATCACTACATCTATCTAGTGCTTATATGTTAGAGTAACTTAAAGAAAATTTGTGTTATTACAACTTAAAGCAAATCCAGTGACTACATCTATCCATTTTAAAAAATATATATTACAACATCATCATCAAATTCTTTTTCCTTGCAACCTAAAGGAAATTGTTTGTTAAAGAAAATCGTGGGTATATATTCATCTAAAATTGTTTATGACTATATGTTATTTGTGTAAACGGATATACAAAGATAACTACACAAGGAAATAAAACAGTGAATTAGGTACCTCTGTCTTCCAAAGCGGTGTACATTAAATCCGAAAGCTCAAATGGTGATGTGAGGGTATATCCATTTATTTCTGTTTAATTAGGTACCTCTGTTTAATTTTGTAATATCATTTTGCAGAGCCCCATTAATGGTGCTGGCAGGGTAAAAGCGGTGTACATTAAATCCGAAGCTCAAATGGATATTATGAGATCAGAGGCCATGTTTAACTGCCTACTGGATTGAAAGGATTCAAGCAATTGTTGCGTAAGTTTTAATTTATCTACATTCTGTGCATTTTGAATTAGGTACATAGTGCCTGCCCTTAACTTCATTTATATCCTATGTAAAATAAATCATATTGTCACTTATAATAAGCAAAACAAGGCACAAAGACTTCTTATATCTTCAGCAACATTGCTTATTATGTTTCTTAGTAACTTTTACAATTCGGCAATTCATTCAGTGACTTCACGGTCGCCAAAGAAGCCAGAGTTATAACAACTACAGTGCTCATAGTTTTGTTTTGCATCCGCAGATACTTATGATATGTGCTGATTATGAATAAAATGTTTATATTGTTCTGAAAAGGAAGATCTACGTCCAGGTCACAAGAAGGATCCTGGAGTTAGATAAAAGGTCAAATCTGAATTCTCAATCATCCATCAACAACGCACACAACATTTCCAGCGAGGTGAGAAGACCACTTTTTTCTTTTTCATTTCTAGATTTCTACCAGATTTGTTCAAAACTGAGAAAACACTACTTCCATGCAAGATCAAGGAACTTGGTGAAAAAGCCTTCAACTCGTCCCCTTTCCTTAAGAAGATCTTATATATTTGAACGATGATTTCTAATGTTATGATTATGAATCAATGTGTTTGTTTTGTTTTTCAGTCTGTTCCATTTGCTCTCATTCTCAGGTACTTGTCCTTCTTCAACCTCAAAATCTCTCTTGCCTTCCAAGCTTCATACTCATACAATGCTAATTCCTCCTCCTCCTCCTCCTCATCATCATCGTCCACAATAATATTCTCATTACCCATCATCGTCCCCTTTTCAATCTCTTCCTCCTTTCTAATAGCCTCAAGCACCTCCCTTATAATCCTGTCTGTCTCCCGCTTCCTCTCCTCCTCCAATTTCCTCTTCCTAAATTCCTCAAATGCCATTTCTTGACCCCCAAGTCTCTTTTCACCTTCACTAATAACCTCTTCTTCTTCATACTCACAGTATTCCTCCTCTTCTTCATCAGATTCTTCTTCCTCATCCAACCCTTCATCAATCTCAACCTCTTCTTCAATTGTGGAAATAATCTCAGCCATTTGAATTTGCCTCTCATCGCCTCCAATTTCCTCCCAACGACGCAATCTACGATCATGATCATCCCAGTTTTCCTCATCGGCAGGGAAGATCACAACATCCCCATCTTCATCCACGTCATCTGCTGCCCACTCCACGGGAGCTACTTTTCCCATGATTCTCTGTCACTAGCAGATATATATTACCCTGCTCGATTCAAATCTCACCGACTCAATCCAAATTTCGTTCAACACCAGCAAATGCAAGCTGTCAAGGATCGATGTTTGTTTTTAACTTCTCATTGTTAAGGTATATATAGGAAAAGAAGGGAAGAAATGAATCCTAATAGCAACAGGAGAAGTCCTAGTCCTCATCCTATTCCTTTCTGAATTCCTATTCCTATTCCTTTCTGAATTCCTATTCCAATATGGAGTGGGAACGGAGGAAGAAATTAAATGAGAGGATTTTCAAATTAATATGAGAATTCTTCGCACATTTTGATAATGTGTACTTGCATACAAGAGCGACATTAACGAAATTATTAGTTACTAATTTACTATGATATTACAATTGAGTAACATATTCAATTATATAAATTATTATGAGGTGTGTGACTATGACATGTGATAATATTCTAATTTAGGGGAAGGAGATTTTGGTTAAGCAATTAGCAATATATTAAATTTATATTATGAGGTGCATGAGCATGACATATGATAAGATTCTACTCTATTCTAATTTAGGGGAAAGAGACTTTCGTTAAGCTATACAATATTAGAACAATCACTAGATAAAAATTTAATCTATCAGATCTCTCATTTACAAATGAAGACATTGAATATTATTAGACCGCAATACTAATTAAACTATTATATGCACAATCAAGAAATTATCCAATTTTTTTTTTAAATAATAGTATTACCACCCACTCTAATATTCAATGAGAGGCAAAATGCGAGATAGTACTCAACCTTTAGGCCTCGTTTGGTATGTCGTACTATACTGACTATTTCAATCGGATAGACTAATCTGTTCACCGGATAGACTGATTATTTAGTCGGGCGTTTGGTACTTTTCCGGATTAGAATGCCGACTATATTATACTGACCGGATTATATTATAGTAATTGACGAAATACTTATATCTTAAATATTAATTATATATGTCATTATTTTTATTATTATTTATTTTAATAATTATTATTATTACTATTTATTACATTTTTATTAATTAATTATTTTTAATTTTATCATTATTATTTATTAAAATATCATTATTTATTAATTATTAATTCATTATTATTAGAATTTATTACTTTATTACTTTTTATTATTAATGTTTACTAAATTAATATTTTATTTTTATTATATTACTATTTATTGTTATTATTATTATTATTATTATTATTATTATTATTATTATTATTATATTTTACAAGATTACTAGTTATCCGACTATTTAATACGGACAATTTCGAGCGTATTATTTTAGCGTGTCTGGACCATATAAAAATATTCAACCGTATTAACTTATACGGTGATTAATTAATACGACTGGTACCAAACACAAGTTTCAGATTATTTAGTCTATCCGGAGTGTAATACGGCATACCAAACACACCCTTATAGTGCAAGATACTACGCGATGTGGGTTGCTGAAGATGAAAGTAAACAAGCTCGTACCTAGTTAGACCAGCTCAGAATCAGGCCCCAAAAGATTGAACCACACCAGCCACATTCAAGGTCCAATTTAACGAAATTATGCCCATTGCCCAAATACTAGCATGCCCAAATATTGAAATGAAGAGGAGAAATTAAGACAAGGAGCAATCAAAATGTAAGGTGAACATGTATCTAGAATAAAAAAATTTATATTAAGGGATATATAGGTAGGTAAATAGGTATGGATTAGTGATTGACACGTTTGTTAAACGGGTTAGCATATAGATCATTATATGAGTTAACATATTGAGTTAAAATTTACCCATTTATTAAACTAGTTAATAGAGCATTGTATAGGTTAACAGGTCGATCCAAAATCCACATATTTATTAAATGTGTCATAACAGATTGACTCAAAAATAACTCGAAATTTTACTCGTGTGGGTTGACCCGGAAAAATTTCGTTCGAATTGCGAGCTGTATATTAAGTCGTGTCCAAAATTGACACCATTAACGTTTGGAATGCTTTCTTTTTCCCTCTTGCCCCAAATCATGACACTTGAAGAAGTTTCATGGCTATATTGATATCGTGATGTCATTTTTAAACTGACAAGAGTTTACCGATATGGTGGAATTTTTTTTGGGGGGGAGCTCATGTAACTTTAATGATTCCAAACGACGTTACAAAGAGATTTTTAAAATTTAATACTTAATAATTGGTACATGGTGTGATTGGACCTAAATCGCTATCCATGTATATGGTCGTAAAGCGTTGTTGTGGATAAGCTCTCTTTTTTTGCCAAACAAATAAAAAATTTAATTAAAAGAGACGAATCAAAATATTTACATCTATAGTTAAGATATCAAATAATCAAGAAGGCTCAAGGTCATCTCATCTAAAACAATACATAGAGCGTTTACAGTAAGCAACAACTTCATGAGCTACTATATTATGTTTTCAAGAAGTATGTTTAAACTTGACATACCTAAATAAGGACTACATCACCAGAATATCAAAAAAAAATCCTTCAATATTAGCATTCACCCCCACCTTTGTCATTACACATTGCACCTAGCATTTAGAATCTATATCAAGGATTATCTTCTTACAATCATAATCTGCACAAGCAATCATAGCTTCCCAAATGGCATGAGCCTCGACTTGCAAGGCAGTGGCACAAGGGAGGCCGCCACATCCACCAGCAGCAATGAAACACCCAATGTACGATCTTCGTACCTAACCAAATGACACGACCCACCCCCAATCCCCCGGGATTAAGAGCTAAGTCATGCTCCCGTCTAACTCACGTGCGACACGAAGGCTGACTGACGACCAACCTCCATGTAACACGTAAGCCGGACAAGGAATTCTCGATCCGACCGTCCAAAAACTTCTGAACTTCCTAGAGTGTGCATAATCTACTGTGGATCGCGTGTGTGATGTCTCCGTCTCTCTCTACCAACAGCCCGCACCGTAACAACCTAGAGGGTATCGAAAGCATAAAAGACTGTGAGTGGACAAAAATAAAGAATAAGTTTAGAAAACCGTTTACAAGAAAAGACAATTATACCCTCCGTTTAAAAACCAATGCATGCATAATCAACTCATATCAGAAAACAATTTCATATTCAATTACGAAAACTGAACTTATTTCCTTTCTTAAATCCCGGGTCTCAGCCCAAAACCATCGAAATCCATATCATCCAGGGCATAGCCCAAAACATCGGAAAACCATTATTTGAAACCATCATTATTGGAAACCATCAAGTTCTCATCGAAATCCAAAACACATTTGAAATCCATTTCAACCAATCGAACATGCTGGATCTATCCGAGTCTTTAAACTCAATCCAGGCCTCAATATAATCCGAGTCTTTAAACTCAATAGGCCTACGGGGGAAATCACAATATCCAAGTCTTTAAACTCCCGAGTCTTTAAACTCAATCCGGGTCTTTAAACCCAATCTGGGCCCGCCCCCGTCATATATCACATCCGGGTCTTTAAACCCAATAACCAGATCCAGCAAATCCAATCTAAAACCATTTCCAAATCCATGTCCAAATCCGAATTCGAAATCACCATTTCGAATTCCAAGCCGAATCTGAAATCATCATCTCGAATCCAAATCAAGAATCATATCCATCATCCATTTCCAAATCCGAATTCGATACCATCATTCCGTAAGCCGTCATTCGGAATAATCATTCCGGACCCCAATTCGGAAATCCACTTCCAAGTTCCAAAACCGAATCCCTAATCGTCATCCTGAAATCCGATTCCAAAAGCCGAAATCACGTTCATCAAAACCACTTTTATGAACTGGGCTTCAAGCCTGAAACCACTTACAAAATTCATTTCTAAACTTTTGAAATCGAATCATATTTAAATGCCCAAAATCATAGTATTGAAACCATTATTAAATCACGGCATAAACCATAAGCTCGTAAAACGTGTAATTACGTAATTATCTCGAAATACGTGCAAAACCGTAAATATCAAGTTCATAATCATAAACATAGAAATCACGTATAGAAAGCATATAAAACATTTATGCATGCATCATAAGTTTGAAAGCAAAATCAACTCACAGACCATTAGCGTCGCCGCCTCAATACGCGTGCACTTACGCCGTTCTCGGTCAAACCACTATCACCGGCTTTCTCGAACCTGACCAAACCTCATAACAAGGTCACTAACTACTTCATAAAGCTTATACTAAAGCCCCGTAATTTTTCCGAATTTTTAACTATTTTTAACCGAGCACTAAAACTTTCGGACATCCCGAAACATACCGAGACGATATCTGATCGACTCGAAACCAGTGCCAAAATGTTTGTTACATCGATTACATCATTTTATATGTTGAACACTTCGCCATCAGAGGCAGAACGCGCCATCACGCACCACCCAAAGGGGCTGCACGTGGGAGCCACGCGCCTTACTGTTCATCTCCTTCAACCTCTCGCTGGACTGGTTCAGACCGGTTCTGACAGGACCGCCCCCGAAGGGACATTGATAACCGTGCCCGATCCTGCTCCTGTCTGGCAAGTAAACTGAAATTCCCAACTTACCCTCAGTGCTTGCCAAACCAGGGATAGCCACACGCGTACTTACTAATGTCTCCGCCTCTCGATCAGCCTCGATCAACGCACCACGACCTGGAGGGTCAATAAAAACACAAAAGGTGTGAGTGGACAAAAATAAATCAGTTTATAAAACAGTTACAGAAAGAAATTTCTACCCTCCACGTAAAACCAATGCATGCATTCAAAAATCATTTCGCAATCCGTTACATTTTCAACATAAGAAAACCGTGTATGAAAATCAAAATCATTTTCCTTTTCTTAACCTTCGGGTCTTAGCCGTAATCATAAACACAGGGCCTCAGCCCAAAACCAAGAATCAAATCCAAGTACACAACGTAATCCAAATCCATCAACCATATAAACTGGGTCATTGCCCAACACATCCGAAACATCAGAAATTAACAATAAATCACAAGTCAATCAGTTTGCTGGTTATCAAGTGCACCCGAGTCTTTAAACCCAAAACCATGCGCATAATCAGGCCTTCCCGGGATATCAACGAGTCTTTAAACTCAGAACATAATCAATAGGCCTCGGAGGGGTATCATATCGAGTCATTAAACTCAAAACAGTAACCGAGTCTTTAAACTCATTAAGGGCCCTCCCCCGTCATCAATTATAAACTCAAAGCGTGCTCCAGCAATAGCATCGGATCTTTAAACCCAAAATCATTTGTAATTCACAACAATCCAGGATCCATCGTGATCCAATTCCAAAATCAATCCGAAATCACATTTTGTTATAACAAGACTCACGTCCGAATTTCCATATTCAAATCTTCAAAATCTTACTTCACCAAACATAATCACATCATCACTAAAACGGGACACGTAATCATATCGAAATCACTTTATCAAACCATCATCCATTCCCGAATTCGAATTCGCAATAATGATTCCGTAAGCCGGCATCCGGAAACATCATCCCGAACCCAAACCAGAAATTCACTATCAAGTTTCCGAAAACCGAAATCTCGTTCATCAAAATTACTTTTATGCCCTGGGCACCAAGCCCGAAATCCTCTTTTTTATTCCAAATCCGTTTTAAATCCTTGAAATCACATCATGATTCAAATCCCAAGGTCAAAACATCTAAACCATAATCAAATCATCAAAATCACGGTCAAACCCAACATACTCGAAATCTCGTAAAACGTGTAAATTCGTGTCATTCTCGAAATCCGTGTCAACACCGTAAATCATACTCACAATCCTAATTAAACATCCATAAAAAATTATACGCACAATATCATGTAAAATAATTCATTTAAAACATCACCAAAACATAAGAGAACCGTAGTCTCGAAATACGTGCAATTTCGTATGCATATCAAAAATACGTATAAATACGGAAATCAAAATTATCACAAGTCATAATCATAATCATTAAAATCATAGAAACATTTATGCATGCATTAAATTTTGAAAGCAACGTCCACTCACACACCGTCCATAACGCCCGTTTTCGCTCTGCACGCATTCCCGTAATTTCCGGAATTTTCGAGAAATCTCGAATCCTGTTTGAAAACATTTCGCAGCTTCACTAAGGACTACAACAACATCATACTAATTTTCCATAATTTCCGGGAGTTAAACATTAATTAAAAACGTAACATGAACCTTCGGACCCTCGAAACAACATCGAAACGATGTCCGATAAATTTGAAATCAACACTAAAATGTTCATTACAGTGTATAGGACAAAAGTCAATTTGAACTTACCTCGAAAGCAGACCCACGCGCCCTCACGCGCTGCCGTGAGTGGCTGCGCGTGGGAGCCACGTGCTGCTACAGTACCTGGTACTGTTCATCGTCTCCGCCCGGATAACTGTTAAACGGGTCTGGTTGCCCGCGAGATGACCCTATTAGAACCCTATCAATTCTAACTTAAATTCATCAATTCAATAATTCAAAAGGATCGCCTTGTGTCTAATTAGGGTTCTGTGACCTCAACTACGTAAGAACTCACCTTAATCCAGACGATTCGAAGTCGAACTTCGAAGAACAGACGAACACTGTTCATTCATCAATCTCGACCAATTTCGACTGTTTTCGTGAAATTGATCCACTCAGAGGCTTCATAGGGTTCGTATAAGCTTGTTTCTCATGCCAATTTCTCCCTTAAACCCCTCCAAATTCACGACTCAAGCTCGATTTTTCCTCTCTGTCACCAAGTCCGTTCGAAGCCAAAACAGCATCAATTCACTTCCTTCTTGAACTGGATCGATTGGAATTGATCCCAGAGAACTAAATGAAACCTCAATTTTCCTTGGGCTGGCCTACAAATTCGAAATCGAATTCTCACTTTCTCAAGAACCCGTTTCCGGATTTTGGACTTTCCTCTCACCATTTTCATCACTTTTCTTCCTCTCTCCATCTCCAGACTCTGCTCTTCCTCTCTTGAATCTGTTCAGCTCCCAATTTCTCTTAATTTGTTCTTGGAAGGGTCGATCACGCCCATTCAACGTCTCTGTTTTTCTTTCTTTTATGTTCAGACGCACCAGCACCCTTTTCAATCCCACTCGACCCTAAACAATATATCTCGTGCTCTGATCCACATTCCCAATTGCATAATCAATTCACCAGCCCAGTGTTCTCTGCTCCCCACAAGGAACTCAAAACATTAACAATGATGTCCACTACCTCAAAACCATTAAACAATTCCCCTCTACAATTCAAAATTGTCCACTAGCTTCAAATTCCAATCTCACGCTCTGTACACTTGCCTCCTATTAGTTAAAACAATTCCACGAACCCACTCACGGCTGTTCTCAAAATGTGCCTTGGCAATTTACCATTTTTCCCTTCTGCTCAAAATTACCAAAATGCCCCTCAAGCATCTAGACCCGTAACTTGGTCATTCGAACTCCGATTGACGCGTGCCGCCTGTCTACGGACTCAGGGCATCGAGACCATCCTAACGGTCCTCGGCCCTTGGCCATTCGGCCTCCCGGTCGAAAAGTCAACATTTTTCCCCCCTTACATTCAAATTACGAAAATGCCCTTGAACTTCCGAACGTCATAACTTTCACCTCGAACGTCGGAATCGATCGTGCCACCTGCCTATGAACTCGTGACGTCCCAAACGACGTCACGGTCATCGGTCAAAGTCCATTTGACCACCAGAATTAAAATTCAACGTTTTACCCACGACTAGGGGCAAAACGGTCATTTTGCATCGTTCGTCCTATTTTGCCCAACTAATCACCGATTAACCACACTAATCATGATTAGTTACTAATCTAATCCCGGATTCCAGGACGGGTCGTTACAACCTTCCCCCCTAAAATAATTTCATCCTCAAAATTCCCAATTATCCTTATTCCACATCCACCTCGTGGAAAACATTTCGACCTCGCAACACGTGTACACTCGTACACCAGCTAAACTTATATGTACTCAGAGGTCCCATCACAGCCTCATGTCGTATCGACCACACTCGACCACCTCGAGTGAAATTGATCACCTGATCCGTGTTAATATCGCTTGTCAATTTCACCATTTAGCTGACTCCTTCAGCTAGTCGGTTCCTCTCAATCACTAATATACCTGACGTCTGCTCCCACTGGGAGTCACCAAATCTCACTTGTCAGTCTATGCTGACATTACCAGCCAAACTGTCACCACTAAGCTTTACCACTCTAGTAAAGCTCCAATCATCAGCCAATCAGTGTCATCACCTCGTACTACAACTCACTCAATGTAGTGTAAGATCAACAACATGATCTCATCTCGCAGGGCAAGCCCAATCCTGCGACATATATCAAGCTCAATGTCCCAAAACAGTCGACTCCCTCAGCGAACCATGACGCTGGAAAATTCACGGCGTGATAACATCACGCAAGGCCACTCGTAGTTACACTAACCACCAACTCACTCAACATGAGTATACATATACCGTCCTCTTACTCAATCAGGTGGTGCACTGGAACACATTGAATACCAGCCAACCAGTGATCACACAATCCCATACTAGGGTTCCACTAGCCATCCATGGCTAAGAGTACCTGCTCCAAGATCACTGACCCCAACAAAATTTCTCTGCCCCGAGCATAGTACTCAATGCCCAGTTCACGCTCACAACCAAATCCAATGGTGTCGGAACTAAGCCGATTACCAACACGTTCAACCACACACCACTGGTACCTCCAATGTACCGTCACCAGGTACCACTCGGCCCGTCCAGTACCGATTCTCGTACATCGTACAGGGTACGTACATCCATCCTCCAACAAGTCTACTACAAGGTTCACAATCAATCACAATCTGATATTGGGGTTCCTCTGTTCAATCCCAAACTAAGAAAATCGATCATTCCCACTCATCATCCATTCTGAGTCCCACGGTCACCCGACCAACAACACAACATCTACTCCTAAACACGTCATCTGTAACGACCCGAATCGAGAATAATAATATTTTAATGTAAAAAGACTATTTTGCCCCTGAAGGGGGAAACTTTAACTTTTGACCCGGGAAACAATTTGGACTTTGACCCATGACTATGACGTAGGTCGGGACGTCACGAATCCGTAGACAGGCGGCACGCCGAAATCGGAGTTCGTATGAAGAAGTTATGGTCAAGGAAGCGTTTTAGCGGAAATTACGAACCGAGAACAACGGAATAAAATATTAATTTATTACGGGAATCCGTGCCACTAATATTTAAATCCAACCAGTGGATTGGTGACAAGTGTCACCCATCCAAGCCTATACTATTCCAATAAAGCAACATTACACTATTTAACCCATTTTATATTATTTATTTTTCCCTCCAATTAACCCCAGCCCTTGGATTTCTGCCCAAATGAATCACAGCCCTTCATTTTCATCTGCTTTCCTTATTCATGCACGATCTCTGTCTGTTTTTCTCCCAAACACACACAAGCACATACAGCCCCCCCTTCACCCGTGCATCTTCTTCCATTTTCTCTCAACCCAGGCGATTGAACCAGCAACCCTCACCGCACCAGCCAACCACCAACAACACCACCATCATCTGATCATCATCACCGTGCAGCACCGGCGACCGCCACCCCATTTCCCTGCCTCGAACGGCCGTGCAAACTCAGACCTGAAACACAGAGGAATCGGGTCTAAGAAGCAAACCTCGACAACCGCATCACCTCGACGCAAGGGAAGCTTCAGCCTGCACCGTGAGGACCCCAGGAGCACAACTGGACGACGGCGAGGGCTACGGCGGCGTGACGGCGGCGGTAAGACCCAAAACCCGAGAACCCGTTTTTACTCCCCTGTTTCGAACCAACCCATGTTGATGCTAGGAAATCGATTGTTTGGTGTTAGAAATGTCCTAGGGTGAGAGACGAGCTGTTTGGGACCAGTTTGGACGACTGAGACGGCGTGGATCGCCGGAGAGGACGATCGAACTTTGGCCGTGAGTTTCAACGACGGACTGGTGAGTTTCTTCCCGTTTTCTTTCTATTTTGAGGTTGTAGAACCATAGAACAGACCTAGACGACCCTATAGGGATGAACCCCGTCGAAAATGGTGGCCGGAATCGCACGGTGGAATCGGGTCAAGCCGTGGGTCGACGGCGACCCGGTTCCAGTCAAACGGGTCTGACCCGGTACTGTAGCATGATGACGTCATCATGCTGACGTCACTTCTGACGTCATGATGACGTCATCCTGTCAGATAAAGTCAGACCAGGGACCAATCAGAACATGCCACGTGTCACCTGACAAGTGTCAGTGATGACGTCATGCTGACGTTAGCATGACATCACTGCTGACGTCAGCAGTACTGTAGCAGCGTTGACCCACGCGTTGACCAGGCGCGTAGGGGCGCGTGTGAATAGTGATTTTGGTGGGGCCGATACCATTTTCAAGGTTTCGACGATACGGATCCAATGGAGGTGGTTTCGTGTCGATCGGAGATCGTTATATTAGTCAAAATGGGGTTTGAAGCACAGGGAATAGTGCCCGGGATGCGATTTTGAGGCGGATCTGTTCTAGGGTCTTGGTATTGATGTTATAGGGTCCTTAAGTAACCCTCAGGAATAATAATACAGGTTTTTAGTGATCGTTGAGCAGCAAGGACCGAGTGTGAGTGGGCTGTTTGATTTATAAAAGGCTTGCATGCATAAACTGTTTTACTATTTCCACTTATGATTACGATGAGTCTTATGAACTGTTTATATATGTTATCATAATGTTTTGGGCATGAGACCCGTCTGGATTATATGTGAATTTTGTTTGGGATGTCCGGGGGACATAGGGTAAACTATACTGTTATTGTAATGTACTTTCCTACCTTTGTATATTGTCTCCTCCAGGGAGGGTCGTTGGCCTGGGTGGACCCTGGAGTAGTCACGGGGCTCTGACTGAGTGGAGTTGACCCCCCGTTGGGCTGCTTACTCTCAGGAAGGCAAGTTTATATACCTCGGGCAGTGACCGGGATACCGGGAGCTGATGTACCTAGAGAGTCTCGGGTGTGAGACCCTGAGTGGCAACGCGTAGCCTTAGAACCGTGACATCATTTGGGTTGGGTTTTACAGTGCACTGATATGTTAGTTTCACCTTTCGATTATTATTGTGGTTTATTTGTTATGATATCATTATAATATTATATTTTCACTGCATGCAAGATTTGGAAAACGGAGGGGTAAAACCTTATGATTATTTTATCATTAAATTGATTTCTAAACTGTTATTTTTGGCCCACTCACCCTTGTTTTACTGACCCCTCCAGACCCTGACACGGAAATAGAGGAGGAGGACCCGGAGGAGGAGGCAGAGGTTTAGTTTGCCTAGCTGTGCACCTGTACACCCACTTGTGGGTAGGTTGAGCACCGAATAAATGTACTCTGACTATTGTGCTCACGTGTTGTATTTTACTTTCCCTTGTCTGACAGTATCACTTTAAACACTGTGGTTGTACGTTATCTATCTATTTAAGTCTTCGGTTTTTATTTAAGGGTAATTTTGGTATGTTTAGAGTCATTGTCAGACGGGAGCGGGGCACGTCTCCGGGTGGTCCCAGTGGGATTGGGACGGGTCCTGTCAGCTTGGTATCAGAGCATTAGGATTAGTAGTCAGAGTACTAGGTTAGCGGTTTGTACTTTGTACATGGTCGCTTTCGATGTCTTTTAACCTGTTTGCCTCTTAACAGTTGGATATGCCTACCTGACGTGAACCCCGTGCACGTGTTGACGAGGGCAATGGAGGAAATGGAGACACTGCGAGCATTGAGCGGGCTCAGCGCCTGGGTGCTACGCATTTTAGTGGGGGTACCGACCCCGAGGAAGCACACCAGTGGATTGACCGCTGGGAGAGGATTTTCGAGGTCATGCACTGTCCACCGGAGGAGCGTGTCGTACTGGCGACCTTCCTACTGGATGGGAGCGCCTATCGATGGTGGCATAACCTTGTCCTGGCCGGCTGGACTGTTCACACCATTCCATGGGAGACCTTCCGAGAGCGGTTTCTCAACCAGTTCTATCCACGGTCGTTTCGCAACGCCCGTGAGGCGGAGTTTCTGCAACTCCGGCAGGGAGATCAGACTGTAGCAGAGTACGAGGAGACCTTCCTGATGTTGTCTCGTTTTGCTGAGAACTTCGTGATCACCGAGGCAGATCGATGTCGCAGATTTGAGTGGGGCCTGCGACCTGAGATTCAGGCGATGGTGACTGCAACGCCCTTTGCATCCATGAGGGATCTGACTGATGCGGCGACCAGGGTTAAGAACAGTATCCTGGCACGTCAGCGAGCTGAGGGGGAGTCACGGCGACGTGATCGCTCACACTTGGGATTCTCGGGTCATCGTGGCTCGAAGGGAGGACATTCTGGTGGATCTTCGTCTTGTGGCAGCCGAGGACGTTCTGGTCAGTTCAGGAGTCCTCAGCGGTCTGGACAGCGTTCTGGAGCTTGGCAGCGGCCGTACTCACCGATGAGCATCTCACCGGGAGGATACTCGGGTCGACCTAGGGAGGTCACATGCTTCGCTTTTGGTGAGCCGGGGCACTATGCTTCTGAGTGTCCACTGATTCACGGCAGTACTACGACGGCACAGAGCTCAGCATCCCAGACTGACAGCAGCCGGACACGCGGTATTGTGCGTGGCCGTGATCGAGGAGCTAGGGGACGGGGACGACCTGCAGAGTCTATGGCTCGTGTCTATGCCGTTACCCAGCAGCAGGCCAGATCCATTCTGGGAGTGTTGACAGGTACTGTACATATTTATGGCATGGTTGTTCGTGCATTGATGGATTCGGGGGCAACTCATTCTTTTATTTCACCGCGTTGTGCGAGTCTGTTGGGCCGTGAGGTGACCGCACTTGAGCACGAGATGGGTGTGGGGACACCGATGGGTGTGACCTACCAAGTGAACCAGGAGATACGAGCTTGTCCTGTGGATATTGAGGGAGTCGAATTTCCAGCAGATTTGATTCTTATGAATGTGCACGACTTTGATGTGATACTTGGAGTTGATTGGTTGTCGGAGTACAATTCGCTCATCGACTGTAGTAACATGCGGTTGACTTTGAGAGGTTCGGGATTACCGGAAGTGATATTCCAGGGGGAGTGTGGAGACGCATCACCCAAGGTAATATCTGCACTCACAGCTACAAAACTTTTACAGAAGGGGTGTCAGGGTTATCTTGCTTATGTGGTAGAATCTACAGATGAATCTTTGAGTATTGAGGATATTCCGATTGTGCGGGAATTTCCTGATGTCTTTCCAGGGGATTTACCTGGATTACCACCACCCAGGGAGATCGACTTTACGATCGAGTTACTCCCCGGGACTCGACCGATTTCACAAGCACCGTATCGTATGGCACCGGCGGAGCTACGGGAATTGAAAATCCAATTACAGGAACTGGTGGATCTAGGGTTTATCCGACCCAGTACATCACCATGGGGAGCGCCGGTCTTATTTGTGAAAAAGAAGGAGGGTAGTTTGCGGTTGTGTGTGGATTATCGGCAGTTGAACAAGGCTACGGTAAGGAATCAGTATCCCTTACCCAGGATCGATGATTTGTTCGATCAGTTACGAGGAGCACGATATTTCTCCAAGATAGATCTGAGGTCAGGATACCATCAACTGAGAATAGCCGAGGGGGATGTTCAGAAAACAGCTTTTCGAACGAGGTATGGGCATTATGAGTTCTTGGTGATGCCCTTTGGACTGACGAATGCACCAGCTACATTCATGGACTTGATGAATCGGGTCTTTCGAGCATACTTGGATAAATTTGTGATCGTATTTATCGACGACATCTTGGTGTATTCCAAGAGTGTCAGGGCTCATGAGGAGCACTTACGAATGGTATTGGGAACACTACGACAGGAGCAGCTGTATGCTAAGTTAAGCAAATGTCAATTCTGGCTAAATAGTATTAAATTCTTGGGTCACATTATATCACCCGAGGGGATAAGTGTGGATCCTCAGAAAACGGAGGCTGTGACAAATTGGCCAAGACTGACCACGGTGACGGAAGTGCGAAGTTTTGTTGGGTTAGCAGGCTACTATCGGAGATTCGTGGAGGGTTTCTCCCAGATTGCCGCACCATTGACTCGGTTAACCCGGAAAGGGGTGAAGTTTGTATGGGACGATCAGTGTGAACAGAGTTTCCAGGAATTAAAGTTCCGATTAACCACTGCACCTGTCCTTGCATTACCAGACAACAGTGGAGAGTTCGTGGTGTATAGTGATGCATCGCTGCAGGGTTTGGGTTGTGTATTGATGCAGAATGGAAAAGTGATTGCTTACGCATCCCGGCAGCTGAAAACGCACGAGTTGAACTACCCTACTCATGATTTGGAATTGGCAGCGGTGGTTCATGCTCTAAAAATCTGGAGACATCATTTGTTCGGTGTGACATGCCGAATATTCACCGATCACCAGAGTCTTAAACACTTGTTCACTCAGAAGGAACTCAATATGAGACAGCAGAGATGGTTGGAATTGTTGAAGGATTATGATTGTACCATCGAGTACCATCCTGGCAAGGCAAATGTTGTGGCTGATGCACTTAGTAGGAAGTCGGCGGGATCAGTTGCGCATTTGAGATTGGTATATCTTCCTTTGCTAGTGGAACTTTGGAAGAGCGGAGTTATGTTAGGGATGGACGATCAGGGAGCCTTGTTGGCTAGCTTTCATGTGCGACCCGTGTTGGTCGACAGGATCATCGAGGCTCAACTATAGGACCAAATACTCTGTGACTACAGAAATGAGGTTGAATCCGGACAGAGACAAGATTTCTCCGTCAAGGGCGATGGAGCATTAGTAAAGCTTGGGAGATTGTGTGTACCTGCGGTACTAGAGTTGAGGAGAGAGATTTTAGACGAGGCCCACAATTCGGCCTATGATATGCATCCAGGAGGGACAAAGATGTACCGTACCCTTCGGGACTATTATTGGTGGCCATGGATGAAGAGGGAGATAGCTGAGTTTGTCAGCAAATGTTTGATCTGTCAGCAGGTCAAGGCAGAACGGCAGCATCCGTATGGGGCTATGCAGCCACTTCCAATTCCACAATGGAAGTGGGATCATATTACAATGGACTTTGTCTTCAAGTTACCAAAGACAAGGAGTGAAGTTGATGGGGTCTGGGTAATAGTGGACCGTTTGACTAAATCAACGCATTTTCTGCCTGTACGTGAGATGTACAAGCTCAACCGTTTGGCCCAGCTATTCATTAATGAGATCATCCTACTACACGGTACCCCAGAGTCCACATCCAGGTTTTGGAGGAGTCTACAGACTACTTTGGGTACAAAATTGCACTTCAGAACAGCATTCCACCCACAGACCGACGGACAGTCTGAAAGGACAATACAAACTCTCGAGGACTCGAGGACATGATGAGAGCCTGTATGTTGCAATTCCAGGATTCGTGGGCTGATCAATTGCCATTGATGGAGTTTGCCTACAATAATAGCTACCATGCGAGTATAGGGATGGCACCCTATGAGGCACTGTATGGTCGACAGTGCAGAACACCGGTATGCTGGATGGAGATCGGAGAAAGAACCGCAGTGGGGCCGAATCTGATGGATATGAACCAGGAGACAGTTCGGGTTATTCGGGAAAGATTGAAGGCGGCCCAGGATCGTCAGAAAAGCTATGCTGATCGGCGGATCCGAGATTTGGAGTTCGAGGTTGGTGACTTTGTCTTTTTAAAGTTATCGACGTGGAAAGGGATTCTCCGATTTGGACGACGTGGGAGATTGAGTCCTCGTTATATCGGGCCATATGAGATTGTCGAGAGGATTGGTCCAGTGGCTTACCGTTTAGCACTACCTTCGGAGCTTTCCCGAGTACATGACGTATTCCATGTATCTATGCTACGGAAGTATCTTCGGGATGACTCTCATGCACTACCAGAGCAACCACTGGAACTGATGACAGATTTGAGTTTCGAGGAACGGCCAGTGCAGATTCTGGATAGGAAAGAAAAGTTCTTAAGGAACAAGACGATTTCGTTGGTTAAGGTGCTATGGCAGAACCACGAGGTAGAGGAAGCGACATGGGAACCCGAGGAATTGATGAGAGGGCAGTACCCACACTTGTTTGAGTAAATTTCGAGGACGAAATTTCTGTAAGGTGGGTAGGTTGTAACGACCCGAACCGAGAATAATAATATTTTAATGTAAAAAGACTATTTTGCCCCTGAAGGGGGAAACTTTGACTTTTGACCCGGGAAACAATTTGAACTTTGACCCATGACTATGACGTAGGTCGGGACGTCACGAATCCGTAGACAAGCGGCACGCCGAAATCGGAGTTCGTATAAAGAAGTTATGGTCAAGGAAGCGTTTTAGCGGAAATTACGAACCGAGAACAACGGAATAAAATATTAATTTATTACGGGAATTCGTGCCAACGAATATTTAAATCCAACCAGTGGATTGGTGACAAGTGTCACCCATCCAAGCCTATACTATTCCAATAAAGCAACATTACACTATTTAACCCATTTTATATTATTTATTTTTCCCTCCAATTAACCCCAGCCCTTGGATTTCTGCCCAAATGAATCCCAGCCCTTCATTTTCATCTGCTTTCCTTATTCATGCACGATCTCTGTCTGTTTTTCTCCCAAACACACACAAGCACATACAGCCCCCCCTTCACCCGTGCATCTTCTTCCATTTTCTCTCAACCCAGGCGATTGAACCAGCAACCCTCACCGCACCAGCCAACCACCAACAACACCACCATCATCTGATCATCATCACCGTGCAGCACCGGCGACCGCCACCCCATTTCCCTACCCCGAACGGCCGTGCAAACTCAGACCCGAAACACAGAGGAATCGGGTCCAAGAAGCAAACCTCGACAACCGCATCACCTCGACGCAAGGGAAGCTTCAGCCTGCACCGTGAGGACCCCAGGAGCACAACTGGACGACGGCGAGGGCTACGGCGGCGGTAAGACCCAAAACCCGAGAACCCGTTTTTACTCCCCTGTTTCGAACCAACCCATGTTGATGCTAGGAAATCGATAGTTTGGTGTTAGAAATGTCCTAGGGTGAGAGACGAGCTGTTTGGGACCAGTTTGGACGACTGAGACGGCGTGGATCGCCGGAGAGAACGATCGGACTTTGGCCGTGAGTTTCAACGACGGACTGGTGAGTTTCTTCCCATTTTCTTTCTATTTTGAGGTTGTAGAACCATAGAACAGACCTAGACGACCCTATAGGGATGAACCCCGTCGAAAATGGTGGCCGGAATCGTACGGTGGAATCGGGTCAAGTCGTGGGTCGACGGCGACCCGGTTCCAGTCCATGAATCAACCACTATTAAATCTCAAATACTGAACGTATGTCCATCATGATAGAGTCATATCCCAATTCGTGGCTCATCGTCATCACAATCACCGACACCAGAACCAGCGCTAGTACAAGCACCAACATACAAACATCCACACTAGCACATAGTGTGCAAGGTTGATATCCATGGATCTCCGCTCATACCGAGCGACGATCCCGTATCATTACTCGTACTTCACAACTATGGGTACCACCATTCTGACAATCCACATCTCGACTCCTCTCGAGTCTAGTCTCATACCAAATCAATCATGTCACCACTGACATACACAGTCCCCGAGCAATTTCCAATGCTCAACCATATCCTATACGACCAATAAGGCCTAAGAGATAGTACAACTTGCCCAATTATACGGCCTTCCAGCCACTGGTCTCATTCATCCCTACGACCCACGCAATTATATGTCTAACAAATAGTAGTTCACGGTGTACACTACATGACATCTGATCCTCAATCCAGGGTCAATCTCACCCGAGCTCTATCACGAGGTCCCATACACCCTCGTCTACCCATCTCACTACCAGGTCGCGCACGAGGCTTACGCTTCGGAGGCATGATGTGGCAACAGAATCAGCAACCTAGTACTCTGATACCAAATTGACAGGACCACCCCCGAAGGGACATTGATAACTGGGCCCGTCCTGCTCCCATCTACCAAGTCGACTGAAATTTACAACTTACCCTCAGTGCTTGCCAAACCAGGGATAGCCACACACGTACTTACTCATGCCTCCGCCTCTCGATCAGCCTCGATCAACGCGCCAAGACCTGGAGGGTCAATAAAAACACAAAAGGTGTGAGTGGACAAAAATAAATCAGTTTATAAAATAGTTACAGAAAGACATTTCTACCCTCCACGTAAAACCAATGCATGCATTCAAAAATCATTTCACAATCCGTTACATTTTCAGCATAAGAAAACCGTGTATGAAAATCAAAATCATTTTCCTTTTCTTAACCTTCGAGTCTTAGCCGTAGTCATAAACACAAGGTGTCAGGACTCGTCCCAAATATCACCTCGATACCCGGGACGAACCCTGCTCCCGTCTGACAATCACAGTTAAAGTACCAAAATAACCTCAACACAACCATAAGCATAACTATCAGACAAGGGAGTAAATAAAATACAACCGTAAGTCAGAGCATAGTTTATACAAACAGGCACAAAATCCTACTGGGCTAATCTCGCAAAGGAAAAACGTCGTAAGCTCTATGCCTCGGTCCCTGCCTCAACGTTTACCCCAGCGCTATCACCGCAACCTGGAGGAAAAATTCAAAAAAAAAAAAAGTGTGAGCGGACTAAAAGAAATAAAAGTTTCAAAAAACAACAGTTTAACATCAAACCAGGGTTAAGAAAACCATAAGATTTTTCCCTCCGTTTTAAAAATATGCATGCCTAACGAAGTATCAGAAAACCACGACATAAAACAATATAATCAATATGCTAAGATCGTATCATAAAACCAAGTCCACAAATATCAAAGTCCGATCAAACCTGCTGGGTCTACCCGAGTCTTTAAACTCAACCAGACCTAAAATGTAATCCGAGTCTTTAAACTCCCGAGTCTTTAAACTCAATAGGCCTACGGGGGTAATATCGTAAATATCCGAATCTTTAAACTCCCGAGTCTTTAAACTCAATCCGGGCCCGTCCCCCGTCAATCCGAATCCGGGTCTTTAAACCCAATCCATATCCAGAAAATCCAATCCAAAACCAATTCTAAAATTCATCTCCAAATCCGAATCCAAAATCACTGGTCTGATGCCCTTCCGGCATCCAGAACCGTCATTCCGAACCCAAATCCGGAATTCCCAGAAATCCAATTTTAAACCAAAACCGGGTTGCCAAAATCATGTCTCAGAATTCATTATAACCATCAGAACACAATTATAATTTGAAATCCCAAAGTATAGCATCAAAATCAGAAATCTAGCTTTTCTCAAAAAATGTGCAAAAGCCCGAAAATGTCTCGAAAAACGTGCAAGCATATCCATCACATATAATCATCATTAACAAGCATAAAAACATACTTAAAATCATAAAATATAAATAAAAACAGTTAGGCATGCTCGTAAGAAAAGAAAGAGTCCACTCACGAATCAGAACGTGTCAATCGCGCTCCGTGCGCTCCTCGACCGTCTCAGGCGTCTCCCGTCCTGTCAATAGGAACCAAATAGGGTCAAAAACACCTCAGAGATGCTAACCCTAATTTCCCCAATTTTCCGGGAATTTATACGTAATTTAAACTTAGACCCTAAACCGTCCGGATTCCCGAACTATCCCGTAACATCGTCCGATTAACCCGAAAATTACACCAATGGATTCCTTAGGACATTTAGAACCAATGACAGGACCCATCCCAATCCCCCCGGGATTACCGTGGAATGTGCCCTGCTCCCGTCCAACAAGGGGTGTCAGACAAGGGATAACCAAGAGTCACTGCCCAACGGGGCATCCAGAGTGCGCAAGGATCGATGGAGGAGGTGTGCAATGTCCCAGTCCCTGCTGCAATCGCATCTGTGATCAACCTGAAGGGCATTAAAACCAAAAGCTGTGAGTGGACAAAACCAATAAGTTTATTAAACACATTTATAAGACATTTATGCCCTCCAATAAAAACGTATGCATGCCACGAAAACCAGTAACCAAAACGTTTGCTCAACCGAGCCATTAGGGCCTTAGCCCAAAAACCGTTAACCAAAAACCAAGTGTGGGAACTCAGCCCAAAACTGTGAAATACCGCAACTACACATAAACAACCATGTGGGTCACCACCCACGACCATAAATGAACATCAATCCATTAAAATCATATAATCACAAATATCCAAATCAACATTATCAAATCAAATTCATTATCCTTTTGGAAATCCAAAACCATTTCATTTAGACCAATAAAGACCTACAGCCCCGTATAGGAACCGTATAGGGCCGAAACCTCGAAATACGTGCCTATACTTAACCACACATCCAAATGCACTCATGGTATCACAAACAAGTATTTAAAACATATAATAAACATTTATGCATGCACAAATTTAGAAAACAAGGTCCACTCATAGACTGTTTAACCGTGTGCCTCGATACGCGTGCCACCGGCCCTCCCTGGCCACACCACTATCACCGGGACTCCCAATCCAGTCCAAATCACATTAGAAGGTTACTAACCTCATCATTAACATCCTATCAAAGTCCCGTAATTTTCCCGAATTTTTACTTATTTTTAAACTTAATTTAAAACCTTAGGACATCCCGAACAATATCGAGACGGTGTCCGATCGACACGAAACCAATTCCAAAATGTTCGTTACATTAAATAGGACAGAAGTCATGTTGACCTCACCTCGAGATTCGTGCCCACGCGCCGTCACGCGCCGCAGTGAGTGGCTGCGCGTGAAACCCACGCGCCTACTACAGTGTCACCAGCCCAACCCGTTTGTCTGGTAAACGGGTCCAGTTTACCCGCGAGACGACCCGGTTCCAATCCTATCAATTCAACCTTAAATCTTCCAATTGATCATTCAGTTAGTTTCTTTATAAGTTAAATTAAGGTTCTGTAACGTTGATTACACAAAACATTACCTACAATTCCACGATTCAACGATGATCCACGAAGAACACCCGGTTACTGTGCAATCATTGAACTCCTTCAATTCCAATTGATTTCCTTAAATTGATTCAACCAGAAGCTTCCTAGGACTCCGTTAAGCATTTCCCCCAACTCAATTGCTTCAATCCTGCGCTCAATCGTCACGACTCAAGCTCGAACACCGTCACTGTTCAACCATGGAGTTTCATCGATCTCGATCGGTTTCCTTCAATTGATGAACCCAGAAGCATCGTGGGATCATGGGAAGCAGTTTCCCCACCTCAATTTCATCCAACGAAGCCTCCAATTCCACGACTCAACTTCGAAATTTCAGAGACCTCCATCCTTCTGTTCTTCCACAATTCGACCCCAATTCCCTTCGTTCTTGTTGCAGAAATGATCGTTTTGATCCCAGAAGTCGAATTGAATCCTCAATTGCGGTCCTCAAAGCCTACACCTTCGAATTCGAAATTCCCTCCAACATACCAAAATCCGAATTCCCAGTTCTTCAGTTTCCCTCAATCCCTCGTGTTTTCCTCATTCAATTAGTCACTGAATTCTCTCCAGTTTCCGTTCACAAGTTTAGTGTATAGGGAGAAGATTAAGGGTGGGAGAATTCTGATCTTGGTTGTACACGGGTTAAGAACACACAGAAGAGGAAAATGGGGGTTTAATGGGTTTTTAATTAATTAATAAATATCAAAACATCATAATGATGTTTCCCCCCAAACACATGGATCAGGTTTCAAGGGATGAGTGACACTTGTCACTCATCCAGGTGTGTAGGGTCAACGGTCACTATTCAATATTATATTATTATTTTAATCCCGGTTCGTTCAGTTAACCGAGCCCGATTCCGTGACCATAACTTCGTCGTCGAATCTCCGATTTCGGCATGCCGCCTGTCGTTGGATTCGTATCGACGATACCTACGTAACGGTCCTTGGCCCTCGTCCATCAGACCTCCCGGTTAAAAAGTCGACATTTGGCCCCTATTACTCGAAATTACCAAAATACCCCTCAACTTCCGAACACCACAACTTTCTCTACGAATGTCGGAATCGAACGTGCCACATGTCTATGAACTCGTGACATCCCGAACTACGTCACGGTCATCGGTCAAAGTCCGTTTGACCGCCCGATCCAAAAGTCAACATTTTGCCCACGACTAGGGGCAAAACGGTCATTTTACACATTTTGTCCAATTTCGACCCACTAACCACCGATCAACCTCACTAATCAAGATTAATGACTAATCTAGTCCCGGAATTTGGGACGGGTCGTTACAATCTTCCCTCTTTAATAAATTTCGTCCTCGAAATTCCAACCGATCTAATCTCAACGTACTTCCCTCCTTAATTAGTTTCGCTCTCGAAACTCGACTACCCTGATTCCACAAACACCCTGTGGAAAGTGGAATCGACCACGCAACACGTGTACACCCGTACACCAACTACTTAGACAAAACTTGTCTACACCCAAACGTACCACTAGTACTCAAAACGCAACGACTACATTCAACCCCGTCGAATGACTGAAACTACTTGTTTCGAATTTGACACCACTTGTCAAATCAACCCTCTCGTTGACGCAACAACTCGACGGTTCCTTTCCCACTCCCACTAGGAGTCAGCTGACCCCACTCAACCATCTATGTTGACACATCCTGACAATCTGTCGCCACACAGTTGTTGTCAGTCGAAAACTGACACTAGACTCACTCGTGGCTACACATGCCACCAACGTATTTGACTTAGTAAACATTTACCGACCTTTCACATGACCTGTGTGTAATTAAACACATCGGAATTACCATGACCCATTGCATAGTAATGTCCGATCCACAACCAATCACATGGTATCGGAACCAATCCGACTACCAACACGTTCACCGACACACCTCGGGTATATCCCGTATACCGTAACTAGACATCACAAGTCTACACGGTATTGTACCTCAAACCATGTACGAAGTACACACATCTACCTAATAACCAGACTACAACCACCTAGGTCATAGCCGAACGCGTTCCAATAATGGAGTACATTTGCCCAATCCAGCATGAGACAAAATGAAACTCCACCCATCATTTAGTTACAATTCCGAATCCGGATCCGCAATTTCGTAAGAAATCCCGGATCCAAGCCCAGACATCAAATTTTAATTTATTTCCAAATCCGAAATCATTATTCCGTAAGCTAGCATTTGGAATAATCATTCCGTACCCAAATCCAGAAATATACTTTCAAGTTCCAAAATCGAATCCTGAATCGTCACCCAGAAATTCGATTCCAAATCCCGAAATCTCGTTCACATTTACCAAGACACACCAAAACCGAACCTATCGGTTACCCGTTTGATACCTCCAATTGACTTCATAGGGAAGCCAATCCAACCTCCACACGTCTAAGGTTGACAAAATTCAACTACCTTGATAACCTACTCACCCGAGTAGAATACCCTATGGGCCCCACTTCGAAAAGAAGTTCAATCCCGTCATTTCGACTCACATACCCAAGTTTGTATCGATCCTTGTCATTCCACCTAGGAAAAACCAAGGATGATCCAACACAATGACGCCAAAACTCATCCTACGTGGATGCAAACAAAACTCGCTGCACTCACAACATCCTCTGCCACCAAGCAGAAAATGAGAAATCTCGTTTACCTAATTTCGAATACGTAGCTCCTCCTAATGACCCACAAACACACATGGGCCCACCAACCAATACACGTTCAACGTACTGGTAACTACACTCAACGTCTGCCAGGGCAGAAAACAAGAAGTCAACCCCTATGACTTCGGAATACCCATCACCAAAAATGAGCACCACTCTCGTTCCCCAATTACAGCTCTCCTCGACACTAAGGTTCCAACCATGTTGGAAACAGACATGCTCCCAACAAGACGTCAAGTCTAACCACTAGACTTCCTACCTCCTCAACTCACTTGGACAACCACGTGTCCACAATCAATCCGTTATTGTCCCGTTCGCACATCCCAACCTTTACACGTTCAACACTCGGTTTCCCAAGTTCTCAATTATACCTTTTTAATCCACTCCTTACTGGTTATCTCACCACTATTGGGACTTATCCCAACACATTACAATCTCAACTGGATCCCACCAGTCCAACACTCAAACACTACCGAATCTCAAAGACCGAACATATGTTCATCATGACGGAGTCACACCCCAACTTGTGGCTCATCGTCAACACCATTACCGACACTAGCACCAGCGCTAGTACCCGCACCAACACTCTATCAACAACACTAGTATCAGCACACAGGCATCCATACTAGCATCAGCACAAAAGTACCAACCCACAAACATTCATACTTGCACACCGTGTGCAAATACGACAACCCTGGATCTCTGTTCATACCGAACGACGATCCCGTACCTCACGACTATGGGTACCACTATTCTGACAATCCTCATCAGGAAAATGAACGTTCCCCGAACGTCCCCTAATCCCCAAGTATTATGACCACACTGATTACCCTCGATAGCCAGTCATCTCCATATGACTACCGACTAACTGTCATTGCTATCGAGATCCGCATCCATACCTCACACTAATACCCGATCCAGCACGGGATTCCATAATTTATCTCAGAACCGTATCCGTAAATCGGATCCCATAGTTCTGCCTAGACTCACCAGAGCCATCCACATGGCCATTCATGACCTCAACCGCTCGTCGCAGCACAAGTTCTCATCCACTAATCGCAATTAAGGGTTACCTTTTTAATCCATCATACACTAGGGTTCCACAATCACACCCTATGGTTCAACCGAACCCAACCACTTCCCGTAATATAAAATTCACAACCAGACCGACCCCGCGGTCTAGACATCGAATAGACGTCAGATCCAATCCTACCATCCCATCAACGTGGGTTCCACCGCTAGGTCATCGGCCAACTCCGATGAACCAACATCCCTCACACTAGAAACCACCACAAGGGTTCACATTTTTAAACCATTACTCACATAAGGTTCCCCGAACCTGGCTGCACCTAGCAGCACAACAATTTAATATTACATGACCGAACCGATGGTCCCACAATACCAGTTCATCACAATCAACCCCACCTGGTTCGAATCACATTAACGCACGGCGTATCGGGCCAATCACACTCCATCCACTATCCAAACCCAAAAACTATCTATCAGGTTGATAACGAATTGCAGCCCAAAGAGACATCACACCCTCGACCTGCGCGCACAAATAGAGCAACCGTGCTCTGATACCAAGTTGACAGGACCCATCCCAATCCCCCCGGGATTACCGTGGAATGTGCCCTGCTCCCGTCCAACAAGGGGTGTCAGACAAGGGATAACCAAGAGCCACTGCCCAACGGGGCATCCAGAGTGCGCAAGGATCGATGGAGGAGGTGTGCAATGTCCCAGTCCCTGCTGCAATCACATCCATGATCAACCTGAAGGGCATTAAAACCAAAAGCTGTGAGTGGACAAAACCAATAAGTTTATTAAACACATTTATAAGACATTTATGCCCTCCAATAAAAACGTATGCATGCCACGAAAACCAGTAACCAAAAAGTTTGCTCAACCGAGCCATTAGGGCCTTAGCCCAAAAACCGTTAACCAAAAACCAAGTGTGGGAACTCAGCCCAAAACTGTGAAATACCGCAACTACACATAAACAACCATGTGGGTCACCACCCACGACCATAAATGAACATCAATCCATTAAAATCATATAATCACAAATATCCAAATCAACATTATCAAATCAAATTCATTATCCTTTTGGAAATCCAAAACCATTTCATTTAGACCAATAAAGACCTACAGCCCCGTATAGGAACCGTATAGGGCCGAAACCTCGAAATACGTGCCTATACTTAACCACACATCCAAATGCACTCATGGCATCACAAACAAGTATTTAAAACATATAATAAACATTTATGCATGCACAAATTTAGAAAACAAGGTCCACTCACAGACCGTTTAACCGTGTGCCTCGATACGCGTGCCATCGGCCCTCCCGGGCCACACCACTATCACCGGGACTCCCAATCCAGTCCAAATCACATTAGAAGGTTACTAACCTCATCATTAACATCCTATCAAAGTCCCGTAATTTTCCCGAATTTTTACTTATTTTTAAACTTAATTTAAAACCTTCGGACATCCCGAACAATATCAAGACGGTGTCCGATCGACACGAAACCAATTCCAAAATGTTCGTTACATTAAATAGGACAGAAGTCATGTTGACCTCACCTCGAGATTCGTGCCCACGCGCCGTCACGCGCCGCCGTGAGTGGCTGCGCGTGAAACCCACGCGCCTACTACAGTGTCACCAGCCCAACCCGTTTGTCTGGTAAACGGGTCCAGTTTACCCGCGAGACGACCCGGTTCCAATCCTATCAATTCGACCTTAAATCTTCCAATTGATCATTCAGTTAGTTTCTTTATAAGTTAAATTAAGGTTCTGTAACGTTGATTACACAAAACATTACCTACAATTCCACGATTCAACGATGATCCACGAAGAACACCCGGTTACTGTGCAATCATGGAACTCCTTCAATTCCAATTGATCTCCTTAAATTGATTCAACCAGAAGCTTCCATGGACTCCGTTAAGCATTTCCCCCAACTCAATTGCTTCAATCCTGCGCTCAATCGTCACGACTCAAGCTCGAACACCTTCACTGTTCAACCATGGAGTTTCATCGATCTCGATCGGTTTCCTTCAATTGATGAACCCAGAAGCATCGTGGGATCATGGGAAGCAGTTTCCCCACCTCAATTTCATCCAACGAAGCCTCCAATTCCACGACTCAACTTCGAAATTTCAGAGACCTCCATCCTTCTGTTCTTCCTCAATTCGACCCCAATTCCCTTCGTTCTTGTTGCAGAAATGATCATTTTGATCCCAGAAGTCGAATTGAATCCTCAATTGCGGTCCTCAAAGCCTACACCTTCGAATTCGAAATTCCCTCCAACATACCAAAATCCGAATTCCCAGTTCTTCAGTTTCCCTCAATCCCTCGTGTTTTCCTCATTCAATTAGTCACTGAATTCTCTCCAGTTTCCGTTCACAAGTTTAGTATATAGGGAGAAGATTAAGGGTGGGAGAATTCTGATCTTGGTTGTACACGGGTTAAGAACACACAGAAGAGGAAAATGGGGGTTTAATGGGTTTTTAATTAATTAATAAATATCAAAACATCATAATGATGTTTCCCCCCAAAACATGGATCAGGTTTCAAGGGATGAGTGACACTTGTCACTCATCCAGGTGTGTAGGGTCAACGGTCACTATTCAATATTATATTATTATTTTAATCCCGGTTCGTTCGGTTAACCGAGCCCGATTCCGTGACCATAACTTCGTCGTCGAATCTCCGATTTCGGCATGCCGCCTGTCGTTGGATTCGTATCGACGATACCTACGTAACGGTCCTTGGACCTCGTCCATCGGACCTCCCGGTTAAAAAGTCGACATTTGGCCCCTATTACTCGAAATTACCAAAATACCCCTCAACTTCCGAACACCACAACTTTCTCTACGAATGTCGGAATCGAACGTGCCACCTGTCTATGAACTCGTGACATCCCGAACTACGTCACGGTCATCGGTCAAAGTCCGTTTGACCGCCCGATCCAAAAGTCAACATTTTGTCCACGACCAGGGGCAAAACGGTCATTTTACACATTTTGTCCGATTTCGACCCACTAACCACCGATCAACCTCACTAATCAAGATTAATGACTAATCTAATCCCGGAATTCGGGACGGGTCGTTACAAACAAAACCATGTTGGAAGTTGGATCAGAATCCTCCCCACGCGCCGCCCAAAGTGGCTGCGCGTGGGCCTCACGCGCCTGCTACAGTGCATCTTCAACCTCGAGTCACCCGGTTCAACTGTGTTGAACCGGCGTGGCCGGTTTTCCTCCATTCTTCCACCATTCCTCCCCATTTCTATCCCATTAATTTCGTCCAGTGCCCAGCAATCCTTTCCCCTCCTAACATTAGAAAATCTAAGCCTAAAACCCATCGTCCTTAGCCTCGAAACACACTTCCCGTATGCCCTGTTTTGGCCGCTGGCCACCCAGGTCTTCCCCCGTCACGGCGCCACACTCAGACGACTCCTGGGACCTTCAGGGGTCTCACCCTAACCTCCAAAACCTTCGACCCTAGCCCAAGGTCCACGACTTTTGAAAACAAGAAAACGGGAAAATAGGGGATTCGATGCTTACCTTCGAATCGTCCACCGCCGTCTGCACCGCCGTGTGCCACGGTGCTCACTGAGTCCCCTGCAGTCGTCTTAGCTTGCTATTGGCTTGGTTTGCACCACCACACGGCAGAACCACCGCCAATCTCTCACGGCCTCCTCTGTTTCTCTGAAAACTCAGCCTCACCACCGCCGTGTTCCTTGCACGAATTCAACTCCAAAACCCGATCACCAGTCTCTCGTCTTCTCTCTGTCACTCTCATAATTCACAGAACTCTCACCCACGCACAGAATCGATCAAGAACTCTCACAATTCCTCTCCCTGTTTTCTGTTCTCCCAAGCCAAATGCACGGTTCAAAACTGATCAATATGTGGCCGTGTGTATAATTAACACCCTAGAAGCCTCTAGTGCTATCCCACGTGTCCCCTTTTCCCTGGTCATTAGCACAAAATATCCAAGCCCACTCAGCCACTTGTTCCTATCTGATTGGGCCTTAAGAGGAAAAGACCAAATTGCCCCTAGGTTTAGAAATTACCATTTTACCCTCAAACTTTCCAGACCCGTAACTATTTCGTCCGTCGTCCGATGACAGTGTGCCGCATGTCGTTGTATTCAGGAAGTCGAGACATATCTAACGGTCCTCGATCTACGTGAAAATCACAAGTCCACTAAAAAGTCAACATTTTCCTCAATTAGTCAAAATTACGGTAACGCCCTCAATCTTCCAAACGTCATAACTTTTTCTCCGATTGTCCAAATCGGACATGCCACCTGTCTACAAACTCGTGACATCCTAAACTACCTCACGGTCAATGGTCAACACTCATCCAACCTGTAAATCAAAAAGTCAACTTTTGACACACTATTCACAAGGGCAAAATCGTCCTTTTATATAAATCTTTTTACAAAATTACCTTTATACCCTTCCTGAAGGTACGGGTTGTTACACAAGGCCTCAGCCCAAAACCATGAATCAAATCCAAGTACACAGCGTAATCCAAATCCATCAACCATATAAACCGGGTCATTTCCCAACACATCAGAAATTAACAATAAATCACAAGTCAATCAGTTTGTTGGATATCAAGTGCGCCCAAGTCTTTAAACTCAAAATCATGTGCATAATCAGGCCTTCTTGGGATATCAACGAGTCTTTAAACTCAGAACATAATCAATAGGCCTCGGGGGGTATCATACCGAGTCTTTAAACTCAAAACAGTAACCGAGTCTTTAAACTCATTAAGGGCCCTCCCCCGTCATCAATTAAACGAGTCTTTAAACTCAAAGCGTGCTCCAGCAATAGCACCAGGTCTTTCAACCCAAAACCATTTTTAATTCACAACAATCTAGGATAAATCGTGATCCAATTCCAAAATCAATCTGAAATCACATTTTGTTATAACAAGACTCATGTCTGAATTTCCATATTCAAATCTTCAAAATCTTACTTCACCAAACATAATCACATCATCACTAAAACGGGACACGTAATCATATCGAAATCACTTTATCAAACCATCATCCATTCCCGAATTCGAATTCGCAATAATGATTCCGTAAGCCGGCATCCGAAAACATCAACCCGAACCCAAACCAGAAATTCACTTTCAAGTTTCCGAAATCCGAAATCTCGTTCATCAAAATTACTTTTATGCCCTGGGCACCAAGCCCGAAATCCTCTTTTTTATTCAAAATCCGTTTTAAATCCTTGAAATCACATCATGATTCAAATCCCAAGGTCAAAACATCTAAACCATAATCAAATCATCAAAATCACGGTCAAACCCAACATACTCGAAATCTCGTAAAACGTGTAAATTCGTGTCATTCTCGAAATCCATGTCAACACCGTAAATCATACTCACAATCATATTAAACATCCTTAAAACATTATACGCACAATATCATGTAAAATCATTCATTTAAAACATCACCAATACATAAGAGAACCGTAGTCTCGAAATACGTGCAATTTCGTATGCATATCAAAAATACATATAAATACGGAAATCAGAATTATCACAAGTCATAATCATAATCATTAAAATCATAGAAACATTTATGCATGCATTAAATTTTGAAAGCAACGTCCACTCACACACTGTCCATAACGCCCGTTTTCGCGCTGCACGCATTCCCGTAATTTCCGGAATTTTCCAGAAATCTCGAATCTTGTCTAAAAACATTCCGCAGCGTCACTAAGGACTCCAACAACATCATACTAATTTCCCATAATTTTCCGGGAATTAAACATTAATTAAAAACGTAACATGAACCTTCGGACCCTCGAAACAACATCGAAATGGTGTCCGATAAATTCGAAATCAACGCAAAAATGTTCATTACAGTGTATAGGACAAAAGTCATTTTGAACTTACCTCGAAAATCAGACCCACGCGCCCTCACGCGCCGCCGTGAGTGGCTGCGCGTGGGAGCCACGCGCTGCTACAGTACCTGGTACTGTTCATCGTCTCCGCCCGGATAACTGTTAAACGGGTCTGGTTGCCCGCGAGATGACCCAATTAGAACCCTGTCAATTCTAACTTAAATTCATCAATTCAATCATTCAAAAGGATCGCCTTGTGTCTAATTAGGGTTCTGTGACCTCAACTACGTAAGAACTCACCTTAATCCAAACGATTTGAAGTCGAACTTCGAAGAACAGACGAACACTGTTCATTCATCAATCTCGACCAATTTCGATTATTTTCTTGAAATTGATCCACTCAGAGGCTTCATAGGGTTCGTATAAGCATGTTTCTCATGCCAATTTCTCCCTTATACCCCTCCAAATTCACGACTCAAGCTCGATTTTTCCTCTCTATCACCAAGTCCGTTCGAAGCCAAAACAGCATCAATTCACTTCCTTCTTGAACTGGATGGGCTGGAATTGATCCCAGAGAACTAAATGAAACCTCAATTTTCCTTGGGCTGGCCTACAAATCCGAAATCGAATTCTCACTCTCTCAATAACCCGTTTCCGGATTTTGGACTTTCCTCTCACCATTTTCATCACTTTTCTTCCTCTCTCCATCTCCAGACTCTACTCTTCCTCTCTTGAATCTGTTTCAGCTCCCAATTTCTCTTAATTTGGTCTTGGAAGGGTCGATCACGCCCACTCAACGTCTCTGTTTTTTTTTCTTTTATGTTTTGAAGTACCACCACCCGTTTCAATCCCACTCGACCTTAAACAATATATCCCGTGCTCTGTTCCACATTCCCAATTGCATAATCAATTCACCAGCCCAGTGTTCTCTGCTCCCCACAAGGAACTCAAAACATTAACAATGGTGTCCACTACCTCAAAACCATTAAACAATTCCCCTTTACAATTCAAAATTGTCCACTAGCTTCAAATTCCAATCCCACGCTCTGTACACTTGCCTCCTATTAGTTAAAACAATTCCACGAACCCACTCACGGATGTTCTCAAACTGTGCCTTGGCAATTTACCATTTTGTCCTTCTTCTCAAAATTACCAAAATGCCCCTCACGCATCTAGACCCGTAACTTGGTCATTCGAACTCTGATTGACGCGTGCCGCCTGTCTACGGACTCAGGGCATCGAGACCATCCTAACGATCCTCGGCCTTCGGCCAATGGGCCTCCCAGTCGAAAAGTCAACATTTTCCCCCCTTTCGTCCAAATTACGAAAATTCTCTTGAACTTCCGAACGTCGTAACTTACGTCGAACGTCGGAATCAATCGTGCCACCTGCCTATGAACTCGTGACGTCCCAAAATACGTCACGGTCATCGTTCAAAGTCCATTTGACCACCAGAATTAAAAGTCAACGTTTTACCCACGACTAGGGGCAAAACGGTCATTTTGCATCGTTCTTCCGATTTCACCCAACTAATCACCGATTAACCCCACTAATCATGATTAGTTACTAATCTAATTTCGGATTCCGAGACGGGTCGTTACAGGTTCGAACCAGCCCGGTCCAACCGAACCGGTAGGGGCGGTTCTCCTGTGTTTTCTGTCCATTTTGATCCGCTTTTGCTTCTAATTAGTCCTAACCCGGTTCCTTATCGATCAAAACACTTAAATAATGAAAATAAAACCAATAGCTCATCTCCCTGAACCGTGAGCAAGACCTCGACGTTCCTCCTTCTTGTGACCACGATCCTAGCCACCCCTTGCCGTGAATTCAACTCCATCCAACTCCATTTGAAGTCCAAACCTTATTCCAGTTAACCAAAACACCTATTAACCGTTGAAACATAAACTACCATTTTCGATTTGAAACTGAAATTCCATTGTACCTTACTCTACTGTCACTGTCGTGAGCCACCCCAACCACTACTGAACTCTCCTCCCTTCCTTGGTCAACTTTGATGAAAAAGCCACCACCAAAGACCCACGTTTAAAGGAGTTTGGATTTTTACTTCATTCCCATGTTCTCTGTTTCCCTCGGTCCAACCACCGTCTGTGGCGGCCATCACGAGCACACCGCCGTCCTTCCACCGTCTTCATCCTCTTTTTTTCTTAGTTACTCTTCATGGGTTGAAGGTTGGGTTGAGGGAACTGAGTTCAATCACACACACACTAACAATTCCTCTGTTTCTTCCTTTGGACCCAAAGCCGTGCAACGTTTTTCAAATAAGTGTGAGGCAGTGAGCAAGGTTCTACAGCCATCCAGACCCAGCCAGGTGTCCAAAACCTTGTGGGCACACATTTCAGAGCAGGCCAAGTGTCCATCTCTAACTGGGCACAGATCCCATTGTAGGAAATGACTAAATTTGCCCTTACCTTCACAATTACCATTTTGCCTCTCAAGTTCCTAGACCCGTAACTCTGTCGTCCGACCACCAATTAACGCATGTCTTCTGTCGTTGTATTCAGGAGATCGAGACCTACCTAACTGTTCTTGAAATACGTGACAAAGTCCTGTCGTAGAAAAAATCAACAAATTGCCCTTTTTCAACCAAATTACCAAAATACCCCAAATCTTCCGAACATCACAACTTTTTTCTCGATTGTCGGAATCGGACGTGCCACCTGTCTATGAACTCGTGATGTCACGAACTACGTCACAGGCATTGGTTAAAGCCCATTTGACCGTCCGAACCAAAAGTCAACCTTTTTGCCCATTCTAGGGGCAAAATCGTCATTTCTCACCGTCCGTCTGAAAGCATCCAACTAATCACCGATTAACTTCACTAATCCGTCATTAACCATTTATCTAATCCAGGTTTCCGGGATGGGTCGTTACAATCTCCCCCCTTAAATAATTTCGTCTCCGAAATTCCGCATCTCGTACTTCTGTAACTAACTGGAGGAAATCCAACTAATCTCACACCTGGGTCTCCTACCCGGTGTCCAGCACCTACCAATACAACTTATCCTGACAGTTCCCAAACTGTCACCCCAACTTAGCCAAGCGAATCATCTGGCGAATCATCCCTTCCTCATCGGGGTCTACTCATTCCAACTCGTATCCAAGGTACCTCTAACGTCACGCCAGCTGACACTCACGGCTCAACTAACCCTAGGTACGCCACAACACTACTACTACCAATTTCAACACTTTCGACTCTGTTTCGAGTTGAGCATACCTCGTACCAATGTCCCAGTACATCATGCGAGTCCGCCGTCAATAAACGCAAATCTCAAATACACCCATTCACAAAACGGCATCTACCGGTCTCGGTACTCCTATGCATCAAGATTTGTGCAACGTTACATACTAATTCTGTCAGCGATCCGCGCCGACCCTATCGGAGTCACAACGTACTCGTCTATACCCCCAATTCATCCAATCATCTCACCAGTGGTTCCATTAACCACTAACACAGTCAACATGTGGAAATACCATCCACAATCCATATTATCTCTCTATAACTGGACCCTATTATAAACCGGTTTAACCGTGATCAAACATCTCAATTGCAGGGTCCCACCAGCCACTCATGGCTCTGAGCATCCAACTCACCACAGTACTGATTCCTACCAACCAGTCAGATCACTCTGAGCCAGTCCACATGCTCAGTCCAACAAGCATCTCAGACTTACGCTGATTCATCATGATAATCACAACATACCTCGGCACTAGGCCGATCACCAACTTCTTACCAGAACATCATGATGCACGTCCAATCGCATCGAAACACATCTCAAGTACATGCACTAATCACAACCAACTAGAATCACCGTGCATATGTGATGACCCGTCCTAAATTAATGGGATTAATTAAGGATTAATGACGGATTAGCAAGACTAATCGGAGATTAGATGAGGATTAGCGGACATTCGGGCGAAATGACAATTTTGCCCCTAGAATGGGCGAATCGTTGACTTTTCGTTCATACGGTCAAATGGACTTTGGTCAATGACTATGACATAGTTCAGGACGTCACGAGTTCATAGACAGGTGGCATGCTCGATTCCGACGTTCGTGGAAGAAGTTATGACGATCAGAAGTCTAAGGGCATTTTGGTAATTTAGTTGAAAAGGAGCAAACTGTTGAATTTTGACCCGGGAGGTCTGATGGATAAGGACCGAGGACCATTACATAGATCGAGATGATACGAATCCGTAGACAGGCGGCACGTCGAATTCGGACGTTCGACGAAAATATTACGGTTCACGAAAATTCAAAGGAACTATTGCACGAATTACGAAACAGATGCTTTTTGGATTTAAGTGGGGCCCAGATATTTGTCATTTGGACCAATGGATGAGTGAAAAGTGTCACCCATCCACTGACCATTCCTTTTTCCTTCATGCATACCACATTTCCTCTTCATCGATCACTTTCCATCCTCCAAACCCGATCTCACCCTCTGAACCCAAACCAATCCAACCCATCCCCACTTGATCATGCCTGTGAGGACCTAAGATTGTTGAAAGGACTTCTGGATGCTGGTGGCCGGCCAGGAACAACGTCGTCGTGGACGGCGGCCTTGAACCTGAACGTGATTTCCCAGTAAGGCCCAATTGCCATTTTATGTCGATTTTTACATTATGGTTAGTTTTGGATGATTAGAGCATGTTTATTAGGCTTCTAGGAAGGTTTTAAGAAGGTTTTGGTGGTGGTTGGAAGGCGGTGGAAGCCGTGGGAGGAAAATGAAAAGTTTAGGTTGTGAGGCCCTTTGAACATGGATAGGATTTAGTGGTTTTCTTTAGGTTTTGATGATTGGAAATGATAGAAAACATGAAAATAGGAAGAATGGAATTGAAAAGGAGAAGATTGGATGAAAAATGAAGAGTGGGGAGCCCTGGACCGGTCACGCCGGTCCAGTTAGACCGGCTGCACAGGCCTGGACCAGACTGGCCGATTCGGCCAAGGTTGAAGAAGAACAGTCCCGGTGAGCGTGGTGACTCCTTTGGGGAAACTTCCAACATTTGAAATCATCTATTCCATGTAACGAACATTTTGGGACTGGTTTCGTGTCAATCGGACATCGTTTCGATATAGTTCGGGTTGTCCGAAGGTCTAGGTTCACGTTTAAAAATAGTTAGAAATTCCAAAAAATTACGGGGTTTTAGTGAGGGGTTATATAAGTAGTTAGTAACCCTATAATTTAATTTGGACAGGTTCGGGAATTCAGGAGGCAACGTTTGGCCCGGAAGACGCTTATGGCACGCGTATCGAGGCGAGGCTTCGGACGGTCTGTGAGTGGACCTTTCTTTCTAACTTTATGCATGCATAAATGTTTTATAAGTGTTTTAATACATGTTTTGTGATACCTTGAGTGCATTTGATTGTGGTAGCTTAGGATCGACATATTCGCACGTTTTTCGAGGTTTTCGACTTTATGTCGTACCTTAGCATACTAGGTTTTCAACGACGGTTTAATAAATGGATTTTGGATTTGGAAATATGAAATCAGGCACGAGACCCATTTGATTTACAACTCTCGGACTTGGAGTCCATTTGATTTGACGAATAATCGGACCGAGGTTCCATTTGCGTTATACGATCGGACCGAGGGTCCCGTTGGTTTATGATCCGGGCTTGAGGCCCAGTTGGTTGTAATATTGGGTTGGAGGCCCATTTGACTGTAGTATCGGGCTTGCGGCCCTGTTGGTTATGAAATAGACCTTGAGGCTCCATTGGTTTATGGTTTCGGGCTAGGACCTAGTTGATTGTGAAATCGGGCTTGAATCCCAGTTCGGTTTATGAAATGAGTATTCGGGTATGAGACCCTGTTGAACTGAGGATTTAGGCCGAGGCCTGTGAAATGGATTTGAATCGGATTCGAGGAATCCTATTGAGATGAATCGGGTATGAGACCCAGTTGGAAACATGTTTTGAGAAAGGAAATATTTTGAAACTATATTATACCCTCCATATGATTATATGGTCTCCTCTAGATGTCGACCTGGAGAGTCACAATCCACAGACCAAAGTGAGTATCCCCATAGGGATCCCGTTCCAAGAGTGGGAGTTATGTGATATGATGTGGTCCCAAACCAGATTCCGGAGAGATGATCGGACTAGGTCCGAAGATTGAGCCTCCCATATGGAGAATTCCTGGGAGAAGACTCGGAGTGAGACCCCGAGTAGTGTGCACACTAGTATAGATATGATTAATCGTGACTTATATCGGGGATGTGTTCCCTAGGGACTGTGTGCCCCGAGTTGGCATCTTCTCGGAAGTGTCGCTGATGGGTTATACGTATATTGATACGTATGTGGTTTACAGAAAGTGATTTGGGGGCGGAGACCCCATATTCCATGTTTTATGTTTTAGAAAGTGATTTGGGGGCGGAGACCCCATATTGTATGTTTTAGTATTTCACGGAGAATGGTTTTGGGCTGTGTTCCCACATGTATTGTTTTATGGTTTTAAGGTTGTGATTTCGGGTCGGGGACCCAAATGGATTTATGGTTCATGACAGTTTATGGGAACTGGCATGAACCCTTGAAAGGTTTTTTATGGGTCATGACGGTTTATGGGAACCGGGCATGAACCCTGAAAAGGTTTTGAATATGTTTGAAAAATGATTTTATGAACGTTTGATAAATGGTTTTTGAATGCATGCATATGCTTTTATTAAAGGGCATAAAGGTCTTTATGTGAAAATATTTTCAATGAAATGTTTATTTTGTCCACTCACAGTTTTCGTGTTTTAATGCCCTTTAGGTTGATCGCGGATGCGGGTTGTAGCAGAGACGAGACATCACACTCCTCCTCCTACGATCCTGGTGTACTCTGGATGACAGGACCGCCCCCGAAAGGGGCATCGATAACCGAGCCCGGTCCTGCTCCCGTCTGGCAAGATGACTGAAAAACCCAAGTTATCCTCAGTGCTCGCCAAACCAAAGATAGCCACACGTATTCACTCATGCCTCCGCCCCACGTACAGCCTCGAACAACGCGCCACGACCTGGAGGGTCAATAAAAAACCAAAAGGTGTGAGTGGACAAAAAGAATTCAGTTTGCAAAACAGTTACGGAAAGACGTTTTTACCCTCCAAGTAAAAACCAATGCATGCATACAAAAATCATTTCGCAATCCGTTACATTTTCAACATAAGGAATCCATATATGAAAGATCAGAAACATTTTCCTTTTCTTAACCTTCGGGTCATAGCCCGCAATCATGAACACAGGGCCACAGCCCAAAACCATGAATCAAACCAAATGCACACATGATCCAAACCAACAACCATATACCAGGCCACTGCCCAACTCAACTGAAACATCAGAAATCATCAATAAATCACAAGTCAATCATTTTGCTGGATATCAAGTGCGCCCGAGTCTTTAAACTCAAAACCATGCGCATCATCAGGCCTTCCCGGGATTTCAACGAGTCTTTAAACTCAAAACAGAATCAATAGGCCTCGGGGGTATCACAATAACCGAGTCTTTAAACTCACGAGTCTTTAAACTCATTAAGGGCCCTCCCCTGTCATCAATTAACCGAGTCTTTAAACTCAAAACGTGCTCCAGCAATAGCACCGGGTTTTTAAACCCAAAACAGTTTTCAAACACAACAACGGGTCTTCAAACCCAAAGCAGTTTTCAGCGGGTCTTTAAACCCCAAAACAGTTCATCAATCACGACCACGTGGGATCCATCCCAAAATCACATTTTTCACAACAGGACCCATGGTCCGAAATTCCACATTCATTTTCCCCAAATCATACTTTACAGACATAATCAAATCATCATGAAACACGGGGCATGCAAAAACAGACCAAATCACTTTATTAAATCCTTTTTCATTCCCGAATTCGAATTCGCAATAATGATTCCGTAAGCCGGCATCCGGAAGCATCATCCTGAACCCAAACCAAGAATCCGCTTAAATTTCTGAAAAACCGAAATCTCGTTCGTTAGAATTACTTTTATGTCCCGAGCATCAAGCCCGAAATCACCTTTTTCAAAATCCATTTTAATTCCTTGAAATCACTTCATTTCTCAAATCTCATTATCAAAACATCAAGACCACAATCATAAATACCAAAATCGCAATCCAAGCAAAACATACTCAAAACCCACATTTAAAATCCTCAAAATCACAAGTCTCATTTTAATTCCCCAATTCAAACATCAACAATGATCAAATCACAATAACTCAAAATCTCGTAAAACGTGCAAATCCGGAACTTTCTCGAAAAACGTGTCAAAATCGTAAGTCACACTCGCAAATCATAAACAACCTTCTTAAATCGCTTTACACCCATTTCATATAACTTCTTTCATTAAACCATCATTAAGCACACGAGTGACCATAGTCTCGAAATACGTGTAATTTCACATGTATAATAAAAATACATATAAATACGGGAATCGAATACGTATAAATACGGAAATCGAAATCAATCATAACTTATAATCATAATCATAAAATCATAGAAATAATTTATGCATGCATTAAATTTGAAAGCAACGTCCACTCACACACCATCCTTAAGGCTCGGTTTTGCGCCGCACGCATGCCCGTAATTTCCGATATTTCCCGAAATTCCAAATCCTGTCCGAAAACATACTTTAGTGTCACCAAGGGCTTACATAACAACATACTAATTTCCCATAATTTTCCGGGAATTAATCATTAATTACAAACGTAATAGAAATCTTCGGACCCTCGGAACCACATCGAAACGGTGTCCGATAAGTTCGAAACCAACGTTAAAATGTTCGTTACATTGTATAGGATAAAAGTCGTGTTGAACTCACCTTGAAAATCGGCCCCACGCGCCGTCACGCGCCGCCGCAAGCGGCTGCGCGTGACACTCACGCGCCAGCTACAGTAACCCAACGGTCACCATCTTCACCCGACTCCCTGACATACGGGCTGTTCCACCCGCGTGAGGATCCGATTAGCAGTCCTTCAATTCGACATTATTTGAACGATTTGAGCACACCATTAGCTTCGCAACCTGTCTAATTAGGGATCTGTAACATCCAAAGCAGTCGTCCTTACCTCCAACTATCTCGACTTAAACTAAGTTTCTCAAACGAGACTCTCGTCTGAATTCACCGTATAACCAAGTAATTCTTCAATTAAAGGATAGCATATCATTGTAGCCTCATGGAAACGATTATTTGGGGATCAATTTCACAACACTTACCTCCAAATGCACGGACACAAAGCTCGATTTCCCGGCCACCCACGACGTCCGTCCATGGCTCCAGGAGCTTCAGAGCTTGCAACAATCGATCTGGGTTGGCTAACTAAGGCCTCAGAAAGTTCATTCGAGCCTCAAATTGGCTTGGGCTGGTCTAAAATTCAAATTCGAATTTGAATTCACACGAAAACAGGCTTCGGGTTTCACTGTGTGAATTCACTCAGCCCCCCGGTTCTCCTCTCTCATTTAGTCTCTCCATCCTCCCCACATCCTTTCAGAAAGGTTTCCAACTCTCAACAGACCGTTAGGGAGGTCGATCACTCTCGACTGGTGGTCAGTCCTCTGTTTTCCATTCCCAGACCGCAGCCCAGTTCCAGTTCCAATTGACCCATGCTCACAAACTGAAACAGCCCCGCGCTCTCCCACTGTCTTAGTCCTCTCACAATCCTTCTGTTTCAGTGCGCATCTCCCCTCAAATTGGTCTTGGGAGATCGATCCAGCGTGGGAAGCAGCCTCTGTTTTCTTCCCATTTTCAGACGCACCAGCAGCACTTGCTCCCCAGCCTCACCATTGCTCGCCGTGCACTACTCCTCTCAAGGCACTAAACAACTCACCCGTGGCTTCAATTTCCCACCAGCTCTCACACATACTCTGAACACTCACCCGCACGGTCTCTGTGCATCCTAAAAATAAAACCAACTTCCACACCGTTCAATCCCCCATTTCCCCAACATCACACTCTCCTTTGGCCTTTGCAGATTAAACTTCTATCCCCAAGACCACTAATTGATTAAACAATTGTAGATTAGGCTTACACAAATCAATGGAATAGGTCACTCACGGCATGGGCACTCAGACCCTGTTTCCACGACATTCAAACGGTTCCCCTGCAGGAAATTACCATTTTGCCCTCACTTGGGAAATTACCAAAATGCCCCTCACCATCCGTGACCCGTAACTTGGTCACCCGATGTCCGTTTGACACGTGCCGCCTGTCGTTGTACTCAGGGCTTCGAGACGAACCTAACGGTCCTCGGTCCTCGGCCATCGGACCTCCCGATCAAAAAGTCAACATTTTTCCTAATTTCGTCCAAATTACGATAATGCCCTTGGGCTTCCGAACGTCATAACTATCACCTCGAACGTCGGAATCGAACGTGCCACTTGTCTATGATCTCGTGACGTCCCAAACTACGTCACGATCACCGGTCAAAGTCCATTCGACCGTCCGAATAGAAAGTCAACGTTTTGCCCACGAGGGGTAAAACGGTCATTTTGCATCGTTCGTCCGATTCCACCCAACTAACCACCGATTAACCCTCATTAATCATGATTAGTTTCTAACCTAATCCCGAATTCCGGGATGGGTCGTTACACTGGAAGCCCGGTGAGGGCTAGAGATGGAATTTTCCCTAGTTTGACACTTCATGTCAGACGGGATCAGGCGCGTCCCACGTTAATCCCAGGGGATTTGGGACGGGTCCTGACAGCATACCACCAAACACACGCAACAATAACCCTACGAACTTGAATAAAACAAAGATATTTTAGAATACCTCAAACACAGCTCGTAGAGTACATCCTCAAGTACTTCCAACGACAACCTACGGTAAGTCCATCAATCCACCATATCGGTATCAGCCGAGCTCTACGATACCCAAAGTCCATCCAACAAATACCAATGTGTACATGTCACCCTCACAGTGTATCTCCAGGGCACACAAACATCCTCATAACCATACTGATTACCACCTGTCGACGGTCCAATCCCGATTCACTTTTGTAGTCCGTCGGTCCTACTTCTAGATTGAACTACACATCTTTCGGGAAAGTCCAACCCAAAATCCCTTCTGAATCTCCCGGTCTCCTGGGTCTTCCGACCAATATGAAATCTCATTGCATCTCAACTACGAATACAGAGCAGACCCAATACCAGTTCCAAGTCTCATACCATATGCATGCGAAACAGACCACACGCGTCTTCCACAACTCCAAAATGGTCAAGATATCCAACCTATGTCTCACGTACTATCCTCATGATCCACAACAACTCAAACCTGAGCCAGAAACGATCCATTCCCTAACCACTCACTCCTAAGTGGATCCCACTTCTCATCCATACAACTCTTACCATCATCTCGATCCAGAAGACCACACGTCTAGATTGTGGGTTCTCTTCAATAACCTCATATCGATCAGTTATAGTCACTTCTTCTCAGCTTCCTTCCATCATCCTACAACGGAACTCACAATGGTCCACAACTATGACATCACAAGTTAGTCTACCTTAATCCACTTTAGCACAATCCTATGGAACGCGCCACACAGGCCAAACAGGGCGTTACCGAGTACTCTCTCTACTCCTGAACACATCCACATGTGTCCACAATTATAGGGGGGTCACAAATCCTGACGTCCCGTCAATGAGTCTCCCAAATCGACTCCAGAGTATCCATCACACAACCTAATCACCAACTCGGAAACAAACACAGCACCTCATCATCTCAATCTCAACATTTCCTGATTCCGAGATTCCAGCCATGGGACTTCATCCTTAAGTATGCCATCTCCGGACTAACTATCCAAACGTCACTTCCTCTACTACACTGAAGAAACAACTTCTACGGATCACAATCACGTGTCCGTAGCCAAACCAACTCACCGACTAACTCGCATGTCGGTTATCCTCGTTTATACACATCCAAAAGGGTGTCAATCATCACTCCTTCTGATGATCGCATCCCAACCTTCCCGAGGTTCAACCCCGAGCACCAATATCCTACAGGTAACCAACTCTCGGAATCACATTCACCGAGCACTCACCTCAGACTCCTCAGTCACAATCCTCGAAGTTGTCAATCCCTAGTCTCGAAGAGTCACCAAACACCAGCCTCGGCATCACCAACTACCAACGCACTCCGACACAGCCAACATCTGCTGACTTATTTGTCGCATCTTGCGGTATCTACGTAGACCAAACTCGCTCATGGTCAACCTGACCATGCCCACCTTGCCCACTCCAACACGAAGCATAGGTCCACCACGCTTTCGCTGCGCTACTTTGATCAAGCTAACGGTATCCTGACCATTCGTCCCAAACATAACCTACCAAGGGTCATTACACATCTCAACTTGGTTAGCGGTTCCTCCTATCAGACACCAACTCCTCACGACTGGCCACAACCGCAGCTCAATAAGTTCGGTTTTCGTAATTGAATATGAAATGGTTTTCTGATATGAGTTGATTATGCATGCATTGGTTTTTAAATGGAGGTCTACACCAAAAGCACCATGGTGGACCTCCATGCAAAAAGCACCACCACAGTTCACCTTTACAAAACCAGTAGGAGGTCTACTCCAACCCCGGTTCACATTGCTACAAATCAAAGGTGATGGGACTGAATATACCAAGGGAGGCTTAGCATGAGTGGTCACATGGAAATCTCTAACCTGATCCATCATTAGTTGAATGGCGGTGATGGGATCAATAACAATATCATTGTAGCATCTCAGATTATGACACTTCCAAAGACACTACAATCCAAACAGAAAGGGTTGCAAATCCAAGCCCTGCTGCCTAGTGCCACCAAGAGTCGTCAAGAAGTGATTCCAGTACCACACAAAGTCATCACCATCAAGACAACCAATATCCACCTGCAAAGGGCACCCAAACCAGAAATTCATAGCATAATTCCATTTAAAGAAAAGGTGTACCTACATTTCTTCTTCTTCTCCACATTGTGAATAAACTCTTTGAGTTTGATGGAGTGAGCTTTTGGTTAGCCATTTAGGCGCATACCATAAAACGTCCACTCCTACGCCCAAAGGAGAAAAAACTTAGCTAGGGGCAAAGGGAGACTATCATTGTTTAAAACAAACGTTAGAAAGGATGAAGGGTGATCAATCCAGAATTCCCTGTGATAGCTAAGGTATCAGCTACATTGTTTGTGTTCTGAGGAGTCCACTGAAAACGAATTCGCTCAAAGTGAACTGCACTGTGAGTTCAGAGCTGAGAAAGGATGGGGAAGATTTCCCAGTTCCCACGATCAATACAACTAGAACAACTCTTAATCAAAGCTTGGGAGTCCTATTCCACAACTACATCTCGGAAGCCATGGTCCCAAGTAAGTTCCACACCATAGAGAATAACCCAAGCTTCACCAATGAGGATATTTCTTATGCGCTTTGATTCACAAATAGCCCCAAAAAGGCACCCCCTAAATTTCGGACAATGACCCTAAAACCAGCAGAAACACCTGAGCTGAACCAAAAAGCGTCACAATATTTACTAGGGCTTTTAGTAATGAGGATTTTATAAAATATAATGGTATCGATGTGTGCCACATTTTTAAAGAAGTCAAGTCCTAGAGTGACCCCAAATCTAGGAAGTATTGGCACGTCGTTTTCTGGTTAATTTTGGTAAGTAGTTTGTTGACAATGGTAGGAATTAAATTGAAGAAAAACAGAACCAAATAATTAATCAAATCAAACCACCTTCCTTAAAATTAAATCAAGCCAGTCATATGCATAGATGTTTTTCCCCCTAAAAACCACACCAACCTAGATCAGAATATCTATTAAATTTTACTAAGAAAATCTAGTAAATTTTTTGAAGACAATGCCATATTGATGTTGAAATTTAATTTGATAACTTGTTAGATTTTTATTGTAAAAATAAATTAAATGCTAAGAAAATCTAGTAAATTTTTCGAAGACAATGCCATATTGATGTTGAAATTGAATTTGATAATTTGTTAAATTTTTATTGTAAAAATAAATTAAATACATTAAATTTAATAAAGTATTCAATCTGATTTAATTCAATTTGAGAAACAGCCGATCCCATAATCAAATTTAATTTGGCTCAAATGTAAAAATATACAGAAAAGAAATTAATATCTCAAATGTTCACCATCAAATGAAAAGAGGGAGAATTTAATTTATAGCCCAATGATCGTGTATGAACATCTGATGAAGAAGATGAAATAAAAGGGCAAAATGGTCTTCCTTGGCGAGCCCTGTGACTGGGAATAGTGAAGTGCCTGATCCTACCCTCTTGTTCCCCCAAATACCCTTCACAAAGGAAAGCCTTTGAGAATTGATCCTCTCAACTCTATCCACATCATGAACAAACACATCAGTTTCACCCTCCTCCCTGTTCCTCCCCATCAGCCCAGCAGTGTATATGGCACTCATCCTCCCTGGAGCTCCATCATAGTACCCTGTGGGCGCATCCACCATAATCAAATCCCACTCTATATCATACACATCACTGGGCAAGTTCTTGAGGGCCAATTGACATTTTGAAAATCTTGGGTCCCCAACAATTTGGCAATCTTCCTTCATCCCAATCTCCATGAGCTTGTCTGATTGATGAACCTTGGTGTCATAGACAACATGGTAGGACTCCAAATTGGGTAGCTTCTGTTTGATTTGGTGGATCCATGAGTTGTCTTCTTCAAGAAAAACTGTCCTACCTCCATGGTTGAGAGCTGTCCACATCAAGCTGTCAAGGCCTAACCCCAAAGACTAGGGAATTTCAAGGGGATTTATTTTGGAGGATTTGGCTGCGACAGAGACTTCTTTGAAGGTTTGTTGTGGGGTGATGTTTGAGGTTGCATAGTGGATTAGGGCATTGGCTAGGGAAGGAGGGGTTTTGGTGCATGTTGGGATAAAGGGCTGTTCTTGTTGTTGATGATCAAAGGATGATGGGCATGGGGATTGGGATTGGGATTGGGCTGAGATATTGATTGATGATGATGTTTTGGGGATTTGAAGGGGGGTTGAGAAGGTTGATCTGACTATGAAGAGGGTGAAGAGGAAGATGAAGAAGGAGCAGAGGAGGATGAGGTTCTGATTGAAGCCACATTGAAGTTTGGACCTCATTTTTTGAAGAAGTGAGAGGAGAGAGAGAGAGAGAGAGAGATGGGCGGTTGTTACTTGTTTAAGGAGATGGTGATATTGATAGTGAGATTTTATTTGGTATTTAGAATCTGGAATTTTGAAATGGGAATTGATGAAGAAGAGAGGGAGGAGGCACTAGGCAAGTAGGCAGGATCAGGGTCAGGGTCAGGGTCAGGGTGGTGTTATTTTAGTACATGAGGATGAGGGTGGTGGAATTGCTACTAAGCTGAAGCTCTTATGAGAACTGATGACCACTTTTTACTCTTTACATGACTCATGAGTAAGCAAAATAAATAAGGGTTAGAAATTGCGAGATATTTATTTATTGATATTGTATTTTTAATGACTAAAAAATTTAAATTTGAGTTCGATATTAATAAATAGGAAGATGGATATTTTATGTATTTATTTATTTTCTTAGTTTTTCAAGTATTTCTGAAAAAAATAAAGTCTTTTTAATTAATTTTTTTTTTGTATGAAATAGAAAAATAATCTAGTTAGCATTTAGCTTATTAATTTACAAACAAAGTCCTTAGTATATAACTTTCTTATATTTATTAATGAATCTCATTAATAGCTGGAGAAGCCTACATGCGTAACGCTTATGAATAATATGGATGCAACGTTGGTTTATATATTAAATTATTCGAGTTCAATTTTAAATACTAATCAAACAAAAATGAATGAATATTGTAATAATATTTTCGGTAGATTACAAAAGATAATCTCTCCACTCCTTTTTATCTGATGATTAATTTTAAAAATCAATTATAGGTCCTAATTATTTTATTTTATTTGATAGAGGATGTGACTTATTCGGAGGTGTTGATGATATGACAGTATTGTGTTTGATGTGCTGGAAAGCTCTCCTGAGTTAAACAAAATGGGCATAGCCACAAAGGAGTAGTTATGAAAACTTTGCTTCACTCCTTGCACGTTGGGACTGGAGCAGCTGTCTATCCAGCTCTTAAAATGACAATAATTAAGCCTTACAAAAAATATGACCATGACCAAAATTTAATCAACAATATCCATCAAACATAATGCAGTATACAGGACCAAAATTGTCTATTTCCTCTTCTCAAAGAAAAACGTACTGTCGTTCCCTTCCTGTATAATTAAAAACATGCCGTTTGGCAATATGCTAGCCAGCTGCTGTCAAAACTGTGATCTGCATATGTAGAAAAGAGTAGTTATACAGGAGGACCATCACTACTGTGAATATTTCTTCTTTTTGTGGGACTTGGAGTTAGAGCCATGCTCATTTTTACGTCGCTTTTCCCCACTCTTGTGACTCTCTTTCTTTTTTCCTTTCTCCATTTTATTTCCACTTGATTTCACGCTAACAACTCCACCCGCTGATAACTTCACACCACCATTCTGCAGAGCATTCTCAAAATCTGCATCTCTGCCCCCAATTGCGTATTCTTGGAGCAACTCCGGATTTATGCCCTCCGTCTGGGATCTCAACCCATCCTGTATGTGCATATTCAAGTCAACTCGACTCTTGGAAATCAGAAAAAAGAGAGAGAGGTAGTTCAGCGTAACAAGCAGGGTAAAAGGAACAAAGCATACCTCAACTTTTCTTGCAGCATCATCAAGATCATCGTCGACAGAGATTTTGTGAGGTTGCATTAGATTCTGTACCCATAATTTCCGGATCAGAAAGTTCAGAGTTAGAACATAATCAAAAGATTGGAATGGGATACGCATATTGAACAACTTTGGCCCACTAATAGAATCAATCAGCATTTTGTTGTTTCCAGTTGGCAAGAGACTAGAACTAGGTTTTGGTTTCCAGCTTTAGTGTTAGGACAGTGACAGAAATCTTACATCATTTACTAGAACCATAATATATCATACCGAGGAAATCGGAGGGCAAGGAAGAGAAACGCTTGGTTGACTTACTTCTTTTTGTTTAGGCAAGGTTGACCCAATCCTCTCAGATGCAATAGCATATAGATATTTGTGCAATTTCTTCATCACTTTTATAAACAGAGACAAAATTTGCTGCCTTTCCAATTTCATCAACCCCTGGAATACGTGAATGTATGTAAATATGATGCCATACAAGAAAGGGAAAAAGGACAGTAACACTTAACCAACAAAGGCATGTTTTATCTCTTACATATTAAAAACAGGACTTCGTCTATTTGAGATATAAAATACAAATTATAAGCAATGCACAATAATACAGAAGCCAACTACAAAAGTGTATGACGGAAGTCAATGCCAAGAAGAAAGAAGGCTGATCGAATATGAAAGTGGACACTTCACAATTGACCGCTCTTCCATTTCTTATTTTAATTCAGTGGGGAGGGGGCGTAGGCCTATCATATATAATTGTTTTCTTGAGCATGTGAGTTTAACTGCATGCATGACTGGTAGTCAAGAAACCCACAAGATTAACAAGTAGAGAACAAACCTCAATATAGGAGATGTCATGATTTTGTAGTCCAATGCAGAGCAATATGGAAGCCTGGGCATACGACAATGATACTGGAAGTTTCTCTTGAAAATACAGATGTGAAAGGGTGGGGACAAGATCCAAAATCTGCAAAATGAAAACAAACGTATATACAAAGTTAAATAACAATCCATTTTAGTACAAAACAACTAACAGCCCTCTCCCACAGGCAAGACAAATAAGAGAGAAAGAGCAGCTCCTAAACTCAGAACAAACAGATGCCCATACAGCTGACCAACAACAGATGTTATCTAAAGCTCCTGAAATGCAACGTTCTAGAACTCATCAAGTACCCATTTGTTTATCTCCGTCCAGACACATTGTCAATAGTTGTTGGGAAAATATTTCACAATGCCAATAAAAAGTTGCCCCACAATCACATCACCACTGTCACATGACATGATAACTTTACTCGCTTTTCTTTTTAATGCAAATATTTTTTTCTAATATCACGAAATCAATTAGTCGTCGCAAGAGAGAAAAATCTCCCCAGAACAGTACATAGCACTATGAGAGTGACCACCAACCATATTTCAGACAGCTTACCATATGGAAGTCAGCAAGATTGCTGGTGTAAGCTTCTAGTCGCTTCATATCATAAGGTGACAATAAATCTGTAATTGACTTTAAGAATCCATCTACGGTAGGCAATTTGGCTTCTAGCTCCATGAAATTGATCTTGGGATCTAAGATACTGAAAGATTATGAGTTAGTATGAAGACCTGAATAATAACATTTAATAGAAGGAAAAAATCTTTCAGACAAGAGAATGAAACTTTTAATAGTACCTCATGGCGAGCCTATAATCCATTGTTTGAAAACTATAACCCAACAGTCTCAAAAATCTTCTCCTGAAATCTAGGGTAGCCAACAAATTATCAAGTAGTGAACTGACTATGTACAAAACCTGCATAAAAGTCAAGTAGGGTAGGGAACAGGTTCTTCTAAGAAAAAGGGTCCTACCTAGGTAAAATGGACGAAAATCACTAGCTTCAAGTTCATCATTCTTCAAAGATTTCAGGACCATACAAGTATGCTCACCAGTCACAGCACTCTAATCCATTAAAAAGAGAATTGAAAAATACTGCTTAAATTAATCATTCATCAATAAATTATAATATTCAGAAAGTTCAGCACAGGAGGAAATGTCCATCTTAACTGGAATATGTCCTATGTAGAAAGGAAGAAACTTATGCTTCCACCAAAAGCGGAAAAGATCCAAGGTAAGCCCAAAGGAGACACCAATATAATGGAGCTTCTCTGGTCGCCTATCACGAAGATGAACGAGCAAATGAGGAAGATCCGATCTGGGTTTTATAGTTTCTTCCAGCAATGAAACCTACAATAAGATATGAAGAGGTATGATTCCATGAAACAACAAAGGTAGTACTGGGGGAAAGTTGATTGATATCAAACAAACAAATCAATACATAGTATACTTCCACAGACCTGGAACCATTTTGCTCACTATACAACTTCGTAAAGACTTCTTTTATCCAAGTGATGAAATTTTCATAACAAGCAATCACCAAAACCAAGTTTGGCAGACTCAAACATTTTAACAAAATGAGAATTGCATTCAGCACCAACCTAAGAAAACTATCTCCAATATTAATTATCTGAAAGAATACATAGAAGAGTCTCAAAGAAGCATTTCCCAGCCCATTAATTTTCAAGAAAAAATTACACCAACAAACTTTAGGGATCATAAAGAACCTTTGCAGCAGCTTCTGTAACCCTGACAGGTGGTGTTTCAACATCTTCAACATCCTTCTCAGACATAGGAGCAAACTGTCCTTCATAGTACCTGAGGGAAATAAACCATAAATGCTTCCATTCTTCGAAATATAAAGGAATAGTGTAGAGCATGAAAGTTATAACACAAGAGATAAAAATCACATTTTCTCATAGACTTTTAACAATGCATTGGCAATGAGAACTAGAAAGTACAAACCAAAGCTTCTTTTGGAGGGAAAAAAAAAAAGAGGAGTCTAAACCAGTATCAGAGGGACGAGTTTCTACTCTAGTATAGGATTTGAAGAAATGAAAAACCCAAAGGAAATCAGAGCAAAACAAATATAGAGAGAGAAGAGGTTCAAGTATACACATATCCATGCTGCTTTAGATTATTACTGATAACTCAATACTAAAAGAGAGGAGAGCCTTAAGTATACCCATAAAAGGTATGAAAAGTTTTCTGTTTTATTCAGTAAGTAAATTGTGTACAGAGGTTCTTTAAGTAGACTTCTAGAGAACTAAACTAGGTAAGTACATCTTAGACAAACTAGGAAGGAATCAAGTAGATACAAATTTACATAGGAAAGAATCCAGGTGATTCTGTGGACTTAGGCCCAGCAGATCAGGGAGATTGATCCTCAATCTCCTGTGATCGGCTGGGATCTTTATCATATCAACCCATACCCATGCTGCTTTTGATTATTACTGATAATTCAATACAGAAAAGCAAAAGAAAGATTAAAATGAAAAATTTGAAACTCGAACATCTTGGAGGAGGCTTTGATTCAGTAGAGAAGGATCAATGCTTAGAAGCTACTGAGAGAGGAGGGCAAGACGTGAGAAAGAAAAGGAGGGGTGTCAGCAGCATTGATTGTGTTTTACCGGCGGCATTTTGGGCAGATGTTCCAATATTCCCAATATACATATATTGTTTTATATTATTGGTTCTGGAGCGATATCTACCACTGGACCTAATCGACCATGAGAACAGGACTCTTATTGAACCACAGGGTCTTGCAATTGCAATACATATTTCGTAATAAAGCATTTCAAGCATGACTGAGGCCTAGAAGTTTCAATCTTTTTTTTCAATGTGTGTGGAACAGAGGCTGAAAAGATCACTCAAACTTTATTCGACAACATAACATCGCTTACACATTCTCATCAACTGTATAATCTACAAAAAATTTAAGATGGGCTATAAATGAGAGACAGGGGGCATACCTTGTCAATAGTTCCACTGCTTGCGAACCATACCCAATCTGCCACAACCAATAAACAAAGATATAATCATATATTACCATTTAGACAAAACCCTGGGAAAACAACATCGACTTAGAACCATAAAATAGAGAATACCTTCATGGCACTAGGATGTGTAGCAATTCGTACAATCCGAGCACCTGAAAGGGTGGGAAAAACACTGTCCTGAAATTGCTCGCAGAATTTCCATGGTATCTGGTCACCAAAGGGCTGACGACCATCACTTAAACTTTTCATTGCAGATTCACGAGATATCTCTCCCTCAAGGCAGACCTGAAAACAGATGGACAACCAAATGTGAACAATCTATTGAGATCAATATAAGCCAAGCGCAACTAGTTGTTGCAACACGACATACAAAGACATCAAGCGGCAACAAGTTAAATCAAACCAAAGTTTTACCATCAGAGCCAAGAAGAGTTTTGAGGAAACAGTATTTATTGAACTTTCAAAATTATGAGATGAGTCCAGTACTGGTGTGCAATGCATGTGCAAACAGCTTTCTGAACATAAAAGAAACAGACACAATCCCCAAAATAACATTATTCAAATGAATCCCAGAAAATCCACTGGCATGAAGTAGGTACTTGAAGTATTTGTCCTTTATTTCACTAATGTATAGAATAAAATGAAAATAAAATCATTACAAGATTGGATACAGTCGGACAAATGATGAGTTCTAGTACAAGCACCCAAAGAAATAATAGATCACCACTAAATGATTGCAGATACAAACCTGAATGACACACAAAATATCAGGAAGCTGATTTGAAGACTCGTCAACGGGACCTGCATATGCAAAGTCGAATCAGGTTCAGCTGATAGCAACAAAATAAACAAAACCAGTTCAATGGGAAACAAGTTTTACCAAGTAGCACAAACAAGTGGTGAGCTGGGGCATCAGCCATTAACTGCAAATCATTCGGAGAATTTTTGTAGTGAGAGGCAACATAGAGTGCCATCATACGCTGCACATAATATAATTTTTTAGCACTGTTAATAGGAAATCAAAAATTAAGGGCCAACATAACTTGAATTTGTAGTCACCTGTAAGAACAACTCACTATCTTTATGATATGAAAAAAGTGTATCACGATTCACATAGTACAGGTCGCACTCATTAGGTGCAGGTAACCTAACGGCAGAAAAAGAAAGGGAGGGGGAGAGAGAGAGAGTCAGAGAGAGAGAGAGAAAGAGATCTTCAATGAGAGTAACAAATATATATTTTATAAGATAATGAAGGTAATGAAGATAATGCAGATGGTTGCAAATTCCTCAGTTATTTAATTTTAAGCACAGCTGTTTTTACCCATTAAGCTTCGGGATGTAATTTGTGATGTCAAGGCAAAGTAAACCATGAAGCCAGGATTCAATTGGATCACCAGAAGCATATCTGATTGATTCTTTTAATTCTATCTTTTTGAAGAGCCGGCCTACAATCAAGAATATATTGTCAATTCAGAAAAGTACGACCACATACTACGAAACAGTCGAAATATTAGAGAACATTTCTCACTCACAAGAGTCAATTCTACTATTTCAGAAACAAGAACTCTACCAGTTGTGTATAGTTAAAAAGAAAACGGAAAAAAAAAAAAAAAAACTATAAACTTCAAGTGAGCCCAAGAATTTAGTTAGCCTGAGTCCATGCATCTTTAGATGCCAATGCCTCTTAGAATATTGACAATCAGATCCAATTTTCAACACCTTACTCTAGAAGACTAAAGGAACTTTAATAGAGAATAAAGAAGCAGGCCGGATTTGGATCCATCCCCATTTCAAAGATAAGCCAAGAGGAAAAAACAATAATGGACAGTGAAGGCTAAGCTTACCAGATAAAGGACCTTTAGCGGACATCTGACTTTGCTCTTCCAATTGCTGTAGAAGTTTTAGGGACAAAGACCGACCAGTACCTTCATAGCTTTCAGTGTAAGAGAATTGTGCTTTAGTATTCGAACTGAGTTCTGATTTTTTTAGTAGAAATTGCATTCGAAGTTGATCTTATAAATAGGAAGAAAAGAAACATAATGTGCATAGGAAAAGTGGAATCAGTACATAGAAAGTGCAAGTTCCTTGATGAAACAATCAAATTCAACATAAAAATACACAAGAACAAGGAAGAATAATGGACGACTCATACCCATTAACAGTTGACGAAAGGAAGACCAGATAAGGGCCAAGCAAAGACTTCACAACCGGTAGTGGAATAGCAGCTGCTTCATCAACAATTAACAGTTCAACTTGCGAAAGCTTTTCATGCTCTTGTGGCCGAATATACTGTAAGAACAAAAACAAAAATAGGTAGCCAAATAAGCCATCAATACCTACAAAGTTACTTTCCTTTATAAGGGGCTTCACGAGCTTAAAGTATGAAGATCTAGAGTGCCTGAATAATCTATAGGCATATGGAGGGCCTCCTAGGCTCCTACCAAGCATGCAGGATAATTACAGAAATTACATTAGGTTCAACAAAAAGGAGGGCGCTTTAGGAACATGCTATTAGAAACAAACATCAAATATTTCAACCATTTAAAGTCTCTTCAATATGCTTGCGCACTGAGTTTAAGTTCTGTAGTTCAAGTACAATAAGATTTCACAATAGTCAAACAATGCACTAACATAATGAGGGTGGAACCATAGAAACCATAAAATTTGATAGGCAAAAGAAGTCAACAGCCCTGCCTTTAAGATTCTTTATCCTAAAAAAATGATATTCTTGATCGCAACCTTGGTGATCACGAATTCATGCCACCCCACATTACAAAGTAAAATGAATAATTCCTTATTCCATATATTCGCATGTTTCCATCAACTGCTTAAACAAGCTCCGTATTGCTATACATTATTGGAGTGAGCTAAGTTGGGCTGTATGAGAACACTAAAATGATTGGAAGAGACGAGTATTAACAATAGAATGTGATAAACTAGGCTAGTACTGTTAAAATATATAGAATAGACAAACTAGCTCCAAACGAAAGGCTTACACCACATCTTCGGTCATCCTAATTTGCACTGGTACTAAAAAGCAAGTTATTTACATTTCCCACTAAAAAATCTGAAAATCAACTTAGAAATCAAATTATTTCCTAAAATTTCATTATCCATCTAACATTAAGCACAAATTATAAACACCTCCATATAGTGTATTTGTTAGATACAATATTCTGCATATGATAATAGTTTTGGAATGATTGGTAATAAGCACGTCAACATGAAATATGCAGCTTTACCAAAATGGTGTTACCCAAATTGTCCACATCATTATACCTGAATTGTTTGTCTGTGCTGCTTGAATATATTGATCTGTACGGTTGCTTTCTTCAACATAGGGTCAGCACTTTTCTGTACATCATAATCTATATGTTCCTGTAAACATAGGTTACAATAGTAATCTCAATAAGTAATGAACTAATCAAAATTCAAGATTGATAAAGAAGAATGAGAAGAGTGATCTTATATCAGATGAATAATAGCTAAAAGATCATTCACAGAAAACATAAACTTTCAAGTACCAACCTTCTAGGAAAAGAAGACTAAACTTTATGCAATATTTGAATCTTAAAGTTCTTAACTGCAATAATGGAGACGAAGAAACATTAATTTATTATTAAGTATTAACCTACATTTTAAAACTTTCTATGCCCATTAAATCATTGAACTGACCGCATTGTTGAGCCATATAAGATGACTTAGAAAGCTAAGGGCACCTATGGGCATATGAAGACTAATATTTCCCATATGCCCCAAAAAAATCCCTTGTTTATCTCCACTTTGGCTTATTCTATGCAAAGCTGAGGTAGAGAGCATGGTTATCCCTGTGGCTTTCCCTTTTAATTAGATACTGCAGGTTAGGTTGTTTCAATATTTGGAGTTGCGTATGTTCAGCAAAGATATTGTTGTTCTCTAACCATTATGGATTATTTGGTGGTTAGATCTAACAAAAGGAGTAAAAAATCACATACATTTTGGCCACAAATCCACATCCTTGGATTGCATAGAAAGAACTAAAAGAATATTCAAAGATCGGTAGATAACGGGTATTTCTATAAGAATTAGCTTTTGGCAACACTGAAACAAAAGGCATTAGAAACACGCTCACCTTATATTCTAGCGCATCAAAACCCTTGCATACAAATTCGAACAAGGTTTTCAAGTTCTCGGGGCTGGGTGCAGTCACAAAGATATTTGAATACCTGAAAAGATACTTGTCTCGTCAAAATCTAACAATCAACTAGAATAAACAGTATGCATATGAGCATAAACCTACGTATACACAGAAACATACAACTCTGATACAATCTGAAAGCTATTACCCTGCAGCAATAGCACCGGAAATTGCTAAACCAAGTGCAGCCGATTTTCCACGGCCACGAGCAGCAAGCAAAGCAACAGTACTCCGGAGAGCCTTGTCCAAAATTGCATCGAGAAATGTAGCAACGGCATTTCCCTGTTCAAACAGTTTCAAAATCAAAGAATGAATCATATTGCTAAACCACGTGATGGAGAATTTAGAACTAAAGATAAAAGATGTGTACCTGGTCCAAGGTACAACATTTCTTTATTAAAGGGCCAACAGGAAAGGTATCAGTCAACTGTTCTTTTAGATCCTGCAACTCCCTTTTCGACTCTGATATTCCTTCAGAGTTCTTCAATTAATGGTCAGGAGAAGAAACTGTTAGTCAAAGCTTCATTGCAATAGAATTATTTTATTAGGCATGACCAGTAGTATTACTAACTCCTATGAATTATACTAGTAAATGATGAATAAAAAGCATAGTTGAGCATACCCATGAATGAACAGAACTAGCCTTTTGTTCTTTTTCAAGACTCTTCATAATATATCACAAACGCAAAGAATGCATAGATTTATCAGTAGTCCATCCTACAGAAAAGTTAAGGTATCAAAAGTTTACCTCTGTCAACGGAGCAGAGGTAATTGACCTCATATGAGATGAGATTGGTAAAATATTCAGTTCGTCATCCATGACTACACATGCTTTGCATGATGCAAGAGATAATAAGAAACGCTCATTAAAGCGCCCAGTAGCCCTTGAATGGGATTCCGTTCGAAACCTATCGTGAACATCCTGAAATCAAGAGGCGTTCATAAGAATTTATGGTGATATTTTCATTTGAAAGAACTAGCAGATCAGTTGGGAGTCTGTAAGATATAGTATTGCAGGTAAAGCATGACATTACAACCATTTTTTACTAAAGTTAATGCGCAGTGCATAGCTATTATTGCTATATTCATTCCAATTATAATGCAGTAAAATTCAGATTAACTTAACAAGAGAAACTTTTCAGGCAGATCAGTTTATGAGCAAATGGTAGCATCCAAAAAGTGACAACTAGTCAACATCAAACCAAATGAGAAACTGATCTGTCCAGAAGCATTCTCTTAAAGAAAGGCATGCATTTCAATCTACCAATATTCTTCTTGCAGCCAACCACATCATTGGGGAAAAAAAAATTGGGAAGCTTTAAAGTGGGTAGTTTTCAAGGTTAAGGAGTATCTAAGAACTGTCTAACATGAAGAGAGAGATTAATATATTCATACCATGACCATGGTGTAAAGGTTGGTGAGTGAGGATAGAGAACGAAGCAACAATATTATTAGTCCACCACCTTCCACTGTCTCTATTGTTCTTGCTAGTAGATTAGGAGTCAAGGCCTCAAAATCCTTGTTACAGAATAAGAGCAAACTTAGTCTTGAAAAAGTAGGGAAGAATTTATCACATCATCCGAAACATCAATTATACGAGGGGTCGGCTAGAGTAGAATATTTAATATGAGATAAATCAAGTTACCTGAAGTATGCACATTCCAAAGGTATTACCAAGAACTCTTTCTGAATCCTTGTACATGCAATAAGTCAATCCCCCACTTTCAACAAAAAGTGAGAAAGGATCAACCTTCTCAGGATCGAGCAGCCCCCTCTGCATCAGCTTTTTGACCTGCTTAGCACGCTTCTTCTTGTGACTGCATCAAGTAGTTAAACAAATAAATATTGTGCATGCACTTTTCAAACATGATTCCTTCTCAAGGAAATGAAGCCTTAGAAGGTAAATAAAGGAAATCAAGTGATATAGCCACTAAACCTGCTCAGTTCAAGCTTGTCCTTGTAGCACCACAACACAGAAGGCCGTGATTTTTTTACCTCATTACTGAGCATATAATGAAGATTCACAATCTGAAAACCATATAAAAGTGCATATTAGCCATAACTTGATAATCCACATTTCTCTAAGCTTTATCGGCATCAGGAATGGAACCCGGGATTACTTTCTGAGGTAGGCTAGCTAAATTTTCATACTAAGTTCAACAAAATTTAAAACTTTTGAGGTTCATAATCACCATTGTTTTTATAGTTTGCAGCTCAGAAAGATACAAAAAAATGGGCAAAAACATTCACTCTTTCAACCAATTATTGGAAAATTTTAAACCCAACAACTATTTCAAGCAACATCCCAGTTTTAATAACACCATTAGGGACACAACCAGTTGAAGGTAGAACCCAATTTTTTTTTTATTGGTCGGTGCAACCATTTCACAAATAAAGGCACAAGAAGATAAGCAAGACAAGAGAAGCTAACCCAATGCAAAAGACCTTGGTATATTGCTCACCCATACTCAGCATGCCAAGCAAATTGGATAGAGAGTAATAATAGCAGCAAAAGGAAAAGTGAGTACCTGGTCACGGGACTTGTCGCCGACGATGACGAACATGGAGCGGTGCCTGCTTTTGACGCCATTGCTGATTAGGGTTCTGATTCTTTCATCAACCTTCTTCCTCATTCTCTATCTTCCTGGTAAATAGTTGTAATTCACCGAGAGAAAGGTTTTTGATTAGTTGCTACGAGAAAATACTACAAGGAGAAGATAGAGTTGACAAAGAAAAGGAAGCTGCTCTTATTGCTCTCCTCTAGCAGCTCCCTCTACTCGTCGACCTCAGTTACAGGCTAAAGGCTGCGGCTAACGAGCGGGTAAAGGCTTTAGCCCTAGTCATTGGGCCGAGTCGGACAAGCCCGGCCCAAATTTGTTGGTTTGAACCGGGGTGGACTTATCTCATAATTTGAAAAGTTTCTGATCGTACTGGGTGAGTTTGTTCACAAATATGAAAGCGCGTACTCTTTATGAGGCCGAATTTGAGTCGAAGTTTTATCGAGTTTTATGAATCGGACTCAAATGGGGTTTTAAAAATAATTTATTCAACAAATTATGGAGCCAGAAATATATATATATATATCTTCAAGATGTTGTAATAACATTTATCACTGTTTGGTGTACTTGATGGGGGCAAATTAACTACAATATAGTTCATCCAATATTACATATATGTATGTCAAAAAAGTAATGTTTCATCATAATATTAGGCAAATATGTTAATTAATAAACAGAAAATATTTGCTTATGTTATGTTTAATCATGTTGTGGAGCCCAAAATCATCCGAAAATTATGGAGCTGCCACGTGGCCCGTAATTCCCAAAAATGACCAAATTGCCCCTGGCAATAACGCTGATCATTTGAAAACACCCGCATATTAAGTAATCTATTTACCAGTTAAATACGTTATTTGATCGGGTTAAAATCTCCGTAATATCAATATTCTCCCCGAGAATTAATTGTCGTTATTCTTAATAATGGATAATTAATATTGATATTAAAATACAATAATTTTCACTACTATCATGGTGAACCATCATTACAATTATTAAATAGTATATTTAATTAATAATATATTTTTTATGAATTAAATATTCAACCGGCCAATCAGAACGCTCCAAAGCTCCTAAGATTTTCCTATAAATAACGAGGCACATTTCATTTCTAAGGTACATTGATTCTTCGCTTCGAAGTATATCATTTTCCTCTCTCAAAGTTAACTTAAGCATCGGAGTGTTCTTGGTCGAACAACCCCCGGGTAAATCGATCGAGACAACGATAGCTGATTGTTTGCTGTTTGCAGGAATTATGAGAACTTTTCGCGGCGGGTTCAATCTTTGATTCAACAATTGGTGCTTTCATTGAGAGCTATTGAGGAATACTCAGAAGAAGCTCTCTCATTTGTTCATCGTTCATCTTCCTTCGTTCGTCGTCCATCAACATTGTTCGAAGATTTTGAACATTGTTCATCACTCATCTTTCTTCGTTCGTCGTTCATCGACATTGTTCGAAGATTTTGAACGTTGTTCATCGTTCATCTTCCTTCGTTCGTCGTTCATCGACATTGTTCGAAGATTCTGAACGTTGTTCAAATTATCCATCAACAGCTTTCCAAATTCAAAATTCATCGATTCGGCATGGCTAAGGTTCGTCGATCCGTTCGATCAGCTGCAGAAGGTGTTTCTGCCTCAACAGCTCAGACAAGGAATGAGGCTCGCATTGAGACTCCGGAGAAGCGACCAACTCAACCCAGGCGTGTGTCCATAGAATCACCCATGAAGACACTTGAAGGGAGGCCAACCTTTAGTTTTGGAGCATTCCCCTCTCCAGCTAACCAAGTACCCGCACTAGGGGAAGGAACTTCGGCTTTACAACAAGCAAACGAGAGGTTGATGAGAAATGCATAACGACATGATCGGCCCACAACAAACATGGTCCTAAGGGACTTTCTGGACGGGTGTCATGACATCTCAGGGAGAAGTCGTCACCAACCTCCCTAGGACAACTTGGCGCAGCAAGTTGAAGGGTTAAGCAACCAAGTTCAACTTCAGTCAGAGCTCTTGCAGCAACTCCTAGCAAAGAGACCAGTCCAAGAACAGGACAGACATTCCACGTCACGTGGAAAACAAGAGCATGCTCAAAGGCGTCCTTGAAAAAACCAGTCCATTGTCGAACAATGTCACGAGACACTTCGCTAAGCGATTCCAATGAAGAAAGTCATGCTCACCGAGCAAAAAGCCCTCAACGCCTAAAGCCATCAGTACATGAACGACTAGGAAATAGGATTGGGGCAACTTCACGGGCAGAGCGCTCACAGCACTCACATGGGAGTAGGGGGCAACTTCGAGCTCTATACAAAGACCCAAAACGATCTGCCCACGGCAGTAAAGGGGAAGATAAAGCCTACTCCCCTGCACGGTCCTAGAAATCAAGGGAAGAAGCTCAAAGAGGTTCTCGACGATTAGCACAAAGGGACTCATCGCCTCAGCGAGGAGCGTTGCAGGCTAATGATGTTCAAAAAATGCTGGACATGCACATTCGTGCTCAACAAGGTGGCGATCTAGAGGACGATCTACGTCGCCAGATACAGCTCTCTACGCCCTTTATAAGGGATATTGAGGAGGAGCCATTCCCCCAGAGGTTCGCAACGCCAAAATTCACTCCATTCAAAGGAGCCTCCGACCCGGTAAAATACATAGATTATTACCGAGGAGTCATGATCCCCCATAGGTCTAACGATGCGCTCATGTGCAAAGTTTTTCAAGCTTCTCTTCAAGGCCAAGCCATGACTTGGTTCAATCATCTCCCCCCGAGGTCGATTAAGTCCTTTGAAGAGTTGGCCCTGGCATTTGTGAAGGAATACGCACAACTTCGAACAATCGAGGTGAAAGATGACCATCTTTTCTCTGTCCGAAAGAGAGCAAAAGACACTCTACGACAATACATACAGAGATTTTGTGAAGAGAAGTCTCGCATTGTTGGTTGTAGTGACCTTGTTGCAGCAATGGCATTTAAACAAGGACTCCCTCAAGACAGCCAGCTTTATGGGGACATCGTCATGAGCAATGCGCGAAGTCTCACCAAAATACTTTCGCTAGCAGAGCGGCATGCAAGTTGGGAGGACAAGAAGAACGCCGCTCATACTCAGGACCATGTCGAGGCTAGTGAAAAGGCCTCCAATGAGGATGATCCCCATGGAAAGTTTGCGACTGGAAAGCTCAACAAGCGCAAGGCGGGGCAACACTCCCAAACGCCAGTTATGGGGAAGCCTAACTTGCAGCTATCTTTACCAGTCCATCAGATCCACAATGAAATTAAGGACAAGCCATGGTTTAAGAAGCCAGAGCCAATCAAGGGCAATCAAGAGAATGCTGATAAAACCAAATGGTGCGCCTATCATGAATGTTATGGGCACAATATCAGCACATATATATCTTTCGAAAGATATCTCTGAAATCTCCTGAAGGAGGGGCATTGTACAGATTACATCAAGAAGAAGACTGTAAATCACATGGAGAACAAAGAGCCAAATGAGACATAAAAATCTATGGAGCTTTCAAATTTTGTTTTTCAAGTTGTCTTCTAAATTCAAGTATCAATGGAATAAGATTGACAAATTGTTCTGAATTCATACAAACCTATTTGTTCACCATGTACAATTTTCAAAGCTTATTATCTCTAGTGTAAAAAGCCTTCGCCCTGCGAAGCATCTAAGCCTTCGCCATGCGAAGCACCTAAGCCTTCGCCATGCGAAGCACCTAAGCCTTCGTCATCGAAGCATCCAAGCCTTCGCCATACGAAGCACCTAAGCCTTCGTCATCGAAGCATCCAAGCCTTCGCCATACGAAGCACCTAAGCCTTCGTCATCGAAGCATTCAAGACTTCGCCCTGCGAAGCATCTAAGCCTTCGCCATGAGAAGCACCTAAGCCTTCGTCATCTCGTCATCGAAGCATCCAAGCCTTCGCCCTGCGAAGCATCTAAGCCTTCGCCATGCAAAGCACCTAAGCCTTCGTCATCGAAGCATCCAAACCTTCACCTTGTGAAACATTCGAGTCTTCGCCCTGCGAAGCATCAGAGCATTCGCCTTGCGAAACATTCGAGCCTTCGCCCTGCGAAGCATCAGAGCCTTCGCCTTGCGAAACATCCAAGCCCTCGCCCTGCGAAGCATCTAAGCCTTCGCCATGCGAAGCACCTAAGCCTTCGTCATCGAAGTATCCAAGCCTTCGCCCTGCGAATCATCTAAGCCTTCGCCATGCAAAGCACCTAAGCCTTCGTCATCGAAGCATCCAAACCTTCGCCTTGCGAAACATTCGAGCCTTCGCCCTGCGAAGCATTCAAGCCTTCGTCATCGAAGCATCTAAGCCTTCTGAGTCCTGCAAATTTCTGCGCAGCAAGGAGAGCTCATCTCGAGCGGTATCTCGCTCTTTTTCTATCAGCATCCTCTCTGCACGGCTCGTTTCCAGCTCGCCCACTTTGGCTTCCAATGTGAAATTAGGACCTTAAGTTTTCTTAAGTTATCGTAATCTCACATCGAAAACATAACTTTCCGTTTCTGCGGCCCTTCGCGTCAAGGTGCACATTCGCGGGACTAGAACGGTCGGGTTAGGAAAGAAGTTGCTCAGCATGCTTTTTCCTCCAAAGAACCAATAGGTCCTTGTTTATTGTTCTTCTTCTGAACAACGATTTCTTTCAAGCGCAGTGGAGCGCTCAACCACTCCTTGATTAGGATGTCTGAAGGCCTCCTGCCATTCATATCTCTAAATAGAGAAAGTAGCCGACTCATGTCCCGGAACTCTAGAGGAATTTTAAGGGCCATGTCAATCTTTTTGAGATCGGGCTGACCTCCAAACCCGTTATACAGCTCATCAAACATGCGGAAGTGCGAGGCAATCCCTAAGACTGGAGGGGCATGTCTGTCGCCAAGCTCCACGATAATGTCGCTTGGAAAGGCAATTTGATTGCGAGCCTTCCACCCCATGAAGTCTTGAGGCTTCTCAAACTCCATATATTTCCCTCGGAATGGACTTAGGCCACGAGAACCACCACGCTCCCACAAAGCAAGTTTGTTGGGTCTCTCGGCACCTTGACGCATAGCGAGCATATTTGTGGTACTAGCAAGACTAGCAGTAAATGTGATCCAGCCTACCAATGCTCACTAGTCACGTCCGTAAGTGCACTCAGTCACCGCCAAATCCCCGTCGACTGTTCAGCCAAACTCCGCCCACCAAGTGGCGCTGGTTGTACACCCCCTCCAACAAAGTTTCTAAACACCTTCAACGGACTCTTGACGTGTAGCAAGCATTTTGTGGTACTAGCAAGAGTCACATTGAATGTGAGCCAACCTACCAATGCTCGCACACACCGTCCAAAAACGTAATTAAAGGTCAATAATGACTCTACGAGTATCATATCAATTTACCATAATTTTTCGGGAATTAAATATTAATTTAAAACATAAACTAAACCTTTGGACCCTCGAAACAACATTGAAACGGTGTCTGATTTCCTCGAAATCAGTGCTAAAATGTTCGTTACATTGAATATAGCAAAACACATGTTGAACACTTCCCCAGAAAACTCACCACGCGCCCTCACGCGCCGCCGTGAGTGGCTGCGCGTGAAACCCATGCGCGGTGAACAGTAACTACTACAGTGTCACCCCTACCGCCCGTTTCCCTGTTAAACGAGTCGTGTACCCGCGATCAGACCCGGAAAAATCTCCATCAATTCGACCTTGATTTCTTCCGTTCTTTAAACAGTTTGCATATAAACCATCTTAATTTAGGTTCTGTACATTTATTTACTTAAATTACAACCAAAATCCAACAATCCCACGATGAACTCTCAAACGGGTTTCGTGATTGGGTACACCCAATTCATCCCTGTTTTCCAAATTAATTCACACAGAGAGCATTGTGAGAGTAAACTAAACATTTTTACATAATCAATTTCGTAGTTACTTACCTCTAACTACACGAACCCAAGCTCGATTTTGAGAGGGGAATGGAGCTTCTGTTCTTGCTCAGTGCGGCCCCAATTCTCTTCGGTTTTGATGTGGATCGGTTCGAAAGGATCCCAGGAGACTTAATCAAGCCTCAATTTTGATCTACGGAGGTCACAACTCTGAATTCGAATTTTTCCCCCAAAATTCAAAAAATTTCGATTCTAGATTCACTTCTCACCCTCTGTCCCCGTGTTTTCCTTCAGCTAAATCAGTCCCAACAAACACTCAATTTCTCACTCTCAAGAACAGTCTCAACCTTTGTTGTTCACGGATTGAAGAAGGAAATTAATGGTGTTTAAGTAAGCTTCAAAAATAATTAAAAAAAATGATGAAACATGATGATGAAGGTTTCCATGAAACATGGAACAGATTTTTAGGGACCTTAATTCAAGGGATGGGTGACACTTGTCACTCATCCACATGTTCACAATCAACGTTCACTATTCACAATTTAATATTATTTTAATTGAAATCCCGGTTTGTTCGGTTAATCGATTTCGTCCCCGTAACCACAACTTCGTCGTAGAATCTCCGATTTCGGCATGCCGCCTGTCTATGAATTCGAATCGACTCGACCTATGTAACGGTCCGATGGTCCTTGGCCCTCGTCCATCGGACCTCCCGGGACAAAAGTCAACATTTTTACCCTTACCTTTCAAAATTACGAAATGCCCATCGCCTTCGTAGACCCATAACTTTCGCATCCGACCTCCGATTGACGCATGCTGCCTGTCTGCGGATTCAGCGCCTCGAGACCTACTCAACGGTCTCTTCGTAAAGTCCAAAAAACGTTCTAATCAAAAAGTCGACTTTTGGCCCTTGCAACTCGGGGCAAAATCGTCAAAAAGACACTGGCTCGATTCTTGAACCCAACAGTGACTGGAAAACCCGGTAATATAAGATTCAAAACAATGTACATCCCTTCGGATTCCCCGAATTCCGAATCGATGTGGGGGCATTTGTGGAACCCAAAATCATCCGAAAATTATGGAGCTGCCATGTGGCCCGTAATTCCCAAAAATGACCAAATTGCCCCTGGCAATAACGCTGATCATTTGAAAACACCCGCATATTAAATAATATATTTACCAGTTAAATACGTTATTTGATCGGGTTAAAATCTCCGTAATATCAATATTCTCCCCGAGAATTAATTATCGTTATTCTTAATAATGGATAATTAACATTGATATTAAAATACAATAATTTTCACTACTATCATGATGAACCATCATTACAATTATTAAATAGTATATTTAATTAATAATATATTTTTTATTAATTAAATATTCAACCGACCAATCAGAACGCTCCAAGGCTCCTAAGATTTTCCTATAAATAGCGAGACACATTTTATTTGTAAAGTACGTTGATTCTTCGCTTCGAAGTATATCTTTTTCCTCTCTCAAAGCTAACTTAAGCATCGGAGTGTTCTTGGTCGAACAACCCCCCGGGTAAATCGATAGAGGCAACGATAGCTAATTGTTTGCTGTTTGCAGGAATTGTGAGAACTTTTCGCGGCGGGTTCAATCTTTGATTCAACACATGTCAAATTTAATTAATTAGTTTGTTTTAGTTTGGCAATTATGTAAATTGCACTATGAATACTTCTAAATTTGATTCCCTACTGTTTCATTCTCTCGCAACAAATATATATATGATATATATCATCCTACCTAAACCTACATATAATATATATTCATTTTTCATCTATGACTTCATGATCATAGAATCACTCAATCCATAATTATTTAATATATTCGGCTTATGGGCAGGGCTGGACTTATTGGGTCTTATCAGGCTCGAGCATATCATGTTTGAACACCCTAAGCCTCAGTCCAGCTCATCAACTTTCGGGTCGGGCCGGCCCATAATCCGTAGTGGGTGGGGTAGGATTTTTGTTAACGGGTTTAGCGGGTACCCATAAGCCCATGGGCTTTTGGGCCAAATGGTGAGGGCTAAAGGGTGTTGTGTCGTGGCTAGATCCCATGTCCTCAAATTTGGTGTCTCTTTCGTGTTCCCTCACTCATATACTAACACATGTCATGTAAATACTTAAGTATTCGAGCCCAACAAGAGCCCCAAGGTAGCCCTATTAATTAGTTTTTCAGTTTGGTTTTTCGGCTCGATTTTTTTACCGAAATCAAACCGATTGGTGAATCGGTTTCGGTTCGATTTTTCCACTAAAAACTGAAAAAAATCGAAACCGAAATGTTCAATTCGGTTCAATTTCTGGTTACACCGAAACATTTTGGGTTCAATTCGATCCAACCAGTTCGATCCAACGAGTTCAATTTTTTTGACAAACCGTTTTTTTATGCAGTAAAAAAATTTCCAAACAAATACAGGCTCAGATTTAAAAAAACAAATATAACCTATAAAACAACCTAATCAATGTCTATTACAAGCAAATATAAGCTCAAAACGCTCAAAAACCAAATAATCAATGTCCATTACAAAGAAATATAGGCTCAAAACCGCATATTTACATTTGGAAGTGTACAAGAAATAAAAAACAGCAAGCATTGTCATATGCTCTTTAGACAACATCGAACCAAACGAACCAATGAGAAAACATAATCCATAATTTGGAGAGAATGAGATGAAACTACATGTGGTCATCGTGGAGCTTCTAGAGAGATATCCAAGATTGTGAGTAGCTTCAGGCTGCTTGTGCGTGGACGTTTCAAGGTTTTCAAGCTATAGGATTCCAAACTTTTGAGAAGCTTCCAACTCTTCATACTTGGAAATAACTTGTTGAAGTTCTTCGTGAAGAAAAAGAGCTTCAAAGAGCATCCATTCATCATCAGTGGTGGTTTCTATAATCGTTTTAATAATTGGCTGAGACTCTTTACACTTGTCCACCATGTTCATGGTTAGTTCTACCTGCAATCAAACAAGTACTTCCATCAGCATTCATGCCTTATATTGCCTATAAGTTGATATTTGCATTGAATAAAAAAATGAGAGAAACAATAAATACAGGAAGAATTTGTACACTTACTAGATGAACTATTATCATGAATATGACGAATTAATAATGTGCATCAGTATAATTGTAACGACCCGTCTCGAATTCTGAGATTTGATTAGTGACTAATGAAGGATTAGTGATATTAATTGATGATTAGTTGAGCGAAATCGACGGACGGTGCAAAATGACCGTTTTGCCCTTGGTCGTGGGCAAAATGTTGACTTTTGACTCGGGGAGTTAAACGTACGAGGACCGATGACCGTGACATAGATCGAGACGTCACGAGTCCGTATATAGGTGGCACGTTGAAATCAGACGTTCGACGGGAAAGTTATGGTCAGGGGAAGTTCAATTGGACTATGCACTCATTACGAGGTAGGAATTATGTGGCAAAATCTGATTGGGCAAATACTTAAGTGGGACCCATGGATGAGTGACAAGTGTCACTCATCCCATTGGTCATCAACCCTAAATTGTGGATTTATTTAATTAAATAATATTATCCTAATTATTTTATAATTAATTTCACCCACCTCTCATCCTAGCCATTCATCTCTACTTCCCCCCTCTCATCTCCACCGTTCATCTCTCCCTCATCTGATCATCAGCTACCATCTTCCTTCATTCTTCACTTCCAAACTCGATCACCATTTTCCCTCTTAAAACAAACACATGGCACAACCATACTCACAACCTTCAAACTTAATCTTTTGTTTGTGAAACCTAAATGAAACATAGAGGGAAGATCGAGGCGAGTCGACTGGTGGCCACGGGTAGAGCCGTCGTGGACGGCAGTGGACGGTGGCCGGGTTCGGAGGCAGGGGACCAATGAGGTTCCACAAGTCATAGCTCGAGTTTGGGAGGCTGTTGATTGTTTTGGTTAGACCCAACGGGTTCTGGGGATTGAGATGAGACTAGGGGTGCCCATGGTCGTGCGGGATGACGATGGTAAGTTTTTTTTCCCGAAAATGTTGGTTTTGATCCATTAATGGCAGATTTCGTTTTGAGTGTTGTTAACTGTTTTGGTTGCTTGGAAAATGCTTTTGAGGTTGCAAGGGGTCAAGGGGGATTGGAAATGGAGGCTGAGGTGGTTGGAAACGACGGCGGTGGGCAGTGCAAGTTGTCTGTGAGATTCCTTGATCGGGAAGGTGAGATTCATAACCGTTTTTCATGTTTTTAGTGGCTAGATGGATAAGAAATGGTTAGAGGAACCCATAGGGATTAAAATGGAGGAAAACGGGTCGAAAACGGGTAAGGAATGGTCGTGAACCCTGACCGCCAGTTCGGTTGGATCGAACCGGTCTGTATCGGTCTGAACCGACCGGTCTGCAGAGGTAGAGGATGACACTGTGCTGGGCGCGTGGGCTTCACGCGCAGCCCCTTTGGGCGGCGCGTGAGGGCGCGTGAAGCATATTTTGGGGATGACTTCAACATGACTTTTAATCTATTCGATGTAACGAACATTTTGGGACTGATTTCGTGTCGATCGGACACTATCTCGATATAGTTCGGGGTGTCCGAAGGTTTAGGATCTAGTTTAAAAATAGTTAAAAATTCGGGAAAATTACGGGGATTCAATGAGAGGTTAATAAGGTAGTTAGTAACCTTCTAGTATGATTTGGACAGGTTTGGGAGTTCCGGTGACAGCGATTAGCCTAGGGAGGCTTACGACACGCAAATCGAGGCGGTAACGTAGGACAGTCTATGAGTGGACCTTGATTTCTAAACTGTGATGCATGCATAAATGTTTTATATGTTTTACATATGTGATTCTATGATGATGATTTGGATATTAGTGATTTACATGATTTCACGTATTCCGAGGTGATTTACGTATTTACACGTAAATCGAGGTTTACAGTTTTGCACTGATTATATGTGCTTCTGGTTTCAAAAATGGTTTAATGAAATGGTTTTGGATTTGAAAAGGTAAACTTGGGTATGAGACTCATTTGTTTTGGAAACCCTCAGACTCGAAGTCCATTTTAGTCACGTTATCGGGTCAGGGGCCTAATTGGTTGGTGAACTGATTTTGGATTTGAAAATATGGAATCGGGCACGAGACCCATTTGATTTACGAACTCTCGAACTTGAAGTCCATTTGATTTAACAAGGCACCGGGCCAGAGGCCCAGTTGGTTTACGAAATCGGTATTGAGGCCCAGTTGGTTTATGAATCGGGCTGGAGGCCCAGTTGGTTACGAAGTCGGGCACGAGGCCCATGTAGTTTACAAAGTCGAGCACGAGGCCCATTTAGTTTACAAAATTGGGCACGAGGCCCATTTAGTTTACGAAATCGAGCACGAGGCCTATTTAGTTTACGAAATCGGGCACGAGTCCCATTTGGTTTACGGTATCGAACATAAAGCCCAGTTACGGTTTACGTTTGTGATTTCGAGTTCGGAGACCCTAAACAGATTTGGATTTGGAAAGGATGGATTTCTAGTTCATGACGGTTTATGGGGACCGGGCATGAACACTTGAAAGGTTTTGAGAATGATTTCAAAATGGTTTTTCATATACCATCCTTACATATTTATGGATTGTCTCCTCCGGGGAGGGTCTTTGGCCTGGGTGGACCTCAGAGTAGTCACGAAGCACTAACTGAGTGGACTCGCCCCCATTGGGTACCTTACTCTCCGAAAAGCTATTATGGATTATAACCCCCAAGGTGTTAGGACCCACCCCTAATCCCCCGGGATTAAGGGCTAAATCCTACTCCCGTCTAACTTACGTATGACACGAAGGCTAAACTGACGTCCAACCTTCATGTGACACGTAAGTTGGACAAGGGATTCTCGATCCAGCCATCCTAAAAGTATCCGGACTTCCTAGAGTGCGCCGAACTACTGTGGATTTCGGTTGTGATGTCTCCGTCTCTCTCGACCAACAGTGTCAGGACCCGTCCCAAATATCACCTCGATACTAGGGACGAACCCTACTCCCGTCTGACAATCACACATAAAGGACAAGAATACCCGTAATAGTACTGTAAGTATAACTATCAGACGCATGAGTAAATATAATACAACTGTAAGTCAGAGCATAGTTCTACAAAATGGGCACAAAATCCTACTATGCTAGTCTCGCAACGGAAGAACGTCGTAAGCTCTATGCCTCGATTCCTGCCTCAACGTTCACCCCAACGCTATCACCACGACCTGGAGGGAAAATTTAAAACCAAAAGTGTGAGTGGACTAGAATAAATAAAGGTTTCAAAATCAGTTTTTCATCAAATCAAAGTTAAGGAAAATTAATAATAATATTCGTTCCCACCATTTTTGAAAACATGCATGCCCAACTACATATTAGAAAACCATAACGTAAAACATCATAAGAAACAGAAACACTATAAAACTGCATCATAAAACGTGAATATCAAGGTATCATTTTACGATCAAACCTGCTGGGTCTATCCGAGTCTTTAAACTCAACCAGGCCTCAATACTATCCGAGTCTTTAAACTCCCGAGTCTTTAAACTCAATAGGCCTACGGGGGTAATATCATAAATGTCCGAGTCTTTAAACTCCCGAGTCTTTAAACTCAATCCGGGCCCGTCCCCCGTTAATCAGAATCCGGGTCTTTAAACCCAATATCCAGATCCAGCAAATCCAATCCAAATTCAATGTAAACCCATTTCTAAATCCATGACCAAACTCGAATTCGAAATCCCCGGTTCGAAGCCCATCCGGCGTTCAGAACCGTCATTCCGAACCCAAATCTGGAAATCCACTTTTGAATTCAAAACCCACATTTAATCACAAATTATGTTTCATAAGCCATTCATCATCATCAGAAAACAATTATAGATTGAAATCCCCAAATATAGCATCCAAATCCGAAAACCAGCTTTTTCTCGAAAAACGTGCAAAATCCTGAAAATGTCTCGAAAAACGTGCAAACACATCAACCATATATAATCATCATTAAGAAGCATAAAAACATATTTAATATCATCAAACATCAATAAAACAGTTAGGCATGCTCGTAAAGAAAGAAAGAGTCCACTCACGAATCAGAACGAGACAATCGCGCTCCGTGCGCTCCTCGACCGTCTCAGGCGTCTCCCGTCCTTTCGATTCAGTCCCCGCCGTGTGCACCGCCGCGTGCCACGGTGTTCGTTGGGTTCCCTGCAACCACCTGAGCCTCCCACTGTCTTGGTTTGAGCCACCACACGACACAACCACCGCCACAGTCCACCGTCTCTCTGTTTTCTCCAAAAATCCAGTCGTCCACCGTCGCGTCCCCGTGCACTATTCCTCCACCAAAACACGATCACCAGCTCAGCCTTGTCTCTCTGTCACTCTCTCAATTCACTCTTCACTCACTCACACCCTGAATCGATCACTGTCTCCCCCAGTCTTCCCCTCTGTTTTCTGTGTTCAAACCCAATTGCACGGTTTGAAATCGTGCAAAGTGTGGCCGTGCACACGATCGATCTTCCTAGAACCATCCAGCCCCTTGCACGTGTCCATCACCCCATGGCTCAAAATAAATATCCCAATCCACTATTGCCACTTGCCTTTATCTGATTGGGCTGATGGAAAAAGACTAAAATACCCCTCGTTGTGATAATTACCGTTTTGCCCTTACACTTTCCAGAACCGTAACTACTTCGTCCGACGTCCGATGACAGCGTGCCGCCTGTCGTTGTACTCAGGACGTCGAGACCTATCTAACGGTCCTCGGTCTACGAGAAAATCACAAGTCCACCAAAAATTCAACATTTTCCTCAATTAGTCAAACTTACGGTAACGCTCTCAATCTTCCGAACTTCTCCGATTGTCCGAATCGAACCTGCCACCTGTCCACAGACTCGTGACGTCCTAAAATACGTCACGGTCAATGGTCAACACTCATCCAACCGTTCAATCAAAAAGTCAACTTTTGACGCACTATTCACAAGGGCAAAATCGTCCTTTCATACAAATATTTACAAAAATTACATTTATACTCTTCCCGAAGGTACGGGTTGTTACAATCTACCCCCCTAAAAAGAATTTTGTCCCCGAAATTCAGTGAAACAAATAAGGGTACTGTTCGCGCATTAAGGCCTCGGGTTCCCAGGTAGTTTCTTCCACCTGATGATTTCGCCATAAAACTTTAACTAAGGGAACCGTCTTCCTCCGTAAAACCTTATCTTTCCGATCCAAAATCGCTACTGGCTGCTCTTCAAAGCTCAAGTCTTCCCTCAGTTCAACAGGTTGGGCTTCCAGAACATGTGAATCATCCCGTATGTACTTCCGAAGCATAGAAACATGGAAGACATTATGTACATTTTCCAGGTCTGCTGGTAAAGCCAACCGATAAGCAACAGGACCAATCCGCTCTAAAATCTCATAAGGTCCAATGTAACGAGGACTCAACTTCCCTCGTCTGCCAAACCGTACGATCCCCTTCCAAGGAGATAACTTCAAGAAAACCGAGTCTCCTACTGCAAACTCCAAATCCCTTATCCTACGGTCGGCGTAGCTCTTCTGTCGGTCTTGAGCTGCCTTCAATTGATCTCGAATCAGTGCCACTTTTTCCTGCGTAAGACCTACCAGCTCGGAAGTAGTCAATCTCCTCTCACCTACCTCGGTCCAACACAACGGAGTCCGACACTGTCGCCCGTACAAAGCCTCATAAGGAGCCATCCTAATGCTCTCCTGATAACTGTTATTGTAGGTGAACTCCATCAAAGGCAGATGTGATTCCCAAGTACCCTGAAACTGCAAGACACAAGCTCTCATCATGTCCTCGAGAATCTAGATAGTCCGCTCAGACTGCCCATCGGTCTGAGGATGAAATGCAGTACTGAAATGCAACTTTGTCCCAAAAGCTTCCTGCAAACTCTGCCAAAACCGAGAAGCAAATCTCGGATCTCTGTCAGATACTATCGACTCTGGAGTCCCATGAAGCCGAATAATCTCATCAATAAACAACTGGGCAAACTGCGTCAACCTGAAGTTCTCCCTTACTGGTAATAAATGAGCAGACTTCGTAAGTCTATCCACGATCACCCACACATCATCGTGTCCCTTCGGTGTTCTGGGAAGCTTGAATACAAAATCCATCGTCAGGTGATCCCATTTCCACTCGGGGATCGGTAAAGGTTGCATTGCTCCATAGGGTCTCTGCCGCTCAGCTTTTACCTGTTGACAGATCAAGCATCTGCTGACATACTCTGCAATCCCACGTTTCATACCTGACCACCAGTAATGCTCTCGAAGGGTACGATACATCTTGGTCCCACCAGGATGCATCGCATAGGCTGAACATTGAGCCTCGTCTAGTATCATCTTCTTCAATGTCTCATCCTCGGGTACACACAATCGTCCATCCTTTACCAAGGCTCCATCCTCGCGAATCTCAAAGTCCTGTCTCTCTCCAGCCTCGACCTCAATACGTATGATGCCCAAAATAGGGTCCTCAAACTGAGCATCAATAACCTGATCAATCAAAACAGGTCGCACGTGGAAACTCGCTAAAAGTGCTCCCTGATCATCCACAGTCAACTCTACTCCCAGCCTACGGAGCTCAACCAACAAAGGTAATCGTACTGTCCTCAAATGCGACAAAGAACTAGCTGACTTCCTGCTCAGGGCATTGGCTACCACATTAGCCTTTCCTGGATGATACTCAATAGTACAGTCGTAGTCCTTAAGCAACTCCAACCATCGGCGCTGTCTCAGATTCAGTTCCTTTTGAGTGAATAAATACTTCAAACTCTTGTGATCGGTGAAAATCCTGCACCTCTCGCCGTACAAATAATGTCGCCAAATCTTCAGTGCATGAACCACCGCCGCCAGTTCCAAGTCATGTGCAGGGTAGTTCATTTCATGGGGTTTCAACTGTCGGGAAGCATAAGCAATCACTTTCCCGTGCTGCATCAATACACAGCCCAATCCTTGTAAAGAAGCGTCACTGTAAACCTCGAACTCCCCACTATCGTCTAGAAGGGCCAACACAGGAGCAGATGTCAACCGCCTTTTAAGCTCCTGGAAACTCTGCTCACATTTCTCATCCCAATGAAACTGAACTCTCTTCCGAGTCAGCCTTGTCAACGGAGCAGCAAGAATAGAAAAACCCTCAATAAAACGCCGATAATAACCTGCTAAACCCAGAAAACTCCTGATCTCTGTCACCGTCTTGGGCTGTTCCCAATTTGATACCGCCTCAACCTTCTGAGGATCCACTCTGATACCCTCGGCTGAAATCACATGACCTAAAAATCCAACACTGGTCAACCAAAACTGACACTTACTCAACTTCGCATACAACTGATGCTCTCTCAGGGTCTTAAGCACTGTTCTCAGATGTTTCTCGTGCGCCTTTGCACTCTTCGAATACACCAAAATGTCGTCAATGAAGACAATCACAAAACGATCCAAATACGACCGGAACACTCGGTTCATAAGATCCATAAAGGCTGCTGGGGCATTAGTCAATCCAAAAGGAATCACTACAAACTCGTAATGACCGTACCTAGTCTGAAAAGCTGTCTTCGGTACATCCTCCTCTTTAACCCTTAACTGATGGTAGCCGGAGCGAAGGTCAATCTTCGAAAAGTACTGTGCTCCCTTTAACTGGTCAAACAAATCATCAATCCGGTGTAAAGGATACTTATTCCGAATGGTTACCTTATTCAACTGTCTGTAGTCCACACACAATCTCAACCCTCCGTCCTTTTTCTTGACAAACAGTACAGGTGCTCCCCAAGGTGACATACTCGGTCGAATGAACCCTATATCAACCAACTCTTGCAACTGGGCCTTAAGTTCCCTCAATTCTGCAGGTGCCATGCGATAAGGAGTCTGTGAAATAAGCTGTGTACCTGGTAAAAGATCAATCGTAAGGAGTCTGTGAAATAGGCTGTGTACCTGGTAAAAGATCAATCGTGAACTCGATCTCTCGATGAGGTGGTAATCCTGGAAACTCCTCGGGAAAAACATCGGGAAACTCCCGCACCACTGGTATATCCTCCGCCCTTACTGGCGAAACACGTGTATCCACCACATGAGCTATGTAACCCTGACACCCCTTACGCAACAGCTTGCTAGCCTCAAGTGCCGAGATAACTCCGGTAGGAAGTGCACGCTGATCACCTTGAAATATAGTCTCTGGTAATCCTGGACTCCGAAAAGTCACTCTCCTATCGAAACACTCGATAGAAGCATGATGTCTCGTCAACCAGTCCATACCCAATATAACATCGAAATCCTGTAACTCCAATAGTAACAAGTCCGCCATTAACTCAACCTCGCCTACCATCACCGAACACTCTCTCAACACCTGAGTCACTACCAACACCTCCCCAGTAGGTGTACTCACCCCTAAAGCACAATCCAAGGTAGACACCGCCCTCTCCGTCACCAAACTACAACTCCGGGCTATAAACGAATGAGTAGCCCCGGGATCTATCAAAGCAAAAACAGTGTGACCAAGTATGGTGAGTGTACCTGTCACCACGCCCGGTGCTGATCTGGCCTCCTGCTGGGTCATATCAAAAACTCGCGCCTGAGGTCCTGATGACCTACCGCGCCCCCTAGAACTGATCGTGGCACCACCGCTACCCCTAGGGCCTGCTGCCCCTGACACTGACGCAGTACTCCGCCCAGGTTCTGCTACACCTCGGCCTGCTCCACCCTCCTGAGCTAACAATGGGCACTCCCTCCGAAAGTGTCCTCGCTCTCCACAGTAGTAGCAAGCATCCCTACTGGGTCCACCGGTCTGCTTCCCAGTAGAAGCAACAGAAGTAGCACTCGCCTGAGGGGTCGGCTGTGCCCTAGCTCCCCGAAATCCTGAGCCCTGAAAACTGCATGGTCTGCCAAACTGGGCTCCACCAGCCGATGACGAACCACCATAATTGCCCCGCTTGGGGGTCCTCTGACTCGATGCTCCAGGAAAAGAATGCTCTCGGCGTCGCACACTGCCCGAGTACTGTGGCCTGGCAGGCAAACTGGCCTCCACTCTAACAGCAGCATCAGACAACTCCCGGAATGTAGCAAAGGAGCCGGCTGTCACAATGGCACAAATCTCTCCTCGAAGACCCAACTCAAACCGACGGCACTTCTCAGCCTCGGTTACCACAAATGCAGGAGCGAATCGGGATAGCATCTGGAATATCTGCTCATACTCGGCTACTGTCATGTTCCCTTGTTTCAACTGAAGAAATTCCGCCTCTTTAGCATCCCGGAAAGAGCGGGGATAGTACTGGTCTAAGAACCGCTCCCGGAAAGTCTCCCACGTCACTGTATGTGCATCCCAGCCGGACAACTCCAGCGTATACCACCACTCATACGCTGCTCCATCCAGCAGAAACGTAGCCAACAAGACCCGGTCCTCTGGAGGACAATGCATCACCCCGAAAATACACTCAAGCCGGGTGATCCATCGGTGAGCTTCCTCTGGGTCTGCCCCACCGCTGAAAGTAGTAGCCCCGAGCCGCTGGGCTCGCTCAATCGAAGCGCTCTCAGTCCCTCTCGCCGCTTCATCTTCAGGTCGTGGAGGGGGTTCACGTCTCAGAGGCATGGTCGAACGTACGCTGAAAGAGGCATAGAGTTAGTGAAACAACCTAGATACGACCTCATACCAACACAAACCGACAAACCTATGCTCTGATACCAATTGTCAGGACCCGTCCCAAATATCACCTCGATACCAGGGACGAACCCTGCTCCCGTCTGACAATCACACATAAAGGACCAGAATACCCGTAATAGTACTGTAAGTATAACTATCAGACGCATGAGTAAATATAATACAACTGTAAGTCAGAGCATAGTTCTACAAAATGGACACAAAATCCTACTATGCTAGTCTCGCAACGGAAGAACGTCGTAAGCTCTATGCCTCGATTCCTGCCTCAACGTTCACCCCAACGCGATCACCACGACCTGGAGGGAAAATTTAAAACCAAAAGTGTGAGTGGACTAGAATAAATAAAGGTTTCAAAATCAGTTTTTCATCAAATCAAAGTTAAGGAAAATTAATAATAATATTCGTTCCCTCCGTTTTTGAAAACATGCATGCCCAACTACATATTAGAAAACCATAATGTAAAACATCATAAGAAACAGAAACACTATAAAACTGCATCATAAAACGTGAATATCAAGGTATCATTTTACGATCAAACCTGCTGGGTCTATCCGAGTCTTTAAACTCAACCAGGCCTCAATACTATCCGAGTCTTTAAACTCCCGAGTCTTTAAACTCAATAGGCCTACGGGGGTAATATCATAAATGTCCGAGTCTTTAAACTCCCGAGTCTTTAAACTCCCGAGTCTTTAAACTCAATCCGGGCCCGTCCCCCGTTAATCAGAATCCGGGTCTTTAAACCCAATATCCAGATCCAGCAAATCCAATCCAAATTCAATGTAAACCCATTTCTAAATCCATAACCAAACTCGAATTCGAAATCCCCGGTTCGAAGCCCATCCGGCGTTCAGAACCGTCATTCCGAACCCAAATCTGGAAATCCACTTTTGAATTCAAAACCCACATTTAATCACAAATTATGTTTCATAAGCCATTCATCATCATCAGAAAACAATTATAGATTGAAATCCCCAAATATAGCATCCAAATCCGAAAACCAGCTTTTTCTCGAAAAACGTGCAAAATCCTGAAAATGTCTCGAAAAACGTGCAAACACATCAACCATATATAATCATCATTAAGAAGCATAAAAACATATTTAATATCATCAAACATCAATAAAACAGTTAGGCATGCTCGTAAAGAAAGAAAGAGTCCACTCACGAATCAGAACGAGACAATCGCGCTCCGTGCGCTCCTCGACCGTCTCAGGCGTCTCCCGTCCTTTCGATTCAGTCCCCGCCGTGTGCACCGCCGCGTGCCACGGTGTTCGTTGGGTTCCCTGCAACCACCTGAGCCTCCCACTGTCTTGGTTTGAGCCACCACACGACACAACCACCGCCACAGTCCACCGTCTCTCTGTTTTCTCCAAAAATCCAGTCGTCCACCGTCGCGTCCCCGTGCACTATTCCTCCACCAAAACACGATCACCAGCTCAGCCTTGTCTCTCTGTCACTCTCTCAATTCACTCTTCACTCACTCACACCCTGAATCGATCACTGTCTCCCCCAGTCTTCCCCTTTGTTTTCTGTGTTCAAACCCAATTGCACGGTTTGAAATCGTGCAAAGTGTGGCCGTGCACACGATCGATCTTCCTAGAACCATCCAACCCCTTGCACGTGTCCATCACCCCATGGCTCAAAATAAATATCCCAATCCACTATTGCCACTTGCCTTTATCTGATTGGGCTGATGGAAAAAGACTAAAATACCCCTCGTTGTGATAATTACCGTTTTGCCCTTACACTTTCCAGAACCGTAACTACTTCGTCCGACGTCCGATGACAGCGTGCCGCCTGTCGTTGTACTCAGGACGTCGAGACCTATCTAACGGTCCTCGGTCTACGAGAAAATCACAAGTCCACCAAAAATTCAACATTTTCCTTAATTAGTCAAACTTACGGTAACGCTCTCAATCTTCCGAACTTCTCCGATTGTCCGAATCGAACCTGCCACCTGTCCACAGACTCGTGACGTCCTAAACTACGTCACGGTCAATGGTCAACACTCATCCAACCGGTCAATCAAAAAGTCAACTTTTGATGCACTATTCACAAGGGCAAAATTGTCCTTTCATACAAGTATTTACAAAAATTACATTTATACCCTTCCCAAAGGTACGGGTTGTTACAAACAGCCCGCACCGCAACAACCTGGAGGGTATCGAAAATATGAAAAGACTGTGAGTGGACAAAAATAAAGTATAATGTAGAAAACAGTTCAATAAAACATAAGTACATTTTTACCTTCCACGCAAAAACCAATGCATGCATATCACTTCTCGTCATGAACCTATTCGTACCAACAATTATTAAAGAAAAACCATTATCGAAAACCCGAATCAATTTCATTATTCAAATCTAGGCCTCAGCCTCAATTCACAAGCAATCGCAAATACGGGAACTCAGTCCCAAAACTTATAAAATCCAATTCATCCGGGTCACTGCCCAAAACCAGTGAAAAATCAATGAAAAACATCAATCATACAAGTTTACTGGATCTCAAGTGCGCCCGAGTCTTTAAACTCAAAACCATGCGCAATAACCAAGCCTTCCCGGGATATCAACGAGTCTTTAAACTCAAAACACAATCACAGGGGGGGGTATCATAACCGAGTCTTTAAACTCAAAACATATACCGAGTCTTTAAACTCAAAACATATCAAGCCAGAGCCCTCCCCCCGTCAATCAATCCGAGTCTTTAAACTCAAAACCAGATCCAGTGGGTTTTTCTCTTTTTTCGGGTCTTTAAACCCAAAGCCATTTTTTCCAATCAACAGTGAAAACCACAGAAAACCCTTCTCCGAATTCGCAACAATGATTCTGTAAGCTAGCATCCGGAACCATCATCCCAGAATCAAATCCAGATCTCCCTTCCAAACCTCAAAACCTAATCCGAAAGATCATTTCCGAAATCCAGTTTCAAAACCGAAAACTCGTTTATCAAAATCTCATGAACAGGGCTCCAAGCCCGAAATCACTTTTTTGAAATCCTTTTCAAATCATTGATATCAAATCATCTTTCAAATCCCGAAATCCAATCATTAAAACTATGATCAATCAAAATCTCGTAAAGAGTGAAATTTCAGTAAAATACCTCGAAAAACGTGCAAAACCATAAATCATCAAGATCACAAAGCAAATCATAGAATTACATATATAAAACATATAAAAACATATATGCATGCATCAAGAGTTAGAAAGCAAAGTCCACTCACAGACCATTGCACCGTTGCCTCGATACGCGCGCACTTAATCTTTCCCGACTAATCCTCTATCACCGGCTTCTCCGAACCTTTCCAAATTCCATAATGAGGTCACTAACTACTTCAAAAAGCTTATACCAAAGTCCCGTATTTTTCTCGTATTTTTAACTATTTTTAACAGAGCCCTAAATCCTTCGGACATCCCTTAAACTATCGAGACGATGTCCGATCGACTCGAAACCAATCCCAAAATGTTCGTTACATCAAATACTTTAAAAATCATGTTGGAACCATCCTCGAAATACGTGCCACGCGCCCACATGTGCCGCCCAAAGGGGCTGCGCGTGGGCCTCACCTGCCAAACACTGTTCATCGTCTTCAACAGCAGTCGACCGGTCTGAATCAGTCTGCAATTCAGGCCCGATTTTGAACCGATGTTCACAGTTTTTAGCAATTTCAATCCGTTTTTCAATCCTAATTAATCTAAGACGTTCGTCCCTTCATTTCCAATAATTCCACAAAGTTAATTTGTGAAAACTGGAGCTAGAGATTACCTCTCAATCATCCTTCAAGAATTCGATGTTTCCTCTGCTGTTTTCTCAGGTTTCTGGCCACCGTTAGCCATGATTCCAATCCTAATAGCCTCGTCCTCACCTTTAGAAGCTCACCTGATCACTCATTACTTGTCAATTCACAGAAATTCACAGGTTGCCATTTGAATCGAATCAGGGCTCAGTTATGGGTATAAGTCCTTACCTTCCACCTCAGGCCTTGAAACAGGGCTCAAGCACGTCCTCTAACTGCCAGGAACCTCAGCCCAACATCCAATTCGAGCATCAAACCTCAAACAACTAATTTCCAATTTGAATGGAAACAGGGCACTCACGGTTTCCCTCAGTTACCACCGTCGTCCTTCGCCTTCGAGCCTTGTCATGGCCACCAACCATCTCTGTGCAACCTTCCCCTAAACTTTCCTTCACATCCCAACCTCTTCTTATCAACATTAAAGGGGGTAAGGCTCACAACTCCTCCCTGTCTCTGTTCTTCAAGGGAAACCACCGTCCACGACGGCTGTACAAAGTGCACCACCCTGTTCTTCCTCACTATTTCCTCACATATCTCACAACAGGATCAAACCAAGGTTTATTCTGATTATTTCCACTCAATCACACATATCTGAGCTCTCTATTTCTTCTCTGTTTAGTCTGTATCGTGCATCCAAAATTTAAAAACAAGGAAGACAGTGATAAGGCTTCTACAGCCATCCAAACTCAGCCAGGTGTCCACAACCTGGTGGTCACCCCATCCAACAATAGCCAAGTGTCCATCACTCAGTAGGCACAGATTCCAAGGCAGAAAATGTCCAGAATGCCCTTTGCTGCACAAATTACCATTTTGCCCTCAAACTTCTGAACGTCATAACTTCCTCCTCGGTTGTCGGAATCGGACGTGCCACCTATCTATGAACTCATGACGTCCCAAACTACGTCACGGTCATTGGTCAAAGTCCTTTTGACCGCACGATCAAAAAGTCAACATTTTGCCCATTCTAGGGGCAAAATCGTCATTTTTCACCGTCCGTCCGAACGCCTCAAACTAATCATCAATTAACTGCACTAATCCGTTATTAATACTAATCTAATCCCAATTTGAGGAACGGGTTGTTACACAGGGAGGGTCATTGATCTGCGGACATTGACCTAGGTGGACCCTAGGGAGACTTGGGATTTTAGACCCCGCGTAGCACACACGTAGCTTTAGAAACCGTGACAAGATTGGTTATATGATATATGATAAACATGATTTCTTGGATTTTCAAAATTGTGTTTTGTGAATAATAAATGGATTTGGGCTGAGTTCCCTCATGTGGTTACTATGTTATGGATTTGTATAAATGGTTTTGGGCAGGGGCCCGTATGACTTGAATTTACGGAACATGGGGCTGAGACCCTATTAATGGTTATTGAAACATATGTGGTTTGATAAATGGTTTTCCTATGCATCCATGCTTTTTAGTGAAAGGGCATAAAGGTCTTTTATGAAATATGTTTTTATGAACTCTTTTATTTTCGTCCACTCACAGTTTTTTCTTGTTTTTAATGCCCTTTAGGTTGATCACGAATGCGGATTGTAGCAGAGACCGAGACATCACACTCCTCCACCAGATCCTGGCACGCTCTGGAAGCCGGTCGGGCTGAAGGTTTTAAATTTTTCCTTGTCGGACACTTCGTGTCAAACGGGATAATGACATCAATAATCATACAACCAATCAAGATACACATGATCATGTTTGCAAGAGGTTAGTTGTTAAACTTTTTCTATTTCATTTCAAGATCATCTACGCAAAAAACAAACAAAATTGCAAAGAATAAGTCATTTTTATGTATAAAAAAATCAACGGTTTTTGTACAATTAAGAGATCTCATGGTAAATTGTTAATATAGCTGATGTTTACAAAGATAATATTGAAATGATGATACTAAGAATTAATGGCTCTGATCATGACATATTTATATGGATTGTTCACTATAAAAGTGTGGAACAAGGAGGTTCCCTAATGGTGGGATGCAAGTATGTCCATTTAAAATACAGAGACATCATAATTCGAACAAAGTATCGTAATAATGGCAATCTGGTTTAGGAAAAATAAGTTAACAAAGAAAGCATGCTCAAAGTTTTTGGAATCCAGAGACATACCTTCAAAGGTTTTGGATCTGTTTCGGTTTAGGGTTTAAGGTTTTGGATCTCAAAAGAAAACACTACGCATATAAGATTATTAAAAAATTTGCATCATCAACAATTCCATTCAAACTTAACCAGATATGGTAGTTATTGTCGCACCGTAATCTTCATTTATGCCTATAATGAGAAGAAAAATAATACCACTCCAAGCTTGTTGCTAATAATTTGATCATCCTCACCCCATATGATAAGCGTCTTCTGCTTAACCTGCCAAACAAAATCGGGAAGATGTTATAAACAATTCACGGGTTTTGGACATTTACATTAAAGAAAACATCAAGAGATACTCATGTGAGCTTAGGAATCCAATCTCTTACGTCTTTTCCTATTCACCGAGATATCAGTGTAGTAAAAATCACATAAATCACATATTCAAGGGATCTTTTCTCAAGCCAAGTGAAAAAAAAATGAAATTTGGCACATACCAATCCTATTTTGGAACTAACATTATAACCCCCCACTCATCACCAAATCCACTATTGCATAGGGCAGTGTGACCCAGATGCAGACTTGGAATGGTTTGTGTATAGCAGTTTATCCCGAGGAAGTAGACGATCTGTGTGAAGAGTTTAGCTGAATCATACTTATCCATTGTCCTTTCACAAATTCACAACCCTAATTTCAATAAATTACACAAAGTCGCAGTCTTTATAGGAGCGTAGCTCAGATTTAAGGCATTTAACAGCAATAATGGAATAAATCAATGAAATTAAAAAAAACACAAACATTGAAATTGATGAACAGCTAAATAATCTGGAAACCCTGATGCGAGTTGGAGCTACTGGCAAAACGCTGATAAACTTTCTGGCTCTAGGTGGTAACGATGAGATTTTGGAGAAAGAGAATCGGAGGCTAACGTTTTTGAGTTGAATTGTCCTTAAGTTTAAAACTTTGACCTTCGTGAAAGAGAGAGAGCGATAGAGAATAGGTGAGGGAAAGCTTGGTGGTTTTGGACTTTCGAGTTCGGAAGCAAGAGAGCCCTCGATCCGATCTTTAAATCGTTCCTGGATCCCAACAAAAGCGAGAAAAGCAGAGAGAAAAGGATGGAAACATGATTCACTCTTCGATGCATGATGCGGCGATGAAAATGAGACTGAGGTCTAAAGGGTTTTTGTTATTTTGGTTGAGAAGTGAGAGATGGAATGAAGTGAAGACTGAAGAGAGAATAAGTAGAAGATATGAATTAGGGTTAGTGACCAAATGAACAAAACGACGTAGTTTCATTACAATAGGATTAGTAATTTGGTTCAGTTCAGCTTAATTCAGTTATTATACTCCAATTCGGTTTGTTTCAGTTCGGTTCGGTTTTTAGTGACTGAAACCGAACCAATTTTAGTTCGGTTCAGTTCGATTTTTTGATTCAGTTACGGTTTTATTTTGGTATGGTTTCTTTTTTAGATTCGGTGCGGTTTTCGGTCCGGTTTTTTCAAACCAATTAATAGGGCTACCCCAAGGCCCAATAACAAACACACTAAATGTAACGACTCATCCCTGATTTTAGGGATTAATTAAGACTAATTATGGATTAGTGAGGCTAATTGGGGATTAGCCGAGGATTAATGAACGTTCAGGGCGAAATTACGATTTTGCCCGTGAACAAGGGCAAAAAGTTGACTTTTGACCCGGGAGGTCCGATGCCCGAGGGCCAAGGACCGTTACGTAGATCGGGTCGATGCGAGTTCGAAGACAAACAGCACGTCGAAATCAGACATTCGACGGGAAAGTTACGGTTCATAGAATTTTCAAGGTACTATTCACAACGACACGTTTTATGAGGTAGTTGGTGGGCTTTTGTCTGGAGTGGGCCCAGATATTTCCCTAGGTCCCTAAAAGGGAGTGGCTTATGGCACGCTTAACGTGGCGTAGCAAGGACGGTCTGTGAGTGGACCTTACTTTCTAAATTGATGCATGCATAAATGTTTTATACGTGTTTTAATACATGTTTTAGAATTCCTTGAGTGCATATGTTGGTGGTAGTTAGTATTTACGTATTTGCACGCATTTCGAGATTTACGGTTTTATGTCGTGCCTATACGTGCTGTGTTTTTTGTGGTGATTTGATGGAAAGGTTTTGGATTTGGAAAGGTGGAATCGGGCATGAGACCCATTTGATTGAAAACTATCGGATTTGGAGTCCATTTGATTTAATGAGAAATCGAGATGGAGGCTCATTTGAGTTATACGATCGGGCTGGGGGCCTCTTTGGTTTACGAATTCAGGCTTGAGGTCCAGTTGGTTATGATATCGAGCATGAGGCTCAGTTCTAGTTTATAAATGTGATTTCGGGTCGAGGACCCCAAATCAAAATGGATTTATAATGGTTTTATGGAAAATCCGGGCGTAGCCCTTTGAATGATTTGAAACGGTTTTCCGTATACCATCCTCACGAATGGATGCCCTCCAGAAGTCTCGTAGTATCCTGAAGTGGAGGGTTGTCTCCCCTAGACGTCTCGTAGTATCCTAGAATAGTCACAGGGCATTGCTTGCGAGGGGTCATTGCACCGAGCGACCGGTCCGTATAGTGACTCAAGAGCAGGATTACCAGAGGTTAAAACCTCCCCCCAGGGAGGGTCATTGATATGCGGATCATTGACCTGGGTGGACCCTATGAAGACTTGAGAGATTTGAGACCCCGGGTTGCACGCGTATCTTGGAACCGTGACATGGTTGATTGTGACATCTCGGATGTCAGGCATCAGGGATGCCAAGGATTAGTTTTGGGCTGAGACCCACTTGTAATTGTTTTGGGCTGAGACCCACTTGTATTGGTTTTGGGCTGAGTCCCACATGGATTTGGGCAGTGGCCCGTATGATTGGTTTCATTTACGATTTAGGCCAAGTGTCAGGACCCACCCCGGTTTCACCCCAAAACCCGAGGTAAATCCCGCGCCCGTCTGACCTCCCGACACACTACCCAAGTAAAACTCACGCAAACCTAGTCAGACGCAGGATTCATTAACGGAATATCCCAACCTTATCGTTTTACATAGTACGAAAATACAAGGAAAAATAAAAACTGATAAACTACACGCACACGGAAAACTTTAAATTATTCTGGAATCCCTCACGTCACTTCTATGCCTCGGACACTGCCTCGATGTCAAGACCCCGCGCTCGCTCCACAACCTGGAGGGCAAGTTAAAACAAAAGTGTGAGTGGACCATAATAAAAGAAAAGTTCTAAACAGTTATCAGAAAACCGATTTTAACCCTCCGTTTTGAAAACCACATGCACAACCAATAGGTATGAACACAGTTATAAATCACTTTACCATAAACCGCATCATAAGAAACAGAAACACTATAAAACAGTTAGAAAAACCACAGCATGTGAATCATAAAACCGTATCAGAAACCATAAACATTAAATCATCATTTTCCGATCAAACCTGCTGGACCTATCCGAGTCTTTAAACTCCCGAGTCTTTAAACTCAATCCGGGTCTTTAAACCCAATCCGGCCGGTCCCCCGTCACATATATCCGGGTCTTTAAACCCAATAACCAAATCCAGCAAATCCAATCCCAAAACCATTTGAAACCCATTTACCAATCCACATCCAAACCCGAATCCGAAACCACTGGTCCGATGCCCTTCCGGCAGCCAGAACCGTCATTTCGAACCCAAATCCGGAAGCCACTTTTCAACTTTAAAACCAAATCTCGTTTTCCGAAATCCGATTCTAAAATCGAAAACCTTGATTATCAAAATCATAGTCCAAAATCCATTTATAATCATTAGAAATCACTTATCAATTGAAATCCCGAAACTAGAGCATCAATTTCAGAAGTCAACCACTTCCTCGTAAAACGTGCTAAAAACCGGACTTCCTCGAAAACCGTGCACATGTAAAATCGACCAGGCATATCCGATAAACATAAAATCATAATTAAAACCATAAAACAATTATAGAAAACAGTTATGCATGCTCGAGTTTAGAGAAAGGGTCCACTCACAGTACTGAGCCCTACTCGCGTCCCGAACGTCCAGCACGTTCCTCGGCTTCCTCGGGAAATCCCGATCCTGTCAAGCACCGTCAAAATACGTCACTAATACGTCTACAAACATTCTCCTAAATTTCCTCAAAAATCCCCGAACCGAAAACCTAGAACCCCGGGACCCTAAACCTTCACCCTCGCGGAACTACACTCAAACGACATCCGATTGACTCGAAACCAACTCCATTGAACTCACCACAACTCCTAGACCAAAAGTCATGTTGATCGTTTTCCCCATCGCCGCCGCACGCGCCCCCGCGCGCCGCCCATAGTGGCTGCGCGTGGCCCTCACGCGCCAGCTACAGTGTCACCCCCAACCTCAAGTGCACTGTGCTGAACCGGCCGCTGCAACTGGACCGGCGAGAGGCATTCTCCACCGTCCGGCCACCTTTTCCTTCCCTCTCTTCTCCTGCAGCTTCGTCCAGACACCACGAATCCATCCCTCAACTCCTCTAACCTCGACACAGCCCCGTCATCGTCGATTCAAGCTCGAACCAGACGGCCACTTTCCCCCTGTTTCACGATCCTTCTACTCCGGTCACCTTCCGTCACGGTGGCGACACCAGACTCACCCCACAACCTCACTGAACCTAGTCCAACACTCCTAACCCTTCGACTCACCCCAGAAGTCCACGACTTTGGGTTCGAAGTTCACGGCCAAACAGAGCACCAGAATGCTCGTCTTCGACTGAGCTCCGCCGTGTACGCCCCCGTCACGGCGACCATCCCAAACCATTCCTAGAACCTCCCTGAACATCACCCTAACCTTCAATCCTCTCGACTCTAAGCCCAGACTCACGACTTTCCAAATGAAAATCACGGGTAAAACAGAGCAGAAAAATTACCCTTCGATTGCGGCTCCGCCGTGCGCACCGCCACGTACCACGGTGGTCGTTGGCCTCCCTGCAGTCTCCTACGGCTTCCCTCGCCTTGGTTTGCCTCACCTCACGGCGTAGCCACCACCTCGAACTCACAGGCTCCCTGTTTCCCCAAAACTTCTCCGCACCACTGCCGTGTCGCCGTGCACGATCACAGCTCCAATTCACCACCACCAGCTCACACTGACCTCCCTGTCTCTCCCTCACTCACCAAAACTCAACACCAGCCACGATCACTCCCCCAACTTCTCCTCACAAGTTCACTCTGTTTCCCTGTGTATAGAAGAACTGCACGGGTTGCACGAGTGCACCCCAATTATTTGGGCTGAGACCACACAGGATTCTCCCAGAATCCTCTAGCCCCCTGCCATGTGTCACCATCCACTCCACTCCTTATCCCACCTGGTGAAATCCCAGCCGTCCATTTCCTTCTTTCTGCACAAATCCCAATGTGCAGAAAGACCAAAATACCCTCCAGTTTACACATTTTTACGGTTTTACTAAAACTTCCTAGACCCGTAACTCTCGCCTCGTAAGTCCGATGAATACGTGCCGCCTGTCATCGAACTCAGGACGACAAGAACTATCTAACCATGCTAGGTCAATCTACCAAAACCCGATTATACAAAAAGTCAACCATTCCCCCTACTTTACCCAATTTACGGTCATGCCCTCAACCTTCCGACCATCACAACTTCCTCCTCGGATGTCGGAATCGAACATACCTCATGTCTACGGATTCGTGACATCCTCAACTACGTCCTGGTCACTAGCCAATACCCAATTGACCACCCAAACTAAAAGTCAACTATTTTGCCCGGACCAGGGGCAAAATCGTCATTCTACCCGCAAGGACCTATCGGGACCACCTAACCACTGCTTAACCTCACTAATCACACCTTAATTAGTCTACTAATCCCGGTTCTCGGGACGGGTTGTTACACCAAGGCCCTAATGGTTTGATTAAATGGTTTTCGAATGCATGCATGTTTTTTAGTGAAGAGCATAAATGTCTTTTTCTGAATGAATTTTATAAACTTTTGTTCATCCACTCACAGCTTTTAATGGTTTTAATGCCCTTCAGGTTGATCGCGGATGCGGGCTGTAGCAGAGACCAAGACGTCACACTCCTCCTCCGATCTTGGCGCACTCTGGAAGCCCTGTGTGGGGCTAAGGTTGGAATTATCCCTTGTCTGACACTTCGTGCCAGACGGGAGCAGGCACGTTTTGCGTTAATCCCGGGGGATTTGGGACGGGTCTTGTCACTAAACTTTTGATTGGACGAATCGATTCACCACCATCCTCATTGACGACGACGGCTTATCCTCGTTGATTCTTCTGTCTTGCTTCTAGATAAGCTTCAATCACTCTCGCTACTTGATCTAAGCATTGCATATTTCGACTTTTGATTTTTCTTTCCTAGTTGGTTATTTTATTGAGGTGTTTACACCCGAAAAAAATCCCATTATGGCCCAAATCATTGGCTCACATAATTAAAGGCCCAAAGACACACATGCCAAGCCCAGCGAGCTCCAACGTGGAGAGGAAGTAAGCTTGGGAGGTTCTGACAAAGAAAATGAAGAAAAAAAGAGGCATGAGGGAGTGTTCCAATAGGATAAACAGAAAAGCGGGACCCACTGGGAAATCTTGATCAGCAAGTGGCATGCTCTTTCACCACCTATAAATAGAGAGCAACCCAGTTTTTCAAAGGACATACAATCAACTAATCAATCTCACCAAATTGATTTCCATCAATTTCTGAACCTATGAACACCTTTAACTAAGGTTTCATGGTTTAAAAACAGTTCGCCCTTATAGCAAAAACTGCTCTTTCAAACTAGGAAATCAAGATGCAGCTTCTCTTCTCACCCCTTTGAGGCATTTATGCAATTTCCTAATCGTCTTTCTGATCAAACAATGTCATAGTGGTGGGCTTATCATCCCTGGGCACACTTTTTTTATGACCACTTAAGTGTCATAAGGGTCGCCCTCTTCCCAACGGACCAATTCTTAGACTTTCGGTTGAGGTTCGCAGAAGATCAACCTTCTTTCTAAGCACTTAGTGTCATAAGGGTTGATATCATCGACTACCGACTCATGAACAGTCATTCCAACTACCGGCTCACTAATAGTCTCTAGCCACCGATCACACAAATAGTCATCCTGACCACTAACATAAGGATAGTTATCCCGACCACCAACTTATAGATAGTCATTCCGACTATCGGTTCACAGACAATCTCCAGCCACCGTCTTACGAATAGCCATTCTGATTACTGACATACGGATAGTCATCCTGACTTACATACAGAAAGTCATCCCGACTACCGACATATGGAAGGTCATCTAGGAACTCAAACCTCATTTTTCGACGTCTCGCCGTCGCATTTGAGTGCACTGCCATCTCATGACATGATTTCCAACTGATATTCATCTCAGCTGAAGATTTCCCGAATTTCTTGCTCCTCACGGGTTTGAAATGTTAAGGACATAATTTACTGTTTCCTGCACTTGTAATTTCAATTGTTATTCAATTCCAGTACTTTTGCATTCCTATATTTGTACTTCCATTTCCATTTTAGTACAATTAGATTTTATTAAGTAGTGATTGGTGCTCAGAATATACCATCCAAGTGTGGTTCGCGACTCAGCAAGTCGAGATACCATCTATGTGCATTGATCTGAATGCTTTGATTCCAACTTGTGGGAACCTGGGACTAGCTCTCATTAAACTCCTGAAGTAACAATGTCACCAGTTTGAATATCATGGCGAAATAACTTCTAATTTAGGCATCGTTGGAAAGAAAATACTTAAAGTCCTTGAAAAGGCATATAAAAGAACATCGCGGGGATATCTTGTTCGCCTGCCTCACAATCGCATTTATCAGAAAGAAAGTTTTTTGCCTGAAAACGGAATCCAATTATACTGTCCAGTAGCAGTTTCTCTACTGATGACATGTCTGCATCTTAGTTGAAAGGCCCACTTGCTTCCTAGTCTGCCCATATAGGGATTGACCATGGCTTAAGGCCCATCACGTTCGGCCCATCTAACATTACCATATTTCATTGAAGCAAAAGAGATCCCCATGAACGGTCTGCCTCCCTCACTCAGCAAAAAAAAAAAAGGCTCCGTGCGGAGGACCAGCTAGCGTTGCCTCGGGGCGTCTCGTCTCCTAAAATGAGAAAAACATTTCGGGCAGGAACATAACCTGGCACGCCTAGTGGGACTCTTTGTAGTGCATGCCCTAACACAGGTCTACTCAGCGACGTCGAGACGCTAAAGTAAGGTTTGTAAAGAATTCTCCTCAAGTGACGGTACCTGAAGTAATGACCGTGCAGAATGGAATGGAGCCTAGACCTAAAGGGATGGATAAAGTTATCCTTAGCCAAGAAATGGATAAGGGGAACTTGTCCAGCTCTTCAAAGATATCCTTACTCCTACCAATTCGCAGATCGAAGCTTTGAATCGCCAGGTTCATGAGCTTTCTAACCTCGACACAGCTTCAAGGAACACTAATGATCCACCATTTTTTGAGACCCCGAGACCTAACAAAAGGAATGACCAGATAGAATCAGGAGCAACAGTTTTTCTACCTTTATTTCAAATATGAACCTTCCCAGAGAAAACAGGCATCAAGATCCCGGAGTCAAGTAGAGCTCGACAAGAGTTTTCATTCTTTGATTCTGGTTTGACTTCTAGGAACCAGTCACCTATTGGCTGGGGGGAAATCAACACCGCGTGGAGCCAGCCACGCAATGGCTAGGAAGAAATCAGACCCACGTTTCCGCCAAAGAACAAAAACGTATTTAATAATTGGAGGAGATTTGACCTTGACGAACTAGGATCAGATGAAGAGTTCCTCCATGATAGAAGACCATCCCAAGCCACAGAGTACCAGACGCTTATGAACGAGATAAACAAGTTAAGGCGCCTGATAACTAGTCAACCAGCACCTCATCGGAGAACAAACATCCTGACTTATAAAAAGCCTTACTCGGCCTATACAGATCAAGACAACTTGTTCCCTAGGAATTTCAAGTCGCCAACATTCACACTTTTTAACGGAGATGGCAACACATCGTCCTTAGAACACAATGGGAGGTTCTCATCCCAATGCGTGGCTGTTGAAAGCAATCCTTACCTCAACTTACGGATGTTCTGTAGCTCCAGGGCTTGTCCAATAAATTGGAGGCTTAAGGCGAACATTATAAAAGTACCCCCATAATATATATTACATACACAAAATTAATAATTTTTTCAAAATTTAATTTTTTTTTTCATACTCCTAGCAATATACTAAAAAAATTCACGAATTTAAGCACATCAATCATATATATAAAATATGGTCATTTTTACAATATTATATTTTTAAGAAACGACATTTTATCAAAAAAATTCAAATTAGTCTTAATGACTATATAAGATAAACTAGATAACTATATATTAATCAAGATAACTCTTATAATATTTCAAGAATATGAGCCCAATTTTTTAATAAAATATTTCTTCAAATTCAATTTAAATATTTTTTTTTATTTTCTTCCATAAAAATATGACAAATTTAAAAAATTTGGCCCCTTCTTGTTCGTGGGCCCAGGGTGGTCGCCCTTGTCGCTCTAGGCCATGGCCGGCCCTGAGTAGCTCCCTATCCGGTGATGTTTTCTCTTGGTACACTTCGCTGCCAGAAACTTCCATCCACACTTGGGGCCAAATGGAGGCCAAGTTCCATGAGAAATTCTACAAAATCGAGCCTGAAGTTACTATTAGTGACTTAACGGCTCTCAAGCAAGGCGAACATGAGACAACATAGGACTTCATCTCTAGGTTCAAAAGGATGAAGATGATATGCAGGTTTCCCACTAACAATGCCTAGATGGTAGCTATCGTACAACATGCACTGAGGTTTTCCCTCAGGAAAATGTTCGATGATACTACTTTTTCCGATCTCCAGGAAATAGTAATGTTGGCCACTAATTTTGAAAGGCTACTGGTAGAAGAACAACGGGAGAGGCACAATTCAAAAGTTCCACAGTTTTACAAGAACGGAGTCCTTGTGCACCAACTGGAGCCCGAGAAGAACCAAGGATTTCACAAGAAGAACAGGAACTGGAAATAGCCACATCCGAGATTCAGCTTCCAGGGAATAGACTCATGACCTTCAAGTCACTAGTCAAGTCGGCCCAGGAGCAAAAGCCAGTCATGCCATGCGGTAACTTGTTCGCAAATATGACACTGTGTTTGGCTTGTACTCTTTTGGCCTTACCAAAACTGGAGAGATTTATGATGAGCTAGTAAGGGTAAAGATAATCAAACCAGACCCAAAGCAGAAGTTGCCTACACAGGAAGACCTCAAGGGAAAAAAGTTCTGCAAATCAAGGACATATCGTGTAGGCACTTATACCTAAGGCCACCATAAGGGTGGACACCAAACTATTCCCAACACCGTCAGCTAGCATGGTGAAAGGACCCAGTGGAAAGCGACCACAAACTAATAAGATCAAACCAATGTCTGCCACCAGTAGAAACAGGAAGAAATTCAGTTTTAGGTGCACGAGAAATTGTGTTCCGACGACCTTAACCCCAAGCTTTAAGATGAAGTCGGAACGCAAATGGAAAGGTCGAGAGGACACTCATTTAAACATATATGAGCGGAAACATGGACCGCATGACCCTCATATCAAGGACCTACCAGACTCCAAAATTGGGAAGTCAGGAGACCCTAGAAAATGGCAAGAACGAAAGGTTAGTCAGCAGACTAAGGGGTAATGTGACTAGCAAAGATCACCGAAAATACATGTTCCTCCCAACAAGGCCACCAACATGGTCAAACCATTCTAAGCCATAATCTAGGAGGGAAAATGGTATATGGCTGGCAGAAATGGAGAACCAGCCAAGGAGTTAGGAAGACTTGCCAAGCGAAGGATTAAGAGACAGTACAGAGCATACCTTCGCACCAAGCAGGGCTTGGGGGCAAAGCCTCCCAAAGAATCAACAACCCCTCTAGCTACCAAAGGGAAACTTATCGGGTCCCCTAGAATGGATAAAGAGGAAGAGAAGAATCGAGAGACAAACGGACACCCCAGGGCTATCTCAAAATTTCCTCAGGTAAACAAAACAGAACTCGTGTTCGGGAACTTCACCCAAGGAAACTTGGAGAGCAAGCCAGCAGAAAATATGGAAGTTCCGACTAAGGAGTCACCCAAGGTTGACAACCAGCGAAGCGATGGTCAGGTCACGACCAAATAAGCAACAAAGGGACTCGGAGAAAACGTGTTAAGCGTCATGGAAGTAATGGTAGTTCTACTGGAGCATCTGTCAGCAGTGTCTCAACAAGTCAATTAAATGATCGGAGACGTTTCAAACTATGAACCTTCACGAGCGACATTTCAGATCCCGACAGAGAAAGATTTAAGTGTCGTCCCGAGGGTTATTCCTTGTTAGAAAAAGTCATTATTTGATATCCCGACTAAGGTGATGACATGCCATATACGGCCTATCTTCATCACAGCTCACCTTAAAGGTATCTCGATTGACAAAATGATGATAGATTGAGGGGTTTCCATCAATACCTTACCCGTGAGAATGTTGAAAAAATTGAGTATGATGCTATGGGATTGTTTGCGACCATGACTCTAATGTCTAACTTCAGTGGAACCGTCACCAAGACCCACAAATTCCTACCCTTGGAGATTGAGGCCGGATCCAAGAAGTTAATGTTAGCATTCTTCGTGGTGGACAACACTGCTGCCTATAATATTTTACTCAAAAGTGATTTGATTCATAAAGCATGTGCATCTCGTCTACTCTACACCAACAAATCATCATGTAGAGTCCCGACGACACCAACCCGAAAAGGGGGGTCTTAGGAAATCATCCAGGCGGATGCAAGGCCATTTGTGGCTAACCCTACAATAGTTGAAGCTAGTTTCTACAATCTCGACCGACAAGTTGTCCGAACCAGAGTTCGTTCTTCCTGCAGAATGAGGGAGGTCTTGCCTAGTGCTAGACTTCCACAATCATTGAATCCTAGATGCAATATCGACCTAAGGCAATTAAGTATATAAAAATGTTTTCCGGAGATTGAGTTCCTAAGATTTCATCATAAGAAACAGAAACACTTGATAGTTCAAAAACATGGGAATCGAGAAAGCAAGATACATAGGAAAACATAGTTATGATGGATCAAGGACTACTTCGAGTTAAGGGAGCCAGAATCTTTGTTGACCCAGTTAGCGGGGAATGGTCGGGCAGCTGCTTAGGAGATATATCCATCATCGTAACTATTCTGATAGAAGTTTCCCGAGCCAATTTCAAGGAGCTAATCTCGATCTTGAAGCAAGTTCCTGAGCTTTGCAACCCTGATCTTCTGAGCAACAAGGTCATCATCATACGCTAGAGTGACAGCTTCTCTAATCATTCTGCATTTCAACTATCAGACGTATTGGTTTTGGACGGCTAATGAGCTTGCATCATCAAGCATTTTCTTAAGTCATTATTTCTGACCAGCGAACACCTTAACTTGAAAATATCGGATGTCCTCAGTGTTATCCTTAGCCATTCAATGAGACCTGATGATTTGGTCTGCAATTGACTCCACGGGCTCTCGTTGGACGAAGCAAGAGCGCCTGCGAGGCATGACAGTGTGAACTTTGACGGGAGGGAACCCTACTAGAACATGACTTATAAGGGGTTGAGGAATCAATAGTTTTGGACACATGTTAACATCAAGTTCCATGCAAAGTCAGGAAGGTTTTTTTAAATGACACGACATCAGTACCAGTGAAGTCAGAAGTGCAAATTAGATGTAACGACCCGTCCTGAATTCCAGGATTAGATTAGTGACTAATCACGATTAGTGAGGCTAATCCGTGATTAGTTGGGCGAAATCGGAGAACGATGCAAAATGACCGTTTTGCCCCTAGGCGTGGTAAAACGTTAACTTTTCATTCGGGCGGTCAAATGGACTTTGACCGATGACCGTGACGTAGTTCGTGACGTCACGAGTTCATAGACAGCTGGCACGTTCAATTCCGACGTTCGAGGAGGAAGTTATGACGTTCAGAAGTTTAGGGACATTTTGGTAATTTTGGTTAAAAGGGGCAAATAGTTGACTTTTGGACCGGGAGGTCCGATGGTCGAGGGCCGAAGACCGTTACATAGATCGTGACGATACGAATCCATAGACAGGCGGCACGTCGAATTCGGACGTTCGACGACGAAGTTACGGTTCACTAAAGTTCAAGGGTACTATTGCACGAATTACGAAACGGCCTAACTTTTGGACTTTAGTGGGGCCCAGATATTTAATGGAGGCCCAATGGATGAGTGACAAGTGTCACCCATCCACTGGCCCTTCCCTTACATACATGCATCGATCATCTTCTGTTTTCCTTTCATCCAAACAACCCACCCGATCTCACTTCCACCCACATCCAAACATGCACCCCAAACCATCAACTGTGAGACTCGGAGAGAAAGAGAGAGTCTGAGGGAGCTATGGATGGTGGCTGGGAGTGTTTTGGACCGTCGTACACGGCGGTGAAAGCTGGGAGGAACCGATTGCACGGTAAGGTCCATTATCCCCCTTATTTCGATTTTGAAGTTATAGGTTGTTTCGGATGTTTGGGATAGGACTAGGGGGTTGCTAGGATTTTTTAGGACGGTTTTGGAGGTTGGTTCAAGGCGGGGCAGCCGTAAGGGTGGCTGGGAAAAATAGGGACCGTGGGGGGTGATTTTTATGGATCGATTTAGGGAGGTTTTGATTGGTTTTGTTAATTGGAATTGATAGAAAACTAGAGAATAGGATTTTTAGGATTGAAATGGGACAAAACGGACGAAATTTGAGGGAGGAACCAGGCCGGACCAGTCACGCCGGTCCAGGAGAACCAGTGAACTGGCCATACCCGGTTCGATCGCTGAGTAAGATGAACTATTCACCAGCGCGTGAGCCCACGCGCAGGGCCTTTTGGGCGGCGCGTGGTGGTGTTTCTGGGGATGTGTTCAACAGACAAAACCTTTTATTCGATGTAACAAACATTTTGGGACTGGTTTCGTGTCAATCAGACATTGTTTCGATATAGTTCGGGTTGTCCGAAGGTTTAGGTTCGGTTTTAAAAATAGTTAAAAGTTTGGGAAAATTACGGGGCTTTAATGGGAGGTTAATTAAGTAGTTAGTAACCTTCTATTAAAATTTGGACAGGTTTGGGAGTCCCGATGATAGCGATTGGCCCGGGAGACGATTATGGCACGCGTATCGAGGCTCCGTTTCGGACGGTCTGTGAGTGGACCTTGATTTCTAAACTGTGATGCATGCATAAATGTTTTATATGGATTATGAGTGTGATTCTATGATGTGATTTGGATGGTTGTGAATTATATGGTTTCACGTTTTACGAGGCGATTTATGTGCTTGCACATAAATTGAGGTTTCCGGTTTTACTCTGATTTTCCATTCTTATGGTTTTGGAAATAGTTTAATGAACTGATTTTGGATTTGAAAAGGTAAACTCGGGTTCGAAACCCATTTGATTTACGAAATCGGGCACGAGGCCCAGTTGGTTTACGATTCGGACTTGAGGTCCAGTTTCTATGTGGATTCGGGCCTAGGGCCCAGCTATGTGTTACAAATGGTTTTTATGGGTCATGACGGTTTATGGGAACCAGCATGAACCCCTGAAATGGATTTACGGGTCATGACGGTTTATGGGAACCGGCGTGAACCCTCGAAAAGGATTTTATGGATTATGACGGCTTATGGGGGCAGGGCATGAATCCTGGAAAGATTTAAAGAATGATTTCAAAAAGTTTTTCATATTACATCCTTTATATGTGATTGTCTCCTCCGGGGAGGGTCGTTGGCCTGGGTGGACCCCGAAGTAGTCACGGAGCACTGACTGAGTGGAGTCGCCCCCCAGTTGGGTTCCTTACTCTCAGGATGGGCATGGTTCATTACCTCCAGGGAGGGTCATTGATCTACGGACATAGACCTGGGTGGACCATGGAGAGACTTGGGTTTGAGACCCCGGTTAGCACGCGCGTAGCTTTATTTTACTGTGACAGGTTATTGGATATGAAATATAATGGATAAACATGATTTCAAGTGGATTGGGAAATTGTGTTTTATGATAATAAATGGATTTAGGCTGAGATCCCACATATGTTTACTATGTTATGGTTTTCTGTAAATGGTTTTGGGCAGGAGCCCGTGTGACTTGTATTTACGGAACTTGGGGCTGTGACGCTAATTATGGATGTTTTAACATATATGATTGGATAAATGGTTTACTATGCATGCATGCTTTTTAGTGAAGGGTATAAAGGTCTTTTATGGAAATGTTTTTATAAACTCTTTGTTTTGTCCACTCACAGTCTTTCTGTTTTTAATACCCTTCAGGTTGGATACGACGTGGACTGTAGCAGAGACCGAAATATCACATGCCTCCTCCGGATCCTGGCGTACTCTGATAGCCCGGGAGGGCAAAGGTCAGAAATATCCCTTGTCTGACACGTCGTGTCAGACGGGAGCAGGGTCATCCCGCGTTAATCCCGGGGGGATTGGGATGGGTCTTGTCATTAGATCTAAAGTCAGTATGCATGTTAAGAAATTTTATTTCACTCTATGAAAGGCAAGTTATAAATTAGAGATACATGGATGGGATTTCCTAAATCTGCTATCCCCGAGATACATGTTAAGAAATATTTTGAGGGTTTTGCAGTTATTGTAATTGATTGAGTTTGATAAATTGTTTGTTTGAGTTGATTTGGTTATCCTTTGAAAAGATGGCTTCTTCTCCTTTTATAGCGGGCATGTGGGTGCAAATAGTTGACACGTGCATTCCCATGTTCATTTTCATCGCGACGAGTAAGTCGCATGTCTGCTTGCCCTTTCTGACTGTTTAGGTGCCATGTAAAAGTAATTTCGGAAATCACGTTTGCGCTTCCCCATGATCCAACTGTGGATACTAGCTGTGCTTGAACTTTAAGTCGGATTGGGTCTTTAATTTCTCACAGATCCTTTTCAAGCTCGTGGTCATATTTTTCAGGTGTAAACAAAATACTGGTCATATTAAGATAATGAGCCTGTTAATAGAAAGTAAGAATAAGTTATAAGTGCTTAACGATTGTTAGAACCTAATCAGTTTCTCACGGTGATAGCAATGAGTTTTTTTAATTACAACTAATACAGCTGTAATCAAGGATGAAAATATCGATATCGACAGATATATCACTAGTCAAATTTACAGATATCTCGCCCCAAATATCAGTATCGATATCGTTTACGGTCAACAAAAATGACGGAAATTCGGTCTAAAAGTTGGAAATTTGGAATGAAACTCTGGGAAAATATTAAGTACCCAATGCTGGTTATATATGACTAATAAAATTATAAAATGACTTTTATATAATAAAAGTATGATGAATAATATAATACAATATGATTTGATGATTAATAATATAAAATCTTAGATATAAACATAAATTGAAGTGAATTACTATAATCGAATGTTAATGTTGTAACGACCCGTCCCGAAAATTAAGGTTATAACTATTTGTATGCTGATCTTTACGTGATTTAGAATTGTTTTTAGTAACTGGGTTATGCATGTGGGTTTTCAAAACGGAGGGCTAAAACCCTGGTTTTATTATGAAATGGTTTTCGAAACTTATTTTATTATTTATGGTCCACTCACACTTTCTGGTTTTAAATTGCCCTCCAGGTCGAGGAGCTAGAGCGGGGTTTCGGCGTCGAGGCAGCGTCGGAGGCATAGAAGTTACGAGAGCGACCCCGAAGTGTTTTAAATTTTCCGTGTGCGTGTATCTAGTTACTAGTTTTCTTTCTTTTGTACGTAGTACTATGCTTGTAAACCTTTGACTTCATAATGTTTTGTATAGTTTCTCCTGCGTCTGACTGAGTACTTTGGTGGCTTCGAGTGAGTTTACGTTGGTTTGTGTCGGGGGGTCAGACGGGAGCAGGATTTACCTCGGTTTTCGGGGTGAAACCGGGGTGGGTCCTGACAAATATAGTTAAAAATATAACAATAAATTGAATGTGTATAATTTTTAATCGAGCATATATTTTTTTTTTGCTCAAATTAATAGTGTACCTATTAATTAATAATTTTTTACTATATATTTGAAAATTTTGTTAAATAATTAGTAATTATTAAACATTGACTTCTTGTAATTGACATATAAATATAATGGTGGTTTATAATTGACATATTAATTAATAAAAACATCAAAAACCTGTTTTGGTCTTTCCACTGTACTTTTGTTTTTGTTGGTGTTTGATAAATATAGTAAGGCTCTTTCTCTTATATTATATAATAATAATAATAATAATAATAATAATAATAATACTAAAATAATAATAATAATCAAATAATAGTAAGACAGTCATACTAAATAGTTCTTCCTCATTAATATTAAAACGGTGTGTTTAAATTGATGTCACATTATGTCTCTTTCTCTCTCTCTCTCTCCCCGAAAAGCTTTTTCCTCAGCCATCTTTCTCTACCCAGCAGAACCAACCATTGCCAAGTCCAATTATGGCCAAATCTAGCCTTCGCAGTCGAATTGGACCATAAAATCAACTCCAAACAAATCGCATGGACAAGATGAGGAGAGCTCAACCATCATTTTCTAGCGTCGGCGTCGGAATCGCACGGATTGGAATTCGAAGGCACAAAGTCGCACAACGACGGTTAGTAAATTTCGGAAAAAATAGATGGATTTCGGTCAAAATCGTCGATATATTTCGATATTGAATGAAACCATGGATATTGGGGGAAGAAATTTCTTTCCCCCTTGTTTAGATGCCGACGATGCTTTTTCCAGATATATCGATCGAAATATCGGCAAAACTACCGATATTTCAATCCATGGCTGTAATATAAGTGTCTTATTGCTGCCAAAGTAAGTCTGTATTGTATTGTGAATTGCATAGGATGATTTTATGCAATGAAAATACAGCATGTTAAGATAGTGATCTCTAATACTCTATTTTCTTCTTGTTGCATTTTACCTCAGAGATATCTCAGTGATGATACCATGAAATCTTTGACATAGCACAAATGAACATAGAAATCAATCCATTAATATTAAAATTAATGAACTTAAAAATGAATGCACTAATTACATAAACTGTGACGACCCAAAAATTCGAAAAAGGAAAAATTTGGAAAAATTGGAAAAAAAATGACGATTTTACCCTTGGTTATAGGGGCAAAAGTTGACTTTTTAATCGTGACCTTGTTTGGAATTTCCGGAAGAACCGTTGGATAGGCCTCGGGATGCTGAATCCGTAGACAGGCGGCATGCGTCAATCAGAGGTCGGATGTGAAAGTTACGGGTCTGCGAAGGCTAGGGGTATTTTGGTAATTATGTGTGCAGGGGTAAAATGGTAATTTAATCAATACTGGCTAATTCAGCCCAGTTAAGGACACATGTGCCTGCTAATTTGGATGAAGACTCATTACCTGGTGGCATCTGTCACTTGTTTATGCCAATTAGTGGCACAAAATAGTAGAGGTGGAAATTGAACCTTGTGTGTGTGTGTGTGTTCCTTGAACAAAAACAGAGGATGGGTATAATTGATGCAAGGCAACCAGCAATCCCCTAAACTGAAACGTGAGACTCCATTCAAATTGAGGGTGTGATATCGTGAGGAAATAGAGAAGAAACGGGAAGGAAAAAACCTAGAAAAACCGAAACCCACCCGAAAACCTTGAATTGATGACTTAATATCGAATTTTGAATTGGACGATCAATTGATGGAAACAGAGATGAGGATGAGCTTCTAGAGGTTCAAACGAGTCGAGTGGGATTGAAAGTGAAGGAAATGGTGAAGAAACAAGCCCAGACAGACCTGGTATTTGTTTTACAAAGTTTGAGTTGAGTTCGAATGGTTGGCAGGAATTAAAATTACAATTGAGACTGGAACTAGGTTTAGATGAATCCCACGAAGCTTCCTGATGCATCAATTTAAAGAAAACAATCGATTTTGAATGAAATTGGAGGATGAACAGTGCTCGGGTAGTCGTCGAAAAGTCAAGATCGAATGGAAGAATTGAGGTAAGTGTTTATGTAATTGGATTTACAGAACCTTAATTGGGTCCATAACGATGCTAATGGATGGTTAAATTGTAGGAATTGATGTCGAATTGATTGAGAACTAACCGGGTTGAATCGCGGGTTACCAGACCCGTTTGCAGGATAATCAGGTGAAGGAAGTCAACATGACTTTTATTCTATGCAATGTAACAAACATTTTAGCGTTGGTTTCGAGTTAATCCGACACCGTTTCGATATTGTTTCGAGGGTCCAAAGGTTTATGTTATGTTTTTAATTCGTAATCAATTCCTGGAAAATTATGGGGAATTAATATGATGTTAATTAAGTCATTAGTGACCCTGAATAATGATTTTGGATAGGATTCTAGATTCCTGAAAGGTACCGAAAATTACGGAAACGCGTGCAGCTTGGAAAACGAGCAGTTTGGACGGTGTGTGAGTGAATGTTTGTTTTATAAACTGATATGCATGCATAGTTAAATGTTTTACATGATTTGTTGCATGACTCGAATTGCAATGATTTGGCATGATTATTTATGGATTTAATGATTATTTTAATCAATGTTTTGGGCACGTTTTTTGAGAAACTGTGAAATTGTTGTTTTGAGCGAAGACTTGGGATTTGAGATTGGTTTTGACTCGGATTATGAGTCGGGAAATTGATTTGATGGATTTATAATGTTTTTCGGACATTTTATGAATTTATGTGAAAATGACAACTTAGGTTGTGGTTGCACGGATTTGCATGAAAATGATATTTGGGCTTGAGACCTCGTGATAAATGGTTTTGACGTGGTTTTAATGATGGTTTTGAAATAAAGATTTTGATTTTGTATTTATGTTCAGTGCCCCCAGATGTGTAATTCCTGGGTAAACTTCGGATGTGTAATTCCCGAAGTGACTCCGGATGTGTAATTCCCGGAGGGACTCTGGATGCGTAATTCCCGGAGGGACCGGATGTGTAATTCCCGGTGAGACTGGATGTGTAATTCCCAGCATGATGATAACTCTAGATGTGTAATTCCCAGAGGACCCTCGGATGTGTAATTCCCGAGTTATATGCTTTATTGTATGATAAAATGGTTTTATAAAATGATTCATATGTTTGGCTTGAGAACCGGGATTTGATACTTTTCATGTGATTTGGCTTGGAAGCCGGTGATTCATGTGTTTGACCCTATGCATGCATGGTTTGATAAACTGGAGGGTAAATGTTGTATTTTGAAATGTATTTTTAAATGATATTATTTTTGACCACTCACACCTTTCCAGTTTTGATGACCCTCCAGGTCGTGACACGACGTTCGGAGCTGATCGAAAGGTGGAGGTATGAGCGGAAATCAGTGCAGTTATCCCTTATCTGACAGGTGCTGATGGGTAGTTTCGGGACTTCAGTTGACTTGTCAGACGGGAGCAGGACCGGACTCGGTTATCAAAGTCTAGTTGGGACGGGTCCTGTCATAAACCTAAGCTATTACAGAATTTTGGACAGTAAGTTGTTCTTGACAACCAATGATTCTATTTTTAAACTTTGACAAAGGATTGTAAATGTGTCAATTTATTTTTTATTTGTACTGGAGGTTGGGAATAGATTCCTTAATGTCACAATCCATTATTTTCTATATTATATATAGTAAAATAAATCCTAAATACATAGGCTAATAGAAATAGCAAATAGAGGAAGCAGAAAAAGAAGAACAGTGAAGCAATGGAACTATCCCAACCCAGCAAGTAAAAACAACATATATTCATTCATACCAAGATTTTCATTCAGAAAACTGGAACAGCCAGACATCAATAATATCAAAGTCGTAACAGTGCCAAAGCAACAAATTTGAACAAAACCTAAAAGCGCACACACACACACACACACACACACACACACACACACACACACACACACACACACACACACACACACACACACACACACACACACACACACACACACACACACACATAATGAATCACATGCATATTTATATATACAACTCAATAAATTTACTACCATAATCGAAATGAGAATAACCAAGCTAATATAACTACTGCTACTGCTACAATGACTTCTAAGTCTAATTACTTCTAAATCCCTACAGGAATTGATGTCAATAGAAAAATTGAATGAGCCCACAAAAATTTGGCCAACAAATAAGCAAATGATCTCAACACATATCCAAAACAACATTCAAGATCGATTCAATATCTAATAAAAAGTTCTGTAAATGTGTACTTTCATTCTACGAAAAAAATGATGAAATCAAAATAATCCCTCGAAATTCATAAGAAGAATCAGAAATCTCACACACTCAAAGACATGAACTTTTTAAATGAAATCTTCATAATTCAAGTAAACATAGAGAGTGCTCAGCTATATGTTCATGTAAACCAGCATTAGGGGGATCTTTTACTGATATTTCTATGTGGGTATTCTGCCCCTTCAATGGATCAGCCACCATTAAAATTAGTTTGGTAAGTACTGCAATGAAAAAAAATAGGGCAGCATGTTGGTTATTCAACAATTGATATACAATATTTAAATAAATAATTTCAATATATCAGGGAACACACACAACAATTACTTCCATTTTATAAAAGAAAACAAAATTTGGGAAAGATCAAAATTTGGGAAAATCTTCCTGTTGAAGCTGGATTCGTCCTTTAAACTCAAAAGACTCAAGGATCCCTGCAAACAATCAAACAATAAGTTATCGTTCGTTCAATGATCGAGACCCGGGGGGTATTCGACCAAGAACGATCCAATACTTAAGTTAACTTCGAAAGAGAAATCTCAAGAGCTTAAGTAGCGTTGAACATAATTACCTGGAAAATGAAATGAGCTCCGCTATTTATAGGAAAACCTTGGGAGCCTCGGAGCGTTCTGATTAGTCGGTTGAATTTGTAATTAATAAATAATATATTTATAATAAAATATATTATTTAATAATTATAATAATAGCTCATTATGATAATAATGATAATTATTGTGGTTTAATATCAATATTTAATTGTCCGTTATTAAGAATAATGACAATTAACTCTAGGAGAGAATATTAATATTACGGAGACTTTTAACCCGATTAAATAACGTATTTAACTGGTAAATAGATTATTTAATGTGTGGGTGTCTGCAAGTCATTTGTTTTATTGTCAGGGGCAATTTGGTCATTTCAGGAATTACGGGCCATGTGGCAGCTCCACAATTTTTGGGTTCCACAAATGCCCCCACATCGCTTAGGAATTCAGGGAATCCTAAGGGATGTACAAACTTTAGAATATGTTCAAGAAGTATCTTTGGGTTTGGTGTTGTGGTGCGAATAAAATTTGACTTCGGATTGTAACATTTATACTAGCAAAGTTGGGCTTGAAGTTTGGGAAAAGGTTGGCCTTTTAACTTGGAGAGATTTGGGTTTGTAACTTATTTTGTCTGATGACTCATTTGAAATTGATTTGAAATTGAAAGGTTGACTATTCCAGATTTGAGATTTGGGTAAAAGAAAAATAAAACATCATTTTTTCCATTTTCAGCCCTTGAGAAATTCAAGCCTAATAAGTGACAATTAATCCCATTTAGGGGGGGGGGGGGGGAGGGTAATTTCATTTTTCCGTTGTCAGATGCGTTCCCTTATTTAAGGGTCTTTGCTAGCTAAGTAGGAAGAGTCAAGGAAAAAAGTGGTCCCAAGCCTTCCTGTCTGTTTGGGTGAGAGAAAAAAGAAAAGATCCGGCTATTGAGGGGTGAGAAGTTGCCGGTCCTGACCTTCAAGAAAACTTTTGGGTAAGACTTTCTCACTTGTATTTTTTTATATTTGTTGTGTGGCTTTTTGTGTTTGGTATTTGGGTCAAGAATGAAGTGGTGTGAGAGCTTGTGAGGTAGCTCATGTGTAGGCTGATCAGAAAAACGCAAAAAAAGTATGACTCGATTTGATTGGAAAAAAGGCTTCACATGGTGTACACAACAAGTGGTAGGTGGAGTGAGCATGTGGGCGATTTGACATGGTGGAACAAATAGAGAGGGAACGTGTGGAGTCTTGGAGGAGAGACGCAACATGCGTGACTTGGTAGCACAGCGCCGTGCGCGTCATTGGTTGGTTTCCACAGTTGGCGGGACTTTAAATGGGCACAGGAGAAATATCAGGCGGCGGGCCAGGATGGTGGGCTCCGCTTTCCAAACTGCATACCGAACCCTTTAGGGTGAAGTGGCTGTAAATAAAAAACTCTGCATATTTAACTTAATATAATACATATATGTACGTGCAGAGCCCTGCAAACAGAAAACCCTATTTTTGTCTTTTTTTGCATAAAATACATATATGTATCTAATATATATATATATATATATTATTACTTCTGTTTTATTTAACTTAATATATATGTTTAAAAGGTTTGACGCTTTTCTGCAGGAATATGTATATGCCCATGTAATATATATATATATATATATATATTCATATTAATATGTATTTGATATGCGCAGGAATATCTATATGCGCATGTACTACATATATATATATATTCATATTAATATATATTAATATATTAAAATGTGTATTTAATATATTAATGTTATTAATATGTTTTTGATAATAACATATGTATTTTGTATTTCTATATGTGTATATATTCAAGTGTGTATATACGTGGTATATATTTATTTCCAAAAACTAATGACTTTGTTCCTTTCTTGTAGGTGAACGTTTTTTCTCATTTCAAGAGTTCAGGCCGTCCGTTGGGTACGATTCAAGCGCCATCCACATTATTTGTTTGAGGCGGTCATTGCAAGATGCGTCAAGGTGCACTTTTAGAAGACCTAACAGGCTCGAATTGTGGGAGCAGGGTGGCTCACGCAGTCAGATTCCGTTCCGTGGGAAGGACAAGGACTTTGAAGGACCCGAAGATTACCAGGCTTGGAAAATCCGCTACAAACACGCGTTTCCAGAAGGGGTACTTGCAGAGCTTTGCGACAGATGTTCCTCCCAGAAAGCTCCCAAGAATAGCAGAGGAAGGAATCTGAAGTCCAACAGATGGACCAAATTCCACCCTTTGATCGTCAGCTGGGGATTCAAATTTCCGTTTTCAAAGTTTTTCTCCGGGATTCTCAGTCAGATGGGTTGCTCGCCTGCTCAGCTGGACGTTGACTCTTACAGACACGTCATGTGTTTTGAGAAGCTGAACGAGTTTTTCAAACTGGAGCTTACTGACGAGGAATTCTGGCACTGCTACACCATAGCGCACGATGGGCTCTCAGGTGGAAGTCTCACACAAGTCGTCCCCAAAGTCGAGTTGTCCGTGAACTCTGTATTTACCGATACAGGCAGAGCTACTTTGAGGTGGGTGGCACATGGGATCGCAACTGCAGTGGAAATGTGAGGATTGCATCTCGCTTCCGTACCCGCGATGAACTGTACTCAGATTTCGAGAGCCATCCTGACCTTACGAAGATTGACAGAGCTCTGAAGATTCCTCCTGAGTTTCGCGAGATGAGCAGGCTGCTTTGCCCATCCAGAGATGCTGATGACGGAAGACCTCCTGCTAGCATAGTCAAAGAAAGGTTAAGTGCTCCGCTTTGTCTGAAGAGGGCAGTCATCTAGAAGAAGAACCATAGAGAAGGACTTCATGCACCTCCAAAAAGGAAATCAGGTCCTGAAATGCAATCGCAAGATGTCCCGGACTCCACACCTCGCCAAGCTAGTACCGCAGGATCATCCAGCAAACGTAGAGCCTCATGTGGTCCTTCAGAGCAAGTGGCGAACCCTTCCAAGAAGCTGAAGGTTGTCTCTACTTCCCTTGAAATGATTGAAGCTCTTCGGGATGATGGTTCAGAACGTCTAGTGGAAAGAGCACAACCAACTTCTAGGGTTGTGGATACAGAGGCTGCCCCTGAGATTGCAGAAATGACGAAGGTTGTGCCACAGGCTGCGTATGATAAAGTTGCTAGAGACCTCAGGATCGCAAATGCGGGAGCCCACAAGCTGGTTAACATACTTCGTGGACAAGCGGGGCTGGAAGAAGAGACCAAACGAATGAAATCGGAGTGCATCCGCCTTCGAGAGGGTCACGACCATTTCAGACGAAACAACAATGCCTTGGTGGGGAAAATTCGATCATTAGAGAACAAAATGCTCGAGCTGGAGACAAGTCATGCAGAAAAGTTGTTGGTAGAGAGTGAACGCGACACTGCCCTTAACGAGTCTGCTTTACTGCGTGGACGTTTGCATTAGTCGGAAGAGAAAGTCAAACTCCTGGAAGCTGAAATATCAAATCTGAAAGTTGAGTGCTCGTTACCACCACATGCCCCCACAATTTTGTACTTCAAGGAAAGTGAAGCGCAAAAGTTGGGTATGGAGAGCCGGAGCGGGATCACTACCAAAGAGCAAGAGCTTGAACTAGAAGTAGAGCCCGAGGCTGGACCTGAGCCTGAGGACGAGGCTAAGAAAGTAAATGTTCCTGAAACGGACGAGTCACTTTTTGATGACATTTCCCTACTTTCCGCAGAAGAGTGGACAGAGTTTCGAAAAACCATGGGCTGTGAAGACTTGCATCCATAGTTTCTTTACATGTGTATGTTGTCTATTGCATTTTCATTTTTGTATTGAATAAATGGTTTGAGCAATCGAGATGTGATTAGCCAGCCATTCTTCGAATGAATAAATGAAAACAATATTTATGATGAATTTTGTCCTCCCGGTTTTTTGTCAAATTTTTTCCAACTATTTGATGTATCCCAAACTTATTTGTTCATCAAATGCCCCCCATTGTAGCCATGGGCGTTCAATGTTGGGGTTTAACTAACTTTGTTAGCATTTGCATTGGTGTTGCCTTCAAGGAAGGCCTTGTGCTTCTTAAGAGAAGGCTTGAAGTGCTTCCATGAGGAAGACTTAGGGTGCTTCCAAGAGGAAGGCTTAGGGTGCTTCCAAGAGGAAGGCTTTGGGTGCTTCCTAAGAGGAAGGCTTGAGGTGCTTCCTGAAGGAAGGCTTCGGGTGCTTCCGAGAGGAAGGCTTTGTATGCTTCCAAGTGTAAGGCTTGAGTGCTTCTCGGAAGAAGGCTTTGGATGCTTCCTGAAACAAGGCTTGAGTGCTTCCCGGGGGAAGGCTTTAAGAACCTTGTTGTAAGTTCAATAACACATGTGTGAACTAGGAATGACCTGATAGCTTTATTGATAAGTCTAAATACATTATTCTTGAAAATAAAGTCTATATTTGGCATAAAACAAAGGATAGCTTAGCTTTTGAGCTCTAGTTTGCATTATACATAATATTTTCGGAGGTGATGAGCGTTCATGGAACCACTCACTAACTTTCCATCCATTGTCTCTAAGGTGTAGCTTCCCTTTCCGCCTACTTGGTAGACTCGGTAGGGTCCTTCCCATGGGGACTTGAGTTTTTAAGACCCCGAACGATTGGGTGTTGCAAACTTTTTCTTGAGAACAAGGTCACCTGGGAAAAAGTGCCGGAGTCGGGCCTTCTTGTTGTAGGAACTCCTCACTTACTGCTGGTAGCTGGAGATGCGCTTCACCACTTGCTCTCTTAATTCCTCGCTGAGATCAAGCGAAGTTCTTAGAGCGATGAAGTTGACTGTCGGATCATCAAGCTCGGTAAAGGGCGCTAGAACAACAACATGTGGAGGAATGACTGCGTCATTGTCGTATGCAAGGGTGAATGGAGACTCTCCTGTTGCACGACGTGGAGTGGTGTGGTAAGCCTAGAGCGTGCCATCCAACTCCTCATCCCACAAGCCTTTCTTATCATCGAGTCGCTTCTTGATACAATTGAGGATAGTCTTGTTTGAAGCTTTCTACCTGGCCATTACCCTGGGGGTAATACGCAGTTGAAGTAAAATGCTTGATCGTCCAAGACTCAAGGAACTCGTTGATTATGGCACCAGTGAACTGAGTTCCATTATCTGTTAGAATGACTTTGGGAAGTCCAAATCGGTAGATGATCTGGCTCCAGATGAATTTTTGAACATCAGCCTGAGTTATGGTAGCCAAGGCTTTTGCCTCTACCCATTTGGTGAAGTAGTCAGTGGCAACAATCAAATCTTTCTTGCTTGGAACTGGAGTGCTTGGGAGTGGTCCAACGATGTCAATTCCCCATTGCATGAATGGCCAAGGGCTCGTCTGTGCATGCAACTCCTCTGGTGGGGCCATGTAATACCCCGGAAATTCGAGGATTATAATAATGTAATTAAATGTATGAATTGACGTTTTTACCCCTGTGAATGGTATTGCCAAATTGTTGACTTTTTGATTTGAGGGTCAACTGGACTTTGACCAATGTCTGTGACGTAGTTTGGGACGTCACGAGTCCATAGACAGGTGGCACGTCTAATTCGGACGATCAGGGCAAAAGTTATGACTATCGAAAGTTCAGGGGCATTATTGTAATTTGGATGATAGAGGCGAAAATGTTGACTTTTCGTTTGGCAACTAATTTTCACACGACTCAAGGACCGTTAGGTAGGTCTCGATGCCCTGAGTCCGTTGACAGGCGGCACGTTGAAATCGGACTTCTGATGGCTGAGTTACGGGTCTGGAAAGTGAAGGGCATTTTGGTAATTTCTGAACTAGGGGCATTTTGGTAATTTCTGAACTAGGGGCATTTTGGTAATTTCTGAACTAGGGGAATTTTGGTCATTTCACCCCTGGTCACTGTAGCAACCGCGGGGGAACAATTGCTGCACCACTGTGTGCGGTGGGTCTAAGTCCCAATTGTTTAATTAGTGTGTGAGTTGGAAAACTGGGATTGTTTAAAGCCCTATAGACATCAGAACGTGGCTGATCATGGACACCATTTGTTAATTCAAGATTCGAACTTTTGCAGGAAACATTTCTCAGTGGACAGTGAGGCTTCCACGAGCTGTTGGCTGGTAAGGATTGTTTAAACTGAATGGGATTTAAGTGTGCTTCACTCTGCTGCAGTGATGACTGAGAATTGGAGAGGAAAACCAGAGAAAACCATTTCTGGAAAATTGGAGGGAAAATCGGGTTTTGATTTCTGGTGATTGTTGGACCAAACCAAGGCCTGGTTTAGTTTTCTGGGAGTATTTGGAACTCAACCACATCGAAATCGAGGGGAACCAGCCACGGTTGAGCTGGGACAGAGGCTGCCGTTTTCAGAGAAATTGCAGAGCTTGGGACGACAACTTCCAGGTACTTTCAGGCACAATTGATCATTCATTTTAGTTCGTTTTGATCCTATTATGCTTCCTGTGAAGTTAATTGGAGAATGGGTTTGAAACCAGGGAGTTCTGGTGATTGACCCGTTTGGTTGATCACGGGTCGAGGGTCTATTTAAGGGACCAGTGAGGTTGATTTTTAACTCAGAACCTAAATTGGATAGTTAATGAGCATGTTAGGATCAAATACGAGTGAAATCGAGTGGAAATTGAGGGTCAATTAACCGGGTCAAGCCGCCGGTGGCAGGCCCGTATTACAGACAAACGGGTAAAGGTGGTGACACTGTAGCTACAGTGTCAGGCGCGTGACTTTCACGCGCAGCCACTTTGGGCAGCGCGTGAGGGCGCGTTGAGCCTCATCTCTGATCACGATCAACATGACTTTTATCCCTCTCATCATTCTGAACATTTTTGGTGATTTAACCAGGTTGATCTGAGATAGTTTTGATGGGTCAGTTTAGGGCCGGTTGTCTCGGAAAACGTGTTGGACGGGTTCCCCGAGCCGGTTTCTATTTCGGACTTTTTGGTTAAATGTTTAAGACTTGTAGTGACCCTTACGTGTGATTCGGACTGACAGAAATTGTATGATAATCCCTGTACAGGTCCGTACGCGCATATTCACCGCGGGATCGTACTGTGAGTGGGCCCGATTTCATTAAACCCTTGCATGCTTAAATTTTTTCTGATTTACTTATATTCACATGCTGGAATCATGAAACGGTTTTGATGATATTAAATTATGGTTATGGCACGTTTCACGGTATTTGGGTTTGAGACCCGTTTGATGAAACTTAAAGATTGGTTTGGATTTTATCTACGAATATATGTTTTGCATGTGGATATCAATAAAATGTATTTGGTACTGCACTGTATAGATCCATTCTTGTGATACTGTCTCCTCCGGATGTGGTACCCCGGAGTGGTCATGGCGCATTGCCTGCGAGGGGTCATTCTACGGAGGAACCGGACCGTAAAATGACTCAGGAGCAGGATTGCTATAATTGGACGTCAGGGACGTCGAACGTCTAGGACGCTAGGCATTTGAGATGCCGTACCCGGACAGGGTTCGGGGATTGGATTCGGGATTGAGACCCTGAGTGGCACGCGTAGCCTTGGGACTGTGACCTTATTGGACGTCAGGGACGTCAGACATCGGGGATGTCAGGATTAGAGTGTATAGTGCAGTGGTTAAAAATTATGTTTATGGTTTTATTACATGCCTTATGATTCATATTATATGATTTATGGTTTTAAATTCTGATGCATGCATGTTTGGAAAATGGAGGGGTAAATTATATGTTTTACTTATTAAACTGTTTTTATAAACTTGAGTTTCGGCCCCCTCACCCTTAATGTTTTGGTAACCCCTCCAGGCTGTGCTACTGAGGTAGAGGAGGATCCTGAGGCGGAGGCATAGATCTACTTCTGCGTATCTGAACCTCTGTCGGGTGGTTTGACCTGTAGGATTATTTTAGAGTCGTGCTCGCAATTTGTAATTTGGTTTTCATCCCTTGTTTGACATCTGTTAAACTTGGATTTGATGTATAACTTTATTTGGTTATTTATTAATTTGAACATTTGAGGTTAAAATTGGTATGTTATTTTGGGTGTCAGACGGGAGCAGGGCACGTCCCCTTGTGGTCCCCGTGGGATTGGGGCGGGTCCTGTCAGGCCAATTGGTTAGGTTTGAACCTTTTGCATTTTGTCACATTTCTGGGCATATTACAAGGCGTCCTGGCGCAGAGTTGGCCAGTAAAATCCAGCACTAAGCGTCTTTTGAGCAAGCGATCTTCCACCAGAGTGATTCCTACAATGTCCTTTATGAATTTCAGCTATGACTTTCAACGTTTCCGGATGCCTCAAACATAGCAAGTTCGGCCCTGTGAAGCTCTTTCGAAAGAGTCGGCCCTTGCCAACATAGTATCGTGCAGCCTTCATCTGGACTTTGCGGGCTTCTAATCGTTCATCAGACAATGTTCCATGCTCTAGATAGTTGATAAAAGGATCTTGCCAGCTTGGAGATGAATCAATTTGTCTTACTTCAATCTCCTTCACTTCAATACTCCTCTGCTCGAGATAATCAATCGGGATTGAGCGCTTAAAACGAAAGTCAAGTGATGATGCTAGATTGGCCAACGCATCTGCTTGTGTATTTTCGGCTCGTGGAAGTTGATGAAAAGTGAAAACCGAGAAAAAAAAAACAAGCATTTCATGGACCTTGTTATTATATCTGTGCATCCGTGCATCACGCGCAGCATATTCACCGATCGATTGGTTAGTGATCAGCTGTGAATCCGAACGAATAGCAAGTTTTTTGACTCCCAACTCCTTGGCAAGTGTGAGCCCACAAATCAAAGCTTCATACTCCGCTTCATTGTTAGAGGCTTTGAATCCAAACTGTACTGCGTGCTCCATTATTGAGCCATCAGGAGTGATAAGGATAATCCCCGCTCCTGCCCCCTTCTGGTTCGAAGAACCATCAACAAAGAGCTTCCATAGATGATTGGAAGTTGAGGGTTGCAGAGAAGGGGAACTGTCGCCATGAGCTCGTGACAAGGAAGTGTCGACGGCCCTGGGGGCATTGCCGAACTTATTGTCATTGCTTCCTTCCAGTGATGCTAGTGTGAACTCCACAACAAAATTCACTAAGGCTTGGCCTTTGACAGTTATTCGTGGATGATAGAGCAAATCATGTTGACTCAACTCTATTGCCCATTTCATTACCCGTGTCGATGCATCAGGTGCATGAAGTAATGAACGGAGTGGATATTCTGTCATGACGATTACCCGATGAGCTTGAAAGTAAGGCCTCAACTTCTTTGTGGTAACCAGTAATGCGAGAATCAGCTTTCAAATTTTGGATATCGTGTCTCAACATCAAGAACGGCTTTGGATGTGTAGAACACAGGCAGTTGAATCCTATTCTCTTCCCGGATAAGTGCAGAGCTTACAACAACATCAGAGACCCCCAGATACAGAAACATGTCCTCGTTATCTTTGGGTTTTGATAGCAGCGGTGGAGACGTCAAGTAGGCCTTGAGATCTTGAAATGCTTTCTCACAACCTTCATCCCACTTATCTCTGGATGCCTTCTTTACTGCTTGGAAGAAAGGTCGGCACCGGTTAGTTGACTTGGATAGGAACCTGTTCAATGCTGCTGCTCGTCCAGTGAGACTTTGAATCTTCTTCAAACTTGATGGGGATTTCATCTCGAGAATTGCCTTGATTTGCTTTGGATTTGCTTCGATCCCACGCTGAGTCACAAGGTATCCCAAGAACTTCCCTGCTGATACCCCGAATGTACACTTCAGAGGGTTGAGCTTCATTTTGTACTTCTTCAGCAAGTTGAAGGTCTCTCGCAAGTTGGTGATATGATCCCTTCGTCTTTCTCCTTTGACCATGATGTCATCCATATAGACCTCCATGGTTTTGCCAATGAGATCTTTGAACATCCAATTGACGAGTCTCTGGTACGTTGCACCCGCATTCTTGAGGCCAAATGGCATGACCTTGTAGCAGTACACACCTCGGTCGAAGACGAAGGCAGTTTTGTCCTTGTCTTTTTCATACATGGAAATTTGATTATAATCCGAGTATGCATCCAAGAAGCTTAGGAGCGCATTTCCTACAGTTGAGTCCACTAAGAGATCGATCCTGGGTAGAGGACAGTTATCCTTTGGGCACGCAAGATTGAGATCGGTGTAATCAACACAAATTCTCCATCGTCCTGCTTATCAGGGCCGGTCCTAAATCCCCTGGGATTAACGTGGGACCCGCCTGATCCCGTCTGACACGGAGTGTCAGACCAGGGAAAATTCCATCTCTGCCCTCTCCGGGGCTATCAGAGTGCATCAGGATCGTAGGAGGAGGGGAGTGATGTCTCGTCTCTGCTACAGCCCGCATCCGCGATCAACCTGAAGGGCATTAAAACACGAAAACTGTGAGTGGACAATTTGAACATTTTCTTTAAAAACATTTTCATACAAAGACATTTATGCCCTTCATAAAAGCATATACATGCATTCAAAAACATTTATCAAACATATCAAAACCTTTCAAGGGTTCATGCTAGGTTCCCATAAACCTTCATGACCCATAAATTCATTTGGGTCCTCGACCCGAAATCATAACTCAAACCCGTAGGTCAAATCACTAGGGACTCAGCCCAAATCATTCTCAAGATATCACAAACGGGGTCTCCGCCCCAAATCACTTTCACAATTTCAAATACGGGAGTCTCCGCCCCAAATCACTTTCTGAAACACAAAATACAGGGTCTCCGCCCTCAAATCTCGTATACGGGGTCGCAGCCCCAAAACACTTTTCCATAAAAACTCATACGTACCGTCATACGTATAACCCATCCGCGGCACTTCCGAGAAGATGCCAACTCGGGGCACACAGCCCCTAGGGAACACATCCCCGATATAGTCACGATATCAATCAATCTATCTAGTGTGCACACTACTCGGGGTCTCACTCCGAGTCTTCTCCCAGGAATCTCCATCTGAGAGGCTCAATCACTGGATCTAGTCCGAGCTCTCTCTGGATCTAGTCCATATATCCCTCCAGAATCTGGTCTGGGACCACATCATATCTCGTAACCTCCATTCCTGGAACGGGATCCCTATGGGGATACCCATTTTGGTCTGTGAATTGTGACTCTCCAGGTCGACGCTGGAGGAGACCATATAAATATCTGGAGGGTTTCATATCTTTTCAATTCTTTTCTTTCTTTCTCAAATACATTTCTCAACTGGGTCTCATACCCGATTCATTTCAACAAGATTCCTCGAATCCGATTCAAATCACTTTCACAGGGCTCGGCTTAAATCCACAGTTCAACTGGGTCTCATGCCCGAATTCTCATTTCACAAACTGAACTGGGACTCATGTAACACCCCGAAAATTCGAGGATTTTAATATTGTAAATTAATGTTTGAATTGACGCTTTTACCCTTGCGTTGGGTATGGCCAATTGTTGACTTTTTGATTTATAAATTAAATAGACTTTGACCTATGACCGTGACGTAGTTCGGGACGTCACGAGTTCATAGACAGGTGGCACGTCCATTTCGGACGATCAGGGAAAAAGTTATGACTATCGGAAGTTCAGGGGCATTACCGTAATTTGGACGGTTAGGGTGAAAATGTTGACTTTTCTCTTGGAAACTAATTTTCACTTGACTCAAGGACCGTTGGGTAGGTCTCGACGTCCTGAGTCCGTAGACAGGCGGCACGCCGAAATCGGACTTCGTACGGGGAAGTTATGGTCACGGAAGTATTTCGCATTTAACCGAACCAACCGAGAACCGGATTAAAATAATATTTTATTAATGGAATCTGATTACTTTAATCAAATCAATCTGGACCCTTGGATGAGTGACAAGTGTCACTCATCCCCACACTCCCTAAAACAAGGATCTCTGTTGGCCATTGGATTAAATAATTGATTTCCTCTCCTCAAATCCTCACCATTGATCCTATGCTGAGATTGAATCTCAGCCCTTCATTCCATCCAGCCAATCTGTTTATTAATTCTCAGATTTTTCACTCTCACATTTCATTCTCCCAAACCGTGTGCACGGCTACCCCTTCGAACAAACACACCGGCACCTCACCTCTCAACCTCACCCTCACAGCAACACCAGGCGGCCAACTGCCACCCCCAGACGCCGGCCACCACCCCACGGCCACCCTGCACGGCCGGTTTCCTCCCAGACCCGAGAAGGAAACCCGAACAGCCCAAGTCACCAAACCATCCAAACCTTCACTCTGGGACTCGAACCAACGTACGGTTAGGTTCACTGTGACGGCAGGACGACCCTGAGCTGGACTGGACGACGTACGGCGGTGACACGGCAGCGGTAGGTTGAAAAACTCGAGAGACCCGATTTTCTTCCCTTCTTCGAAACGACCGTTTTTGACGTTGATTTTGTTTGGTTGCTTCTAAGACACACTTAAGGGACCCAGACGACCATTTTAAACCAAGGTTCGCGGCTGGAAGCTTGACGACTCGCCGGAGAAGACGAACCAGAGCCGGCAGCCGGGTTCCTGTCGATTTTCAGGTAGATTTTTGAACCTAGAAACTAGTTTTGAGTCCATAGAACCATAGAACACTTTGTGACGAGTTCATAGGAACAAATCCCATCAGAAATGGTGGTCGGGTTGATGAGAACTGATCGGGTCGAACCGTGGGTCTGCGGTGACCCGGTTCTCAGACCCGGTTACTGTAGCTGATGACGTCATCATGCTGACGTCAGTAGTGACGTCATGATGACGTCATCATGTTAGAAATCAGTCAGACCAGGGACCAATGGACTGCTGACACGTGTCCTCTGACACTGTCAGTGATGACGTCATGCTGACGTCAGTAGTGACGTCATGCTGACGTCAGCAGTACTGTAGCACAGTTGACCAGAGGGTTGACCAGGCGCGTGGGGGCGCGTGTGAACAGTAATTTTGGTGGGGCCACCACCATTCTTTAGGTTTCGACGATCCGGATCCAATGGCGGTGGTTTCGGGTCGATTGGAGATCATTAAGTTGGTCAAAATGAGAGTTTTTGCCTTGGAAAGCGCGTTCGGGCGGCTTTTCCGGACCGGTTTCGGTCTAGGGTTTCATGGTTGAATGTTAGGGGTTTGTATTTACCCTTACGTATACTTTGGATGTGACAAGAATTTTGTAATTGTACCAGATCGAGGGTAAACGCTCGGTTTTCAGCAGGACTGTACTGTGAGTGGGCCATTTTCTTAAACCCTTGTGTGCATAAATGTTTTCTGGTTTATTATACTTATTCACATGCTAAAAACAATGATGGTTTTGATGATATGGAAAATATGGTTATGGCACGTTTCACGGTATTTGGGCTTGAGACCCGTTTGATGAAACTTAATGATTGATTCAGATTTTATCTAGGTATATATATACCTTGCATGTGGATATCAATAAAATGTATTTGGTACTGCACTGTATAGATCCTTCCATATTATATTGTCTCCTCCGGATGAGGTACCCCGGAGAGGTCACGGACGTCTAGAACGTCCAGCGTCTATGACGCTAAGCATCAGGGATGCTGTACCCAAACGGGGTTCGGGGATTGAACTCGGAAATTGAGACCCGAGTGGCACGCGTAGCCTTGTGATTGTGACCTTATTGACGTCAGGGACGTCAGACATCAGGGATGTCGGGATTGGAGTGTATAGTGCAGCAACTAAAATTATACTTATGGTTTTATTACATGCCTTATGGTTCATATTATATGGTTTATGATTTTTAAATAATGATGCATGCATGTATGGAAAACAGAGGGGTAAATTATATGTTTTACTTATCAAATGGTTTTATAAACATGAGTTCGGTCCACTCACCCTTAATGTTTTGATAACCCCTCCAGGTCGGGAAACTGAGGTAGAGGAGGAACCAGAGGCTGAGGCATAGATCTACTTCTGCGTACCTGAACCCCTGCTGGGCGGTGTACCCGCAGGTTTACTTTAGAGTCGTGCTCGCAACTTGTAATTTTGGATTTCATCCCTTGTCTGACATTCGTTTAATTCGGATTTGATGTATGACTTTAATTTGGTTATTTATGCATTTAAATGTTTTGAGGTTAAAAATTGGTATGAATTATTGGGTGTCAGACGAGAGCAGGGCACGTCCCCTCGTGGTCCCTGTGGGATCGGGGCGGGTCCTGTCAGCTTGGTATCAGAGCACTAGGTTGTGGTCAGTACTAGGTTTTGGTCAGCATGCTAGACTAGCGATTAGTACTAGTTACTTTTCGACTTTTCAGAATATTGTTATCTGATCTATGCCTCTTGACAGTTGGTTATGCCTCCTAGGAGAATTCCTCATACGCGAACGGACGAGGATCTAGAAAGAGAGATGGAATGCGCGAGCATTGAAAGGGCTCAACGTTTGGGAGCCACTCCTTTCTGCGGGGGAGCAAACCCCGAGGATGCTCATGATTGGATCACCAAGTGGGAGAGGATCTTCTCGGTGATGCACTGCCCTCCGGGCGAACGAGTGACCTTGGCGGCCTTCTTACTGGAAGGAGGAGCCTACCAGTGGTGGCACGGACTCAAAATGTCTGGGTGGTCTGTCCATACCACTACTTGGGAAGTTTTCCGTTCCAGGTTTCTGGACCAGTACTACCCGCGATCCTTTCGCGCGGTGCGGGAGGCGGAATTCCTGCGGCTGGAGCAGGGTGACATGTCTGTTGCAGACTACGAGCAAACTTTCGGGAAACTTTCCCGGTTCGCTGCTTCATTCGTAAGCACGGAGGAGGACAAATGCCAGCGGTTTGAGCTTGGACTCCGAGGGGAGATCCGGGACAGTGTGACTGCTACCACTCATGCTTCTCTGAGAGATATGGTCGACGCAGCGGTGCGTGTCGAGGCCAGTCTGGCGGCACACCAGACACGACAGTCTTCGGGCGAGGGGCGACGTCAGGATAGCCCACATCATGGGCCATCGGGCCGTAAGAACAACAAGGGAGGGAGCTACAGGGGAGCACCCTCATCCTTCAAGGGTCGTGGCTGGTCAGGTCGACATGGAGGCTCTCAGGGCAGAGGATCTGGATATAACTCTGGGCAGCGTTCATCTGGGAGCGGTGCTTCTGGTGGGCATTCAAACTGGCCGAGGTTTGTAACCTGTTTTGCTTGCGGAGAGGAGGGCCACTATGCCAGTGATTGCCCGCAGTTGTCCAAGAACAACGACGCTGGGGGCTCTAGTGTGGTGCAGAGCACGGCCTCCCACACTAATGGAGGTCGCGGTCAGGGAGGTGACCGTTGTGCTGGGCGTGGCGCGCGCGGGCGCGGACGGAACGGAGGGCCGAGGGCCCAAGTGTTTGCAATGACCCAGCAGCAGGCGAGGACTGCCCCAGGCGTGGTCACAGGTACACTACATATCTTTAACCTTCTTGTACGTGTATTGATGGATGCGGGGGCTACACATTCTTTTATTTCGAAAAGTTGTGCTGGTATGCTTGATTGTGTGGTATCAGCTTTAGATTGCGAAATGGGTGTTGGCACCCCGATGGGTATCGTGTACCTTGTGAATCAGGTGATTCGGAGGTGCCCGGTAAGAATTGAGGATGTGGATTTACCAGCAGACTTAATTATTCTGGATATCCACGACTTCGATATAATCCTAGGGATGGATTGGCTATCGGAGCATGGATCGCTCATCGATTGCTGTAGCAAGCAAGTGATTCTGCGGAGCCCGGGTTTGCCGGAGGTTATCTTTTAGGGGGAACGTGATGGTTCGCCTCCTGAAGTGATTTCTTCACTTACTGCTACCAAACTTCTACGGAAGGGATGCCAGGGTTATCTGGCGCATGTCATGTCGGAGCAGGTTGGTACTCCGGGTATCGACGAGATACCGGTGGTATGTGAGTTTCCGGATGTGTTCCCGGAAGACTTACCTGGATTGCCACCATCGCGGGAGATCGAATTTACAATTGAACTACTCCCTAGTACCCGACCTATATCCCAGGCACCATACCGGATGGCGCCGGCTGAGTTACGAGAACTCAAGGCTCAATTGCAGGAGCTGGTGGATTTGGGATATGTACGACCGAGTACTTCACCATGGGGAGCACCTGTGTTGTTCGTGAAGAAGAAGGAAGGAAGTCTCCGTTTGTGCATTGACTATCGGCAACTCAACAAGGTGACACTGAGGAACCAGTATCCTCTACCCAGGATCGATGACCTTTTTGACCAGTTGCGGGGAGCTCAGTGCTTCTCGAAAATTGATTTGCGGTCTGGGTATCACCAACTGAGGATTTCGGAGGAGGATATTCCGAAAACTGCTTTTCGAACCCGTTACGGACACTACGAGTTCCTTGTTATGCCATTTGGTTTGACGAATGCTCCAGCAGCATTCATGGATCTGATGAACTGGGTCTTCCGACCCTACCTGGATAAGTTCGTGATTGTGTTCATCGATGATATTTTGGTGTACTCGAGGAGTGCCCGTGCACATGAGGAACATCTACGGTTGGTCTTGGAGAGGCTGAGACAAGAACAATTGTACGCCAAGCTGAGCAAGTGTCAGTTTTGGCTGAGCAGTATTGGTTTTCTGGGACACGTGATATCGACGGATGGGATTTGCGTGGACCCCCAGAAAACAGAAGCAGTGACCAACTGGGCTAGACCGACAACGGTGACCGAGGTGCGGAGTTTTGTCGGATTAGCAGGTTACTACCGGAGATTCGTGGAGGGTTTCTCCAAAATTGCTGCACCATTGACTCGTTTGACTCGGAAGGGAGTAAAGTTTATCTGGGACGAGCAGTGCGATCGGAGCTTTCAAGAGTTGAAAGATTGATTGACCACTGCGCCTGTCCTTGCATTGCCGGATGACAGTGGAGAGTTTGTGGTCTTCAGTGATGCATCGCTGCAGGGTCTGGGCTGCGTGTTGATGCAAACTGGCAAGGTTATCGCCTATGCATCCCGGCAGCTGAAGACTCATGAGTTGAACTACCCTACCCATGATTTGGAGTTGGCAGCGGTGGTTCATGCTCTAAAGATCTGGAGACATTATCTATTCGGCGCAACGTGTCGGATATACACCGACCACCAGAGTCTTAAGTACTTATTCACTCAGAAGGAGCTCAACATGAGACAACGGAGATGGTTGGAGCTGCTGAAGGACTATGACTGTACGATCGAGTACCATCCGGGTAAGGCCAATGTGGTGGCGGATGCACTCAGCAGAAAATCAGCGGGATCAGTTGCACACCTGGGGATGGTGTATCTTCCTTACTGGTGGAACTCCGGAAGGCGGGAGTTATTTTGGGTACGGATGAGCATGGAGCTTTGTTGGCCAGCTTCCATGTACGACCAGTACTGATTGATCGGATCATCGAAGCACAACTTCAGGATCCGATACTCTGTATTTACAGAATCGAGGTCGATGCGGATGGGAGACAAGATTTTACCATCCGGGACGATGGAGCACTTGTGAAGTTGGGCCGTTTGTGTGTACCTGCAGTGGCAGAGTTACGGGCCGAGATTCTTGAGGAGGCCCATAGTTCGGCTTATGCTATGCATCCGGGAGGTACAAAGATGTACCGTACCCTCCGGAACCATTACTGGTGGCCAGGAATGAAGAAGGATATTGCTGAATTCGTGAGTAAATGCTTAACTTGTCAGCAGGTTAAGGCGGAACGGCAGAGACCTTATGGGGCTATGCAGCCACTTCCGATTCCCGAGTGGAAGTGGGATCACATCACCATGGACTTCGTCTTTAAGTTACCAAGGACTCAGAGTGGAGTTGACGGAGTATGGGTGATCGTGGACCGGTTAACCAAGTCAGCCCATTTTCTGCCCGTTCAGGAGACTTATAAACCTAACCGTTTGGCTCAGTTGTTTGTAAAGGAAATCATACGATTGCATGGTACGCCGGAATCGATCGTGTCCGATCGTGATCCGCGTTTCACTTCCAGGTTCTGGCGGAGTTTGCAAGCTACTCTGGGAACAACCCTACGTTTCAGTACTGCTTTCCATCCTCAGACCGATGGACAGTCTGAAAGAACTATTCAGACCCTGGAGGACATGATGAGGTCATGTGTACTACAGTTTCAGGACGCTTGGGATACTCATTTGCCATTAATGGAATTCGCCTACAACAACAGCTATCAGGCAAGCATCGGGATGGCACCCTATGAGGCACTGTATGGTCGACAGTGCAGGACACCTATCTGCTGGACGGAGGTAGGAGAGCGAGCGGCTGTAGGGCCGGAGATGATGGACTTAACCATGGAAACTGTTCGCGTGATCAAGGAGAGGTTGAAGGCGGCACAGGATCGCCAGAAGAGTTATGCTGATCGACGGATTCGAGACTTGGAATTTGAGGTAGGAGATTTTGTCTTCCTGAAGTTATCTCCGTGGAAAGGGATTATCCGTTTTGGCCGACGGGGGAAACTGAGTCCGCGTTTTATCGGACCGTATGAGATCGTGGAGAGGATTGGCAAGGTTGCTTACAGATTGGCGCTACCTCCAGAACTTTCTAGAGTTCACGATGTTTTCCACATATCGATGCTGCGGAAGTACGTACATGATGCTTCGCATGTACTTGGGGAACAACCTGTCGAACTACGGGAGGATTTGAGCTTCGAAGAACAACCAGTACAGATCTTGGATCGGAAGGACAAGGTACTACGACGGAAGACGATTCCTCTCGTGAAGATTCTCTGGAGAAACCAGAATGTGGAAGAAGCCACATGGGAGCCTGAGGCTCAGATGCGAGAACAATTTCCTTACTTGTTTCTTTGAAATTTCAGGACGAAATTTCTTAAGGGGGGAAGGTTGTAACACCCCGGAAATTCGAGGATTTTAATATTGTAAATTAATGTTTGAATTGACGCTTTTACCCTTGCGTTGGGTATGGCCAATTGTTGACTTTTTGATTTATAAATTAAATAGACTTTGACCTATGACCGTGACATAGTTCGGGACGTCACGAGTTCATAGACAGGTGGCACGTCCATTTCGGACGATCAGGGAAAAAGTTATGACTATCGGAAGTTCAGGGGCATTACCGTAATTTGGACGGTTAGGGTGAAAATGTTGACTTTTCTCTTGGAAACTAATTTTCACTTGACTCAAGGACCGTTGGGTAGGTCTCGACGTCCTGAGTCCGTAGACAGGCGGCACGCCGAAATCGGACTTCGTACGGGGAAGTTATGGTCACGGAAGTATTTCGCATTTAACCGAACCAACCGAGAACCGGATTAAAATAATATTTTATTAATGGAATCTGATTACTTTAATCAAATCAATCTGGACCATTGGATGAGTGACAAGTGTCACTCATCCCCACACTCCCTAAAACAAGGATCTCTGTTGGCCATTGGATTAAATAATTGATTTCCTCTCCTCAAATCCTCACCATTGATCCTATGCTGAGATTGAATCTCAGCCCTTCATTCCATCCAGCCAATCTGTTTATTAATTCTCAGATTTTTCACTCTCACATTTCATTCTCCCAAACCGTATGCACGGCTACCCCTTCGAACAAACACACCGGCACCTCACCTCTCAACCTCACCCTCACAGCAACACCAGGCGGCCAACTGCCACCCCCAGACGCCGGCCACCACCCCACGGCCACCCTGCACGGCCGGTTTCCTCCCAGACCCGAGAAGGAAACCCGAACAGCCCAAGTCACCAAACCATCCAAACCTTCACTCTGGGACTCGAACCAACGTACGGTTAGGTTCACTGTGACGGCAGGACGACCCTGAGCTGGACTGGACGACGTATGGCGGTGACACGGCGGCGGTAGGTTGAAAAACTCGAGAGACCCGATTTTCTTCCCTTCTTCGAAATGACCGTTCTTGACGTTGATTTTGTTTGGTTGCTTCTAAGACACACTTAAGGGACCCAGACGACCATTTTAAACCAAGGTTCGCGGCTGGAAGCTTGACGACTCGCCGGAGAAGACGAACCAGAGCCGGCAGCCGGGTTCCTGTCGATTTTCAGGTAGATTTTTGAACCTAGAAACTAGTTTTGAGTCCATAGAACCATAGAACACTTTGTGACGAGTTCATAGGAACAAATCCCATCAGAAATGGTGGTCGGGTTGATGAGAACTGATCGGGTCGAACCGTGGGTCTGCGGTGACCCGGTTCTCAGACCCGGTTACTGTAGCTGATGACGTCATCATGCTGACGTCAGTAGTGACGTCATGATGACGTCATCATGTCAGAAATCAGTCAGACCAGGGACCAATGGACTGATGACACGTGTCCTCTGACACTGTCAGTGATGATGTCATGCTGACGTCAGCAGTGACGTCATGCTGACGTCAGCAGTACTGTAGCACAGTTGACCAGAGGGTTGACCAGGCGCGTGGGGGCGCGTGTGAACAGTAATTTTGGTGGGGCCACCACTATTCTTTAGGTTTCGACGATCCGGATCCAATGGCGGTGGTTTCGGGTCGATCGGAGATCATTAAGTTGGTCAAAATGAGAGTTTTTGCCTTGGAAAGCGCGTTCGGGCGGCTTTTCCGGACCGGTTTCGGTCTAGGGTTTCATGGTTGAATGTTAGGGGTTTGTATTTACCCTTACGTATACTTTGGATGTGACAGGAATTTTGTAATTGTACTAGATCGAGGGTAAACGCTCGGTTTTCAGCAGGACTGTACTGTGAGTGGGCCATTTTCTTAAACCCTTGTGTGCATAAATGTTTTCTGGTTTATTATACTTATTCACATGCTAAAAACAATGATGGTTTTGATGATATGGAAAATATGGTTATGGCACGTTTCACGGTATTTGGGCTTGAGACCCGTTTGATGAAACTTAATGATTGATTCAGATTTTATCTAGGTATATATATACCTTGCATGTGGATATCAATAAAATGTATTTGGTACTGCACTGTATAGATCCTTCCATATTATATTGTCTCCTCCGGATGAGGTACCCCGGAGAGGTCACGGACGTCTAGAACGTCCAGCGTCTATGACGCTAAGCATCAGGGATGCTGTACCCGAATGGGGTTCGGGGATTGAACTCGGAAATTGAGACCCGAGTGGCACGCGTAGCCTTGTGATTGTGACCTTATTGACGTCAGGGACGTCAGACATCAGGGATGTCGGGATTGGAGTGTATAGTGCAGCAACTAAAATTATACTTATGGTTTTATTACATACCTTATGGTTCATATTATATGGTTTATGATTTTTAAATAATGATGCATGCATGTTTGGAAAACAGAGGGGTAAATTATATGTTTTACTTATCAAATGGTTTTATAAACATGAGTTCGGTCCACTCACCCTTAATGTTTTGATAACCCCTCCAGGTCGGGAAACTGAGGTAGAGGAGGAACCAGAGGCTGAGGCATAGATCTACTTCTGCGTACCTGAACCCCTGCTGGGCGGTGTACCCGCAGGTTTACTTTAGAGTCGTGCTCGCAACTTGTAATTTTGGATTTCATCCCTTGTCTGACATTCGTTTAATTCGGATTTGATGTATGACTTTAATTTGGTTATTTATGCATTTAAATGTTTTGAGGTTAAAAATTGGTATGAATTATTGGGTGTCAGACGGGAGCAGGGCACGTCCCCTCGTGGTCCCTGTGGGATCGGGGCGGGTCCTGTCAACTCAAGCCCGATATCACCACTAACTAGGCCATAAGCCCGAAACCATAAACCAACAGGATGTCAAGTCCGATTTCACAATCCAAGGGGCTTTAAGCCCGATATCTCAACTAAATGGGTCTCAGGCCCGATATCATAAATCAACGGGGCATCAAGCCCGATAGTAACACTAACTGGGCCTCAAACCCGAATCGTAAACCAACTGGACCATCGGTCCGATCGTATCGCTCAAATGGACCTTAGGTCCGATTCCTCGTCAAATCAAATGGACACCAAGTCCGAGAGTTTGCAAATCAAATGGGCCTCATGCCCGAGTTCATATTTCCAATCCAAAATCCATTTATTAAACCCTCGTTGAAAACCTAGAACGTATATGCATCGTATAAAATCATAAATCTCGAAATACGTGCAAATATGTAAATCCTAGGCTACCACAACCAAATGCACTCATGGAATCACAAAATATATATTAAAACAATTATAAAACATTTATGCATGCATCGAATTCGAAAGAAGGGTCCACTCACAGACCGTCCGAAGCCGCGCCTCGATACGCGTGCCATAACCGTCTCCCGGGTCAAACGTCGCCTCCGGAATTCCCGAACCTGTCCAAATTAATTTAAAGGGTTACTAACTACCTTATTAACCTCCTACCAAAGCCCCGTAATTTTCCGGAACTTTTAACAATTTTTAAACCGATCCTAAACCTTCCGATAGCCCGAAACCTATTGAAACGATATCCGATTGATACGAGACCAGTCCCAAAATCTTCGTTACATCGAATAGAAGATTTCATATGTTGAACACTTCCCAAAATTACTGTTCACACGCCCTCACGTGCCCCAAGAAGGCTCAGAATACTATTCATCATCTTCAACCTCCAGCAGCACTGTGCTGAACCGGTTCACTGTTCATGCACTGTTCCGAACCGGCGTGAACGGTTCAGGGGTTTTCTCCCTCTATTTTGGTCCGATTTCAACCCTAATTAATCCTATTATTCCTATTTCTTCATTCCCTATCAATTCCAATCATCAAAACAACCTAAAAACACCTAAAACTCATGGTTTAATTTTGAACCAAACGGTTCAAACTTCCTAAAATGCACCCACGGCTTCACATCCATCCCAAGCTTCCTAAGACCTTCCTAATGACTTCCTAACAACCTAATGGATTCATTAAAACCATAAAAAACGACCCATAACAATAAAAATGGAAAATGGATCGAAAATGGGCTAACCGTGAAGTTTGGTTCGAGTCCATGGCCGCCGTGCACGGTGGCTCTCGATCCTTCCACTGTCCAATATGTTTTGGTCTCCTCCTCCTCTTTCCTTCATGGCTCATGATCATCTAGTGAGGTTGGGGAGTGTTGTGAGGGGTGGGTTGCACAAATGGGTTTCGGGTTGGTGTTTGGAAGAAGAATGAAGATGATCGATGAAGGGAGGTGCATGAATGAAAATGAATGGCCAGTGGATGAGTGACACTTGTCACTCATCCATTGGGCCACTGACAATACCCTGGGCCCCACTTAATTCCACTTGCCTCGAAAAACGTGTTATTGTGAATAGTACTTCACAACTTCCGTGAACCGTAACTTCACCGTCGAACGTCCGAATTCGACGTGCCGCCTGTCTACGGATTCATGTCGTCCCAATCTACATAATGGTCTTCGGCCCTCGGCCATCGGACTTCTCGGGTCAAAAGTCAACTTTTGGCCCAAATTACCAAATCGCCCTCGCACTTCCGAACGTCATAACGTCCTCCTCGAACGTCGGAATCGCGCGTGTCACCTGTCTATGAACTCGTGACATCACAAACTACGTCACGGTCATCTGTCAAAGTCTGTTTGACCATCCGAAAGAAAAGTCAACGATTTACCCATTCTAGGGGAAAAATCGTCATTTCGCCCGAACGTTCGCTAATCCTCGTCTAATCTCTAATTAGTCTTTGATTAACGAGGCTAATCCATCATTAATTATTAATTAATCCCGTTAATTCGGGACGGGTCATCACACTGCTTCCCTTTTCTTGACAAGTACGATGTTTGCTAGCTATTTAGAGTGCGAAACTTCTTCAATGGATCCAGCAACGAGTAACTTGTCAATCTCCTCCTGAATGATAGCAATTTTCTCGGGGGAAAAATTACGTCTTTTCTGCTTGACCAGCTTGTGGTTGGGATTGACGTGCAGCTTGTGGCAAGCGATGGTGGGATCAATCCTCGGCATGTCAGACGGAGACCAAGAAAAAACTTCTTTCTCCTCACGGAGGAAAGCTATGAGTTCTTCTTTTTCTGTGTCAGTCAACTGAGCACCAATGCGGGCTTCTGGCTCAGGATATTGAGGGTCAAGTTGGATGAGGGTGACGTCATCCTCCGGCTGCCATCCTTCTGAAGTTGGTGGTTCCTCATGAATGTCTGGATCTTGACCCGTGATTAGTTGCTATTTGGGAGACGAAGAAGAAAGATTGCCCCCAGTGGTTGATCCTGCCTGGGGAACAAATTCTGCCTCCTTGACCTCCTTTAGCCCTTTAGTGAGGCACTACCGAGCCATCGCCTGATCGCCTTTAATCTCCCCGATTCCACCACCAAGAATAGGGAACCAAATCTTCTGGTAAAGGCTTGACGTGGTTGCGAGGATCTTGTGAAGCCACGACCTTCCCAAAATTCCATTGTATGGAGAGTACTCGTCCATGATGTAGAAAGTCTGGGACGTGGCTACAGGATCAGAATGTACATCCAGCTAGAGAGTGCCTACGGTCATACTGGTCGACCCATTGAAATCTCGGAGCGGGACAACCCTTTTTGTTTTGAGGCTTTCTAACCCCATCTTGCGCACTGCATCCAGGCTGAGGATATTTGCTGCGCTCCCTTCATCAACGTGAATCCGATCAACTTGAGCATGAACGATCTGGATTGACACGACTAAAGCACCGTCATGCGGCCAGTCAAGTCCTACCTTGTCCTTCAAAGAGAAACCAACGACAAGGTCGTTGGCCACCCCGGGGGTGGAAACATGGGAGACCTGCGAGACAGCAGTGCATCTCAGATCTTTCTTTTCTTCTGCTTGGAGGTGGTTCCTAGCAACTCCGATTCGGCTATGATGGTATTGATGCGAATCATCTTTGTTGCAGGCTCATTCAGTCCTTTGTCAGCGGGTCGATCCACAACCTTCCCTTTGACATAGTCAGTGCAATGTTCTTCTTTGATGAGATTCCGGAGATATCTCTCGAAAGATATGCATTTTCCAATGTTGTGCCCGTAGCATTCATGGTAGGCACACCACTTCGTCCTATCGACCTTCTCTTGATCACCTTTGACTGGCTCCGGCTTCTTGAACCATGGTTTGTCCTTAATTTCATTATAGATCTGATGGACTAGCAAAGACAGCTGCAAGTTAGGCTTCCCTATAGCTGGTGTTTGGGAGGGTTGTCCCGCCTTGCGCTTGTTGGACTTTCCAGCTGCAAACTTTCCATGGGACTCATCTTTATTAGAGGCTTTTTCACTAGCCCCAACATGGTCATGAGTATGAGTGGCGTTCTTCTCGTCCTCCCGGCTTGCAAGGGTCGATCCACACTTCCCCAAGTAAGATTTTTTCTGTTTTTATTTCGTGCATAGGAGATATCAATGTATCTTATCATGAACTGTCTTAGAATTGTGTGATTTCTGCATTATCAAAAATTTTGGTTTATTCTGAATTTTGTAAATAGTGTTGCAGTTGGTTGCACCTTTTCTTTTTCTTCATTCCCGAAAATTGCCGACCCCTTTCTTTCTCTAACCCCCTTTGTTATGATGGCATAGATTTTGGAGCATCATTTATCTCAAACAATTTTCACATTCAAAGACATGGACTTTTTTAATGAAGTCTTCGTAATTCAAGCATGGGTAAGAGTGAGAATGAGAGTGAGAGCAAAGAAGAAGAAAATCGGTCCTTCACCAAAAAAAAAACCATGAAAACAAAATTAGGGAAAATCTTTCCCCAGAGAACAAAGGTCCTCTGCGATTTCTTGAAATCCAAAAGCATCATATATATCAAATTGAGATTTTTATCAAATTCCATTTTGAAGTGTTGAAATCCAACAAAAAAAAACCATTACGTCATTAACAAATGCAATGTTTCAATATTCATAGAATACAATGATAACAACAGATTGAAAAACACTTATGGATTAAATAAAGGGTTATTCATTATTTAGTCTTTAATAACATCAATGTTTATTCAAAACTCACTAATCATATTTTTTAAACTTTCGAATCCCTAACCATTATAATAATTAGTCAAACAATAAAATTGACCATTTTTCTTCAAAAATATTTTTAAACTTCAAATTTGAAATTTTTTCTTCAAAAATACTTTTAAACTTCAAATTTGAATTTTTTTTATTATAAGATTATATTAAGGATTAATTATGAAAACATTACTCCTATTTATAGTAATTTTTTTTCATTTGTTCATTTTAAGAAGTAATGTGAGTATTTAATCCAACTTAAAGTAAGATAATTAAGAGCAAAAATTCTTCAAAAATATTTTTAAACTATCTAAACTAAAACCAAACCACATCAAAGTGAACCATCTATTTTTCAAACCACATAGATCGGTTCTTATTTGGGTTTTGGATTCTTATATAATTATGTAAAAAGCATAAACATCCTTAGTAATAACAAAAAATATATCGTTTCATCTCTTCGAAGCGATATGAATTTGAAATGATATGCAAGAAGACTGATGAAGTGAATCGAGGTTATGTAAAATATTCAAGTCAAATACTAAAGTATAATTACACAAGACATTTGGGCTTTCATATTATTGAGCTTATCTAGAACATATTTTTTGTTATAGATTAAAGTGCATGAACTCAAGATATGTGTAGAAGGTTCATGAAGGAAGTAGTTGAAAGATTCAATAAATGAAGTAGATGGGTGAATGAAGTATTAATGAAGGAATTTAGAGATTTTCTTATGCAGCAGAGATCTTGGAGTAGAATGATCTTCTAGGTTGAGAGAAGGTGTACAAGGGGTATTTTATTGAATACAATGGCTCAGGTAAGATACTTGGCCGAACTTCGTTAAATTTGTTGTGTTCTTGTGTTCTTTATTTCATTTTTTTCTATTTTTATTTCCAATACTTGCGTAACGAGGATTAATTTTCTAACTGGTTAATTTTTCAGAAGAGAAAAATGACGATGGAGAGTTAATTCAAGTTTGAGTTTGAGGACGTTGGAGCAGTCGGGTTGGTTTGAGTTTGACCAAAAATTTAAAAAATTCCTTCTTTTACCAAAATGAGCTTAATCATTAAGCTCATTTTGTTCCCTCGTTAGCCCAAAAAGAGACCCAAAAAAAAAAACAGAAAAAAAAAAATTGAAAAAAAAGAAAAAAAAAAAAGTAAACCGAAACTCTTTACTTCGACGTCGACTCACCGCCACCACACTTCTCGTCGACTTACCGCCAGCTTTTTTTCCTCGAACTATCGCTCTTGTTTCTCGGTCAGTCCTCTCACTACTCCAAGTATTTCATCTTTGGACTTTTGAATATGTTTGCTTTCATTTCATGGCTGATGAGTATATTGAGGAAAGAATATAATTCGTGGCTTTTACATATCGGCAGCAAGAGATTGTGGGTTTTTTTTTAAGTTGGTTTACTGTGATTCTGTCTATGATTTTTCATTACCCATCTCAATCATGAGAAAAAGAGAGTGCCTTTGGTTTGGGATTTGAGAGTTTTTTTTTATTTTTTTTTATGAGTTTCTTTTTTCTTCTGCGAGTATTTGAGAGTCATTGTTGTGCCTTTTTATTTTTTGCACCACACATCAATATGGTATATCTTCATTCAAAGATGATCTGTGTAGAATGAATTGACAATAAGGAGTGGACTGCATTTCTCTTAATATACTTACACTCCCATGTGGGTTGAATTTGATTTTTTATGAGATGTGGGAAGATCAAAACGTGAACGTTAGTTTTTATTTCTTATTCTCAGTTGATTTGTTGTCTGAATTGATAACCAGTTTCATTTCCTTCATTGATCTGTTTTCTTTTGCTTGCGTTAGCCCTAATCAGAGTCTGAGGTAGTTCTATTCATATTCATAATAGTCTTACCATCTTTTTGAGAAAAAACAGTCTTACTTGAGAATCTATTTTCAGGCTAGGTTTAAATTTGAGATATTTTTTTTGGCGTACTTGTTTTTTGAATGGTTGGATTGATAATTTGATTGCATGCTTCAGTTGTTAGGCTATTTTGGATGGTAGTTCACAAACATTAACTCTGTTCACTAACACACCAACTACTCTTAATCCGACATTTTATTTCCTCATATGAACACCCTCAGAAGTTGAAAACAGAAGCTGACCTCCCCCACTCCCACCCTTTTGCTTAGGAAAAGAAAATCTGGGGCGACCTTGATTTCCAACATGATATACTTAGCCCTACACCATTGTATTATGCAATATTGTTGTGATTTCAGATATTCATAATCTATTAACATTATATCATGATAATCCTGTATTAAATTATTTATAAATTATGCTTAACACCTTAAATCCTAGCTATATTATCTTTTTTGCCTCAAAGCTGCCACCACCAAACACAAAACCATACACTTATCTCTCTTATCTCTCCAGATTTTGGTGCAAATTGCCTCTCCATGTCCATCTCCGCTGGATCTTGACATACTTTTCCTTTTCACCTTCATCTTCACTGGATGTTGGCAAAATTTCCCTCTTTGTTGGATCTGACTTTGTCTCTCACCCCCTTATTGGTCTCTCAATCAGTCTAGATTGAATCTCTATTTTTTGTCGTCAAAATTCCCAACGACACTGACTGAACCAAACCAAAAAATAGATTAGCTGAACCATCCGGTGGAATATGAGTTTGGTTGGTGTCCGTTTCTATTTTGGGCTTACCAACTGAGGTTGGTTTAGCTTCAGTTTTGGAGTACAATCATCCCACCTCAAAACATGCCCAGCCATTAGAAAACCCCTCTCTCCAATGCCTGAAACTAGTTTTTGTATGTGGGATCTAGAGTCTCAGATTCTTCGTTGGCGCTCCTTGTCTTTGATCTCTCTTAATGGTCAGGTATTGCTTTACCCATGGTTTAGGGTTCCTAAGGTCTTAGAGGTTTAGCGTATTAGTTCTTCCTTACTTCATCTTTCTGAAGTAGAATGGAAAATAAAATGTTTCTTATTTGTTATATCATTTAGTGCTATGTCAATATAATTGGTTATGACTCATGTCATTGGTTAAATTCAGCTTTTTCCCTTTTATTTTTCCTGAATATCTACTGAATCTTGCAGGTTTCAGCAAAATCATTTGATATGTCTATTCAATGGGTGTATGTAAAATTTCAGTAAACATTTCAGTTCAGAGTGTTGTTATTTGACAATATATTTTCAAATTTCTTTTTTAATTGACTTTGATTGGTAAATGTAACAGGTGGAGAGAATTATCGAAGATGAAGCTAGTGAGAAGAAAGGAGAGCGGGTTAGATTAGTAATAACTTCAAATTCTCTGACTTTCTAGTCAATTCACAAGTAATCTTGCTCTAAAATCCGAGTTACATGGTCAAAATGATCAGAAAGCGGCTTCTTACACTGCGCCCTAACTATAACCTTCCGTCCCATACTTTCTGTGTTTACTTGAAGCTCTTCTCTTCAATCCCATCTGTTACTTCTTGCTCTGATATCAACACCCAATTGAGGTCTCTCTGTGATAACTCAAATCCTCGGATTTCCGAGGCTGTTTTGCTTTTTCGCCATGCCATCAATTCTAACTGCTTTCCTTCTGCATCATCCTTCAATATGCTTGTGCACTGTTTCACAAAGTCAAAAAATTACGACTTGGCGTTTTCGGTTTATGGTAAGATGACTGATGTTAGTATTCTTCCTAGTTTTATATCATTGAGCTGTTTAGTTGCATATTTTGTTCATACCCATCAGCCCAAGTTCGCACTAGGGGTCTTGGGATTGGTATTAAAGCGTGGATTTCAGTTAAATGTGTATGTTATGAATCTTATATTAAAGGGGTTTTGCTCAAATGATGAGGTTGAGAAGGCCATGGAGTTGTTTAGTGTAATGGGAAGAAATTGTGTAGCGCCTGATGTTGTTAGTTACAACATTCTTATAAATGGACTTTGCAAGGCAAAACAATTAAAAGAAGCAACAGAATTGTTGGTTGATATGGAGATGACAGATTCTGACCCGAATGTGAAGACATTCAGCGCTTTGATTGATGGGTTTTGTAAGGATGGCAGAGTGGACGAGGCAGTGGGTTTGTTTGAGGAAATGAAACAAAAGGGTTTGAAAGGTGATGTTGTTGTGTACAGTACCCTCATAAGTGGTTTTTGTGATGAAGGGAACTTGGAGAGAGGGAAAGAAATTTTTGAGGAGATGCTAAAGAACGGTATTCCTCCTAATGTGGTTACGTATAGTTGTTTCATACATAATCTCTCCAAGATGGGGAAATGGAAAGAAGCCATTGTGATGTTAAAGGATATGACACAGTGTGGAGTTCGCCCGGATGTTGTTACTTATACAGGCTTACTTGATGGGCTTTTCAAACATGGAAGGGCTACAAATGCCATGGAACTATTCAACCTGATGTTATTAAAGGGTGATGAGCCTAACAATGTAACATACAATGTTATGATTGATGGACTATGCAAGGAAGGGTTGTTGGATGATGCTTTCAAGATTTTGGACATGATGAAAGGTAAGGGGTACAGGCCTGATGTAATTACATACAATATGTTGCTGATGGGACTTTCTTGTCATGGGAAGGTCGATGAGGCAATGAAACTTTTCAGTATGATACCAAAAGAAGAGAACTTTGTCAAGCCAGATGTTATTACATATAACATGATAATTCATGGATTGTGCAGGGAAGGCCATCTTGAGAAGGTTATGGAGATTTATAATGCAATGGTTGAAAGGGGAATCGCAGGTAACTTATTTACTTATAATGCGTTGATAGGTGGTTGTCTACAGGAAGGATCAGTGGGCAAAGCCATTAGATTCTGGAGACATGCACTTGACTTGGGATTTGTTCCAAACTCAGTAACTTTTGGCGTCATGATCAATGGATTTTGCAAAATTCATATGCTTAGGTTTGCAAAAGGACTTTTTAACAAAATGAGAACTTCTGGTGTGAGTCCTACTGTGATTGACTACAATATTTTGATACTATCCCTGTGCAAGGAAGGTAGTTTGGAGCAAGCTAGGATGCTATTTGAAGAGATGAAGAATACACATTGTGCCCCCAATTTGATGTCGTTTAACACAATAATTGATGGAACTCTCAAAGCGGGGGATGTTAAATCTGCCAGAGACCTGCTAGACGACATGTTTAAAATGGGTTTAACCCCCGATGCAATTACCTTTTCCACATTGGTAAACCGATTTTCAAAACTTGGGCATTTGGATGAAGCTAAAATAATTCTTAAAAAGATGATTGCGTCTGGCCTACAACCTGATGTCTTTGTATTTGATTCTTTACTTAAGGGCTATAGCTCACTGGGTGAAATAGAAGAGATCATTAATTTGCTTCATCAGATGGCAGGCATGGGTGTTATTCTTGACTCGGAAATAATCTCGACCATCTTGGGATGCCTTTGTCAAATATCAGATGATGTTGATGTGATGAAGATTCTCCCAACTTTTTCCCAAGAAACATCAAAGGGTGGGAGCATTACCTGCAATGAGTTATTGACGAAATTCAATAACTCTCACCCGGAACTCAAATTATATGCAGCTTGATGTTCTGCTTACTGAAAGAGACCTTCCAATTCCCTGATGAATCCTCTGGCAGTGCTAATGATAGGAGCATATTTATGCTGACATTTTATCATGTTTGCTTATGCTTTTATTAGCTTGTTTTTTATGTTTTCTTAGTACTTAGCTTATTTTCTTGTTTTGTAAGAATTTTGGAAGTAAATTTACAAAAGGAGTTAATTAGTTGTTTTGGAAAATTAAAGGAAAAACTTTGAAACTGTCTGTAGATTATGTGTCTACTTCTCAAAATTAACTGCACCTGCTTGGGAAGTATTAGTTGATGGGCCATATATCATTGGATTCCGTTTATTTCAAGAAATGAACATGCACACAAGACAAACAAATGCTTGCTCTCCCCATAACTCAGTCAGCAACAAACGTTTTCTCTTCATTATTTGGAGCATTCAAACCTCACATTTACTTGGTAATGGAAGCAAGGAAGTGTCATAAAACTCCTCTAACATTGAAGGGTGAAAAAGAAACCGTTCTCTCATTTTCCTCTATAAAAGACAACAATAATTGTTGTCCAAACACATAGAGAGCAACAGCAAAAAAGTCTAGAGGGATTTGGCAGTGACAAGGGGAGAGCTTTTGGGCAGCAAGTTTCCATCTTTTTCAAGGGTAACTTTTGTCGTTTGACAAAAAGCAAATTTTCCACCATTCCAAGATTAACTGTGGCGTTTGTTGTTCTATCCCTAGCTTTATCTTTTCTTTTCTTACACTTACTTTCACTTTCATATTTGATTATGTATTGCGTTTCAAAAATAATGAATATGTCTAGCTAATTTTCTTTATAGCTAGGGGTGATTTCAAAGCCCCAAATATGTGTTTAATAAATTAATTTTATTCAGTATTTCTTTACTCATTGGTGAATGTGTTTTGCTTATTTTTTTTATAAATAACTTATTCTTGTTTGCTTGTAGGCCAGTAAGCATGCTAGGATTTGATGCTAGCATATAAGAGAGTTTCACCTAATAGTCATAATCTTATATTCATAAGTAGCAACTATCAATGAACGTTGGTATGTTAAGCAAAACGTAAGTTTAACTAAGATGCAGTTCATACTTATGTTTACCTAGATAATGTCTAAATTTTCCATAGAGTTTAATGATCTCTACTTGTTTATTTAACTTGCGGTTCATGATTAAATGAAATGTAGAGAATGGGTTGAAAGCAACACGAAGTTTAATTCAACAAAAATTGGGAAAATAATAGGATTAATTAGTGTTTTTCACAATTGATTCAAGACTTTGTCATTCACTAGTTTGTAAAGAAATATCTGGAAATTAATTCATGTGCATATGTTTGGTGTGTGAAGATTGAACCTTTAGCTAGTTTCTCACATTTCAATCTTACCTTGATTTTTATTATATTTGCATTAGTTTTGTTAGATTAAATCCAACTCTCACAACTCCCCCAATTTAATTATTTTCTTTGGTTTTCATTTTTTTCTTTCTTTCATGTTAGTTAGCATGCCCTCTAATCCCTAGTGTAGAACAATCCTTGCTTATCCTATATTACAGACTACAATTTTTGCAGGGTATTAAATTGTGTGTTAGCAATTTGCACATCAGCTAATGTATGTAAGTCTTGTATTGTCTTTCATTTTTTACAATTTGGAAACATGCCATATTCTATTGTCATGGAATGGCTAATTTCCTGATTTAATATGAATCTATTTAAAATATAAAGTTGTGATTCGAATTTTTGTTGTATGATTCGTGTAGATTGATTGGTAAATAATTTTGTCACTTGGGATTTTGTTTCTCTGCATTATGTGTTTCTACTTTGAACTTTGTACTGTGTAGTGCTTCCAGCTTTGCCTCCTTGGACATTGCCATTATATGCTATCTAAAGGACCATATATGTTGGTTAATGTGCATTATGCCTTCTGTAATCGAACATCTTATGAGGACACAATACAGATAAACTTAATCATTATGTTTGAACAGGATTTCATCTTTTGATCCTCCTCCAGCCCATATATTTGGTTTGCGGGTGCTTGAGTTGAAAGAGCAAGGGGTTTTTGAAGATGAAGTAATGGTGATAGCCGATGTATGTATAAGATTTCCTGCCCCCTTCAATATACTCTCTTTGTGTTGTTTCATGTTATCTTGTAGATGGAAGACCGGATGGAGAGAAAAGAGGAGGCATATTCTAGTTTGAGGAAAATCTCACGACTTCAAGAGAAGAAAACTGCCTCTGAATCCATATCCCAGCCATGAATAAGATACAAGCTGAGGAGAAGAAGTATGCCCGTGATTGTTTTCTCAATCCCAGGATTATCCAACTTGTGAGGAGATTGCAAGAGGAGAGGACAGCTGAGTTGCAGGACAGACAGAGGTGGAGCTGGTGACTTAAAGTGCATATTGCCTCCTCAAAATGAACATTCTCTATGGATGTTACACTTTCTGTTTGTCTGCTCTCAAAATGCAATTTTTTCCTCAAACCCTTGGGAAGAAAAATAGTAGATATCGCCAACGTTTGAAATGTTTAAGCTCTTTGTTTGAAGGTTTGACGGAAGATCATATATTACCAGATGATATCAATCCAACTCAGTCAATCCAAAACAATCGCACTGGCGTTGCCGCTAGGGCCACCCTCGCGACCATATTCATCACCTCAATCATTATTACTCCACAATTGTACTATTGCACCACCATGATCGCTATAATCACTATGTCAGGACCCACCTCGGTTTCACCCCGAAAACCGAGGTAAATCCTGCTCTCGTCTGACACCCCGACACGACACTAAAGTAAAACACCCAACAAGCACAATCAGACGCAGGAGAATTAAACTATCCCGAAGTTAAAAGTTTACAGAGCATAGTCCCAAATACAAATGAAAGAAAAACCGATAAACCAGATACACGCACAACGAAAAATTTAACACTCCGGGTCCGCCCTCGCGACTTCTATGCCTCAGACGCTGCCTCGACGTCGAAACCCCGTGCTAGCTCCACGACCTAGAGGGCAATTTAAAACAGAAGGTGTGAGTGGACCAAAATAAAATAAAAGTTTCCAAAACCATTTTATAAGCAAACCGGGTTTTAGCCCTCCGTTTTGAAACCACATGCATAACCCAGTTATAAAAACAGTTATCAATCAACCACCATAAAACATCATAAGATACAGAAACACTATAAAACAGTTATAGAAACCATATCATAAGCATCATAAAACCGTATCATAAATCGTGAATATCAAATCATCATTTTCCGATCAAACCTGCTGGACCTATCTGAGTCTTTAAACTCCCGAGTCTTTAAACTCAATCCAGGCCTCAATAATATCCGAGTCTTTAAACTCAACAGGCCTACGGGGGAAATATCAATATATCCGAGTCTTTAAACTCCCGAGTCTTTAAACTCAATCCGGGTCTTTAAACCCAATCCGGGCCCGTCCCCCGTCAATCACAATATCCGGGTCTTTAAACCCAATAACCGGATCAAGAAAATCTAATCCAAAACCATTTGAAAACCATTTCTAAATCCATATCCAAACCCGAATCCGAAATCATTGGTCTGATGCCCTTCCAGCATCCCGAACCGTCATTTCGAACCCAAATCCGGAATCCACTTTCCAACTTTAAAACCAAATCTCGCTTTCCGAAATCTGATTCTAAAACCGAAAACCTTGATCATCGAAATCATGTTCCAAAATCCATTTATAAGCAGTCAAAATCAGTTATTAGTTGAAAACCCCAAAACCATGGCACTATACTCAGAAATCACCATTTTCTCGTAAAACGTGCTGAAACTGAACCTTCTCGAAAAACGTGCAATTATGTAAAATCAACAAAGCATATTCGATAATCATAAAATCACATATAAAACCACAAAACTAGCATAGAAAACAGTTATGCATGCTTGAGTTTAGAGAAAGGGTCCACTCACAGTACCGAGCCCTCAATCGCGTCCCAAACGTCTCGTACATTCCTCAGCTTCCTCGGGAAGTCCCGATCCTGTCAATAACCGCCAAAGTACGTTACTAACACATCTACGGAAGTACACCTAATTTTCCCCGAGTCCTAAACGTAATGAATCGGAACCCTAAGCCTTCACCCTCGCGAAACTACTTCTATTCGACGTTCGATTAACCCGAAACCAACGCCAAAAGACTCGTCACAACACCTAGACCAAAACCCATGTTGACAACTTCCCCAACCGCCGCCGCACGCGCCCCCACATACCGCCCAAAGTGGCTGCGCGTGTCCCTCACGCGCCAGCTACAGTGCATCGTCTTCCTCGCGTCGACCCGGTTCAACACAGTTCCTGCAAATCAAACCGGCGTCAGCGGTTCTCCACCGTACCTGCACCAAAACACCTCCTTCCTTCACCAACAGTATCGTCCAGACCTAAGTTATCCATCCCTCTCACTCAAACTCCTCGACTCAGCCTCTCACCTGTCGACTTAAGCTCAAACAGAAACCCGAACACCTGCCCTGTTTCACGATCCGTCCAACCCGGTCACCCCCCGTCACGGTAACCACCGTAGACGGTTCCTAGAACCTCTCTGAACCTCACCTTACTCACCAAAACCGTCGACTCACTCCCTAAGTCCACCACTCTACGTTTGAAGCAAAACGGAAAAACAGAGCACACAGGGTACTCTCTATCGTCTAGCCTCCGTCGTGCACTTCCCCGTCACGGCTGCACAACCAGAAGACACCCAAGACTCTACTGAGTCCCCTAGACCTCACTAGACTCCTCGATTCAACCCCTAAAGCCACGACTTCCGATTTGAAAATCAACGGCAAAGCAGAGCATCGAAAGGGGAAACAAGAAATTACCTGCCTCCTGTCGTCGTCGTGAGCTCAGCCGTGAGGACACGGCTCCTCCCGTCCACCTCCAGCCTCTGGACACCTCCACGAGTCCAATTGCACCGTACACGGCCACACCACCACCACGATCTCTCTGTTCGCTTTGTTTTCCTCCCTGGTTTTCCCGTGGCTCTCAACTCACCCACACACAACCACCACACCGTCTAACCTTCTCACTGTCTCTCTCTCCATCTCTGATCAATCATCCCCTCACCAAATCACACAACTCACACAAAACACCGTCCAATTCTCCCAACTCTCTCCCTCTGTTTCTGTCTAGTTCGAAGAACAAACACGAACACACACACACACAGGTACCCCAAATAATTGGGATCGTGTTCCCCAGAACCAACCAGAACCCCTACACGTGTCACCATCTTGTCCCTTCTCACACAAATGGCCCAATCCCAGGCATCCATCTGTCCCTCTCTGCTGCACAAATCCCAGAGCACAAAGACCAAAATACCCCTCCTTGTAAGTCAAATTTACGGTTTTGCCACTACCTTCCTAGCTCTGTAACTCACACATCGTAAGTCCGATAAATACGTGCCGCCTGTCATCGAACTCAGAACGACGAGATCTATCTAATGCTCCTAGGTCAACGTGTCAAAATGTCAGGACCCACCCCGGTTTCACCCCGAAAATCGAGGCCAATCCCGCTCCCGTCTGACAGCCTAACACAAATACAGTCAGACGCATGAGAAATTATACTACATATCCCGAAGTCAACAGTTTACAGAGCATAGTACTCAATACAAAAGAAAGAAAACTATTAAACTGAATACACGCACACGGAAATTAAACAAAATACTCCGGGATCCCTCTCGTGACTTATATGCCTCAGACGTTGCCTCTACGCCGGAACCCCGCGTTAGCTCCACAACCTGGAGGGCAGTTAAAAACAGAAGGTGTGAGTGGACCACAATTAAAAGAAAAGTTTCCAAAACCATTTATAAGAAAACCAGGTTTAGCCCTCCGTTTTGAAACCACATGCATAACCCAGTTATTAAAACAGTTATAAATCGATCATCATAAAACATCATAAGAAACAGAAACACTATAAAACGGTTATAGAAATCAAAACCATAAGCATCATAAAATCGTAACGTAAAACATAAAGTTCAACCAATCATTTTCCGATCAAACCTACTTGACCTATCCGAGTCTTTAAACTCCCGAGTCTTTAAACTCAATCCAGGCCTCAATAATATCCGAGTCTTTAAACTCAACGGGCCTACGGGGGAAATATCAATATATCCGAGTCTTTAAACTCCCGAGTCTTTAAACTCAATCCGGGCCCGTCCCCCGTCAATCAGAATCCGGGTCTTTAAACCCAATATCCAGATCCAGCAAATCCAATCCAAACCAGTTTAATATCAATTCTAAATTCATATCCAAACCCGAATCCGAAATCCCCGGTTCGAAGCCCTTTCGGCGTTCAGAACCGTCATTCCGAACCCAAATCCGGACTTCCACTTTCCCGACTTTAAAACCAAATTTTGTTTCTCGAAATCCAATTTCAAAACCAAAACCTTGATTATCGAATCACGTCTCAAAATCCATTGAATATCATTGAAAACCACTCATCGTTTGAAAACCCCAATTCATGGCATCAAAATCAGAATCCAAACTTTCCTCATAAAACGTGTCAAATACGTTATTTCTCGAAAACCGTGCAATTTATGCAAAACCACATTACATATTCAACGAATATAAAATCATGATTAAAATCATAAAGCAAGTGATTAAAAGCAGTTATGCATGCTCGAGTTTTGAGAAGGGGTCCACTCACAGTACTGAGCCCTCAATTGTGTCCCGAACGTCTCGTACGTTCCTAAGCTTCCTCGGGAACTCCCGATCCTGCCAACAACCGCCAAAGTACGTTACTAACACGTCTACGAAGACTCTCCTAATTTCCCACAAAAATCCCCCGGGTCCTAATCGTAACGAACCGAAACCCTAAACCTTCACCCTCGCGGAACTACTTCGAATCGACGTTCGAACAACCCGAAACCAATCCCATTAGACTTGTCACAACTCCTAGACCAAAAACCATGTTGACCGTTTTCCCAACCGCCGCCGTACGCGCCCTCACGCGCCGCCCAAAGTGGCTGCGCGTGGCCCTCACGCGCCGCCCAAAGTGGCTGCGCGTGGCCCTCACGCGCCAGCTACAGTACCGTCGTCTTCCTCGCGTCGACCCGGTTCAGTACAGTGCCTGCAAATCGAACCGGCGTCCACGGTTCTCCGCCGTACCTGCACCAAATCGACTCCTCTCTTCACCCACTGCTTCGTCCCGTCCTAAGGAACTCATCCCCCTCACTCCAATACCTCGACACGGCCTAAAACCTGTCGACTTTAACTCGAACTACAGACCCGATAAACCCCTGTTTCCTTCTCCGGCCGCCCAGGTCTTCCCCCGTCACGGTGTCGACCCTAAACTCTTCCTAGGACCTTACTGATTCACACCCAACTCACAGAAACCCTCGACTCACTCCCTAAGTCCACGACTCTTGGTTTGAAAAAAAAGGGAAAAACAGAGAACGGTGGGTACTCTCCATCGTTCTGGACTCCGCCGTGCACTCCTCAGTCACGGAAACCACCGTAGACGGTTCCTAGGATCTCACCGATCCTCATCCAAGTCACCAAAACTCTCGACTCAGCCCCTAAAGCTACGACTTCCGATTTGAAAATCGACGGTAAAACAGAGCATATACACAGGGAGAAGGAATTACCTGCCGTCGAGCGCCGCCGTGCTCACCGCCGTACTCCCTGAAGTCCCCTGAATCGTCCTTGTTCCTAGTCGAGTCCAATTACACCACACACGGCCACACCACCACCATAATCTCCCACTTCTTCTCTATTTGCCCTGATTTTTCCCGTGGCTCACCTCTCACCCACGCACAACCACAGCACCACCAAACCTCCTCCCTGTCTCCTTCTCACTTCTCGATCACTCCTCACTCACTAATTCACACAACACACACAACACACACAACACCACCGCCCAACTCTCTCAATTCTCCCCCTCTGTTTCTCTCTGGATCGACGAAGAACACACACACACGGGCACCCCAAATAATTGGGACCGTGCACACGCCTAGAAGCCACTAGGCCCTTGCCACGCGTCACAATCCTTTCCTCTCTCTCACATCTGTCTCAATCTCAACCTTCCATTTTCCCTTTCTGTTGCACAAATCCCAAGGTGCAAAAAGACCAAAATGCCCTTCCTAGAACCTCAAAATTACAACTTTGCCACTACCTTTCTAGACCTGTAACTCTCACCTCGTAAGTCCGATGAATACGTGCCGCCTGTCATCGAACTCAGGACGATGAGATCTATCTAACGGTCCTAGGTCAACATACCAAAACCCGTTCGTACAAAAAGTCAACTTTTCCCCCTTAATTTAGCCACATTACGGTTATGCCCTCAACCTTCTGAACATCATAACTTCCTCCTCGGATGTCAGAATCGGGCGTGCCACCTGCCTACGGGTTTGTGATGTCCTAACCTACGTCCTGGTCACCTGTCAAAATCCATTTGACCACCCGAGCTAAAAGTCAACTTTTTGTCCAAACTAGGGGCAAAATCGTCATTTACCCACGAGTAACCGATTACACTCACTAATCCCATCTTAATCACTTTCTTAACCCTAATATCTGGGACGGGTCGTTACACAAAACCCGTTCGTACGAAAAGTCAACATTTTGCCCCCTATTTTAACCAAATTACGGTTATGCCCTCAACCTTCCGAACATCATAACTTCCTCCTCGGATGTCGGAATCGGGCGTACTACATGCCTACGGATTCGTGATGTCCCAAACTACGTCCTGGTCACCGGACAAAGCCCATTGGACCACCCGACCTAAAAGTCCGCTTTTTACCCGAACTAGGGGCAAAATCGTCATTCTACACTAACGACCCCAACGAGACCAACTAACCACCGATTAAGCTTACTAATCCACCTATTAAACTCATTAATCTCCTCTTAATCACGATCTTAATCCTAATTTCTGGGACGGGTCGTTACACACTATCCCACCATCATTGTCATCCCTACCTCAACCGGCACCACAATCATTGCTTTTATGGAAGTCATCATCATTGCTGCCATTACCACCATTGCTGCAACTATCACCTTAATACCACCACCATGTGCCACCGTCACCAACCCCACAATCTCTCATGGTCTTTACCATCTCTACCTCCATTACCCTATACTCATTGGCACTATCACCACCCCCAAAGTCGTTCGAAGATTAACCATGCACAAATCCACAAAATCCATGTGAAAGACAAGTGCTAAACATTGCATTGGTCACTCTCATGTCCCCAAGGATCTCTAAGACAAACTGCTACTATGTAACTAGTATTTGAGCGAAATACGGAGGTGAACAATCACGTGAAAGCTAGTCTGTAGTCGACATATGGTACTAAAGATAACGACTTAAGAGGTTGGTACACCAAAACCTAGCAAATTAAATAAGCTATGGAGCCGAAACAGGGCAACTTAGTAACCGTTTGGTAGTCCTATACTCGTGACCTTGTACCAAAACTTAACATAATAACTAGACAAATCTATCACGTTCAAGCACGGGAAAGAAAAATGCATGTTTGAAAACAAAAAAAGTCGGTCAAGATTACAGAGTAGGACCAACGACATATTCCCTTCAACATCGATATTGTCCCTAATTCTTAAGTACCACATGTACAGTTTGACATGTATGGAGTTACATGTGTGGAGTTTTATTACAAAAGCTACCGGTTTTGTTGGGAATGTGACCACTTATTATATATCCCATGTGGGAATGTTATATGGCCACTTATTATATATTTTATGTGGGATTGTTCTAACGTTTTCCTCATGTGAGACTATCACTTAGTGGGGTCACAAATAGAGCTAATTCCACATCAGTCATTAAGCGTGGAAGTAAGAGTATGTAGTAAACCGATAACTTGGACTAGGTAAGACTTATCTTGAGACCATGTCAAGAGTACAAATTTGGGCCAATGACTTTCTCTCTCCAACATATAGATTGTGCCAAACTTACAAATACCACTTGTATAGTCCGATAAGTGTGGGGTTTTATTACAAAAGACCTTGATTTTGTTGGAGTAGAACCACTAATTATATATTATATTTTCCTTTTTATTATTCATGTGTGATTCTTTCATAAGGTCTATTCACAAATAGTCGGAGCACTAGTCTTTAGAAGCGCCTAGGCTTCAATGCTATGAAGTATTGAATGATATACAGATCCAAACCATTCAATGCCCCTACCCCCTGTTTTGGTGCCTACCTCACCCCTCATTTACCATTGAATTTCCATAGTATTTAATGCTCCATAGCATTGAAGCCTTGCCCCTCTAGAAGGTGTTGAGTTACTGTTAGTTATGCCCTATCAGCCCGAACAAAGGTGAATGTAAAGTTTAAAATAAGTTAACAAGAAAAATAACTAGCAAAATCCCCTTTGTTTGCTTAGAAACAAGGTTAAAAAAAGCTCAAGCATGTGAAAAACAAGAAAAAAGTGAAATAAGTTGAAAATAAGCTCACACGTCGGTAGAAGTTGGCACGCACCAAGGTCAACAATATTTCCAATGGTGGTCCTCGAGTAAGGCAAACAATTCAAGAGGGGGAGAGATCTTGGGAGGGAAGTATTATGCACAATGAGAGGTCATATAACAGCTCTATAAAAACGTTAAAAAATAAATTATATATATATAGTTATACAATAATATTGAAGAAGAGATATTACATACAATGAGTATTTATCTCATTTTTTATGAGAGTCGAATTAGAGACCCTCATTACAATTACATAACAGACACGAGTAGCATAACCACTAAATTAACAAAATAATTTGAAGCTAATATTACATGCTGATACAAAATGTAAAATGATATTGTTTGATCCTGTAATGACCAACTCGATGAGACCCGCTGGGGGTTCTAGGACCAGCCTTGTGGTGTCTTGGGCCCGTTGGGGGCGTTGCTGTTCGACAGGGATCCTGCAAAGACTAGACACCGGTGTGGTGCCGGCCGAAGGGGCTCCGATGCCTAAGTTAGTATCTGAGTGCCGAGAGGCAAGTAAATACAGTGCTCTGGATCGGTTCTGAATGTCTTACCTTTGTGAAGGGTTTAGGGGTATTTATAGTAGTCATAACTGCGACAGTTGGGTTACTGTTCCGGTAGGTGAGCCACTGTTCCGGAGTAGGTTGTGCCTTGTGGCTGTGAGCTGTCTGACCAATCCTGGATATCCGGGGGAGGCGCCAGCTGGAGTCCCAACCTGCCTCCGTCAAGGAATTGGTAGGGCAGGACTGGTTAGGTGACTGTCGCGGCCAGCTGTCGTCTATCCATTGTTAGATGCCGAGTGGCGGGTCTGCAGTTTGGTGCCGATCGGCGGGCCATAGGCCGTGAGGGTGCCGATCAGGCGATCGGTCGGCGGCCTTCCTGTCCTGGCGGGTCCTGTGCTAGGGTGGTCGGTCGATATGGTATCAACAGATATGATAACCAGAGGTGGCCTTGATGGATGCTTTACATGAGGTAATATAAAAAATAATTTGAAGATGACATCATTGATATGATCATGGGTGTTGAACTGTTGATAATGGGAGGACGTGTTTGATGATAAGTGGTGAACAACTTGCCATTCACGTATGTAATTGTTTAGTAGCAAAAGTGGCAAATATTTCTTTACATTAATCCAATCAGGAAGCTTTTACAAAGGAATGACCGAATGGTGTTAGTAAAACAGGGGTGTAATCGGTTATTATTAATATTACACGTGTCTGTTATGTAGTGGTTATTTAGAGTAACACACTCGAGAGCCTTCTACACTGGGATCCACTCGAAAAACCCTAAGCTCCGTCCTGTGCTCGCGTACCTTCGTTAGGCTCATTTTGTTCCCTCGTTAGCCCAAAAAACCAAAAAATAAAAGGCAAAGCAACCTAAACTCTAACGTTCGATAGTCTGAGACTTCGACGTCGACTCACCGCTACCACACTCCTCGTCGCCGACCGCCAGCTTCTCTTCCTTCATCCGTCCGTCTTGCTTTCCGGTAAGTCTCAATAGCTCTCACTACTCCAAGTATTGCATGTTTCGACTTTCGAATATCATTTCATGGCTGACTAGTTTATTGTGGAAAGTAGAATTCATGGCTGGTCTATATATCGGCAGGAAATGTTTATGGATTCTTTTTTAAGCTGCATTTATTGTGATTCTTTCTATAAATTTTCAATACCCATCTCAATCATGAGCAAAAGAGTGCGCCCTTGGTTTGAGATTTGAGAAATTTCTTATGAGTTTCTTTTTTCTTCCTTGGAGTATTTGAGGGTCATTTGTCAAATTTTGGTTTGTGTAGAAATTGGATTATTTATGTCTTACAACTTAGAAGCAGCTATTTTTGCGATTATTTTTCTTTGTTCTGCACCGCGCAGCTTTGTTATACATCTTCTCTCAAGTCAGCACTACCAACTTGTCCAAGATTGATAGTTATGTCTGGATTCAATGAATCATTGATACTCCGTGTAGAATGAATTGACAATAAGGAGCGGACTACATTTCTCTTAATATACTCACACTTCCGTGTGAGTTGAATTTTATTTTTTGTGAGATGTGAGATGATCAAAGCTTGAACGTAAGTTTTGTATTTTTCATTCTTAGTTGATTTGCTGTTGTCTTCTTTGCCAATAATTTGTTGTCTGAATTGATAACCAGTTTCATTTCTTTCATTGATCTGCTTTCTTTTCTTGCATTGGTCCTTATCAGATTCTCAGGTTTGTTGTAGATTCTGTCCCTTTACTGATCTTGTTTCTTGATAGACTTAGGTGATTATGCAAACAATAGGATGATGCTAAGATAATGCGGAATATAGATGAACAATAAGGTAAACACACCACACACACGAACACAAGAATTTAGCGAGGTTCGGCTAATCTTTGCCCACGTTCTCGTGTGATCTCCTTGAGAGATCACTAGCACTTATGAAGATAACAAGATTACAAGAACTTATGTATAATCCTGACCTAATCCCCAAACCCTAGCTCACGATCTCTCAAATCACTCTTTTGCTCTTATACCCGTGTATGACTTCTTTTTGTTTACTGCTGTCTTATTTTTCTTAGTGTATGTAAGGACTCCTAAGAGGCCTATTTATAATGTATAGGACTTAGGTTACACTCCTTAGCATATTCCAATTCTTATTCCTCTTTGGAGATGGAAAGATAGCTTATTTTCTAAGCCCTAGAGGGCTATGAAATACTTTTCCTAATCCTATATGGAAACACTAGAAAAACTGAGATTTACTAGTTCAACACTTGAATCCTAGTCAAACCCTAATTCTTGGTATTTTGTCGAGCCAATTTTTTTCAACAAGGTTATCCTATTCATATTCATAATAGTCTTGGCTTCGCTTAAAAAAAAAGTCTTACTTGAGAATTTTTTTTCTTGCTAGTTTGAAATTTGAGATATTCGTTTCTGTGGTACTTGCTTTTTGAATGGTTGAATTAATAATTTGATTGCATACTTCAATTGTTTGGCTATTTTTGGATGGTAGTTCAAAACCTTAACTCTGAGTAGTAACATAATAACTACTCCTAATCAATTGCTATTTCCACATTTGCACCAGCACCTTCAGAAGTTGAAAACCCAGAAGCTGGCGTCCCCCACCCCACCCCTTTTCTTAGGAAAAGAAAATCTTGGGCATATTTCCAACATGATATATTTAGCCCTACACCATTGTATTTAGCCCTACACCATTGTATTTAGCAACCTTGTTGTGATTTCAGATACTCGTAATCTATAAATATCCTGTATGCTGGCGGTTAACACCCTAAACCTTAACTATATTTTTAAGAAATTATTAATAGTAACACTTTCACCTTAAACCCTAACTATATTATCTTTTTTGGTCCTCTGTGCTGCTACCACGAAGCACAAAACCAGACTTCTTTCTCATCTCTCCACATTTTGGCGCAATTTGCCTCTCCATGTCCATCTTCTTTGGGTCTCTTTTCACCTTCATCTTCACTGGATATTGACAAAATTTTCCTCATTGGATCCGACTTTTTCTCTCTTACCTCCTTCTCTGTCCTCAGTTAATCCAGACTGAATCTCTGTTTGCATCTTCAAAATCCGCGATGTCACTGACCCAATCAGACCAAAAATTTGATTTACTGGACCAGTCAGGGGAAATATGAGTTCGGAGTGGTGTCGGTTTTTATTTTGGGCTTACTGACTGAGGTCAGTTTAGCTTCGGTTTTGGAGCACAATCAACCTGCCTCCAACCTCGCGCAAACCCTCTTTGCAGTTCTGAAACATGGCTCAGATTCTTCATTGTTGCTCTTTGACTTTGTTCTCTCTTAGTGGTCAGGTACTGCCACCATGGCTTAGGGTTCCTAAGGTCTCTAAAGGTTCAGCATATTAGTTGTTCTTTACTTCATCTTCTTAAGCAAAAAGGAACACAAAATGTTTCTTATTGTTATAGCATTTAGGGTGATGTCAGCTTTTTCCCGTTTATTTTACCTGAATATCTACCGAATCTTGCAGGTTTCAACCAAATCATTTGATATCTTTATTCCATGGCGGTATGTAAAATTTCAATGAACAGTTCAGTTCAGAGTTGTGTCATTTTACAATGTATTTTTTATTTGACTTTGATTGGTAAATGTAATAGGTAGAAAGAATTTTTAAAGATGAAGCTAGTGAGGAGAAAGGAGAGCGGGCCAGATTGGTGAGTTTTCTACAGTATTGCTTGTAACACTTTCTGAGTTTTTTCTCTTGTCTGCCTTGGATTGAAATTCTAGAACAGTCACATGCAGGAAAATAGAATGTTGTTTTTATGTTATTTTGTGAGTATGTTTCCTTTGATTATATTTCCATGCTTAGAGTAAAATAACATAAAATGGATGAAATTTTGATGTATAAAACTTTAAATATTCAGTGAATCTTTTGGCATCTAATTAATTGTGTTCCCAAGGCCTTCTGGGAATTACTATTCGACATTGTTCAATGCGAATAATATACGCAGTGTACATTAGGCACTTTCAATCTCCTTTTGTCTATTTGAATTCCAAATGAATATGACTAGACTCTGACCTAGATTTATCTATAATGTGTATGGTTTAAGGCTTCATTTGTGGGTGCAATGGCAATTGCTGACTTGGTCAAGACAACGTTAGGGCCAAAGGGAATGGTGAGTTTCTTTCACTGGCATAAACGATTGTGCTTTTACAAATAATTTTTTATTTGACTTGTGCTAATTCCTTGCATGTTAATATATTTGACAGGATAAAATTTTGCAATCCACAGGAAGAGGACACACAGTTACCGTAACAAATGATGGGGCCACCATCTTAAAGTCACTGCATATTGACAATGCAGCTGCTAAAGTTCTTGTTGGTATCCTTACAACTGCATTGTACATTAGTGAATATTAATGGTGATCATAACAGGTTGTAGAAATTGTCTTTCTGTTGATTTTTCTTTGACATATAGACTTAGTCAAAGTCCTTTATGGCAAGTTATCTGTTTTCTTCTACCTAATTACTAAAAGTGATCCTGAGTGATATAATATCTCATCTCTCATTTTGTTATGATCCTTAATACTAGAGTTAGATATTTCAAAAGTTCAAGATGATGAAGTTGGTGATGGGACAACATCTGTTGTTGTATTGGCTGGGGAACTTTTAAGGGAGGCAGAAAAGCTGGTTGCAACCAAGATTCACCCAATGACAATCATATCAGGTTTGTTCTAGTTTCTGTAGGAGTGTCCTCTGATTTCCCCCTCTCCCTCCTTGTCACACAAAATTTATTATACAATTTCCCTTGGATTTATTTGGTGTATAACTGATAAATTTGTATCTTAACCTTTAGTCCTTTAGACTATATCCGTGGTTCGATTTTGTTGTAGTTTTGAAAGTTTCAGTGATTTAGAGTTTGAAATATTTTAATTTTGGTTCGGTAGGTTATCGGATGGCAGCTGAATGTGCTCGCGATGCTTTGTTGCGGAAGGTTGTGGATAATAAGGCTGATTCAGGTATTCGCTGCTGCTTACTGTCACTTTGGGTTTAGTGAAATCACCCTTATTACTGTACTATTCACCAATTATATCTCAGCACATGGGCAGATGATGTTCAGTTAATGGATTTATGGGCTTGCTCTTGATCATCTGAGTTGAAAGTTTTGAATGGATTGGTCATGCTTTCGTTGTCTTTGCCTTGTAATTTGTAACTAATCGAAGACATCACTGGAATATGCAGAGAAATTTAAGTCAGACTTAATGAAGATTGCAATGACTACTTTGAGCTCCAAAATTCTGTCTCAGGATAAGGAACACTTTGCGCAGCTAGCAGTGGATGCTGTGATGCGGCTGAAGGTGATTGTAACTTAACATTTGGTAGTCAAGGTTCAATCTGAATGTTGCCAAAGACTCTTCCTTTCATCTCTATGTCGTTTCCTGAGTTATGTTTGCAATGGCAGGGAAGTACCAACTTAGAGGCTATCCAAATTATAAAGAAGCCTGGGGGATCGCTGAAAGATTCATTTTTAGATGAAGGGTAAGAAGAAAAATGATTTGAGATCCTTAGGTTCTCTTTAGTGCAGCATGCAACTATCTTGGAAATTCCATAATGAAGTCGTGGAGATCTTTGTTTTTTATTATGTTTTTTCTTCAATTTGTGGGTAATATGGTGTTTCTTACTTTCAAAATTCTCTTCCATGTCCTCTTATTTACTTCTTTTTTGCTTGTTCAGCTTTATTCTTGACAAGAAGATAGGTCTTGGTCAACCCAAGCGCATCGAGAATGCAAATATTTTGGTTGCAAATACAGCAATGGACACAGACAAAGTGAAGATTTATGGGGCACGTGTTCGTGTTGATTCAATGTCCAAGGTTGCTGAAATCGAAGGGGCTGAGAAAGAGAAAATGAAAGAAAAAGTCCAGAAGATAATAGCTCACGGGATTAACTGTTTTGTTAACAGACAATTGATCTACAATTTCCCGGAAGAACTCTTCGCAGATGCAGGAATACTTGCAATTGAGCATGCTGATTTTGATGGCATTGAGCGTTTGGCCTTAGTAACTGGTGGTGAAATTGCATCAACCTTTGATAATCCAGAGTCAGTTAAGCTTGGGCACTGCAAGCTAATTGAGGAAATTATGATTGGTGAGGACAAGTTGATTCATTTTTCTGGTGTTGAACTTGGTCAGGCATGCACAATAGTGTTGCGAGGCGCGAGGTATGCTTTACATTTTCCAATTAAATTCTGCACCGGGTAATATAATATGTAAAACAAATGGATTTGACCTAATTTGTTATGAAAGATAATATGAAATAGATAACGGTGTATTGCTTCCTCAATGGTCTGTTAATCATCAATGTGCAATTTAATGTTGAACTGTTCTTACTTTAATAATGACTTTGATCATGAGTTATGTGATAGTGCAGGAATATTTGTTGTACTTTATATGATTATAGTTGTCTTAGTCCATTGAGTAGCCCATCTCACATGCAGACATTGTTCATGAGGAAATTAAAATCTAATTAGTTGAATTCTTTTGATTAGATTTGATTTGTCATTTGTCCTATGGAATCTCATAATAGTGTTTGCATGCATTAGTTTTGTGACTCGGGTTGGCTGGCAGGTCTTTTATTAACTGGAGCATGCAACTCTTGTCCGCTTCCATTGCCATTTCTTCCTATGTATAGATATTCATGTAGCACTTAGATATTATGATTGATGTATTGTTCTGACCCTGGAGGTATTATTTCCTTTGATTTAAGTTGTTATCTAATGACATGTTTGTTCTTTGGCAGCCATCATGTGCTCGACGAGGCTGAGAGGTCTCTGCACGATGCGTTGTGTGTGCTGTCTCAGACAGTCAATGACAGCAGGGTTTTGCTCGGAGGTGGATGGCCTGAGATGATTATGGCAAAGGAAGTTGATGAGCTGGCCAGGAAGACTCCTGGCAAGAAATCTCATGCCATTGAAGCTTTCTCAAGAGCACTCTCGGCCATTCCTACTATCATTGCTGACAATGCTGGTCTGGACAGTGCTGAGTTAGTTGCTAGGTTACGTGCAGAGCACCATAAAGAAGGATGCACTGCTGGGATTGATGTCATCTCTGGAACTGTAAGTACCTTAATAAAAATGAAGAGAAAAAAAAACAAAAAACAGAAATAGGACATGATAGTTGTATACTGTGTATGATGTTTCGATACACTTCAGCCTTGGAAAGTGGTATTGGTTATGTATTACTGACATGAAGGCAACCTTATTATAAAAGTTAACTGTGACAATATGGGGAGAAATTACTTGAAGTAGTTATTTTCTTAAAAAACAAAAATTCTTATCATGGGAAGAATAAATTCTGCTTGTGTTTTGTCCGATTTGTAGTCAAGAAAATGATCTGAATAAAGAACGAAAATGGGTTGATCGGTTGTATGCTATTCATCTTCAGGAATGTCATAGTTTATTGATTCCTGGCATTTACTGGCATTCTGCAGGTAGGAGACATGGCAGAACGGGGGATATCTGAATCGTTCAAAGTTAAGCAGGCTGTGTTGCTCTCTGCAACAGAAGCTGCGGAGATGATTCTTAGAGTTGATGAGATCATAACATGCGCACCACGCAAGAGAGAAGATAGAATGTGAAAAGTTGGATACAACAATTTGCCAGAAATAGTTGTATTTTGATGCCTGCTCTTGTATCTGCATCGTCATGTATTATGGTTTGGAACTTTGGATGTTGATGTTTTTGTTAGATGGGATTAAAATTTTGGAGAGGTTTTGAATCTCGCCAGAATTGTGAGTGAGGACTTTTGAATTTATATGTGGACTTCTTTGCGATTTGCTGCTTGGAATATCTTTTGCACATGAAGTAACAAGAGTCACAGATGCATCTCTTTTCAAATATCATTGGCTGCAATTTACAAACATTAAGAAAAAAATCAACAAAGCGAAGCGGGTGCAAGAAGTGTTTTTTTAAAAAATACTGAAAACAGGAAGGAAAAAATGTACACAGTCGAGAGGAGTGGAAGGAGCTAAGATTTTTGTGTGTTCCAACTTTCGTCAAATAATCACACCGACCTAAATAAAAACCTTGCATTAAATTTGCTCATTTATTTTTTAATTTTTGTTGTTTGCCGCCAAAATAAGTAAGTATAAAAACCCGAACTTCAGAACCCTTACTCCTCGTTCTCTCCTAGTCCGTCTCTAAAGTCAAAACAGGGCGTCAACAACAGAGGAAGAGAACGGGAAGGGCCATGAAATTCACAGTGAAGGCATGGGGTAGCGGAAAGGCACGGGCGGGGCTACTCCAGCTTGGAAGCTGCCCAGCCCCCATGGAGACCCCTTCTCTTCTCCTCTCAACCCGAAAGGGCCTCCCCTTTTTCATCTCCCCTGACCTCCTTCCTTCTCTTCCTTTCCCTGATTCCTATCTCTTCCATGTTAGCTCCCTCCACTTGTAAGTATTTTGAGCCTGAAGACTTTTCTTCGTTCTATCTCGCTTGATTACCGTTGTATTCTTACTGTTTGTGAATTCGTCTTGAGAAAACAATTCAATAATTGAAGCACTCTTTGATTCTGCAGCTTGGAAGGCATCTCACCGCAAACAATATAAAAAATTGGGGGATTACATAAGATGCTTGGTTTGTCCGAACATGGATTCGTATCCATACCGAGGGACTCCATTCAATGCCTGCCAGTGTAACTGTAAGAGCTCTAACAAATTTGGAGCATCTTTTGAGACTCCTTGTGGTCGCAGTTTGGTAATTGCCTCGTGTTGCTTCTTGGAATTTCTGCCCCCCAGTTTGTTTCTGACTTAATTATGGTGATGCTCTGGTGACAGTACAGTGTTTTCATGTGCTTGTAGATTAAACCTGTGGAGTATGTTGAGTTGATTGCTTCCTTGAAGCCCAAGATATGGACTACTTTGGCAGATGAAGTTCCAAAATGGGTAAACGATAAGAGGAATAAGACCTCAGTTGATCGAACTATAAGATGGCTTGACGAATGCATTGCGCTAAATCAGGTAAAGGCCATAATTACATGCTTACTCTTTCACTTGTATAGATATAACTAAATCCAGTAAATGTAAAAAATTGTTACAACAATTGTGCTACGAATAATAATATATAATATTCTTGTTGAGTGTTCATTCATCACTTTTTTTCTATTATATTTTCATTTATATGAAGGTATTGAAGAGTTTATCTCTATTTACTTACATGCCAAATGTTCCATATGTAAAGAAAACTAATTTAACGTCCTATCAAATTACCTGATTGCGTAGTAATCACTAAACTTTGCTTCTTAAATTATTATTACGAGTCCCACAATTACTAACATATGTTTCTCAAACTATTGCTGTTTCACTAAAATTCTTTATAGAAAATTTTTCAAACTTTTGATCGTGAAGAGAAGGAAAATGATGATTTATTTTCTTGCTTGCTATGTATACTTCATATGATGGTACCAAATATTCAGTTTCCTAGTCTTTTATATTAGCCATATAAAATGACCTTGTTCATAACAGGAGTTGACGTTTTAATCATTAGTTGAACTGTTAATCATATAGTGTTTTTTACTACGAATATGAGCAAGTAACTGTTTGTACGTGATTAGGGTATTAAGTTATCTAATTTTTATGTATCATGGTACTTAAGTTCCATTGCACTTATCAATCTTGTAGCTGCCGACGACTCTACAGAACTGAATAAAAATTGGTAGAAATAAGCTGTGTCTATTTCGAAAATACTAGTTGAACAATGCAACGTAGAGAGAAAATTCTACGCGGTTAGTTGTCTTTATTTTCTTCGAAACTGGATGCAAAGGAAGAAATGACACTCTAATAGATGCATATATGGTGCATTATGCAATAAAAAAAAATTGTATATTTTGTTCTTTATCCTTAGTGTGAGGATTTTTTTTTTTGTTTGGGTTTAGTTTTGGAGTATATGGAATGTTTCTGTAGGTTAAGTTGTAAGTTTTTTTCTTTCCACTGATATTCCTCTGAAAACAGATTTTCCTACTATTCCAGTATGTAGAAAATCTGTCCTTTGAAGCTTTAGATAAATGTTAATGATTGATTACCTTAATTTTCTTTTTTGGTGCATATGGATTTCCACTTTGCTTATTGATAATTGTGGAAAGTGGTAATTTTCTTCTCTTCAGAATTTTAATATGACTATTGAAGATTGAGATTTGATTTGAACAGAGTTTATTCCTTTCATTTTAAATTGAATTGATATATTTAACCTTCAAATTGCAGGCATGTGGACCTGTCTTTGGATCAATAGTTGGAGGGTGTTCTGTAGAAGAACGTCAAAGATGTGCGCAAGAGGTGGCCAGCCGAAATGTATCGGGTTTCTACCAAATTACCTTCCTCTGCTTGGACTTGTACGGATAACTTTACAATAAATTAGTAATGACTAGAAACCTAACAGAGATAAATTACGTAAGAAACTATTATTATTATTATTATTATTAAAACTTTGATTAAGGTAAAAATATTCCAAGTCATGGATTTCGTTCGTAAGTATAGGGTTCTAATAGTTGATGTATTATTTAACTGTATGGGTATATAATTGAGATATCAAAATATGTTTGCCAGGTTATTGGATTGGAGGCTTTGGGGAGAGAGCATGGATGAGCGCAGTGCTCCTCTTAATGCTGTTACTGTAAGTCGCAATTGTGAAACTTTTGATTTTTTCCCTGAACTTGATTATTGACTTGATTGCTTGTTTAAGAAGCAGGATTCTTGTTTTTCATACGTGAAAAAGAAGTGACAGCTTATCTTTTCCTTCCAAAATTCGATATCTAATAATCATACAAAATGTTCAGGATATCTTACAAGAGGAGAAACCACGCTTGATCAGTTGGCTTGGACTTCCAGGTAACTTGTGTACCATTTTTACCATGAGAGGTTGGATCTCACCAATACTGGTTGACAAATCTAGACTTGTGAGGAAATTCTTTCTAATGGTTTGAATTAAAGATATTTTATCTTTTCTGTCTCACTTTCCATTCATATGAAATGAACTTGCTGCACATGTGAAATGAGATTACAGTATCATCATAAAGTATCGCATTTAATCTGTCATATTACATATGGTCTGAGGTCTAGGGGTGTGAAGTTGAGCAATAAGTTGTATTGCGGTGGTGGGGAGAAGGCAAAGATCTTGTGGAGATGCTGTGGGATAGTGATCTTTTGGGATGCTGGTTTTTTAGGGATAATCTTAGGATTTTGTAGATTGTTTAAGGGTTGACTAAGGTTAGACTTGGGGTCTTTTTTGGCCGACAGTTCCTTCCGGAGTTTGAAACTGCCCTTTTTGTTAAATACAGATTTGAAAGGCTTGGCTTAGAACTTTGTGCTTAGGAACTTAGGGGAATTCGTTAAAGGAAAATGTTTTTAGCATCTATAGGTACCTTTCTCAAATACATGGTTATTCCTTAACATTTTCCAGAAAATGAATTTTTTTCTCTTTATCTCACAGAGGAGGTCTTGCAGGGCGTTTCTGCAGACATTGATGTCTTTGATTCTACGTAAGTAGCCCGTCCTGTAACCATTTTGATTACTTTTCTCCTTATTGGTATCATCATCCAAAAGGGGATGACAGGTATTAATTTTTTTCGCAGGTATATATCCCATCTCACCCTTACTGGATTTGCACTTACGTTCCCACTAGCTGGTGTTGAGATGAATACATCTGATTTTGAGTTGAGTGATCTACGAAGTGGCCAGACAAAGATCAATTTGAGGGCAACAGTTTACAGGTAACTGCTGACTTTTCCCGTAGTAGTCGCCCCCACTAAGAGTCTATCAGTCTATTGGGTTCGTGATTCTAAGAAGTGGACTTACTAGCATTTTTGCATTGGTATCAGATTCAGTTATTCCCTGTGCATTTTTCATAGGGTTAATAACTTCTACTTTAGTTACTCGGCCATTCGGATGTATGCACTAGCTACTTCTCCAAGCCACGTGTACCCCCTGATAACTGGTACAGAATCACATATCGGCTTTTCCTCTTCCCCTAAATCTTCTTTTGTTCAATGATATTACTATCTTCCAATAGATTAAGGCTATGTTTGGATGAGGAACTTCAAAGTACTGGGGAATTTAGCCTATATTACTAAGAAATGAACTACAAATAATTAAATAGAGGGATTTGTAAGTAAGTAGTTGAGCATAACAAAACCACTAAACAAAGGATTTCCAAGTAGCTACTATCAAGTAGTTACTTGCACATAATAGCTCCTATCAAGTAGTTACTTGCACATAATAGCTCCTATCAAGTAGTTACTTGCACATACCTCTAAGTGCATTCCATCTATTCATTTACAATTCCTCTATCCAATGTTTTGTGGTGCATCTCGGACTAATTTAGTTCCCTTGATACTTTGAAGTTCCTCAATCAAACATACCCTAAGGGTGGCCCTTGCTAATTTTTGAAATTCCATTTGCCCTTCTGCAAATTCTCCTCATGGAAGAGCTTCCACATACCACAAAAAAATTTCAATCATACACCTAAGTAAGCTGAATCAGCTGGCTGCCTTTCAACTACTTCATCTACCTCTTCCACTTCCAAGTCCCAGCCATGGATCTGATAGCATTGTCAGCAAGAGAAATAGGACATTGAGCAAATCAAAATGGATTAAAAACACTGCCCTTTTATATACTCAAAACTAAGAAATAAACTTAGAAGTTTTTATAGCTCATATAAGTATCTAAGAATGACTAATTGATAAATTGCAAACATTTACTAATGAAAGTCCAGAATAAAAATGACCTGTTAGAAAACTAAATACTAAATACCACTATTGATTATTAAATGAAAATAGCAAATCATTAAATGCGCATTTGTATATGAAGAGGCGCAATATATGATCAACTATTATAGTTTTTTAATTTTTTAATTTTTTTTTAAATTTCTACAGTTACATCGTCGTTTGGTGTAGCTCTGGATCTCATAGAACACCTACGTTCAACCAACGCACTTCTACAAAGGAACACTGTAAGATACATTTACTTTTGGAATATAAACTTTGTTTCTTTACATTATCCCATCGATTAATATATATATATATATATACTACTTTTATGAAATGGAAACCAGATTTTGAAGAAAGAAACAGCTCTCGCCACTGCAGCAATTTATGATTCAATGTTTGCAGCAGAAGATGATACCATCCCTGCAACCTTCCAGGTGAGCGCATGATTTTTCCTCTCGTGTGTTTTCTGTACGTGACATGTACATGCCTCTTAGACTTTATCACTGAAGTGTGCTCATCCGGTATAGTTGTTTTTATTTTATCACAATCTTGTCGGTGTTTCTCCACCTTCGTGTCCTAATATCGCCCACATGTGTAGCAAAGCTGATCAGGAACGCTGCTCTTATAGAATGCTGAATGTTTCTTGGAAGGCAAGTTTTGTTAGTTGGTGGTTAGTAGTGTCCACCATTTTTTTTGTCTTACCGTGCATACAAGAGAAATGAACGCATGTGGGGATCTTTATATAATTAATTACCGGTTCAGTTCTGGTAATGTGACTCGAAATTGTATGGCACCTGTGTTGGCTTTGCAGGTGATTTACATGACAGGGTGGAGGGATCATCCATCTCAGCAAGGGGCGAAACGGAGGGGATCTGCGACTGTATCCTTTCAGGACATCCACAAGCAATTTGCAAGTGAGAGTTGATCCTCTTTGCTTGAGACTTGACTTTTGTTTGTTCTTTTTTCATTTTTATTTTTGTTTTTTATTTTTCTTATTAGCAAATGAACGCGGATTTGCTCTACAAGATGATTATTTGTGAGAAAACTGCAGGACCAAATGTGTAGCCAATCCAGGATATCGGCTCTAGCTAGCCTCTTGCCACCTAATCATCTTATTAAATGAAGGTTGAAACTCCCTCATGTTGTAAAATACGTTTTGGAACAAATGAGATGGATGCTTGAATCAGTATATCAGTCACATTAGCTAACCCTTTATATAGAAGTAGGGTTAGGGTTTAATACAAAGTATAAGATTACCTATCTACCTCCTTTACAAATGACTAAACTGCCTTTTATAATCTTACATAAATAGCCACACTTTAATATATTTACAACACTCCCCCTTGGATATTTCATGTAATAGTGCTGCTCGACTACGCGCTTATATGTTGTCTCGTTAAAACCTTGTCAGTTAACAAAAACCCTGTGGGACAAAAATAATTCTAGTCGACGAAAAAAGAGTGCAACGCGCATTGATCGTGATTGCATCGGGATCTCCGGAAGTAGTTGAAGTTGTCTTTTCTGGAACATTGGTAGATAGTCCGTCTTTGAGATAGTATGCATTAAGGTTGCTACACCAAAACTTTGCACAGTAAACCCAGTGGGAAAAACCCGTGGTCGAAGGGAAAAGATGAGCAAATGCATACGAGTCGAATCATGACATCTTCAGGATGCATTATTAATGGGGTGACCATAACAAAATGTGTGCCTCGTTAAAACCTAACCAAGTAACAAAACCCAATGGGACAAAATAACCTTGGACATAGGACAAAAGAGTACACGATGGTCTTGTGAGTATACTTCGGGATACTCAATATACTTCAGGGTGCTCGGTATGCTTCGAGATACTCCCCCTGATATCTACTCCCCCTGAAAATTAAGAACTTGGTAGATCTGCCAATCTACACAAGCCAATACCATAAACATGCTTCTGGAATGTTGCATTGGATGATGACTTGTTACTGTCTCCTATAATGAAACTGGTTCTCATCTGCTGGATGAAGGTAATATTGTCTAAGTAAATAATTTTAGGTTCATTATTGGTGGAATACAGTCCACAAGTACTTCGAATATGCCCCGTAATGGCTTTTCGCCATATATATTCACAAGTTGCTTCGTGAAGAGTTAGAATCTTCGCATGATTCGAAGACGTAGCAATGAAGGTCTGTTTTTTAGACTTCCAAGATATTGTTATGTTCCCAAGATATTGTCTATGTTTTTCGATTTTGAATCCATAGAACCCTTTCTGGGATTTAGACGAGCATCTAGGGACAAACTAGGACTAAAACGGTTGAGTATTGAAGGAATGGTGACCGGGTCATGATCGCGGGACTGATCGACCCGAGTTGTAGAAATACGGGTCAACCCGTTTGAGGACAGAGGTGATGACGTGGCACCCTGTCAGACTGTCAGGTGACGTGGACCAACCGTGAGCCGACACGTGTCACATGTCAGTGCACAGTCAGCAATGACATGTCAGTGACGTGGCCCAGTCAGGGACTGCCACGTGTCACTGACATGTCAGTGACATGGACCAGTGCCGTGCTGACACGTGGCACATGTCAGATCTGACACGTGGCCTGACAGATCAGTGAGGTGGACCAATCAGGTGTTGACACGTGGCACCTGTCAGAGTCTGACATGTCAGACCTGACAGCTGTCAGATGACGTGAGCATGACGTCATGCTGACGTCAGCAGTGAGGTCAGCGATGACGTCAGCAGGGACTGTTCCTGCGTTGACCGGCGCGTGGGGGCGCGTTGTGAACAGTACTTTTGGTGGGACCACCACCATTCTTTAGGTTTCTACGATCCGGATCCAATGGCGATGGTTTCCGGTCGATCGGAGATCATTAAGTTGGTCAAAATGAGGTTTATTGCCTTGGGAAGCGTGTCCGGGCGGCTTTTTCGGACCGGTTTCGGTCTAGGGTTTCATGGTTAAATGTTAGGGGTTTGTATTGATCTTTACGTATACTTTGGATATGACATGGATTGTATATTTGTACCAGAACGAGGGTATACGTTCGGTTTTCAGCAGGATTGTACTGTGAGTGGGCCGTTTTCTTAAACCTTTGCGTGCATAAATGTTTTCTGGTTTATTATACATATTCACATGCTAAAAACAAATAATGGTTTTGATAATATGGAAATTATGGTTATGGCACGTTTCACGGTATTTGGGCTTGAGACCCGTCTGATGAAACTTAATGATTGGTTCGGATTTTATCTATATAAATATATGCTTTGCATGTGGATATCAATAAAATGTATTTGGTACTGCACTGTATAGATTCATCCATATGATACTGTCTCCTCCGGATGAGGTACCCCAGAGAGGTCACGGACGTCTAGAACGTCCAGCGTCTATGACACTAAGCATCGGGGATGCTGTACCCGAACGGGGTTCGGGGATTGAACTCGGAATTGAGACCCGAGTGGCACGCGTAGCCTTGTGATTGTGACCTTATTGGACGTCAGGGACGTCGGACATCAGGGATGTCGGATTGGAGTGTATAGTGCAGTGGCTAAAATTATACTTATGGTTTTATTACATGCCTTATGATTCATGTTATATGATTTATGGTTTTAAATGATGATGCATGCATGTTTGGAAAACGGAAGGGGTAAATTATATGTTTTACTTATAAAATGATTTTATAAAATTGAGTTTCGGTCCACTCACCCTTAATGTTTTGGTAACCCCTCCAGGTCATGATACTGAGGTAGAGGAGGAACCTGAGGCTGAGGCATAGATCTACTTCTGCGTACCTGAACCCCTGCTGGGTGGTTTACCCGCAGGTTTTTGTTAGAGTTATGCTCGCAACTTGTAATTTTGGATTTCATCCCTTGTCTGACATCTGTTTAATTCGGATTTGATGTATGACTTTAATTTGGTTATTTATGCATTTGATGTTTTGAGATTAAAATTGGTATGAATTATTGGGTGTCAGACGGGAGCAGGGCACGTCCCCTTGTGGTCCCTGTGGGATCGGGGCGGGTCCTGTCAAAATGTGACTCCCAAGTACCCTGAAACTGTAGGACACAAGCTCTCATCATATCCTCGAGAATCTGGATGGTCCGCTCAGACTGTCTATCGGTCTGAGGATGAAAGGCAGTACTGAAATGCAGCTTCGTCCCAACAGCTTCCTGTAAGCTCTGCCAAAATCGGGAAGTAAACCTCGGGTCTCTGTCCGATACTATCGACTCTGGAGTCCCATCCAGCCGGATAATCTCATCAATAAACAACTGCGCAAACTGCGCCAACTTGAAGTTCTCCCGTACTGGTAAGAAATGAGCAGACTTCGTAAGTCTATCCACGATCACCCACACGCCATCGTGTCCCTTCGGTGTTTTGGGAAGCTTGAATACAAAATCCATGGTCAAGTGATCCCATTTCCACTCGGGGATCGGCAAAGGTTGCATGGCTCCATAGGGTCTCTGCCGCTCAGCTTTCACCTGTTGACAAATCAAGCATCTGCTGACATACTCCGCAATCTCACGTTTCATACTTGACCACTAATAATGCTCTCGAAGTGTACGATACATCTTGGTCCCACCAGGATGCATCGTATAAGCTGAACAGTGAGCCTCATCCAGTATCAACTTCTTCAAGGTTTCGTCCTCGGGTACACACAACCGTCCATCCTTAACCAAGGCTCCATCCTCGCGAATCTCAAAGTCCTGTCTCTCTCCAGCCTCGACCTCAATCCGTATGATGCCCAAAATGGGGTTCTCAAACTGAGCATCAATAACCTGATCAATCAAAACAGGTCGCACGTGGAAACTCGCTAGTAGTGCTCCCTGACCATCCACAGTCAACTCTACTCCAAGTCTACGGAGCTCAACCAACAAAGGTAACCAGACTGTCCTCAAATACGACAAAGAGCTAGCTGATTTCCTGCTCAAAGCATCGGCTACCACATTAGCCTTTCCTGGATGATACTCGATAGTACAGTCGTAGTCCTTAAGCAGCTCCAGCCAACGACGCTGTCTCAGGTTCAAATCCTTTTGAGTAAACAGATACTTCTAGCTCTTATGATCCGTGAAAATCCTGCACCTCTCGCCGTACAAATAATGTCGCCAAATCTTCAGTGCATGAACCACCGTAGCAAGTTCCAAGTCATGTGTAGGGTAGTTCATCTCATGGGGTTTCAACTGCTGGGAAGCATAAGTAATCACTTTCCCCTGCTGCCCCTGCTGCATCAACACACAGCCCAAACCCTGTAAGGAAGTGTCACTATAAACCTCAAACTCCCCACTGTCGTCCGGAAGGGCCAACACAAGAGCCGATGTCAACCGCCTCTTAAGCTCCTGGAAACTCTGCTCACAGTTCTCATCCCAATCAAACCGAACTCCCTTCCGAGTCAACCGTGTCAACGGAGCAGCAAGAATAGAAAAACCCTCAATAAAGCGCCGGTAATAGCCTGCTAAACCCAGAAAACTCCTGATCTCTGTCACCGTCTTGGGCTGTTCCCAATTTGCTACCGCCTCCACCTTCTGAGGATCCACTCTGATGCCCTCGGCTGAAATCACATGACCTAGAAAACCCACACTGGTCAACCAAAACTGGCACTTGCTCAACTTCGCATACAACTGATGCTCTCTCAGGGTCTTAAGGACTATCCTCAGATGCTTTTCGTGCGCCTTCGCACTCTTCGAATATACCAAGATATCATCAATAAAGACAATCACAAAACGATCCAAGTACGACCGGAACACTCGGTTCATAAAATCCATAAAATCTGCTGGGGCATTAGTCAACCCAAAAGGCATCACAACGAACTCATAGTGACCGTACCTGGTCCGAAAGGCCGTCTTCGGTACATCCTCCTCTTTGACCCGTAACTGATGATAACCGGAGCGAAGATCAATCTTCGAAAAGTACTGAGCTCCCTTCATTTGGTCAAACAAATCATCAATCTGGGGTAAGGGATACTTATTCCGAATAGTTACCTTATTCAACTGTCTGTAATCAACACACAATCTCAAACCTCCGTCCTTTTTCTTGACAAACAGTACAGGCGCTCCCCAAGGTGACATACTCGGTCGAATGAATCCCATATCGACCAACTCTTGTAACTGGGCCTTTAGTTCCCTCAATTCTGTAGGTGCCATTCGGTAAGGAGTCTGTGAAATAGGCTGTGTACCTGGAAGAAGATCAATCGTGAACTCGATATCTCGATGAGGTGGTAATCCGGGCAACTCCTCGGGAAAAACATCGGGAAACTCCCGCACCACTGGAATATCCTCCGCCCTCACTGGCATAGCACGTGTATCCACCACGTGAGCTATGTAACCCTGGCATCCCTTACGCAACAGCTTGCTAGCCTCAAGTGCCGAAATTACTCCAGTAGGGAGTGCACGCTGATCGCCCTGAAACGTGGTCTCTGGTAATCCTGGACTCCGAAAGGTCACTCTTCTATCGAAACACGCGATAGAAGCATGATGTCTCGTCAACCAGTCCATGCCCAATATAACATCAAAGTCCCGTAGATCTAGCAGTAACAAGTCCGCCACTAACTCAACCTCACCTACCAACACCGGACACTCTCTCAGAACCTGAGTCACTACCAACACCTCCCCAGTAGGTGTACTCACCCCTAAGGCACAATCCAAGGTAGACACCTCTCTCTCCGTAACTAGACTACAACTCCGGGCTATAAATGAGTGAGTCGCCCCGGGATCTATCAAAGCAAAAACAGTGTGACCAAGTATGGTAAGTGTACCTGTCACCACTCCCGGTGCTGATATGGCCTCCTGCTGGGTCATAGCAAAAACTCGCGCCTGCGGTCCTGATGACCGACCACGTCCTCTAGAACTGCTCGTGGCACCACCGCCACCTCTAGGGCCTGCCGTCCCTGACACAGATGCAGTACTCCGCCCGGGTTCTGCTGCACCTCGACCTGCTCCACCCTTCTGGGCTAGTAATGGGCACTCTCTCCGAAAGTGCCCGCGCTCTCCATAATAATAGCAGACATCTCTACCGGGTCCACCAGTCTGTCTCCCAGTAGAAGCAACTGAAGTAGCACTCGCCTGAGGAGTCGGCTGTGCTCTAGCTCCCCGAAATCCAGAGCCCTGAAAACTACCTGGTCTGCCAAACCGGGCTCCACCAGCTGATGAAGTACCCCCATAGTTGCCCCTCTTCGGGGTCCTCTGACTCGACGCTCCAGGAAAAGAATGCTCACGGCGTCGCACACTGCCCGAGTACTGTGGCCGGGCAGGCAAACTGGCCTCCACTCGCACAGCAGCGTCTGACAACTCCCTGAAAGTAGCAAATGAGCCAGCTGTCACAATGGCTCTAATCTCTCCTCGAAGACCCAACTCAAACTGACGACACTTCTCAGCCTCAGTTGCCACAAATGCAGGAGCGAATCGGGACAACATATGGAATCTCTGCTCATATTCGGCCACTGTCATGCTCCCCTGTTTCAACTGAAGGAACTCCGCCTCTTTGGCATCCCGAAAAGAGCGAGGATAATACTGGTCCAAAAACCGCTCCCGGAAAGTCTCCCAAGTCACGGTATGAGCGTCCCAACCTGACAACTCCAGCGTATACCACCACTCATACGCTGCGCCGTCTAACAGAAAAGTAGCCAACAACACACGATCTCCTGGAGGACAATGCATCACCCCGAAGATCCGCTCAAGCCGGGTGATCCATCAGTGGGCTTCCTCTGGGTCTGCCCCACCACTGAACGTAGTAGCCCCGAGCCGCTGGGCTCGCTCAATCGACGTACTCTCCGCTTCTTCAGGTCGTGGAAGGGGTTCACGTCTCGGAGGCATGGTCGAACGTACGCTGAAAGAGGCATAGAGTTAGTAAAACAACCTAAAAACGACCTCGTACCGACACAAACCGACAAAACTAGGCTCTGATACCAATTGTCAGGACCCGTCCAAAATATCACCTCGATACCCGGGACGAACCCTGCTCCCGTCTGACAATCACACTTAAAGTACCAAAACAACCTCAACACAACCATAAGCATAACTATCAGACAAGGGAGAAATATAATACAACCGTAATTCAGAGCATAGTTTATACAAAACAGGCACAAATCCTACTAGGCTAATCTCGCAACGGAATATTGTCGTAAGCTCTATGCCTCGGTTCCTGCCTCAACGTTCACCCCAACGCTATCACCACGACCTGGAGGGTAAGTTAAAACCAAAAAGTGTGAGTGGACTAAATAAATAAAAGGTTAAAACACGATTAAGCATAAAAAAGTTTAAAGAAAACAATAAGGTTTTTCCCTCCGTTTTAAAATAGGCATGCCTAACTAAGTAGCAGAAAACCACGATATAAAACAGTATGATAAATATGCTAAGATCATATCATGAAACCAAGTATGCAAATATCAGAATCCGATCAAACCTGCTGGGTCTATCCGAGTCTTTAAACTTAACCAGGCCTCAAATGTAATCCGAGTATTTAAACTCAATAGGCCTACGAGGGTAATATTGTAATTATCCGAGTCTTTAAACTCCCAAGTCTTTAAACTCAATCCGGGCCCGTCCCCCATCAATCAGAATCCGGGTCTTTAAACCCAATGTCCAGATCCAGCAAATCCAATCCAAACCAATTTAATATCAATTCTAAATTCACATCCGAACCCGAATCCGAAATCCCCGGTTCGAAGCCCTTTCGGCGTTCAGAACCGTCATTCCGAACCCAAATCCGGAAATCCACGGAATCCAGTTTAATCCAAAACCGAGTTTACCAAAATCAGGTCTTAGAATTCATTCATAACCATCAGAACACAATTAGAAATTGAAATCTCAAAGTATAGCATCAAAATCAGAAATCCAGATTTTTCTCGAAAAACGTGCAAAATATGAAAATGTCTCGAAAAACGTGCAAGCATAGAAATCACATATAATCATCATCAAAAAGCATTTAAAACATACTTTAATCCAAAAACATAATTAAAACTAGCTAGGCATGCTCATGAGAAAAGAAAGAGTCCACTCACGAATTGGAAATTGTCAATCGCGCTCCGTGCGCTCCTCGACCGTCTCAGGCGTCTCCCGTCATGTCAATAGGCACCAAATAGGGTCACAAATACATCAAGGATACTAACCCTAATTTTCCCCATTTTCGGGAATTTATTTGTAATTTAAACTTAGACCCTAAACCGTCCGGATTCCCGAACCATCCCGTAACATCGTCCGATTAACCCGAAAATCACACCAATGGATTCCTTAGGACATTTAGAACCAAAACCATGTTGGAAGTTTGGCCGGAATCCTCCCCACGCGCCCCTACGCGCCGCCCAAAGTGGCTGCGAGTGGGCCTCACGCGCCTGCTACAGTGCTTCTTCTTCCTCGAGTCACCCGGTTCAACTGTGTTGAACCGGCGTGACCGGTTCTCCTCCGTTCCTTCACCAATTCCGTCCAATCCAATCCCATAAGCGTCGTCCAGTCCCCTGCAACCAAACCCAGTCCTAAAATCCAAAAATCATGGCCTAAAACCCATCGTCTTCATTCCTGAAACAAACGGCCCGTGAGCCCTGTTTTGGCCGCCCGCCACCCAGGTCCTCCCCCGTCACGGCACCACACTCAAACGACTCCTGGGACCTTCAGGAGTCTCACCCAACTCACAACATCCCTCGACTCTAGCTCAAAGTCCACTATTATTGAAAACAAGAAAACGGGAAAAACAGGGGATTCAGGGTATACCTTCGATTCTCACTCCGCCGTCTGCACCACCGCGTGCCACGGTGCTCGTTGAGTCCCCTGCAGTCGTCTAAGCCTCCTATCGCCTTGGATTAAGCCACCACACGGCACAACCACCGCCACAGTGCCACCGTCTCTCTGTTTTCTCAGAGAATCGATCCTCCGGCCACCGTGTCTCCGTACACGATCTCACTCCCAAAACCCAGTCACGACCTTCCTTCTTTCTCCTTGTCACTCTCAAAATTCAGAAACCTCTCACCCACACACTGAATCGATCAATCACTCTCACCTTCTTCCCCTCTGTTTTCTGTGTTCAATCCCCAATTGCACGGTTAAGCTTTGAACAATTTATGGCCGTGTGTATTTTTAGGCCTTCCTAGAACCATCCAGCAGAACCCACGTGTCCAATTTCCTATGGACAGAGAACAAATATCCCAATCCACTCAAGCCACTTGTCCTGAGCTAATTTGGTCTGAAGGAGAAAAGACCAAAATGCCCCTAGGTTTAGAAATTACCATTTTACCCTCCAACTTTCCAGACCCGTAACTATTTCGTCCGACGTCCGATGACAGCGTGCCGCCTGTCGTTGTATTCAGGACGTCGAGACCTATCTAGCGGTCCTCGGTCTACGTGAAAATCACAAGTCCACTAAAAAGTCAACATTTTCCTCGATTAGTCAAAATTACGGTAACGCCCTCAATCTTCCGAACGTCATAACTTTTCCTACGATTGTCCAAATCGGACCTGCCGCATGTCTACGGACTCGTGACGTCCTAAACTACGTCACGGTCAATGGTCAACACTCATCCAACCAGTAAATCAAAAAGTCAACTTTTGACACACTATACACAAGGGCAAAATCGTCCTTTTATACAAATCTTTTACAAAATTACCTTTATACCCTTCCTGAAGGTACGGGTTGTTACATAATATCACCATCTTCTAGATGTGATTTAATCAATAAATTAAAACCTCATATGCACGGTACTCGAGCTTCAGGTCGAGACAAAATTTCGTTCTCTTATGATCCTTCATTTCAAAATCCAACTTCAGGTGCTTAGTAGTGTCATTGGTTTCTTCTAGAATACCAATCAATAGAAAACATGGAACTTGTTTTCTTAATAAACACGCATGGGTATTCTTCGTTATCCCACTCTGATCAAATACTCACTTAAACGGTTATACCATATCCGTTCGGATTATCTCAATCCGTAAAGTGGACGCCTCAAAGGAGTAGAGAGCGTGTTCCGTGGTCTGGAACTATTTGCTTCAGATACTGTGAGTCCTTCAGGAACTTTCAAATGTATCTCTTTATTTGTATCCCCATAGAGATAAGCAGTAACCACGTCTATATGCTGCATATTCAGTTTTTTCTGAAACTACTAAACTGATAAAATAGTGGAACGTTATGACTTTCATTACGAGAGAATACGCCTCATCGTAATCAATCTCAGGGCGTTGAGAAAACTGTACGCCATAAAATGAGTTGTACATCTTACAATCTCATCTTTCTCATTACGCTTCCTTGTGACTACCCATTTAAATCCTGCAGGTTTAATATGGGGAGGTATAGGAACTACAGGTCCAAATACCTTCCTTTTTGTCAAGGAATCTAATTCGACCTAAATTGGTTCTTTCCATTTTTGGCCAATCTTCTCTACGTTAATATTCATTCATCAATGGAGTAAGGTTCAATTTCGTTTCTAGTTATTATTTCGGTAGCTACCGCGAATACATATAAATCATCGATGATAATATCATTCTGATTCCCTATCTCACATAAGCATGCATGATTTACCGAGATCTTTTTATTCTAAGGAGTTGGTGGGTTCAGACGTTGGAGAGTCCCCCAACACTATCACATACCCATAATCTGGAATTATCTCATGAGATGGATCAGCTGATATTTAGAAAGGGATTCGATTGTGCTAAATATCCTATTCCAGGAATAAGAATCCTTCGAACCTAGTAGTTTACCTCACTTCTGGGCAGGGGCATATGACTGGTTAGCCACCATGGTCATACCTCGTCCGTCTGGGACGACGCATCCTACTAGGACGTCTATCCTTGCAGGCAAGTTTGCAGCATGTATATGTGATCTCGTCACTTTAGCTAGATTAGAAGAAGCATCTGACGTATTATTAGCTACACTCTGTAAATCTACAATTCTCCGCACTTCATTCTTACCTTTTGCGTTCGGGGATCAAGATGAGACAAAGTGGAGACATTCCACATCAATTCACGTCGTTCTTCAGGAACGTTTGACGTTTTTATCTCCCCCTAACGAAGAGAAGACTGTCTCATCAAAGTGACTATCCACAATATTGCTGGAATGAAATCGCTTGTCAAGGGCTCTAAATAGCTTATAATGGATAGGGATTCATAACCGACGTGTATGCCCCTCCTTTGTTGAGGTCCCATATGTGTACGTTGCGGCGGAACAATTGGCACGTAACTGCACACCCAGAAATGCGTAAGTACGAAGAAGCTGGTTCGTACCCAGTTACCAGCTGTAACACATAACATCTTTTGGTGGCGTTGACCTCAACTGGACCAATATTACTGCATGCAAAATTGTATAGCCTCTACGCATAAACGAGAAGCTTGGTGCGCATTACCAAGGTTAATTAGTGTTTTTGCGAGACCATTAGGGGTGTGAACATGGGGAACCAAATGTTCAGCATCAATCCTAAGGGGCATGCAATAGTCATCGAATCATTTCGATGTAAAATCTTCGGTATTATCGAGTTTTATAGACTGTATAAGAGAATTCGGGCGATGTAGCCCTCAATGTAATGATTTGGGCTAAGAGTTTAGCAAACGTAGTATGCGTGTGGACAAAAGTGTAGCATGTGACCACTGGTCGGTATCTCAACCTGAACCATGAAAGTTTTTCAAAGCGGTCCGCATGGTGGTTGGAAGGTCCACAAAGTTTCCACTTGTATTCTGTACAAGAAAAGGAAAAGTCTTTACTCATCTTTGCATATAATGGTCTAATATTTGATTTTTGCTAACGAGCAAATATGTGCCTACGAGTAAGAGGATGCTCATGCAATATATTGAGGATACGACGCATCATTACCTTGACCTGGGTGTCCCAACTAGTCATGCAATATAATAAAGCAATTGCTCGTACTAGTTAGCTTCTAGCTAACTCTTGGCTAGTTTCTCTAGTATATACTCATGATCATACTGATTGTAGGTTATGTAAGGGTATTCCACTTTCCTGTTATTAGTTGTTTTAATATGATAACTGTTGACTCGAATATCCGTAAATCTCGACAATGTTCTTCTGGAACTTTGGATTGTAAAAAAAAACTCATTGATGGTAATTCAGTACCATTCAACAACGTTCTTTGGTCATATCTTTCGGAGTATAATGTGTGTGCTAACTGCCAGCCAGGAAATATATGTCCCCACAAAATATACATATTTAGAGATTTAATTCAATGAATCACATGCATAAGGATAAATGCTTATATTGAATTAAATCATATTCGAGCGAAAACCACATGTTCCAAATGATATTTATACATGGATTTGAAATCCTTAGAATGGATGATGGGTCATTAATGTCTTGCTTCAAGCAAGAAATTGTCCCTATAATGGTTAAATCGCTCTTCTAGAGTCTATATAAGGGACAAGTCATTGCATTTAATGCTTTGAGAAAACTCATCCATAAGCAAAAAATTAGAACTTCAAGTACTAACAAATGGCATGATAAATCAGATTTAAAACGTAAAATTTACTTATTTTATCATGTCCAGTGAATTTATGAAGGAATCTGTAGGTCCCTTTTTTTTCATAGTTTTGCCAAAACTACGGGTTCGGTGATTAGTATGAACTATGAGTTCATTTATAAATCTCTAGTTTATTGACGAACATCTGGTTCATTTAAACATATACATTTTCTAAATAAAATAAATATATAAATTTAAAACAATGTAATTAAATAGCACATAATAATAGTTTGAATGAATGTTTCTAGTATAAGATGATTTCATACGTTAAATAAATGCTTCGGGCATAAATTTTAAATAAATTGACATAATGTTTCGGGCATTAAGATACATGCTTCAACCACACAAGTGAAAAATAAAGAAAAGAAAGAAAAATAAAATGTTTTCTTTTCTTTTCAGAATGTGATGGTCCAATTCATATGGTTCGGTTCGATTGGATCGTTCAATTAGAACAATTCGGTTCAAATAGAGCAGTTCGGTTTGATTAGACCAATTCGATACGACTGAACCGGTTTGATATGATTAGATCGGTGCAATTTGTCTAGATTGATTTGGCTGGACCGATTTGGTCGGAGCTGATCAGGTCAGGCTAATTTGAGTCGTGGGCCTGTGCGAAAATATGGGCCTTCTGGGCCTGGCCCCTTTTCTTGACCTATTGGGCCTTCTTCTCGCCTAGCCTTCTGGGCTGTGGGCTGTGGCATTCTGGGCCTTTATTCAATTTTTCATTTTTGCTGCTAGCCCATTCATTTTCTTTGCTGTTGGTTAGCTACCAGGTGCACTTTGTGCTTATGATCATGAATCATCTTCATCCCATTATATACACATCATATCATATCCTCATCACCGTCATGATCATCATAACATCATATTAGATTATCAGATATACATATATCATTATGTGTTTATCATCATATATCATAATATCATCATAGTTATAACATCATTGTATTCATTATCATACTAGCATTATGTCGACATATCATTAACATGCTATCATAAGATCATCATATAGAATCATATCATTGTCATCATGTATATTATCATCACATCATGTATATAATTGTCATCATACATCATAATATCATGAATTCATCATATAATATATTATTATAGTATATACATCATATATCATATCATAAACATAATTATCATACCATACCATATCAATATCACCATCATGGCATATTATCATGCATATAATGAATTAGAGGATAGATGAACTTATCTTTTGGGTCAAAATTTGGGTTTTCGGAGTACCACAACCGTAACAAACTTTGCATAGGAAAATGGCTAAAACGACATGTCATTTTCCGTTTCTGTAACAAATGACACGTCGTTTCTGTAAGCAAACCAAGTGGGCTCGTAGCCTTCTGGGCCTTTGTTTACTATGTCTATTTGGGCTGTTGTTTCTTTTTTTTTTTCTGGGCCTTTTGGACTTTTGTTCAATTTTCCCTAGCATCTAAGAAAGAAATTTTCCCTCGCGCCTTTCCTTTCAAGGAGCCGCAAGCGTTGCCATAGCTTCTCGAGGTATGTACCATGTGCCATGAATTCAATTTTCAAATCAAGAATTATTGAATCCATCCATGGGCTCTTTGACTAAAAATTATCAATTTTATACGATTGGCAGCCATGCATCAATTATCAAAAAGTACAATGTGAGGTACCGACTTATGTTTCCCATTAGAGCATTTCATGAGCCGCAACGTCGGAGACACATTTCGGGAAAAAAAGAGTCATACGGGCCCAATACCATGATCATCATCAGATCACATGATCATCATTATCATTTCCAGATAAAAAATCAACATGAATTCATCAATTATCAATCATGAATTATAAATTATATGAATCTCAATCATCCTTCATAGCCGCAAGTCATTATCGATTCAATTATCAATTATCATCAATCGAAAGGTACAGATCAATTTTGAAAATTCATGCTTTTGTGAAGCCAATAGTATAGATCAAATATCAACAATGATTAATTATCAATATAATCCTAGAAACATGATTTCTAGGGTTTAATTCAATGATGAAATAAATTGAATTTTTAGGATTCGAAAAACTTACTTGATTGATTTGTTCCTTTACGAGCAATCCCCTATTCAGAGTTGATCGTGCTGATAACATGTTGTAAAATAAGTTTTGGAACAAATGAGATGGATGCTTGAATCAGTATATCAGTCACATTAGCTAACTAACCCTTTATAATACAATATTACCTATCTACCCCCTTTACAAATGGCTAAACTACCCTTCATAATCTTACATAAATAGCCACACTTGAATATATTTACAACACCTCAATCTATGTTAAATGAAACGATGTGGACGACGCCGATGTTTCATTATACGAAGTCTTCACTTCTAGCATGGTAAAATACTAGGATTCCATGGTGAGTGAAACTCTTTCAAACTCAACACAAATATACTCAACATTGAGTCGAATTAAATCGATGGCCTAAGCCTTTTTCATGGTTTATAAATATAATGCTCTCAGATTCTTCTTTTCCTCAATGTGTAATGACCCGATTTTTATTTACGAATTTTATAGGATTTTTTCCGAACTTTTTGCTTATGATTGGAAATTTTTGTCCTTGAATATTTTATTAGGTTTGGGAGAAGGGTCTTTTGGTAAAAATGGGATTTGAGATATTTTAGCAAGTTTGTTAACATGTGGTTGGGAGACGACATGGTATTTCACTTAATTATTATCATCTCTATCTATCTCTCTTTCTCTCTCGTGCAACTCGAAAATACCCACAAACCATTAATTCAAGTTTCAAGTTTGGGACATTTTTCTGTTCAAACCAAGCTAGGGATTGTGTTCTTTGGACCCTTACGATCAGAACCAACCCAAGTTTGAAGGTTAAACCACGCGGAATCGGCTGGTATGTGAGAAGGAAATTTCCGCAATTTTGAAGGCTGTTATAGTGAAATCCAATTACTTTTTCTTGATTTTGAGCTTGGATTTAGATTCCTGAAGTTGAGTAGATGAATTTCCATACTTAGTTCATCCAATTTGGTTGAGAAATAAGGGAGATATGAATGTTTGAAGTTTGGACCTTCAATGATAGTTTTTGACTGGCCAACGGTGGTGTGTGTGGTGGCTCATGGCGTCGCGATCATTTTCTCCAACGAGCTGATGACGTTAGCATATGACTTTAGCATATGACTTTAGCAAGGTGGCATCAATTGCCATGTCAGTAGGTGCGACATCGACAGGGGTGACGCCAGTTGCCACGTCAACATGGGTGACGTCAGCATGCCACGTTAGTAGAGTGATGTCAGTTGGGTGACGTCAGCATGCCACGTCATCATATACGTAAGCAACAAATGGGAAGGCCACTAGCCTTCTAGCTGCACGTGGACGGGAATCTCAAGACACATCAGTGGGTGTTTGAAAGCTTTCAATGTGCTGAATCTAATAGTGGTGGTTCAGGTCGATCAGAGTTCATTTATAGGCAGTTTTTGGCATTTAAAGTCATAAGTTGTGTGTTTGGGATGTGTGTACTATCCCGCGGTTTAGTGTGTAACGACCCGTCCCGTAAACCAAGATTAAATTAGTAGTTAATGACGGCTTAGTAAAGTTAATCAGTAATTAGTTGGAAGGATTTGGACGGACGGTGCGGAATGACAATTTTGCCCCTAAAATGGGAAAAAATGTTGACTTTATGTTCGGGCGGTCAAATGGACTTTGACCGATGACTCTGACGTAGTTCGGGACGCCACAAATTCATAGACAGGTGGCACGTCCGATTCCGATATTCGAGGAAAAAGTTATGACGTATGGAAGTTCGAGGGTAATTTGGTAATTTGGTTGAAATTGGGCAAATTGTTGATTTTTCCATTGACATGGAATTTTCACGCAATTCGAGGACCGCTAGGTAGGTCTCGATCTCCTGATTACAATGACAGGCAGCACGTTGTCATTGGAGTTCGGACGACATAGTTAAGGGTCTGAACGCGCTAGGGGCATTTTGGTAATTTCGCCTCAAGGGCATTTTGGTCATTTGGCTAGCATTGGGATTAGTGCCTAGTGATCAGGGGACATGTCAGGACCCGACCCTCCTCAGTCAGGACCCGACTCATCTAGCACCATATTGTCCGCTTTGGGCCTCGCCCTCACGGTTTTGTTTTTGGGAGCTCATGGTGCAATTTCCCAGGGGGTCACCCATCATGGAATTACACCAGCCTCAACTCGCTTAACTTTGGGGTTCCAATCCTCCCCAAAGCCACTTGAGCCCCCAAAAGGCCTAGTTTAGATCAGAGTTGCGCATTGGCACCCTCTATCTAACCCTATATTGTCCTCTTTGGGCACACCTGCGCCCGCAAGGTTTTTTTTCCTGGGAGCTCACGGTGCAACTTTCCAGTGGGTCACCCATCATGGGATTGCACCAGCCTCCACTCACTTAACTTTGGAGTTCCCCCGGAATCCAAAGCCAGTGAGCTCCCAGAAGGCCTAGTGCTAGATAGGTGTGTGCTAACACCTTTAAGGCACACCACCATCCTCTCCTAGACCATTCCCCCTCGCATGAATGTGGGATTGTTCACCGTTCCCTCTAGGGCACGGGTCTTACAATCCACCCCCTTAGGGCCCAGCGTCCTCGCTGGCACACTTCCTGTTCGGGGTCTAGCTCTGATACCAAATTGTCAGGACCCGACCCTCATCAGTCAGGACCCGACTCATCTAGCACCATATTGTCCGCTTTGGGCCTCGCCCTCACGGTTTTGTTTTTGGGAGCTCATGGTGCAACTTCCCAGGGGGTCATCCATCATGGAATTGCACCACCCTCAACTCGCTTAACTTTGGGGTTCCAATCCCCCCCAAAGCCACTTGAGCTCCCAAAAGGCCTAGTTTAGATCAGAGTTGCGCAGCGACACCCTCTATCTAACCCTATATTGTCCTCTTTGGGCACACCTGCGCCCACAAGGTTTTGTTCCTGGGAGCTCACGGTGCAACTTCCCAGTGGGTCACCCATCATGGGATTGCACCAGCCTCCACTCGCTTAACTTTGGAGTTCCCCCGGAATCCAAAGCTAGTGAGCTCCCAGAAGGCCTAGTGCTAGATAGGTGTGTGTCAACACCTTTAAGGCACACCACCATCCTCTCCCAGACCATTCCCCTTCGCAGGAATGTGGGATTGTTCACCGTTCCCTCTAGGACACGGGTCTTACAGGACACTTGGCTGTTTTAAAACATTTTCCCATAGAGAAAGTGACACTTGGCCCTCTCTGGAGGCTTGTGGAACCTCCTTGCCGCCTCACATCCATTTTAAATGGGAATGGGAGATATTTGTGCGTTTGGATACAGAGGAGCAGAGTGGCTGTTGTGCATGTGTGTGAACTGTGAGAAACAACCCAAATCCTCCATTAGTCGTGAAAAGAGTGGGAAGGAAATTGAGGGATTAGATGTTAAAGTTGGTGCCACCGTGAAGACTGTCGTGGGTGGCGGCTCTGAACCAGGGAATCCTTTACAACCCGTGAACCTTAACTGTACACAATCACCTTCAAACCTCAATTTTTGACCAGAGCTTGTGAATGAGGGTTGGACAGGAGACTCAAACACACGTGGTGGTGCCCACGACGGTGAACGGCGACGGTGGTAAGTCCTCTGTTTTAGTTAGCGATTCAGTTGGACTCAGGAATGATCAGTCACGATTTAATGCTTATTGATGAGTTTTCTTAATTGGAACTGGTCTCTGGAGGTTTCAAAGGTTGTTTGGAGTCGAAAACTAGGGAAAGGAGAAGCTAAAACCATGGAGGCACGACAGATGAAGGATGTTGTTTGAAGCTTGATCGGGCAGGTATATAACATACTCTAATTTCATGGTTTAACTAGTTAGATTCTTTGTAGAAATAAGGACGAAACTAATAGAATAAAAAGGATTGAAAATGGACCAGAATTGGAAGGTTTAAGGCGTTGGACCGCCTGCGCCAGTTCGGCTAGACCGGGCTAAACCGAACCTATCTGGACCCGGTTCGGCATGAGGTTGAAGATGACCTGCTGAGGCGCGTGAGGCCCACGTGCAGCCCCTTTGGGAGGCGCGTGGGTTCGCGTTGCATGTATTTTGAGGATGGTTCCAACACGACTTTTAAAGTATTTGATGTAACAAACATTTTGGGATTGGTTTCGAGTCAATCGGACATCATCTCGATATGTTTCGGGATGTCCGAAGGTTTTAGGACTCGGTTAAAAATAGTTAAAAATTCGGGAAAATTACGGGGCTTTAGTATAAGCTTTATGAAGTAGTTAGTGACCTTATTATGGGATTTGTATAGGTTCGGGAAAACCGGTGATAGTGGATTGGCCGGGAATGGTATAGGTGCACGCGTATCGAGGCAACGGCGAAATGGTCTGTGAGTGGACTTTGCTTTCTAACTTATGATGCATGCATATATGTTTTTATATGTTTTCTATACGTGATTCTATGATTTGATTAATGATCTTGATGGTTTACGATTTTGCACGTTTTTCGAGGTATTTACGAAATTATACGTTTTACGAGAATATGATGGATGTTGTGATTTGAACCTGGTTTTAATGATTTGATGTCGGGATTTGAAATATGATTTAATATCAATGATTTAAAAATGGATTTCAGAAAATGACTTCGGGCTTAGAGGCCCAGTTCATAAAAGTGGTTTTAAAGAACGTGATTTCAGGTTTTAAAATCGGTTTTCAGAATGACGATTTTGGAGTCGATTTTGGAAACTTGGAAATGGATTTTCGGGTTTGGGTTCGGAATGGTTATTCCGGATGCCGACTTACAGAATGATGGTTTCGGACTCAGATTTGGAAATGGATATAAAGATGAGTTCTAGGTTTGGATTCGGGATCCTGATGAGATTGCGGATTCGGAAATGGATAATGGTTTTAAACCGTTTTGATTGGATTTGCTGGATCTGGTTATTGGGTTTAAAGACCCGGATGTGATTATGACGGGGGCAGTCCCGGATTGGGTTTAAAGACCCGGATTGAGTTTAAAGACTCAAGAGTTTAAAGACTCGGATATTGATATTTCCCCGTAGGCCTATTGAGTTTAAAGACTCAGGAGTTTAAAGACTCGGATTATATTGAGGCCTGTATTGAGTTAAAGACTCGGATAGATCCAGCAGGTTCGATGGATGGAAAAGTGGTTTCAAATGTGTTTTGGGATTTCACTGAGACTTGATAATAATGGTTTTCCGATGTTGTGGGCAATGACCCGAGATGAACGGATTTTGATGGTTTTGGGCTGAGGCCCGAGAACTGAAAAAGGAGAATGAGTTATGTTTTTCTTAAATGGTTTGAATTTCTTGAGTATAGAATGGTTTTATGACATGACTTCTGATATGCATGCATTGGTTTTTAAATGGAGGGTATAAATGTAATTGTTTTATTGAACTGTTTTTGAACTTTTACTTTATTTTTGTCCACTCACAGTCTTTTTTTATTTTTGATACCCTCCAGGTTGTTGCGGTGCGGACTGTTGGTCGAGAGAGAGACGGAGACATCACATACGCGATCCACAGTAGGTTCTGCGCGCTCTGGGAAGTCCGGAAGTTTTGAACGGTTCAGTCAAGAATCCCTTGTCCGACTTACGTGTCACATGGAGGTTGGACGTCAGTTTAGCCTTCATGTCACTCGTACGTTAGATGGGAGCATGACTTAGCCCTTAATCTTGGGGATTGAGGGTGGGCCGTGTCATAGTGGAGGTTTACGTATAAGGTTATATGTATCAGTGGTGACCCTCCGGTTGTTATTTTGATAGGCGAGGATGCTACATAGACTTCTGAGGAGCGCACAGCTCAAGAGTGAGCTACCGTTTTGACTGTGAGTGCATTGTTTATTTATTAAATTGAGTTGCATGTATAATTATATATTTCTATGGTTTTATTGCGTGGTATGGTTTGCAATGGATTGAATATATGATTCTAAATGCTTTTAGATAATTGCCTAGTTTTATAATATATATTCGGAATGTTGTGTTGTAGACACAGTTTATGATGGATTTTAGGAAAACACCAATTTTGGACTCATGCTCAGCTTACAACTGTTTCAGACTTTTATGGTGATTTCAACAGCAAGTTAAACGATATTCTTGTAAGCTATTTTTTCCAGTATAGTTTTCTTCATGCTATTGAATCATTATCCTGGAGTTGAACTTCGCAGGTTCCATAGTTGTCTATGTGTAGTACATGTTGATTAGCTGCTTGGACCAACATGGCTCGAGGTTTAACTATTATCGGCTATTGTGTCCGGGTTTTCGAATGTTTATAAACAGGGATTTTAGGAAAATGTGGGCCATGTGCATTTATATGATTTACATGATTTTTATTGGTTCTACGATTTTATATGTGTAATGGTTTTATCTGAAATCATGTGTTGTTTGCCTATGCAAACATGTTTTATAAACCGGAGGGGAAAATGATTATTTTGGAAATGTTTTCAAAGGCTTTTGTTTTTGTCCACTCATAGCTTTTATAGTTTCTGTACCCTTCAGACTGTTCTTGCGACGAGAGCTATCTTGAGGTTAAGGTTTATTACTTTGGACTGTGCACTCTAGTTAACCATAGTAGGATTCTGGTTATTTATCATTCATCTAGTTGCTTTGTATATTGTTAAATTACTGAACTTTTCATTAAATGAGTGTGAATGCAAGTTGGAAAATCTCTCAAAATATGCCTAAGCCTTGGAATAATAGCTGGGACCTTCAAAAAAGAATTTGGTGGTTAACCACCGAAAATGAGTGGTCAAGGCATGCGATCAAAGTAGTTCAACGCAACAAGGATACTGAATTTGGATTCTAGTGGACGCCCTGGCCGAAGAAAGCTAAATGAGTTCACTGCACATACAGGGAAAGAAAGAAGTCAATTTGGTGAGCGTATGTCAAGTAGGATTTGGGCTAAAATAAATGATTGATCGGTAGCATCTTACGAATTCCTTTGCTATTTTTGGTGGCATTTCTTATATCATTCATAAATTTTTCGTTATAACTTTGATTGAGATGATTATTTTACCCAAATTCTCATAAATCCAAGCTCTATATAATATTGTACACTTCTCACAAAATAGATTATTTTTTTTCAATTGCATATAATGAAATATTAGCAAAACATAAGTAAAAGGGTATTAAACCATGGATAAAATATGCATAAATTATAACGAAGTATGCACCCAGAGTTATGGCTTGTTACTAACGTCGTTAAAAATGCTGACAAGTTAGTAATATTACAAAATTTATAGAGGCTATTAAGACATTTAGTCTATTTTATATTAAAAATCTTTTTAAAAATTAAAACAAATCTCAAAATTAAAACAAACTCTCCCCCTTATTATTCCCTCTCCCAGGATCCCATTTTGTCTCCCTAATTCTCTGTGACTGTAGCTGCGAGTAGCATTACTCACCGCTCGACTTCCTTTTTGTCTCCCTAATTTTATGTGACTACAACTGCGAGTAGCACTACTCACCGCCCGACTCCCTCTTTGTCTCTCTGTGACTGCAATTGCGAGTAGCACTACTCACCACCGCCCTTCACTAGGACCAATATCAGCCACGCATCTCACCCAAAAAAACCCTTTCACTTAGACGAACCATTCTCTACCTCCTTAATTGTCTACTTCCACCGTAGGGGACAATACAGAGTCGAGAACCCAGAGATCCTCGCCGTTTCTGACGATTACTCCTAGTCGAATCAGCAGCGAGCCCAGCTCCAATAGGTTCATCTCGACAAGATAAATCTAACCCTACCATTACTCACGGCCATCGGGACTCGTAGCTTTGGAATCGAATGTTGAAGCTCGACATAGTTCGAAGGCTTCAAGACGAGCTTGTCTAATCTCTTGCCTTTTCCGTTGTTCTTCTTGGGCTTCTCTCTATGAGCCAAGTGGTCTTCAAATGCTTTGATGGCTTGGTGGATGAGCTCGTAGTGGCGGAAGAATCTCATTTAAACTAGTAGCTTCTATAGCAGTCGAAGCAGTCACAATCAAACATCGGTGGTTGGTGGGTAGTGGTAGTGGTGGACATTATTTGGACCTTCATTGGAAGATTTATTCTCTAGGTCTTGGGCTAGGATTGAAGATGATGTATTGGGGGTTTTTTTTTTCATGTAACCCTCGTCATTGGGCCGGGTCGGGCAAGCCCAACCCAAATTTGTTGGGCTTGGGCTGGGTCTGGCCGAGCCGAGCCTATCTTATAATTTGAAATTTTTTGAGCGGACCGGGCAGCCTTTGTCATAAATATGAAAGCCCGTACCCTTTATCGGGCTGGGGTTTGGGCTGGAGTTTTATCGAGTTTTATGGGCCGGGTTCAATGAGACTTTTAAAAATAACTTTTTTAACAAATTATGGAGCTATAAATATATATATATATATATATATATATATATATCTTCAAGATGCTGCAATAACATTTATCATTATTTGGTGTACTTGATGGGAAAATTAACTACAATATAGTTAATAGAATATTATATATATGTATGTCAAAAAAATAATGCCCCGTCCTAATATTAGGCAAATATGTTAATTAATAAACAAAAAAGACATCAAACACTTTGCCCGGAGTTGAGCGAGAAGGAAGTGAATATTCCGCCGACCCGCGGTGGTGGAAGCCTCTGATTGTAGTTGCCACAAATGCTATTATGGCGTAACTGCAGAAGAAAAAAGACACAAACATTTCATTGCAATTACGATAGAGAAATTGGCATGCACAAAAATTGTAACTAGCGCGCACTCGAAAATTGACTGTGATAAGCTAAGTTGTAATAGCTTTCAATATCAACATTTTTTTAGCAAAGTAGTATGACATAAGTTAATTTTTGCCCATATAATCTATCTATGTTGTTATATCTCTTGATATAAATTAGCATTTTATGCAAACTAGTACCACATAAACTAATTTGTGGCCCAGATAAGCTAAGTTGTAGTATCTCTCGAGATTTAATCATCATTTTTAAGCAAAGTAGAGTACACTAGTACACTAGAAAGCTAATTTGCGGATCATACAAGTTAAGTTGTACGTAATATCTCTCGATATAAATCAACATTCAAGTCATCTCACATTGCGGATCATACAAGTTAAGTTGTACGTAAAATCATCCTAGACTCGACGTCCAAGTCATCTCACATTGTCAGGACCCGTCCCAAATCCCCCGGGATTAACGTGGGACGCGCCTGATCCCGTCTGACACGAAGTGTCAGATCAAGGATAATTCCATCTCTAGCCCTCACCGGGGCTTCCAGAGTACGTCAGGATCGTAGGAGGAGGAGTGTGATGTCTCTGTCTCTGCTACAGCTGTAACGACCTGTCCCGAATATCGGGATTAAATATTAATTAATTATGGTTTAGAATGACTAATCTGGGATTAGTTGAGTGAAATCGGACGAAATGTGCAAAATGACCATTTTGCCCTTGGGTGTGGGCAAACTATTGACTTTTTGATCGGGCGATCAAACAGACTTTGACCAATGACCGTGATGTAGTTCAAGACGTCACGATTTCATAGATAGGTGGCACGTGTGATTCCGACATTCGAGGAAGAAGTTTTGACGTTCGGAAGTCGAGGGGTATTTTGGTAATTTGGTTAAAAGGGGCCAAATATTGACTTTTGACCCGGGAGGTCCAATAGACGAGGGCCAAGGAACGTTACGTAGATCGAATCGATACGAATCCATAGACAGGCGGCACGCCGAAAACGGACATACGACGAAAAAGTTACGATCACGGAAGTAAAATCGATTAACCGAATGAACCGAGGTTTGAATTAAAATAATAATATAATATTATAATCTGACCGAAAATCTGGAATTAATCTGGACCCTTGGATGAGTGACAAATCCCCATACTTACTTTCCCTAATTCATGGATCTTGTCCCTATTGGCTATTTAGCTTATATTTAATTCCCCTCATGCAATCCCAGCCGTCCATCTCATTTCCAAGATTGAATCTGCACCCTCCATCCCCTCTCATCTGGTCCATCATCCCTCTCTCTCTCTCTCACTCTGTTATATTTTCCTACCCGAAGCACATACACACACAACTCATTCGAACAAACACACTAGCCCATCACCCATCTCCTCTGTGTTTGTGTGTGAGAGACTAAGTTAGTGAGGGACTGAGAGACAGAAAGGACGACGGCGGCGATCACGGTGGTTCACGATCAAGGGTAAGTTGACCCGAGAGCTCATTATGTTCAATTTTTGAAAGTCGACTTTTAATCGTAGTTTTAAACTCCTGGTTGATTCTAATGGGACCTAGGGATAGAAACAGACCCAGTGGGCTCGAATTCGAGACTCAAGGTGGCTTGGATCGACGGGGAGGATAATCGGAAAATCTAGTTTTCGGGTTCGTGTTCAGAGGTAAGGATCTAAACGTGTTTTCTTATTTTTGATTCAATAAAACTCTTTGTTAGACTTAGAAGAACACGTAGGAAGAAAGCCCGTAGCAAATGGTTGAGGAATGACTGAGAACCGGCCTGGTCAGTTCAGCGGTTCGGCTGAATCGGTTCGAACCAGTAAACCCGGTTCACCAGAGGAAGACGATGACACTGTTCACCTTGCGTGGGCTTCAAGCGCAGCCGCTTGCGGCGACACGTGGAGGATATTTTGGGGAAACTTCCTACATGACTTTTAATCTATTCGATGTAACGAACATTGTGGGACTGGTTTCGTGTCGATCGGACACCGTTTCGATATTGTTTGGGACGTCCGAAGGTTTTGAATCGAATTTAAAAATAGTTAAAAATTCAGAAAAATTACGGGGCTTTGATAGGAGGTTAATGAAGAGGTTAGTGACCCTCTAATGTAATTTGGACAGGTTTGGAAGTCCCGGTGATAATGGTGTGGCCCTGGAAGGCCTATAGCATGCGTATCGAGGCGCACCGTTGGACAGTCTGTGAGTGCACTTTGGTTTTATAAATACTATGCATGCTTAACTGTGTTATATATTTTATATACATGATTTCTATGATGGTGATTGTGATTATTAATTTCGCGTATGTTGCACGTATTTCGAGAAGCTTTTTGTATTGCACGTATAATGAGACTGGCGGTTTTATTGTGATTTTACGTGCTTGTGATTGCATGAATAATGTGATGAAATGGTTTTGAAATTAGAAAGATGAAATAGGGCGTGAGGCCCAATTGTTTTGGAAACCTCGGACTTGGAAGTCCATTTGAGTTACGTAATCGGGCCAAGGGCCCAGTTGCTTTATGAAATCGGGCCAGGGGCCCAGTTGATTATGAAATCGGACTGAGACCCATTTGAGTTATATTATCGGGCCAGGGGCCCAGTTGATTTACAAATTCAGGCCATGGGCCCAGTGGTTTACAGAATCAGGCCTGAGGCCCAGTTGGGTTATAAATGTGATTTCGGGTCTGGGACCCTATGTTTTCTAAATGTGATTTCGTGTCTGGGACCCTATGTTTCATAAATGTGATTTCGGGTCGGGGACCCTAAATGGAATTGTGATGTTTTATGGAAATTTCGGGCAGGGCCCATTGAAATGTTGTGAAATGATTTGATAAAACTGTTTTTCATATACCATCTTGATACGAGGATACATGATGGTCTCCTCCAGGTGTCTGGGACACTGGGAAAGTCACGTTGCATTGCCTGCGAGGGGTCATTGTACGGAGCTGCCGGACCGTATAGTGACTCAGGAGCAGGATTGCTATTATTAGACGTCTGGGATGTCAGACATCTGGGATGTCAGAGATATGGACCCGGAGAGACCCCGGGCAGCACGCGTTGCTTATTACCGTGAGATATGACATCTGAGAAGTCAAGCGTCTGAGACGCTAGGCATTTGGGCTAATGTAACGACTCAACCTGGAAATTAGGAGTTAATTAGTGTTTAATGACGGATTAATGAGGATAACCAGTAAGTAGTTGGATACTTTTGGACGGACGGTGCAGAATGACGATTTTGCCCCTGAAATAGGCAAAATGTCGACTTTTAGTTCAGGCGGTCAAATGGACATTGACCGATAACCGTGACGTAGTTTGGGACGTCACGAGTCCATAGACAGGTGGCACGACCGATTCCGACGTCAGAGGAAAAAGTTACGACGTTCGGAAGATTTAGGGTATTTTGGTAATTTTGTTAGAAATGGGCAATTTGTTGACTTTTCACACGACAAGGAATTTTCACAAACTTCGAGGACCATTGGGTAGGTCTCGATGCCCCGAATACAACGACAGGCGGCACATCATCAACGGACCTTGAATGAATTAGTTACGGGTCTAAACATGCCAAGGGCATTTTGGTAATTTTACATCAAAGGGTATTCTGGTCTTTTGAGGCATTGGGATCTGTGCCCACTAAGGAGTGGACACTTGACTGTTGGAAATGGTTGGCCACAGAATTTGTGACGCGTGGCTGTGTCTGGATGGTGGTGGAAACTGCCTTTAGTCTCTCAAATGTACCTCACTCAATTTAAAACGCAAGTGCATGGTTTAAAGGTTCGAGGGAAAAACAGAGAGCTGATCGACCATTTCTTAGTGTGGGTGACTGAACCTTTATTTCATGAAGAATAACAAAGGGATGATATGATGTTGACGATGGGAGTTGGCGGGCTGCTTGTGATGGCCGCCATAAGCAGTGGCTGGGAACCTGGGAATCAGTAATTAAGAGAAACAGGGGAGAATGTAAAATGATGGCACTCGACTAACCTACAGCCTTATCCTTTGCCCATGAGTTATGAAGGAAAAATGGAGAGAAGGTGGAGTGTGTGTTGGTGGAGTTCACGGCAGAGTTCGACAGCGATTCAAGGTAAGCCCCGTGAGGTTTTGATTTTCAATTGAAAATGGTAATGCTTGATTGACGGGCTATTGATTCCTTTGGTTGTTTGGATAAGGTTTTGGAACTCAAGAGGGACTGGAAACATGGCTTGCGATAGCCGAAACCGTGAAAAACCGTGGAAGGTAAGCTTCAATGTAAAAATGGTAACTCTTGATTTGGGGACGGATGAGCACTTCTAACATTTGGAAATTGTTTCTTAAGGTGTCAGAAGTTGTTTGGGATCAAAGCCAGGGATGGAGACGGTCTGAAATTCGAAACAGAGGAAGAAGGAAAGTCAGGGATCACCTTGATTTTGGAAGGTAAGAGTTACACCCTAAGTGTCAGGACCCGACCCTCTTCTGTCAGGTCCCGATTCATCTAGCACGATATTGTCCGCTTTGGGCCTCGCCCTTACGGTTTTGTTTTCGGGAGCTCACGGTGCAACTTCCCAGGGGGTCACCCATCATGGAATTGCACCAGCCTCAACTCGCTTAACTTTGGGGTTCCAATCCCTCCCAAAGCCACTAAGCTCCCAAAAGGCCTCATGCTAGATAGGTGTGTGCCTACACCTTTAAGGCACACCACCATTCCCTTCCCAGACCATTCCCCCCTCGCAGGAATGTGGGATTGTTCACCGTTCCCTCCAGGACACGGGTCTTACAATCCACCCCCCTTAGGGCCCAGCGTCCTCGCTGGCACACTTCCTGGTCGGGGTCTGTCTCTGATACCAAATTGTCAGGACCCGACCCTCTTCTGTCAGGTCCCGATTCATCTAGCACGATATTGTCCGCTTTGGGCCTCGCCCTCACGGTTTTGTTTTCGGGAGCTCACGGTGCAACTTCCCAGGGGGTCACCCATCATGGAATTGCACCAGCCTCAACTCGCTTAACTTTGGGGTTCCAATCCCCCCCAAAGCCACTAAGCTCCCAAAAGGCCTCATGCTAGATAGGTGTGTGCCTACACCTTTAAGGCACACCACCATTCCCTTCCCAGACCATTCCCCCCTCGCAGGAATGTGGGATTGTTCACCGTTCCCTCCAGGACACGGGTCTTACACTAAGTTCTTGATTTTAGTATCTAGATCGATTGTTTAGAAGGGGACGAAGCTACTGGGCTTAAAAGGACTAAAATTGGATTGAAAATGGTTGAAAACCGCCCAAGCCGGTTCATGGATGGATTGGATTACAGTGAACCGGACCAGACCGGTTCACCAGAGGTAGGGGGTGACACTGTTCACGCGCGTGGGTTTCACGCGCAGAAACTTCCAGACGAGCGTGGGGGCGCGTGAGGGGTAGTTTGGGAAATCTTCCAACACGACTTTTAAAGTATTCGATGTAACGAACATTTTGGCGTGTGTTTCGAGTCAATCGGACATCGTTTTGATTTGTTTCGGGATGTCTGAAGGTTTTAGGGCTCGGTTAAAAATAGTTAAAAATACGTGAAAAAATACGGGGCTTTAGTATAAGCTTTTTGAAGTAGTTAGTGACCTCATTATGGAATTTGGACAGGTTCGGGAAAGCTAGTGATCGCAGATTAGTCGGGAAAGCTTAAATGCGCGCGTATCGAGGCAACTGTGCAATGGTCTGTGAGTGGACTTTGCTTTCAAACTTATGATGCATGCATATATGTTTTAATATGTTTTCATACGTGATTCTATGATTTGCTTTATGATCTTGATAGTTTACGGTTTTGCACGTTTTTCGAGGTATTTTATGAAATTTCACATTTTACTAGTTTTCGAACGATCTTGCGATTCGACTGTGGTTTTAATGACTTGATTTCGGGATTTGAAAAATGATGTGATTTCAATGATTTGAAATGGATTTCGGAAAAGGGATTTTGGGCTTGGAGCCCTGTTTCATAGATTTGGATAAAGGAGCTTTCGGTTTTGGTTTTGAGACTTGGAAATGAAGTCTGGATTTGGGTTCAGGATGATGGTTCTAGATGCCGGCTTACAGAATCATCGTTGCGAATTCGACTGTGGATTTTCTATGGTTTTCACTGATTGGATGAAAATGGTTTTGGTTTTAAAGACCCGGAAAAAGAGAAAAACCTACTGGATCTGGTTTTGAGTTTAAAGAATCCGATTGATTGACCGGGGGGGTGGGGGGAGGGCCCTGGATTACTATGTTTTGAGTTTAAAGACTCGGTATATGTTTTGAGTTTAAAGACTCGGTTATGATACCCCTCCGAGGCTTGTGATTGTGTTTTGAGTTTAAAGACTCGGGCACACTTGAGATCCAGTAAACTTGTATGATTGATATTTTCACTGGTTTTTCATTGGGTTTCAGATGTTTTGGGCAGTGGCCCGGATGATATGGATTGATGAGTTTGGGACTGAGTTCCCGGATTTGAGATTGATTTGTGATTTGAGGCTGAGGCTTGGATTTGAATAGCAGATTTGACTCGGATTTCTAAATGGGTTTCAATGATGATGTTTCATATGAATGGTTTCATGACTTGGCTTGAATTTATGCATGCATTGGTTTTTAAATGGAAGGTATAAATGAAATCGTGTTTTATGATAACTGTCTTTACACTTATACTTTATTTTTGTCCACTTACAGTCTTTTTGTGTTTTCGATACCCTCTAGGTTGTTGCGGTGCGAGCTGTTGGTCGAGAGAGACGAAGACATCACACCTGCGATCCACAGTAGTTCGGTGCACTCTGGGAAGTCCAGATACTTGTAGGACGGTTAGAACAAGAATCCCTGGTCTGACTTACGTGTCACATGGAGGTTGGACGTCAGTTTAGCCTTCGTGTCATGCGTAAGTTAGACAAGATCAGGATTTAGCCCTTAATCATGGGGGATTAGGGGTGGGTCCTAACAGCTAAGGCCCTAATGGCTTGTTTGAGTAAATATTTTGATTACTGGTTTTCGATGCATGCATACGTTTTAATGAAGGGCATAAATGTCTTGTGAAATTTGTTTTATGAACTTAATGATTTTCGTCCACTCACAGCTTTTGGTTGTTTTAATGCCCTTCAGGTTGATCACGGATGCGACTGCAGTAGAGACTGGGACATCACATGCCTCCTCCATCGATCCTTGCGCACTCTGGAAGCCCCGAGTGGGTAGTGGCATCAGGTTATCCCTTGTCTGACACTTCGTGTCAGACGGGAGCATGGCACATTCTACGGTAATCCCGGGGGGATTGGGATGGGTCGTGTCAACAGCCCACATCCACGATCAACCTGAATGGAATTCAAAACATTAAAAGTCGTGAGTGGACAAAACAATCATTTTAATAAAAACATTTCATCGAAAGATATTTATGCCCTTCACTAAAAGCATATGCATGCATTAAAAAACCGTTTATCAAAACGTTCATAAAACCATTTGAAAACATTCTCAAAACCTTTCAAGGGTTCATGCTGGTCCCCACAAACCGTCATGAACCATAAAAACCTTTCAAGGGTTCATGCCGGTCCCCATAAACCGTCATGAACCATAAATCCATTTGGGCCTTTACTCTAAATCCGTAAAGCAAGTACATGGGAACTTAGCCCAAAACCAGTTTCCGTAGGGACTCAGCCCAAAACCATTCTCAGTGGAATACCAAAACATAGAATACGGGGTCTCCGCCCAAACCATTTCCAAAACATCGACTACGGGGTCTCCGCCCCAAATCACTTTCCGTAAATCTCATACGTACGCATACGTATAACCCATCCGCGCCACTTCCAAGAAGATGCCAACTCAGGGCACACAGCCCCTAGGGAACACATCCCCGATATATGTCACGATTCATCTCTATACTAGTGTGCACACTACTCGGGGTCTCACTCTGAGTCTTCCCCCAGGAATTCTCCATATGGAAGGCTTTATCTTCTGATCTAGTCCGATCATCTCTCCGGAATCTGGTCCGGGACCACATCATAACTCCCACTCCTGGAACGGGATCCCTATGGCCCATTCTGGTCTGTGGATCGTGACTCTCCACGTCGACGTCTGGAGGAGACCAAATAAATCCTATGGAGGGTTATTCATTTCAAATAATTTCCTTTCTCAAAACATATTTCCAACTGGGTCTCATACCTGATTCATCTCAGCAGGATTCTTCGAATCCGATTCAAATCAATTTCACAGGCCTCAGCCTAAATCCACAGTTCAACAGGGTCTCATGCCCGAATTCTCATTTCATAAACTGAACTAGGACTCAAGCCCGATGTTACAATACTCTGGGCATTTAGCCCGATATCACAACTAACTGGGCCTTAAGCCCGAAACCATAACTCAACGGGGCCTCAAGCCCGATTTCACAACCAATAGGGCCTCAAGCCCGATACTACAGTCAACGAGGCCTCAAGCCCGAGATTACAACAACCTGGGCCTCAAGCCCAAATTCGTAAACCAACAGGGCCCTCGGCCCGATCGTATAACTCAAATGGACACTCGGTTCGATTTCTCGTCAAATCAAATGGACTCCAAGTCTGAGAGTATGTAAATCAAATGGGTCTCATGCCCGATTTCTTATTGCCAATTCCAAAACCAATTTATTAAACCCTCATTGAAAACTTAGCACGTATAAGAATCGTATAAAACAAGAAATCTCGAAATACGTGCAAATACGTAAATCCTAGGCTACCACAAACAAATGCACTCATGGCATCACAAAACATATATTAAAACACTTATAAAACATTTATGCATGCATCAAGTTTGAAAGAAAGGTCCACTCACAGACTGTCCTAAGCCGCACCTCGATATGCGTGTCATACGCCATTCCCGGGCCAATTGTCGTCTCCGGGACTCTCGAACTTGTCCAAATTAATTTAGAGGGTTACTAACTACTTAAAGAACCCCTCACTAAAGCCCCGTAATTTTCTGAAATTTTTAACTATTTTTAAACGCGATCCGAAACCTTCGGACAATCCGAACTATATTGAGACGATATCCGATCGACTCGAAATTAGTCCCAAAATATTCGTTACATCGAATAGATAATTTCATATGTTGGAGTCATCCCCAAACTCCCTGCCACCAGCCGTCACGCGCCGCCTGTCTACGAATTCCTATCGTCCCGATCTACGTAACGGTTCTCGGTCCTCGGCCATCGGACCTCCTGAGTCAAAAGTCAACTATTTGCTCCATTTCAACCAAATTACCAAAATACCCCCGAACTTCTGAAAATCATAACTTCCATCTCGAACGTCGAAATCGGGCGTGCCACCTGTCTATGAACTCGTGATGTCTCAAACTATGTCACAGTCATCGGCCAAAGTCCATTTGACCGCTAGAACAAAGAATCAACGATTCGCCCATTTTAGGGGCAAAATCGTCATTTCGCCCTGCTCGTCAGTTAATCCTCGTCCAATCCCCGATTAACCTTGCTAATTCGTCATTAATTCTTAATTAATCTCGATAATTTGGGACTGGTCGTTACACACATAGTCTCAAGAACCGACGTCCGGGGATTGATGTTCGAGACTTACATTCAAACATGCAACACGATCATCACACCACTACAAGTCACATCATTACATATCATGCATCTCGAGGAATAGGTATTCACATCACAACTCAATGTCACACTTCACAATCATCATCATAACTCATACCATCACACAACATATCACATCATATATCACAATCCAAACCCACAATTAGAATCACGGGCCTAAGCCCCAAACACTACTTAATCACACTTTCTCGTAAAACATGCCATTAAGGCTACTTTTATAAAAATCGTCCAGAAATCATATGAAATCCATAAATACCCCAAATAAAATGATCTCATGTCATTATTCTCCTCCAATTTAAAATGACATTCGAATAAGAAATCAAAACCGAATTTTACGGAAATCCTAAAAAAATGCGTAATAAAATATTCATTAAATCACCGAAAGTCCAATAAAATTCTCAGTCAACCAAACATCATCACAAACACATATAAACACATTTAAAACTCATAAATATGCACGCATTATAATTTTAGAGAAAGAAAGTTCACTCACACACCGTTAGAATAACTAAATCCCGCTTGCACGTTTTTTCCGTAATTTTTGGGAACCTCAAAACCTGTCATAATTCACATTGAAAGATCACAAACCATCCCAAATATCTTCTACTTTAATCCCATCATTTTTCAGGATTTTAAATGGATTTATAATGAATCCTAAACATTCAGACACCCAAAACTACCCCGAAATGGTGTCCAATCGACTCGAAACTTGTGCCAAAATGTTCGTAACATCGAAAGGATGGAAAAAAAATGTTGAACACATCCCCAAAATCCCTAGAACACGCCCCCACGCGTCGCCTGAAGCGGTTACGCGTGTACCCATGCATCAGGTACTGTAGACCTTCCTTGTCACTCGGTTTCCTGGTTCGTGGGTTGCCCGGCCCGGCAATCCGACCCAATTCAAAATTAGTAATTTCTCAACCGTTTTTCCTCCCATTTCAAGCAGTACGTTCTAATCTAACCCAGAAAATTATCTATGCAACCAAAACCAGCAAACTTACCTCACAAGTCCCGTGCAACTTGTGCAACCTTACTACCTTGGTGATCCTAGCATCCAAATCCTCACCTGTGCAACTCATCAGGATCGCACAACCTCAGCGACGACGTCTTTGAACCTATCTCCCAAGTTCCAACTCAAAAAATGGGTCGAACGTCTCCAAACTCGAAATTTACTTCTCGGGTCACCATGGCAGCTCACGGGTTCCTAGTGGTTCAAACCCAACTCTCAACCTCTCTGTCTCTCCTTATCTCTCTTTGACCATCTCCTTCAACTTCCCTCTCTTCTTTGGTTTCTTTCCCCTTTGTTGTCTCTGGTTTTCCTCTTTTTGGTCGTGAACACACAACAAACACAAGCACCATACGTAACACCATAGAGACCCAAGTTGATGGCACAAACATATAACAAATAAGCGATAGTTGTCCTTGTCCAATTGGCCACAAAAAAATCTCCCAAAGAAATTACCAAAAGACCCCTCCTTGCAGAATTTCCAAAACACCCCTACGTAACATAGACCAAGGACGAATCCCACCAAACTCCATTTTCGGCATGCCACCTACCAACGTACTCAGAAGTCCAAGAAATTCGTAACGGTCCTCTTTAATCACCTATAAGAGGTCTCAGTCAAAAAGTAAACATTTTGAATTTGACCAAGAAAAGTAAACATTTTGACTTTGACCAAGAAAAGTAAACATTTTGACTTTGACCAAGAAAAGTCAACATTTTGACTTTGATCAAGAAAAGTCAACTCTTTGACTTAAGTGCAAAACGATCAATTTCATCCGATCTTTCCCCGATTCTTGGCGTGCCACCTGTCTACAGTCTCAGGATCTCAAGACTATCATAGTGGTCTTTTCAGAACCCCCAAACGTCGTCACAATTAAAAAGTCAACATTTTGACTTTTCTAGGGGCAAAATTGTCTTTTTCTCCTTAACTTTTCTAATTTCTCATTTCCTCAAGATCCAGATCGTGACAGGACCCGCCCCAAATCCCTCGGGATTAGCGTGGGACGTACCTGTTCCCGTCTGACATGAAGTGTCAGACGCGAGATATTTTCGTCTTTTCCCCAACCGGGGCTATCAGAGTACGGCAGGATCCGAAGGAGGAATGCGATCCGCGATCAACCTGAAGGGCATTCAAAACATAAAAGCTGTGAGTGGACAAAACAAATATTTTATTAAAACATTTCATAAAAGACCTTTATGCCCTTCATTAAAAACATCTGCATGCATTCAAAAACCATTTCTAAGGTTCATGCCCGGGTCAAACAAACCGTCATGAACCATCAAACCATTGGGCCTTAGCCCGAAATTCGTCAATCAAATCATGGGACCGCTGCCCAAACTAAAACACATGGGAACTCGTCCCAAAAGCATCTCATAAGGGTCTCAGCCCAAAACTAATACGCGTGGGTCACATCCCAACGCCATCTCAGTGAAAACCTGTCCACATATACATATATACATATATAACCCATCCTAGGCACTTCTGGAGAAGATGCCATCTCGAGGCACACAGCCTCTAGGGAACACATCCCCGATGTAGTCACAATGTCATCTCTATACTAGTGTGCACACTACTTGGGGTCTCACTTTGAGTCTTCTCCCAGGAATCTCCATCTGGGAGGCTCAATCTCTGGATCTAGTCCGAGCTCTATCTCTAGATCTAGTCCACATCTCTCCGGAATCTGGTCCGGGACCACAACATCATAAGTAACCTCCACTCTTGGAACGGGATCCCTATGGGGATACCCACTCTGGTCTGTGGATCGTGACTCTCCAGGTCGACGCTGGAGGAGACCAATCCATCATCTAGTAAGGAGGGTATATACATACTAGTATACAAAACCATAAAAATGGGACTCACGCCCGATAACACGAATCAACTGGGCCTTCCGCCCGAACGTAAGACTCAATAGGGCTTCTAGCCCGATTTCACAATAAACTGGGCATCGAGCCCGAAATCGAATGAACTGGGCATCGAGCCCGATATCTCAGGGTCAGTGACAGGACCCATCCCAATCCCCCCGGGATTAGTGCGGGATGACCCTGCTCCCGTCTGACACAGAGTATTAAAAACAGAAAGACTGTGAGTGGACAAAAATAAAGAGTTTATAAAAACATTTCATCAAAGACCTTTATACCCTCCACTAAAAACATGCATGCATAGTAAAACCATTTATCCAAACACATAAGTTTAAACAACCATAATTAGGGTCTCAGCCCCAAATTCTGTAAATACAAATCATCCGGGCTCCTGCCCAAAACCATTTACAGAAAACCATAGTACAGAAAACATACGAGGGATATCAGCCCAAATCCATTTATCATTATAAAACATAATTTCTCAAACCAATTGAAATCACGTTTATCCATTATATTCATATCCAGAACCTGTCACGGTAAAATAAAGCTACACGTGTGCTAACCGGGGTCTTAAACCCAAGTCTCTCCAGGGTCCACCCAGGTCAATGTCCGTGGATCAATGACCCTCCCTGGAGGTAACGAACCATGCCCATCCTGAGAGTAAGGAACCCAACTGGGGGGCGACTCCACTCAGTCAGTGCTCCGTGACTACTCCGGGGTCCACCCAGGCCAACGACCCTCCCCGGAGGAGACAATCATATATAAAGGATTTAATATGAAAAACCTTTTGAAATCATTCATTAAATCTTTCAAGGATTCATGCCCGGCCCTCATAAGCCGTCATAATCCATAAAATCCTTTCCGAGGGTTCATGCCGGTTCCCATAAACCGTCATGACCCATAAATCCATTTCAAGGGTTCATGCCGGTTCCCATAAACCGTCATGAACCATAAAAACCATTTGTAATACATAACTGGGCCCTAGGCCCGAATCCACATAGAAACTGGACCCTCAGTCCGAATCGTAAACCAATTGGGCCTCCGGCCCGATTCCGTAAATCAAATGGACCTCAAGTCCGAGAATTACCTTTTCAAATCCAAAATCATTTCATGAAATCATATCCAAAACCACAAGAATGGAAAATCAGTGTAAAACTGAAAACCTCGATTTACGTGCAAGCACGTAAATTGCCTCGAAATACGTGAAACCATATAATTCACAAGCATCCAAATCAAAATCATAAAATCATATTCATAATCCATATAAAACATTTATGCATGCATCCCAGTTTAGAAATCAAGGTCCACTCACAGACCGTCCGAGCTGCCGCCTCGATTTGCGTGCCATTTGGCTCCCCGAGCCGATCACCATTATCGGGACTCCCAAACCTGTCCAAATTCATTTAGAGGGTTACTAATAGCCTCATTCACCTCTCATTGAAGTCCCATAATTTTCCCGATTTCCTAACTATTTTTAAAACCGAACCTAAACCTTCTGTTGCCCCGAAACATATCGAGACGGTGTCCTATCGACTCGAAACCAGTCCCAAAATGTTCGTTACATCGAATAGATGATTTCACATGTTGGAACCATAGTCAAATTCTCCCCCACGCGCCCACACGTGCCGCCTGAAGTGGCTGCGCGTGGGAGCCACGCGCCTGTGAACAGTGCTTCTCCTACCTCGATCAGACCGGTCCGAACCGGCCGGTCTGGTTTTTCCTGCAACTTGGACCGGCGTGACCGGTCCAAGCTCATTTCGGCCCAATTTTTCACCGATTCCACTCCTAATCGATCTTAATCTTCATATAATCGTCCTAAGAACCTAACCTAATTAATTAGAGATCCTAAAACCACCTAAACCCGACCGGTCCAAAAAGTCCCTCACGGTTCGATTTTCCCGAAACCTCCCAGGGCTTCCCCGACGTCCAACCACCACCAAAACCTCTCTAACAACTCCCTAGCAACCTATTTAACTCAAACTAATCGTCCAAATCGACCCATAACAACAGAAATGAAAAATGGATTGAAATCGGTTAAAACCGATACCTGTGCACTGTTTCCTCCATCGCCGTCCACGACAGCTCTGCCTGGCCAGCCACCACGTTCAGCTGGTCCTCCTCACTTCTCTGGCCTCTCTCAAATGGTCAAGGGTCTGGGTTTGGGTTGTGGATGAGAATGGTGGATCGGGTTGGTTTTTGGGTGGATGGAAAAATGGAAAATGGTCGATGCAATTTGGAAGGGGAGATGCATGAATGAATTTGGGTGGCCTGTGGATGGGTGACATGTGTCACTCATCCATTGGGTCCCCATAAAATATCTGGGCCCCACTAAGTCCAAAAGTGCAACCGTCTCGTAATTCGTGCAATAGTACGTTCGAATTTCCGTGAACCGTAACTTCGTCGTCGAACGTCCGAATTCGACGTGCTGCCTGTCTACGAATTCGTATCGTCCTTATCTACGTAAAGGTCTTCGGCCCTCAGCCATCAGACCTCCTGGTCAAAAAGTCAACATTTGACCCCTTTTACCCAAAATTACCAAAATGCCCCTAAACTTCCGAACGTCATAACTTCCTCCCCGAACTTCAGAATTGAACGTGCCACCTGTCTATTAACTCGTGACGTCACGAACTGCGTCACGGTCATCGGTCAAAGTCCATTTGACCGTCCGATTGAAATGTCAACGTTTTGCCACCACTAGGGGCAAAACGGCCATTTCGCATCGTTCGTCCGATTTAGCCTAACTAATCACCGATTAACCTCACTAATCGTGATTAGTCACTAATCTAATCATGAAATTCGAGAGGGTTGTTACAACCTTCCCTCCTTAATTAATTTCGTCCTCGAAATTCCAACCGACCTAAGTCCAACCGTTCTTCCCTCCTTAATTTAGTTTCGTACTTGAAACTCCAACTGTCCTGATTCCACATCCACCCCGTGGAAAGAAAATCCAACCTCAAAACTCGTGTACACTCGTACGCCCACTAACCAGAACGATACTCGTCTGCAACCAGACGTACCACTAACACTCTCGTCGTATCGACTACATTCGACCACGTCGAATGACTGTAATCGTACGTTCCGAATTGACACTACTTGTCAAATTTACCAAGTCGCTGACACAACCACTAAACGATTCCCTACTCAATCACCAAACTATCCCGATATCTACTCCCACTGAAAGTCATCAGACCTCACACCGCGATCCACGCTGACACCTCCTACAAACTGTCACCACTTGACAGTCGTCAATCGAAAACTGTCACTATACTCATTCGTGGTTACACTAACCACCAACTCACTCAACCATGGGTAAACACTCACCCACAAAGCATTTCACTCAATCTGTGTGTAACTAGACCCATCAGAAATACCATGACCCTCTGCACAGTATCCAATGTCTAGTTCACGACCTCGACTAATCCAATGGTATCGGAACCAATCCGTCTACCAACACGCTTACCAACATACTACCGGTATAACCTATATACCGTCACCTGACACGACAAGTACACCCAGTATCGTATCTCGAATAACGCACAAGGTACGTACATCTACCCATCAATTAGCTTACAACCACCTAGGTCATAGCCAATCACGTTTCTATAATGGAGTTCATCTGTCCAATCCAACATTAGACAAATCGAAACTCCAACCCCTCATCTATTTCCAAATCCGAATCCGAATCCGCAATTTCGTAAGAAATTCCGAATCCAAACTCAGAAATCATATCCATAACCATGTCCAAATTCGAATCCGAAATCATCATTCCGTAAGCTAGCATTTGGAATAACCATTCCGAACCCAAATCCATAAAAGAAAATCCATAGTCAAGCTTTAGAATCAAATCCTGAATCATCACCCAGAATCCGATTCCAAAACCCAAATCCAGAAATCCTCTTTCAAGTTCCAAAATCAAATCCTGAATCGTCATCCAGAAATCTGATTCCAAAACTTGAAATCTCGTTCTCGTCTACCGAGACACACTATATCCGAACCTATCGGATACCTGTTCGACCGATTACCACAATACAATCGATTGACTTCATATGGAAGCCAATCACAACATCACACACAACACTAAGTCTGACAAAACCCGACTTCGTCAGACACCTACTCACCTGAGGAATATACCATACGGGATTCACCCCGAAAAGGAGTTCATTCCCAACGTCCTCAACTCAACATCCAAGTAAGAGCGATAAACTCTCCATCCATCTGGATCATCAAGATCACGATCCAGATCCATTACTATATCAACCGACCATAGACGTCACGATCGAGGATCGTCATGACGTCCAAAGTCCTCAACATCAAAATCCGGATCCACCTAGGATCACACAGCTCACTCAGCTAACAATCCACCTGAGATCCGATCATAGGGTCTTACATCCTCAACGAATCTGCATACTGACAAATCGTTCTTCAACCAATTCCCACATCTTAAATAGATCAGTCAACGACGAGACACGTTGAGACTGTGGGTTCTCCCCAATTACCTCGTATCAATCCTTGAAATTCCACCTAGGAGAATCAAGGATGATCCAAGATTATGACATCAAAACTCATCATATGTGAATACAACCAAACTCGCTGCATTCACCACGTCACGTAAACCAACCTCGTCTGCCACCAAGCAGGAAATGAGAAATCTCAGTCACCTAACTTCGATATACTCGATTTCTCTTGATGACCCAAAACAAATCCCGGGTTCACCAACCAATACACGACCAATGTACTGGTGTCACAACCATCATCTACCGTCATCAACCACGGTAGAACCTGAGAAGTCACCCAAACGACTCCGAAATACCCATTACTAATGCGGAAAACCCGAACTACTCTCGTCACCTCAATCACAACCTTTCTCGATTCCGAAGTTCCAACCATATCGAAATCAACACACTTGGACATCAACCACGTGTCCATCACTAATTTAACTCTATACGTGATCCACTCCTGAACCATAGATACCGAATATATAAGTAACTCGATGGAGTCACATCCCGACTCGTGACTTACAGTCATCACAATCACTGGCACCAGCACCAGCACCAGTACCTGCACCAACACATTATCACCTGTACTAGTATCAGTACACAGGCATCCACACTAGTAGCAGCACACTAACACCAGTATCAGTATCAGCACACCGTGTGCAAACTGACAACCCTGGATCTCCGCTCATACCAAGCGACGATCGCGTACCTCTGCTCGTATAGGAGAAACTCTGCCTCCCTCGTACCCGAAAACTCTGGGTACAGTCACCCTGACAACTCATGTAAGAAAAGGAAACGTCCCCGAACATCCCCGATTCCCAACAACCGTACTACAACTACTCCGTATCCCGCTCAGGGATTCCATCGACAAGTACCAACCCTGATGGCTTGTCCAACCAATCACCAACCAGTCGTAACTCGACTCAACCGATGTCGTCTACCAGGTCACCCATGACCTTAGTTGCACCAACAATCCATCACAACTATGGTAGTACGACAACCAACTAGATCTAACCAATAAATAAAACCTCGACTGCGGACTGCAGTCCCATCACTAAGCTGACATGACTAGACCGACTAACGAATCCAAATCCGAATAGTCGTCCAAGTCAAACCACTCGTCAACTCAAATTTCCGAACCATACACACCAAGGTAGGGTTCCACGATCACACCTAGAGTTCCTCGGAACCTAACTGCGAAAAGCAGTAAAATCAAGAATCTGACCGACCCCGCGGTCCCGACATCGTAAAGACGCCAATCCAATCCTACCGTAAATCCAACTAGGATTTCACGAAACCGACAGCTAACTGCCGACCACAGTAAATCCACTAACTCGACCAAATCCGATCATCCAACTCAACAATATTCGACCATCTGATGATCACAATTCCTAACCAGTCGTCGGAACCGATCCTACAACATCGTGAAAGACGATCCCAACTAACCGTCTCACGATCAAAACGTTAACGTACAGGTACGTCATCCCTTCCGTAGGGTCTCACACTGTCAACCCTGACAGAACTATGGCAACCCCGGCCTCAAATGCCGAACCAAGGCATGCCAATCCTACTAACTATCGTACCGGTACCCTAACTATCAGATTGATAACGAACTGTAGCCCCTTGAGATATCACATCCTCGACCTGCATACATACTCCAAGATCTCCGCGGTTGCTCGAATAGAGACAACCCCGCTCTAATAAGCATCATACGAGCAATCCTAAGCTCTGATACCACATTGACAGGACCCATCCCAATCCCCCCGGGATTAGTGCGGGATGACCCTGCTCCCGTCTGACACGGAGTGTCAGACAAGGGATATTTCAGACCTTTGCCCTCCCGGGCTATCAGAGTACGCCAGGATCCGGAGGAGGTATGTGATATCTCGGTCTCTGCTACAGTCCACATCCGATGTCAACCTGAAGGGTATTAAAAATAGAAAGACTGTGAGTGGAAAAAAATAAAGAGTTTATAAAAACATTTCATCAAAGACCTTTATACCCTCCACTAAAAAGCATGCATGCATAGTAAAACCATTTATCCAAACACATAAGTTTAAAAAACCATAATTAGGGTCTCAGCCCCAAATTCTGTAAATACAAATCATCCGGGATCCTGCCCAAAACCATTTACAAAAAACCATAGTACAGTAAACATACGAGGGATATCAGCCCAAATCCATTTATCATTATAAAACATAATTTCTCAAACCAATTGAAATCACGTTTATCCATTATATTCATATCCAGAACCTGTCACGGTAAAATAAAGCTACACGTGTGCTAACCGGGGTCTTAAACCCAAGTCTCTCCAGGGTCCACCCAGGTCAATGTCCGTGGATCAATGACCCTCCCTGGAGGTAACGAACCATGCCCATCCTGAGAGTAAGGAACCCAACTGGGGGGCGACTCCACTCAGTCAGTGCTCCGTGACTACTTCGGGGTCCACCCAGGACAACGACCCTCCCCGGAGGAGACAATCATATATAAAGGATGGAATATGAAAAACCTTTTGAAATCATTCTTTAAATCTTTCAAGGATTCATGACCGGCCCCTATAAGCCGTCATAATCCATAAAATCCTTTCCGAGGGTTCATGCCGGTTCCCATAAACCGTCATGACCCATAAATCCATTTCAAGGGTTCATGCCGGTTCCCATAAACCGTCATGAACCATAAAAACCATTTGTAATACATAACTGGGCCCTAGGCCCGAATCCACATAGAAACTGGACCCCCGGTCCGAATCGTAAACCAATTGGGCCTCCGGCCCGATTCCGTAAATCAAATGGACCTCAAGTCCGAGAATTACCTTTTCAAATCCAAAATCATTTCATGAAATCATATCCAAAACCACAAGAATGGAAAATCAGTGTAAAATCGAAAAACCTCGATTTACGTGCAAGCACGTAAATCGCCTCGAAATACGTGAAACCATATAATTCACAAGCATCCAAATCAAAATCATAAAATCATATTCATAATTCATATAAAACATTTATGCATGCATCACAGTTTAGAAATCAAGGTCCACTCACAGACCGTCCGAGCTGCCGCCTCGATTTGTGTGCCATTCGGCTCCCCGAGCCGATCACCATTATCGGGACTCCCAAACCTGTCCAAATTCATTTAGAGGGTTACTAATAGCCTCATTAACCTCTCATTGAAGTCCCTTAATTTTCCCGATTTCCTAACTATTTTTAAAACAGAACCTAAACCTTCAGATGCCCCGAAACATATCGAGACGGTGTCCGATCGACTCGAAACCAGTCCCAAAATGTTCGTTACATCGAATAGATGATTTCACATGTTGGAACCATCGTCAAATTCTCCCCCACACGCCCGCACGCGCCGCCTGAGGTGGCTGCGCGTGGGAGCCACGCGCCTGTGAACAGTGCTTCTCCTACCTCGATCAGACTGGTCTGAACCAGCCGGTCCGATTTTTCCTGCAACTTGGACCGGCGTGACCGGTCCAAGCTCATTCCGGCCCAATTTTTCACCGATTCCACTCCTAATCGATCCTAATCTTCATATAATCGTCCTAAGAACCTAACCTAATTAATTAGAGATCCTAAAACCACCTAAACTCGGCCGGTCCAAAAAGTCCCTCACGGTTCGATTTTCCCGAAACCTCCCAGGGCTTCCTCGACTTCCAACCACCACCAAAACCTCTCTAAAAACTCCCTAGCTACCTATTTAACTCAAACCAATCGTCCAAATCGACCCATAACAACATAAATGAAAAATGGATTGAAATCGATTAAAACCGATACCTGTGCACTGTTTCCTCCATCGCCGTCCACGACGGCTCCGCCTGGCCAGCCACCACGTTCAGCTTGCCCTCCTCACTTCTCTGGCCTCTCTCAAACGGTCAAGGGTCAGGGTTTGGGTTGTGGATGAGAATGGTGGATCGGGTTGGTTTTTGGGTTGATGGAAAAATGGAAAATGGTCGATGCAATTTGGAAGGGGAGATGCATGAATGAATTTGGGTGGCCTGTGGATGGGTGAACATTTATAAAACCAGAAAATCTCGAAGTACGTGCCCATACGTAAACACACACCAAAATGCACTCAAGGCATCCCAAAAAACATATTAAAACATATATAAAACATTTATGCATGCATCGATTTCAGAAAGAAAGTCCACTCACAGACAGTCCACGCTACTGCCTCGATATGCGTGCCGTACGCCTTTCCGGGTCAACCGTCATCTCCGGGATTCCCAAACCTGTCCAAATCACTTTAGAGGGTTACTAAATAATTAATTAACCCCTCACTAAAGCCCCCCTAATTTTCTGGGATTTTTAACTATTTTTAAATGCGCATTGAAACCTTCGGACAACCCGAACTTTATCGAGACGATGTCTGATTGACTCGAAACCAGTCCCAAAATGTTCGTTACATCGAATAGTTGATTTGACATGTTGGAACCATCCTCAAATTCTCCCCTACGTGCCCGCACACGCCACCTGAAGTGGCTGCGCATGGGCCTCACACGCCGAGCTACAGTGTCACCCCTAACCTCCAGCCGACCGGTCCAGCTCGGTTTTCCCTGCAACTTGGACCGGCGTGACCGGTCCAGGTCCATAGCCGGTCCAATCTTCACCGTTTCTTCCTCTAATCGATCATAATCTTCATTATTTAATCCTAGGATCCTAACCTAATCGATTAGAACCCCTAAAACACCCTAAATCCGACCGGTTCGATTTTGGTTCTCACGGTTCAAAAATCCAAAACTCCCCCAGGGCTTCCTCGACATCCAACACCTCCCAAAACCATCCTATTGACCTCCTACCAATCTAATTAATTCACAACAATCATCCAAATCGACCCATAACAAACGAAATCGAAAATGGATTGAAAATGGATTAAACCGATACCTTGCTCGTGTTTTTCTTCTCCGCTGTGCACGGCGGCTCTGCCTAGCTAGCCACCACGTCCAGCCGGTCCTCCTCATCTCTCTGGCCTCTCCTAATGTTCAAGGGTCAAAGGTTTGGGTTTGGATGAAAATGGTGGATCGGTTTTGGGTTTTGGGAAAAATGGGAAAATGGTCGATGTAAGGGGAAGGGAGATGCATGGGTTTGGTTTGGATGGGCAATGGATGGGTGACTAAAGTCCAAATAAGTTCCCGTCTCGAAAAACGTACAATAGTGCACTCGAACTTCTTTGAACCGTAACTTCGTCGTCGAACGTCCGAATTCGACGTGTCGTCTGTCTACGGATTCGTATCGTCGTGATCTACGTAATGGTACTCGGCCCTCTGTCAGCTGACCTCCAGGGTCAAAAGTCAACTGTTGGCCCCTTTTTGCCAAAATTACCAAAACGCCCCTGATTTTCAGATCGTCATAACTTCTTCCATGGATGTCGGAATCGAGCGTGCCACCTGTCTATGAAATCGTGACGTCCCGACCTATGTCACGATTATCGATCAAAGTCCATTTAACCGTCCGAACAAAAAGTCAACGTTTTGCCCATTCTAAGGAAAAAATCGTCATTTTGCACCGAACGTCCACTAATCCTCGTCTAATCCCCAATTAGTCTCTGATTAGCTATGCTAATCTGTCATTAATTCTAAATTAATCCCGCTAATTCGGGACGGGTCGTTACAGATCGTTACAGCTGTTGGAGAACTCCTTTTGTGGGGAAAATGTGAGAGATATCCGCAACATCCTCTTTCCATCACAGGTTCCTTTTATGATGGTCGATACTGGTTCTACTTAATGTCTGGAAAATATACAGTGAAATTATGGATACCATATTTCCTTTCAGATGAGGGTGGTGGATGTGGATGGTGGTGGTGCGCGTTCCTCGGCTAGGCAGTGTGAGGTCCTTTGGTAACATTTGTGGAAAATGAGGATCTAAAAAAAACTCAAGATCTTTTGTTGGCGGGCTTGTTTAGAAATCCTGCCCACACCCTATAATTTGGTTGCAAGGAGAATGATGATGGTTGGTCTATGTCGGCGGTGTGGAAAACAGATGGAGGATGTTTTTCATGCTATTTGGGCCTATAAACGTAATCAGAAAGTGTGGAGACTTACGGATCTCCCATTTTCGTGATTCCTTTCTACGGGAGCTTATATTGATATTTTTGCTTTTGCTCACTTATCCCTTTCGCAGTTATGTCGATTTGCTTTTGTCTGTTGGAGTATGTGGAATTGGAGAAATAAATTGGCCCATGATTTATAAGTTAAGAGTGTAGAAAAGGTTTATGAGATAACCATGGCATCTTGCTCGGAGTATAGTGCTCTCTCATAGTGACAGGACCCATCCCCGATCCCTTGAGATTATCGTGGGATGTGCCTACTCCTGCCTGACACCGCGTACCAGACCAGGGATAAAATCGTAACCCACTCGGGGTTACCTAGAGTACGCAAGGATCTGTGGTGGCATGTGATGTCTCGATCTCTGCTACAGCCCGCACCCGCGATCAACTTGGAGGGTGCCAAAAAGACAAAACTTGTGAGTGGACAAAAATAAGTATTTGTTTAAAACCATTTTACAAAATATACTTTTCACCCTCCGTTTTACAAAACATGTATACATACCAATTTAAAACTAGTACTTTCCAGTGAAACAATACATATGGAAAACAAGTACTTTCAAGGTAAAACCAACACAGGTTAAAACAAACAACTGGACACAATCGATTAGTCAAAAACCTCAGGACCCAATCTCATATCTGTCATCCGTCCCTGTTCGTCAAATCATCCGTCTCTATCAGGGAAATCACTCATCTCTATCCGGGAAATCACCCATCTATATCCGTCAATATCTGACATCGGTCTCATACCGTCAAATCATCCAATGTTATAACTGTCATGATTTTTATATCGACACGCGTGTAACTCGGATTTACACAACCGATCTACACTTGGCTCTGGTGTCCGCAACTCGAAGTCTAAGTGCAACACTAGGCTTGGAGTCCTTAACTCGACGCCTTAGTGCAATAACCCGGCACTCCTGCAGGTAGTGTCATCGTGACCTCTTCAGGGGAAACATATCCCTACTGGAGTCATATCCATCCGAGTCCTCTCCGGGGAAACACATTCCTACCAGAGGCCCTATCCGAGGGAAACGCATCCCTACCGGATCCATATCCATCATCTCATAGGGTCCTTTTTGGGGAAACACATTTCTGCCGGTGGCCCTCTCTGAGGAAACACATTCCTACCGGAGTCATAGCCATCCTCTCATCGGGTCCTTTCCGAGGAAATACATTACTACTAAATTCATATCCATCACCTCATAGGTTCCTTTTCGGGGAAATGCATTCCTGCCGGTGGCCCTCTCCTGAGAAACACATTCCTACCGGAGTCATATCCATCATCTCAGAGAATGGTCATAATAGAAAGAGTAGAGACATATTTCCATAAAACAGTTATTTTGCACAGAGTCTCAGCCTAAAACTAGTTTCCACAAATCACATAAAAATGGTGTCCAGTTTCACATCAAACGGGGTCCGAAGCCCCAATAGAGCCTTTGGCCCGAAACATGGTTTCCAATGGACTCACTCGTGAAGTCCATTATCTTTCTATCTTTCAACTGGGTCACAAGTCCAAACTCATTTCAATAGGGCCTCAAACCCCATCTACCTTCTCACGAAAATTTGTAAATCATTCATTTTCAAACCAAGATCAAATTCACAAATCATCATTCAAATCACTATGCAGTTATTGCATTTCAAACCATGTTTATAAACCGTCGATCTACGCTGCGCGCTCTAAAACCCGCGCCGTAAGCCACTCTGAGGCTAATCCATCCTCTCCGGGACGTCCGAACCTGTCCAAATCATACTCAAAGGTCACTAACAACTTCTATAAGTTCATATCAAAGACCCTTACAAATCTCGGTACGGTCAACGTGTTCTGAACACGCTTCCTGAGGAGAAACACCTTCATTTAACCTATCCAATGGTCTCCAATAGACTTGAAACCATCACCATTGGATTCAGAACGTCGAGACCTTTCGAACCTGACCAGTTTCACCTCAAAATTTGGTCCCACACGCCCTCACGTGCTGGTCAAAGTCCTCATGCGGCAGTGAACGACAATTAACACTAACGTCAGCAAAGTCAACGTTGACGTCATCAGTCAATGGTCAATGATAACGTCAGCATGACGACATCCTTTAGCCTGACAGGTCTGACATTTGTTAGGTTTGACACGTGTCAGATATGATATGTACCACATGTTAGCCCCTAATTGGTCCACGTGTCTGACATCTAACATTCTGACGTGACCTAACAGCATGCCACGTGTCAGCCCTTAAGTGGTCCACGTGTCTGACACCTCTGACATATGATGACGTGGAATGCCATGTCATCATTTTCTTCCCTGAGCCAGGTCGACCCGTTTGACGGTAACGGGTCAACCAGACCCGCGACTCGACTCGGTTATTTTTCATGCATTTCTACACCATTTTTGACCTTGTTTGTTCCTATATGTTCGCAATGATCCCAAGAAGGGATCTATGAACCCTAAACTAGCTAAAAGGTTCAGAATGGTACCTTCCAAATGTTGAACAGTGACATGCAACTTCAACCTTGCTTCCCCGTCGATCCTAGCCACCTTAGTCCTTGGTTTTGGTTCTGTTGAGGTCGTCTGGTTGTTTTGGTCATTAGGACGGCCCAACAAACCCTCTAAACCCACTTCGAAATTTGGACCCATTAAAACAGTTTTGGGTTTACCTGGCCATGGCTCCTGGCTGCTCCGCTGTGCTTCCACCGTCCACCACTTTCACCGTCTGTCTCCCTTCCACTCTTAGTCTCTCTCAAACAGCACAGAAGATGATGGTATAATGGATGTGGGGTGGGTTTCGATTTTCGGTTCGAATGGAAGCAATTGATGAGTGATGCACGTATGTGGGATGGGAAGCAATGGATGAGTGACACTTGTCACTCATCCATTGGGCATGAACACAAATATCTGGGCCCACTAAATGACAAATGTCAACTTGCCTCGTAAAACGTGCCACTATAAATAGTACATGTAATCATTCCTGACCCCTAACTTTCCTGTACGATGTACGATTTGGATATGCCTCATGTCTACGAACTCGTATCATCTCAATCTACGTAACGAACTTCAGTCCTTGTGCATTTGACCTTCCGGGTTAAAAGTCAACATTTTACTCTTATTTAGGGGCAAAATCGTTATTTTACCCCCATCGCCCGATAATTCTCTTCTAATTCTTGATTGGTCTCGCTAATCCTCAACTAATTCTTAAATAATCCTATAGATTCAGGACGGGTCGTTACACACAAGCTTCATTGGGGGCTCTGCTATGGCGTGTGCCTAGGTGGAACAAGCTGGTGGAGGGGACATTGAAGCTTAATTGTGATGCTGCGGTTAGTAGAGACACCCTGCAGCGAGGAGTGGGCAGGGTTCTTAGGGACACGACTGGTGTGTTGGTGGCTGGTTTTTCTAGACCAGGCCCTCTTGGTGGATCTGTTGTGGTAACAGTGGTAGAAACAATTCTGCGGGGTCTTCTGCAAGTACAATAGTTGGGGTTACAAAATGCAGTAGTGGAGTCTGACTGTTTGAAGGCATTAAGCATTATCAAATCAGCTCAACATCTTTGGACACCAGTAAAAGCGCAGGAGGTACTTTCTTTATTGCAGGTGCTCCAGATTTCTTTAGAGTCTCTTATTTGTGTGCCTCGGACGACGAATTTTGTTGTTCATCATCTTGCACAGGAGGGGCGATGAGCTCAGGAACGAACAAGCTGGGGTCCTTTGCTTCCCCCTGATTAGGACCTTTGTTAGCTAAACATATTGATGAATAGTTGTTATTGCTCTTTATTTGTTTGTGGTACTTGTAACATATGGTGCACCCTTTTTGTGTATTCTCTTCCTAATCCTCTTATCAATGAAGCTTATCTTAAATAAAAATGAAAGAGATTTTACCAACTGGGTATGCTGCATTTCTGCTCGTCAATTTACCCGCCAGCGCATACCACTCGTTCAACCAGGTCGCCCGAATGAAACTGTGCTAACATGACCAGGCTGTGAAGGCCAAGGTCTCTCACCGTCTCACACACGGCCAATTCGGTTAAATTAAAGCATATGCTCTGCTTCATACCTTCGTTTTCGTCTCTCTCGTCTTCTCTCTGATTGGTGTTTCGTTTTGTTTGTTTTGCATTTTATATATCCGTTACCCCGATTTTCTCACCCTCTCCTCAACTCTCTCTCATCGTTTCCATCGTTGAGAAGACTGAACTCTCCACAGTCCTCCACACCCATTTTCTTAATTTGTTCCCGAAAACTCTTCTCCTGGTGAGGTCGCCATGGATCTGTGGTCCCTGAACGTCAAAAACATCAGCAGAAGCCCTTTTCTGCTCAGAAACTCGTATACTGAGAATCCCAATTCATGGAATTTCGGAAATGTGAGGCCTTCTTGGGTTGGTGTTGAAGATGGGAGGGGCTTTGAGTTTGGAGTCTCCAATTTGAAGCGGAGGGTTTCGTCTAATGGGTTTCGTTCTTTGGTTGTCAGAGCCATGGGCAAGAAGAATAATCATGGAAATTCACCGAATTCTTCCTCTTCTTCAGGTATGCTTTCTCAGCCACAATTCAATTGCATTTGATTCATAGTCATGCTTCTTGTTTTCTTTGATTGATGGGTTCGATCTAATTTTCTTTTCTTTGATTTGTGTATATGGGTATGTGATTGTGGTGATATATGAGACTCTTATAATTGTGAAGTTTGACTTTCTGGCTCTGTTTGGATTCTTGGGGAGTTAGAGTGTTTTGATGAGGTTAGGCTAAAGAGTAAGTGTTTGGCTTGGAGCTTAAGAAAACAGATTGCCCGTATATTTGTTGGCAACCCATCATGGTAATGGTAGAGACTTTACTTCAGCTATCATTTTTCTTCATCGGAGACCTGGGGGGTCCACGTGGAATTGGGTCCCTGTCACAGCATGCTTTCCAGAAACGGGAAGCTCCCTCTGTAGAGCGTATTGTCAATTGGCCATACTAGGCAGGCTGCTTTGAAATTTGTACCTGGCTTGGTTGGACAAGATAAATTTATGGGTTCAAACCCGTGGGTTACCAATTTTCTAAGTAACAACTTTGGGAGATGTTCTGGTCTGAGCCGTTAAATTGGTTTAACTAGGATATACATCTGTGTGCCGAGGTCCCATGTGTCTGAATGTATAATTGTTCCTGCTCTTGGATGGGAAAGAAGCGTTTAGAAGTTTCCCTGTATTAATCAACTACATTAATAAGAAAGTATGTTAGGCTACCAATGTTGAATTGTTCTGTCTCTTTTGTATCTGAGAAGAAATCTCTGTTCCTTGGTTAAATAGTTGCATTCTACCCTGGTACATTCAAACAGGAACAGTGTCAGTTGTGGAGGATAAGAACTAGATAAATAGCTTTGTTAGGTCATGATTGTCTAAGACATGTGCTAGCATGAGAGAAACGTTGAGAAGTTTCTCTGTATTAAATTGACTATTTCCACATGTTCTACTCATGCAGCATAAATAGACATCGTTTCTTTCCATAATGTAGAAAAAAAATCATTTGTTCCATATCCAATTAAAGTCTGGCACGCAAGCATCCCTACATGTGATATACGGTGATTGTCTGGTGCATTTCAAATGTTGGGAAATTGATATGCATCATTATCAAAGCTTTCTTAAAATAACAAATTGGAGTTCATGAAATTTCTTGTGGAGTAATGCATAGACAGCGGGATTTCTGTATGTAGTGCAATCCCAGAAAGCAATGTTTTTTAGGTCAATGCTTTCAATGTTAATAGATAGAATTTTCTGGACAATGGACTCCACTATTAACTTACTGCCTAGAATTTAGAGAATATATATTGTATTCTCAATTCTATGCTCCTCCTCCTCTACCTTAGATATCCTATGAAAATGTTCTGTCCAGCAATATTGAAAGGTCCCGTATAAACTTTATATTTATTTGCAAACTCTCATTTTTTAACCTCCAGAAACCTGGGCTGCAGCTTATTTTTTTTGGGTACCCGATTCTATTGGCCTAACTCACCAAGTACTTCAGCCCAAGCTTAAGAGTTTCCAAATCCTTGTTCAGTATAAATGGTTACTATTATTAAGGATATAGTTTTTAATTCTCATTGCATGTCTTTGTGAGTGGTTAACAAGATTTCTTCAACTCTAGTAGTCTGGTGTAGCGTGACCAGTAGGTTTAAAGGTTTCAATTCAAAATTTAGTTAGATTGATTCCAGCTCTCCCAATTGCTGGAGCATGTTGAAACACTTTGAACTACTGCATTCCACGGAATCATCAAAGTCATATTCTCATATCTTTCAGGATGCTAATGATCTCTTCCCTTCCTCTATTGGGAGCAAATTCTTGTCCTGTGGTTGGGATAAAATTAATGTTACTTTCCCTTATGGGGGTGCTCTCTTACTTTTTCTAGGCCATTATCTGGATGATTCTTTTCTTTTCTTTTCTTTTCAGGCTTTGTTTGGCTGTAATCAAGAATCTTTTGAGGCTGACTTTTCAAATGATTTTAATTGTAAATTTCCTCCCTTCCTTCGTCCAACTCAAGTTTTGTTAGTAAAATGTAAAAGCAGTTTAGGGTTACTGCTTACCTGTGTAAGGACATGCACATCCAGTGTATCATGTCTATATGTATATGCATACACGAATAGCTTTAACTGTTTCTTAGTTTCGTGGAGCATGGTCTAGGATCCTGACCAACTTTTTACCAATTGATTACCTGCAAGCAGATACTTTTCTCTTGGTAACAACTTACAATTAACTACTTGCATGGCACATAATTGGTGGCCCTGTGTATGGTTGTGATATTTCATACAGGAAATGGTGACTGCTCTATTCCAGGAGATGATGGTGAAAAAGAAAATGATTCTTCTGAAAAATTCATTGACTCTTCTTCCCAGAAAAATTATCCTATGAACTTGGATTGGAGAGAAGTCAGAGCAAAGTTATATACTATAGAGCAGGTGAAGTTCTACTTTCTTGAAAGGATAATGCCCTCTGAATCTAAAATTTATAATCTTGAAGTTCTATATACTCATCAGATATGGGATCTTCTCGTCCATTATTTGGTTGATCTTTTTTGTTTCTAGGTGATAATTAGCCTTATAGAATTTCCAGTTATCTTGTATGGATTAGTTCATGTCTTATAGTCCTTTCAGTTTGTAGGTGATCATCAGTTTGTTAAGTTAGTTTTTTAGGATCGACTGAAGTTTAGTTGACACAGCTGGTTTCTCTAGATAGAAAATAGGAAGGACATAGCCAAAATGGGTTCACACCATTCGGTTCAATTTGGTTTTTGAGCGAATCAATACTCCACATTGTCTTGATTATGTTTTTCTCGTGTTAGAAAATTAAGCAGAATGGCCTGAACAATGAAATGTAGAAATGTAGTTGTAAGTTATAATGGTCCACCATATGGTGCTAGAAATTCTCGCTTGATTACAATATTACATATCTAATGATGATCCTCCATAACTTATCAAGTTTACACTGGAAACTTTCCAACAGGCAGAACAGGCTGAATTTGATGCTCAAAAACAGGGGGGGACTCCCCACCAGTCGAAGTCTCTTGGCCTGCAGTGGGCTCATCCTCTTTCTGTACCTGAGACAGGCTGTGTCCTTGTTGCCACAGAAAAGCTTGACGGTGTTCGCACCTTTGAAAGAACTGTTGTTCTCCTCCTCAGATCAGGAACCAGGCACCCAGAAGAGGGACCATTTGGAGTTGTTATCAACAGGCCACTCCACAAAAAGATTAAACACATGAAGCCTACTAACCTTGATCTTGCAACCACATTCTCTGATTGTTCTTTGCATTTTGGTGGGCCTCTTGAAGCAAGCATGTTTTTGTTAAAGTCCGGGGGCAAATCAAAGCTTCTGGGGTTTGAAGAGGTGATCCCTGGCCTTTGTTTTGGTGCTCGCAACAGCCTGGATGAAGCTGCAGGGCTAGTAAAGAAGGGTCTTCTTAAGCCTCAGGATTTCAAATTCTTTGTTGGCTATGCCGGTTGGCAGCTGGATCAGTTGGCTGAGGAGATTGAATCAGATTATTGGTATGTGGCTTCTTGCAGCTCAAATTTGATTTATGGGGCTTCGTCGGATTCTTCTTCAGAAAATTTGTGGGAAGAAATCTTGCAGCTAATGGGTGGGCAGTATTCTGAAGTGAGTCGAAAGCCTAAACAGGATATGTAGCTTAGTTTATGAGCCTGTTGCTGTTCCCTATACATTAACTAGTTCTGATGTATATGTCAAGCCAATTGTACAGACTTCGCTGGCTTTTCAAATTAGTACATTTTGTCGTGTTCATTTCTTTGTTTCGTTTTCATTTTCCCCTTCTCTTTTTCTTGGTTTTAATGAATATTAGACTTTATATATATGGCTACTGTATGCAATCACTTCCCTGGTTCAATTGAGTAGATAGAATTCAACTGTAAGTGACTTTCACTTATCTTCTCTTTCTGCATTGAAAGGGAGTACAATAAGAAACTGTCCTTTTCAGTTCGTTTTGGAGGGGAGCTGCATTGAAGCACTCTTTATTGTTAGGTTTTAAGGAAGAAGAAAGGGGATGGGAAAGTATTTGTGACGTACACAAATCATTGTCCAGAAGACGATGATAACGCCACAAAGGGCCGTCCTGAGTTCAACTAAACCAAACAAGGAGGGTATGCTTTAGCTAAACAATGGCCTACACTACCAGTACGTTCGCTAGGCCTACACTGGAAAAACAAAACCACCTAATCTTCTAATCCACGGCCTTCCATAGCAAGATTAAAGCGTCCATGGAGTTGCTCATCCGCCGGTGCATTCCATTCTTACACGAAAAATGAAATGATGAAGAAAACTATAAAATGGAAAAAGAAAAGAAGAACATGGTTATCTTACAATGTACACAAACATCCGTCCTCTGTACAAGGCGAAAGCCCCGAACCCTATAGGCCTATAGGTTTTGAGTAACCAACAAAAAACCCACAGTTCCTTCTCGGTTCTCACATCAATGGTACAAAACAATATCATCCATCCCATCTCCATTCATTGATTTTTCATTTCTGAATCTATAACATGTGAAAACCAGCTTCTTCAATCTTCGATCTTCAATCTTCAGTCTTCATCTTAGTTAAGCAGCCTAGCTTCACCATGCTACATTTCTCAATGACTTTTGCACTTAAGTACCAAATTTGGTCCTGGATGGATACAGCAGATGTTCAACATCCCCGATATATATATATATGTCTTCAACGCGCCCGTGCTTTACGTACAGCTTGCAGGATTTGTCTTTCATGCTCTTTCAGCATGTCCTCAAGATTTCCCCCCGGAGGCACCAACGGTCCTGAGTAATTGATTCTGTTCTTCGGAACGTATCCCTACAGAAACCATACACACAAGACATGAGCATCAGAAAATAAGATTGCAAACAGAAAAGAGCACATAAAAGACACAAACATTGTTTACCATTCTGGAATCTCTGCTGAACACTCTGTCATTCTCATGGGAAGGATTGAATAAGTCTGCTGCTGGTTGAGGCACGTGAGATTTCTGAGTTCTTAACTCTGCCTTGTTTCGCAAGGAACTCTGTGTCTTGTTCCGCGACGATCCCACTGCACTAGGGTGTATCATTGAACTACATTGAGAGTAGCAGCCATTCTGCCTACCTCCTCCTGCCGGTTCAATTACAAAGCCAGACACACTCTCTCCCTGGGGCGCGTATTTATGACCTGTGGTTTTTGGGTTTCTCTGTCCCTGCTATGTTTATGTTAGCTCAAAAACTGAAGGCAAAAATATGAAAAACAGGAAAAACAAATTATTGTGTACATGTGACAAGCCATTTTTTATACCTGCAAACATGCATCTGCCTCTGGTGTTGGCACTGCCTTGTTATATCTTGTACCCCTTCGAACGGATTCGGGACCACGCCCTTTATATGCATCGGCTTTTCTCCTGAAATTTAATTAAACATCAAAGAATATATGGGTCATGGAGAAAATTTGACAGCATCACCTTGCAGACCCCATCCAATCAAAGATTTATCCACTGCAACAGGTTATCTGGTTTTTTGTTAACCTTGGATAAGTACCTTTTTTCCTCTTCCCGAAGCTTTGCATCAAACTCCTTGCTTGGAGGATACTGTGGTAAATTTGATGGATCACATGCTAGAGGTGGTGTACAAAAGAACTGAAATAAACATAAGGAAAACAAAGATGCATTAGCACTAGTTATTTACAAAACTACCAAATTATTAAGTGAAAGCTAGTACAACAGTGATAGCTGCAGAAATGAAAGCATTTAGTATGAACAAGAGAAACTCAAATTTACCTCACTGCTAAGAATCGAAACAGCTGATCCGCGATTCTTTGGTTCTATTGCAAGGAGTTGATCAACAAGAGCTAAGGTTGAAGGAGGGAAGTCTTTGAAAGTGTCAGAAATACGGCGCTTGTAAGGTTGGTAAGGTTTGAAACTAGTAGCAAGTGGTAATTTTGTTCTTTTCCAGAATTCTTCGGAAGGTGAACCACAAAGCTTAAAGATCTTGTGCATTTGTTCCACCTGAGAAGCATTGCTATTAATTGCAACTTGAAACATTGCAGATTTAATTGCAAAGTGTCATTAGATATTCCTTTACCTCAGTTCTACCAGGCATGATAGGCTTTCCGGTAAACATTTCTGCAAGGATGCATCCGGTGCTCCACAGATCTATACCAACTCCATAATCAGTGGAACCAAGCAAAAGCTCAGGTGCCCTATACCACAGAGTTACGACACGGCTAGTTAATGGCTCCTTTTGGTCAGGTTCATAAGAGGTCGCCAGGCCAAAATCGCCAATCTTGAGGAGTCCATTATTGTCTAGCAGAAGATTTGCGCCCTTGATGTCTCGGTGCAGGACACCTCGACTATGACAGTGTTCAAGCCCACTAAGCAATTGTTGCATGTAACATTTTATCTGCAATTCCATCACTTGAATCATAACTTTAAACACAATTTGTTGGTGAAAAATGAAAAATGGATCTTTAGATGTTTGAAAGCAAAAGAAGAGTGTAAACCTGAGGTTCGGTAAACTTAATGCTCCGTGTTGCAGAAAGGCCAGCAAGGTCGTGCTCCATGTACTCAAAAACAAGGTACAAGCTGCATGACACTCTTGAAGTGACAAGACCCTCAAGCTTCATAACATTTGGATGATCAAGTCTACGCAAAATATAGATTTCTCTCGCCATAAAGCGAACACTTTCTGGGTCCATATTCATAAACCGCACTTTCTTCAATGCAACAATTTTACCAGTTTCCGACTCTCGTGCCTTGTATACACTGCTATAAGTTCCCTGGCCAATCTGCACACCAAATCATATAACATGTTCATGGAACACAAACCAAAAGCAGAGTACAAGATGGCAGTTAGAGAAGCAAGAATGGGAACTAACTTTGTCCAACTTCTCGAAGGAGTCTGCCCGTCGGGGGACCCACCCTTTGATGGCTTCTCCAGCAACGGAAGTTAGCCAAGACGGCCATCCAGCAGCAACTTGTTCTCCTTGTGCACCATGTGGTATGCTTACTATCCTATACGCCACCGTTTTGTGATGATGAGAATTATCAGGTCTTGGGATCACTTTGCCTTTATTGTTATGTTCAACATTATTCCCTACATTTCCTTTTAAGGCTGTGCTTGATAACCGCCGCACTGACCCATCAGCGGCACCACTACCGTCACCGTGGCTTACTTCTGATACAAGGTCTTCTCTTAATGACGAAGTAGGAGCAACCAATTGAACCGAATAATCCTTCAATGGGCGTTCCACTGTTGATTCCTCCACCTTATCCTGTTCCGTGGTTCCTTTCGAGCAAATGCAGCCCATATTTTTTTCACCTCCCAAAATCCCCTGGTTCTATTTCCTTTTTTTTTTTTTTTTTTTTTTTCCTTTTTTCCTTTTTCTTTTTTGTAATACCTTGTTTCTAATTTTCAAAACTAATATAATCCCTCCTTAGAAAATAATGTGACTGAGAGCTTTTATCAAACAATTTACCTGCATTTCCTGGGAAACCTAAGAGTTTCCCTTTCAACTCATCGTAACTCCACAAATTCAATCTGGGTATGGCTGTTGCACCCTAAAACGGATTGAATTCACATAGTTAAAGCCTTTCGACGATCATTGACCCGTACCCACAACCCAGATTCCAAAATTCTCCAAAATCCAGAAAACGTGGAATGCAAGAAAAGGAAACCAAGACAAAACTCTCTATATAAAAATGTGAAGGCAGGAAATGAAAGGTGACCAAAATCCAATCTCAAATCCAAATGTCAAAAATTGATTTTGGATAGAAGAAAATACAGAGGGATGATAAATGAATGTATCCAAAAGATAGGGGCTTTAGAGATGATAGAGGGATGAGACACCCAAAAAACAGACCAGAAATCCCTGCACCGGAAAATTAAGAAATCAAAAGCTCAAGGATGCAGGAGTTCTGGTGTTTTGGGGTTTTGGCGTTTTGGGACATGAATGGAAAATCCAAAAAATAAAAATAACAATGAAAAAATGAAAAAAAAAAATAGGGTAAATAAGTGGGTTGTGATTTGGAGGTGGGCGGAGAGAGATAGAGATTTGCGCGCGTACATGGCCCCGAGAAATGCGAGAGGCCAGAGGTTTTTGGGAGTTTACAGGAGGGGACGCTCTGGCTCTATCTTTCTCTGTTATCAACAAGAGAATAAAGAAAAATAGAGTGAGAGTTGCGAGAGAAAAAGAAGAATCCATTCACAAGATTTGGTTATGATTCTGAGAGTGTTGGAGTTGTGAGTAGATTTTGGCTTTGATTTGGTTTGCAATTTGCATGGTGTATGTATCAAGATTCAAGACGTGCTTAGCATAATGTGTTCATTTGGTTCCACACTTCACCTACTAAACAAGCCATGTGGCCACAATTTTGGAGACTCGTTCACGAAAGAGTAGGGATTTCCTTGAACCCCCACCACACAACAAGTAAAGGAAAATAACATTAAATCCTCCTAGTATTAAAGCGATAATGCACTCTCGTTTTTTAAACATCTTGTTTGTTGGGCAGGGTTGTCAAACCACGACTTGATTCAAACTCATTTTTTGTAGTTGTTTTCGAACGGTTCCTATCATAATTCTAAAATCAATACAAGGGCTTATCGACTGAACGGTTCCTATCATAGCGACGAACGATCATATTATATAGTGTATAGCCACGAACGATCATATTATATAGTTTTTTATATTTATGGAGTTCAAAGTTTTGAACTTGAAATCCTAATTTCATATTATAAGAGTTCACGCCAACCTTAGAAAAAACAAAAATCAAAATGAGAAATATTGAAAACTTTTTCTCCAACCCATAAATCAGATGCTAACTAGATGAGATTTCAAGTCAACCTGACTAATAAAAAATAAAAGATGTGAAAATTTTCTGAATTATATTATTGAATGTACAAAGACACTTATTATATAGTAGTTATAGTAAGCTTAACTAGAAAAAAAAAATATTCTAAATAATTAAACAAGATATCAAATCAAATTTTTATACTAAATTAATCTAAGCTACTAAATCAATTTAATTAGTATTTTATTTCTAACACACATACTTTGTCTCAAGTTGGAGAGTGAACATTGTGAAGTCCCAACTTGTTGATTAAGTCGGTGATATGTCGTCAGATGCCGCATCGTCAGATGATATGCCGTAAGATGTTGTGTTGTCAAATGATGTGTTGTCAAATGCTGTGCCATCGGATAATGTGTCGTCGAATAATGTGTCGTAAGATGATGTACCGTCGGATGATACTATAATGACCCAAAAATTTAGAAAATGTAATTTCAGAAGGTTCTTTGTAAATTGGCTATTTTACCATTATTGGTCCAAAGTTGACTTTTGCTCAGAATACTATTTGGACTTTTCGTCAGGAACATTACATAGGTCTCGAAATCATGAGTCAATAAACAGACAGCATGTTGAAATCAAAGATCGGTTAAGTTTGTTACATGTATGAAATTAACTAGAGGTATTTTGGTAATTTTAACATTAAGAGTATTTTGATAATTTGACAAGTGAATATATTTTGTTGTATAATGGTGACAAATGTCCCATTCTTATCACTCCCTACACCAAAATATATCCACTTGACAAATTACCAAAATATCTATAATATTAAAATTATCAAAATACCCTAGTAATATCATAGGTTAATGGCACCCATAAAAAAAAAAAACCAACTACATTATCAATTCGCTTACACTACGTATGATCACAGAAGCTTATTTAATTCCTCCTACTTGTCCGCATATCTAAAGCTATCAAATCGCAAAGCATACACTTTCAATTCACAACCAAACCTTAACTTACTCATAAATTTCTATGCTCATTTAAGGACAATATTGTCACGAAAGGAATCTTCTAAAAGATTTGGAAAGTAAAACTGGAAAAGTAACAAAAGTTTCAGTGTAACGGTAACCAGGAAAGAGATAACCGAGCACTTATTTTTCAGTCTACAAGCTCAAATTTTCAATTCAAAGATTAAACCCTAACAACCAAAACATGTCTAATAATTTCAGAAACTAAAAGCAAAGATAATGCTCAATTAAAAAAATGATTAATTAAAAACCCTAAAAATCCCATTTACTTAATAACAAAGAAATGTGCTTGCTTCATCGGAATTTATAATTAAACCAAATAGCAATGTGGATTATCTCAAAACAACAATAGAAAACAAATCCCACTGCCCAATTTGGGAAAATCCCAAACTAACACAAGATTAGACTCTCAATTAAAAGAAAACCCAAAAATGTACCTTTGAATTGGCTTAACGATCAGAGAAGGATTTCAAGCATAACACGGTAAATCAACAAAAAAAAGGGCAAACAGATGTGCTGAAGATGAGGAGAGTGAAGAAAATACAAAAATGAAGAAATGATGAAGAAGACGCTAACCATGAAAAGGAGGCGCTAAGAGAAGTGTCCTTGGGAAGTAAAACAGGTGAACAATCCCACATCGCTCAGAGAGGGAAATGTGAAGTGCCGTATATGTGTGGACAAGTACCTTCCTAGCAACGAGGCATTTTGGGAGCTCACTAGTTTTGGATTCCTTTGGAACTCCAAAGATAAGAGACATTGAGCTGGAGCAATCACACGATAGGTGACCCATTAGGAAGTTGGGAAGTTGCGCGTGAGTTCCCAGAAACAAAAACGTGAGAGTTGGGCCCAAAGCGGATAATATTGTATTGGATGGGTCATATCATGACAAAATGGTATTAGAGCTAGACCCCGACCGGAAATGTGCCAGCAAGGACGCTAGGCCCCAAGGTGGGTGGATTATAAGATCCGTGAGCTTGGAAAGTAAGACCAGTGAGCATGACCCGTGAGATTGGGAAGCAAGAACGGTGAGTAAGACTTGTGAGTTTGGGAAGTAAGACTGGTGAACAATCCCACATTGCTTAGGGAGGGAAAGGTGAAGTGCCATATATGTGTGGACACGTATCTTCCTAGTAGTGAGGCCTTTTGGGAGCTCACTAGCTTTTGATTCCTTCGGAACTACAAAGTTAAGCGAGATTAGGATGGAACAATCTCATGATAGGTGACTCATTGGGAAGTTACACGTGAGTTCCTAAAAACAAAAATGTGATGACTGTGCCTAAAGCGAATAATATCGTGCTAGATGGGTCGGGTAATGACATAATGGTATCAGAGCTGGACATTGACTGGATATGCCAGCAAGAAAGTTGGGCCCAAAGGTGGATGGATTGAAAGACCCGTGAGTTTGGGAACCAAGACCGATAAGCAAGACCCGTGAGCTTGAGAAGTAAGAACGGTGAGTAAGACCCGTGATTTTGGGAAGTAAGACTTGTGAACAATCCCACATCGCTAAAGGAGGGAAATGTGAAGTGCCATATATGTGTGGGCACGTATCTTCCTATCAGGGAGGGATAAATTAGAGGCAGCTCAGAATCGTCTTAAAAGTTATCTAGATCACTGGATTAGAGACCTTGATTTTCATATTGGGGATTAAAATTTCGTGAATTTATCCCCTTGGTTACGCATTGTACAATTGGTAGACATGGGAAGTTGATTCCCCGGTATGTAGCTCCATATGAGATTGCAAAGAAGATAGGCCCAGTGGCATATAGGTTGGCTTTGCCTCCGAAACTCACTGGAGTTTGTGAGGTGTTTCAAGTTTCTATGCTCTAGAAGGATCTATTTATTGAGTCTCACGTGTTAGAAGAGCAACATGTCGAACTTAGAGAAGATTTTGAGCTTAGGTGAGCAACCTGTATAGATTTTGGATTAGATAGACAAGGTTGACAGGACCGTCCCCAAAGGGACATTGATAACCGTGCCCGGTCCTGCTCCCGTCTGGCAAGTCGACTGAAGTTCCCAAAATTACCTTCAGCACTTGCCAAACCAGGGATAATCATACGCATGCCCACTCATGTCTCCACCTCTCGAATAGCCTCGATCATCGCGCCACGACCTGGAGGGTCAATAAAAACACAAAAGGTGTGAGTGGACGAAAATAAATCAGTTCTAAAACATGTTACAGAAAAGACATTCTACCCTCCACGTAAAACTAATGCATGCATTCGAAAATCATTTCACAATCCATTTCATTTCCAATATAAGAAAACCGTGTATGAAAATCAAAATCATTTTCCTTTTCTTAACCTTTGGGTCTTAGCCCGCAATCATAACACGGGGCCTCAGCCCAAAATCATAAATCAAATCCAAGTACCAGGACATAACCCAAAATCCATCAAGTCGCATAAACCGGGCTATTGCCCAACACATCCGAAAACATCAGAAATCAACAGTTATTCACAAGTCAATAAATCTGCTGGATCTCAAGTGCGCCCGATTCTTTAAACTCAAAACCATGCATATAATCAGGCCTTCCTGGGATATCAACGAGTCTTTAAACTCAGAACATAATCAATAGGCCTCAGGGGGGTATCACAATAGCCGAGTCTTTAAACTCAATCCGGGTCTTTAAATCCAATTCGGGCCCGCCCCGTCATCAATTAACCGGGTCTTTAAACCCAAAACATAATCCAGCAATAGTACCAGGTCTTCAAACCCAAAACCGTTTGTAAATCATAACAATCCAGGATCCATCGTGATCCAAATTCCAAAATCAATCCGAAATCACATTTTGTCATAATAGGACTTATGTTCGAATTTCACATTCAAATCCCCAATCACATCCATCATCCATTCCCGAATTCGAATTAACAATGATGATTCTGTAAGCTGGCATCCGGAACCATCATCCTGAACCCAAATCCGAAAATCCACTTTCAAGTTTCCGAAATCCAGTTCCAAAACTGAATCACATGAACAGGGCTCCCAGCCCGAAATCACTTTTCCCAAATCCGTTTCAAATCTTTGAAATCAAATCGTATTTCCAATACCAAATTCAAATCACCAAAATCACGGTCAAACCACAACATACTCGAAATCTCGTAAAACGTGCAAATCCGTAACACTCTCGAAATACATGCCAAAATCGTAAATCATACTTACAATCATAATCAAAACATCATTAAAACATGATACGCACAAATCATATAAAATCATTCATTAAACCATCATGAAAACATAGGAGAAACCATAACCTCGAAATACGTGAAATCGCGTATTGCATATCGAAATACGTATAAATACCGAAATCGCAATTACCATAAGCATATGAATCATAATTATAAAGTATAGAAAACAATTATGCATACATTGAAATTTGGAAAACAAAGTCCACTCACACACCGTCCATATCGCTCGCTTTCGTGCTGCACGCATTTCGGTAATTTCCGACATTTTCCAGAAATCTCGAATCCTGTCCGAAAATATTTTTCAGGGTCACTAAGATCTCAAATAACATCATACTAATTCCCCAAAATTTTTCGGGAATTAAATATCAATTAAAAACGGAACTTAAACCTTCGGACCTTCAAAACAATATCAAAACGGTGTCCGATTAACTCGAAATCAACGCTAAAATGTTCGTTACATCAAATACTTTAAAAGTCGTGTTGAAACTTTCTTCAAAATGTGTGCCACGCGCCCACACGCACCGCCCAAAGGGGCTGCGCGTGGGCCTCACGCGTCAGCACAGTGTCATCCCCTACCTCTGGTGAACCAGGTTCACCTGGTTCGAACCGGTCTGGTCTAGGCTAAACCGGCGTTCACGATTTTTCATTCAATTTCATCCGGTTTTTCCTTCTTTTAGTTCCATTTGCTTCGTCCTAACATCTATGATCGATCTTGCTAATTAAAACATAACATTCTGGGCTGTAAGTTACCTTTCCAATCGAAGCTTAAACTCCGAAATTTCCTCCTCTGTGTCCTCGACATTCCGGCCACCGTTGGCCGTTGTTTCACATCCCACGAACTCCCCTGAACTTCTAGATCACCACTAGATTAATCAAATTGATCAACATCCAACAATTACGAAATTTCTATTTTTGAATCATAGGGCCTTACTTCTCAGTTTCACGGTCACCGTCCACGGCGAACCACCATTCCACGTTCTTCTGACACTTCTCACCCTCCTGATCACCATCTAGTCGATAAGAGCCATCCTCAGTGGCCTGAACTAGAAGTCCAACTTCGAATTTCAAGAACAGAGACCGCGGCTCTTCTTTGTTATTTTCCCCAATCCTCAACCACCGTCCACGATGGCGCAACGTGTCAGCACTGTCACACTCTGTACAGTCCATGTTCCCTTTCTCATTCACACTCTACCACCATTTGATCAAGTTTGAGAGGATTGGGGGTTTCACGATCCCTCTGTTCCTCTGTTTTTCTCACCAAAGTCACAAACAAGATTCATCACCACTTGATCTCACACGACCCACACACTGAACAAAATTGATGTGCTCTCCCTCTCTCTCTGCCTCTGTTCTCTCACTCAATCCTTCCCAGGAACTGATCAAGCCACTTCAATTAATGAATCAAATGCAACGGTGCTATTCTCAAAACACTCAACTGAATAAAACTATTCCCCAGCGTGCTATGTTCTTCACATACCCAAGCACGCCTGCTTCCCACTCAGTCCTCAAGGCCACTAATCCAAGCTCTGTTAGTGACAATTGTCACTTGGTTTGTTAAACAATTCCTTCCACTCAATTCACGGCTGTTTCAACCCATCCTCCACTGTTCCAAACCGTGCCCTTTGGAAAAATTACCATTTGTCCTTACTTTGACCATTTACCAAAATGCCCTTCACGCTTCTAGACCCGTGACTTGGTCATCCGAACTCCGATTGACGTGTACCGCCTGTCTACAGACTCAGCGTCTCGAGACCAACCTAACGGTCCTCGGTTTACGTGCAATGTCCATGTCGTTTGAAAAGTCAACAAATTGCCCTTTTTTAACCAAATTACCGAATTCCCCTTGAACTTCTGAACATCATAACTTTCTCCTCGAATGTCGGAATCGGACGTGCCACTTGTCTATGAACTCGTAACGTCCCGAACTACATCACAGTCATCGGTCAAAGTCTATTTGACCGTTCGAGCAAAAAGTCAACCGTTCGCCCAATTTCTAGGGGTAAAATCGTCATTTTCTTCAAATTTTCCAAATTTTCCCTTTTCCAAAAGTCTGGGTTGTTACAACCTACCCCCCTTAAATAATTTCGTCCTCGAAATTTCAATTAGTAGGAGCCATAAAATTTTCCCGAGGAGACATGTCTACGATAGTCTATAATCACTCTTAACCGGGTATAAGTCATACCCAACTCATAGAAATCATACCACCAGCCTCAATTCTCCTGTAAACTCCTGCCCCATGGGCAGTCATACCATATACTTACTCGGAATATGTAGCCTAGCTCACGTTCGAGTCTACCCAATCCAGGAAACACAAAATCCGTCATATCTTCTCAATCAAATGCCATCCGCTCGTGACATGATTCAATGGCTAAATCCGCACATATGTCATCAGGCCACCAGGCCAATAAACTCATATGGTTCGATAACTCGGGAACTCATCCCCCTCACTAGGTCAATCACACCATATCCCTTTCCCAGGGTCACCATGTATAACGATTTTAACCTTTCCTCCTGATTCCTTCCTATTGCCAATAAGCACTCAGTACAATCATTCGTACTATATCGTAAGGCACATCCCTTTCTTAACTTCGACTCCACCATACGCCCAAGTATGGTCCTGTAGTTGGACGCCAACCGTCCAAGTTATCAGAAATCATGTACTACTCCAATCCTATGGAGTTCCATAACTAACAGGATTTCACCTATCCTTAGGTTATCAAACATGAAAATCCTCTTCCCAAATAGTACCTGATCCGCCAATGTGGTCGTAATCTCAATATATTCCAACCGTCACCTTATCACGCATTAAGCCTTTCTTTTTATCCATTATTACTAATCCTGATGGTCGATACAGTACTCGTACATTCCTTCCCAAAGGTATATGACCTCTGCACACTCAACCTCGTGGGTCGATCTCAACTCATATAAGGAAGCTCAACTGCTGAGGGTTTAACTAGCATCAACACCTGACTCACCGAATCCCAAATCTCATAGTGAGTGATCGAACATAAGTCACCGTTTCTCCACTTGTAACCATTCTATCTCAGTTCTCAGTTCCAATAACTCTGACCTCCTTCCGGGTCAATCACCATAACTGGTAAAACATGGGAGAAACCCCTACAATCCTTTGTGGTCTCCAACAAATCTCAGACCAACTCATGTTCCCCAAACCTACTTTGGTCTATCAGACCTAACACTTATTCAACTATCTCTATCTGAGGGCATTCAATACATCTATTCAGTATATTACACGCCCATCGGTACATGTAAGTACACCAACCAACCAATCATCAATCCTGGTACCACACATTATCTAAATGTGGTCAGTTTACCCGACTCCTCATCTCCCAACTATAACTAGTCCATTTGGCTATCCAAGGGTATCACCATCCACTAACCTTAGCCATATCAAATCCGAATATTATTCTTTTCTCTCTTTTACTCAAAATCGACAATCACCACCATGTTGGCCTCTCTTATTAAGGTCACTACTCACAACCTTCCCACAAAACCACAATTCCTTAACTCGTGATACGGAATCCTTATTCCATACCGTTACCTTATTAAGTCGTCCAAAATCAACATGTAAACTCAGATCATCGTAAACTCAATTTCTCATCCTGGAAAAAACCTCAGGAATATGTTGAGAAATCTAGGTATCCTCAGCCCTCACTAGGCATCTCATACACGAAGCACATACACCACACATGTGACCAGTAAACTTGAATACCCCATACCAACCATCTATTGGTTGTGAGGATCAAAATCATCCTAAAGGGTAACACCCTCAAGTCCCCCTGAAATATAACCTCCGGAATCCTAGATTCCACGTGTCACTCTCTAATCAACATACTCGATAGAGGTCTCAGGGGTCATCAACCAATCCATTCCAAGGATTACATCCAATTCATCCAAATCAAAGTCAGCCATTAGGCAAATAACACCAGTCATCCTGGGTATCCTCACATCGATAGGTCTACCCCTTTTATATCTCACCAATTTTACCATATATAAATACCAAGGTTACCACATGACTAATATCAAAGTATCACATCGATAACTCTAGTCATTTTAACGACTTCCACACCAAAACCAATCACAAACAACATCAAATCTGACCAATAGCCAATCTCAAGACATGGAAGAGTGGATAACCTGGGACCTACCCAATACATACGTCCTGGTTAATCTTACATCATGACCACAAGTAATAGGTATCCAGGTCATCACTCCAGGGTTACTCAGGCTTCCTACGAAGGAATTACAAATCTCCGGGCATGTGGTCCCAACTGACCACGCCCCTATGGTCCATCACGGGCACCACCAACTCTTCCTTCGCCTGTCATAACGACAGTCAGTATAGGCACCAATCCTCACTCTACCACACCCCAACAGTGCCATCTCACTATATCAATCAATCTATATGACCACTTCTTTATGATGTGACAAGACGACTCACAATCATAACTATTAATGTAATTACCCCTGTTACTTTACCTCCCAGTGGACCCGACTTGCGTCCCACTGAACTGGACTATCTCCGAAGTCCAATCCTTGTATACCTCGGGTCTCCACCCGAACCTCAGTCACTAAGGACACTGACGCGTCCTGCAAGTCCAAAACAAGACCAAGCCACAATTTCCAAACTCCTCAGTACCTGGCCATATACCAGTCCTTGGCATCCTAAGTGCCAAACGTTCCTCAAACAGCCTTTCTGGCTCCTTTCGAGCCTTGATACCATACCATGGCTCATCTCAAGTTTCTAACTAATATCCGGACTCATTTTGAGTCCCTTACCCATATCTCGACTCCTCTTGAATCCAATCTCATACCAATTAATCATGTCATCACTGACATACCCAGTCCCCGAGCAAATACCAATGGTCAACCGTATCTTATACGACCGATAAGGCCTAAGAGATATCCCATGACAGGACCCGCCCCGATCCCACAGGGACCACAAGGGGACGTGCCCTGCTCCCGTCTGACACCCAATAATTCATACCAATTTTGACCTCAAAACATCAAATGCATAAATAACCAAATTAAAGTCATACATCAAATCCGAATTAAACGAATGTCAGACAAGGGATGAAATCCAAAATTACAAGTTGCGAGCACGACTCTAAAATAAAACCTGCGGGCAAACCACCCAACAGGGGTTCAGGTACGCAGAAGTAGATCTATGCCTCAGCCTCAGTTTCCTCCTCTACCGCAGTATCACGACCTGGAGGGGTTACCAAAAACATTAAGGGTGAGTGGACCGAAACTCAAGTTTATAAAATCATTTGATAAGTAAAACATATAATTTACCCCTCCGTTTTCCAAACATGCATGCATCATTATTTAAAATCATAAGTCATATAATATGAACCATAAGGCATGTAATAAAACCATAAGTATAATTTTAGTTGCTGCACTATACACTCCAATCCTGACATCACCTGATGTTTGACGTTCTTGACGCCTAATAAGGTCACAATAATAATAAGGCTACGCGTGCCACTCCGGTCTCAATTTCCGAGCTAAATCCCCGAATCCTGTTCGGGTACAGCATCACCTGATGCAGCACCACCTGATGCAGCATCACCTGATGCTTAGCGTCATAGACGCTGGACGTACTAGACGCCCGTGACCTCTCCGGGGTACCTCGCCGGAGGAGACAATATAATATGGAAGGATCTATACAGTGCAGTACCAAATACATTTTATTGATATCCACATGCAAAACATATATATACATAGATAAAATCCGAACCAATCATTAAGTTTTCATCAGACGGGTCTCAAGCCCAAATACCGTGAAACGTGCCATAACCATATTTTCCATATCATCAAAACCATTATTGTTTTAGCATGTGAATAAGTATAATAAACCAGAAAACATTTATGCACGCAAGGGTTTAAGAAAATGGCCCACTCACAGTACAATCCTGCTGCAAACCAAACGTATACCCTCGTTCTGGTACGCTTATACAATCCCTGTCATATCCAAAGTATACGTAAGGGTCCATACAAACCCCTAACATTTAACCATGAAACCCTAGACCGAAACCGGTCCGGAAAAGTTGCCCAAACGCTCTTCCCAAGATAATAAACCTCATTTTGACCAACTTAATGATCTCCGATCGACCAGAAGCCACCGTCATTGGATCCGGATCGTCGAAACCTAAAGAATGGTCGTGGTCCCACCAAAATTACTGTTCACACGCGCCCCGACGCGCTGGTCAACGCGTTGGTCAACGCAGGAACAGTTCCTGCTGACGTCATCGCTGACGTCAGCATGACGTCATGCTGACGTCATCTGACAACTGTCAGGTCTGACGTGTCAGACTCTGACAGGTGCCACGTGTCAACATCCGATTGGTCCACCTCGCTGATCTGTCAGGCCACGTGTCAGATCTGACATGTGCCACGTGTTAGCACGGCACTGGTCCACGTCACTGACATGTCAGTGACACGTGGCAGTCCCAGATTGGGCCACGTCACTGACATGTCAGTGCTGACTGTGCACTGACATGTGACACGTGTCGGCTCACGGTTGGTCCACGTCACCTGACAATCTGACAGGGTGCCACGTCATCACCTCTGTCCTCAGACGGGTTGACCCGTATTTCTGCAACTCGGGTCGATCAGACCCGCGATCATGACCCGGTCACCATTTCTTCCACACTCAACCATTTCAGTCCTAGTTTGTTCCTAGATGCTCGTCTTAATCCCAGAAAGGGTTCTATGGAATCAAAATCGACAAATACAGACGGGAATCAAAGGCTTACCTCGATGAACAGAGCTGGTTTCCCGTCGCCGTTTAGCCACCGTCCTGATCACCTCCAGTCGCGAACTCATGCCCAGAAGGTTCCTATAAGTCCCTAGAGTCGATTAGGATTAATAGGAAACAAAACTAAACGTGGGAATTTGAGTTACCAAAATCTGAGTTTTAGAAACCGTTTTGGGTTTTCCGATTTTCCCACCTCGCCGCCGTCCACCGCCGCTCACCGTCGTGCCTCAGTCCTTCCCCGTGGGTCCAACAACACACAGACGTAGAGACAAAGTGTAGTGCGCAAGGGTTGGATCAAAGAGCGATGAGTGAGGGTGTCGGGTGAGAATTATATAGAAATGAAGGGAAATGATGGACGGCCCAGATTGAATCTCAGAAATGAGATCAAGGGCTGAGATGCAATCTGAGGGTTTTGAGATGAAGGGCTGAGATCAAAAGCAGATTAAATCCTATTTAAATGCTTAGTGGAGCTTGATCCAATCCAGCCAATGGGTGAGTGACGCTTGTCACTCCCCAGGTGTCCTCCAATCAGAAATTTAAGAATAAAATATTCGACACGAAAACCGAGACACAAACCTCCCGATTTCACGTTTCTGACCATAACTTCCTCGTACGAAGTCCGATTTCGGCGTGCTGCCTGTCAATGGAGTCAGGACGTCGAGACCTACCCAACGGTCCTTGAGTCAACTGAAAATTAGTTATTAGACGAAAAGTCAACATTTTCGCCCCCAAAAGTCCAAATTACGGTAATACCCCTGAACTTCCGATAGTCATAACTTTCTCCTCGAATGTCGGAATCGAACGTGCCGCCTGCTTATGAACTCATGACGTCCCGAACTACGTCACGGTCATCGGTCAAAGTTCGTTTGACTGCCCAATCAAAAAGTCAACATTTTACCCACGAACTAGGGGCAAAACGGTCATTTTGCACATTTTGTCCGATTTCGACCAACTAATCACCGATCAATCCCACTAATCATGATTAATCACTAATCAAATCCCGAAATTCGGGACGGGTCGTTACAACCTTCCCTCCTAAATTAATTTCGTCCTCGAAATTCCAAACGATCCAGTCTCAACGTTCATCCCTCCTGAATTTGTTTCGTTCTCAGAATTCTAACTATCCCAATTTCACAACCACTTAGTGGAAAGTAAAATTGACCTTGTAACACGTGTACACTCGTACACCAACTACTCAGAACACACTTGTCTGCACCTAAACGTACCACTAGTACGCACGTCGTATTGACTCCATTCGACCCCGTCGAATGACTGAAACTACCCGTTTCGGATTGACACCGATTGTCAAATCTACCCTTTTGCTGACGCAACAACTCAACGATTCCCTTCTTAATCACCCATCATGGTACCTACTCCCACTGGGAGTCATCAGACCTCACTCAATAATCCACGTTGATACATCCCGACAATCTGTCACCATTCAGAAGTTTGTCAGTCGAAAGCTGACACTAGACTCACTCGTGGCTACTCAAGCCATCAACATACTTAATTCAAATATATACCTACCAACAATTCACTCGACCTGTGTGTAATTAGACTTATCGGAAATACCATGACCCATCGCATAGCATCCAATGTCGACCTCGGCTAATCCAATGGTATCGGAACCAATCCGGTTACCAACACGCTCACCGATATACCTCGGGTATGACCCGTGTACCATTACCTGACACTACAAGTCTGCAACGTATCGTTTCTCGAACTAGGTACAAAGTACACACATCAATCCATCGACCAGACTACAACCGCCTAGGTCATAGCCAAACACGCACCAAATAATGGAGTACCTTTGCCCAATCCAGCATGAGACAAAACGAACTCCATCCACCTTGGTTAATACATTCGATTGACTTCATAGGGAAGCCAATCCCACTATCAATACGTCTAAGGTTGACAACATTCGACCACGTCGGAAACCTAATCACCCAAGTAATATACCATATGGAAACCCCTTCGAAAAGAAGTTCAGTCCCGTCATTTACGACTCACATCCCAAAGTAAGGGTGATAATCTCCCTATCCGGATCATCAAGATCACGATCCAGACACGGCACTGCGCCCCTGACCGGTAACATCCCGATCCTAGGTCGTCACAATGTCCAAAGTTCTCAACAACACAATCCCGATCCACCTAGGATCCGCCAGTTAACTATTAGACTCCGAACCATAGGGTCTTACACTCTCAACTAATCTGTAAACTGTCGCAACGTTCGACAACTAACCCCCACAACTAGACCGATCAGTGAACGACGAAAACACGCCGAGACTGTGGGTCCTAACTACTTACCTTGTATCTATCCTTGTTATCCGCCTAGGAAAACTAAGGATGATCAAAATGATGACGCTAAAACTCATCCTATGTGGATGCAATCAAAACTCGCTGTACTCACCATACCACGTAATTTAACACTATCTGCCACCAAGTAGGAAATGAGGAATCACGCTAACTAAACTTCGATATACCCAACTCCTCCTGATGACCCAAGACAGTTCCCGGGTCCACCAACCAATATCTGACCAGTGTACTGATGACAACGACCATCACCTACCCTGGCAGAACCTGAGAAGTCACCCTAGTGGCTTCGAAAATACCCCTTACCAATGCGGAACACCCGCACAACTCTCGTTACCGCAACACAACCTCTCTTGATACCGTAGTTCCAACCCTGTCGGAACCAACGTATCCGGACATCAACTACGTGCCCCCCCTTTTGACTGGTTACTGACACATGTCCACTCGATGAAGTCACATCCCGACTCGTAACTCAAAGTTAGCCCAACACCGATACTAGCACCAGCGCCAGTACCAGCACCAATACACTATTAACGATACTAGTAACAGCCCACCGGCATTCATACTAATATCAGTACAAAAAGTATCAACATACAACCATCCCCACTTGCACACCGTGTGCAAATCGGACAACCCTGGATCTCCGTTCATACCGAACGACGATCCCGTACCTCTACTCGTACCTTCTGGATCTCCGCTCATCCTGAACGACGATCCCCTTTACTTCTGTCAAAAAGAAGAAAACTCAGCCACTCGTTCCCAGCATCCCTGGGTACGAACACCCTGACAACTTGTACGAGAAGAGAGAATGTCCCTCGATTCTCAATAATAATGACTGTAACCACTCCGATACTAGTGTCTGCTGCAACCTCGTGCGGACCTAACCAACAGACCTTGCTACCAGGACTCCGCAGAATCGCCTACTGCAATAATCAATGAGCGAACCGTGCTCCGTCAACCAATCCATTCCCAAGACAACATCATAAGGATTTGATCAACAAGTAAGTCTACATCCTTAATTCTTACCGGGCACCTCCAAATCATCTGATTCAGAAGGTACACGATGCCCATCGGGGTGCCAACACCCATTTCGAAATCTATGGCTGCTACCACACAATCAAGCATACTAGTACAACTCCTCAAAATAAAAGAATGGGTAGCCCCAACATCAAATAACACGTGTACAACAAGATTCGAGATACGCTAAGTACCTGTACCGACACCGGGTGTCGTCCATCCTTGTTGCATCGTGACAGCAATTATACGAGCTCGTGGTTCAGTAGCCTGACCGCGCCCACGTGCTCCACGTATCGCACTACTAGTTCCGCTCAGTCCTCGGCCTCCGATAGTGTTGGAAGCCGAACCTTGCACCACACCGGTGCCTCCCGTATCGTTACCCAAGTGCACAGCTGGACAATCCCGAGCATAGTGGCCCGAACCACTGCATGCAAAGCAAACGATTACACCCAGTCCCCCAGCCGTCTTACTGGATGTACCATTCCGAGGAAATTTCGATCTCGATTTCTGGGAACTCCCAAAGCGACCCGGCCCTCCTCGGCCGCGCGATGATGTCCCACAACTGTGTCCTCCCTTCGCTCCTCGATGGCTCACCGGTCCAAGACACGGACGATCCTTGCGTCGTCCCTTACCAGATAATTGTGGTGCCTGGTGTGTCGCCAAGCTAGTCTCGACACGAACCGCGGCATCCACCATGTTCTTCAGGGTAGCATGACAGACAGTTGTCATACCTGCCCGAATATCCCCTCGGAGCCCAAGCTCAAACCTCAGACATTTATCCTTCTCTGTGCTCACAAAGGCCGCTGCGAACCGAGAAAGTCTCACAAAGGCCTGCCCATAATCCGTCACTGACATAACACCTTGCTCAAGTCGTAAAAACTCTGCCTCGCGGGCATCGTGAAAAGATAGCGGGTAGGTCTGGTGGTCCAAGAATTTCGCACGAAAGTCCTCCCAAGTAGTCGTATGGACCGACCAACCAGACATCTCCAGGTCGTACCACCATTGGTAGGCCCCGCCTTCCAGTAGGAAGGTCGCCAATGCCACGCGCTCATCCGCTGGACAGCGCATCACCGCAAAGATCCTCTCCCATCTGGAAATCCAATCATGAGCATCATTGGGGTTTGATCCCCCGCTAAAGTGTGTGGCTCCCAAACGTTGAGCCCTTTCAATGCTTGCGCATTCCATTTCCCTAGCTACCTCCTCGTCAGTTCGTGCATGAGGAATTTTCCTTGGAGACATAACTCACTGTTAAGAGGCATAGATCAGATAACAACATTCTTAACACTCGAAAAGTAACTAGTACCAATCGCTAGTCTAGCATGCTGACCATACCCTAGTACTGACCATAACCTAGTGCTCTGATACCAAGCTGACAGGACCCGCCCCGATCCCACAGGGACCACAAGGGGACGTGCCCTGCTCCCGTCTGACACCCAATAATTCATACCAATTTTGACCTCAAAACATCAAATGCATAAATAACCAAATTAAAGTCATACATCAAATCCAAATTAAACGAATGTCAGACAAGGGATGAAATCCAAAATTACAAGTTGCGAGCACGACTCTAAAATAAAACCTGCGGGCAAACCACCCAACAGGGGTTCAGGTACGCAGAGGTAGATCTATGCCTCAGCCTCAGTTTCCTCCTCTACCACAGTATCACGACCTGGCGGGGTTACCAAAAACATTAAGGGTGAGTGGACCGAAACTCAAGTTTATAAAATCATTTGATAAGTAAAACATATAATTTACCCCTCCGTTTTCCAAACATGCATGCATCATTATTTAAAATCATAAGTCATATAATATGAACCATAAGGCATGTAATAAAACCATAAGTATAATTTTAGTTGCTGCACTATACACTCCAATCCTGACATCACCTGATGTTTGACGTTCTTGACGCCTAATAAGGTCACAATAATAATAAGGCTACGCGTGCCACTCGGGTCTCAATTTCCGAGCTAAATCCCCGAATCCTGTTCGGGTACAGCATCACCTGATGCAGCATCACCTGATGCTTAGCGTCATAGACGCTGGACGTACTAGACGCCCGTGACCTCTCCGGGGTACCTCGCTGGACGAGACAATATAATATGGAAGGATCTATACAGTGCAGTACCAAATACATTTTATTGATATCCACATGCAAAGCATATATATACATAGATAAAATCCGAACCAATCATTAAGTTTTCATCAGACGGGTCTCAAGCCCAAATACCGTGAAACGTGCCATAACCATATTTTCCATATCATCAAAACCATTATTGTTTTAGCATGTGAATAAGTATAATAAACCAGAAAACATTTATGCACGCAAGGGTTTAAGAAAATGGCCCACTCACAGTACAATCCTGCTGCAACCGAACGTATACCCTCGTTCTGGTACGCTTATACAATCCCTGTCATATCCAAAGTATACGTAAGGGTCCATACAAACCCCTAACATTTAACCATGAAACCCTAGACCGAAACCGGTCCGGAAAAGTCGCCCGAACGCGCTTCCCAAGACAATAAACCTCATTTTGACCAACTTAAAGATCTCCGATCGACCCGAAACCACCGCCTTTGGATCCGGATCGTCGAAACCTAAAGAATGGTCGTGGTCCCACCAAAATTACTGTTCACACGCGCCCCCACGCGCCGGTCAACGCGTTGGTCAACGCAGGAACAGTTCCTGCTGACGTCATCGCTGACGTCACTGCTGACGTCAGCATGACGTAATGCTGACGTCATCTGACAGCTGTCAGGTCTGACGTGTCAGACTCTGACAGGTGCCACGTGTCAACATCCGATTGGTCCACCTTGCTGATCTGTCAGGCCAAGTGTCAGATCTGACATGTGCCACGTGTCAGCACGGCACTGGTCCACGTCACTGACATGTCAGTGACACGTGGCAGTCCCAGATTGGGCCACGTCACTGACATGTCAGTGCTGACTGTGCACTGACATGTGACACGTGTCGGCTCACGGTTGGTCCACGTCACCTGACAATCTGACAGGGTGCCACGTCATCACCTCTGTCCTCAGACGGGTTGACCCGTATTTCTGCAACTCGGGTCGATCAGACCCGCGATCATGACCCGGTCACCATTTCTTCCACACTCAACCATTTCAGTCCTAGTTTGTTCCTAGATGCTCGTCTTAATCACAGAAAGGGTTCTATGGAATCATAATCGACAAATACAGACGGGAATCGAAGGCTTACCTCGATGAACAGAGCTGGTTTCCCGTCGCCGTTTAGCCACCGTCCTGATCACCTCCAGTCGCGAACTCATGCCCAGAAGGTTCCTATAAGTCCCTAGAGTCGATTAGGATTAATAGGAAACAAAACTAAACGTGGGAATTTGAGTTACCAAAATCTGAGTTTTAGAAACCGTTTCGGGTTTTCCGGTTTTTCCACCTCGCCGCCGTCCACCGCCGCTCACCGCCGTGCCTCAGTCCTTCCCCGTGGGTCCAACAACACACAGACGCAGAGACAAAGTGTAGTGCGCAAGGGTTGGATCAAAGAGCGATGAGTGAGGGTGTCGGGTGAGAATTATATAGAAATGAAGGGAAATGATGGACGGCCCAGATTGAATCTCAGAAATGAGATCAAGGGCTGAGATGCAATCTGAGGGTTTTGAGATGAAGGGCTGAGATCAAAAGCAGATTAAATCCTATTTAAATGCTTAGTGGAGCTTGATCCAATCCAGCCAATGGGTGAGTGACACTTGTCACTCCCCAGGTGTCCTCCAATCAGAAATTTAAGAATAAAATATTCGACACGAAAACCGAGACACAAACCTCCCGATTTCACGTTTCTGACCATAACTTCCTCGTACGAAGTCCGATTTCGGCGTGCCGCCTGTCAATGGACTCAGGACGTCGAGACCTACCCAACGGTCCTTGAGTCAACTGAAAATTAGTTATTAGACGAAAAGTCAACATTTTCGCCCCCAAAAGTCCAAATTACGGTAATACCCCTGAACTTCCGATAGTCATAACTTTCTCCTCGAATGTCGGAATCGAACGTGCCGCCTGCCTATGAACTCATGATGTCCCGAACTACGTCACGGTCATCGGTTAAAGTTCGTTTGACCGCCCGATCAAAAAGTCAACATTTTACCCACGAACCAAGGGCAAAACGGTCATTTTGCACATTTTGTCCGATTTCGACCAACTAATCACCGATCAATCCCACTAATCATGATTAATCACTAATCAAATCCCGAAATTCGGGACGGGTCGTTACATCCCATCACATTTTAGACTCTTTAAACAAGCATTCCACTTAGGGAATTCACTGTGAATAATCTCCTCACTAGTACAACTTGCTTGATTGTGCACAATTTCTACCCTCTGGGCTCCTTCGGTCCCAGGACCCACATGATGCTATGTCTAACAAACAGTAGTTCACAGTGTACTCTACATGACATCCTGACAGGACCCATCCCAATCCCCCCGGGATTAACGCGGGATGACCCTGCTCTCGTCCAGTTGGGACGGGTCCTGTCATTGCAGTTGGTTCAGGGAGACCCTAAAGTGTGATCGTGGAACCCTACCTTTGGGTGTATGGTTCGGAAAGGTGAGTTGGCAGATGGTTTGACTTTGATGACTTTCCGGAGTCGGGACCGACTATCGGACATGTTCGGTGTAGTCATGCCAGCTCTAGTGATGGGACTGCACTCTGCAGTCGAGGTTGTACTTATCGGTTAAACCTAGTTGGTTGTCATGCTACTTTAGCTGTGATGGATTGTTGGTATAACTAAGGTCATGGACGACCTGGTAGACAACATTGGTTTAGTAGAGTTACGACTGGTTAGAGTTTGATTTGGACAAGTTATCAGGGTTGGTACTTGTCGATGGAATCCCAGAGTGGAGATACAGAGTAATTAGTACGGGCAGTTGATTCCGTGGATGCGGAGTCTGGATATCGAGATGCCTGGTAGTTAGGTCTGCACGAGGTTGTGGCAGATGCTACTATCGATGGACGTAATCTATTTTTATCAGGTCGAGTAGACTCAGGTTACCGAGACGATTGTGACAATGGGATTGTCCGTCGTGACGATGATACGAGGTGCGTGAGTAACGCATGTGTACGAGCAGTGATTCTGGATTCGACTCGGTTACGGCTGAGTTCGATCACAGAATCAGACAAGGGATATTTCCGACCTTTGCCCTCCCGGGCTATCAGAGTACGCCAGGATCTGGAGGAGGTATGTGATATCACAGTCTCTGCTACAGTCCACATCCGCTATCAACCTGAAGGGCAGTCAAAACATTAAAAACTGTGAGTGGACAAAACAAGCGTTTATAAAAACATTTCCATAAAGACATTTGTACCCTTCACTAAAAAGTATGCATGCATTCGAAAACCATTTATCCAAAGAAACCATATGTGGGAACTAAGCCCAAAACCATAATGACAACGACCGTACAGGCCACTGCCCAAATCCATAAGGGACTCAGCCCAAACCAGAAATAAATCAAGTACACGAGCCACTGCTCAAATCCTGTGTAACCACACATCACATATCATATATCATATCTATATCATATACACATATAATTCACACAACCAATCTTGTCACGGTTTCCAAAGCTACGCGCGTGCTACCCGGGGTCTCAAACCCAAGTTTTCTCAAAGTCAAAGTCAATGTCCGCATACCACTGACCCTACCTGAGGTTATAGTAACCAGCCTTCCTAAGAGTAAGGAACCCAACTGGGGCGACTCCCACTCAGTCAGTACTCCGTGACTACTCCGGGGTCCACCCAGGCCAACGACCCTCCCCGGAGGAGATAATAGAAGTAAAGGAAGGTATATGAACATATATATACATAACACAAATATCCATGCCCGGTTCCCCTGAACCATCATGATCCATAATATCCATTCCATTCATATATATATATATATATATATAAAACATCCTCCATGCCCGGTTCCCATAAACCGTCATGTACCACAATGACATAACTAGGGTTCATGTCGGTTCCCATAAACCGCCACGTACCATAATAACATAACCAGGGTTCATGCCGGTTCCCATAACCCGTCATGAACCGCGATACCATAACAAGGGTTCATGCCGGTTCCCAAAAACCGTCATGAACCTGGAAATCCATTTAAGGTTCATTGACCTGAAATCAAAACCGTAAAGTAACCTGGGTCTCGTGCCCGAACATATGACATCAGCTGGGCACCGTGCCCGATATCTGAGGTCATATGCCCAAGACAAAACCAAATGGGTCTCATACCCGAGTTTATCCTTTTGGAAATTCAAATCCAAATCATTTAAACCATCAAAGAAATACAGACCCGTATAAGCACCGTATAAGGCTGAAACCTCGAAATACGTGCTTATACCTAACCACATACAAATGAACCCATGGCATTACCAAACATGTATTAAAACATATAATAAACATTTATGCATGCACCAATTTAGAAAACCAAGGTCCACTCACAGACCGTCCGAGCTGCCGCCTTGATTTGCGTGCCATACGGCTCTCCCGAGCCAATCACCATCACCGGGACTTCCGAACCTATCCAAATCGTAATAGAAGGTTACTAACTACTTAATTAACTTCCTACTAAAATCCCGTAATTTTCTGGTATTTTTAACTATTTTAAAACTCGAACCTAAACCTTCTGATGCCCTGAACATTATCGAAACGATGTCCGATTGACACGAAACCAGTCCCAAAATGTTCGTTACATCGAATAGAATATTTCACATGTTGAAGACTTCCCCAGATTCCCCACCACGCACTGCCACATGCCGCCCAAAGGCCCCTGCGCGTGGGCTCACGCGCCGGTGAACACTGACCGTCTTCAACCTCCTAGCCGGTTCAGACCGACCGGTTCGGTCCAATCTCTGCAACTGGACCGGCGTGACTGGTCCAGGCTTCTACAACCTCCATTTTGGTCCGATTTCAACCCTAATCAATCCTAATCTTCTAGTTTAGATCCTAGGAACTTAAACTAATTAATTAAAACCCCTAAAACCCACGAAACCCGACCGGTCAAACTTGAACCTCACGGTTCAAAGTTTCCAAAACCTTCCCACGGCTTCACAGCCGTCTACCACCTACCAAATTCATCTCTATACACACTAAGCAACCTATTTAGGTCAAACCAATCATCCAAATTGACCCATAACGACAAAAACATAATTTTGGATTCAAAAACCAAAACCGAGCCATACCTCGGGTTTGGGTCTTAGCCGTGCACGGTGGCTCCCTCCTGGCTGGCCACCATCATCCTCAGTCCTTCTCTCACTCTCCTGGTTCCTCAGATGGCCGTGAGTGAAGGTTTGGATTGGATGGGTTGCACAGATGAGAGAAAATGAGATCGGGTTTGGTTTGTGTTTTGAATGCAGAAAATGGAATCGTCGATGCATGAATAAAATTTGGGTGGCCTATGGATGGGTGACAAGTGTCACTCATCCATTGGGCCTCCATAAAATATCTGGGCCCACTAGAGTCCAAAAGTGAAGTTATTTTGTAATTCGTGCGATAGTGCACTTGAACTTCCATGAACCGTAACTTCGCCGTCGAACGTCCGAATTCGACGTGCCACCTGTCTATGGATTCGTATCTTCCCGATCTACGGAATGGTCCTCGGCCCTCGGCCATCGGACCTCTTGGTCAAAAAGTCAACATTTGCTTTTTAACCATAATTACCGAAATTCCCCTAAACTTCCGAACATCATAATTTCCTCCTCGAATGTTGGAATTGAACGTGCCACCTGTCTATGAACTCGCGGCGTCACGAACTACGTCATGATCATTGGTCAAAGTCCGTTTGACCTCCAGAATAAAAAGTCAACATTTTGCCCACGCTGGGACAAAACGGTCATTTTGCATCGTTTGTCCGATTTCGCCCTACTAATCACGGATTAACCTCACTAATCGTGATTAGTCACTAATCTAATCTTGGAATTTGGGATGGGTCGTTACACTTCCGACCCTTAACCCAGGGTCAATCTCATCCGAGATCTATCACGAGGTCTCACACACCCTCTTATACCCGTCTCACTACCAGGTCGCGCACGAGGCTTAAGTTTCGAAGGCATGATGTGGCAACAGAATCAGAAACCTAGTGCTCTGATACCAAGTTGACAGGGCCGTCCCCGAAAGGAATTTGATAACTGCCCGGTCCTGCTCCCGTCTTGCAAATCGACTGAAGTTCCCAAAATTACCCTCTGCACTTGCCAAACCAGGGATAATCATACGCGTGCCCAATCATGCCTCCACTTCTCGAATAGCCTCGATCATTGTGCCATGAGCTGGAGGGTCAATAAAAACACAAAAGGTGTGAGTGGACGAAAATAAATTAGTTCTAAAACATTTTACAGAAAAGACATTCTACCCTCCACGTAAAACCAATGCATGCATTCGAAAATCATTTCACAATCTATTTTATTTCCAATATAAGAAAACCGTGTATGAAAATCAAAACCATTTTCCTTTTCTTAACCTTCGGGTCTTAGCCCGCAATCATAACACGGGGCATCAGCCCAAAATCATAAATCAAATCCAAGTACCAGGACATAACCCAAAATCCATCAAGTCGCATAAACTGGGCTATTGCCCAACACATCCGAAAACATCAGAAATCAATAGTTATTCACAAGTCAATCAATCTGCTGGATCTTAAGTGTGCCTGAGTCTTTAAACTCAAAACTATGCGCATAATTAGGCCTTCCTGGGATATCAACGAGTCTTTAAACTCATAACATAATCAATAGGCCTCGGCGGGGGGGGGGGGGGGGGTATCACAATAGCCGAGTCTTTAAACTCCGAGTCTTTAAACTTAATCCGGGTCTTTAAACCCAATCCGGGCCCGCCCCCGTCATCAATTAACCGGGTCTTTAAACCCAAAACATAATCCAGCAATAGTACCGGGTCTTCAAACCCAAAACCGTTTGTAAATCACAAAAATCCAGGATCCATCGTGATCCAAATTCCAAAACCAATCCGAAATCACATTTTGTCATAATAGGACTTATGTCCGAATTTCACATTCAAATTCCCAATCACATCCGTCATCCATTCCCAAATTCGAATTCGCAATGATGATTCCGTAAGCCGGCATCCGGAACAATCATCCCGAACCCAAATCCGGAAATCCACTTTCAAGTTTCCGAAATCCAGTTCCAAAACTGAAATCACATGAACAGGGCTCCCAGCCCGAAATCACTTTTCCCAAAATCCGTTTCAAATCTTTGAAATCAAATCGTATTTCCAATACCAAATTCAAATCACCAAAATCACGGTCAAACCACAACATACTCAAAATCTCGTAAAACGTGCAAATCCGTAACACTCTCGAAATACGTGTCAAAATCGTAAATCATACTTACAATCATAATTAAAACATCATTAAAACATGATACGCACAAATCATATAAAATCATTCATTAAACGATCATGAAAACATAGGAGAAATCATAACCTCGAAATACGTGAAATCGCGTATTGCATATCGAAATACGTATAAATACCAAAATCGCACTTACCATAAGCATATGAATCATAATTATAAATCATAGAAAACAATTATGCATACATTGAAATTTGGAAAACAAGGTCCACTCACACACCGTCCATATCGCTCGCTTTCGCGCTGCACGCATTTCTGTAATTTTCGATATTTTCCAGAAATCTCGAATCCTGTCCGAAAACATTTTTCAGGGCCACTAAGATCTCAAATACATCATGATAATTCCCCAAAATTTTTTTGGACTTAAATATCAATTAAAAACGGAACATAAACCTTCGGACCCTCGAAACAATATCGAAACAGTGTCTGATTAACTCGAAATCAACGCTAAAATGTTCGTTACATCAAATACTTTAAAAGTCGTGTTGAAACTTTCCTCAAAATGTGTGCCATATGCCCACACCCACCGACCACAGGGGCTGCGCGTGGGCCTCACGCGCCAGCACAGTGTCATCCCCTACCTCTGGTGAACCCGGTTCACCTGGTTCGAACTGGTCCGGTCTAGGCTAAACCGGCGTTCACGGTTTTTCATTCAATTTCATCCGGTTTTTCCTTCTTTTAGTTCCATTTGCTTTGTCCTAAAATCTATGATCGATCTTGCTAATTAAAACATAACATTCTAGGCTGTAAGTTACCTTTCCAATCGAAGCTTAAACTCCGAAATTTCCTCCTCTGTGTCCTCGACATTCCGGCCACCGTTGGCCGTTGTTTCACATCCCACGAACTCCCCTGAACTTCCAGATCACCACTAGATTAATCAAATTGATCAACATCCAAAAATTACGAAATTTCTATTTTTGAATCACAGGGCCTTACCTCTCAGTTTCACGGTGACCGTCCATGAAAAACCACCATTCCACATTCTTCTGACACTTCTCACGCTCCTGATCACCATCTAGTCGATAAGAGCCATCCTCAGTGGCCTGAACTAGAAGTCCAACTTTGAATTTCAAGAACAGAGACCGCGACTCTTCTCTGTTATTTTCCCCAGTCCTCAACCACCGTCCACGACGGCGCAACGTGTCAGCACCGTCACACTCTGTACAGTCCGTGTTCCCTTTCTCATTCACACTCTACCACCATTTGATCAAGTTTGAGAGGATTGGGGGTTTCACGATCCCTCTGTTCCTCTGTTTTTCTCACCAAAGTCACAAACAAGATTCATCACCACTTGATCTCACACGACCCACACACTGAACAAAATTGATGTGCTCTCCCTCTCTCTCTGCCTCTGTTCTCTCACTCAATCCTTCCCAGGAACTGATCAAGCCACTTCAATTAATGAATCAAATGCAACGTTGCTCTTCTCAAAACACTCAGCTGAATAAAACTATTCCCCCCGTGCTATGTTCTTCACTGACCCGAGCACGCCTGCTTCCCACTCAGTCCTCAAGGCCACTAATCCAAGCTCTGTTAGTGACAATTGTCACTTGGTTTGTTAAACAATTTCTTCCACTCAATTCACGGCTGTTTCAACCCATCCTCTACTGTTCCAAACCGTGCCCTTTGGAAAATTACCATTTTGCCCTTACTTTTACCATTTACCAAAATGCCCTTCACGCTTCTGGACCCGTAACTTGGTCATCCGAACTCCGATTGACGCGTGCCACCTGTCTACGGACTCAGCGTCTCGAGACCTACCCAACGGTACTCGGTTTACGTGCAATGTCCATGGCGTTTGAAAAGTCAACAAATTGTCCCTTTTTAACCAAATTACCGAATTACCCTTGAACTTCCGAACATCATAACTTTCTCCTCGAATGTCGGAATCGGACGTGCCACCTGTCTATGAACTCGTGACGTCCCGATCTATGTCACAGTCATCGATTAAAGTCCATTTGACTGCTCGAGCAAAAATTCAACCGTTCGCCCAATTTCCAGAGGCAAAATCGTCATTTTCTTCAAATTTTCCAAATTTTCCCTTTTCCGAAAGTCCGGGTCGTTACAAGGTGCTACATCGGTTGGTTATTCAACCAAGTATGGGAGCCTAAGGCATATATATAGGCATAATTTTCACAGCTGTTCGAGAGACAAGTTTGGATTTTAGGGACGAGATTATTTAAGGTGTAGATTGTAATGACTCGAAATTTAGTTTTAGAAATATTTAAGGTAAAATGACTATTTTGCCTTTATCCGTATTTTATTGCATGGACTTTAACTTTAGATTCGGGGAACTTGTTACATGTCTACCTAGGATTGTTACATAGGTCTCATGATTCTGTTTATGTAGATGGGTGGCTCAATGAATTTGGTTACAGTATGGTAGACTTATAGGTAAGAAACAGTTTCTGAAGTACATTAAGTATACGACATTTTATTTACAGGTTTGTTTTGAAGTTGTTTGTTTGTGGGCATAAATATCCTCCTAGGATAGCTAGGATGAGTGACAAGTGTCACCATCATGAGTGGCAAGTGTCACCATCCCAACCACCCGAGTAATGATCTTTATCATCTTCATCTCCCATTCCTTTGTTCTTGGACCCGAAACTGTAAAAACTCACAACATCATTTTTCTTCATTCCTTGTACCTACAAGCCAATAAACCAAGAGAGAGCAAGGGTGTGAGATTGAGGGAAAAAAATGAGGAAGAAAGCGAAGGAGGAGTGTGGAATCAGAACCCAGAAAAAGCCATGTTGAACCTATGGACCCTTAATATTGGATTTCTAATTTCAAGAGTTAGAATGTGAAGCTGAGGCCACAAGCATGTTCTCTGAACTTGTCCAACCAAAATCATGCCAAATGTTGAAGGAAAAGACCACAAAATAGTTGGAACTGCGAAGAAAGAAAAAATATGAAACTTTCAAGCCTTTTTCCAGGAAATCCAGGTGCTTTCTTAAAATTCTAGGTTTAGTAGATAAGTTTACATTATTAGAACGTTCAACTTGGTTGAAAATTGAGAAAGTAATGAAGGTTTGATGTTTCAGCCAAGAATGGAATTTTTTGGCGAGTTTTTCCTACAACGACGATGGAGGATGGCGGTTGAGAAGCACGACAGCTCCGCTCACCATCTCTAGTGACCTGTTTTAGGTCCATTGATGATGTGGTGCTAACATGAAAGCTGATATGGCGTGATGCGTGCACGCGCTCGTGGGGAAGCGCATCTAGACAAGTGGAAAGGCTATCGACTCTCTAACAATGCATGTCAATGCGTGCGGCCATCCCATGGCCTAAGGATATGCATGTTTTCAAACTCTCAATGATACAGATATAATGGATCTATTTTTAGGTCAACCCAATATCGTTTGTGGGTATTTATGGGCATCCGAAGTGACGATATTTAGGTTTAGGATGCGTTAGGTAACCTAGGGTTTAGGGGTTCAACTATGAGTTTAAGTTTGACGTTATTAACCTCTGGTTATTGCTTTTGACATGAGAATATGCTCCAAAAACCTCGGAGGAGTGCACAGCTCAGGATTGAGCTCGATTGGGCAGTCTGTGAATGGACATTTATTTTATAACTCGTGATGCATGCATATTCAACTATTTTAAATGCTTTATAGTGTTATATTAATATGCTATGGTTTGAATAATTATTTCAAATTTTGTTGGCTGTAATCTGAAAATTTTTTATTTTAGAATAATTATTTGGGATACAATTTATAAACCCGTGTTTTACGGATTTTTGTGTAAACAATGTTTTGGGCTTAGACCCGGTTGAATGGTTTTAACTTGGATTTAGAGTGAAGCATTTATTTTTAAGCAAGGCTTTGGCTTTACTATTGAAATGTTTCCCACTGTTGACTATGGTTGCGATATACGATGATTACCTTTTCTGGACTAGTATCATGTAGTGTGTCTCTACCAGATACTGGGGACATTATTTTTAGGACTGGCATGGTGGATTGTGTCTCCACCAGATTCCTGGGGTTACTTATATGTAGTGCGGATATTCTAGTCAGGTGGCTTGCGACTACGGCTCGAGGGATTATTTCAATCAGTGGGCTCTGTACGAGCGGCGACTAGGGGCAAATCAAGGATGAGTCGGAGTTGATTTATAATGTTTGTGTCCAGGTTTTTCAAATTATTTTATAAACGGGTATTTCAGAAAAAGTGGGCCACTTGTATTTTATATACATTTCATGTTTCATATTTTATGGGTCCACGATTTATGACTTGAATTTTATATCTAAAACCCATATGCCTTATTATTTTGAATTTGGGTGTTTCCTTTATATACATGCATATTTTATAATTGGAGCATGATTGATATTTTCCTCGAAAAATATGTTTTTTTAATGTATATTTTTGTCCGCTCACACTTTTACTGGTTTTGAAAATCTCTCCATGTTGTTGATTAGTGTCAAGGTCTACTTCTGAGGCGAAGGCATTTACTTACGTCTATGTGCTTGCTGAAAACTACGGTGTAGGATTCGTTTTCTCGTATTACTGTTATTCTAGTTGCTCTGATTGTTCACTTGTATCTTGTGATCGTATTTTTCCACCGTCTCTTTGAGTGCGACTTAGAGTGTTATCCCTAGTTTGACATGTGTTAAGCGTATTTTGGGAATTTTGAGTTTGATTGTTAGACGGGAACATGACCAGACACGATTTATATTCCATATGCGTACTATAGGCTCATTATTCGGAAGAGACGACTTCATATACTTAAGGAGGTTCCAATGTGACAACTCTGTATCCACGCACATTGCATTGTTTTTCCTTCAACCAGAGTTTTTTTTTTGTCCCACCGGGTTTTAGTATCTCGCAAGATTTTAATGAGGCAAGACATAGACGCACAACCAAGTGACATTGTTACACTGAATATCCAAGAGGGAATGTTTTAAATAGATTAATTAATATACGTGGCTATTCATGTAAGGGTATTTGTGCCATTTGCAATACTTTGTAAGCCCTATACCCATATAATTGGGTTATCTAATTAATGAGATTAATTCTTCTCTCGTCCTCAAAATACTGTCTCTCTTTTCTTTGTATGTAATAATATTCACAACAACCATTAGTTTATTTGTTTTTATTTTATTACATTAAGAGATGTTATGGATATCGTGTATATATATATATATATATATATATTATTGTATTAAACCCAAAAAAGAAAATGTATATATGTTATGGCCGGACAAAGTACTTTTCGAAGTCGTCCTTCTTGTTTCTCCTACTTGTTTCTTGTGGTTTTAGCTAGCCGGTTGAGAGATTCCATGGCAAAGATCCTGTGGCACAAATGTATAGCCGAAAAGGTGCTAACTTGCGAAAATTGTACGTACCTAGTAATCAACTACATTTGCTTTGGTGGTTGACTAGAAAATGAGAGACCAAGGCACAGCAATACCAATGCAATTCCAACCGAATTTTATATTAGGTCAAAAGGCAGATAATGTAGCACCAACAAGGTTAAGTTGTGATGAGCAGTCGGGATCGGAACCTCAACTTCTTTCTCAGCTTTGAAGTAATTAGCTTCTAGTTATGAAGAACTCGGAAGACATGAAAACCGTTTTTGTGAGGTTAGTTTCATATCGAACTCTACTACTCATACTCGAATATAGGTTGTATCATCAATATAAGATTAATGTGTCACTTATTCAGGATTCCAGTACCTGCTTTTTGTGATGCTGCAAATAAAAAATCTGCCATGGAAGATGAAAAATGGCCAATAATAGTAAAGGACATTCTTGATCCACAAGGACCTTTCCTTCTAATGTGGAACAAGTTATTTATAATATCATGTGTTTCTGCAGTCTCATTGGACCCTTTTTTCTTTTACATTCCAATCATCAATGAAGAGCTCAAGTGTTTTCAATTGGATAAAAAGTTGAAGACATATGCTCTTATTTTACGATCAATCACCGATATACCTTTTATAATTCACATTTTTTTTCAAATAAGAACCCTTCTTAAACAATCAAAACCAGGACCCTACAATGTTTCTTTGAAACGAAAGAAATTAGTTAGCAATGGTTTGGCAATAGTTAAGAAGTTCTGGCGGACGGAGATCCTAATCGACATTTTATCTGTTCTTCCCCTTCCACAGGTAAGAGAAAGCAAGTCTCATATATGTTTTCGATCTTCCGGAAAGTTTATGTACAAGCTATTTGAGTGCTATGATTTTCATTTGTTTGTAGGTAGTAATGTTAATTTTCTTTTCGAAATTGAGGGGCTCAAACTCTTTGGATATAAGGAAGTTCTTGAGCTCTCTTGTTCTGTTGCAATATGTGCCTCGGGTTCTTCGCATCTACCTATCGTGTAAAAAATTTAAAGAGAACCCTAGCTTGGAGACTGGAATATGGGTTAAAGGTCTATTCAATTTCTTTCTCTATATCCTAGCTAGTCACGTAAGTACCCTTATTTTCTTAATAAAACTTTGAATGTAGACACTTCAAGTTTTTGTTTTGAATCATCATTAACTTAGCTCTAGCTAATTGACGGTATTTTACTTTAAGGTACTCGGAGCCTTCTGGTACTTCTTCTCTATTCAACGAGCAACCAATTGTTGGCAGTATGCGTGCGGGGAAAAAGAAGGATGTGAACCAAGTATTTTTGATTGTGAGAGCAGTTCGTTTAGAGATATCGCATTTCTAAATGAATCCTGCCCTATAGATCCACCAAATGCAACAGTATTTGATTTTGGCATATTTCTTGAGGCCATTCAGTCTCATATGTTGGGCTCAAAACAATATCTACAAAAGTTCATGTATTGTTTCTGGTGGGGACTGCAAAATCTGAGGTTTGAAACTTGATCTTGATGCAAATTTTTTATTTTTATTTTTATTCTGATTATGTACCGATTAGTAAATTTGTTGTATTATTTAAATTTATTGTTTCTCGAAATCATTTTTGTAGTTCTCTTGGACAAAATCTCCAGACTAGCACGTACGCATGGGAAAACCTCTTTGCGGTTTCTATCTCTATAATTGGCTTGCTTCTTTTCCTTTATCTCATTGGAAATTTACAGGTAGGTACACGTACGTACTGGTGTTTTTATAAAGGCAGACGAGTGCATGATGACTTTTTTTTTGTCAACTTGTTATAATTATAATAGTAATATACGATTGGCTATGAATCTTAAGTATTCATACTCGTGTAATGCTGATCTAGTGACATGTATATGGATTGAATTTCCTTATCTTTCTGTGGCTAGACCTATATGCAGTTGTCGACCACAAGATCAGCGAAGCTTAGACTGAAGATGAAAATGAAAGATCTAGATATAGAATTATGGTTGTCTAAAAATGGCCTCCCCAAGGGAATGAAGACGGTGATAATGGAAAACTTACAAAAAAAACTTGAACAAAACAAAGATGTCCATGTGGAGAATTTGCTTTCTATTCTTCCTTTGGAGCATAAGAACAACATCAAGTACCATCTCTGCTTGGCCATGCTAAAGAAAGTAAGTGCTCCATATATTCGATCCTCTGTCTATTACAAAATTAAGTACCTCCAAAGTCTTCAATTCTTCAAAAAAGAATAATTCTCAGTACGAGTAGATGCCTATATACAAAAAATACTTGCATGCAACCCTATCCTACGCCTAGAGGGTATAAAAATCAACATCTAATTAGGATCATCCCTATTAGTATCTATATATATATATAATGTCTTAATAATGAACAATCTCTTGACAGTTGACACCTGCTTAGGAGTGTGCCAATTTTACTTTTTTTTTTAATTAAAAGGAGAAAATGAACTCTTATATTTTTTTGGAAAAAAAAAAGAACTTAGGAATGGTAACCATCCAACCATTTATTTTTCTAATGTTTAAATTTAAGATTTTTTAAACATTTTTCTTTATTTATTAAAATGATTTTTCGATTGAAATATTATTACTCATCTGCATTTTCGTTCGGAAATTATAATAAAACCTTCAAACTAAATCCCCTCGATTTTTTAACTTTATAATAATATAATAGAGATGTTTATGAAAGATTTGTTAATAAAAAATTTAACTTTTCAAATTTTTAAATTTAACATTTGTTTTAACTATTTTGTCCTGGGTAACACCAAACCCCTCGATCTTTTAGCTTTATAATAATCTAATAGAGATAAAGATGTTCATGGAAGATTTAAAAAAGAGAGAGAGTTAATGAGTACATCCACCGAGGTAGAGTGAATGCAAATATCTAATGTTAATTACATTCCTACTTGATTAATGTATGAAATTGTATTTGGATAGGTGCCAATGCTTCAAAGTGTGGATGAACATGTGTTGAAATTAATTTGTGAGAATCTTAAGCCAGTTATATATACCGAGGACACCTACATTATCCGAGAGGGTGAACTTCTTGATAAGATGTTCTTCATCACACAAGGCATCCTATGGTCCTACACATCCACTACCAACAGTGAAAGATTAAGCGGTTTTTCCCCCAACACTCGTTGTCTTACCAAAGGTGATTTCCATGGAGATGGGCTTCTGGAATGGGCATTAAACTTTGCCTCCTTTACTCACTTACCCGTCTCCACAAGAATTCTCAAGTCCCACACAAAAGTCGAAGCATTTGCTCTAATGGCTAACGACTTGAAGACTATAGTCTCTAAGTTTTGGTGGCATTTCAACAAGGAGATGCCAAATTCTCAGGAGTTACCGGCGGCTTCTTTCGTGCAAGCAGCCTGGCGCCGCCGTCGGACTAAGAGGTTGTTAGCCATCGATCCTCCAGAGTTAACGGAAGAAGGCGAAAAATCGGAAAATTTTAGTACCCACTACTAGTGGTGACCTAGCCAACATTTAACATTAATAGTGGAGGCCTAATTATTATTATTTTTTTCTCTCTACAAATACTCTTAATTAATGACATTTTTAATTATTGTTTGTTACAAATTTACAAACATAATTATACAAAATTTCATATTTTATAAAAAATTTCATATTTTATAAAAAATTTCAAGGGCGTCATTTGCTGGTTTCCCATAAAATATTTTAAGAATATTTTTGTAATTAGAAACGATTTTTTTTTTAAAAGGACAAATAACACTATTTCAGAATATGTATCTATGTACATATATATATATGGTATTATCATATATAAACAATTTTTTTAAAATACATAAAATTTTCTTGTACAAAATTATAAAAGAAAAATATATATTATGCATTATAGATATCCAAATATATTTATTATTCTATGATAAACATTTAGACTTTGTTTGGTATACGATATATACGTACTGATTATTTCAGTCGGATTAATTAATCTATTTACGAATTAAACTAATTATTTAGTTAAGCATTTAGTGCTTTATCAGATTAAAATACCGATTATATTATATTAGCTAAATTTTATTATACTAATCGATCCTAAAAATTTATATATCATTAATATTAATAATATTATCATTATCATCATCATTATTTATTTAATTTAATTTAAATTAATTATTAAACTCTAACATTATCATCGAAAAGTAGCACAAAACACATCTGTACCAAATGATCGAGCATCAAAACATGAAAAATGGATATTATTATCCAAATCGTCTAAATTGATATCTGTGCGCGCGCATAGGAACCTGAAAGTCATGAATCCTATTCCTTGCAGTTAGTTATCTGATTATTTAATACAAATAATTTTAAAAATATTATTTTATTATTCTATCTAATTTTTTATGACGCAATATATAACCTAATTATTATATATTATATATATTAATTAATAAATAAAATAATAATAACTATTATTATTACATATACTAATTAATAAATGAAATGAAAAAGAAAATTGAGTGGGGGCAGGCTCCCCTGGCCCTCACTAGCTCCGCTGATGACTACTAGATCCTTCTAAATCTAGTTAATTTGTAACTAGCTTATAATTTATAAACATGAATTGTAGAAGAATATGAATCTCACCTACGTACGTAGGGTACTTGAGAAAGAAATGCGTACAATGTATAAAATAAATCATAATATCCGAAATTGGATGGAATTTATTAAAGATCATGAAAGGAGTTTATTACATAAACTACAAATTCAATAAGAACACATATATGTAGAACAACCAAAATGTCCAGAGCAAGAGTGCTAACAACATGGCTACACTTACACATAAGATCGAGGTTACGATCGAATTTCATTCCATTTTAAGCTGATACTGGGGACTGTGTTGGGAGAGTGTAGTGGGAGTAATCATTTTCCTCGGTGGAGATGTGCCTTCCCACAAAGGCCTTCCATAGCCGCCTTCCAGCGAAATTGTTCTCCCATAGCCGCCTTCTGATGATGAAATTGGCCTCCCGGTTCCCACAAGGGATGTCTTCCTTCCACCATGTGTTGGAAGAATGAGGCGGAACGTCCAATTTAGAACATTCGGCGCAAACACCCTGTAAAGCAGGAATATGTCGTACCAGCTTGGATATTTAACATATGCATCTCCTCGGCAAGCCCCAGCTACAATCATCCTTGCAAAATCTTCCACAGCTCCACCGGTCACATGAACCTAAAACGAAACAAATCATGTTTCATTTTACGTGATATATATAGTAAAATATTCGAAGTACTAAACAAAATGAATGTATATGAGAAGAGATCGAAGCCAATTAATAATGAATAGCTAATTACCTCCCTTTCTTCTTTCCATTGCATTTCGGCACCCTCCTCGAGCATGAACTTGCCTCTTGTCATTTCACTCCCGATCCATCCGTGAGTTGCGATTGTTATCCCTACCTCATGGTTTACTTCTAATCTGAGCGTCTCATAGAAGTTTACAAGAGCTGCCTTTGCTGCCTAGTGATTCAAAACCATAATTAATTACTTCTACCGCAAAAACTAGTACCTAGTAGTTTCACAACAAAAATTGAGGGATCACGTACTAGGACCCCCAGCCTTTTTGGTGACTGCAATTTGACAATATATATGAACTCAATATAACTAAATTCTTGATGCATAATTAATGTATATTCAATACTTAATACTCACAGCATATAAACTCATTCTCGGAAGAGGTAACCAGCTCTCAACGGATGCATTCACAACAATCTTTCCATTGGTTTGACGTAGGTAAGGAAGAGCAACATATGTTGGATAGACATTCCCCCAGAAATTTATATCCTAATAACAAAGATATTTCAAATAATAATGCATATTATTTAAAGTTTAGTGCAAGCTTTTAATGAGAGTGCTCATATGTAATTTTGTACTCCTTACCAACAAATGGGGAAAGGCGGATGTGTCTGTAACTTCCTCAAAGTAGAATGTATGTCCTAAGCTTACTGTGTTCACAAGATGATCCACTGAAAAATTACAAACATAATCGATTACTTAGAAGGCAAGAGACTACTGAATTCGGTTCGATCACAAGAATAATCTGCAACAAGACTAATTAGAAATTATATGTTAACTTCAATTCAACATGTTTCATCAGAAGGGATATCAACTAAACAATCGAATATCCTATTCCTAACTAGCTCAACCGAGGCCAACTGATCCTGGAATATTTGAGCTGACACATCATCATACTCGATCAGTAGATAAGCCTATATATATTGATCCTTCCCGAAATCTTTGTTTAGACTATATAGGTAATGCTACTATCTCATAAGATTCACAACACTATTCATCTATCTTCAGATTCTCGATAATCAAACATACCTCGGCCATGGAAGCTTATTGTTTCATTGATGAATCGCCTACATTCCTCTTCCTTGACAACATCTGCAGCTACAATCATGACATGCTTTGCCCCAATACGCCTCGCATTGTCACCGATTGCTCGCAATCTGTTGTCTCTTCGTGCCACTAATACAAGATTTGCTCTCCTCTTTGCATATTCATATGCAATTTGCTGCCATCACAAACCTCGATCATGCTACATTATATATATATATATATATATATATAGTCACTACAACTCTATTTTTGTTTTTTGACTCTAGCGGAAACCAGATCAAGAGAATTAAACTATACTAAAATTCACGAACAAGCTAGCAGTCATCAAACTATACTTAAAAGATTTCCTATGTGAGTTTTTTTGTCACATAGATATGAAGCGAGAGTATATATAATGATAAATTAAGGATATGAGACATAATGAACGAATTACCTCCCCTATGCCAGAAGAAGCTCCGGTAATGATCACAACTTTATCTTCCATAATCTCAGTGTTGAAGATGTTGTAAAGCCACTCACAACCGTTGATGAAGGTCAACGTTGGCCAAGCAAACGCCAGCAACACTAAACTCGCTGGTGGCACCACCCAATTCAGCACCGAGCTCAACAAATCCATTCTACCTAATTATACCGGCCAACTGTTTTTTATTTGTTTTTTTTTATTTTTTTTCAAACAGATGATCGATGTGATTATCCAAGCTAGCTAGCTAGTGTGATATCTGAAAAGGAAGAGATAAGATGATCGATATATGAGAGAGCAGAGAGCAAAGAGCAGAGGAATTAACAAGGGAAGTTTGATGATGAGTTTGAAATTATTATAGATATGCAATGAGGGGTGTGAGCACACGTGTAGTTGGCAAGCAGCTCTTGTGGTGACGCATGGATGGGTTGTTGGACCTTCATGCATGACACTCTCTGCTGCAATTTCGTGAAATGTAGCCTCATCCTCACGACACCTGTTCACTTACTTTCCTTTCCCTCTTGCACGTATATGTCTTCATAAATTGTTAGACACCACCATTTTGGGGTACATACATACCCTTTGAATTTAAACTAGCAATTATGGCCACGTATGGTCGCGAGACTATTAAATTAATTATAAAGTTAGTCATTATGCAAAATGTGAGATAAGTAACAAACATATCTATAAACAATTATCTCCTTCCCACAAATATTTCAACACCAAGAAACAAAAAAGTCCCACAAGTTTCTTGAACCATAATTTCCTTGTACGAAACTCGTTAACACAAGCCACCTAACTGCGAGGAGGGCTTGTTCTTCCCCCAAAACTCTGTGTGTTCCTTCTGCCCTTGGTTTCCATTTAATGAACAAAATCATGGCTTGAAGGCCACCTCACCATTTCACCTATAACATTTGTCACCCTTTAAGTAAGCAATATGTTGGCTCACCAAAATCCAGCTCAGACGAAAGTACTAAAATGCCCATGTTCTCCAAATTTAGTAAAACTTTCCTTGTCATTTAGACCCGTACCTTTTTTGTATGACCGCCGTTTTACATGTGCCGTTTGTCCACAAAGTCGTGAGTTGGAGATTCACACAATGGTCCAATTAGAACCTCCGAGAAGTTCTCCGAGTTCAATTTAACTTCCACTAATTTTTGGACCCGAGGGTAAAAATGTCCTTTTCTCGAATGAAACTCCCAAATTAGTCATTTTCAATATGCTGACTCACCAAAAAATAGCTTATCTGAAAAGTACTAAAATGCCTATGTTCTCCAAATTTACCTAAATATCCCTCGTTGTTTAGACCCCTACTTTTTTGTACAATGTTGTTTTACGTGTGCCGCCTATCTACAAATTCGTGAGTTCGAGATTCATACAATGATCCAGTCGGAACTTCCGAGAAGTTCCTCAAGTTCAATTTGACTTTCACTCCTGTTGGGATCCGAGGGCAAAATCGTTCTTTTCCTAATGAAATTCGCAAATTAATCTATTTTTTTAAACAGATCATTACATAATCCGTTAAAAATTAAGGGAAAAATTGTCCATTCATTTTAAATTTTATTTTTAAGTTTAATAAAAGGGGAAAATTGGAGCAATTATCCCTAAACTTTACCATAATTTTAGAAATCGTCCCTAAATTAGCATTAATGTCCTTCATCCTTGAACAGTGCCACACCAGGCTGTGCCACACCAAGCCGTGCCACACTAGGTCGTGACATAGATACATCTCAAACACAATCCATATACTTGGTTTGGCACCAAACGCGCCCTATTTCAAAACATGGCCATGACATGACCATAACGCACCAACGATACATCCAGCACCCGACTCTTTCTAACGCTAATTCTAACATTTCAATTCATAAATCATCTTTAAAAGTGCATTAATTTTGATTCTATAATGACGTTTCCCTGCTGTTTCCTCACTAGTTTTGAAAAAAAAAAACAATGGAAATGAGGAGTTCGAGAAGGAGCTGGAGCGCATGTTAAAAAAGTTTAAAATCACATTTCCATTTTATAAACTCGTCAAGCATATATCAATATTTGCTAAACTTTTGAAGGACTTAGTCTCTGGAAAATTTGGAGCCTGAGCCAAAAAATCACCCTCAACATCAATTCAATTACTTTCAATGCTCTGCATGGCATGCCACTTAAAGCTGACAATCCAGATCCTCCACCACGCCCATATATCATCAAAGAAAAACGATATAATTGTTCGTGTATAGACCTGCACATGCTTTCAACCACACCTGATCACTATCTAATTCGGTTGCTTGGTGCAGAAGAAAGAAAGGTGTGAGAGAGAATAACAACTTCTCTCACTTAGATTGTGTATGTGTCAGTTTCTAGAAGATGTGTGACACGTGGAAGAGTGTAATAGGTCTATGATGACATCACATTGTCATGCATTGTGTGTGTAACCGATTTAGTGAAGTGTGAGGTGTGTGTGTGAGCTGTGAGCTGTGAGTGAGTGAGAGTACAAAGAAACCGTGTGAAATATATGGACTAGTACTGAAAACAATCAAGCAAGAGAGAAATTAGTAGTCATATCTACAAGAAATTAAAAGAAAGTTTTCTGCAGGCATTTCATCAAACAGTTCATGTGCATGATTTAAAATTACATTGTTCATACATCAAAACAATCAATTCAATCCAATCCTATCAATTCTCATGCCTCTCAGTCCCTCATCTATCCTAAAACCAATAGAGTTAATCTCTCTGCACAATTAGGAGTTATAGAGTTGAAGAATTAAACCTGAAACGCTGGTCTTCGACTCATCCCTGCAAAACAGAAGAAAAGCAATGAATCAGGTTCATATCTGAACCAAACCAATCAAGAAACTAGTGCAAGGATTACTTGAGGTGAAGCCCTGATTGTTGTAAACCAACATGGTAACAGAGCTTGAGTTACTGATCTAGTAACTGAGCATCTGATTGTGAAGAAGGTGAAGAACAACATCACATTGCTGGGGCAGACTTGATCAACATGACAAGATCATCTGGAGGTGCTTAGATTCGAGTACCTGTGTTCACAGGGGAAAACTATGACTTCTGGAGCATCAAAATGAAGACAATACTCATAGGCCATGACCTCTGGAAGATTGTGGAGCAGGGCATACCTGAACTTGAGTTGGATGAAGATGAGGAGGAGATAGAGACACCACAAACAAGGGCTGATCAGATCAAAGATGCACGTGCACTTGGTCTGCAGCAGAATGCAGTCACAGAAGAGATCTTCATCAAGATCTCAAATGAAGAAAGGACCAGTGATGTCTGGGCCTTATTAAAGCAAGAATATCGTGGAGATTCTAAGTTAAGGTCTGTAAAACTACAGTCCCTTAGAAAGGAGTTTGAGTATACTAGGATGAAAGATAATGAGAGTTTGTCATCCTACTTTTCTAGATTGTTTGGGGTTGTTAATATGATGAAAACGTATGGGGAGGATGTTTCTGAGCAGAGATTGGCTCAGAAAATCCTGATTAGTCTGACTAAGTCCTATGATGCCATAGTTTCTATCCTAGAAGAGACTAAGGATATCAATAACATAAGTTTACAGTCCATTGTAGCTTCAATTTGAGCCTTTAAACAGAGGTTAGAAATGCACTCTGAATCTGTTGAGAAGGCATTCTCTAGCCTTCACATAAACTAGTCATTTCAAGGCTAAGAAACCCTACAAAGGAAACAAACCCTGGACTAACAAATTTCATGGAAACAAATCTGAAAGACCTCCTGAGAGAACATCTGCTAGTACTAAGGGAGAAGGAAGTTCCAGTGGAGAGAAGTGCAAGAGCTGTGGGAAATTGCATCATGGCAAGTGCTGGTTTGAAGGGAAAACAAAATGCTTCAAATGTAACAGGTTTGGGCATATTTTTTTAAGAATTGTGGAAGTAAACCAGCAGTGAATTTTGCTAAGAAGGTTGAAGAAAAAGAAGGGAATATGTTATTTGCCTGTAATGTTGCTTCTGTTCAGCAGAATTTAGAGATTTGGTATGTTGATAGTGCCTGCAGCAATCACATGACAGGTCATGAGTATTTGCTGGTGGACATCGACATGGACTTGAAAGTGAGAGTGAAGATGAGAACAGGTGACCTAGTGCAAGCTACTGGAAAGGGAACTTTGGTCTTTCAAACCAAAAATTGAAGGAAACACATCAGAGATGTGATACTGGTACTAGGTCTTGACGAAAACTTGTTAAGTGTGGTTCAAATGGTTGAGCATGGATATTCACTAGTGTTTAGGAAGATGGCAGTGGACATCTATGACAATATTGACATGACAAATAAGATTTCCAATATCAAGATGACAGGGAACTAGTGTTTTCCCCTGACACTTGACTCAGTGACCTCAGTGGCAAGAAAAGCAACAGTAGAGGGAGATGCTGAGTTATGGCATAGAAGATTTGGACATCTGAACTTCTTAAGTCTCAAAATGTTGCAGAAAAAAGAAATGGTAGTTGGTTTGCCTAGCCTAGCTACAAAATTGGAAGTTTGTGGAGGCAGTGTTGTAGGGAAACAACATGTGGAAGCCTTTGACACAGAGGAAGCATGGAGGGCATCCTCACCACTTAAGTTGATACACTCAGACATTTGTGGTCCAATGCAGACAAAGACTGTTAGTGGAAACAGGTACTTCATCACATTCATTGATGGCTATTCAAGAATATGTTGGCTGTACTTTCTGAGACAGAAATCAGGGGCATTAAATGTGTTCAAGAAGTTCAAAGCAATGGTGGAACTTCAGACTGGTTACGAGGTGAAGAAGCTAAGGAGTGACAGGGGTGGGGAATACACCTCAAATGAGTTTCAAACCTACTGTGAAGTGTGTGGGATTGAAAGACAGTTGACAATTGCCTATTCACCTCAGCAGAATGGTGTTGCTGAGAGGAAGAATAGAACAATCGTGGAAATGGCAAAGTCTATCTTGCATGAGAATGGAATACCCTATAGGTTCTGGGGTGACATAGTAAGTACTGCCACTTACCAACTGAATAGGTGTCCAACCAAGGCAGTCCAAGGAAAGACTCATTTTGAGAAATACAGTGGAAGAAGACCAGGTGTGATACACTTACGAGTGTTTGGTGCATTGTGCTATGATCATGTGTCAAATCAGTTTAGACAGAAGCTTGATGAAACAGGAGTTAAAGGAGTGTTCATGGGGTATGAAAGTATGGAGAAAGGTTACAGGGTTTACAATGACAGGACCCGTCCCAACTGGACCTCGCTAACCGTGCCCGGTCCTTCTCCCGTCTGACAAGTCAACTGAAATCTCGAAAGTACCCTTCAGCACCTGTCAGACCAGGGATAACTGCACTGATTTCTGATCATGCCTTCGCCTCGAGATCAGCCCCGAACGTTGTGCCACGGCTTGGAGGGTCATCAAAAACAAAGGTGTGAGTGGACAAAAATATATTCGTTAAAACACATTTGAAAAGACATCCTTTACCCTCCAGTTTTACAAATCATGCATGCATAGGGAAAAACATATGAATCACAACAAATCCGGCTTTCAAGCCCAACACGTGAAAACATTTGAATCATTTAAATCACTTTATAAAATCAGTTCACCATATAATAAAGCATATAACTCGGGAATTACACATCCGAGGATCCTCTGGGAATTACACATCCAGAGTCGTCATCCAATGCTGGGAATTACACATCCAGCCTCACCGGGAATTACACATCCGGTCTCTCTAGGAATTACGCATCTGGAGTCCCTCCAGGAATTACGCATCTGGAGTCCCTCCAGGAATTACACATCTGGAGTCATCAAACATCAATACACAATCAAAAGCATTATTTCAAATCAAGTATCAAAACCATGTCAAAAACCATCATCACGAGTCCACATGCCCAAATATCATTTATCGTCAATCCATAAAATCATTAAATAATTCAATACACGCAAATCTGTAAAATCATATCCGAAACATCACAAATCTATTAAATCAAGTTCCCAACTCATAATCCAAGCCAAAACCAGTCACAAATCCCGGGCCTTCACCCAAAACAGTCATTTCACATTTTCTCGAAAAACGTGCCCGAAGCACCGATTTAAAATAATATAATATTCCCCAAAATCCGAAAATCATCATATCAAATCATTTCAATTCAAATCATGCCATAAATCATATAAAACATTTAACTATGCATGCATATCAATTTATAAAACAAACTTCCACTCACACACCGTCCAAACCGCTTGCTTTCCAAGCTGCACGCGTCTCCGTAATTTCCGATACGAGCCAGGAATCCCGAATCCTGTCCAAAATCATTTCTCAGGGTCACTAAGGACTCAATTTACATCATACTAATTTCTCGTAATTTTCCGGGAATTTAATATTAATTTAATACGTAACATAAACCTTCGGACCCTCGAAACATTATCAAGACGGCGCCCGATCGATTCGCAACCAATACCAAAAATATTCGTTACATCAAATAGAACAAGTCTCATGTTGAACTCACCTCGGGATTTGCCCTCACGCGCCCCCACACGCCGCCGTGAGTGGCTGCGCGTGAGTCCACGCGTCGTGAACAGTAACTATGAACAGTGACCTTCCTCACCCGTTTACCTGGTAAACGGGTCCAGCTAGCCCGCGATACAACCCGTTCCAAACTCCATCAATCCTGCATCATTTCTTACAATTCAATCTTCTAACAGTATCGTTTAATCTCGAATTTAAGGTCTGCAAGGTCACTTACCAGCGTCAGTACCTCAATCCCTTCGATCAAACATCGAGTGTTCTTGTTGAAACTTCAACATCTGTTCCGTTCACTATCCATCGATTTCTTCAAATTGATTTAGGCAAAAGCTTCATAGAAGTCTCCTGAATGTGTTTCCAATTTCAATTTCTTCCCTCAAGCCTCCCAGGTGCTCGACTCAATCTCGAAAAACCGAAGCCCTCTCTCCTTCGGTTCCATAGCAAAATGACTCTAATTCCCTCAATTTCTGAGTGGGTTCAACTCGCCTTAACCTTAAGAAGCTTAAATCAACTTCAATTTCAACAATTATGATCCGCATAGTCCAATTCGACTATCAACTGTTCTTCAATTTTTCACTCTTCGGTGTCTCGGGTTAGGGTTCTGTTTTTCCTCAATTCTCCCCTCAATTCCACTCGTTTTCTATCTTAGTTCCTCTTCCCGTCTCAGGTTGCATCACCTAGCCTTCTTCACCGATCAATTTGATCGAATCAACACGGGACGGTGGGCGGGTGCATTTGTTGGTATTAGGCATTTAGCCACTAATCTTCCTCTAATGGTGACAGATGTCACCACATAATCAATCCTCACCCAATGAAGTGAATCGGCTAATTTAATTCATACAATAATCCCAACTGCAGAAAATTACCATTTTACCCTTGGCACAACGAATTACCAAAATACCCCTCATCGTTTTAGACTCATAACTTTCTTGTTCGGACTCCGATTGACGCATGCAGCCTGTTTACGGATTCAGTGTCCCGAGACCTATCCAACGGTACTTCCGAAAAGTCCAAACAATGTCCCGATCAAAAAGTCAACTTTCGGCCACTTTTACCAACTTCCGCACGTCATAACTTTCTCCTCGAATGTCGGAATCAGGCGTGCCACCTGTCCCTGAACTCGTGACGTCCCGAACTACGTCACGGTCATTGGTCAAAGTCCGTTTGACCGCTCGAATAAAAAATCAACCGTTCGCCCAATTCCGGGGGCAAAATCGTCATTTTCCTCATATTTTCTAAATTTCCCCTTTTTTGATTTCCGGGTCGTTACAACCTTCCCCCCTTAAAGAATCTCGCCCCCAAAATTCAAACAACCTCTCCAACAACAACCATGGAGACTCAAGTCACATCCAGTTCAATATCTCGGGTTCCCACCTGAACCCTCACTCGTTATGTACAATCAGTACCACTCTTTCTATCTTTCCCGGCTCATCCGGAGCCCTCATAGCATATCATGACTCATTCCGAGTCCTAAACCAACGCTTCACTCCCGTTGAGTCCCATTACCCGCTATCCTCGGGTCGAAGTTATCCTGGGCCTAACATGCCTACCATAGACCATATCGTTATCGTAACCAACCATCCGGACCAATACAAGTCCGACACAATCACAACACGTGATACAATACTCGACCCCCAATCCAGGGTCATAATCATACCAGGGATTTCCGACACCCTCATATCGCGTCTAATCACCGGGCCGCGCACAAGGCTCGCATCTCGGAGGCATGGCAGATCCGTAACCAAATGCTCTGATACCAATTTGACAGGACCCATCCCAACTGGACCTCGCTAACCGTGCCCGGTCCTGCTCCCGTCTGACAAGTCAACTGAAATCTTGAAAGTACCCTTCAGCACCTGTCAGACCAGGGATAACTGCACTGATTTCTGCTCATACCTCCGCCTCGAGATCAGCCCCGAACGTTGTGCCACGGCCTGAAGGGTCATCAAAAACAAAGGTGTGAGTGGACAAAAATATATTCGTTAAAACACATTTGAAAAGACATCCTTTACCCTCCAGTTTTACAAATCATGCATGCATAGGGAAAAACATATGAATCACAACAAATCCGGCTTTCAAGCCCAACACGTGAAAACATTTGAATCATTTAAATCACTTTATAAAATCAGTTCACCATATAATAAAGCATATAACTCGGGAATTACACATCCGAGGATCCTCTGGGAATTACACATCCAGAGTCGTCATCCAATGCTGGGAATTACACATCCAGCCTCACCGGGAATTACACATACGGTCTCTCCAGGAATTACGCATCTGGAGTCCCTCCAGGAATTACGCATCTGGAGTCCCTCCAGGAATTACACATCTGGAGTCATCAAACATCAATACACAATCAAAAGCATTATTTCAAATCAAGTATCAAAACCATGTCAAAAACCATCATCACGGGTCCACGTGCCCAAATCTCATTTCTCGTCAATCCGTAAAATCATTAAATAATTCAATACACGCAAATCCGTAAAATCATATCCGAAACATCACAAATCTATTAAATCAAGTTCCCAACTCATAATCCAAGCCAAAACCAGTCACAAATCCCGGGCCTTCACCCAAAACAGTCATTTCACATTTTCTCGAAAAACGTGCCCGAAGCATCGATTTAAAATAATATAATATTCCCCAAAATCCGGAAATCATCATATCAAATCATTTCAATTCAAATCATGCCATAAATCATATAAAACATTTAACTATGCATGCATATCAATTTATAAAACAAACGTCCACTCACACACCGTCCAAACCGCTCGCTTTCCGAGCTGCACGTGTTTCCGTAATTTCCGATACGAGCCAGGAATCCCGAATCCTGTCCAAAATCATTTCTCAGGGTCACTAAGGACTCAATTTACATCATACTAATTTCTCGTAATTTTCCGGGAATTTAATATTAATTTAATACGTAACATAAACTTTCGGACCCTCGAAACATTATCGAGACGGCGTCCGATCGATTCGCAACCAACACCAAAAATATTCGTTACATCAAATAGAACAAGTCTCATGTTGAACTCACCTCGAGATTTGCCCTCACGCGCCCCCACGCGCCGCCGTGAGTGGCTGCGCGTGAGTCCATGCGCCGTGAACAGTAACTATGAACAGTGACCTTCCTCACCCGTTTACCTGGTAAACGGGTCCGGCTAGCCCGCGATACAACCCGTTCCAAACTCCATCAATTCTGCATCATTTCTTACAATTCAATCTTCTAACAGTATCGTTTAATCTCGAATTTAAGGTCTGCAAGGTCACTTACCAGCGTCAGTACCTCAATCCCTTCGATCAAACATCGAGTGTTCTTGTTGAAACTTCAACATCTGTTCCGTTAACTATCCATCGATTTCTTCAAATTGATTTAGGCAAAAGCTTCATAGAAGTCTCCTGAATGTGTTTCCAATTTCAATTTCTTCCCTCAAGCCTCCCAGGTGCTCGACTCAATCTCGAAAAACCGAAGCCCTCTCTCCTTCGGTTCCATAGTAAAATGACTCTAATTCCCTCAATTTCTGAGTGGGTTCAACTCGCCTTAACCTTAAGAAGCTTAAATCAACTTCAATTTCAACAATTATGATCTGCATAGTCCAATTCGACTATCAACTGTTCTTCAATTTTTCACTCTTCGGTGTCTCGGGTTAGGGTTCTATTTTTCCTCAATTCTCCCCTCAATTCCACTCGTTTTCTATCTTAGTTCCTCTTCCCATCTCAGGTTGCATCACCTAGCCTTCTTCACCGATCAATTTGATCGAATCAACACGGGACGGTGGGCGGGTGCATTTGTTGGTATTAGGCATTTAGCCACTAATCTTCCTCTAATGGTGACAGATGTCACCACATAATCAATCCTCACCCAATGAAGTGAATCAGCTAATTTAATTCATACAATAATCCCAACTGCAGAAAATTACCATTTTACCCTTGGCACAATGAATTACCAAAATGCCCCTCATCGTTTTAGACTCATAACTTTCTTGTTCGGACTCCGATTGACGCATGCCGCCTGTCTACGGATTCAGCGTCTCGAGACCTATCCAACGGTACTTCCGAAAAGTCCAAACAATGTCCCGATCAAAAAGTCAACTTTCAACTTTTACCAACTTCCGCACGTCATAACTTTCTCCTCGAATGTCGGAATCAGGCGTGCCACCTGTCCCTGAACTCGTGACGTCCCGAACTACGTCACGGTCATCAGTCAAAGTTCGTTTGACCGCTCGAATAAAAAGTCAACCGTTTGCCCAATTTCGGGGGTAAAATCGTCATTTTCCTCAAATTTTCTAAATTTCCCCTTTTTTTTGATATCCGGGTCGTTACATACAATCTTAAGACTAAAAAGATTGTACTCTCTAGGAGTGTGGTGTTCAATGAGAAAGGAGTCTGGAACTGGGAAGAAGGAAAGGAATGAGAAGCTACTGTGTTGTTTGACAGTGAGGTGGATCCAGTCACAACTGAATATCAGGGAACATTAAGTTCCTCTCCTACACCAAACCAGGGAATCAGTCCTGGATATGAACCTGGTTCAAGCAGCACCAGTACTTCTGAGTTTTGTTTAACACCAGTCAAAATGGGGTCTCAAAATGAGATCTATGCAGGATGCAACATGTGCATTGTTGAACCAGAAAACTATCAAGAGGCTGCTCAAGATAAAGGATGGAAAAATGAAATGCAGGTAGAGTTGGAAATGATTGAAAAGAACTCTACCTGGGAGCTTGTAAACAGGCCTTCAGATAAGAAAGTGATAAGTGTGAAGTGGGTGTACAAGACAAAGCTAAACCTAGATGGTTCAGTTCATAAACACAAAGCAAGGTTAGTTGCTAAAGTGTATTCACAGAAGCCTGGGATAGACTTCAATGAGACATTTGCCCATATGGCAAGGCTTGACACTATAAGCGTTTTGATTTGCCTTGCAGCTCAAAGAAGGTGGAAACTGTATCAGCTTGATGTCAAGTCAGCATTCTGATAAGTCTTGAATTAAGCATCATTTTATACCTTTTATGCTTATCTTTTAATGTTTAATTACCAAATAAGAGGAAAAAATAATATATTTTGTGAGAAATATACATAATTGAATAGAGCTAGGAATTACGAGAATTTAGACTAAAGAATCAGCTCAATCGGACTTATATTGAAGAAGTTATGGAGGCCACCAAAAAATGCTACGCAATTCGGTAGGGAGCTACCGAAGTCCACAAGGATAGCTCAGAAACCTTTCGGCGCATGCCTCCTGAATTCTGAAGCCATATTCGGCGCTCGTCTACCGAACTCTTTTCCAAGCCTCCTTGCCACGTTGACCTTGCCATTGACCACCGAATTTCAGTCCAAATTCCAGCCGGTGCCCACCGAAACAATTCCTGAAGCATTATTTCGAGTTTTAGGCCATATTTTGGGAGAATTCTAACTTGCTTTCTCACTTATTCCCCATATTCTATAAGGATTTTAATCTTATTTCCTTTTGTTTTATTATTTTCACCCCTTTTACTTGTAGGAAAGGTTTTTAATAAGTTTTCTTATATATTTAGGAAACCTTTTCATTTTAGAATAAAATTGTAAACTTCTATTTATTTGGGGATTAATTTTCTCCTATAAATAGAGAGGTTTAGGTTATTTGTAAGAGGTCGCTCATTCTTTGTATCAAAACTCTACTCAACCAATTTTCCCCTTTCATTATATTCAAGATTTCTAGTGTAAGAATAATTACACCATACTTCACCTTCTACACCTTCATCCGTAACTAAGTTGAGGAGCCCTCGCTTGTTTCACCAAAGAGTGCCCAATCACTTCATATCCATAGGGAGCTCCGAAGAGAAAAAGTGTAACAACACCTCTTTACCTTTTAGTTATTTTTTATGCTTGAATATTGGTTATATGATTTCTAATAATATTCTTGGTTTTATGATTTCTATTGCTTCAATATTCTATACCTTCTATGATTCTAGTTTTTGTCATGTTTGTGTGTTCGCGCTCAATACTTGACTAGATATAGGGAGCCCCGAGTCTAGGTCATTGAAAGTGTCGTCGGGAGCTCCAGGTACGTACTTAAGAGAATATGCAAGTAACTCGTAAGATTAAGATTATAGGATTTCGTAGGTTGAAGTTAATACAATCATGAATGAGTTAGGTTAAAGATGAGTTAACCACATGTATATAATAGATTAAATTAGTTTAGATTTAGTTTAATTACTAAGAAATTTAAAATCAATCTTTACCCTTAATTAACTAATCAAACGACAATCATGCTTAGGTACCCTCAATCCCTGGTCCAGAACGATCCCTATTTACCAATGTTACATCTACCAAAAAGGGTTTTTAATTGCATACGTTTCCTTAAGTGTTGAGTGTGACCTAGTGTTTACTTTAATATTTAGTTTTTGCGTATCACATTCCTAAATGAAGTGTTGGAGGAAGAGGTTTATGTGGAACAACCAAAGGGGTATGAAGTCAGAAATGGAGAAGATAAAGTGTACAGGCTAAGAAAGGCATTGTATGATTTGAGGCAAGCTCCAAGAGCTTGGTATGGTGAAATTGACACCTACCTAGGGTAGTGTGGTTTCCACAGGAGTCCTAGTGAACCTGCACTATATTTAAAGACAAAAAGCAAGAAGGAGACTCTGATTGTATCAATCTTTGTAGATGACATAGTGTACACATGAGAGAGTGAGGAAATGATCACAGAATTCAAGGAGGAGATGATGTCTAAGTATGAGATGACAGATTTGGGTCTTCTGTATCATTTTTTGGGAATTGGAGTGATACAGTCAGCAAGAAGCATCTTCATTAACCAAAAGAAGTATGCATTGTCTCTCTTAGAAAAGTTTGGTTTGAAGGGATACAAACCAGTTAGTGTTCCATTGGCTACAATTGACAGGTTATGCAGATCAGATGGATCAGAAGCGGCAGATGAGGGACTCTACAGGAAAATTGTGGGTAGTCTTCTTTACTTAACTGCTACTAGACCTAATCTAATGTTCTCTGCTAGCATATTATCTAGATTTATGCACAGTCCATCCAAGAAACATCTTGGAACAGTCAAGAGAGTCCTAAGGTATGTCCAAGGGACAGTGAACTATGAAATTGAGTACACTAAAGGAAAACAGGCCACTCTAATAGGGTTTTGTGACTCTGATTGGAGTGGAAGCATGGATGAAATGAGAAGCACTTTAGGCTATGATTTCTCATTTGGAGGAGGTGTTTTCTTCTGGGCATCAGTAAAGCAACATAGTGTGGCCCAATCTACTGCAGAGGCTGAATATGTTAGTGCCTCAGAGGCTACAACTCAAGAAAAACGGCTCAGATTTGTGTTGGAGGATTTTGGGGAAGAACAAACAGGTCATACTACACTGTTTTGTGACAATACCTCTGCTATAACTATGACTAAGAACCCTGTTCCATCAAAACACTAAGCACATTAGTAGGAGGTTTCACTTCATCAGAGAGGCTATGCAGTCTAGGGAAGTGGACTTGATCTACTGTAGGTCAGAAGATCAAGTTGCATATATTTTTACCAAGGCATTGCCTAAGGTAAGGTTCAACTACTGAAGGGGACTGCTTGGAGTGAAACCAGTGAGCAGTCTAGAAGGGAGTGTTGGTGTATAGACCTGCTCATGCTTTCAACCACTCCTGATCACTATCTAATTTGGTTGCTTGGGGGAGAAGAAAGAAGGGTGTGTGAGAGAATAACAACTTCTCTAACTTAGATTGTGTGTGTGTCAGTTTCTAGAAGATGTGTGACATGTGGAAGACTTTAATAGGTCTATGATGACATCACATTGTCATGCATTATGTGTGTAACCGATTTAGTGGAGTGTGAAGTGTGTGTGTGAGCTGTGAGTGAGTGAGAGTACAAAGAAACCATGTGAAATATATGGACTAGTACTGAAAACAATCAAGCAAGAGAGAAATTAGTAGTCATATCTACAAGAAATTAAAAGAAAGTTTTCTGCAGGCATTTCATCAAACAGTTCATGTGCATGATTTAAAATTACACTGTTCATACATCCAAAAAATCAATTCAATCCAATCCTATCAATTCTTATAGCCTTTTAGTCCCTCATCTATCCTAAAACCAATAGAGCTAATCTCTATGCTTAATTAGCTAGGAGTTATAGAGTTGAAGAATTATACCTAAAATGCTGATCTTCGACTCATCCCTGTAAAAAAAAAAAAGCAATAAATCAGGTTCATATCTGAACCAAACCAATCAAGAAACCAATGTAAGGATTACCTGAGGTGAAGCCCTGATTGTTGTAAACCAACAATAATCGTTGTCTTTGTAATGCTGGGGCTACAGTAAGTATCATGCCCCTACTAAGTATCATGCCAAACCAAGTATGTGATTTGCATTTGAGACGTATCTATATCATGGCCTGGTGTGGCAGTTTGCAGGGACTAGGGACATTAATACTAAAGTTAGAGAAGGTTGCTAAAATTATGTAAAAGTTCAAGAATGGTTGCTTCAATTTCTTTTTATTAAACTTAAAAATAACATTTAACATGAGTGGACCATTTTGCCCATAATTTTTAACTGATTTCATTTGAGGTTTTAGCAGGAGGGACTAAATGAACTAAAATTGTAAAGTTCAGAGACATGGTAGACTAATTGTTAAGTTTATGAGTGATTTCTAAAATTATGATAAAGTTCAGGAACAGTTGCTACAAGTTTTCCGAATATTTGACCATATATAACATGTGACGACCCGTCCCGAATTAACGGGATTAATTAAGAATTAATGACGGATTAGCAAGGCTAATTGGAGATTAGACGAGGATTAGCGGACGTTCGGGAAAAATGACGATTTTGCCCTTAGAATGGGCAAATCGTTGACTTTTCATCCAGGCGGTCAAATGGATTTTGGCCGATGACTGTGACGTAGTTCGTGACGTCACGAGTTCATAGATAAGTGGAACGCTCGATTTCGACGTTCGTGGGGGAAGTTATGACGTTCGGAAGTCCAAGGGAATTTTGGTAATTTGAGTAAATAGGAGCTAAAAGTTGACTTTTGACCCAGGAGGTCCGATGACCGAGGGCCGAGTACCATTACGTAGATCGGGACGATACGAATTCGTAGACAGGCGGTACATCAAATTCTGACGTCGACGACGAAGTTAAGGTTCACGGAAGTTCGAATGTACTATTGCACATTTTACGAGACGAGGACTTTTTGGACTTTAGTGGGGCCCAGATATTTGTCCCAAGGCCAATGGATGAGTGACACTTGTCACTCATCCACTGGACATCATTTTCCTTCATGCATACCCCATTCCCCGTTCATCGACCATTTTCCATTTTCTTTCAACCCACACCCCCGATCACCATCCAATCCAGACCCTTGACCCTATGATCGTGTATGAGAGGCAGAGAGTGAGCTGAGGACCAGAGGAAATGGTGGCCGGCCCAAGGAAGCACCGCCGTGGACGGCGGAGGGAGGAACCCGCGAGGTATCGGTTTTAACCCATTTTAATTCAATTTCGATTTCGGGTATTATGGGCCGTTTTGGGTGTTGGTTTCGAACTAATTAGGTTGCTAGGGAGTAAATAGGAAGGTTTTGGGAGGTTTTGGACGTCGAGGAAGCCCAGGGAGGCATTTGGATATTTGAACCGTGAGGGGTTAATTGGACCGGGTTGTTTTCGTGGGTTTAAGGGGTTCTAATCGATTAGGTTAGGAACATAGGATTAAATAATGAAGATTAGGATTGATTAGGAGTGAAAACGGTGAAGATTGGACCGTGTAGGAGCCAGGATCGGTCACGCCGGTCCAAGTTGCAGGCGAACTGGACCGGCTGGTCTGAACCGGCCGTCGCGAGGTAGGGGATGATCTACAGTGCCGCGCGTGGGCTCACGCGCAGGCAGTTTCTGGTGGCGCGTGTGAGCGCGTGGTGAGGGATTTGAGGGTGGTTCCAACATGTTATTTCATCTATTCGATGTAACGAACATTTTGGGATTGGTTTCGTGTCAATCGGACATCGTTTCGATATAGTTCGGGATGTCCGAAGGTTTAGGATCGGCTTTAAAAATAGTTAGAAAATAGGGAAAATTACGGGGCTTTTGGTGAGGGGTTATTTAAGTAGTTAATAACCCTCTAAATGAATTTGGACAGGTTCGGGAATCCCGGAGGCGACGGTTGACCCGGGAGACGATTATGGCATGCGCATCGAGGCGCTGCTTCGGACGGTGTGTGAGTGGAACCTTCTTTCGAATTCGATGCATGCATAAATGTTTTATAATTGTTTTAATACATGTTTTGTGTTGCCATGAGTGCAATTGTTTTTGGTAGCCTAGGATTTATGTATTTGCACGTATTTCAAGATTTTTGATTTTATACGATGCTTATACGTGTTAGGTTTTCAATAAGGGTTTCAAAAATTGGTTTTGGATTTAGAAATATGAAATCGGGCGTGAGACCCATTTGATTTACAAAGTCTCGGACTTGGAGTCCATTTGAATTGACGAGGAATCGGACCGGGGGTCCATTTGAGCTATACGATCGGACCGAGGGTCCAGTTGGTTTACGATTCGGGTTTGAGACCCAGTTGAACTGTAGATTTAGGTCGAGGCCTGTGAAATGTATTTGAATCGGATTCGCGGAATCCTATTGAGATGATTCAGGTATGAGACCTGACAGGACCCATCCCAAACCCCCCGGGATTAGTGCGGGATGACCCTGCTCCCGTCTGACACGAAGTGTCAGACAAGAGATATTTCCGACCTTTGCCCTCCCGGGCTATCAGAGTACGCCAGGATCCGGAGGAGGTATGTGATATCTCGGTCTCTGCTACAGTCCACATCCGATGTCAACCTGAAGGGCCGATGTCAACCTGAAGGGCCGATGTCAAAACATTAAAAACTGTGAGTGGACAAAACAAGAGTTTATAAAAACATTTAATAAGGAAGACATTTGTACCCTCCACTAAAAAGCATGCATGCATTCGAAAACCATTTATCCAAAACAACCATATGTGGGACTAAGCCCAAAGCAGATATAAACTAAGGTCGAAAGGACCACAATAAAAACGACCATACGGGCCACTGCCCAAATCCTGTGCACACCTGTACACACCACATATCATATATCATATATCCATCACATACATATATATAAGTCACACAACCAATCCTGTCACGGTATCCAAAGCTACGCGCGTGCTACCCAGGTCTCAATCCGAGTCTTCTCAAAGTCAAGATCAATGTCCGTAGACCACTGACCCTACCCGAGGTAATAGTAATCATAGCCTTCCTGAGAGTAAGGAACCCAACTGGGGGGTGACTCCACTCAGTCGGTGCTCCGTGACTACTCCGGGGTCCACCCAGGCCAACGACCCTCCCCAGAGGAGATAATAGAAGTAAAGGAAGGTAGACGAACATATATATATACATAACATAAACATTCATGACCGGTTCCCCTGAACCGTCATGATCCATAATATCCATAATCAGGTAACATGCCGGTTCCCATAAACCGTCATGTACCGTAATAACATAACCAGGTAACATGCCGGTTCCCATAAACCGTCATGTACCGTAATAACCAACAAGGGTTCATGCCGGTTCCCATAAACCGTCATGAACCATAATACCATAACAAGGGTTCATGCCGGTTCCCATAAACCGTCATGAACCTGTGAATCCATTTAAGGTTCCCTGACCTGAAATCAAAACCGTAAAGTGACTGGGTCTCGTACCCGAACATAGGACACCAACTGGGCACCGTGCCCGGAATCTGAGGTCATATGCCCGAGACAAAACCAAATGGGTCTCATACCCGAGTTTATCATTTTGAAATCCAAATTCAGTTCATTTAAATCAATAAAGAAATACAGACCCGTATAAGCACCGTATAAGGCCGAAACCTCAAAATACGTGCTTATACGTAACCACATACAAATGCACCCATGGCATCATCAAACAAGTAATAAAACATATAATAAACATTTATGCATGCACCAATTTAGAAAACAAGGTCCACTCACAGACCGTCCGAGCTGCCGCCTCGATTTGCGTGCCATACGGTTCCCCGAGCCGATCACCGTCACCGGGACTCCCAAACCTGTCCAAATCGTAATAGAAGGTTACTAACTACTTAATTAACCTCCCACTAAAGCCCCGTAATTTTTCCGTATTTTTAACTATTTTTAATCCCGAACCTAAACCTTCCGATGCCCCGAAACATATCGAGACGGTGTCCGATCGACACGAAACCAGTCTCAAAATGTTCGTTACATCGAATAGAAGATTCCGTATGTTGGAACCTTCCCCAGATTCCCTGCCACGCGCCCCCACGCGCCGCCTGAAGTGGCTGCGCGTGGGCTTCACGCGCCTCTACAGTACCTGCTGACGTCATCGCTGACGTCAGCATGACGTCATCTGACAGCTGTCAGGTCTGACATGTCAGACTCTGACAGGTGCCACGTGTCATGCTCCCATTGGTCCACGTTACTGTGTTGTCAGTGCCACGTGTCATCACGGCACTGGTCCACGTCGGTGCCACGTGTCAGCCTCTGATTGGGCCACGTCACTGACATGTCAGTGCTGACTGTGCACTAACATGTGACACGTGTCACACTACTATTGGTCCATTTTCTGACATGTCAGCTGACATTGTCAGATCTGACAATGCTGACGTCATCGCTGACATGATGACGTCATCGCTGACATGATGACGTCACCTGTCATCTCTGTCCTCCCGCGGGTCGACCCGAACGTCTGCAACCGGGTCGCCGTGACCCGCGGCTTGACCCGGCCGGTTCTCCCTGCTCCGGCCACCATTTTTCCTCCCGTTTGTCCCATTCTACTCCTCTCAACCTAACCTATAGATCCATGGCCCTAACAACTAAGAACACCCACAAAAACCATATCTTCCAAGTTCATCAATGGCGGCCGTGACTACCTCCGCCCTTCACGGCCGTTACAGGCCACCTCAGCCTTCGAAAACAATCCTAAAAGAACCCTAAGACCTCTAGGAACATTTCCCAATCCCTAGATGCGATTAAAACACAACAAAAATCAATTTTCAATTTTTGAAAGAAAACTCACCCACGGTTTCTCTCTCCCCGCCGTGTCCTCCGCCGTGGCTAGCCGTGGCCTGCCTTCCTCAGCCCCTTTCCACCACCTCACGGTCATGTCCAGCTCGCACAAGCAATGAATGGTGATGGTGTGTGTGTGTTTTGGGTTTTTGAAGAAAATGAAGAAAATGGAGGATTTTGGGTTATGGGGTTTCGGGTGGTAAGGAAACAAAGAAGAATGATGGCTGATGAGAGGGAGATGGAATGGATGGTGTGGATTTAAGGATGAATTGAAATGGATGGTTAAGATTGAATGGTGGGTGGGTTTGGTTTGTAAAAATAATTAAATAATATTATTTTATTATATAGATCCACATTTTGGGGGATCAAAGCAATGGGATGATTGACACTTGTCACTCATCCATGGGGCCCACCAAAATATCCACCCAATCAGATTTTGCTGAAACGTCCCCGTCTCGAAGTTCGTGCATAATGAAATCGAACTTCCGTGACCCATAACTCTCCCGTTTGAAATCCGATTTCAGTGTGCCGCCTGTCTATGGATTCATATCGTCCTCATCTACGTAACGGTCTTCGGCCCTCGGCCATCGGACCTCCCGGTAAAAAAGTCAACTTTTGACCTCCTATTCACCCAAATTACCAAAATGCCCCTAAACTTCCGAACGTCATAACTTCCTCCTCGAACGTCGGAATTGAACGTGCCACCTGTCTATGAACTCGTGACGTCACGAACTACGTCACGGTCATCGATCAAAGTCCATTTGACCGCCCGATTAAAAAGTCAACGTTTTGCCACCATCAGGGGCAAAACGGTCATTTCGCACCGTTCGTCCGATTTCGTTCTACTAATCACGGATTAGCCTCACTAATCGTGATTAGTCACTAATCTAATCATGGAATTTGGGACGGGTCATTACAACCTTCCCTCCTTAATTAATTTCGTCCTCGAAATTCCAACCGACCTAAACCCAACCGTTCTTCCCTCCTTAATTTATTTCCGTTCTCGAAACTCCAACTATCCTGATTCCACATCCACCTCGTGGAAAGTAAAATCGACCTACCTCGCAACACGTGTACGCTAGTACACCCACTAACCAGAACCATACTTACTCGTCTACAGCCAGACGTACCGCTAACATCCATGTCGTATCGACTACGTTCGACCACGTCGAATGACAGTAGTCATGCGTTCTGAATTGACACTACTTGTCAAATCTATCGTTTCGTTCACACAACCAACTAGACAGTTCCGTGCTCAACCGCTAACTATCCTGACATTTACTCCCACTGGGAGTCACCAAAACTCACTAACCGATCCACGATGACACCTCCTACAAACTGTCAGTACTTGACAGTTGTCAGTCGCAACTAATATGACACACACTCGTGGTTACACTAACCACAAGCATTTCACTCGACCTGTGTGTAACTAGACCTATTAGAAATACCATGACCCAATGCACAGTATCCAATGTCCAGTCCACGTACAAGACCTTAACTAATCCAATGGTATCGGAACTAAGCCGACTACCAACACGCTCACCAACGTACTACGAGTATAACCTATATACCGTCACTAGGCACCACAAGTCTGCCCAGTGTCGTACCTCAAGCTACGTACAAGGTACAGACGTCTATCCATCAACCTAACTACAACCACCTAGGTCATAGCCAAACACGTTTCTACTATAGAGTCCATTTGTCCAATCCAGTATTAGACAAATCGAAACTCCGACCCATTATTTATTTCCAAATCCGAATCTGAATCCGCAATTTCGTAAGAAATCCCAAATCCAAATCCAGAAATCATATCCATAATCATGTCCAAATTCGAATCCAAAATCATTATTCCGTAAGCTAGCATGTGGAATAACCATTCCGAACCCAAATCCATAAAAGAAAATCTACAGTCAAGCTCTAGACTCAAATCCTGAATCGTCACCCAGAATCCGATTCCAAAACCCAAATCTAGAAATCCTTTTTCAAGTTCCAAAATCAAATCCTGAATCGTCATTCAGAAATCTGATTCCAAAACTCGAAATATCCTTCTCGTCTACCGAGACGTATCAATCATGAACCTATCGGTTGTCTGCTCAACCGATTACTCCAACACCATCGATTGACTTCATAGGGAAGCCAATCACAATATCCGCACATCCCTAAGGCTAACCATATCCGACCACGTCGGAAAACTACTCATCGGACAACTACTCGGGTGAGTAATAAGCCATATGGGATTTACCTCGAAAAGAAGTTCAGTCCCAACATGCTCCACTCAACATCCAAGTAAGAGTAATAACTCTCCACCTATCTGGATCATCAAGATCACGATCCAGATCCACCACTACGTCAAACGACTATAGACGTCACGATCCCCGATCGTCACGACGTCCAAAGTCCTCAACCATTCCCCACATCTAAACAGATTTGTCAACGACGAGACACGCCGAGACTGTGGGTTCTCACTGATTACCTCGTATCGACCCTTGGCATTCCACTTAGGAAAACCAAAGATGATCCAACACGATGACATCAAAACTCATCCTACGTGAATGCAACCAAAACTTGCTGCACTCACCACGCCACGTAATCCAACATCGTCTGCCACCAAGTAGAAAATGAGAAATCTCAGTCATTTAACTTCGATATACTCATCTCCTCCTGATGACCCAAGACAATCACGGGTCCACCAACCAATACACGATCAGTGTACTAGAGGCAACCAACAACATCTATATCATCAACGTCATCTACCATCATCAATCATGGTAGAATCCGAGAAGTCACCCAAAACGACTTCGACATACCCGTTACCAATGCGGAAAACCCGCATTCCACTCGTCACCTCAATCGCAACCTCTCGCGATTCCGAAGTTCCAACAAGATTGGAAACAACGTACCCAGACATCAACCACTTGTACCCTAACTATCCGTGATCCACTCCCGAACCACAGATACCGAACATATGCCCATCTCGACGGAGTCACACCCCGATCCGTAACTCATCGTCATCACGATCACCGGCACCAGTACCAGCACCACTCACTATCACCAAAACTAGTGTCAGTATCAACACGCCGTGTGCAAAACTAACACCCTGGATCTCCGCTCATACCGAGCGACGATCGCGTACCTCTGCTCGTATAGGAGAAACTCTGTCTCCCTCGTACCTGACAACTCTGGGTACAGTCACCCTGACAACTCATGCGAGAAAAGGAAAACGTTCCCCGAACGTCCCCGATCCCCAACAATCGTAACTATAACCACTCTCGGTAGTAGCGCCTGCCCCACACTCGTGCAGACCTAACTACCAGACATCGCTATATCCAGACTCCGTATCCAACGGAATCAATCGCCCGTACTAACTACTCTGTATCCCACTCAGGGATTCCATCGACAAGTACCAACCCTGGTAACCTGTCCAACCAAACTCTAACCAGTCGCAACTCGAGTAACCCAATGTCGTCTACCAGGTCACCCGCGACCTTAGTTGCACCAACCCACAACTAAAGTAGCACGACAACCAACTCGGTCTAACCGATACGTACAACCCTGACTGCGAAGTGCAGTCCCAACACAAGCTGACATGACTAGACCGACTAACGAACCCCAAATCCGAATAGTGGTCCAAGTCATACCACTCGTCAACTCGCCTTTCCGAACCATACCCACCAAGATAGGGTTCCACAATCACACCTAGAGTTCCTCGGAACCCAACTGCGAAAAGCAGTAACATCAACAACCTGACCGACCCCGCGGTCTTGACATTGTAAAAACGTCAATCCAATCCTACCGACAATCCAACTAGGATTCCCCGAAACCGACAACTAACTGCCGACCGCAGTAAATCCATTTAACCCAACCCAAGTCCGACCATCGAGTGGTCGCAACTCCAAACCAGTCGTCGGAACCGATCCTACGACATCGTGAAAGACGATCCCAACTAACCGTCTCACGGTCAAAACTCGAAAATACTGTTTATCCCTTTGTAGGGTCCCAAACTGCCAACCTTGACAGAACTATGGCAACCCCAGCCTCAAATGCCGAACCAAGGCATGCCAATCCTACTAACTATCGTAGTGGCACCCGAACAATCAGGTTGACCACGAACTGCAGCCCCTTGAGATATCACATCCTCGACCAGCATACATACTCCAAGAGCTCCGCGGTTGCTCGAATAGAGACAACCCCGCTCTGATACCACGCTGACAGGACCCATCCCAAACCCCCCGGGATTAGTGCGGGATGACCCTGCTCCCGTCTGACACGAAGTGTCAGACAAGGGATATTTCCGACCTTTGCCCTCCTGGGCTATCAGAGTACGCCAGGATCCGGAGGAGGTATGTGATATCTCGGTCTCTGCTACAGTCCACATCCGATGTCAACCTGAAGGGCCGATGTCAACCTGAAGGGCCGATGTCAAAACATTAAAAACTGTGAGTGGACAAAACAAGAGTTTATAAAAACATTTAATAAGGAAGACATTTGTACCCTCCACTAAAAAGCATGCATGCATTCGAAAACCATTTATCCAAAACAACCATATGTGGGACTAAGCCCAAAGCAGATATAAACTAAGGTCGAAAGGACCACAATAAAAACGACCATACGGGCCACTGCCCAAATCATGTGCACACCTGTACACACCACATATCATATATCATATATCCATCACATACATATATATAAGTCACACAACCAATCCTGTCACGGTATCCAAAGCTACGCGCGTGCTACCCAGGTCTCAATCCGAGTCTTCTCAAAGTCAAGATCAATGTCCGTAGACCACTGACCCTACCCGAGGTAATAGTAATCATAGCCTTCCTGAGAGTAAGGAACCCAACTGGGGGGTGACTCCACTCAGTCGGTGCTCCGTGACTACTCCGGGGTCCACCCAGGCCAACGACCCTCCCCGGAGGAGATAATAGAAGTAAAGGAAGGTAGACGAACATATATATATACATAACATAAACATTCATGACCGGTTCTCCTGAACCGTCATGATCCATAATATCCATAATCAGGTAACATGCCGGTTCCCATAAACCGTCATGTACCGTAATAACATAACCAGGTAACATGCTGGTTCCCATAAACCGTCATGTACCGTAATAACCAACAAGGGTTCATGCCGGTTCCCATAAACTGTCATGAACCATAATACCATAACAAGGGTTCATGCCGGTTCCCATAAACCGTCATGAACCTGTGAATCCATTTAAGGTTCCCTGACCTGAAATCAAAACCGTAAAGTGACTGGGTCTCGTACCCGAACATAGGACACCAACTGAGCACCGTGCCCGGAATCTGAGGTCATATGCCCGAGACAAAACCAAATGGGTCTCATACCCGAGTTTATCATTTTGAAATCCAAATTCAGTTCATTTAAATCAATAAAGAAATACAGACCCGTATAAGCACCGTATAAGGCCGAAACCTCAAAATACGTGCTTATACGTAACCACATACAAATGCACCCATGGCATCATCAAACAAGTAATAAAACATATAATAAACATTTATGCATGCACCAATTTAGAAAACAAGGTCCACTCACAGACCGTCCGAGCTGCCGCCTCGATTTGTGTGCCATACGGCTCCCCTAGCCGATCACCGTCACCGGGACTCCCAAACCTGTCCAAATCGTAATAGAAGGTTACTAACTACTTAATTAACCTCCCACTAAAGCCCCGTAATTTTCCCGTATTTTTAACTATTTTTAATCCCGAACCTAAACCTTCCGATGCCCCGAAACATATCGAGACGGTGTCCGATCGACACGAAACCAGTCTCAAAATGTTCGTTACATCGAATAGAAGATTCCGTATGTTGGAACCTTCCCCAGATTCCCTGCCACGCGCCCTCACGCACCGCCTGAAGTGGCTGCGCGTGGGCTTCACGCGCCGCCTGAAGTGGCTGCGCGTGGGCTTCACGCGCCTCTACAATACCTGCTGACGTCATCGCTGACGTCAGCATGACGTCATCTGACAGCTGTCAGGTCTGACATGTCAGACTCTGACAGGTGCCACGTGTCATGCTCCCATTGGTCCACGTTATTGTGTTGTCAGTGCCACGTGTCATCACGGCACTGGTCCACGTCGGTGCCACGTGTCAGCCTCTGATTGGGCCACGTCACTGACATGTCAGTGCTGACTGTGCACTGACATGTGACACGTGTCACACTACTATTGGTCCATTTTCTGACATGTCATCTGACATTGTCAGATCTGACAATGCTGACGTCATCGCTGACATGATGACGTCAGCATGATGACGTCACCTGTCATCTCTGTCCTCCCGCGGGTCGACCCGAACGTCTGCAACCGGGTCGCCGTGACCCGCGGCTTGACCCGGCCGGTTCTCCCTGCTCCGGCCACCATTTTTCCTCCCGTTTGTCCCATTCTACTCCTCTCAACCTAACCTATAGATCCATGGCCCTAACAACTAAGAACACCCACAAAAACCATATCTTCCAAGTTCATCAATGGCGGCCGTGACTACCTCCGCCCTTCACGGCCGTTACAGGCCACCTCAGCCTTCGAAAACAATCCTAAAAGAACCCTAAGACCTCTAGGAACATTTCCCAATCCCTAGATGCGATTAAAACACAACAAAAATCAATTTTCAATTTTTGAAAGAAAACTCACCCACGGTTTCTCTCTCCCCGCCGTGTCCTCCGCCGTGGCTAGCCGTGGCCTGCCTTCCTCAGCCCCTTTCCACCACCTCACGGTCATGTCCAGCTCGCACAAGCAATGAATGGTGATGGTGTGTGTGTGTTTTGGGTTTTTGAAGAAAATGAAGAAAATGGAGGATTTTGGGTTATGGGGTTTCGGGTGGTAAGGAAACAAAGAAGAATGATGGCTGATGAGAGAGAGATGGAATGGATGGTGTGGATTTAAGGATGAATTGAAATGGATGGTTAAGATTGAATGGTGGGTGGGTTTGGTTTGTAAAAATAATTAAATAATATTATTTTATTATATAGATCCACATTTTGGGGGATCAAAGCAATGGGATGAGTGACACTTGTCACTCATCCATGGGGCCCACCAAAATATCCACCCAATCAGATTTTGCTGAAACGTCCCCGTCTCGAAGTTCGTGCATAGTAAAATCGAACTTCCGTGACCCATAACTCTCCCGTTTGAAATCCGATTTCAGTGTGCCGCCTGTTTATGGATTCGTATCGTCCTCATCTACGTAACGGTCTTTGGCCCTCGGCCATCGGACCTCCCGGTCAAAAAGTCAACTTTTGACCTCCTATTCACCCAAATTACCAAAATGCCCCTAAACTTCCGAACGTCATAACTTCCTCCTCGAACGTCGGAATTGAACGTGCCACCTGTCTATGAACTCGTGACGTCACGAACTACGTCACGGTCATCGGTCAAAGTCCATTTGACCGCCCGATTAAAAAGTCAACGTTTTGCCACCATCAGGGGCAAAACGGTCATTTCGCACCGTTCGTCCGATTTCGCTCTACTAATCACGGATTAGCCTCACTAATCGTGATTAGTCACTAATCTAATCATGGAATTTGGGACGGGTCATTACAAGACCCAATTGAAAATGATTTGAGAAAGAAAGAAAAGAGTAATTGAAAATGTATATGAAACCCTCCATATTGATTATATGGTCTCCTCCAGCGTCGACCTGGAGAGTCACGATCCACAGACCAGAGTGGGTATCCCCATAGGGATCCCATTCCAGGAGTGGAGGTTACTTGTTGTGGTCCCGGATCAGATTCCGGAGAGATATGTGGACTAGATCCAGAGAGAGAGCTCGGACTAGATCCAGAGATTGAGCCTCCCAGATGGAGATTCCTGGGAGAAGACTCGGAGTGAGACCCCGAGTAATGTGCACACTAGTATAGATATGATTTATCGTGACTTATATCAGGGATGTGTTCCCTAGGGGCTGTGTGCCCCGAGTTGGCATCTTCTCGGAAATGCCTCGGATGGGTTATTCGTATGTCGATACGTATGTGGTTTCATGGAAAGTGATTTGGGGGCGGAGACCCCGTATTCCGTGTTCCATGCTTTATGTTGTAGAAAGTAATTTGGGGGCGGAAACCCCGTATTGTATGTTTTCGTATTTCACTGAGAATGAGATGGGTTGAGTCCCACGTACGTTGATTTGGGGCTGAGTTCCCATGTTTTGGTTTATGGTTTGTAAGTTTGTGATTTCGGGTCGAGGACCCAAATGGATATATGGGTCATGACGGTTTATGGGGCCGGGCATGAACCCTTAAAAGGTTTTTATGGGTCATGACGGTTTATGAGAACCGGGCATGAACCCTAGAAAGGTTTGATATGTTCCAAATGGTTTTAAGAACGTTTTGATAAACGGTTTTTGAATGCATGCATATGCTTTTATTGAAGTAAATGTCTTTATGAGAAAATGTTTTTACGTGAAATGATTGTTTTTGTTCACTCACAGTTTTCGTGTTTTAATGCCCTTTAGGTTGATCGCGGATGCGGGCTGTAGCAGAGACGAGACATCACTCCCCTCCTCCTACGATCCTGACGCACTCTGATAGCCCCGGCGAGGGCTAGAGATGGAATTTTCCCTGGTCTGACACTTCGTGTCAGATGGGATCAGGCGGGTCCCACGTTAATCCCGGGGGATTTGGAACCGGTCCTGACATAACATGCTTTATACCCGACTTTATAAGTCCACTCATTAATCTATTAACACACTATCAACATTAGTTGAATGGTTCAATCCTCTTTCTTTCAAGGTGAAGCTCACTGTTCTTGCTAGTGTTTGCACCAAAAAATATCTCAAGAGATTATCTTGAAAGTGCCTTGGGCGGTAGAAGAAATAACATAAGTTTTTCACTTCCTACTTCTCGTTTACTTTTTTTTTTCCTTTCCAAATAAGTTACTATTAATTTGTTGTCAAGATCTCAGCCACAAGTTTTCTATGCTGCCCAAATCATTGGAGAGATGGTTGCCAATCTTCTTCAAGATTCAAACTATCTGCGAAGACAAAAATTAGCTCTCAAATATCCAGTTTGCTTCTCAACTTATCTTTTTTGTTTTTTTCCTTCTACTTTTCTACTTGTTAGCATAATTTCTCATTTCCATCGCTTCAATTTCAATGTGAAAAGTGTTTCTTTTGTTACTTTTATTTCTCTCGCTCTAAAATGATTTAAAACTTCCAGGAAACAAGTAAATGTAAATTCCTTTATTTTAAAAGGCATGAAAAAGAATCAATTTGAGCCAGTTCCCCACTCGAAGCACAATATCCTTGATTAGAAGTCGGATTTTCGGTGTGCACAACCACAACACTCATAAATTCTCTATCGTATCTATTGAATTTATAGTAAAAATTAATAGTACATGGCACGCTCAACAAATTTCTATGCCTACCCACCAAAAGGCATCCAGCGGATTTTTTTAGAGTAACAACAACTAGTACTTAATGCTATTGTGCCTGATGATTATATATATATATATATATTAAAGGTGTATCAGGCATTAGAATAATAAAATTTCACACTGAAAATTTAGAGAAAAAATTAAGAAGACCTAGAACAATAAAATCTCACACTGACTGAAAATTTAGAGAGAAAATGAAAAAGACCTATAGTATGTAATTCTACTCCTTAATAAAAATAAAACTTTTTGAGATAACATTCGTACTTAGTTATATGGTTAAGTATGAACAATATCTGTGTTATTAGTTGGATCATTCAAGCGACTATGAAATGTTAAAAAAGTTCTTCTGAAATCATAACCTGTAACTGATCATTAGACCGCATTTAACTCGGTCACGAACTGACTAATGTCGGGTCTCAATGATCAAAATCCAAACTCAATCAGGCCAAGATCGAGATCTAATCTTAAAACTTAATCGGGTTGGGTCGAGATTGGAATACAAACTCAGACAATCCAACAACAGACTAATGTACGGATCCTGATTATCTAAATCCAAAACTTAATCACGTCAAGATCAAAATCCAAATTCAGAAGATCCAACAACTTAGTCTTTTTGGACCAGATATCTGGCTAATGTTAGGGTCACGACAATTGAAAACCAATCATTATACCATTTTTAACCAGTATTTCATGACCTTTTTTATTTGTATGAAATAGATGTTTTATTGAAACATCTAAAAATAGTACAACGGATAAGTACGAAACCTATCATGAACCCAACGTGATCACCAAGAATAATAGCACAATCATAAAGATTTGCAACCTGAAATGATTCACGGGAAATATAATTACAAAAAAGTGTCGACTACTTGATAGGTAATATACTAGCAATACATAATTCCTCAAGCGAGAAGGATGATAAATCTTGAGGTGATGCCTTGTTAAAAAAATCTTGCTAGAAAAAACTACTTGGGATAAAAATCTAGTCGAAGAAAAAAAAAGTGCAGCTGTCAGCATACAAAGACATAAGTTAGAGATGATCATCTTGCAGTTGAGAGTGAAGAGTCATGTATATGTTGAGTTGCAATACAAAAGAGGAAATGTTAGTATATAGGGTATTAGGTTGACAATTAAGATAATGGAAGACAACTGAATATAATACTGTGATAAGTCGTTTTAAGGGGGACCATGGGTAAAAAAAAAAATTAAAACAAAAAAAACAAAGTTGTGTCGCAATTGAGTATCGATATAGACAAACTAACTTAAATGTAGTTCCAAAAGAGAAAGAGAATAAGAGCACCATGACTAGCAGTCCATAATCAAAGTAGATAAAAAGATAAAAGCTTATTTCTCACTTTACTCCCATAATCGGACATTAAATATCACTTTGCTCTTCAAAATATATTTAGTTCTAATGTTCTATTACAATTGCACATTTAGTTGCATCGTTGCTCTAATCCGTTAATCAAGTTAGTGATAGTGTCAATATTTCTACGTGTCGAATCTTGATTGGTTATTTAATTATTTATAAAAAATTATTAAAAATAAATATTTGAAAAATAAAAAATTGAAGAAGATGATGAATAGTGCATCTTCAACGTCCATCTCAGGCTCATGCTCATGCACCGCTTCTTCAAATCCATTCATCGCTAGTAATGTCGTTGGCATCACCTTATCAATTACACGTGGCTCTAGGTCTCTGTGCTCGTAAATCGTCACCGACGTCGAATCCAAGACAATCAATTCCTACTCCGACTTCGACTCGGAGTGAAGCTTCAAGGGAGATGAGCGGTCGCAGTCGTGGTGAAACCTTGAGGAAGCGATGATGGTGATAATGATGCTGTTGATGAGAATGTAGATGTAAGGAGGGTGGAGCAAGAAGCGGAAGGATGAGCCAATAAATTTCGCTTCACTAGACATTGAGAGTTGGGTCAAGACAACTTCACACCTCAGAAGAAAACCTCAGGTGTGCTGCCGACGACCATTACCGGTACCTTAACCACTGGCCATGCATGCCGCTAGATCCAGAAAACCTTCAACAACATAAAAATCACAATCCTCTGCGGTTTCGTCACAATCCTCGTCCTCGATGGAACTATCGGAGTGGGAAACCTCGACACCTCCGAGGTCGACGCTGCCAACCAGAATCTAATCGAGGAGACCAACCAGATACTCACCGAGGTCCGATCTGACTCCGACCCTAACGACCTCGATGACTTGAACAAGTTCAACCCCAACATCACTTACACGCTTGGGCCCAAGATCATGAATTGGGACAAAAGATCAGAAGAATTAGCTGCAATCGAATCCTTAATTCCCGAGCTTGGTCAACGGTAAGCCTCGTGTTCTACTAGTAACTGGGTTGCCTCCTAAGCCTTGCGATAACCCAATTGGTGATCATTATTTGTTGAAAGTAATTAAGAACAAGATTGATTATTGTAGGATTCCTGGGATTGAAATTGTGTATAATTTGGCTCATTTGGATAAGGAACTTGCTGGGTATTGGGCTAAATTGCCATTGATTAGGAAATTGATGCTTTCACATCCGGAAATCGAGTGGATTTGGTGGATGGATAGTGATGCATTGTTACTGATATGGTATTTGAGCTCTCACTGGCCAAGTATGATAGTCATAATCTTGTGATTCATGGGTACCCAGATTTGTTGTTTGAATAGAAGTCTTGGATTGCTTGAATACTAGGAGTTTTCTGTTTAGGAATTGTGAGTGGTCTTTGGATTTGCTCGATGCTTGGGCTGAGAGGTGCTTGAGCAGTATGGAGAGGGCTTATAATGTTGCAGATAACCAGGTCCTTAAGCTGTATGGGTTTAGGCATAAGGGGTTGTTGAGCCCTAAGATCAAGAGGATCATAAATGAGACGAGAAGGCCTTTGGAGTTTGTAGACCAGTTTGAATGGACCACGTGTAATTGATTAGGTAATGTTGGCGCCATTGCTGGCGGTGAATGGATTTGAAGAAGAGTGCCTGAGCATGAGTCTGAGTCAGAGGTTGAAGATGCACTGTTCATCTTTTTTATTTTTTTTTTTAGTTTTAATAATTTTTTATAAATAATTAAATAATCAATCAAGATTCGATATGTGACATTATTAACACTGTCATTAACTTGAATAACAGATTGGAATAACAGTGCAACTAAATGTGCAGTTATGACAAAATATTACAACTAAATTCATTTCGGATAGTAAATTAATCTTTACCTTTGATAAAAAATTTCTTTGTTCTTTTATTTCTCTACGAGCCTATAGGCTAAATACTATTACTTGTGAATTTTTTTCTTTAAATAAATTACAACATAATATATTTTATTCGAACCCTTATACAATTTTGGACATGCGCTCCTCTTGTCCTAACTAATGGTCGACTCTTTCGTCTGGTCAAAAAGTAAAAGAAAATTACTATAAGTTTGTTTGAAATGATGATGGATTAATTATGAGCACGTGCGGGTATATATGCCCATTCAACTACCAAGTATTGAGGATCGTTAAATTCAAACTAACAAGTATGTGGATTCGAAATACTGCAATCCCTTTTTTTGAGTCGAAGTCATAATACATTATCTTCAAAAGCTTAATTTGTCATTTAATTTAAACTATAAATTATCACCCCTATAAATCTAAATCAGCATGAACTTAAAAATTAAAAATAAGGTGGACTAAATTTTAATTAGAATTTTTTTTTATTAAATTTCAACGATATTAATTAAGTGAATTTCGTTGATTAAAAAAATATGTATTTTATGCAAAGAAGGAACAAATAATCATATAAATAAAATACAATAATACCTAAAATTATAACAAACACTTTTTTTTATGTGAATAAGATATCATATAATTTTCAAAAATATCATTATCTCTCTTATTTAATTATAAAATAAATTAATAAATATGTTACATAAACTAATATTACATAAAATTTTAGATTGGATCAATAATTCCGGTGGATTGGAGCACATCGATCCCAGCCCCCTTAGGGGCAGCTCGTGGCTGCATACTACATACAGTATTACACCATAATTCAAGTCATCTTATATACTAATTAATTACTATTACTACCAACTCTACAAATAACATATATGGTATGATTAGCTCTAAATTTTAGCTGATCGAGTGCAAACTAAGGGTGGACGAGAGTGAAGCCGCGAACAGAACATCGATCTGTTCCATCCAACTTGATGATCAATTACAGTATTAAACTTATTGACGACCAACGGCCTACATATTTAGAGATGATCGTAATCTTCAATGGAAATGCTCAAATCCTGATGATCACCACCATTCTCAAAATTTCCTTGTCCTTCCCAATTTGTCCTCCAACTCTCACCGGTATCGTGCTCCCAGAACTCGGTCTCCGCCCCACTCCGATGAGCCCCATTTCCCTGACTGCCACCTTCATCCTCTGACTTATTAGCAATCAACTGGGCGTCAACCGCCATGCCAGCATCTGAAGCTGCCTTCTGTACAGACCTCGGCGACATGTTTGCATGAACTGAAGACGGCAACACCAACGGAAAATTAAGGCCGTCCAACGTGGGCGGTCGACGTAAGCAATAATAGGCCACGTCCCGGGCAACCGCGGCGGCCTCCGCAGAGGTGAAGGAGCCTAGCCAGAGGCGTTCTTGCTTGCCCGGGACACGGATTTCGGAGACCCACTTGCCCCATTTTCGTTGACGGACACCCTTGTATTTTCTGCTGGCAATGGCGCCACCGGGACTAGTACTGCTTTCGCCCGAACTGTAACTCATGATGGATCGATGAATTTTAAAATGGAACGTTGTGAGTTGTTTGTGATTATTTTGTTTGTATAAAAAGGAAGTGAGCAAAAGTGTTTATATAGGTTGAAGAAAGAGAAAAGTTCAGATAAAAAAAAAAAAAAAGAGAAAAGTCAGCGGTGAAGGTCAAAATTTTAAAAACTCAAAGTAAGAGGTGTTGTCACCGTCTAATAATACCAACCCGCTGGACGGCGTTGTTTCCACGTGGGGAGAAAAGACTCGTTCGGGACATCCCCAGCAAGCTCAGTAATAAATCCTTGGGTAAATGTAATTTTCACTTTTAGCCTAATAATATTTTCTTAAAAATTAAAACTATTAAACAACTATAAAAAAAATAAAAAATAAAACGACTCTCACGGGCTGATTCTTCCTTTCTCACTGATCAAAAATAAAAAGGTAACACATTTTTATCAAAATTGATAGAAGTTTAAAGTTCAAATAATTTTTTCATATAAAGGTTCATTTTTGAAGGTCAGTAAGAAATTGGAAAGTCGGAGACAGACGGACAAGATGAATAGAAAAACCTTTCTGAGTCTTCATTAGTTTATTTGCTTGTTTCAGCAAAAAAAGTGCCGAAGGAATTTGATAAGTAATAACTAAAGAAGAAAATGTAGACCAACTTAATATTAACTTCCCTAGCAAGCTCAGTAAGAAATTCTTGGGTATATTGAGATGTGAAGAAAATATCCTACATCCGAAAAACACAACTATAATTTGTGTCTGATAAGATCTTTGGCTACTCCCTTCAGAGCCAATTGGTTTTGGGGTGCAATCTCAACTTCGTACATAGTATCAGAGCGGAGTTATCTCACGTGATAGGCTTAACCGCTATACTCTCACACGTACCCATTTAAATCGTCACGTGATAGGCTGCAAAATCCGTCACACGTGAGGGGACGTATTGAGATGTGAGGAAAATATCCCACATCGGAAAAAACACAACTACAATTTGTGCCTTATAAGATCTTGGGCAAATCCCCTAAGAGCCAATTGGTTTTTGGGTGGAACCTCAACTTCTTACAGGGTAAATGTAATATTAACATTTAGGGTTTTTTTTAACGCACTATATTGTCAAACCTAAGTCACACTTTGGGTTGGCAAAAAAAAAAAAATAGTCACACTTTGCACTTTAAAAAAAAATATATATATACATTTTATACCCTACTCTTATTATCGGTTGAAAATGCACCTTAAGGCAGCCCGAGTTGGATCCTTCAGTTGCCTTTTCGTCAATCCTGTCAAGTATCTATGAAATAGAGGAGCAAAATGGAGAGTTTATACGTGTTGGCACACAAGATCTGATTAAAAATCTCGACGTGGAAGAGAGATAAGACCGACAAAGTAACAAGACCCGATTCAAATAATTATTTTCATATAAAGGTTCATTTTTGAAGGTCAGCAAGAAATTGGGAAATCGGAGACAGACATGATGAACAGAAAAACCTTTCAAGTCTTCATTAGTTTTTTTACTTGTTCTAGAAAAAACGTGCTTAAGGAATTTGATAAGTAATAACTAAAGAAGGAAATGTAACCCAAGTTTGAAATTAAGAATGGAAGGCCACGTCAGATCGAATTTAATATTAGCGTCCCTAGCACGTTCAGTAATAAATCCTTGGGTAAATGTAATATTAACATTTAGGTTTTATTTTATTTTATTTTAAATGTACTATATTGTTAAACTTAAGTCACACTTTACACTTTAAATAAAAAAAGAAGTTCCATTTTATACCTTACTTTCATTATCGGTTGAAAATGCACCTTAAGGCAGCCTGAGTTGGATCCCTTAGTTGCCTTTTCGTTAATCCTGTTAAGTATCTGTGAAATAGAGGGGCAAAATGGAGAGTTTATACACCCTGGCACACAAGACTCGATTGAAAATGTCAATGTGGAAGAGAGATAGGACCAACAAAGTAACAAGGGCGAATCAAATTATCTCCCCTAGACAAAGTAGCAAGGGCGAATCAAACTATCTCTCCCACAACCTAATTTTGAAATCGCGACTTTGGGAATTTTAGGGATTCCGCGACCTTGGATTTTGGGAGAATTCGCAATTTGGGGATTTTCAGAATTAGGGATATCGCAAATTTGGGGAAATTGGTAGGCCATATTCGACGCTTGAAGACAGAGAAGTGGGAAGACACCTGCAGTGGTTTTGGAGGATGATTCATCGTAAGGAAGGAGATGAGCAACCCCTTTACAGTAAGGCTTCATATTCAGTTAGAATTCTATTGGGTTCGATTGGTGTTTGAAATTAGTAGACTTAGTTAACGGTTTTGGAACTTATTAATAGATTATTGATTGCTATATTGCGTTGTGGTTGGAATTGTATGTTCTTAGAGACCTACATTAGGGCTGGAATTGGTGGTCTTCAAACATTGATGTATGTGCTTCGAAATTGAGTTTAGGTGTGCTTAATTGATGAATTTTTCCTATGTAGCTTCGTATATGTTTGTAGATGATGTAGACTTATTCACTATGAAGATTCATTACGATGGGTCATTAATTGAAGATGAGTCGAGTTGGTCTTACAAGGGAGGGGAGTTTATCTACATAGATTGGTGTACTGTTGAGTTCATATCCATATTGGAAATCAAGAGCTTAGGGGTTGAGTTTGGTTATATGACTAGTAGGTTTTCTATCTATTCTGTGAATTTGGATAATGGTAAATTGATGAAACTAAACTTGGATGTAGATATATTCAGACTCTGTGTCAAGTATGCTAAGAATGATACATGAGTACTTATTTATTTGAAAGTTGGTAGTGGTGATGAGATTAAACTACCACGACATATGGAGATAGAAGAGGAAGGTTATTGTTTGGAGTCAGAATAAGATGAGCACCATGGTGTCTTAGTTGCTAAAGCAAAGGGTAAGGGTAAGGCTAAGGTGAAAAGGCAGCCTAGTAGTTGGAGGAATCCAGCTGGAGGTAGCTAGTGAAAGGGCAACCTAAACCCTTCTCGGTCTGCCTCCCATGGTAGTGCTCCAAGCCTCCAGCTTGATCTTCACACCGAAATACTCCCAAGGCCATGGGGATTCCACTTCCAGCCTTGGTTTCCTCTAAGGCCACCCAAAAATGAGTCAACCATGATGGAAGGGGGTACGATGGTCACACCGTGAAGAGAGAAATATCAAATTCTATCCAATCTTGTGAGGAGAGAGAAAACACACCTACTTTATACCTTGAACTTGTCTCAAAATTACCGTTATGCCCTTATTATTTTAAACCCGTAACTTCCATTCCCGAACTTTAATTTTTGCATGTTACCTGTATATGAACTTGTGAGCTTGAGATCTATGCATCGATCAAAGGAAAACGTCCACAAAAATTTTCCCAAAAAAGTTAGCCAATGAGCCCCTCCAGAAGCCAAGGGTGAAATTGTCATTTCCAAGTAAATTCTTGAAAATAATCCGAATTTTCGGTTCGAGTCGTTACAATCTACCCTTTTAAATAAATTTTGTCCCAAAATTTTACATATGCAGGTCAAAAATTAACCATTAGCAATCCCTCGAGTGTCCCTGTGTCACTACCAACATAATTCCAAATTACATATCGACTCAAACCGTGTTAGTGTCAGGACCCGACCCATCTAGCACAATATTGTCCGATTTGGGCCTAACCCTCATAGTTTTATTCTCGGGAGCTCACGTGCAACTTCACAGTAAGTCGCACATCCTAGGATTACACTAGCCTCAACTCGCTTAACTTTGGAGTTCCCAAGGAATCCAAAGCCAGTGAACTCCCAAAAGGCCTTGTGTTAGATAGATACGTTCCCACACATATAAGATACTCCACCTTTCCCTCCCCGAGCGATGTGGGATTGTTCACCGATCTTGTCTTTCCAAGCTCACAGGTCTTGCTCACCGTTCTTACTTCTCAAGCTCACAGGTCTTGCTCACAGTTCTTACTTCCAAGAACGGGTCTTACAATCCACCCCCCTTGGGACCCAGCATCGTTACTGGCACACTTTCGATCGGGGTCTAGCTCTGATACCATTCTGTCAGGACCCGACCCATCTAGCGCAATATTGTCCGCTTTGGACCCAGTCCTCACGGTTTTGTTCTCGGGTGCTCACGTGCAACTTCCCAGTAGGTCACCCATCTTGGGATTGCACCAGCCTCAACTCACTTAACTTTGGAGTTCCCAAGGAATCCAAAGCTAGTGAGCTCCCAAAAGGACTTTTGTTAGATAGATACATACTCACACATATAAAGCACTTCACCTTTCCCTCCCGAGCGATGTGCGATTGTTCACCGATCTTGCTTTTCCAAGCTTATAGGTCTTGCTCACCGTTCTTGCTTCTCAAGCTCATGGATCTTGCTCACCGTTCTTACTTCCAAGATCAGGTCTTACAGTTAGGGTACAATGTGAGTCGACAAAACCAATTGTAAAACCATGCATTGCATAAGAAAATGCTTGTGGCCCATACTTCCTTGAAATTGCCAGTTATAAAATCATTCTAAAACCTCTGAACATAATAACCAACATAGTCAAACCTTCCATCCCACTGGTCCAACCAGGTAATCCTCTGCACTACGCGTGGGTAATCATGGATCCTGCGGAGTTTAACCTCATCAACACATGTGGAGTCCAACTCTGAAAACGTCTGAATCTGTCCCTAGGAATCTTTGGAGTTCAACCCCATCGGCACATGTGGAGTCCAACTTTAACATTGTCCGAGTCCTTATTTGGGATCCCTTAGAGTCTAACTCTGAAATATGCGAAATCCAACTTTGGCGGAACGTATGAAGTCTAACTCTAACTACGTCTGTAACTACCCGTCCCGAATTCTGAGATTAGATTAGGGACTAATCAAGAATTAGTGAGGTTAAACGGTGATTAATTGAGCGAAATCAACCGGACGGTGTAAATTGACCATTTTGCCCCTAGAACTGGGCAAATGTTGACTTTTGACTCAGAGAGTCAAACGTACGGGAACCGATGACCATGACATAGATCGGGACGTCACGAGTCCGTAAACAGGCAGCCTATCGAAATCGGAGGTTCAACGGTGAAGTTATGGGTCTAAAACAGAAAACGACACTATTGCACGTAAACCGAAAGGTGGGGGCATGTGGCAGGTTTTAATTGGGGAAGTTTCTAGAAGGAACCACCAGATGAGTGACAAGTGTCACCCATCAGATTGGCCCAATCCCCCACAATCTGGATATTTTCCCTTCCCACCTAGTCGACCATTTTCATCTTTTCTCCCAAAAACCCGTGAAAGTGCAACCGTGAGCAACCAAACCCATTTCCATTGACCCTTCAATCTCCATATTCTGACCTTGGTGTGTGAATGGAAGAGTGAGAGTGAGGTGAGACGATATGAAGGACGGTCATGGCTTGCATCGTCGTGCACGACGACGGCATTTCGGAGGTAAGGCGTCGAGTTCATAGTTTTTGAATTCAAAAATGGAAAACTGTTGTTTAGTGATGGTTAATCGATTCTTTTAATTGGAGATTTTATCTGGGGTTTCTAGGGACCTAATGAATATGAAAGGGCAGCAAATGGTGGCCGAAAACATAGGAAATCGACAGGCCATGGATGGCCGGTTCAAGGATTGAACGGAAGGTATGATTTTTATACTTGGTTTTCAAGTTTTGAGCTCACAAATATATTAGGAATGTTTAGATGATGGATTAGGAGAAATTTGGGATGGAAACGGATTGAGGAAGGGGTCGAAATTGGCCGAACCGGCTGGACCGAACTGAACCGGCGGGACCGGTCTGCCGCAGGTTAAAGACAATGAATAGTATCATGCGTGGCTTTCACACGCAGGAGGTTCCAGCCGCTCGTGGGGGCGCGTGAGGGGATTTTTGGGGAAATTTTTAACACGTGAAATCATCTATTTGATGTAATGACATTTTGGGACTGGTTTTGTGTCGATCGAACATCGTTTCGATATATTTCGGGGTGTCCGAAGGTTTAGGATCGAGTTTAAAAATAGTTATAAATTTGGGAAAATTACGGGGTTTTAATGAGAGGTTGATAATGAGGTTAGTAACCCTCAAGTATGATTTGGACATGTTTGGAAGTCCCGATGATAGTGATGGGGCCTAGGAGGGCTTTTGGCATGCTTATCGAGGCGGCAGCGTAGGACGGTCTGTGAATGGACTTCGTTTTCAAAACTGTGAGGCATGCATAACTATTTTATATGTTTTACATACGTGATTTCTATGATGATGATTGTGGCACTGGTTGTAACAACCCGTACCTTCAGGAAGGGTATAAATGTAATTTTATAAAAGATTTGTATAAAAGGACAATTTTGCCCTTGTGAATAGTGTGTCAAATGTTGACTTTTTGATTTACAGGTTGGACGAGTGTTGACCATTGACCGTGACGTAGTTTAGGACGTCACGAGTCCATAGACAGGTGGCATGTCCGATTTGGACAATCGGAGAAAAAGTTATTACGTTCGGAAGATTGAGGGCGTTACCGTAATTTTGACTAATCGAGGAAAATGTTGACTTTTTAGTGGACTTGTGATTTTCATGTAGATCGAGGACCGTTAGATAGGTCTCGACGTCCTGAGTACAACCACAGGCCGCACGCTGTCATCGGACGTCGGACGGAATAGTTACGGGTGTGGAAAGTTGAAGGGCAAAAGGGTAATTTGTACACTTAGGGGAAATTTGGTCTTTTTCCTTTAAGGCCAATCAGATAAACCCAAATGGCTGAGTGGGCTTAGATATTTTTCCCTGATGTCCATGGGAATGTGGACACGTGGACTAACACTAGAGGATTCTAGGGTGTTAATTATCACACGGCCACAAATCGTTCACATTTGAACCGTGCCTTTGGGCTTCGACACAGAGAAAACAGAGAGTGAAGAATTGAGAGACGGTGATCGATTTGGTGTGTGGGTGAGAGTGTGGTGAGTTGTGAGAGTGACAGAGAGAAGAGAGGGAGCTGGTGATCGAGTTTTGGGAGTGAAATCGTGCAAGGAACACGGTGGTGGTGAGGCTGAGTTTCTGAGAAAACAGAGAGACGGTGAGACAGAGGCGGTGGTTGTGCCGTGTTTTGGTTCCATCCAAGCCAATAGCAAGCTAAGACGACTGCAGCGGACCCAGTAAGCACCGTGGCACACGGCGGTGCAGATGGCGGAGGAAGAATCGAAGGTATGGTTTGAATCCCCTGTTTACCCGTATTATTGTTTTTAATAATCGTGGACTTTGGGCTAGAGACGAGGGATTTGGAGGTTAGGTTGAGACTCCTGAAGGTCCTAGGAGTCGTCTGAGTGTGGTGCCGTGACGGGGGAGGACCTGGGTGGCTGGCGGCCAAAACAGGGCTCACGGGCAGTGTTTTTCGAGGATGAAGACGAGGGGTTTTAGGCCGTGATTTCTGGATTTTAGGACTGGGTTTGGTTGCAGGGGACTGGACGAAGCTAATAGAATTGAAATGGGGATGAATGGTGGAGGAACGGAGGAGAACCGGGTGACTCGAGGTTGCAGATGCACTGTAGCAGGCGCGTGAGGCCCACGCGCAGCCACTTTGGGCGGCGCGTGGGGGCGCGTGGGGAGGAGTTTGAGAAATTTTCCAACATGGTTTTGGTTCTAAATGTCATAAGGAATCTATTGGTGCAATTTTCGGGTTAATTGGACGATGTTACGGGATAGTTCGATGATTCAGACGGTTTAGGGTTTAAGTTTAAATTACGCATAAATTCCCGGAAATTTGGGGAAATTAGGGTTAGCGTAATTGACGTAATTGTGACCCTATTTGGTTCTTATTGACAGGACGGGAGACGTCTGAGACGGTCGAGGAGCGCACGGAGCGCGATTGATACTTTCGGATTCGTGAGTGGACTCTTTCCTTTCTCATGAGCATGCCTAGCTAGTTTTAATTATGTTTTATGGTTTAAGTATGTTTTAAATGCTTGTTGATGATGATTATAAGTGGATTTTGGAACATGGTTTCGACGATCAAGGATTTTCGGTTTTAGAATCGGATTTTGGTAACGAGATTTGGTTTAAAAGTTGAAAAGTGGATTCCGGATTTGGGTTCGGAATGACGGTTCTGGATGCCGGAAGGGCATCAGACCAGTAATTTCGGATTCGAGTTTGGATATGAATTTAGAAATGGTTTTCAAATGGTTTAGATTAGATTTGCTGGATCTGGTTATTGGGTTTAAAGACCCGGATATTGATTGACAAGGGACGGGCCCGGATTGGGTTTAAAGACCCGGATTGAGTTTAAAGACTCGGGAGTTTAAAGACTTGGATATTTACGATATTGCCCCCGTAGGCCTATTGAGTTTAAATACTCGGGAGTTTAAAGACTCGGATTACATTTGAGGCCTGGTTGAGTTTAAAGACTCGGATAGACCTAGCAGGTTTGATCGGACTTTGATATTTGCGGATTTGGTTTTATGATATGATCTTGGCATATTTATCACACTGTTTTATATCGTGGTTTTCTAATACTGAGTTAGGCATGCATATTTTTAAAACGAAGGGAAAAACCTTATTCTTTTCTGTCAACTATTTTATTCTTAAATCATGTTTTAAACCTTTTATTGCTTTAGTCCACTCACACTTTTTGGTTTTAATTTACCCTCCAGGTCGTGGTGATAGCGCTGGGGTGAACGTTGAGGCAGGGACCGAGGCATAGAGCTTACGACGTTCTTCCGTTACGAGATTAGCCTAGTAGGATTTTGTGCCTGTTTTGTATAACTATGCTCTGAATTACAGTTGTATTATATTTCTCCCTTGTCTGATAATTATGCTTATAGTTGTGTCGAGGTTATTTTGGTACTTTAAGTGTGATTGTCAGACGGGAGCAGGGTTCGTCCCGGGTATCGATGTGATATTTGGGACGGGTCCTGACACTGGTGGTTTACATGATGGCACATATTTCGAGGTAATCCCGTATTTACACGCTTTTCAAGGTTTACGAGTTTATGTTATGGCTATGTGATTGTGAGTCTAATTATGGTTCTATGGCATGGTTTTAGTTTTGGAAAGATGAGTTCGTGCATGAGACCCATTTGAATTATGTAATCGGGCCAGGGGCCCAGTTGGTTTACGAAATCGGGCTGAGACCGTTTTGAGTTATGTGATCGGACTGGGGGCCCAGCGGTTTACAAAATCGGGCATGATGCCCCTTTGAGTTTTGTAAATGTGATCTCGGGTCTGGGACCCTATGTTTCATAAACGTGATTTCGGGTCGGGGACCCTAATTAGTTTTGTGATATTTTATAGAGATTTTGGGCAGGGCCCGTTGAGATGTTTTGAAATGACTTGTAAAACTGTTTTCCATATACCATCTTGATACGAGGATATGTGATGGTCTCCTCCAGGTTTCAGGGACACCGGGGAAGTCACGGTGCATTGCCTGCGAGGGGTCATTATACGGAGCTACCAGACCGTGTAGTGACTCAAGAGCAGGAATGCTGTGATTAGACGTCTAGGACGTTAGACATCTGGGATGTCAAAGATATTGACCAGGAGAGACCCTGGGTAGCACGCGTTGCTTATTACCGTGAGATATGACGTATGGGACATCAAGCGTCTGGGACGCTAGGTATCTGGGATTCCGAGGATGGTTATGTGGTAAATATGGACTTTTGGATCTTCGAAATGGTTTTTTGGTTGGATTTGTGCTTATGGATTTGAGCAGTGGCCTACTTGATTTTGGATTTATGGTTTTTGGGCTAAGGCTCTAATGGCTTATTGAGTAAATGTTTTGATTACTGATTTTCGATGCATGCATACGTTTTTTAGTGAAGGGCATAATTTATCTTTATGAAATGCATTTTTATGAATTTATTGATTTTCGTGCACTCACAGTTCTGAATGGTTTGAATTTATTGATTTATTGATCACGGATGCGGGCTGTAGCAGAGACCGAGACATCGCACTCCTCCACCGATCCTGGCGCGCTCTGGGAGCCCCGTATGGGCTGAGGTACGTATTATCCCTTGTCTGACACTTCGTGTCAAACGGGAGCATGACACATCCCACGTTAATCCCGGGGGGATTGGGATGGGTCGTGTCAACGTCCGAGTCCTTATCTGGGATCCTTTAGAGTCCAACTCCGGAATAGAAATCCAATTGCGTGACGATGACTATATTGGGAAAACCAGGTTACAAAATTACCTTTAACTTGCATTTAAAATACCCACAAAATCCCAAAACATTTGCAACTAAAAAAAATTCGGTTTTTTCCAAAATCCATCATAACCTGTGTCCAAAATATATATTCTAAAACCATGTAGTTATTTCAAAACCGTATAGAATCATATATTCAAACCATTTTAAACCAAATCATGCAATTAAATTTAATAAATATATAAATACGCATGCATCACATTTATTAAACAAACTTTCCACTCACCATACACCCAATAGTTAGACTCCGAGCTTTACCAACCAATGGAATTCCCGAACCAACGTCACTTGGCTCTCTCTAGTACCAAATTGACAGGACCCATGTAAGGACCCGTCCCGAATCTAAGAGATTAATTAAGGTTAATGACGGATTATTAAGGATTAAGTAAGGATTTATCAGGATTAACTGAGGATTATCGGACGATTGGGGTAAAATGACAATTTTACCCTTGGAAAAGGGAAAAAAGTTGACTTTTGACCTGGGAGGTCCAATACACGTGGATCGAGGACTGTTACATAGATCGAGATAATACGAGTATGTAGATAGGCGGCACGTCAAAATCGGATATCGTACATGAAAGTTACGGGTCAAGGACGATTTCGTGAACTATTCACAGTTGTACGATTTTCGAATTGATTTGTCTTTAGTGGGTCCCAAAATATATTTTGTGGACCAATAGATGAGTGACATGTGTCACTCATCCATTGATCCACACATATACACATACATGCATCATTCATCATCTTCATTTCATTCATCATCTTCTTCATTTCTTCACACCCAAAACCATACCCACCACCTAAACCATTCCCATCTTCATTTTCTGGACCAAGGAGAGAGAAATAGACAGAGTGAGGGAGGATGAGAGACGGTGGCAGGGACGACGTCGGGAGGTGGCCAAAAAACATGGAAGAAAAAGGTAACATGTGGGTTCTTGATTTTGGGTATTTGATTTTGATGTTATGGATCGATTCTAAGCCCATATTCAGGTTCTTGGAGCTCATAAGAGCTTGTAGGTGCAAAAAATGAAGGTTTTGGATAACAGGAGTGGCCAGAACATCGATTCAAAATTTGGTCGAAACTTTGGGAGGCCATATCTTCAAAACTAGGTGATTTCTCAAACTTCTGGGTTCAGATTTGGATTTCTTGGCTCGAGTTGCATGATTTCCATATATAGAATGTAGGATTTAGTTGAGAAATGAGAGATTTATGAAGGTTTGAAAAATCGGCCAATAACGGCGAATTCCAGTCGCTTGCGGTCGAACCAGACCGCGGCGCACGATGGCGCCGATCGTCTTCTCCAGCGCGCCATTGACCGTTAACTGTGACGTCAGCATTGACTTTTCTGACGTTAGCGTTGACCATGATGATGTCAAATTGACCATGATGCCAATGTTGACCATGACGTCACCATTGACTTTTCTAACGTCATCATTGACCGTTGATCAGCGTTCACCGATGACGTTTTGGTTAATCAAACTTTGACCCTTGCGTGGGGGCATGTAGGAACAAATTTTGAGGTCAAACTGGTCTCGTTCGAAAGATTTCGACGTTCTGAATCCAATTGTGCTGGTTTCAAGTCAATTGGAGGTCATTTGATAGGTCATTTGGAGGTTTTTAGCCTCGAGAAGCGTGTTCGGGACACGTTGACCTTTCCGGGAGTTTTGAGGTTTTATTGTTTGGACTTGTATAGGTTGATAGTGACCTTTGGATATGATTTGGACAGCTTCAGATGTCCTAGAGAGTATGGATTAGCCCCGGAGAGGCTTACGACGCGGGTTGTAGGCGCGCAGCTTGGACAGTCTGTGAGTGGACGTTTGATTTATAAATACGATGCATGCATAACTGTTTTATATTTTTTATGAACATAATTTGAGATGCCTTGAGTGCATATGATTTACACAGTTTATATTGTTGATTTGGTATTTTCGTAGAAAATGCGATATTGCATGTAGTTTGATATTTATGTTTTATATGATACTTGGGATTAGGCTGAGTATTCTACGTGTATGTGTTTATGTGATTTTGATGGTTTTAGATGGTTTCAAAGAGAGGCGTGAAATCGAGGATTTGACTAACGCTCTTGAATTATTTCACGGAGATGCGTGAAATCGGTATTTCGGGCATGAGACCTAGTTGATTTAGACTTTGACACGGATGATTGTCAAAGGTAACTTTGAAGAATGAAATGGTTTTCAGATTTGGAAAGAATATTCGGGCTTGTATCCCAATTAATTTATGGTTTGACTTAGAGTATAATCAAACGGGAAACTGAACAATGTTTTGTTTTGGAAATGAGATTTCGGGCTTGTGACCTTGTTATGGATTTATGAAATGGGAATTGGGCTTGTAACCCTTTTGGAAAGATTTTGGACTCCAGGAGTGGTTCCATGTGGTTTGAAAGTTATGTTTCGGGCTACGGGCCCTATTGGGATGATTTTGGGCTGAGTGCTTAAGAGATTTGGATTTGGGCTGAGTCCTTACGTGATTTGATTACTATTTTCACTGAGACCGTCTTTTTGAGATTGATATGGTTGAGGGCCTTCGGTAGGAATGTGTTTCCCCAGAGAAGTCCTGGTGATAATTCTCGCCTCCGGGATGGGATGTGTTCGCCCGGAGAGGTAACGAAGTACTTCCTGGTGTCGTGCAGCCGAGGGAGGCTCGACTTAGGAGTTCTGGTATTTTGTGATGATCAATCGGTGATGTGTTCACGAGGATCTGGAATGTCAGTTGGTGATGTGTTCAGGGTGATATTCTTAGATTGGAGTAGTCCTAGAGCTATTGGGCACGCGTTGCTAGGATATCTTGACTGATGTTGGATACGAGGACTGGTTATGTTTGTTTTTTATGGGTGTTGTGTGCACATAGGTTTTCACTCATGTGATATGAGATGTGACTGATGTTTTTCATTGGTTGATTTGAGAAGCATTTTTCACTGATTATGGATTTGAAAAGAAATATGATTTGATTTAAAGAAAGTGTTTGTTATAACGGTTTTTCTGTTTCATGCATACTTTTAAGTGAAGGGTACAACTGTCATTTTTAATTAAATGGTTTTTCAACTGACTCTTTTTGTCCACTCATAGCTTTTATTGTTTTTTATACCCTTCAGGTTGATCGTGGATGCGGGCTGTAGCAGAGACCGAGACATCACAGGGTTACGGTTTTATCCCTTGTCTGGCACGTGGTGCTAGACGGGAGCAGACACATCCCAGGTTAATTCAGGGGGATTGGGATGGGTCCTTTCAACCCACCCTAAAAAATATCTCAAAATTCGTACCCGATTCTTCTGTCGTCTGACACCCCAAGTGAAGTTCTAAATGTACCCTAGAACTTAGTTTCGAAACTAAAATCGTTAGACAAAGGATAAAACAAACAATCATTGTTCCTCATGGGTCACCGCAAACACCACCCACTAAACCTGTAAGTAAGGTAAACCTAGTTGATGATCCTAACGTCAGTTGTAATCCATGGCAATAATCTATCCCCAACCGTCAATAATTTGCTCGATTAATAACCATGCCTATCCGATAACTCATCGGATCCACCGCCTCTGCCCAAGTCCCCTACCAAAATCCCAACTGACCAGAGTCCGCTTTTGGTACCCTCACTTTTCATGAGACCCAATCTGCATTCCCGATACATCTATATTTCTAATCCATTATCGCTACTCTTATAGAGTATATCTTAGAAATTACCCCATAATGTCTGACTTGGTGATAGTTTGTACACATCCCATAGTATTGTGAGTCAAAATACACCAACTAGTGTCTAACAACCCTAAACAAGAAACCATTGAGTTCATGGAACCCTCATTAAAAGGCTCTAAAATCACCAACATCGAATCCAGAAGGTCGAAACCTAGGAGTACGTGTAGTTGTGGGCCCCACGCACCGCTATGCACCTCCTACAGTACCCTATGCTCGCCCATCCACTTGCTACAGTGCACCCACGCACGCTGACTTAGCGTTGATGTGGTACTAACACATTGACACTCTCCTGCCACGTGACATTGACGAGGTAGCCACGTGTCACTGACACCTTAACACATGGGGTTGGCGTGGCACTTAACACCTATAACAACCATGTCATGTGTACTTATCACCCTCTACAACGTGGCGCTGATATGGCAGCTGATGTCATCATGATGTCTTCTAATGACATCATCATGATATCATATGACCACCTCACAGGAGAAGATGACCGACACCACCAAGTGGCTCCACCACTAGTGCCACCACCAACGCCGCCATCTGGTTCGTCTGAAACTACCATTGATGATTGTACCTTCAAGATTTTTTTAGATTTCTCATTTCTCTATCGAAACTTACAATCTACACATGTAAATCCATCTACGCAACGAGAAGATACCAAATCTTCCCTCAAATATAAGAGAACATACCTCGTTTAGCCAAAAATCCGTTGAGAAGGTTTGAAACCCAAATCCTTCGCGGTTCACCATCCCTAGTGGTGCTCTAGCTCGATCTTCACACCGAAATACTCCCAAGGCCATGGGGATTCCATTTCTAGCCTTGGTTTCCTCCAAGGCGACCCAACAATAGGTCAACCATAGTGGAAGGGGTACGGTGGTTGCACCTCGAAGAGAGAGAGATCCAATTCTGACCAATCTTATAAGGAGAGAGAAAACACACCTACTTTATACCCTAGACTTTTTCCAAGATTACTGTTATGCCCTTACAGTTTCAGACCTGTAACTTCCATTCCTGAACTTTGATTTCTGCTTGTCGCCTATCTACGAACTTGTGAGCTACGCGTCGGTTAAAGGAAAACGTCCACAACTATTTTCACGAAAAATTTAGCCAATAGACCCCTCTGAAGCCAAAGGTAAAATCGTCATTTTCTTGTAAATTCTCAGAAATAACCCTAATTTCTAGTTCGAGTTGTTAGCTCTCAATATGATATATATATATATATATATCATATATAGCTTTGTTGATTTCTTCATTTGTGTTTTCATTACAATATCTATATAGTTTTTGTATTGCCAATGCAATGTAGCTTTTTGAAACCAATCAATAGGGCACATTTTGGAACCAAATATTGTTCTAACAGCAAATACTTTCAATCATTCATTTAGTCTTTCATTTAGTTATTTATCAAACTACATACTTCATTCATTCACAACCAAACTACGACTCAACTAAGAGTAAAGTAACATAAAAGAGTTTCATTCATTCTTTCACATTTGTCATTCCTTACATCAACAGATTCCATCTACACTACCTAACAACATAGGATCTAATATAAAATTGGATTATTATGCATTACACAAATTACTTATACCTAAATCCTTCATCACAATCATCGAGATACAATGAGAGCTACCCATAACGTCATTAACCTAACTCTGCTCTTTTTGAGTTTCTTTTCCATTACATTCTTTCGCAACAGCCCAGGTATAATTGCCTTGCATCTATGGTAGTTATCAAGATGATACCATTTCCAGAACCCACAATTGCCTCCCTACAATGAATCAAAACAAATCAATGTAACCAATCCTGTAATATGAAATAAACCAACAACCTAAATTCAACAGTCAAACCAAAAAAACCTAAATTCAACACTCAAACCAAATCAATGTTCATACTATACACGCCAAAATCAACAAAAAAAAACCCATAAAATCAACACAAAAACCGAATCAATTCTTGCCTCGGTTCTTAGACAAACTTAGAATTGCCTCCTAGGATGTCTATTGGTCCAAGATGTCCCCAGTTTGTAGATTTTTTCGCAGAAACACATCTTCCCTTCAAGATTTTTCATCACTTATTATGGGTTTTTTGAATTTCTAATTAAGGGATTTAAAGAATGGAAGAACGAAGATGATTTTGGGTTTTTGTTTTCGAAGGTTGCTTAGATTGAAGAACGAAGATGAAAACGAGAACAAAGTTGATTGTGGGTTTTTGATTTCGAAGGTTTCCTAGATTGAAGAACGAAGGTAATGAAGGGACAAACGACGATGATGAAGGGAAGAACAATTAGGGATTTGGGGATTTGGGGATTTGGGGATTTAGGGTTTTGCTATGATGAACTTTAATGAATGATAAACTTACATTTCTACCATTCTCTGAATCATCTATTATTCAGTTATGGAAGCGTCTTGTAAGCATCACATCATATTTTTCACGGACACTTGATAGAATTGATGGAAAGGTAGCTGGTGACCCAACTCGAGCTGCTTCATGATGCACTTTCAACCGATAATAAGAGTAATGATCAAATTTTGACTTAAGTTTGAGAATATAATGCATTTAAAGTAAAAAAAAAAAACTTAAATTTTAATCTAATAATATTTTCTTAAAAAAATAAAAATATTAAATAACTATAAAAATAATCTTAATAAAAAACAACTCACGGCTTGATTCTTCCTTTCTCATTGATCAAAAATAAAAAAGTAACACATTTTTATCGAAATTTATAGAAGTTTAAAGTTCAAATAACTACTTTCATATAAAGGTTAATTTTTGAAGGTCAGTAAGAATTTGGGAAGTCGGACACATACACGATGAACGGCAAAACAAAAAGGTGCTTGAAACTGAGAATGGAAGGCCACGTCAGATCGAATTTGAGGGGCAGAGAAAAATACACGCCACGAACAACGTCAAAATTGGAGAGTTTTGGTTTGGAAGTGGAAAGTTCGGCGCCTGAGGTAGGCATTTGAATGCTTACGTAATGCATGATGTCATGACTTCCAAATAGCCTAATGATACTAGCACTGATGAAAATATCGTCAAATTTCCGTGATATGTCGCCGAAATTTTGCTAAATCCGGCGATCGGCACGTAAGAGGGAGGGGGTAAGCTAAAACTTCCTGGAAAATTGAGGCTATCTACGAAAATCAGCGAATATCGCCGATATTGGTCAATATCAACGATGTTAGTCGATAATAACCGAAAACTGAAAACAAAATTCAAACCGAAAAGTCGAAAACAAAGAAATCCGTGGATGAACCGCAAAGGGAATCATTGAATCCTACAAATTACCATCATTCAAACCTACAAACAATCAATTATTCAAGTTCACAAACTCACAACCATGGAACAGAGAACAGAGAAAAAAAATTGGAGAGAAAACAAAAAATGGGCAAACCTCTCTCGACCCAACCTCGAAGCACCACGGAACCACAACTGCATCCTCCTCGAATCTTCCGCTGACGGCCGAACCGCACGAAGCATATCACTCCTAACCATCGACGATGGCTCCTCGGTGACCCTTGACCGGCAGCAGGCCTCGATTGTCCGTTTCTTTCAGCCTCCTCCCTTTCGACTACCACCTCTCAAGTCTCACCGTCGCTCAAGTCTCCCCTTAGTCCCTTCCACACAACAGAAACAAGAGATCGATCGATCTCTCTCAAACCTAAACCCAAACAACCAACCCGTCGTTTTTAAGCAAGTGAAACGCTCCGTTTTGCATAAATTTAGTTTTTTTTTTTTTGTCAAATTCAGTTTTTGTTTTCCTTTTTAATTTCCTATTTAACCTTTTTTGTTCACAATTTTTAAATATGAAGTAAAATATATTTTAGTGATTTATGTTGTATTTTAGAATATATATTTTAATATAGAACATATATTTAATTTAGAATACATATTTAATGTGAAAAAGGCTTAACTCACATATTTAGAATATATGTTTTAATTTAGAATTTATATTTCAATTTAGAACATATATTTTAATTTAGAATACCTTGTTTAATCCAAAAAAAGGTTAAGCCTTTAATATCTTTTTTTTTTTTGTCAAAATTCCAAATTTATTATTCACTTCAATATATTTAGTAATATACATTTTAGTATAAAATATGGCTTAGGATTCAATATTTGGTAAAGCATATTTTAATTTAGAATATATGTTTTATTTTAGAATACAGGTTTAAGTTTAATGTAAAAAATGGCTTAACTCACATATCCGATATATGTTTTAATTTAGAATATATGCTTTCATTTAGGAATATAAGTTTTAATTGAAAAAATTTAAATAACGTGATTATAATTTAGAAGTATTATTATTATTTTAATTTATTATCATTTGTATTTTTATTATTAATATTTGTCATTATCAGAGTCTAATTATTTTTCATGTAATTTAGATTTCGTAATATGGCTAGTGGAAGTGCAAGTAAAAGTCGCCCAAGACCTAGACGAGTTGACCCAGGATGGAAATATGTCATTGCAATTCCTGGAAATAAAAACGGTGTCATATGTTCGTTTTGCCAACTTCAGTTCCCGAGTGGAGGCATAACGAATTAAAGTTTCATCTAGCAGGTTTTGATCCGAAAAAAAATGTGTAAAAATGCGAAGATGTACCTAAAGCTATTAGGGATGAGGTCAGAGCATGAATAAAAAATAAAGATACTGCTAAACAGAATAAGAATATGATTGGTGAGAACATACGAACTAGTTTGAGAGGAGATCCACTGGACACTCAACAGATCATTCAGATTAATGATAGCGATGATGAAGAGAATGATGATGGATTCTCTTATCGACCAGATTTGCATAGATCTGAGAGAGCAGCATATCGATTTGTTGTAAATGCATCGAGGGATGAGGCACGGGGAAGTGTCGACACTTGTGGAGTTCGTACCATGCGTGGTGCTCAAGGAGGCAGTTGCAGTCGTCAACCCTTTTAATAGATATGTCGGTCACAAAGTTTGCATAATCCATTTCCAATTCCTCCAGAACCAAAACTCTACCAAACCTCACGAAGTCAACAGAAGACTATAAAATCCATGTGGAAATGGACGAAAGAGAAGTTGGGTCGATACATAAGAAATTTTTTTATATATGAAGGTGTGGCTCTAAATAAAGCCAACTCTCATAATTTTAAGAATATGATTATTGAAGCCCAACGAGCAGGTATTTAATAAATTTAGTTATGATATATGTTTTATTTAACTTATGAAATAGCATTAAATGCTAACTTATGTTTTGGTTTTCAGGTGAAGGCGTGTCCACTCCTTCTCCATATGAAGTGAAAAATAAATATCTTCCTATGGAGTATGAAGATATGACGACGTATGTGGAACAACAAAAGCGACAATGGGAAACTTATGGATGTACCATAATGTGTGATAGTTGGACCGGTCCAACTAAGTTATCCATAACTAACTTCATGGTATATAGTAAGGGTTCAACTGTATTTCTCAGGTCAGTTGATTCTTCCAAATTCCATAAAGACTATTTGTACATATAAAATTTGTTGAAGGAAGTTGTTCATGAGGTTGGAGTACAAAATGTTGTACAGATCGTTACTGATAATGGGTCGAACTTCAAGAAGGCTTGAAAAGAACTGATGAAGACATATCCGATCTATTGGACTCCTTGTGCAGCCCATTGTATAGACCTAATATTTGAAGATATTGGGAAGAATGAGACAATGGCGCTCATCATAAAAAATGCTAAGTAGGTAACTAACTACATTTATAATCATCTATGGTTACTAGCTCAGATGCATAAATTTTGTCAAGAAGACTTGGTTCGTCCTGGTGCAACAAGGTTCGCAACCAACTATATTTGTATAAACAGTATAGTTAAGCATAAAGTTGGCCTTAGAAGATTGTTTACCAGTGATCAATGGCATGGTAGCCCATTGAGTAGGAAAGTTGAAGGCAAGAGGGTTGAGGCTCATATCCTCGACCAAAGATTCTGGGAGTCCTTGGAGATGATGCAATCAATATATGAACCTTTAAACTGCATCCTTCGAATTGTTGATACAAAGGTAGTCTCAACCGTGCCAATCCTATATGATATGTTCAATCGAATGAAAGAAAATATAACTTGTCTTAAAGAAAAGAAGTGGGTCCTCAAAATCATACAGGAGCGATGAGAAAAAATATTAGTGCATCCCTTACATGCCACTGGTGTATTTTTATCTTATTGAACTTGTTAATATTTTATTTTATTGTTGTTTACTAAGCAAATTTCATTCATGATTTGCAGCTTATTACTTGAATCCCCGATATCAATATCAAACAGGTGTTAGGCATGACTCCTACCTCGTCCAATCAGTTCAATAAGTATTCGCCAAACTGAATCCAAATGGCCAATTGGGCTTACAAAATTTTGGAATAGATATAAGTTCACTACCATATATGAACCTTGATATTTTGGAATCTGTACATCTATGACATGATATTAACACCATTCTTAATGTAGTTGATCAACTTTAGAGATGGTCGGAAAACATTTCGTTCACCTATGGCTATACAATCACGAACGAAAATGCCCCCAAGTATATGCTTGCATTTAACTTGATATTGTATGAATTAGCACTTTATAATGCCTCTTACATTAAACTTGATATTGATAGCTGAGTGGTGGGAACTATATGGCCAAGCTTCTCCATTCTTGCAACAAATTGCAGTTCGTATATTATCACAAACTGCATCATCTTTGGCATGTGAGAGAAATTGGAGTACATTTTCTTTAATTCATACAAAGCAAAGAAATCGTCTAGCATATTCAAAGTTCGAACAACTTGTTTTCTATTATTACAACATGAAACTCAAGTTAAGAGATGAAGAAGCTGAAGCAGGTAAAGTTGTGGAAGAAGACTACGTTGACATTTTGGAAATTGTTGGTCAAAACGTGGAAGGTAATGAGGCTGATCCACTTCAAGCATGGATTATGCCAGCTCACTTGGATGATGATAATGGAAGGCCTGACCCTCGAGTAGCCCATTTTTCTAGTGAACACGGTGTTAATGTTGATAGAGTGCTATCTGAAGAAGTGGGGAGTGAGGAAGTAAGAAGTGAGCGGGAGATGTCTTCATGGGAGAGATCAATGCTTGGTGTCACAGCTAGACGTGACTTGCGAGCTGATGCTACTAGTAAGGGATTTCATCAAAATAAATCTCCAGATGATGATGATGATGGAGGAGACGATGTTGAGACAAACGATGAAGACAAGGATGACGGAGGGGATGATAACGGGGGAAATGAACATGTAACGAAAACATATGCACCCTTGAGCCCATTTATTGGAGACGCAGATTTCACTCATGTCACCCAAGATTATGATCATGGATGTAGAGAAGGAGGAGTAGAAATCAGTGGTGTTGGGAAAGTTACACTCGGACACGCAACATATATGAAGGTTATGGAAACCCATCTTCTGAGGATTCCATGGCAATTTGTTTTGAGTCAATGAGTTTAGGCACCGATCCTAATAACAATTCAAATGATCCATATGCTTATGGTCCATATGGTTACCACCAGTTAGATAACCATCCCTCTCAAATGTCACATGGTTATGAAGGCTATGAAGATCCTCATCTCAATGAAGATTATGGAGAAATTAGTTGGGTAAATCCGAACTACCCTATATATGGAGGAAAAGTAGGCCATTCAAAGGAGATATACGAATACTATGTCCAACAATACATTTCCTTTTGGTCAAGTAGCATCACTTGGCAAAAATTTTGTGTCTTGGTAGATGAAGACCAATCTAATTTTCAAGCTGGTAGATACTCTACTTGTTTTTTATGAAGTTCAATGTGTAAAGTATTTGGTGTGCAATATTATCAATAGAATTATGTTTTAATTTAAGTTTATCTTTAAGATTTTAGACTGTTAGTTATCTGCAAACCTATATTCTATCATATGATTCATCATATATTTATTATATCAAAAGCATTTTATAGTTTTTATTAGTCCTATATAACCATTATTAGTTACTTAATTTTTTTCCAAAGTTTCATTCCAAATTTCTGTCATTTGGACCTAATTTCCGTTATTTTTGTTGACCGTAAACGATATCGATATCGATATTGATATTTGGAGCGAGATATCCGTAAATTTGATTAGCGATATATCCGTCGATATCGATATTTTCATCCTTGGATACTAGTGATACTTCTCACCCATGTAAATCTCTATCAATATTATACCGAAAAAGATAATAATTTTTACACATACATAATTGTGATATCAAATTGTGCGTAGCCCTAATGATAAATACTGTTTCTAAAATCCTGTCAGAATTATTTTTGAAAGAAAATCCTTCAAATATTTTTGACTTTATAGAATAAAAACCTAACCAAATTTTTAATGTTATGTGTTGACCACTTTTATAGCATCATTCGTACATAACATCACGTACTGATTCACTACTGCCAGTGCCATGCATCATTCCCTACATAAAATGTGAATATCGCATAATTCTATGTACTTCTTTTTGCTCTTGTAACATAAGAAGTTTTATGAAACAAGAAAAAGACAGCATATATCTTTAATGAAAGATTAGATAACAATTTTGTATATATAAACGATATTTTACTTAATTTTATTCAAATTAAAAAAAAAATTAACAGGTTAAAAAATTCACTTTAACTACACTGATTTTTTTTTAAAAAAAAAAACTCGAAGGACTTAACTTAAGTAATCTCTCTTGAGCAAGTGATAATGAATTCAAAGTTAAATATATATATATATATATATATATATATATATATATATATTAGTTCATCTTAAGCAGGAAAAACAAATTGAAAATTGAATATATTCATTAGTTTGTCTTAAGCAAGTAAAGAAATTCAAAATTAAATATATTCAAAGTAAGATTTGTTGTTTTTTTTTGGGGGTTCAATTCTTGTTTACTTGATGTGGAACAAGTACCGAGGACTATAATATTTTTGAGATATTGAGAGTTCGAAACGAACTTTTAAATTAGGGCCTCCACATTTTTCAACCCTTAAAATGTCCGTATACATATATATACATATGTATTTCTAATTTTTTTTTATAAAAAACTATCTTTTATATAATAATTCACAAAAACTAAAATTAGGACAGGAAACAATTACCACACAATGTAATCAAGTAATTAAATTCATTAATTAATAATTTCTCAATATATATATACACTTAATAAATATAAGCAAATTTTACTTAAATATTGCACTTCTTGCGTTTTGATAGGCAGAAAAAAAAAACTACATATCCCTTTGAATTAAAATTATTTCTTCGATTTCTTTAAAAATTGAGAAGAGGATAGGAAAGGTTTATGATTTAAAAATTAACTTAAATATAATAGAGGAAGTTGGGCTATTATTTAACAAAATGCAATAAGAAAAATTATTTAATTTGAGTTAGGAAAAATTATTTGTTTTGATTTAGGAAAAGAAAAAATTAAAAATTAAGTGAAAATAAAAGAAAGAAAAAAGAAAATAAAATATTGTATTTAGGAAATAGAAAGGAAAATTAAAAAAGAAAGGAAGCAAAAATAAATAAATAGAAAGGGGGAAAAAAGAAATGAAGGAAAAAAAAAGCAAAAAAAAGACAAATTAAAAAGAAAGGAAGGAAAAGAAAAACTGAACCCGTGACTTCCTTTTGGAGGGGTATGCCTCAACCAACCCAACTACATCACATATATTGCTAATTCGGGAAATAAAATAATAATATATAAAACTCACACATGTATTAAAAAATTTTGAGGCCCCTCCGAAGTGAGAACTTGAGGCGGCCACCTTATCCAGCTACTCTCAAGGCCGACCTTTGATTCCAATGTTGTATCCTTGTCAAGAGAAAGACGATTATCAACTTTTCAAATTTTCAAGGTCATGTTGGGCACCCTTTTTGGTCACATTAAATGGGATTCCTCTTATTATCTCTAAATTGTCGATGTCTGATTGTGGGGCTCTTATGGAGAACGTTTAGAACAGGATTAGGGGCTGGGAGAACCGCTAGCTATCTTTTACTGGGAGATTATAGCTTATTCGGTTAGTGCTTTATAGTATTTTGGTTTATTGGGGTTCCAATCTTTTTCTTCCTAAAATGGTTTGCTTAGCGATCAAGAATATATTTAGGAGGTTTTTATGGTCTAGACTTGCTGAGGGATTGTACCATGCTAAAGTTGCCTGGGCTCTGGTTTGTAAACCTAAGGATGAAAGAGGTATGGGAATCAAGAGATTGCACCATTGGAATATTTCTCTTATGGCTAAGCATGTTTGGAACCTCTTTGCTGACAATGGTACCAAGTTGTTGTCTAATTGGGTTAAGGCCTATTTTAATCGGGATGGGTGCTTTTGGACCTCTCGTGTCAGGACCCGATCCTCCTCGGTCAGGACTCGACTCATCTAGCACGATATTGTCCGCTTTGGGCCTCCCTACCCTTACTCTCACGATTTTGTTTTTGAGAGCTCACGGTGCAACTTCTCAAGGGGTCACCCATCATGGAATTGCACCAGCCTCAACTCGCTTAATTTTGGAGTTCCAATCGAACCCAAAGCCAATAAGCTCACAAAAGGCCTCATTTAAATCAGAGTTGCGCAACGGACCACTCTATCTAACACGATATTGTCCCATCTAGGCCGCGAGTACACAACTCCAGCGCGCCGACAGGTTTTTGACCCCAAGATCACACGCTGGGAAAACACATCTCCAACCAACGCGGCCAAGGGAGGCCTCATGCTAGATAGGTGTGTGCCTACACCTTTAAAGCACACCACCATTCCCCACTCACAGGAATGTGGGATCGTTCACCATTCCATCCAATACACGGGTCTTACAATCCACCCCCCTTAGGGCCCAGCGTCTTCGCTGGCACACTTCCCGGTCGGGGTCTAGCTCTGATACCATTTTTCCAGGACCCAACCCTCCTTGGTCAGGACCCGACTCATCTAGCACAATATTGTCAGCTTTGGGCCTCCTTGCCTTTGCCCTCACAGTTTTGTTTTCGAGAGCTCACCGTGCAACTTCCTAGGGGGTCACCCATCATGGAATTGCTCCAGCCTCAACTCGCTTAACTTTGGAGTTCCAACCGAACCCAAAGCCAATAAGCTCCCAAAAGGCCTCGTTTAGATCAGAGTTACGCAGCAACCTACTCTATCTAACACGATATTGTCCCCTCTGGACTGCGAGTACACAACTCCAACCAACGCGGCCAAGGGAGGCCTCGTGCTAGATAAGTGTGTGCCTACACCTTTAAGGCACACCACCATTCCCCTCCCAGACCATTTCCCCTAGCAGGAATGTGGGATCGTTTACCATTCCCTCCAGGACACGAGTCTTACAATATTTTTAACGACCCGGATTTTCTTTATTTTTGTAATTTGGAAAATTTCATGTAAAATGACCATTTTACCTCTAGTTAGGGGAAAAAGTTGACTTTTGACTCGAGATACTATTTTGATGTTTATCCTTGACCGTTACGTAGATCGTGTCACCTCGAGTTCGTAGATAAGCGGCTTGCCGAATTTGGACGTTCGATGCGGAAGTTATGGATCACGGAGTTCGAGGTTTATTATTACATTTTTTGAGACGTTAGGGCCAAATGGCATGATTGGGTTGGTCAACTGATTCCTTGGACTAATCAGATGAGTGACAAGTGTCACTCATCTAATTGTCCCATTTACCCAAAAGATCGGGATGCATGTATATGTTCTCTCTCTTTCTTTTGTTCATTCAAACCGTGCATTAAGCCATTGTAAACACACACACATAGCCATCAACCCTCTCCCCTAAACCCTTACCTTCATTTAGTGAGCCTGAGGAGTGACTGAGAGAACGTAGGACAGCGACTCAGAGGTTGATAACGGCGGCGCACGTCAGATGAGGACTTCATAGGTAAAAGCTTAAACCCTCATGATCGGGTTAAGTTGGGTTTGGATTTTTAGGCCTGGTCAAGTGGATTTATGGGCCCAGAGTTAAAACGTGCAGATTGGAGCCCAGAACCAGACTCGAAAGCACTGTGATTAACGGGAAACCAACCTCCATTTTTGCTCAACTTAAGGTATGAATTTTATGTGTTTTAGTTGCATTTGAACCCATAGATCCAACCTAGAGACCTAGACGATCCAGTAGGACTTAACGGTTTCGAAAACGGGTCAAAATGGGCGAGTTACAACCGAGTTGGGCTCGTGGGTTTGGCCAACCCGAATGCAGACCCGTCAAGAGGTTAGTGGTGATGACGTCATCAGCTGACATCATCACCTGTCAGTCTGTCAGAAAACGTGGACCACCTAGAGCATGACACATGTCACATGTCAGTGCACAGTTAGCACTAACATGTTAGTGACGTGGACCAGTGCGCTGCTCACACGTGGCACCTGTCAAAGGCTGACACGTGGCACTTATTATAGTTTGACACGTGGCACCTGACAGGGTCTGACACTTGTCAGTCAGACATTGTCAGATGACGTCATGCTGACGTTAGCAGTGACGTAATGCTGATGTTATCAGGGTTGACCGTTGACTTTTGACTAGTGGGTGTTGACTCGCGGGTGTATACGATTTTTGAGGCGGGGTCTGCACCATTTTCAAGGTTTCGACGTTTCAAATCCAATGGTGGTGATTTCGTGTCGATCCGAGACCGTTAGATAGGTCAAATTGAGGTTTGATGCCTCAGGAAGCGTGTTCGGGATGCTTTCCCTAGCTGGTTTTGTTATGGAGTTTGATGTTAGACCTAGTAGGGTCAATTAGTGACCTTTGTATGTATTTGGATAGGCTCAGAGACTATGTTTAGCTTTAAGACAGGTTTAGGCTGTTCGTAGCGTAGCAAGGACTGACTGTGAGTGGACTGATTGTTTTATACTTAAATGCATGTGTAACTGGTTTACATGTTTTCTTAAATGATTTATGTTGAATATGTTGGAAAACATGGAATTTACTCAAATCATTGGTCATGGATGATGTTATGGATTTGCGTGAAAACAGACTTGAGACCCATTTAGTGACCGATTGACTAAAGTTTTAGGATCATTGGAATTTTGAAAGAAAGATGAATTCAAATGATTTGACCGGTGATCCAGTATGAGCAGTTTTTCAAGGAACGGGTTTTAAGAAATGGATTCTGGATGCAGATTTGGAAGGTTTTGGGCTTAGTCCCAGTTTTAAACAGTGGTTGTTTGGATTTCAGGAAAGACGAATTTCAAATATGATATTATTGAACTGCATGTTTTCTCACTTATATATATACCCTCCTGTACTTGCGGATTAGTCTCCTCCCTACGTCGATGATTCTGGAGTTGTCATGATCCACTGCCTAGGATGGGTGACTCTAAGGGGGAACTAAGACCCAGGAGTGTGAGTTTTTATATCGTCTCGAACATGTTGGGATCTGAGGCAGGTCCACTCCAGACGTCGTAGATCCTGGGGGTAGACTCGGAGATGAGACTTCGAGTAGTACGCGTACTATAGAGAAATCGTGACGGATATTAGTTGGACATCTCGGATATCGAGGATGGGTTATATATATTATGTTTCACTGATGGTTGTGTCCAGATGTATGCATATGTAGATATATGTATATGTATAGATGTTTATGTGTATGATTTAACTATATTTCTAAGATTTATCTTGAATGCATGCATGCATGTTTCTAAAACGGAGGGTCAGACTATATATATTTTCAAAATGAGTTTATAATTGATTTATTTTTTGTCCACTCACACTTTGATTGTTTTCTTAACCCTTTAGGCGGTGATACGGAGTAGGGGACCGACTCCGGGGCTGAGGCATAAATAATACCGTTGCGTATTGTTCACCCTATGGGGTAGGTGTCTATAATTATTTATTAGTACGAACATAATGCTCTTATCCCTTGTCTGAAAATACTGTTGTATTAAACACCGGTGTGCATTTGGAACCCTAGTAAGGGGATTTGTGTTATTATAACTCTAGTAAGGGTAGTTGTGGTATGTCGACTTACATGTCAGATGGGAGCAGGCCTTGCCCCTAGTGGTCCCCACGGGGGATCGGGGAGGGTCCTGTCATCTCGCATCCCCCCGTTTGTTCTTGGAATTAGAGGCAAATACTTAAATTATGAGGATTTATGAAGCATCTCGTTAAAGACTCCACTAGGGAATGGAGAGAAAGTATTATTGTGGCACGATTCTTGGCACCCTCATGGTTCGTTACTTGATAGGTGGGGTCATTCGATCCTTGAGGTCTCGAGCTTGTGGGCTGATGCTAAGGTTAGTTTTGTGTTGCTCCTTAACTATTGGAATTGGCCTTTAACAATGAATCCTTCATTTCATTCCATAGAAAAGTCCTCTACTTATATTCTTCTTCAATATTTGTTGGAGGACTCTTACTATTGGTCTCCCAATCCCTCTGGAACCTTCTCTATTGCTTATTTGTGGAAGTTCTTATGGACGCCTCTCACTAAAGTTTCTTGGGTTGATATTATTTGGTATTCTTGCTCAATTCCTAGGGAAAGCTTCATTCTTTGGCTGGATATAAACTCTAAATTGGCCTGTAACGACCCAGAAATTTGAAAAAGGAAAAATTAGAAAAATTGGAAGGAAATGACGATTTTGCCCCTAGTTATAAGGGCTGAAAGTTGAATTTTTGAGGGGGCCTTGTTTGGACTTTCCGTAAGGATCGTTGGATAGGTCTCGGGATTCTGAATCCGTAGACAGGCGGCATGCGTTAATCGGAGTTCGGATGTGAAAGTTACGGGACTGCGAAGGCTAGGGGCATTTTGGTAATTATGTAAGGAAGGGCAAATTGGTCTTTTTGCCTGTCTGATGACTCATCAGGGAAATTAACAGCGCTTGGAAATCTATCCCTCAGTATTTGGATGAGAATTGGTTATCTGGTGACATCTGTCACCACAATGGAAGGATTGGTGGCATGAGTTGAATAGTAATCGTTTTTATAACAAATTAAACTGTTTGTTGAGCAGAAGGAAAAACAGAGAACATACTACTCCTTAATTGATCTTCCAAGCAACCAAATGAGAAAACTGATGCAATTGGATGCAATTGAGGGCTTTTGGAGCTTGGGATAGAACAGAAAACACAAAGGATTAGAAAGGATAACCAAGATGGATGAACAAAGTTAGGACCCGAATTGATGAACAAAGTGAGATCGTGAATTTGGAGTTGTGGACCCTGAGGACCCAAATTGACCTCGAATCTATCCTTCTGGGATCATTCCGAGCTAATCCATCTTGAAATCGAAGAGGATTACTACCGTTTGAGCCAAGAACCGCATCTCCCAACTCTTCGAAAAATCAAGCTTGGGTTCACATAATTAGAAGTAAGCAAAATTGGAATTGATCTTGAAATCATGTTCATATGAGTCCTAGAATACTTACTGGTTGATTGGATTTGAGATAGAGGTTGAAGTTGGATGAAATTGGAACTATGACCGATCGGGAATGGGCTTAGAAATCGACCTGTTTAAGACGTGATTTCATGAAATTGAGCATACAGATCCCTAATTAGGATTGAATAGATGAAAACCAGTGAAAGAAACGAAGAAATTGGGGTCGAATTGACTGAGAACGAATCGGGTTGCACCACGGGTTGCAGACCCGTTTACCAGGCATTCGGATTGGGAAGATGAACAGTAGTGGTACTGTTCATCGGCACGTGAGTCCACACGCAGCCAATGTAATCGGCGCGTGAGGGGGCGTGGTTGGCCTTCTGGGGAAGTGTTCAACATACTTTTTCATGTAATCGATGTAACAAACATTTTGGCGTTGGTTTCGAGTCGATCGGACACCGTCTCGATAATGTTTCAAGGGTCCGAAAAATTATGTTACGTTTTAAATTTGTATTTAGTTCCCGAAAACTTTGGGGGATTTAAATATGCTATTATTGGATTCATTAGTGACCCGTAATGATGTTGTTTGACAGGATTCGGGATTTCCGAGAATTACGGAAGGTGTGCAGCTCGGAAAGCGAGTGGTTTGGACGGACGTGGCACGACGTTCGGGGCTGATCGAGAGGCGGAGACATGAGCGGAAAGCAGTGCAGCCATCCCTTGTCTGATAGGTGTTGAAGGGTAGTTTTGGGACTTCAGTTGACTTGTCAAACGGGAGCAGGACCGGGCACGGTTATCAAAGTCCAGTTGGGACGGGTCCTGTCATGGCCACCCTTGACAAAATTGGGAGATTTTTAAGGGCTCATCACTTGCTCCGGTTGTGGTGATTAGATCTATTGTGAGAATGGTTCAGCTGCGCCTTAGTACTATTAAGTTCTCTCCTACCCTTGCCAATCAAATGATTGCTGGTAACTGGAACATTTCCCCTATGTCTACTCCTTTGGTCTAATTCTTTGTTGCTTGTATCTCTTTTCTGGTTTGTAATTTGTTGTTTCCTTTTTTGTTCCTCCTTGTGAGGTTGGGTTCTTTCTATAAGCCTTGTCCCTCTTGTGAGCTTGTGCTCTTTGTGAGCTTGTTTCCTCTTTGAGATAGCTTCAGTTAGTTTATAGCTGTTTTTTTTTTTTCTTTTTCACTGGATTTGTCGTTTAATATTATTGATTCACCAAAAAAAAAAATTGGAGGAGATGGTGATGGTGTGAAAGGCCTTGATTTTAATTGACCAATAAGTTGGGCAATTTGGCACAAAAAGACTAAAAACGACTTTTGAATTGGTTGAATTTTGCCCTCATGAATTGTCAAATTATGACTAAAAGGAACCGTGGAATCGTTCAATGTGGCTTTTGTGGATCTAAAGAGTAAGTCGGTGTTCAACCCTACAATGATCTCGTTTCTCTCTTTCTTTCTTGTTTTAGTTTTATGGCACTCAACCCTACCAACTTCATATTTGTTTGCTTCTTTCATTTTCTCCGTTTCTCACTTGGCCTTTGTAATCCCTTCATCGGCTTCATCAACCACGTTTGGTAAGTAGGATTTGATACTTTATTTTCTTATAAATACTTTACTCTAAGATCACATTTGATAAGTTTGATTAAACTATTAGATTGGATAACTCTTCAAACTCAATATATTTTGTACGTAAATATGGATGCAATTTCAAAATAGAAGAATTAGGTAGAATAAAAAAAATTAAAAAAAAAACTTATATTTCCTAATCCTACTATTTTGAGATTAGATAAGTTCTCTTCTATGTCTACTCCCTCTAATCCTATTACAATGAAAATACATCGATTTTTATATTTAAATTATATTTAATTTGATGAATTATCTAATCCAATTTAATCTTAACCACCCAAAAAAAAAAAAAACTCTAAAGAAAGTGCCCTGCTAAAAGTTGTATGTTTTCTTTTTTTTTTTTTATCAACGATCAAAATTTTTAAGGTAAAGTCACGTAAACTTACAAATGTCAAGTAAAATCTTGAGTATTAGAAAATTTTGTATTCCACAAACAACAAGAAAATTAATTAAATATCGAACTTGCCACAAATATAAGTTGTTCATGCCTTTCATGTATTTTCATAATACGAGGCAGCTCTTGCAAGGGAGAACCACATTAAACTCCACCCCCCGATGTCAAGTTTCCCGGAAAGACTAACACAATAACTTATCACTATAGCCTCTTAAATATCATTTTAATCCTAAGAGGCAACACACGGACATATATGCACCTAATAACCACACCATCTGGTGCTACTTGTGCTACTTAAGGGATCGTTAAAAATCATGGCAATAGTCTTGAGCCTGATTTACACATAATAAATCCAAAGAAAATCTCAAACTTGGGGATCAATTTCTGTTTCAAATCAGCACGAAAGAAGAAATTAGGTTTAGCCCCATAAGTCAGTTTCTACTTCTCCACTGGGTCTTGCCTAATACCTGGTCACAACCAATATTATATGAGCAATTGGAGTTGCCATTTAACCACAAAATTTCAAATCCACATGTGGAATAGCTTAATTAACTATGCTTTCTTTCAAATTATTGTTAAAGTTGGAACACTTACATGCATTGCCAACCTAAATTTAAACTTTGAACCATGGAATGGAAAATAAAAAGAAACAAATCAACGCAAACAAAAATAGAAAAATAAAGAATCAGACTTGTTCATTTTTACAGATTACGGTCTTAACATAAATATACAAGTTTCCTGTAATATGACTCAATAGCTAAGGACACCGGCATAACCAGCTAGGTACATTTAGCCAATCTAAAGAACCTTCAACTTTTCTTAGACCCGCCCGATTTGGATGGTAAACTGCAACAAGAAGGGAGGAGGGCTAGGTAGAGAAACGTAAGGAGGAATATACAAAAGCCATTATAATGCAAAACCTCTGATGGAGAAAATCATTTTTCAAAGGACGAAACATCGAGCCAATGTGGTGTTTTGTCAGTAGAATGATGCTAGTTCTTCGGTGATTATGTTGGAGCATCCTAAATCTCCTCTCCTCACTGGAAAGAAGAGGAAAGAATCCTAAATAGCCCATCTGGATTATCGGCATGGACCTGAAAATGTAGGAAGCAAAAGAGCAGTGGTTGAAATTAGCATCATATAGTGCGATTGATATTATCCTCAGATTCGAGCTACTACACAAACAAATTACATTGAAAGGTTTTGTTTTTGAACACCAACTTATACATCCTAGACTGAAGTGACAACAGGAAAGAACTTGTGCAAAACCATATGAGATAAAATGCCAAACACAAAATTTAAAAAAGACTACTAATTCCCTAGTCCAAATATGCCGAAGACTCGAAACATTGTCTCAAACTAAAATAGGAATCACCAGGGTCGTGTAAAAGGTCCAAATGTAATACATTTTTAGACCTGAGTACTCTTGAAAAGAGTTTAATTAAGTGGCAAATATTCGGAAGTCAACCCTCATGTTTCCATGCTTCTCATTTCTTAATCAAGCAGGAAATTAACTTTGATTAAGAGACTGACTAACTTCATTTTAGCATAGAAATGATTAAGAAAGTCTTCCATATTGTGTGCCTCGGTAGATTAACTACAGCAGTAAGATCAACATACCCAGTGGCCTGCATCCTCAAGGACATGCATTTCAACTCCACCTGCCTCCTCAGCAGCAAGCTCCTCAGCAGCATGAATCCTCTGGAGATCTTCTAGAGCCCATCTGTGCAAGCTCCTTTCTGCTTTCAAAAAGTTCACATGGACACCTCGAGGCACATCTTCAACAATTTTCCTACAATCAGCCAAATCGAATAAGATTCAGTTGCAAACTCAACGTTTCAAATATTGGGACAAAGTTGAAGTATACTAAGAGTTTCCTTTTTGTTTCAAGATTTTAAGTTTTCTATGAACAATAATTTGATTCTAATGTATGTAGTTCAGTGCATGCCTATAATTAAAATGGAATTCAATTTTAACGAAAATCAAAACATTCATCATGGCATGGAATAGCACCAGGTCAGACTCTCCGGTACATTCCGGAACCACATATGACGAGAATCCAGTAAAATAAGGAAATGAACTGATTACCACAAATTTGCTTCTTCATAAGATTTGTACATTTCAGCAATTCCCTTGAGATCGAACACCCATGAGAAGGTTGATGGTGATGAGCCAAGAGGACCAGTTGGTCGAAGATTAGTGACCACCCACTGAACATGATGCAACATATAATAATAAATTATAAATCATCAAGGCAGCAAAAGCATGAAAGAATAAAGAAGAACCAAAGAAATTAAGTAAATCAAGTGGGCAGAAGTTAACACAAAGTACTAACATGCTAAATGATATAGCCAAAACACCATGACTAGCAGATAGGAGGAGTAGCAGAAGATGTTCCACACAGTCAGCTAAGGTAATAAGCTCAAAACAATGGAACACTAGATATGCATACCTTAAAAGCATGAAAATTAGAATGGTTCTATCAATAAAGAAACTAATAGCAATGACCCAACAACCAACAACTTATGACAGTTATTGACTGAAAGAATGGAAGTAGACTAAGTTACAAAGAATGGAGTAAGAACAAAACAAAGTGATCTATATATACAAGTTTCAGAGACCTGAACTTAAAATTATTACATTCAGGCTCTCACAGTATGAATACCTGTGCCACATCTTTGGAAAACCCTGTTTGAAGTAAAGCATTCACAACATCCCGCTTTGAGGTAATCTGTGTCGAAGAAAATTTAGTACAATTAAAATCATCCACAAGAAAAAAAAACAAATAAATGACGATAGAAACAATGTTCAACAGTGGTGTGACACAATATGGATTAATAATTGACTTTAAAACAAACACAAAGAAAATGAAATCCTTTCAGGCTTTGATCACCAGTGAAAGTGCATATCTCTGGTGACCCTTCCTTTTTTACTTTAATGAAATTTTGAAGTCAACTTGACATCAACAAAATGAACTGCTGATGGCAGCAAAGACTGCTCAACAAGAAGATACGGCTTTTGTTCAAAATGATCCCCCAAAAAAGTAAGGTATTGATTCAAATTATGTGATACCACAACGAATTATATGAATTAGAGTTTGAATTGTAAACTAAGAGGAGAGAATTTACAAATACATACTAGATTATAATATGCTATATAATAAAAGAGCTAGCATTCTAACTCGAGCCGAATAAATTTAAAAAGAACAGAAAACACATTGAAGACAAACTCACTTCTTTTGGAAGTGTACTCAGGACAGATATCAATTCTTCTGGATGGTCCTCCCCATCCCCACCAGGACGAACTGTCCCAGGAGTAGCATCAAGAACCCAAACCTAAAACCACCAAGTCGTAAGAGGAAAAGAAGGATAATATCCTCACACACATATTCCAGTTCAATAACCACCCCCACCCACAATACTTACTCTGACCGGCCGTGCCAGAGGCTTCGCAGCTTGCTCCACCATGCTCAAGACAACTACATGACAATAAGAAGGTATAGTAAATACCAAATCTATTTTAAGCAGGTATAGATTTATTATGTACTAGCAGTCTCCAATAAAGGTATGTAACATGCCAAATTAAGCTAGCATACCTTTTCCCCCAAAACTGTGGCCAACTAAAACCCGAGGTGTTATTCTAAGCTGTCGTACCTAGACAGGAAGAAAAAATAAAATTACATGACATAATACTATCACAAGCATGGGAAGGTACTATACAGGAATATACAAACATCCATGGGGGTATTCAAATGCTGTGTAGATAGCATTATTCATGCAAGCAATGCTGAAATTGTAAAGACGTGTACAAGTATTATAGGAATACAGACATAAAAACAAAATGAACGCTTGAAGAGTTTGCGAAATGAGCCTAATTCACAATAATAAATGAAATTTTTTTAAAACAATACCATGGGGCAAACTTATTCATACAGAATATGACAATCGGTACTTAAGAAAATCATACAAGTTTTAAGACATCAAGAGCAGTGGAAGAAACAGAATGGGGTCCCCTTTTCTTAATGGATGCTGAATCACCATGACATCGCAAGTCGACCAACAGAAACTGACACCAAACAAAAGAGGAACAAGTAAGAATCTCACCATGTCCAAATGCCAATATGCCATGTGCAATATATTGAAACACACGAAGAAAAAATGCTTGAAATAGCAGAGCTATTGAACATGAAATTAGACAAAATCATCAAAATGGTTCAAAACTAATAGGAAGTTATTAGCCCAATTCTTTCATAAAACCCATGTATTTTGCCATTTTCCTTACTCATCACACACGGAAAATCACAAAATTGTTTAAAACTTTATATCTTGTTAAAGTTAAGGAGGTCGCATTGTCCGACTATTTTGAACAGAAAGGTTATGAGAAACTTAATGTTACGAGCTTTACCACATAAATATATGTTACATTCACGATAAGTGAAAGTGTGATACCTGCCATGTCGGAAATTCTTGTGCCAATCTCCTAGTGAAAGTTCCTGCAATGTCAGACATTACGAAATGCATCACATTCTATTTACTTTCAGGATCATCCCTTTGTTTCTAATAAATAGAGATCTGGCACTGAAAAGAAAACCACAAGAAATGCCCACAAGCTTTGGCACCAAAAACTTTAACTTGAGACATAGAAAAAAACAAATCATATTATACAGGAAGTGAGATGGCATAAATATGGGTGGCAAGTACTTTCCTCATCTGGGAGACATGTTAAAATTTAAATCCAAAAGACCAACACCATTTAGACTGCACCAGAACAACTTCTACTGGAAAGGGCTTTTCATAAACTAGAGAAAGCAATAAATCTAAAAAAATAATTTTAAAAATAAACAGCAAGAGGTAATTGAAAAGTGAAAACAAAAAAACGAGACAAGAGCCTATCTTCTTCATTCTTTAGTGAAAAAATCACTTGATACATGACGCAAGCATCCTACTAGTACTTTTATTTGAAAATGTAAATAAAGTAAAAAATGCACAAGATTCAAAATTTCAAGGGATTGACCAGCAACAAACATGATTCCGAATATGTCCTTTGTATCATCCTCTTCTAATTTTGGAGAATTTGGGAGGTAAAATAACATTAGCATGTGAAAAGAACATACATACCCCAGTTCTTCCTGCAACCAAGAATGCCATGCAGAAAAACAGCTGTTGGAGGCTCAGGCAATGACTTGTCCTTAACTGAGCTCCATTTTACCTGCAGACTGGAACTACTCAGAAATGTGATTATGGCCACTCAAGTAATATTACAAAATTTAAGCTATGTTGCATATCGTACTCATGACATCTCAATTTTCGTACCAGCACAGGGGTATGTAATATCGCTCCTCAATTTGCAGTTGCTTGTTAAGTTTTGAAAAGGTAGCGGATGGTTACGCTTTAATGGATGCCAATTCTTATTGATTACCATGTCAGCTTCAATAAAAGAAACAACTTATGGGTGCAGCATGATATAGATTACTGTGATCTAGGATTCAAATTTTAAAATCTCCCAGGAGGAGGGATCTCATTGTTTGACAGCATTACTGTGAAAGGGAAAGATTAATTTTCAAAGATAAGAAATTTTCTATCAAGGCTGATGTATGAACCATAGTAATTACTTTGTGCTATTAACCGATGTTTAATGGCTAAAGCTTGAATTTTTCCAATGACATCCAAATTTTACTAACAATGATATGGTTCACTCATAACTATTCCAATATTTGTAATGTGAAATTTTTCACTCCATGAGAATTAGGAGGAGATTAATGAATATGAAGGCTTACAAGTGCTCCTTGAACAAGATCAAATGCCTGCCAAAAATTTAAAACACAAAATTCTGTTAACTGGGTAATATTTATATAAGCTTTGAAGTAATCTGAATTCTGAAAGTTCAGACTAACTAAGCTACTTTCCAAAAACGACAATATTGACAATTTATTAGGCCATTGTGCGGAACAAGCAGTTTTACATACCAAGACGTCAGAAGGGTTGGCCAAACTTCCGCTTCTTACAAGTTTCTCATCAACTAATGCCATACAAACACCCGATTTCATATCTGCCTTCCGCAAGCGGCTAATGGCTAACTGACTCTACGATAGGAAGGTCCGCACAGAAATTAGCTAAATTAAATTAACAATCATAAATTGTGAAAATTTCTTTAATGTTAACTAAATTTTATATTCGAAACATGAAAACTGACCCAAATGCAATTTCGTAAGTTAAGAAAAAGGCTGATATCGTTGGAATTAAAATAGAATTACAACACTTATTCACTGCAAGCATCGCTCAATCAAATTTTCAAACGGAAAATTTTCAATCTGGCATTGTTCAAAGACAGTCCAACAAGATTTCTCCACATATACTTACACAATTAAGATCGAATAGACAATAATAAACAACAATTGTACTAAAAACTGAGTCATATCATTTCGCACGACTTAGAACTCATGAAAGCTTACTTGATTATGAATATGGAAAGTACCTTAGATGGCCAAGAGATCCGAGTCTTCAAACTGGATGTTGAACGATACATTAGCCTCCTCTCCCCGAAATTAACTGAACTCCAGCCATGACTGCATGCCGAAAGATTTGAAATCACCGCCATTGTTGGAACGACGGCGAGTAGCAATGAGAGAATTGGAAAATTTCGGCGGAGGGAGAGAGCGGAGAAGGAAAGTCGAGGCGGAGGCACCGAGGGAAGCAGTCGGTGACTCGCCGAAGCGGCCTTTTTAAAGTTTTTGACGAATTAAGACAAGTGGGACGATTCTGTGCTTTGATGTACTGGACAGTAGCGGACGTGGAAATGTTGGTTACTAAGTACTAACTACTGATCTCCACTCTTGGAGATGAGATGACTGAATTGCCTATGTGCCTACGTGGACCTCCGAGCCCATGCCCAACTGTGATATCTGTGCATGATGGGGGTAGATCGATCGGTGTTCTGGATTCGTAGAGGAAATACCGAGTGTCATCCAACGGCTGTAAGTGCCTTTTTTTATGTCAGTAAAACTCATACTTGCTAAATTATTTTAATGCTTCTTACACTAAATGCATGAATTCATATTTTTATCACACTTTACACCTGGTACTTATTATTCGCTCATTTAATAGTATGAAATAGCTGAGTAAGACCACTCAGCACATTTTCCATCCAAGGTGTTATGTTATTAGTGAAAAAGTTTATATGGCACCTACGTGGATAAAAATATATTAAATTAGAAAATGGCATTTGTGGAATTTCATAATTAACCCTTTCAATTTCAAATCCCAAATTGAGAAATCCTAAATCAACACGACATAGTTCCTCCTCCACCCAAGCTTTAACGCGAACCCAGTTCTTGCTTCCCCAAACTTCGATGCGAACCTAGGTTTTGATGAACCAGGCTTCGTCGACCCACCTTCCCCATTGGTGTGACCCACTTTGTACTCATTTACAAGACCGTCGAAAAAGAAGAGATGGAGGAGCATGAAGCCAGACGTTGCTACTGTGGGAAGAAATGTAAAATCCTAACTTCGTGGACTAACAGACATCCCGGGAGGAGATTCCAAGTGTGTCCATGTTCTGGGGTAATGAAAAATAAAAAAAATTGTGTTCTTAGTTGAAATTATGATGAATACGCAAGTCTATTGAAATTAGATGGAAAATGTTCAAATTTCATTCAGTTGTTGTGATTATGTGTAAGTTTATGATAATCAAGTCTGTTTTGATGCAGGAAAGCAAATGTGGGTATTGGGAATGGTTTGATCTTGAAATGTGTCATTGGTGCAAGGAAATCATACCTGGATTTTTTAGGAAAACTGGTAAATTGGAAGAGGATTTGAAAAGGTACATAGCTAGGACAAGGAAGATTTGAGTTGCCCTAATTGTAGCATGTCTTGTGACGATGTTTGAGAAGACTGAAGTTTAGGTTTAGGGATTCCCTAACAATCCAATTTTGTTTGTAATCAATGCTAAAAACATGACTTGTAATGACAATTTAATCTATGGATTGTTCTAGCAATGTAACGATGTTTATTTAAGCTTTTATGCAATGTAATTCTATGGATTGTTTTATCAAATTGAGCCAATCAATATGTTACAGGGTACAAATTTGATAGTTCAGGGTACAAAGTGACACATGCATTAGTAGTCCAAGGTGCAATGTGATACACAATTAGAAGTATAGGGTGAAAAGCAATACACTCTTAGTAGTACGTGGTGCAAAGTGACACACCCTTTACTAGTACAGTTTCCAAAGTGACACACATATAGTTGAACATGATTCAACTAATCATGCAATATTTAAGGAAGATAACTTGAAAGTGAAAACATAATTTGTCAGGACCCGTCCCAAATATCACCTCGGTACCCGGGACGAACCCTGCTCTCATCTGACAATCACACTTACAGGACCAAAGATAACCTTAATACAACTATAAGTACAACTATCAGACGCAGGAGTAAATATATACAATAGTAAGTCAGAGCATAGTACTACAAAATGGGCACAAAAGTCCTACAATTCTAAGTCCGCAACGGAAGAACGTCATAAGCTCTATGCCTCGATATCTGCCTCAACGTTCACCCCAGCGCTATCACCACAACCTGGAGGGGAATTTTAAAAAAAAAACAGAAGGTGTGAGTGGACTGGAATAAATAGCAGTTTCAAAACAGTTTCTCGTCAAATCAGAGTTAAGGAAAAATAATAAGTTGTTCCCTCCGCTTTGAAAACAGGCATGCCTAATATGAAACATCATAAGAAACAGAAACACTATAAAACACCATAAGAAACAGATACACTATAAAACATCATAAGAAACATAGCACGAGCATTAAACCATCTTTTCCGATCAAACCTGCTGGACCTATCCGAGTCTTTAAACTCAACCAGGCCTCAAATATAAATCCGAGTCTTTAAACTCCCGAGTCTTTAAACTCAATAGGCCTATGGGGGTAATATCATAAATATCCGAGTCTTTAAACTCAATCCGGGCCCCTCCCCCGTCAAATAATATCCGGGTCTTTAAACCCATATCCAGATCCAGCAAATCCAATCCATTTCAGTGTAAAACCGTTCCGAAAGCCATTACCAAACTCGAATTCGAAATCCCCAGTTCGAAGCCCTTCCGGCGTTCAGAACTGACATTCCGAACCCAAATCCGGAAAATCTATGTTCATACCAAAAACCATAGGAAATCCCCAAATCATGTTTCATAACTCATTTACCCTCATTAGAAAACGTTTGTAGGTTGAATTTCCCAAGTATAGCATCAAAAGCTGAAAACCGGCTTTTCCTCGAAAAACGTGCAAAATCCAAAAACATCTTGAAAAACATGCAAACATTTCAATCACGCATAACCATCATGGAAAACATAAAAACACACATAATATCATAAAACATTGATAAAAATAGTTAGGCATGCTCGGAAGTAGGAAAGAGTCCACTCACAAATCTGAGCAAGTCAGTCGCGCTCCTCGACCGTCTCGGGTGCCTCCCGTCCAGTCAAAATGCACCAAATAGGGTCACAACTACATCAAGGATCCTAATCCTAAGTTCCCCAATTTTTCGGGAATTAAATAATATTTTAATCCTAAACCCGTAACCGTCTGGATTCCCGAACCATCCCGTAACACCGTCCGATTAACCCGAAAACTATACCATTGGATTCCTTAGAACATTTAGGACTAAACTCATGTTGGAAGCTTGGCTGGATTCCTCCCCACGCGCCTCCACGCGCCGCCCAGAGTGGCTGCGCGTGGGCCTCACGCGCCTGCTACAGTGCATCTCCTTCCTCGAGTCATCCGGTTCAACACAGTTGAACCGGCGTGACCGGTTCTCTGTAATCCGACCACCGTTCCTGTCCAATCCAATCCCATTCTCTTCGTCCCATCCTAAGCAACCTAACCATGTCCTAACCTGGAAGAATCACGGCCGGAAACCCACCGTTCACGGCCTCGAAACAGACGGCCCGTAGCCCCTGTTTTGGCTGCCGGCCGCCCAGGTCCTCCCCCGTCACGGCGTTCATCTTAAACGACGCCTAGGACCTTCCTGAACTTCACCCTTACCTCCTAATCCCTCGATTCAACGCCCAACTCCACGACTTTGCGTTTGAACCTCACGGCCAAACAGAGTACAGAGTACTCTCCGTCGACTGAGCTCCGCCGTGTACGCCTCCGTCACGGTGACCGCTCTACACCACTCCTAGAACCTCCCTGAACACCGCTGCACTCACCAATCCCCTCGATTCTCATCCTACCTTCACGACTTTTGAATTTAAAATCCACGGGAAAACAGGGGATAGGAACTTACCCTTCGATTCAGGCTCCGCCGTGAGCACCGCCGCTTACCACGGTGCTTGTTGGACTCCCCGTAACCTCCTTAGTCTCCTAGTGGCTTGAATCGATCCACCACACGGCACAACAGCCACCACAGTTCACCACCTTCTCTGTTTTCTTCAAAACTCAGCCGTCCACCGTGTGACCTCCGTGCACGGTTACAGCTCCAAACAGCGATCACCAGCACCTCCTTGCCTCACTGTCCTTCTCTCAACTCACTCCTCACTCTCCCTTGCACTAAATCGATCACCGCCTCTCCAAACTCTCCTCTCTGTTTACTGCGTTTGTCGAAGGCTTGCACGGTTCAAAACTGAGCAAAGTGTGGCCGTGCACACTTGAGAACTCTTTGGAACAATCCAGCACCCCCACGTGTCCAACATCCAAGGGCTCAGCACAAAATATCCCAGCCCACTTTTGCCACTTGTCCTGATCCAATGGGCTGAAAGAAAATGACCAAAATACCCCTTATATAATTAATTACCGTTTTGCCCTCGAACGTTCTAGACCCGTATCTTTCCCGTCCGACGTCCGATGACAGCGTGCCGCCTGTCGTTGAACTCAGGACGTCGCGACCTACCCAACGGTCCTCGGTCTACGTGAAAATCACAAGTCCTCCAAAAAGTCAACATTTTCCTCACTTAATCAAAATTACAATAACGCCCCCAATCTTCCGAACGTCATAACTTTTCCTCCGGTTGTCCGAATCGAACCTGCCACCTGTCTACGGACTCGTAACGTCCTAACCTACGTCACAGTTAAGGGTCAACACTCATCCAATCGGTAATTCAAAAAGTCAACTTTTAGCCTACTATTCACAAGGCAAAATCGTCCTTTATATACAAACTTTACAAAATTACAGTTTTACCCTTCCCGAAGGTACGGGTTGTTACATAATTCATTACACAAACAACAATTAAAGCATATGAGATATAATAACATTGTCAAATAGTACAAAAGTAGGGCATTTTTTCTGTTACATGGTGCAATGAAACACAAAAGTTGTAGTCCATGGATAGAGTCCTAGATGGACATGAGATGGTGATCGGATTGGATCCGATGGTGACACTTCGATGAGGACATGAACGGATATGGTCCGACATGATGATATGTGACTGGACGTCAAATGTTGTGTGCTAGGCAGAGTAGATTGAGAGGGTTCAATGATTATGTGAGCCGAGAGCTTAGGGCCATGTGGGCCAGAGGAACCCTAGTGTTTTTATCTGTGTGATTACCTCTGCTAGCAAGTATTCGATGGGGTCCAAATACACCCAAGATGGGTGAGATGTCGAATGTGTTTCGGCAGGATACATGTTGTGGCAGTTTGAGACTCGAGATGAGTCAAGATTTCAGCGTAGGTCGCTGAGTGATATGAGATACGATGTGGGGACTCGAGAGTGAGTCGAGATCAGAGTGGTGCATCTAAAGCGCAGTGGAGCCGGGGGTTGCTGGCTAGTCACGATAGTTTTTGTGGACTTGGAGGCTTTTAGAAGAGAGTTGTATCTCTATGGATAGTGAGAGTCACCCTGAGTATGGGAAAATGAAGGAGTTGGCTGATGTGAGTACCGAGGTCATTAAATGTCGCAGATTTGAGTATGGTCTGCGAAGTGAGATTTGTGCCACTATGACGGACGAATCTAGAGGATGTTTGTTTGATCGGATACTGAGCAGAATGTCAACTTGGATGTGATAGCCCTCAGTGGGAGTGCGTATTTCAGCCTGGCGACTAAAGGGAAAGTGTCAGAGTGGTAGGCTGAAAAGTCGATTTGATGTCAGCTTTGTAAGACCTGTGTCCTTGAGGGAACGGTGAACAATCCCACATTCCTTCGAGAAGGAATGGTCTGGAAGAGGATGGTGGTGTGCCTTAAAGGTGTAGGCACACACCTATCTAGCACTAGGCCTTTTGGGAGCTCAAGTGGCTTTGGGGGGGATTGGAACCCCAAAGTTAAGCGAGTTGAGGTTGGTGCAATTCCATGATGGGTGACCCCTTGGGAAGTTACACCATGAGCTCCTGAAAACAAAACCGTGAGGGAAAGGCCCAAAGCGGACAATATGGTGCTAGATGAGTCGGGTCCTGACCGAGGAGGGTCGGGTCCTGACAATTTGGTATTAGAGCTAGACCCCGACCAGGAAGTGTGCCAGCGAGGACGCTGGACCCTAAAGGGGGTGGATTGTAAGACCCGTGTCCTGGAGGGAACGGTGAACAATCCCATATTCCTGCGAGGGGGAATGGTCTGGGAGAGGATGGTGGTGTGCCTTAAAGGTGTAGGCACACACCTATCTAGCAATAGGCCTTTTGGGAGCTCAAGTGGCTTTTGGGGGGATTGGAACCCCAAAGTTAAGCGAGTTGAGGTTGGTGCAATTCCATGATGGGTGACCCCCTGGGAAGTTACACCATGAGCTCCTGAAAACAAAACCGTGAGGGCGAGGCCCAAAATGGACAATATGGTGCTGGATGAGTCAGGTCCTGGCCGAGGAGGGTCGGGTCCTGACAAGCTTCGTATAGCAGACCTGTCGAAGTGAGTGAGAAGTAAGATCGACGAGTGTAAGTGTCTCGATTGAGACATACGAGTGGACATGTGGTTGTGTCGGACGTGTACGTTTACCCGAGAGTGCCCCGAGTGGGAGACATGATTGGATCCACGGTTTAGTTGTGGACTTGGATCAGTTTGAATTTTGAGGATGAAATTTGTTAATGAGGGAAGATTATAACGACCCGTCCTAAATTTTTGGGACTAATTAAGATTAAATCGAGGATTAGGGAGGCTAATCGGGGATTAGTCGAGAATTATAAAAAATTCAGGGAGAAATTACGATTTTACCCCTAGACGAGGGCAAAAAGTTAACTTTTGACCTGGGAGGTCCAATGCAGGTGGACTGAGACTGTTATGTAGATCAAGTCGATACGAGTCCATAGACAGATGGCATGTCGATCGGACATTCGACGGGAAAGTTACGGGTCACGAAAGGTTCAGGGTACTATTACACATTTTACGAGACGAGTGTTGTTTGTCATTAAGTGGGCCCAGATATTTTAGTCAAGCCCAATGGATGAGAGACAAGTGTCACTCATCCATTAGCCAACCTGTCAGGACCTAACCCTCCTCGATCAGGACCCGACTCATCTAGCACCATATTGTTCGTTTTGGGTCTCACCCTCACGGTTTTGTTTTCGCCATCATGGAATTGCACCAGGCTCAACTCGCTTAACTTTGGGGTTCCAATCCCCCCCAAAGCCACTTGAGCTCCCAAAAGGCCTGGTGCTAGATAGTTGTGTGACTACATTTTTAAGGCACACCACCATTCCCTTCCCAGACCATTCCCCCTCGCAGGAATGTGGGATTGTTCACCGTTCCTTCCAGGACACGGGTCTTACACAACCTTTTACATACATGCATACCATCCCATTTCCTCTTCATCTCCTTCATTCGATCAAAAACCGAAACCCCTTCCCCATTTCAATCCATCCTCATCCCATCATCTTCATGAGGACCCCTGTGAGACTGAGAGTAAGGCTGGGCGTGAGACGGTGATGGCGATGAAGTAGCAGGACCGCCATGGATGGCGGAGGAACGGTAAACCCAAAACCCGTCTTATGGGTCCAAATTCTAAGTTAGGTTTAGAGAGTTTGTTAGACCGTTCTGATGACCAAAATAGGTTCCCAGAGACCAGACGAATTCAACAGGATCAAAACCACAGATGGAGGTGGCTGGAACCGAAGGCTATCGACGGAGGAAAATAGGGCTACTGTTAATCGATTTCCCAGGTAATTTCTAGACTGGTTTTCTAGGTTTTGACCATATAGATTGACTAGGGAGGATTGGACGATCACACAGGAAGCAACGGCTTCGAAAATGGTGGTTGGAGCTTGAAGAACAAACCGGGTCAGGTTCGTGGGTTTGCGTGACTCTGTTGCAGGAATCCAGGTTGACCCAGACAGATGACAGGATGATGACATCATCGATGACGTCATCATGTCAGGTCTAACATGTCAGACTAACACGTGTTAGTGTCAGACGTCAGTGATGACGTCACTACTAACATCAGCGATGACGTCAGCATTGACTTTTACCGTTGACCGCTGACGTCAGTGTTGAATTTGCTGACGTCAGTGTTGACCAGCCACTTTGACTCGCGAGTGGGGGCGCGTAAGTACATATTTTGAGGTCGGACCAGGACCATTTTAAAGGTTTTGCCAATACGAATCCAATGATGGTGGTTTCGAGTCGATCGAAGATCGTTAGGTTGGTCAAATTGAGGTTTACAGCCTAGGGAAGCATGTCCGGGACACGTTGTGTAACGACCCGCCCTAAATTTTTGGGATTAATTAAGATTAAATGAGGATTAACCTTGCTAATCGAGGATTAGTCGAGGATTATCAGACGTTCAGGGCGAAATTACGATTTTGCCCCTCAACTAGAACAAAAAGATAACTTTTGACTCAGGAGGTTCGATGCACGAGGACCGAGAACTGTTACGTAGTTTGGGTCAATACGAGTTTGTAAACAGGCGGCACGTCAAAATCATACATTCGACGGGAAAGTTGCGGGTCACAGAAGGTCCGAGGCACTATTGCATGTTTTACGAGATGAGTACCATTTGTCTTTAAGTGGGCCCAGATATTTTGGGATAGGTTCAATGTCACTCATCCATTACTCACCTAAATAGATACATGCACAAACCTCCCCTTCATCTGTTTCATTCGACCTCACCCGAAACCCACGCACCATAACCCACCCCACCCTTCACAAACCTTCTTCTCTGCTACTGGCCTGAACTGGGAAGTGAGAGAGCAGGCCGGGACGAAAAAGGTGGTGGCCATGACGAGGGCCACGGTGGACGATGGCCTGAAAATCGTAAAGGTACGGTTTTAAATTCAAATATTGGATCTTTTGGGTTTTATGTTTATGACTGTTTTTTAGGATTGGGGGAGGTTTGTTGGGTTGGTATGGATGTTTAGGGATGGTTTTGGACGGGGGACAGCTGAGCAGTCCAGGGAAGAGGCTGGGAAATCAAGCCGTGAAAGGAAAATCGAACCATTAGGTTCTAGGTGGTTTTTCTTAGTTTTAATCACATGGTTAGGTTTCTAATGTAACAACCCGTCCCGAGAGCCGGGATTAGTAGCGTGATTAAGGTGGGTAATGGGTGGTTAGGTGGTCCCGATAGATCCGTAAGCATAGAATGACATTTTTGCCCCTGGTTCGGGCAGAATGTTGACTTTTAGTTCGGGTGGTCAAGTGGGTATTTACCAGTGATCATGACGTAGTTAGGGCGTCACGAATCCATAGGAAGGTGGTACGTCCGATTCTGACATCTGAGGAGGAAGTTGTGATGTTTGGAAGGTTGAGAGCATTATCGTAATTTTGGTAAAATAAGGGGCATAGTTGACTTTTTAGACGATCGGATTTTGGTACGTTGACCGAGGATGGTTAGGTAGATCTCGTTGTCCTGAGTTCGATGACAGGTGGCACGTATTCATCGGACTTACGATGTGTGAGATACGGGTCTATAAAGGTAGTGGCAAAACCGTAAAATTGGGTTAAAAGGAGGGGCAGTTTGGTCTTTTGTGCTCTGGAAATTGTGCAGAGAGAGGGCAGATGGACGGCTGGGATTGAGCCACTGGGGAAAGAATGGAGATGATGGTGACACGTGCTAAAGGTGTAGTGGGTTCTGGGGGGTTCTCGTGTGTGCACGGTCCAAATAATTGGGGTGCAACCGTGCAGTGTTCATGGGTGTTCTTCGATCCAGAGTGAAACAGAGTGAGGTGGTGAGGAAAATTGAAGGGTGCTCGTGTGTGTGTGTGTGTTGATGAGTTGTGAGTGTGTGAGGGTGATCGGAGAGTGAGAGGGAGCTAGTGAGTTTGTTGAGAGGTGCAGCGGGTGTGTGTGTGAGAGCTGTGGGTCACGGGAAATCCAGAGAAAACAGGGAGGAGGTGAGAGCTTGTGGTGGTGCGGTAGCCGTGGACGGTGCAAGTGAACTCGAGAGGAGGTTGAGACGGTTTTGTGGACCCCAGGGAACGCGAGGCGAGCACGGCGGTGGACGATTTCAGGTAATCCCTCATCCCTGTGTATACGCTCTGTTTTGGTCGTGAACTTCAAATCAGAAGTCGTGGTTTGAGAGGTAGAATCGAAGAGTTTAGGGGAGTCTAGGGAGTTCAGTTGAGTCCAGGGTGTCTTTTGGTTGAGCTGCCGTGACTGGAGGTGCACGGTGGGTACTCTGTGTGCTCTGTTTTTCCGTCGATGTTCGAACTGAAAGTCGTGAAGTTCGGGACTGAGTCGAAGGTTAAGGTGAGTTGGGATAGGTTTAAGATGGTCCTAGGAAGAGTTTGGGATGGCCACCGTGATGGGAGGTGACCTGGGTGGCCGGGAAGGAAAACAGGGGAGTTCGGGCCGTCTGGTTTTGAGCTTGAGTCGACGGTGTAGGGGCCATGTCGAGGTCTAAGGAGGATGGGGATGGATAGAGCAGGTCTGGACGAAGCTGGGGGTGAAAAGAGGGGTCGAATTGGTGGCCAGACGGTGGAGATCAGTTTTCGCCGGTTCAGTCTGCGGCGGCCGGTTCAGCACAGTAGACTCGAGGTTGAAGACGTACTGTAGCTGGCGCGTGAGGCCCACGCGCAGCCACTTTGGGCGGCGCGTGGGGGCGCGTGGGGCATTTTTCGGCGAACCTTCCAACATGGTTTTTGGTCTAGGTGTTATAACGAGTCTAATTGAAGTGGTTTCGGGTTAATCGGACATCAAATCGAAGTAGTTCCGCTAGGGTGAAGGCTTAGGGTTCCGGTTCGGTATGTTTAGGACCCGGGGATTTTTGAGGGAATTTACGTGGACCTTAGTAGACGTGTTAGTGACGTACTTTGGTGGTTGTTGACAGGATCGGGAGTTCCCGAGGAAGCCGAGGAACGTGCTGGACGTTCAGGACGCGATTGAGGGCGCGGTAATGTGAGTGGACCCTTTCCTTAAACTCTAACATGCATAACTGTTTTCTATACTTATTTTATATACGTGATTTTATGATTATTGGATTTATGATGTGGTTTTATATAATTGCACGTTTTTCGAGAAATAACGTATTTGACACGTTTTACGAGAAATGCTTGATTCCTGATTATGATGTCAGGGTTTTCGGATTTCAAACAATAAATGGTTTTCAATGATTATAAGGGATTTTGGAACATGATTTCGATGATCAAGGTTTTCGGTTTTAGAATCGGATTTCGGAAAGCGGAATTTGGTTTTAAAGTGGAAAAGTGACTTTCCGGATTTGGGTTCGAAATGACGGTTCGGGATGCCCGAAGGGCATCAGACCGGTGATTTCGGATTCGGGTTTGGATGTGGATTTGGAAAAGGTTTTCAAATGGTTTTGGATTGGATTTGCTGGATCTGGATATTGGGTTTAAAAACCCGGATATTGATTGACAGGGGATGGGCCCGGATTGAGTTTAAAGACTCGGGAGTTTAAAGACTCGGATATATTCATATTTCCCCCGTAGGCCTGTTGAGTTTAAAGACTCGAGAGTTTAAAGACTCGGATATTATTGAGGCCTGGATTGAGTTTAAAGACTCGGGAGTTTAAAGACTCGGATAGGTCCAGCAGGTTTGATCGGAAAATGATGATTTGACGTTCATGGTTTATGATATGGTTTTTTGATGCATATGCTATGACTTCTATAACTGTTTTATAGTGTTTCTGTTTCTTATGATGTTTTATGGTGATTGATTCATAACTGTTTCGATAACTGGGTTATGCATGTGGTTTTCAAAACGGAGGGTAAAACTCGGTTTTCTTAAAAAATGGTTTTAGAAACTTTCTTTTATTCTGGTTCACTCACATCTTCTGTTTTAACTTGCCCTCCAGGACGTGGAGCTAGTGCGGGGTCTTGACGTCGAGGCAGTGTCTGAGGCATAGAAGTGACGAGAGGGATCCCATAGTGTTCAAGTTTTCTTCCGCGTGCGTGTAGTTATCATCAGTTTTTATTTCTTTGTAATTCGTACTATGCTCTGTAAAACTTTAACTTCGGGATTGTTTTGAGTGCTTTCTCCTGCGTCTCACTGTTTTTGTGTCGGGGTGTCATACGGGAGCAGGATTTACCTCGGGTTTCGGGGTGAAACCGGGGTGGGTCCTGACATCTAATGATGGGACAAAGAGATTGGAATTAAAAAGGGAGAAAATAGGTTGAAAATGGTGAGATATAGCACTGAACTGGTCACACCGGTTTATTTAGACTGGTTGTACAGTAGACCGGTCTGGACCGGTCGGTAAAAGGTTGAAGAAGGTGAACAGTCCGGCGCGTGAGCTCCACGCGCAGCGTCTTTGGGCGGCGTGAGGGCATGTGGGGAACTGTTTGGGGATGAGGTCAACACATGAAATCATCCTTTAGATGTAACGAACATTTTAGAACAAGTTTTGAGTCGATTGGACACCGTTTCAGGGTAGTTTTGAGTGTCTGGAGGTTTATGTCCTAGGTAAAATACGTTTAGAAATCCTGGAAAATTACGGGGATTTAGCAAGAGGTTATTGGACATGTTAGTAACCCTCCAATATGATTTAGACAGGTCCGGAAGTTCCGGTGATGGTGATTAGCCCGAAGAGGTTAATGGCATGCATATCGAGGCGCAGCTTAGACGGTTTGTGAGTGGACTTTGTTTTATGAATTTGATACATGCATAAATGTTTTATATGTGTTTATGAACATGTTTTAAGATTCCATGAGTGCATATGATTTAAATATGATTTTTTAGGCATTTTCGAAGGAAAATGCGTTATGGCACGTAATTCGAGAATTCTGTTTTATGTGATGTTTGGGCTTCGGCCGAGTATACTACGTGCATGAGTTATATGTGATTCCAAATGTTTCATGGAGATGCGTGAAACCGAGGAACTGGTTTACAATTTTTAGGATTTCATGGGGATGCGTGAAATCGAGATTCGGGCACGAGTCCCAGTTGAACTATGATTTGAAATTTTTTTGGAAATGATAACTGGTTTTCAGGTTTGGAAATATCTTTCCTGCATATGGCCCAGTTGATTTGAGGTTTGACTTAGAGTACAGTCAAACGTGAGACAAGTCGGGCAGAGCCCCATTTAAGAGTTTTACGAAAGATATTTCGGGCATGAGACCCAGTTGTGGATTGGATAGGATTCGGAGAATCCTGGGATGAGAAGTGTCGTAGGACACTGGATTTTCTGGCGTGAGACCCAATTGTGAATTTGATAGGATTTGAGGAATCTTGAGATATGAAATGTTGTAGGACACTAGTTTCCGGGCTGTGACCCATTTGATGATGTTCCATGTTTGAGGCCCTATGTATGATGATAACATTCAGGTACGTCCTAGGTGTTACGGCACTCACCTCCAGACTGTGATTCGTCCTTCTTGAGAGGTCGCGATGCACTGCCTGTGGTCGAGCAGCCACGAGAAGCAATGACCGAGAGAGGCTCGACTTAGGAGTGCTGATGAGATACTCTGAGACCGATCGACAATGTGTTCGCGATGATCTAGAGACAGGTCGCAACGGGTGATGTGTTCACGGCGACATGTCAAGATTATGAGCGGTCCTGAGCTATATGCACATGTGCTAAGATGAGAAACGTGACTGAAATTGGGATGTGTTCCCACGTGTTTTATGGATTGGGCCGAGGCGCTGTATGAGATTTTCAGTTTTGGGCAGAGACCCGTATTTGTTTTCTATGATCTAGTTTTGGGTTGAGACCCTACTGAGATGATAGCTTAGATTGAGATGCAATTTTCACTGTGTTTTAATTCGGGAAGTAATACGTCTTGCTTCCGAGAAAGGAATTGAAATAAATTGGTTTTATAATGCATGCATACTTTTACGTGAAGGGTATAAATGTTATTTCGATATAAATGAGTTTTATAAACTGTTGTTTTGTCCACTCATAGTTTTTATGGTTTTAATACTCTTCAGGTTGATAGCGGATGCGGGCTGTAGCAGAGATCGAGACATCACATGCCACCACCGATTTTGGTGTACTCTGATGAACCCCGAGTGGGTGACGAGTTTATCCCTGGTCTGACATGCGGTGTCAGACGGGAGCAGGTACGTCCCACGATAATGTAGGGGGATTGAGACGGGTCCTGTCACGTTGATATTTTCGGGAATGTTGGAATTTCTTGATATGGACTTGTTTAGGTTGCTAGTAATCTTTGAGTATGTTTTGGGCAGGTCTGGAAGACCCGGAGAGGTCGGATTAGCCCGGAGAGGCTTATGGCACGCGTATCGAGGCGCAACATGGACGGTCTGTGAGTGGACTTTGTTTTATGAATATGATACATGCATAAATGTTTTATATGTGTTTATGAACATTTTTTTAGATGCCATGAATGCATGTGATTTAAATATGATTTGTTTGGCATTTTCTGAGGAAAATACGTTATTGAACGTAGTTCGAGATTTCTATTTATATGATGTTTGGGCTTCGGCCGAGTGTACTACGTGCTTGTGTTTTATGTGATTCTGAAGGTTTCACAAAGATGAGTGAAACTGAGGAACTAATTTACAGTTTTGAGGATTTCACAGAGATGCGTGAAATCGAGATTCAAGCATGAGTCTAAGTTGTACGATGATTTGAAAGTGTTTTGGAAATGAGAACTAGTTTTCAGGTTTGGAAATATCTTTTGGGCATATGACCCAGTTGATTTGAGGTTTGACTTAGAGTATAGTCAAGCATGAGATAAGTCGGGCTGTGACCCAGTTATGAGTTTTATGAAAGATATTTCAGGTGTGAGACCCAGTTTTGGATTTGATAGGATTTGAGGAATCCTTGGATATGAAGTGTCTTAGAACACCGGTTTGCGGGCTGTGACCCATTTGGTAATGTTCTGTGTTTTAAGGCCCTATTGATGATGGCATTCGGGTGAGTCCCATATGATATGACGCTCGCCTTCAGACTGCAAATGTGTTCCTTCCGGAGAGGCCACGATGCACTACCTGTTGTCGAGCAGCCGCGGGAAGTAATGACAGAGGAAGGCTCGACTTAGGAATGCTGATGGTATCCTCTGATATCGATCGGCGATGTGTTCGCGATGATCTAGAGGCGGTCGCGGCGAGTGATGTGTTTACGGCGACACGCTAGGATTATGAGCGGTCCTGAGCTATATGCACATGTACTTGTATTAGAACCGTGACTGACATTGGGATGAGTGATAACGGCCAAACTACGCATTAAATTAAACAGATAAATTGAATATTATGTAATTTAAACCCCTTTTGTGTCATTTTAGTATTGGTAAATAGGGATCGTTTTTATCCAGTGAAATTAGGGAATATTAATAATATGTTAGTGAGAAAAAATAATGAATAATCAAAGAATAAAATAATGAATGAATTGCAGAATAGAGGAATAAATATTAAATTAATTAAAGAATAATTGAATTAAATAATAAAAGAATTAAAAAATAAAGAATTAAATTGGGGGTTTTGAGAGATTGTAATCATGATATAGACAATAAAACAAGTAAAACAAATATGAAATTAATTCTACTCCTACTTTAACATTTGTACAAGTGGACTTTCTTTAAACACAAAATTCACCAACACACTAGTATTTGCATATATTCGAATCAATCACGAAATCATACCTTCACAAACTCATATTCCTTCAAACATTTTTCATATTATAAATGCACCGAACATCGAATTTTTACTTATAATATGATTTACCTTAAGTTTGTGATATAATGCGCCGAACAGCGGTAATACATTAAATCTCTTCAATTCTACTTTAAATGCTCCGAACAGCGAATCAACATTTAGTTTCGAAATGAAGATTAAGCTCTAAAATGTAAGAAGTAAATGTTTTTAGAAAGTAAAACACATGGAGATTGTATTCAAATTTACAAAAGATAGAAGGGAAAACTAACACATATATTACATTATAAATAGAACTAATAACAAATAAAAGAGTTTAAGATGATGAAAAGCAAATGTTACACTTTTGGAATGGATGAGAATAATGGATTGTTTTCACAAGGAACACCAAACAGCGGTAGGAACCTTGTGAAGATGGAAATGATAAAACAAGGGAAATTCAAACTTGAACTCTTAAATTTTGTATTGGAAATATTTTGGCATAATTTCTCCTAAGAAAGGCTCAAAATGTGTCTCAAAACGAAGTCCCTAAACAAGGAAAATTAACTCCTATTTATAGGGAAGAAAATCAAATGAAACTCTAAAAAATAAAATATAAATAAATAAAAATTACAATAAAAAATTCAAAAGTGAAATGATGAGATTGGCTGATTTTTGGGGAAAAGATGTTTGAAAAATCAGCCAAAATGGTTGAAAAATCAGCAATTAGGGCTGCTAAAGTGACTCGGCGGCGACCAACTGGAAAAAGCAAGGGATTTCGGCGGCTGTAGGTAGGTCAGGGGGCGTAGGTCGGCGCCTGTCGCATTGATTTAGGCGGGCTAGTTAGTGCACGCGTGTTGGGGAGAAAAAGAGCTTTTTGGGAAGCGTGCGCTGAGGCCATAGGGAGAAAAAGAGCTTTCTGGGCTGGACTGCGACGAGTGGGCTGAGCAACTAGCGTGGGCTGCGCTTTTGGATTTGGTTGGATTGGGCTGTTCAGTGGCAATCCACCGAATTCTCAAGAGAATTTCGGTGGCATCCCCTATTTTGTCCATAATTTTTTCGTTCGAACTCCGATTGGGACGATTTTTTCGCCAAACTACTCCAAATTCCAAGCCTTATTTATTTCTGCAAAAATCTCACAAAATATATTATTTTCTCCAATTTTGTATTATTTTAATATTAAAAATTAAGTGTAAAGGGTATAAAATAATATAAAATAATGCTTAATTGAAGACCTATCAATGAGTTCCCATGGGATGTATTCCCACGTGTTCTATGATTTAGGTTGAGGTTCTGTATGTGTTTTCTGTTTGGACTGAAACCCGCACTTGTTTTCTATGATCTGGTTTTAGGTTGAGGCCCTACTGAGATGATGGCTTCGATTGTGAAGCATATTTCATTGTGTTTGATTTGGGGAACAATACGTCTTGCTTCCGAGAAAGTATTTTATATAACTGTTTTACGATGCATGCATGTTTTTATGTGAAGGGTATAAATGTCTTTTCGACATACATGAGTTTTATAAACTCTTGTTTTGTCCACTCACAGCTTTTATGGTTTTAATACCCTTCAGGTTGGTAGCGGATGCAGGCAGTAGTAAAGATCGAGACATCATATGCCACCGCCGATCCTAGTGTACTCTAATGAACCCCGAGCGGGTGACGAGTTTATCCCTAGTCTAACATGCGCTGTCAGACGAGAGCAGGCACGTCCCACGATAATCCAAGGGGATTGGGACGGGTCCTGTCAAGTTGGTATCAGAGCATGAGTTGCTCTTAGAGTGACGCGCAGGCGCTGGATGTGATGTCTCTATAGTGGTAACAGCCTGTCATCAACCTGATAGTTAGGGTGAGAGCATGAGGATTCAGTGGAATCGACCCTTGGTGAGGTTATGTTTGGCACGTGGTACGATGGTCTAGGGTTCGATTGGCAGGGGATGTTGTGTGTTAGTGAGATTGATCCCGAGTAAGATCAAGGTTCATGTGAATCGAAAGGCTTGGAGCCGTAGTGTTACTGGCAGATGGGACCTAGTTGACCAGTTGTCCCAGTATGATGACTTCGAGAGTCGGGACCTTTGAGCGGTCATGTCAGATAGGGGATTGTGTCAAAGTGGTAGCAGTGGAGGTCGTGGACGACCCTAGTTGAGACTGTTGGGAATAGGAACACTTGATCCTATTTGGCATGAGATGCCATGTTTCAGTGCGTCAAGGATGTCGGCTGGCAGGGTATGCCACGATATAGTTATGGTTTGGTGTGACATGTAGTGGATGTTCAATGTTAGGTACTGAGTAGTTCCCAAGTTTCTTGTGAGCCCAACGGCAGGAAACCGTAGAGTTACAAGAGGAAGAGGTCGTTAGATTGTGGTTACTGGTGGGTTGTGTACCACTTAACCCCATACGACGACTTTGCGAACTCAAGAACGATGGATCGGTCAGGATGGACATGCTGTAGTGAGCAGCCAGGTTCCTGATAACCCTCGTGGGTGGGTGATTAGATAAGTTAGTAGGAGTGTGGTACTTGTGGACCGGATCCTGAGGTGGACCGATTGGTGGATATTACGTGTTGAGCGGTGGGTACCTGCAGTGAGTTGATCGCATGATTATGAAGCCTCAATAGTGGAGTGTTTCTAAGATTGGTTTCAAGCGATTGTGACAGACACTGCTATCGATAGATGTGGACGAGTCTTATCGAGTTGAATAGGCTCAGGTTTCCATGACGACTGAGACGGTGGGATTCACCATTCATGACGATGATATGGAGGTGTGTGAGTGTGGCTCAGTGCCAATGGAGATTTCTGGATTTGACTCGGTTACACTCGAGTGTGATCACAGAAAGAGATGTTGAGTTTGGGTGTTGGCGAGTGTGTCGCACTACCTCAGTGGAGGTGACTGAGATGAGCTGAATGGAATTCGATAGTGATCGGATAGTTCCAAATGACACTGATTGTGTCTGAGTGATGTAATGACATGTGGGCTCGGAGTGTGACCAAGAGGGTAGACATGCCCTAGAGTGGCAAATATGTGAGTTCGGTGGGTACTAAGCTGGATAGAGAGAATCCCGAGTGGCTCAGTGCGAGGCATGGTGTACACCTGGATTAGTGACAAGTACCATGGCTCGTTGTGGACGAATGACACGAGTGTTAGGTGCTAGAATTAATCCCATAAGGGTTGGGACGTGCAAACCAGAATGCCGACGGGGATTGTGATGGAAGAAGCCGAAGAGAATCAATGGAAGTGTTTAGTTTGGAGAAGAGGATTAAGCATTACAGTAATTATCAGAGAATACTCTGAGTTAGAGGTGGTAACTTCTCTTTTTTCGTTTGGTTGGTCATAGCTTCGGGCTTGGCTGTCGATAAGATTGTGAAAGTTGAGATTCCACAGCGGGATCTCGGATAAGGTGGGCTGGATGTAATCCAGTAGTGGTTGAGATATGTTGGGACTCTCCCCAACAGTATTTGAGAGGACAAATGTGATGTAGATAATCAAGTGGTGATTGGACGGTTTGCAGGACACATAGGTGGATGTTCTCCGAGTGAATTGGGGACTGGAAAGTCCAACCGTTGGAAAAGATGGATATGCTTCCAACATGGTTACAACTTCTCTTGATTCCAAAGTCGGTGAAGGAGATTATCATTTCTGCTATGTATCAAATGATGTTGGGTGTCACCAGTATGGTGATCACGTGTTGATTAGTGGATCCATGATTGGCTTTGGGTTAGTGGACAAGAGAAGTTGTGATTGAGACGAAGAGAAGAGTGCTTGATTTTGCTTTGGCGATGGGTATTCCGAAGTCGATGAGGGAGACTTCTTGTTTTATACGCTTTAGTGGTGATGATCAAGATGATTGAGATGAGTGTGGCGACCATGAGTCGAGTAAACCAAAGTCTGGTCGTTATCGGGGTGAATCATATTACTGATTAGGCTAAGCTAGGAGCAGAGGAGAATTGTATTGTAAGACAGTTGAAGAATCTTTTGGAATAGTTGGTGAGATGACAAGACAGATGTTGGATATGTGGAGGAGTATTAGGTTGTCTTGGATAGGTGGATGAGTATGTGTTGGATATGGGGATGAGTGTTGTTTTTTGAATTCATTTGGATCGGAGTGCTAGTGACTGTCTGGTGACTAAGAGACCTGGAAGGGACACCGAGTGGAGTTTATGATCTATCTTGGATACATGAGTGAGTATGGTCCTGGATATGTGAATAAGCATTAGACGAGGACGATACGTGGTTATCGATTAGAAAGAGATTAATAGTCGATACCTCGAGTTGGATATGAGGATAGAGATTGTGATGGATGGATGTTAGCCTAGAGATGAACGATTGAGGTCCGAGGCGTGATTAGAGAGTGGACGGTAGTAAGTGGTTGGACATTACCAGAGTGCAGTCCTTGAACAGGCGGGGTAGTGCCTTGATGATCGACATGATGTGGGTGCACCTGTGAATAGTGCACATTGGACGATGGAATTGACCACAGTTAGCTAGTATGTTTGGGTTGAGAGTTTCTAGAGATGATGAGTGTTTTGTCTAATGGATAGAGTCCTAGATGGACATGAAATGGTGATTGGATTGGATCCGATGGTGGCAGTTCGATGAGGACTATGATAGGACATGGTCCGACATGATGATATGCGACTGGACGTCGAATGTTGTGTGCTAGGTAGAGTATATTGAGAGGGTTCAGTGATTATGTGAGCCGAGAGCTCAGGGCCATGTGGGCTAGAGGAACCCTAGTGTTTTTATCTGTGTGATTACTTCTGCTAGCAAGTATTCGATGGGGTCCAGACACACCCAGGATGGATGAGATGTCGAATGTGTTTCGGTAGGATACGTGATGTAATAGTTTGGGAATCGAGATGAGTCAAGATTTCAACGTAGGTCGCTGAGTGATATGAGATACGATGTGGCGACTCGAGAATGAGTCGAGATCAGAGTGGCAAAACAAAAGCGTAGTGGAGCCGGGAGTTACCAGCCAGTCACAATAGTTGTTGTGGACTTTGAGGCTTTTAGAACAAAGTTCTATCTCTATGTACAGTAAGAGTCAACCTAAGTATGGGAAAATGAAGGATTTGGCTGATGTGAGTACATAGGCTGTTAAATGCCGCGAATTTGAGTATGGCCTGCAAGATGAGATTCGTGCCACTGTGACGGCAGAATCTAGAGGATGTTTGTCTGATCAGATGCTGAGCAGAATGTCAGTTTGGATGTGATAGCCCTTAGTGGAAGTGCGTATTTCAGCCTGACGACTAAAGGTTAGAAAGTGTCAGAGTGGTAGGCTGAAAAGTTGATTTGATGTCAGCTTAGTATAGCAGACCTGCCAGAGTGAGTGACAGGTGAGATCGATGAGTGTTGATGTCTCGAGTGAGACTTACGAGCCGACGTGTGGTTGTGTCGGATGTGTACGTTTACCCGAGAGTGCCCCGAGTGGGAGACAGGATTGGATTTCCACGGTTTAGTTGTGGACTTGGGTCAGTTTGAATTTCGAGAATGAAATTCATTAAGAATGGAAGATTGTAGCAACCCGTCCCAAATTTTTGGGACTAATTAAAATTAAATCGAGGATTAGCGAGGCTAATCGGGGATTAGTCAAGGATTATCGAACGTTCAGGGTAAAATTACGATTTTGTCCCTAGACGACGGTAAAAAGTTAACTTTTGACCCTGGTGGTCCAATGCATGTGGATTGAGGACCGTTATGTAGATCGAGTCGATACGAATCCGTACACAAGTGGCATGTCGAAATCAAACATTCGACAGGAAAATTACGGGTCACGGAAGGTTCAGGGTACTATTACACATTTTACGAGACGAGTGCCGTTTTTCATTAAGTGGGCCCAGATATTTTAGTCAAGCCCAATGGATGAGAAACAAGTGTCAGTCATCCATTGCCTAACCCTTTACATACATGTATACCATCCCATTTCATCTTCATCTTCTTCATTCGATCAAAAACCGATACCTCTTCCCCATTTCAATCCATCCTCATCCCATCATCTTCTTAAGGACCCCTGTGAGACTGAGAGTGAGGCTAAGGGTGAGACGGTGACAGCGAGGAAGTGGCAGGACCGCCATGGATGGTGGAGGAACGGTCAACTCGCAACCGGTTTTATGGGTCCAAATTCTAAGTTGGGTTTAGAGAGTTTCTTGGACCGTTCTGATAACGAAAACAGGTTCCCAATGACCAGACCACTTCAACTGGATCAAAACCACGAACGGAGGTGGCTGGAACCGAAGGCTATCGACGGAGGAAAACAAGGTCGTTGTTCATCGATTGCCCAGGTAATTTCTGGACGGTTTTTTCTAGATTTTGACCACATAGACTGACTAGGGAGGACTGGACGATCACACTGAAAGCAACGGCTTCGAAAATGGTGGTCAAAACTGGAAGAACGGACTAGGTCGGGTATGTGGGTCTTCGGGTCGACTCAGACAGAGGTAGTTTCGAGTCGATTGGAGATCGTTAGGTTGGTCAAATTGAGGTTTAAAGTCGAAGGAAGCATGTTTGGGACACGTTGACTTTTCCAGGAATGTTGCAAATTCTTGATATGAACTTGTCTAGGTTGTTAGTAATCTTTGAGTATATTTTGGGCAGGTCTGCATGACCCGGAGAGGTCGGATTAGCCCGGGGAGGCGTATGGCACGCGTATCGAGGCGTAGCATGGATGGTTTGTTAATGGACTTTGTTTTTTGAATATGATGCATGCATAAATGATATATATGTGTTTATGAACATGTTTTGAGATGCCATGAGTGCATGTGATTTAAATATGAGTTGTTTGGCATTTTATTGCACGTAGTTCAAGATTTCTATTTTATATGATGTTTGGGCTTCAGCCGAGTGTACAACGTGCTTGTATTTTATGTGATTCCGAAGGTTTCACGGAGAGGCGTGAAACTGAGGAACTGATTTACGATTTTGAAGATTTCACGGAAATACGTGAAATTGAGATTTGGGCATAAGTCCCAGTTGTACGATGATTTGAAAGTGTTTTAGAAATAAAAACTGGTTTTCAGGTTTGGAAATATCTTTCGGCCGTATGACCCAGTTGAATTGAGATTTGACTTAGAGTATAGTCAAACGTGAGATAAGTCGGGAGGTGAGTCAGTTATGAGTTTTATAAAAGATATTTCGAGCGTGAGACCCAGTTGTGGATTTGATAGGATTCGAGGAATCCTAGGATATGAAGTGTCGTAGGACACCGATTTTCGGGCTATGACCCATTTGGTGATGTTCCGTGTTTTTAGGCCCTATTGATGATGGCATTCGGGTGAGTCCCGGATGATATGACGCTCGCCTCTGGACTACAGATGTGTTTCTTCCAGAGAGGTCACGATGCACTAGATGTTGTCGAGCAACCGCGGGAAGCAATGACCGAGGGAGGCTCGACTTAGGAGTGTTGATGGTATCCTCTGAGATCGATCGGTGATGTGTTTGTGATGATCTAGAGATAGTCACGGTGAGTGATGTGTTCACGGTGACATGCTAGGATTGTGAGCGGTCCTGAGCTATACGCACATGTGCTAGGATTAGAATCGTGACTAACATTGGGATGAGTTCCCATGAGATGTGTTTCCACGTGTTCTATGATTTGGGCTGAGGTTCTGTATGTGTTTTCTGTTTGGACTTACTTGTTTTCTATGATCTAGTTTTGGGCTGAGACCCTACTGAGATGACGTCTTCGAGACGACAAGTTTCACTATCAGTGCCCAGTAAGCACTAACATGTCAGTGACGTGGACCAATCAAATGGTGCCACGTGTCATTGACATGGACCAACCAACTGCTAACACGTGGCACCTGTAAGGTCTGATAGGTGTTAGAGTTGACAGATGTCAGGATGACATCATGCTGATGTCAGCATTGACTTTGACCTTTGACCGGTGACCTGACGTCAGCGTTGACTTTTAACCAGAGAACTTTCACTCGTGCGTGGGGGCGCATGGATGCGAATCTTGAGTTGGGACCAGTACCATTTTCAAGTTTTCGACGATCTGAATCCAATGGTGGTGGTTTCGGTTCGATTGGAGATCGTTTGATAGGTCAAATTGAGGTTTAATGCCTCGAGACGTGTTCCCAGGGTGGGAATGTTCATGGGTTTTATGTATGAACTTATAGAGTCCGTTAGTGACCTTTGAATATGCTTTGGACAGGCCGACGACTATGTCTTAGCTTCGGAATAGGTTTAGGCGGTTCAATTGCCCAGAGAGGACCATGTGTGTGTGGGCTTTTGATTTCGAAATGGTTGCTTGGATAATTGTTTTCACTATATCACTATATGATTGGGTTTGGATTACTCTGGAAATTATTCATGGATGATTTACACGTATTGTATTGTTTTTGGCATGAGACCCGTCTAGATATTATAGTGATTGGTTATGGAGTAAAGAAGGGATTTCATTGGTTTATACTGTTGCACTGTATATACTAACCTTTTGGAATACTGTCTCCTCCAGACACTTGGTACCCTGGAGTAGTCACGGCGTATTGCCTGAGAGAGGTCGCACTACGTGAGAAACCGTAGAGAGGTTCAGGATAAGGATTGCTATTGGTATACCCCAAGCAGTGATCCCGGAATACCGGACACTAGTGGGACCCAGGGGGAGTACTCAAGTTTGAGACCCCGGGTGGCACGTGTAGCCTTAGGTCTGTGACTTTATTGGACATCTGGGACGTCAGGCATCAGGGATGTCAGGCATCTGGGCTGTTGGGGTTGGGATATACAGTGCACTATTATGATGGTTATGTATCTATATATATATATATTCTACTGTATGTGATTATATGATTTTATGATTCAGTTATGATTCTCTATGTTTTGACTCAAATGTAGGGGTAAAACATTATTTATTGTTTTATAAATGATTTTGAACTACTGTTTTTTTTCAACCCACTCACACTTTCATTGTTTTCTTGACCCCTCCAGGCCGTGACACCGAGGTAGAGGCTGATCTGGAGGCCGGGGCATAGTTATTATTGTTGCGCACCTGAAAACCCGTTCTAGGTAGGTTGAGTATGGTTTTTGTAAACTGACATTTGTGCTCACATTTTGTAGTGCATTATCCCTGATTTGAACATGTAGAACCCTAATTTGGTTATGTTTAACTTTATTTGAATTTAGAACCCGTTAAGGGTATTTTCGGCATTCTCTAGGGTTGTTGTCAGACGGAAGCATGACACATCCCCGGGTGGTCCCAGGGGGATCAAGATGGGTCATGTCAAGTGCTAACTCCTTGTGAAAGGCATTAAAGTTTGCATACATGTGTCAGGTACAATGCCTATGTTCTGCTCTTAGAAATAACTCCCTTACAACCTCAAGTAAACCCTTCTGCTTATCAGTGATGAAAAGGTACCCTTCACTATTTCAAATCTTCAAGTTCAATGCCAATAGTTCAAGGAACCACTTCCAGGAAGAGTATGACTCAACCTCCACATTGGCATAAGCCACATGGAACATGTCATTGTTTGCATCAACTAAGATAGCACTCAATATTTTCCCTCTGTTGGGACTTTTAATATGAGCACCATCCAGTCCAATGAAAGGCATACAACCAGTTAGCCAACCTTCTTTGGAAGCACCCAAGCAGACATACACCCTTTGGAGTCTAAACTGTTCATCACCTTCCATTTTTGGCTTGATTTTCACTGTACTCCCTTGATTTACCTTAACAAGCACCTCATAATAGTTCATGATTCTCTCGTATTGGAATAAGTAGGTCCCCTCCAGAAGCTAAAAAGTCATCATTCTTGCTCTATAACCAAGGATGAAAATATCGATATCGAAGGATATATCGCTAGTCAAATTTACGGATATCTCGCCCCAAATGTCGATATCGATATCGTTGACGGTCGACAAAAATGACGAAAATTAGGTCTAAAAGTTGGAAATTTGGAATGAAATTTTGGGAAAAACTTAAATACTCAATAATGGTTATATAAGACTAATAAAAATTATAAAATGACTTTGATATAATAAATATATGATAAATAATATAATACAATAGGGTTCTGCTGATGACTAATAATATAAAATTTTAAACATAAATATAAATTGAAGTGAATTACTATAATTGAATGTTAATATAGTTAAAAAACATAAAAATAAGCATAATAATGGAATTTACATTTACATAATATTTTAGAAAATTGAACATTAATTAATGAACATTGAACGTAAAACGAATTCTTATTAATCGTATGCTCGTCTCATATTTTTCTAAAATTCATTAATATTCAAATTAACCATTCAACATAATTTGCTTCAATTCAAATAACAATAATAATAATAATAGATGTTAATAATGATGTAGTAATATTTAATAAAAACTGTAATATCATGATATTTTTATTTAATAATAATTAGAAAGCTTTCGAAGTCACTTATGCCATTCCTTTCCAATTTTATATACAATTGAGACAATTTAACAAGCAAACTCGGAGAGAGATAAAAACAATAAACCCAAAAGCTCATCTGTAATAAACTAATATTTAGTTAAAAATTATAATAATATTGATATTTTCATTTAATAATAATTAGAAGGCTTTAGGAGTCCATATACAATTTACAATACTGAAGATCCATATACAAATTATCTTCAAAAGGCTTTAGAAGGTTTTAATAATAATTATAATAATACTGATATTTTTATTTAATAATAATTAGAAGCTTTTAGAAGTCCATATACAATTGATCTCCTCTTGAGTCTTCATTCCTTCTGAAGCCCATTTCCAGCTGTGAAGAACACTTTTGCCCCCCATCCCCTTCCACATGGCCCCATCCTAAACTCAACCATAATTACTTAAACCCTCCATTCTTGACCCTAGTTAACTTAACCACTCTAGAACCCCACTCTTTTACCTCTCCTCACTCTCACGTTCACTCACCCTGCCTGCAGACATAATGGCCTCATCGCGCAACACTCTCCTCCTCCTCTCTCTTTTGGCCCTCGCCACCGCAATCTCAGCCCATAACATCACCCAGATTATCTTCGCTTTCCCAAAATACAGCCAGTACAACACCTTCTTAACCCAAACAAGGCTCACCAACGAGATCAACACCCGCCAAACCATCACAATCCTTGTCCTCAACAACACCGCCATATCCGCCCTAGCCGCCAAACACCCCTTCTCCGTCGTTAAAAACACTCCCAGCCTCCACATACTCCTCGATTACTATGACCCCACCAAGCTCCACAAAAACTCTGACGGCTCCATCCTCACAACCACACTCTACCAGACCATGGGACACGCCCCCGAAAAACTTGGCTTCGTCAACATCACTGATCTCCAAGGCGGGAAAGTTGGTTTCTGCTCCGCAACTTTCGACTCCAAACTCGACTCCAGCTTGGATATTGAAACTATCAGTCAATTTCTTCGATAGTTGGTGATTTTTGTCGAAATCTTTGATATCAGGGGAAGACATTTCTTCACCCCCTGCTTAGGTGCCGGTGGTTAGAAATGGTGACATATCGACCGATATATCGGCGATATGTCCGATTTTTTCAGCCCTGCCTATAACATTGAGTCCTACTAGGGATATATTCAGTTTCTTGAACTACCAACTCCTGAAATTCACCTACATCCCACTTATTTCTTGTGAACTGCCTCATATACTTCTGGTTCAACCACTTCAATAATTGACATGATAATTGACAGTCCCTTGCCACATAAATGCAAGTCATTCTAAGTTTTAACTTGTGGGTACTCCTTCATGTTTACCGTAGAGGCATATATCACAAAGAGAAATCATTTTGTCTCGACACACTTGGCCCTAATCTGGTCTCCCTTATTCACCTTGAACACAATCCTTTTCTTTTCATTGACACAATATGTCCTCGCAGCTTCTCTGAAAACTGCACCACTTGAGAACTTCATCCCAAGAGAAAACTTTGGATTTTTCATATCCACCTCATTTTTAAACTTCCTAAATGGCCCAATAGACTTCCTCCTCCTTGATATTTTTTTAGGAGGAGGAACCAAATCCTCTTCCTCACTAGCAACTGATTCTGACTCAAATGCATTAAGCCTTGGTGAATTAGGTGCTTCATCTTCTTCTTGGGCTACCTCACCACTATCTTCAACATTTTCAACATCCACATATGCTAAAAACAAGCTCTCATCATACTCATCCATGTTTAGCTCAGCCTCTTGTCTAAAATCATCAGCACCCACTCAGGATCTTCACTATCATGATCATCTTCATCATCTTCCTCGTCACCAGTCTTTGAAGATTTAGTGGAAGAAGATTGAATCTGTCTCTTTGGGAAACTTCTCCTTCTAGGCACCTTCCTCATATCTACATCCTTACTTCCAATCTCCACATGCCCTGGATGTTGGCTCCCATCACCCTTTTTTTTTCATATACAGAGGGATACAACCACTACTCTTTGCATACTTATCATAGAGTTTAAATAACTAGCCATCAAAGGTTATCTTAACTAATATTTCACTATAAGGTGGATAGCCTAGATTATTCCCTATGTACTTTATTTCCAAAAAGGAAATCCAATATACTATATTAAAGTCATAGAACTTGACTTTTCCCCCTATGTAATTCCAAAAATCCTCATCTTCTATTAGTAGTTCACCTCCATAGTGAACTTTTATAGTAAAGATATCTCTGTCATCTGCATGCATATACCAAATAGCAACTAAGAAACTAACTAACTAACTACAAACTGTGACTGATTAATGAGCTTAAAGTGCCAAAGTGTAACCAGCAGTCCAAGTATAAGGTGCAACATGTAATAAATATAATCGATACATACTGCAAAGTGAAACCAAATCATCAAGTTCAGGATGCATAGTGAAACCATAACATTGAGTACAGGGTGCAAAGTGAAATCATAACATCAAGTACAAGGTGCAAAGTGAAACTCGAACATCTTGTTCAACATCCGTTTCAACAGCAACAACACAAACCAAGCAGCACGACACATAGTCAATCCAAATACCTCATCTTTCAACGGATATGTCAAAACCAACGACACAAACTAAGCCTAGATATCCTATTTCAACATGCACATCAATTTGAGCATACTATTCGGACTAAGGAGAAAATAGGCAAATAAAGACACAAGCTAAGCAGATAGCATATTGGAACATGGAGGAAACAAAGACATATAAACCCAACAAGCATATTCCATGGATAATCTAAGAAATATGAAACCAAATGCATGAAGGAAAAGAAAACTAACTGTAGACAGACTGCTCCGCTCCAAGCTCGCGAGGAATTATATTCGAAATCGTTTGCACCTACTTGTTCGCACCTACGCATCAATTACACAAGAAATTTTCAATCGATTCAATGCCCAGTCGTCGATTCAAGCCCTAATTTCAATCTAACTCAAACCCTAGAATTTTCCCCCAATTTCGACCTCAAATGCAAACTGAAGAGAGATATTTGATTTGGCACTTGTGGGTCCCAAAACCATTCCACGTCGCAGCTGACATGGCAAACGGGTGTCATTGTGTCAAAATTTCTCATTTTACCCTTAATTTTCATAGCGACATAACACTTTGGACGAATAATTAACTTCTTCTTCTTTTCCTTCTTAGGTTGATCCTTCAAATTGCTTCTTCCTTCCTTAGTGTGCCTTGTAGATTCTACATGTACCATATTGCTTTTAGTTCTTTCTAAAGGTTTATTATTCGATTGCTTTGTTAGATTTTTTTTCTTACTGCTCTTAGTTTTAGTTTGGGTTAATATTAATAAGATTTATGTTGATGTTTTTGTAGTTAAAAACTAAATACTTTTGCGACGAATTTTTTGTGATTACGATTCCTTCAAGTTTTTTTCTAACCTTGCTACTTTTATCTCATCTAGTGTTTTTATGCTGTCATTATTAGCATCCATCTTCTAATCACATTGTTTTTTTGGACAAATCTTCTAATCAGATTTCGAATGCCCCTTTAATCCTCATTTTGTATATTACTTTTTTAGCGATGTTCGGTGACGTTTCACTTTTAAATCCTAAGAAATGTACTATATTCTTTTTCCTTATCTTAAATTTCTTCCCATTAGATTTTTTCTGACAAGATTTTTTAATGAGGCAGCTTGATGCGCAATTTTGAAGCTTTAACTTGTGGCTTATTTCGTTGTCGATGACTCTCTTTATAATTTTATAGTATTGGGATATTTTTTTTCTTTTTTTCTAGTGAATTTATTCATATTGCAAATTTTTTAAAGTAGAAGGAAATTTTGTTAGCGTAAAGAGATGAAGAAGTTAATTATTCAGAAAAATAGAAGAAACCTCATAATTCAGGAGCAAATGGGAGCTATAAAAAGTATTTCTACATGCTTAAACAATAATTCGATAAGTTAGAAATAGATTGCTCAGTCATTAACTCACTGTGAAATCAGCATTAAAATGAATGGAAAGATGAAGCAACAAGGTGCAAATCAAGACAACATTATATTGGAGAAGCTCTACAGACAAAACCTCAGTTTTAATAGCAGAAATAAAAACAAGAGAACTAAAAGAGGAGCAGGGAAGGAGTGATTAAATGGAAGTGACAACTCGACATGTTTCAAATAGTCGATTAAACCAAATGAAGAATAAAAGACTAAATAGGTAGAGTCGTATTAAACCAAAATGAATATGAGTGGGAAGAGAAACAGAGAAACGAAATGATGGCATAATCTAATTGACAAAAGCTAATTAAATGGGAATTTCTAAAACTGCTTGAAAGTTGGACACTGAATGAACCAACAAATTAAATTATCCAATCATTAATGTAGGAAGAAACTGCTAGATCAAAATTAAGGTCTTTTCAAGGGACTAAATAGCATAATTGGAATTTAAAGAAGTTATACCTTTTAGAAATGGAGGAAGACGGTAATGGAACAAAATCACAACACGAACACTGAATAAACCTAATGAACATTGTTTTGATCCGAAAATGGACCTAATGAGAAGTGGTCTTAACAAATGCTGGAGGTCTTCTTTTATTCACTGGAATGACCTGCGAGCAGGGCCAGCTCTGAGGGTAGCTGAGTAAGGTGACCGCCTAGGGCCCCTACTTCGGGGGGCCCTGAATTTTTTTTTTAACCTAGTTGTTATGTAAAGTTGATATATTATTATGTTGCCTCCACAACAAATCATTGCACGCTAGACGACTTGATTGGTTGAGGTGCACGCGGTTAGCAAGAAGTCCTTTGTTTGAAACTTGGGAGTGGGTAGTTTTTCCGGTGTAAGTTATCCTCCATTTTTTTGAGTTTTTTTCCCATTTTTATATTGCCTTTTTACTTTCCTTTGTTTTTTTCCTTCTTTTTCTTTTCCTAGTTTTTCTTTCAATTTTCCACAATATTTTTTTTTCTCTTTTTATTTTGTTTTCACTTTTCTTCAATCAACCCAAATAACTTTTCGTACTGTGTTCTCTCAAACAATAATCAAGCTTCTCTATTATATTTAGGATTTTTTTTTTAAAAAAAAACCTATCCCTTCTCTTACCGTTCAGTTTTAAAGAAATCAAATCAAATAATTTTTTTTTTAGTTTTTTCCCCATTTTTATATTGCCTTTTTACTTTCCTTTGTTTTCTTCCTTTTTTTCTAGTTTTTCTTTCAATTTTCCATAATATTTTCTTTTTCTTTTTATTTTGTTTTCTCTTTTCTTCAATCAACCCAAATAACTTTTCTTATTGTGTTTTCTCAAACAATAACCAAGCTTCTCTATTATATTTAGGCTTTTTTAAAAAAAAACATATCCCCTTCTCTTACTGTTCAATTTTAAAGAAGTCGAATCAAATCATACTTTCAATCAATAATGTCGTATGCAAGATTAAATGCTTTGAATACTTTATCTATTGGAAAAAATTAATAGCAAAACTAAATGATGAAAACTTAATTAACACTTTTGCCTCTAAAAACGCAAGACGTGCGATAATTAAATGAAATTTCATTATATATATTAAGCACATGTATTTTTTCTACATTAGTCAATTATTATATAAGGAACTTAAGTACTTATTTGATTACAATGTTTCATAATTGTTTATTTTCATATTTTAATTTTTTATGAATTTTGATATAAAAATATTCTTTTAAATTATTATATATATGTATGTATATACACGGACAATTTAAGGGTTGAATATTATAGGGGGCCCAATTTGAATTTTCGCCTTGAACCCCTAACACCTCAGGGTTGGCTCTGCTTGCGAGATGACAAGAATATCATTTGACACTAGTAGGGTGCCAACCTTGTAAACTCAGATGCTTAAGTTAGTAAGCAGAATGAGATCAGACACAGTTTAGGCAGCATAAGACTTAGTGAATATTAAATTACCTTTTATGGGGGAATGTATCATGTATTTATAGTGATAGTAAATGTGGTGGTTGGAACACTAGTGAAGTAAGGCTCAAGCAATCATTTGTAGGCTTCCACGTGTCCCAAAGTATTGGATGGATGATGGTGATCTGTTTGGTGAGTATAGTTGGATTGTTACTGTTAGAGAGGCTAACTGATAGATGGTGACCACAATTGTCAGTAGTGCTAATCAACACCTTGTACAAGAAGGCGGACTAGGGAGAACGAGGTTGGTGGTTGCTTGTTCTTGGTTGGTAGTGACATGTCGGCAGTCAGTCGATGGTGACTTGCCGCTAGTAGGTCGGCATCGACCTGTTTCTAGCCAGCAGCTGACTTGTTGCTGGTTATTCTGGCCTTCCTCCTAGTGGTTGGTAGGAGTGGTAAAACATAAGTCCCCTAAGTCGTTGACTAAGATGGACTTCCTCGGTCGAGAACTTGCCATTCCATGCACATTTTGTAGACCGAAAAGTGGGGCTTAACCTGTAGTCTTCCAAGTCCTTGGTTGAGGAAAGGATTCTTAGTCACCTCAGTAGAAAGTTCCTAGAGAAACCTCAATTTAGTTGACAGATCGGCCTTCTAAATGTGTGTTGCCGTGTAAGTCCCCTAAGAGACCTCGAATGAGTCAACAGATCGACCCTCTAAAGATGTACCGAATAGGGAAAGTCTCTTGAGAAACCTCGAATTGAGACGACATATCGGCCCTTCGAAGGTGTGTCAACCTATGGAAGTTACCTAAAAGACCTCGATTAAGTCAACAAATATGCTCTCTAAAGTTGTGCTAGCCTATGGAAGTTTCCTAAGAGACAACAAATTGAGACGATATATCAGACCTTTCAAGGTGTGCCGACCTGTGGAAGTCCCCTAAGAGACCTGGATTGATTTGGCAGGTCGGATCTTTGAAGGTGTGCCGACTAGTGAAAGTCTCCTAAGAGACCTTGAATTGAAATGATATACCGGCCCTCTGAGGTTATGCCTACCTGTGGAAGCCCTCTGAAAGACCTTGAATGAGTTGATAGGTCAGCCCTCTAAAGGTGTGTTGATTCATGGAAGTCCGCTGAGAGACCTCAAATTGAGATGACATATCGGCCTTCTGAAGATGTTTCGACCCGTCAAAGTACCTTGAGAGACCTCAAATGAGTCAACAGGTCGGTCCTCTAAATGTGTGTCGACAAGTGGAAGTCCTCTGATTGACCTCGAATGAGTCAATAGATTGGCCCTCTAAAAGTTTTTCGATCTATGTGTACTTAGGTTTGCTTTTGTACAAATAGGTTGACCACATGGAATGCTTAGTCGAGCCTCATGTCAGGTTGGTACATAAATTGAGAGTCGCATTAAATGTGCCTGTGGCACCTATATAAAAATGGCTGAGGTTCATTTGACCCCACTTTTTAGAGAACTCTCGAAGTGCTGACCACAAAACTTCTGAATAACCAGGAAGAGTAGCTTATTTTCATATCAGTATGGAAAAACAAGTATCCATCTTAACAAAAAGGGAAATGTTTTTCTTGATTTCTCATCTTCCTTTTTGTAGTTGGTAGTAGGTTTCTTAATGTTGTCTACTGTCTTATATATAGATGTCAGAGTCAGAGTCAAAGGCGACATTCGGCTCTTATGACAGATCCCCTCAAAAGTTTAGAGATGTAGCATCATTCTGTTCAGAAGATGATGCCATAAGCAGGCTGACTGGCTTCACGTCCACAAGTGAATCAATGTATACTAGTAGCGGTTCTTCATCGGTCATAGATAGAGATTTTGAATTTCTTAGCAAGTTTGAATTGAATTCCATGAAGAAACTTTGTCCTAGCCTCCTATGATTGAATAAGAAAACGTAGAGGCCAATCAAATGGTGGGGGTTATCAGGGGTGCTACCGAGGAGGATGAACATTGGAGGTTAATATGGAAGCGGAAGCTGATGATGAAGAGACCGATGAGGATCATGCTGACAAGAATGAGGAGACTGATGGGGGAAAGGAATAGTTGTAGGTCAGATTCGTACAGCTATTTCGACCAATAGGTCACCCTACTCGGGGGATCATGTGCTGATCACATTGAAGGAGAAATACTTGACTAGGTTTAGGGAAATGTATAACATTCTAGACCAGATTGTGATGACCATTCCTTCGGCCGCTGATAGGATGAACTAACCTCTTGAAGGGTCGGCAATCTTCTACATTGACACATTCAAATATGGCACTCATCTGACTCCTGGTTTCAGGAAATAGCTTCTCAGGAAAGGATAGCCCTCAACCAGTTAAACATGAATAGCTAGATCACATTGGTCAGCCTGTACATAGCCTTCCAAATGTGCATGAAATAGGAGCTGAGCTATGGATAGTTGTGTAAGAGGGGGAAGAGGGGGGCCTTCATTGTAGATATCCTATCATCTTAGAAGAATTGGAAGCATAGATACTGCTAGATATCCAGCCTCTAGGAGGGGGAGCCAAGCAAATTGATACATAAGATTCAAGATTTCTTCCAGTCGGAAGATTGTGACTGCTAACCATAGAATAGATGTCTTTGTTGTTTGCTTGCTTGTATATTTTATTGCCAAGTTTGTTTTATTCTCTACTAATTGGTAGATTAATAGGTTCCTTCCTTTGTCTCAGCAGATGCATTTAAAGGAGGGAGCTCTTCTACCCAAAAGGAAGAGTGCGAGGAGGTTTGTAATCAACTTTCCAAACTTGAGCATATTTGGTGTATCCTTCAGCACCTTGACAAGTCAATCGCGGTCGCCCTCATCAAACAACCCGGCAAGTGTTGTAATCTGATTGGTTAGTGTTTTGATATGCCGAATGCATTTAACTAGTGTTTGATTTTGCAGTGCACGAGAATATTTTGAAGCTTGACGAGTGGAAGATGATTGACACAAAAGTCAAGCACGTCGCTGCTAAGGAGAAGAAAAATGCTGAGTAGTTGGCTTCCGAGAAGGCTATGGGGAAGGCTGAGTCTGCTGAGCCAAAGAAATAGGGTAGGTAGTAGCATGTTTCCTATAAGAACAAGGAATATTTTCTCCCTCGGAAGGAGCTGAGGCAGCCTTACTCAACCCCTTTCCTTCAGGTTGGTAGTAGAGCCAAGCCTCACAAACGCTAGACTGATGAGGCTGGTCTGGAGCTGGCTAAGGTCCGTCACTGGAAGGTTAAGTCCTTTCTTACCCATCGAGGTGGTATGAAGAGGTTACCGAGGAAGAGCAACTGAAGAAACGGCAGGTTGAGGGGGAAGCCATTGTCATAGGACCCACTTCGAAAAAGTGTTGATAATCATGCCCGATCTTGCTCTTATCTGAAAGACAATCTAAAGTTCCAAAATTACCCTCAACACTTGTCAGACAAGAGATACTCAAACTAGTTCATTGCACATGCCTTAACCTCCCGATTAGCACCGATCTTTGTGCAATGGCTTACATTGTCATCAAAACCATTAAGAGAGTGAATGGTCAAAAATAATCATTTAAAACACATTTTCGAAAACATAAATTGCTACCCTCCAACTTCTAAAACATGCATGCATATAGTAACATAAAACCAATCAGATTCCAAATTAAACCAAATCATAGACAGTGAAACCACAAATCATAAAATGCATCATAAACACATATTTTTTGAATTCCATATTCATCAATTCATGTAAAGATATCTGGACACAAGCATCATAACTAGATAAAACCATTCATCAACTACCCTGAGCATTGGCCCTCTGGGAAGCACCCCGAGTTTCGGTTGCTTGGGAATAATCACAATAACAAGAAAAGTAACCTCGAGCATCAGCCGTCTAAGAACACCGCTAGCTTCGGCTACCTGGGAAACAAACACCTCAAGCTTCAGTCGTCTAGGAAAACACCCCTACCTTCGACTATCTGGGAACTAGTCACAATAACAATGAACATAATCCATGGATTAAATCCCAAACTTTCCTTTCAACACAAACCCTTGATTCAAAACCAAGTTAACACATTCTGAATCAGCCCTGGGTCTAAAACATTGTTTCTAAAACACCATTAAATTCGTGTCTAGAAACCATTTAATAAATTCAAAAAATCATCAACTAATCATTTAGAAATCATTGTACAAACCATTGCAACATAAATCATGCAATAAAGCAATTAAAATATTTAAATATGTATGCATCATAATTTATAAAAACAAATTCCATTCACAGACAGTCCTCACAGTTTAATCTCGAACTGGACGTCCTTCACTAGTTCTGGGAGTTGTGTCACCCCAAAATCACTATCCAACTCTCCAAGCTTTCGGCTAGAACCAAGCTTTCGGCTAGAACCAAGCTTTGTGTTCCCATATTTCCCACATCTAAACCTTCAATATTTTCATATAAAACGAATCTTTGGAAATGGTGTTAGTGAGCTTGGTTGCAAACTTGAAAACGTCAAATGGTTCAAACGAATGATTTTCGGTATTTTGGTATATTAAGCTTTCGGGTTTTCGGTTATTCGAGGTTCTCCTTCCTTTCTTTTCTGGTTTTCCTCCTTCTCTCTCTCTCTCCTTCTCTAGTTTCCTCTTTTTCCTCCCCTTACGGGAGGGGGGAAGGGGGTGGGGGGTAGTAAATGATAAGGACACTTGAAACCATCTCATAAAATCAGCAAAATATCTTCACTTGTGAAATTACCAAAATTCCCCTAATGTCAAAATTTTCAAAATACCCCTAGTAATTTCAGATCTATATCAAATTTATCCAATCTCCCATTTCAATATGTCGCATGTCTACAAACTCAGGGTTCTGAAGCCTATGTAGGGTCCTCACGAAAAGTCCAAAAAGTATTCTAAGCAAAATTCAACTTTGAACCTACAAGGGTAAAATAGTCAATTTTCAGGAAAACAATAGTTACCATCAATTTCTAAAATGTGCATGCATAGGGTAAAACCAAATAATTCAACTTCAAATAAAAACAAGCCACAACTCACGAGACCACAACAATTATAAAACACTATTAAACAACTAGGGCCTACATTTCTCGAAGTTCACGTTCATCAAATCACATCAAGTCAGCCAATCCATTATCAATATCAACAAGTTAGCTAATCCAATCCTCGATAACCAATCTACACAGGCAACCTCAGGAACTCCACTAAGCACCATCCGAGTCAATCCTCAACCTCACGTATTAGTCACAACAAGTAATAGCAATATGCATAAGGTAACTCGGAAACTGCATATAGCACCATCCAAGCTCAATCCAGGAACTGTACTAAGCTTCATTCAAACTGTAATAGTGTCCCCCACCATTCGGGTCAAGTCTAGGAACTACACATATCACCATCTAGACTGTAGCACCATCAGGCCATGTCTAGGAATTGCACTCACCCACCGTCTAAACATGTCTAAGAACTCATCACATTCTAGTTTTACAACCTCAATATCAGTGGAGCTGAGCTCCAGACGTCTGAATGCCAACCATATCCAAGGATGGTTGGCCACAAAAAAAATTCATAAACCAGAACATTCATTTAACACAATTTTTTACTCAAAATCAAGTCAAAGTACATTCAAACCTGAGCCTAAGCCCTACACACCAATTCTACAAATACCGTAAAACATGTATCCAAAAATCAATCGACAATTTCATATCATCAAATAATCATTCGAAAATCATAATCAAACTATTGCATTTAAAATCATATAATAAAGCAACTAAAATGATTATATATGCATACATAATAATTTATTAAAGAAAAGTTCACTTACACACCGCCCTTGTAGCCGAAATCTGAGTTGTACCTCACATTGAACACCCAGAATTGTATCGAAACGATGTTCGTTCAACTCGAAACATGTGCCAATAGGTTCGCAACATCGAGAACATATAAAATTGTGTTGTCTGCACTCCAATTTGGGGTAGCATGCACCCCCACCTATCGTCCCTAGTCTCTGCATGTGGTACCCACGTGCCTACGTAGTCGTCTTCAACCTTGAAACCGGGTCGACCCGGTTCCTCCAACTCGGATCCCCAACCTCTGAATTCAACCCTACAAGAACTTGTTCATTCCATGTTCAAAATCAACGTTCAAATAGTTAATCTTCATATAACCAATCTAAGCAAGGATAAGGTGTCAAAATGAGGAAAAACTTACCCAATTTTGCTATTTACTCCTCCAAAGTTTCAGCTAAAACTTCTAACTTGGTTCCCAAGTTTCTTCATGTCCAACCTTCACTTTTGCTGACCCAAACCAATCTCAGGAGTCCAACTAGGGTATTAGTGGACTCAGTTGCAAGCCTAAAAGCTTCGAACAACTCTCTCAATGATTTTACAATTTTTCAGAATTTCAATTTTTTGGATTTTTCAGGTTTGTTTTGGGTCCTCCTCTCAGTTTTTCCTTTCCTCTTTCTTCCTCTCCATTTCCTCTTATTTTTCTCTCTTGTTTCTTCTTCTTTCCTGGGCTCTTCCTTCTCTGCCGACAACCCAACACACACACACACACACACACACATATACACACACACATTCACATGTTAATGGTGGTACACATACATATATGAGATAAAGGGGGACACTTGTCACCATCTCATACAATCCATAAAAAAAAATCTTTCTTATGAAATTACCAAAATGCTCATAATGCCAAATTACCAAATTATCCGTAACTTACTTAAACTCGTAACAAACTTATTCGATCTCTGATTCCAGCATGTCATATGTCTACGAACTCAGGACGTCAAGATCTACATAACGGTTCTCACAAAAAGTTCAAAAGGTGTCCTGGGAAAAATTCAACCTTTGACCAATAAGAGTAAAACGGTCCATTTACTAACAAACTTTTCAAAATTACATTTCTTGAATTTTCGGGTCGTTACATCCCAGCATCAAAATACATGCTTATAGATTTTCCATCCCCCACCCTCCAACGTAAACCATCGGTGAAAAGTTTGCGACCATATAACAATGACCGCCAAATAAAAGATGGGGGCCGTCCCTTAATAGCATACAAGATGTCTTCGTGTGAGTAATAACGAGCTTGATAAATGGTGCTAACCAAGGAAGTAGGTGCATAGAAGATATGCCAGCACTCTTTAGCTAGTAGGGCCAAATCAAAGTCAATAAAGTCCTCGAAACCGAATCCCGCTTCCTTATGGCGACATAAAGCCTTCCATTAAAGCCAATGAATACTCCGCCAACTGTGTTGTTTTTGCCACCAGAATTTAGCACATAGGGAAGTAAGTTCTGAACATATACCTTTAGGCAACTGAAAGACGCTCATGGAAAAAGAAGGGATTGTTTGGACTACGGCTTTAAGCAGGATCTCTTTTCCTGTGGTAAATAGTGATTTATCCTTCCAACCATTAAGTTTGCACTATATAAGGTACAGTCAGGCGTTACTTTGTCGCCCATCGTATTCCAATAGCGTTGATAGAAGAGAGCCGGCATTCCATCAAATTCTGGTGATTTTGTTGGCGGCATATGAAATAGTGCAAATTCTAAATCAACCCTAATAAATGGTCGAAGTCAGAGTGCAGTTTATGTAGCCGAAACACTAGGCTCCACAAAATGCTGAATTTGATCCATGGCTATTCCACCACTGTGAGAAAATAAATCTGTGAAATATGAACAGAACAAATTGCCAATATCCTCGTGATCAGTATGCCATGTACCTTATGCATCATTTAAGCCTTCAATAGCATTGGTACACGTCCGAGACGTGGAAGAATTTTGTATTACGATCTCCATGCTTAAGCTAAGAGACTCTGGAACATCGACGCCAGAATATTTCATCTTTTTTCTAATAAATCATCAAGAAGTGTCTCTGGTTGTTTGATTCGTGGAAGAAATCAAGACGGTTGAAATCAAGACGGCTGATTTCTGGCTTGAATGACCGAAATATCATGGTTCACGACCCGAACACATTTGTGGACGTTTCCAAAACTATTCCGGTTCCACTCCTGAGAAAACCAAAAAAGTAGTTTATAAGAAAACAAGTTAAGAAGCGGTGCATATAGACCACCATGTCAGTAAGAACCGAAGCGGGGAAGGAAGGGACAAAGGAAAACTGGAAAGAAAACATTCAGACTCAACAGAAACCAGCAAGCAATCAGAACCAACTAAGCAAAATCGATTAGTGTGTACAAATTACAAAAGCACTAACGGGTTCTGGGTCCTATGGGCTCAAGTTAAATAATCAATAAGATCAATAAGATAGAAGAAGACTCCTAATTCAGGAGCATAATGGGCAGTAACTAGTATGTTAAAGTTCGTTAAGTCAACAAATCATGGAGGAGAGATAAACAGCTTATTAATTGGTTCAGAGTGAGAAGCAACAATGTGATGAAGGGGAAACTGAAACCGCAAATCAGCAGATAAATAGAAAAGGAATATTGAAGAAACACTACTGCTGCTGCGATTTTAAAAGGAATATCAGAGAGGAAAGAAGAGAGGAGTGAAGTTGTTCACATCTAGTGTTGCGGCGGCAAGAATGAAATAGCAAGCAAGAAGCAGAGTACATAGTAAAATACAAACATCCCGTAAGACCCTAAAATTCTTCAATAATAGAAACCGAAATTTGAAGCAAAATGGTACTTTTAAAGCCTAACTTTCCGTCTCTTGGTATGTCAGTTAGCATCCCAACCAGCCATGGCAAAGAGAGAGAAAGAGAGAGAGAGTCTCTTATTTCATTTAGCTTTGCTTCCCAAGAAGCTGTCAGGTAGGGGCGATTAGTCGAGACGTGAGAGCACTACTACAGCTCATGCCCACGAACTAAAATGCTAGATACACAACTTGCAGTGAAGTACGGAGTCAACCACAAGTGGCGTTAGCAAGCTTAACCAAACAAAATCTGAAAGTGCATTCAGCAGGAAGGAAGAATTGAATTGCAAGTATATTGGAGAAAGGACAATAGCCTGGTAAAATTAAATTCATAGAATTATATGAAGCCAAATTACAGTAACAGGAATTAAAATAAAAAACAATCAGAAAGACATTCTACTTGCCAAACTTAGTAGTGTCAGTTTGTCATAAAATATGTTAGAGAGAAATTCTATCACCTCATATTGCTTAAGCTTGCCTCAATTTAGTCGGCACCCGTTATGGATGGGCGGGTAGTAAATCACAAATTGTTTGAAATTTATAAAAATCACATAAATAACCGATATATGACTCTTTTTCAAGAAAATTAAATAAAATGGAAGTAAATATGCTGTTCAAGGAAAATTGGACATATATAAAAATTTGAGGAAAATGGTTATTTATAATAACTAAAGGATAGAATAAAAATTACGGGAAAATTCACAAGGTACAACTGTATTAGTGTATGTAGCATGCAAATTGATGAACCACTCAGCTTCTTTTTTTTTCATGGTTGCAATCTTTCTCATTTGTTGATCCCTTGTTGAGTATGATAAAAACTTGTGATTTAAGAAATTAACAGCATTGACAACTCCATCATTCGGTATTCAACTCTCCTTTGAGTCCAAACTTGCAGCTTAAATAGTGATTGAGCGTGTTTTAATGTGTTTTCGCTTGCTATATATGTAATTGTATGTGTGCCTATACATATTTACTTGTCACACAAGTTAATGTTGAAATATGTACATATCCTGTGCTCAAGAAAAACAAAATGAAAACAGAGAAAACCACTCTAAAGCCGGTCAATCAGCCGAGGGAACTGTCGAAGAAGCCAAGCCATGCCTCTGATGGCAACCTGTAAATCAAATAGGAATTCAAGAGAATACTGAACAAGTAATTTCCATTTAAACTTTGCAGTTCCAGCACACGTCTAATTTTTGTTTACAATAGGGTACAAAATGCGCTAACCAGACAGTGTGGGAATTGCAGCTTAAGAGGAGATAAAGCATGGTGTGGTGAAGGTTAATGTACTTACCAACACAGATTCCCCAGGCTTGAGTGCAGGTTCGACACTATCTCGCCCATAGCTGTTGATCAGAGACAAACTTAGTCTCCCAGTAAATTAACATGCACACAATAGATTTATTGACTCTCATTGTAAATTTCAAAACTTCAACAATGAGCAATATACAGAATAGCGTCAGTAACAATAATAAGAAACTGACCACACTAATTGAGCAGAAAATTCTATGAAACACAATCTCAAAAGCTAAGGTTGACAAGGTGTCATCTCTTAAAGTACAAGCTACAGCAAACAGAGCAATAACAGCCAATTTCAGCTCTACAAGCAGCAAATTAACAGAAACAAGGTTGACATATTAGACTCTCACAATCAAAAGACAGTGCTTTTCAACCCAAAATATCGACATGGCCTGAAATTTCAAAACACAAGAAGGCGCAAGCATGCATAAAAGTCCTTACATTATTTGTCTCTTGCCATTGATGACCTCCAGCCGATAAAAGCTACATCCTTTGCTAAAAGGAAAAGGCTTCCCATTCCATTCTGAAGGTATGTAGTATTTCGGTTCAGATAAACATATGACTACAATGAAAAGCATACTATAATTTCCATGAACATACCTAAATGCCATGTCACCCCAACTGCAGAGGAATCCTCAGTGGATATATCGTCAATAACAAACTGAAGCTCTTTGCCAACAGAATCATTAAACGTTTTGAAGAACTTGAGTATATCCTGTACATTGATTGAAGCTGAAAGTTTACTAGGAGGAGATATGTCAATTCACTTCAAATATGAAGCAACGAACAAATGTTTGAACCCAACATAAAATTTGTGCATCTTACAAAAGACTTCAAATATGAAGCAACGCACAAATGTTTGAACCCAACATAAAATTTGTGCATCTTACAAAAGAAAAACAAACCTGGTAGAATTTGAAACTGATAATGTGTTCGTGACATTTGGATTACCAATGTCAGCTCTCACCTCAGCGAACAAAATTTACGATCACACCTAGTGCCCCTCTTCCATCTCAAATACAAAATTTCAAAGGCTTGAAGAAACCTAAACTTATGGGAAACAGCAGACATGTGGCAGCAGACGAGGCTTTTGGAGCCAAGATTCAGAGTTCCAAAACTTAGATCGAAAAACACAAAAGATAATTCCATCCAAGGCCTTCAAATACTCTGACAGGGTAGGAGCATGATACCGGCCTCTCTCCAACCACATTAACCCAATTAAAATCTAGCAAAATGCATTTTCAAGCAATGATGAAACTTTCTTGTAGCAATTTAGTTTCAATTTCTACCCTATCCATTTATCTGAATTCAATCTTGTATTTGGCTGTAGTTTTCAATGTAAGTAGTATGTTTTAGTCCACTCCAATGCGCAACCTAAGTTTGGATGACGAAGTTCAAAATACCAAGGGAAATGTAAACATAAAACATTAGACGGAGGGATTAGAATTGACTAAATGCAACGCACTTATGAGGGATTTGGCAAAAACACAAAATGAGCCATTCATTAGAGAAGAACGTGACACCTCACACTTAGAGATGAATAGCAATACCACTAGATCGTAGTGGTTGCAGCCATGCAGCAAGACTGTTACTTTGAAATAATGCATCAATGACAAAATCATTTTATCCAATTCCAATATAACTAGGAATAGTTTTTTCTTCTTTGCTTCTGAAACAGTTTGTCAATTCAATATTTATTTAATTCGCTATTTAAATTTGTATAACTAAGCAAAATACACAAGTGGATAACATCAGATAAAAAGCACCTTGCGACCAACGAAAGGACGGGGAAAAACAAGGTCCTCGTACACACATTTGTCTGCGATGAGCTCCTCCACAGAACCCAAATCCTGACCGTTAAATCCACCGTAGAATTTCCTCACTACATCCGCTCCAGAGTCCACCGCATCATCAGACCCGCCATTATTTTGTGGCGGTGATGCGACGTCCACTGCCTGATTGACTGACGATGATGAGACTCGAAATTGGAGGGCGTGTGAGGTCCATCTTGGGGTTGTGGCAGCAGTTGCCGGTAGTGGGATGGAATTGGAGAAGGTGGACGCGGTGATGGGAATGGGTGGAGGTTTGGAGAGTCGGGTGGAGAGCGAGGAGCTTATCATCTTTACCAGCAGATCCACATACTACTTTTATGAAAAGCAAAAATTTATGAACAAATATAACCATTAATAATATGACAATTTATATATGAATAATTTATATACTATGTATAAATCATTTACATTTGAACAATTTATTCACGAGTATAAATAATTTACATATAAATAATTTATTTACAAGTAGAAATAATTTACAAATGAACACTTTATTCATAAATATGATTTTATGCACTATTCACAAAATATATTTATACTAACATATTAATATATGCACAAAATGTATTCACAAGTATATATTTACACTAACATAAAACTAAGAATAAGGAAATTTTGATTTTTTTTAATTAAGTAATGAAAACGGTTTTTTTATTTTAAAACAATAATAATTTTTTTTCAATTTTTTTTAGTAAGTAAAGGCAGAAAGTAATGATAAATAAATAATTTACAAAAAAACAAATTGAAATACATCAAAATAAATAAAATGTGAACAAGTATAATATGAGCATTATGCACAAATGTAAACAAGTAAGAACAAGTATGTACAATCATAACTAAGTAATATTATGAATAAGTATATAAAAAATAAAAATTATAAACAAGTATAGTTTGAATATGTATAAAGATAAACATTATAAAAAAGTATAATATGTACATGTATGAAAATAAAAATAAACAAATAAAATATGAACCACTATAATATGAACAATTATAATATAAACAAGTATAAAAATTATAAACAAATGTATTATGAAAATTATGAACAAATATAATATGAACAAAAATAAAAATTATAAACAAGTATAATTTGAACATTTTATACATATTAATATATTACAAATGAATTTCAATTTCCCCAGCAACGGCGCCAAAAATTGATACGTTTTGTACTGTGCATTTAAATAAACACGTAATTCAAGTATATGCAATTTAAACCATTTTTTGTGTAGATTTAGTATTGGTAAATATGGATCGTTCTTAACTAAGAAAATTAGAGAACATTAATAATAGTTAGTGAAAAAAAATAATATGACCATCTTTGATCCTCAATTTGCTTTCCTTCGGTATCCCAAGGCTACGGTTCTGTTGGCTGCGGAGGAGTGGGCTAAGGCTAATGTTCACATTTCAGAGAAGCCCCCTCGACAAGTGGTGACTTTGGTTTGGGTTCCTCCAGTGGCTGGGTTTGTGAAGGTTAATTTAGATGGTTATCGGGCTTCTGGAACATGGCAAATTGCAGTAGATGTGTTATGAATGATGCCTCGAGAGTCTGGGTGGCTGGGTTTGCTGGCAATCTTGGTGTGGGGTCGGTTTTGGAGGCTGAATTGTGGGGTATTTTCTTTGGTTTGAAGCTTGTATGGGAGCTTGGTTTTCGTCAGGTGGAGTTTGAGTCAGATTCTCAAATTGCGATTCGGCTTGTTCAAGGAGGCCCCTATGAGTTGTACCTTTTAGGTACCTTGATCAGTGGTTCTTACAATTACCTTGGGCGTGAGTGAATGTGCTCTATCTCTCATGTTTATCGTGAGAGGAACCGTGTTGCAGATAGATTGGCTGATATGGGTACTTCTCGGTCTTTGGGTATCAAGGTTCAACATGTTCCCCTTAGTGGTTTTATGTCTGTGCTCGGTTAGGATTCGGAGGGTGTAGGGCAGCTTCGGGCTGTCTTGAGTTGGTTCGTTTGTTGTTTTTGTTCGTTTCTTTACAAAAAAAAATAAAAATAATCAAAGAATAAAATAATAAATGAATCAAAGAATTAAAGAGTTAAATAATTAAATAATTAAATAATTAATGAATTAAAGAATAAAATAATAAAATAATAAAAAGAATAAAATGTGGGGCTTTGAAAAGAGTTGTAGCCGAAACTATATTTTACATAAACTACAAATTGAAATCCAAATGCTCATGCTAACTAGAATTTACAAACTATCAATTAGTTTCATAGACAAAACCGACACTTTTACGTAAATAAATTCAAATTAACAATCACATTATTTAAACTACTTCTACAAAGAACTTTCTTCAAACACAAATTTTACCAACACTCTAACATTTTGCACATATTGAACAAATCATGAAATCTTACCTCAATTACTTCAATTACCAAAATACGTTTTTCAATATTATAAATGCACCGACAACGGCTGATGCTTACAATATGATTCACCTTAAATTTTTTATTAAATGCGCTAATAGAGATCAACATTAAATATCTTCAATCATATTCTAAGTGCACCGACAACGGTCGATACTTAGCGTTGAATTGAAATTTAAGCACTAAAACGTACAAAATAATTAAAATTCATGAAGTAAAACACATGAAGATTGTATTCATACTTGCAGATATTAGAAAGAAAATACCAACACATATGTTGAATTATAAGTAAAATCGAACCAATAATAAGGTTTAAGTAGAAAAAGATAGTTTTTCACTAAGTTCTCTAACAGCAGACAAAACCATGTGAAGATGGAGGAATAAATATGAGGAATTCGATCTTCAAAACTCTCGAGTTGCCATAGAATTACCTAACCTTAGGTTTTTCCTAAGGAAATCATAAAAATATGTACAAAGAGAAGTCTAGAAAATAAAAAAAAAGTAAAGAAAATATAGAAGAAAATAACTAAGAAAAACTAAGGAAAAAATGTAAAAGAAAAGAAAAAAGAAGCTCTCACAATATATTTACAAAGAGAGAAAAGAGGAGAAAGGAGATGGGGGATTTTACAATAAAATGGTCACCCTATTTATGGAAGGAGTGCAAAAAAAACTAAAAATAAAATATAAAATAAAATACAAAAACAATAATAAAATACTACAGGAAGAAATGATGAAAAAGTTGATTTTTTGGTGAAAAATGGCTGAAAAACCTGCCCAAAGGGGCGGCAGGTTTGATTCAGCTGGGAGCAGGCATGAAGGGTCTGGATTTCTGCAGAGAGCAGCTGAGTTGGAGTTGGTGGAATCGGCCAGGAGCTTCTGACAGGGTGAAGGCTAATTCATGCGGGATGCGCTGGGGAGTGTACTTCAGCACGCTCGCTACGAAGGAAGGAAGGAGAATGCGGTGGAAGGCAGCTGGCGCGAGTCTGGGCTTGATTTGGGTTGATGGGTTGGAAGTGCGGGCTGGGCTGGGTTTGGGATGGGCCTCACGGACTGATGGGCTGGAGAAGAAATTGGGCTCGCAAGCTGAAGGCTTGGGCCTGCACAAAATGGGTTAGGCTGATAGAATTGGGCCGATTTTTTGGTTTTTTTTTTGTTGCAATTAAATATGGATTTTGGCTGATTTAGTAGTTTCCCTTGTTTTGTCCATTATTTTTTCGTTATAATTCTGATTGGGACAATTCTTTTGCCAAAATGCCAAGAATTCCAAACTTTATTTATTTCTGCAAATTTCCCACAAAATATATTATTTTCTCCAATTATTTGATATTTTAACATTAAAAGACAAGTAAAAAGTGTATAAAATAATATAAAATAAAATCAATTAAAAACTTATCAAATACATCCACACTTAAATTTTACTAAAATTAAAACTAAGAATTTAAAATAACTAAACCCTTAATTATTTGTCTCAATATTAATATACATATGGCCAACATCTCCCCCTCGTCCCTTTCCGCATCTCACTGCCATGGCCATATGTATCCTAGATGCAGTGCCGTGTTGAATGTCTAAGGAGGCTACATATCTGACAATATCTGACAATACATAAGGAGGAACTTATAAAAGGGGAAGCATTTCAACTTTTGGTTTTATATATTGTTTATTTGATTGTTTTATTTTTATTGTTTATGTTGCTGCTTGTCACTTGCTCTCTCAACCATTGAATGGTTATCAACCATTGATTGAATTCTTTATCAAATTCAATTGCTCAAGCAAGCTGGACTGGGGACTTGGGCTGTTGACATTTTTTGGTTGGGGCTTATGTGATTTAGCTTTGCTTCTTTCATTATCTGTGACAAAAATGTGTTTATATATTTGGTTTGAGTTGTTCGTAGTAATCTAATACCCCTTTTCTTTCTTAACTTTTTCTTTATATTGTTTTTAGGTTTTTCCACGGACTAAATGCTACTTGTTATATTAATTTCTGATTATATTATTCTTTTTTCGTATTGATATTGACTGATAATAGAAAATAAAACGAGTTTGAAAATGAGTCATTAATTGTCTATAATAAAGGCAATGTTGAATCAAAGATTGAACCCGTCGCGAAAAGTCCTCACAATTCCTGCAAACAGCAAACAATTAGCTATCGTTGCCTCGATCGATTTACCCGGGGGGTTGTTCGACCAAGAACACTCCGATGCCTAAGTTAGCTTCGAGAGAGGAAAGGGATATACTTCGAAACGAAGAATCAACGTACCTTGGAAATGAAATGTGCCTTCCTATTTATAGGAAAATCTTGGGAGCCTTGGAGCGTTCTGATTGGTCGGTTGAATATTTAATTAGTAAATAATATATTATTATTAAATATATTATTTAATAATTGTAATGATGACTCATTATGATAGTAATGATATTTGTTGTATTTTAATATTAATATTAATTATCCATTATTAAGAATAACGATAATTAACCCTCGGGGAGAATATCAATATTACGGAGGTTTTAACCCGATCAAATAACGTATTTAACTGGTAAATAGATTATTTAATGTGCGGGTGTTTTTCAAATGATCAGCGTTATTTGCCAAGGGCAATTTGGTCATTTTTGGGAATTACGGGACGCGTGGCGGCTCCATAATTTTCGGATGATTTTGGGTTCCACAAATGCCCCCACATCGATTCGGTATTCAGGGAATCCGGGGGGATGTATATTGGTTGGAATCTTATATCACCGGTTTAGCTTTTACTGTTAGGTATAAGAAACGAGCATGTGCTTATTTGACGATCATGCCCCTGATTATAAGGGTTAGAAGTCCATTTTTATTTTTAGAAAGACTAATCTAGGTTTAGTGGTGTGAATCGGTCATAATGTGCAAAAATGACCATTTTGCCCCCAAGCATGGGCAAAATGTTGACTTTTGACCCGGGAGGTCCAAAGGACGAGGGCCAAGGACCGTTACGTAGGTCGAGTCGATACGAATCCATAGACAGGCGGCATGTCGAAATCGGAGATTCGTTGACAAAGTTATGGTCTCGGGGACGAAAACGATTAACCGAACAAACCGGGATTTCGGTTAAAATAATATTAAATTGTGAATAGTGACCGTTGAGTGTGGACACTTGGATGAGTGACAAGTGTCACCCATCCCATGACTTAAGGACCCCTAAACACAGCTCCATGTTTTATGGATTTTAACATCATTATGTTTTAATTATTGTTTAATTTATCCCTAATTTCCATTTAAACCCCATTAACTCTCTTCATCCTGCATCTTCAATCCGTGAGAACACTTGGATGAAATTGTTCTTGATAGTGAGCAATTGAGCGTTTGAGGAGTCGGATTTGACTGAGGGAAAACACGGGGATGGTGAGTGTGAGGAGAAATTAGAATCGAAAATTTTGGTGTTTTGGGGGGAAATTCGAAATCGAAGTTATGAGCTTTGAAGATCCAAATTGAGCTTACCTTAAGCTTCCTGAGATTGCTACGACCAGAATCGTCGAAAGAACGAAGCCAATTGAGGCCCAATTGGCTCTGATCGGTCAAGTCGACAGTAAGCAAATTTCGACGTTGAGTCGTGATCGTAGAGGGATTAATCGACGCAATTGAAGTGGGGAAAGAGTTTAACATAGTCCATTTGAGCTTCTGGATTGATCAATTGAAGGAAATATGTCGCGATTAAGGAAATTCGAAGCTTGAACAGAGTCCGGGTGTTCTTCAAAGTTCATCTTCGAATCGTGTGGTTTAAGGTAATAAATTGTCTAATTAAGTATATAGAACTTTAATTAGACGTATACCTAAGCTTTTTGAATGTTCAATTACAGGATTGGGTGTCAAATTGGCGTGAAACTCGTCGGGTTGCGACGCGGGTTGCACGACCCGTTTATCAGAGAAATGGGTTGCAGGGACGACACTGTAGCAATCACTGTTCACCGCGCGTTGGTTTCACGCGCAGCCGCTCACGGCGGCGCGTGAGGGTGCGTGGTAGACTTTCTGGGGAAGTGTTCAACAGGTGTTTTGCTATACTTAATGTTTTGAACATTTTTGGTGTTGGATACGAGTTAATCGGACATCGTATCGATACTGTTTCGAGGGTCCGAAGGTTTTTAGGTTATGTTTTAAATTAATATTAAATTCCCGAAAAATTGTGGAAAAGTGATATGATGTTTTTAGAGTCATTAATGACTTTTCATGTTGTTTTTTGGACAGGATTCGAGATTCCTGGAAAGCGTGGGAAATTACGGAAGTGCGTCCGGCTTGGAAAATGAGCGGTTTGGATGGTGCGTGCGAGCATTGGTAGGCTAGCTCACATTTAACGTGACCCTTGCTAGTACCGCAGATATGCTTGCTACGCATCAAGAGTCCGTTGAAGGTGTTTAGAAACTTTGTTGGAGCGGGTGTACTACCGGTGCTACGTGGTGGCCGGAGTTTGGCTGTACAGTCGACGGGGACTTGGCGGTGACCGAGTGCACTTGCGGACGTGACTAGTGAGCATCGGTAGGCAGGATCACACTTACTGTGACTCTTGCTAGTACCACATACATGCTTGCCAAGCGTCAAGGTGCTGAGAGTCCCGGCAAACTTGCCCTGTGGGAGCGTGGCGGTTTTCGTGGCCTAAGTCCATTCCGAGGGGAAGATATGGAATCTGAGAAATCCGAAGACTTCATGGAGTGGAAGGCTTGCAATCAAATTTCCTTTTCAAGCGACGTTCTCGTGGAGCTTGGCGACAGATGTTCTTCTAGAGTTTCGGGACATGAGCCGACTACTCTCTCCACGAATGGCGAGAAGTTTTCAGACATCCCAAACAAGGAGTGGTTGTGCGTTCCACTGTGCTTGAAGGAGACCGTTGTTCAGAAGAAGGACAATAAACAAGGACTTACTGGTTCTTGGGAGAAAAAACCATGCCGAGCAACTTCTTTCCTAACCCATAAGTATACCGAGAAACTTCTTTCCTAACCTTTCAGTTCTGGCCCTACGAATGTGCCATCTTGATGCGAAGGGCAGGCAGAAATGGAAAGTTATGTTGTTGATGTGAGATTGCGATAACTAAGATAACTTGAGGTCTCAATTTCACATCGGAAGCCAAAAATGGGCGAGTTGGAGATGAGCCGTGCAGAGAGGTTGCTGATAGAAAATGAGCGAGATACCACTCGAGATGAGCTCTCCCTACTGCACAGAAATTTGCAGGACTCAGAAGGCTTTGATGCTTCGATGACGAAGGCTTGAATGCTTCGCAGGGCGAAGGCTTGGATGCTTCGATAACGAAGGCTTAGGTGCTTCGCATGGCGAAGGCTTAGATGCTTCGCAGGGCGAAGGCTTGAATGCTTCGATGACGAAGGCTTGGATGCTTCGCATGGCGAAGGCTTAGATGCTTCGCAAGGCGAAAACTTAGATGCTTCGCAGAGCGAAGGCCTGAATGCTTCGATGACGAAGGCTTGGATGCTTCGCATGGCGAAGGCTTTTTTACATTAGAGAGAATAAGCTTTGAAAATTGTACATGGTGAACAAATCAATTTGTTAATCTCATTTCATTGATACTTGAATTCAGAAGGCAACTTGAAAAGCAAAATTGAAAAGCTCCATAGAGTTTTATGTCTTTCTAATGCTGACTTGCGTCTAGTTGATGCGGATCACCTTTGACGCTGGCTCGTTTGACTCTTTGTTCTCCATGTGATTTACAGTCTTGTTTTTGATGTAGTCTGTACAATGCCCCTCCCTCAGGAGATTTCGGAGATATCTTTCGAAAGATATACATGTGTTGATATTGTGCCCATAACATTCATGATAGGCGCACCATTTGGTTTTATCAGCACTCTCTTGATTGCCTTTGACTGGCTCTGGCTTCTTAAACCATGGCTTGTTCTTAATTTCATTATGGATCTGATGGGCTGGTAAAGATAGCTGCAAGTTAGGCTTCCCCATAACCGGCGTTTGGGAGTGTTGCCCTGCCTTTCGCTTGTTGAGCTTTTCAGTTGCAGACTTTCCATGGGGTTCATCCTCATCGGAGGCCTTTTCGCTAGTCCCAGCATGGCCATGAGTATGAGCGGCGCGCTTCTCGTCCTCCCAACTTGCATGTCGCTCTGCTAGCGAAAGTATTTCGGAAAGACTTCGCGCATTGCTCATGACGATGTCCCCGTAAAGCTGGCTGTCTCGAGGGAGTCCTTGCTTGAATGCCATTGCCGCAACAAAGTCATTACAGCCGATAATGCGAGACTTCTCCTCACAAAATCTCCGTATGTATTGTCGCAGAGTGTCTTTTGCTCTCTTTCGGACAGAGAAAAGATGGTCGTCTTTCACCTCGATTGTCCGAAGTTGTGCGTATTCCTTCACAAATGTCAAAGCCAACTCTTCGAAGGACTCAATCGACCTCGGGGGGAGATGATTGAACCAAGTCATGGCTTGGCCTTGAAGGGAAGCTTGAAAAACTTTGCACATGAGTGCATCGTTAGACCTGTGGGGGATCATGACTCCTCGAAAATGATCTATGTGTTTTACTGGGTCGGAGGATCCTTTGAATGGAGTGAAATTTGGTGTTGCGAACCTCTGGGGGAATGGCTCCTCCTCAATATCCCTTATGAAGGGCGTAGAGAGCTGTATTTGGCGACGTAGATCGTCTTCTAGATCGCCACCCTGTTGAGCACGAAGGTGCATGTCCAGCATTTTTTGAACATCATTAGCCCGCAATGCTCCTTGCTGAGCCGATGAGTCCTCTTTTGCTAATTGTTGAGAAACTCTTTGAGCTTCTTCCCTTTTACTGTCGTGGGCAGATCGTTTTGGGTTTTTGTTTTGAGCTCGAAGTTGCCCCCTGCCCCCACGTGAGTGCTGTGAATGCTCTGCCCATGAAGTTGCCCCAGTCCTACCTCCTAGCCGTTCACGTACTAACGGCTTTAGGCATTGTGGGATTTTTGCTTGATGAGCATGACTTTCTTCTCCAGAGTTTCCCAGCAAAGTATCTTGTGACATTGTTTGGCAGCGGGCCTGCTCTTTCCTAGGTCGTCCCTGGGCATTCTCTTGTCGGCCACGTGACGTGGATCGTCCGTCCCGCTCCTGGATTGGTCTCCCTGCTAGGAGTTGCTGCAAGAGCTCTGACTGAAGTTGAATTTGTTTGCTTAACCCTTCAACTTGCCGCGCCAAATTGTCTTGGGGAGGTTGGTGACGACTTCTCCCTGAGATGTCATGACATCCGTCCGGAAAGTCCTTTAGGACCATGTTTGTTATGGGTCGATCATGTCGTGATGCATTTCCCATCAACCTCTCATTCGCTTGTTGTAAAGTCGAAGTTCCTTCCCCTAGCGCGGGTACTTGGTTAGCTGGAGAGGGGAATGCTCCAAAACTGAAGGTTGGCCTCCCTTCGAGTGTCTCAAGGGGCGCTTCCATAGACACGCGCCTGAGTTGAGCTGGGCGTTTCTCTGGAGTTTCTATGTGAGCTTCATTCCTCGTCTGAGCTGTTGAGGCAGAAATACCTTCTCCGGCTGACTGAGCGGATCGACGAGCCTTAGCCATGCCGATTCGAAGAATTTTGAATTTGGAAAGCTGCTGATGGGTAATTTGAACAACGTCCAGAATCTTCGAACAATGTCGATGAACGACGAACGAAGAGAGATGAACGATGAACAATGTTCAAAATCTTCGAACAATGTCGATGAACGACGAACGAAGAAAGATGAACGAATTCTTGATGAGTGATGAACAACGTTCAAAATCTTCGAACAATGTCGATAAACGACGAACGAAGAAAGATGAACGATGAACAAATTCCTGATGAGTGATGAACAACGTTCAAAATCTTCGAACAATGTCGATGAACGACGAACGAAGAAAGATGAACGATGAACAAATGAGAGAGCTTCTTCTGAGTATAACTCAATAGCTCTCAATGAAAGCACCAATTGTTGAATCAAAGATTGAACCCGTCGCGAAAAGTCCTCACAATTCCTGCAAACAGCAAACAATTAGCTATCGTTGCCTCGATCGATTTACCCGGGGGGTTGTTCGACCAAGAACACTCCGATGCCTAAGTTAGCTTCGAGAGAGGAAAGGGATATACTTCGAAACGAAGAATCAACGTACCTTGGAAATGAAATGTGCCTTCCTATTTATAGGAAAATCTTGGGAGCCTTGGAGCGTTCTGATTGGTCGGTTGAATATTTAATTAGTAAATAATATATTATTATTAAATATATTATTTAATAATTGTAATGATGACTCATTATGATAGTAATGATATTTGTTGTATTTTAATATTAATATTAATTATCCATTATTAAGAATAACGATAATTAACCCTCGGGGAGAATATCAATATTACGGAGGTTTTAACCCGATCAAATAACGTATTTAACTGGTAAATAGATTATTTAATGTGCGGGTGTTTTTCAAATGATCAGCGTTATTTGCCAAGGGCAATTTGGTCATTTTTGGGAATTACGGGACGCGTGGCGGCTCCATAATTTTCGGATGATTTTGGGTTCCACAGGCAACATAGCTTAAAGTTTACGTCCGTAGAAGGTAATTTATTTTAAATGCATAGATTAAATGAAAATGTTCAACTATTAGTTATATGAATATTAATTGAATATGTGGGCGATGATATTTAGAGAAATTTTGATTTTCAGTTAAAGTTTACGTCAATTTGTTATTTTCTTTTGCGGTTTGAGAAAAACGTCATTGAGAAATGTGTCATATTATGGAAAGAGTATATAGCGTACTGAACTCTTTTGGTCTATGATATACTGTGTTCAAGCTCATGAGAGAGCGGTGACACTAATATGAACATTCACATTTACATGATACTGGCTTTCCACTCTATAATTGTAAGATGAATTTGTTTGGTTTTCATCATTGATTGGTTTTCATCATTGATTGGTTTTCATGTTCATGTCGGAACCCTACTGTTTCAAAGCTGCAAATTTGCAACATTTCTTTCCTACTAATTAATCTGACTTTCATACTAATTACTCTCATCATTGTGCTATTTGTTTGTGTAGCTTTACTAATGCTGTAAATTGGATTATTGTACTAATTAATATGCATATCGATAAAGACAAAACTAAAGGCAGATTTAACTTGAACAAGCTCACAGTCTCATCAAATGACGACCTCACAACCAAACTTCCATGTTGAATATATCAACAACTTTTTTGAACATTACTTTTTCCTTTTCCTTTGTCAATAGTGAAATTACAATTTTGACCTTACCTATTGATTTATCTTTATTATTATTATTATTATAAATTCTTATTTTTTTGTTATAAATAATAAAATTACAATTTCACCCCTAGATATTCATTTATCTTTATTATTATTATTATTATCATAAATAATTATTATTAATTTATTACATCATTTGAAAATATTATCTCGTGCCTTCAGTCTAATGAAAATATATTATTATTATTATTATTATTATTATTTGAATTATATAATTTATATTAAATTATTAGAGTTCATATTTTGTATTTTGTTTCTTAAAAAGAAATAATATTTTTACATTTTACATCTTAATCACTATTTAATTATAATAATTTATATATACATATGTATGTATGTATATCATGATTACTATTAATTATCCAATATTACTATAAAATCATATGAATTTACTGTTAATTACCCAATATTACTATAAAATCATATGAATTTACTGTTAATTACCCAATATTACTATAAAATCATATGAATAAACAAATGGTTAATCATCGTTTTAAGATTTTTTTTCATTTTGTAAAATTTATATTTATAATTAATTGAAAAACTTACAATTCTAGCTAGTTCCTCCATAACCATATACTTTGTAACCAAAATGTCAATGAAATTACTAAATTGCCTGTACACTAGTATAACTTATTTATTTTAAAACTAACGAATATATATTTAATGAACTCATAAACTCAAAATTACAGCTAGTATTTACAAATTTACAGAAGCGATGCCAATACTTTCTTTCATGGATGCTTTCCTGATGCCTAACAAATTTACAAATGTTAAAGCTGTCGCAATTTGATCCCCAATACCTCCTAGGGTCCTAATAACTTCCTCCCACGAGATCAAAAGCGACTGTAAATGTAAAATAATAATATCAAAATGTCTAGATGTCTACAGATTCAATGCCTGCTTCAGCTTCAGTCAAGGTTTCGTCATTCTCTACCAACATATAGTCACAAAGCTCTAAGAGCTGATCTGCAAGGGGAGGTATACCTGGGTTACGCCTGTCATTGTATCTATGGGCATTATATGTTATCTGCCACACATCGTGCCTGAATTGCTCCCTGCTCTTATACTCCATTTTCCTCACCTTTTCCCTGATTGTAGATAGATCCATCGGCCGATCTATGACGTCCAGATAATCAGGAGATTCCTTTTTCGAAACTGGTTTTAGAAAAAGATAGGATACTTCAATTCGATCTTTCAGGGTTTCTACGATACGCTCCAAGATGTTTGCCAGGCCCACCTGTATAAAAAATTAGGCAATAATGCAACTAAGTACCAACTACCAAATGGTTTATACAAATATTCCTTCCAAAGAGACTTCCTACCAATGATCCATGGGATAGGAACATCCTAAATAAACTTCCCAAAAAGTGATTCGTAATTGCTTATAATCTGTTACAGTTTTATTCGGTCCCAAATAAAATGCTGATGCAACTGGAAAACAATTATAATTATAAAAGAATAGTTGCAATCCAGAGCTGGTGGACTTGGATTGTCCTTTTCAGGTGATCTATTCCTAAGAGTAGAATGAATGCACTGCAGTGGATCTGTGTGGAATATCTGAACGAAAGAGAATCGATTTGAGATAAGAACATTTACCTCTCCGCCTCTACGACGCTTTGTTATTGGGGCAGAATCCCCACTATGCCTTCCCAATTCAACAACTGGTCTCCTTTTTGCACCCCGATCTCTTTTGGGCATCCTTTTGTCATATCTTCTTGCTTGTGAGTCCTCTAAATAACCATCTCTTAACTCAGGCCTTTTCTTCTTCTTTTTGTTCTTCTTTGCTTTCTGGCGCTCTTCTTCCTGCCTCTCTAGTCTGATGCTTACTTCATATTTTCTAATCTCTTCTAGTCTTTCTTGCTCCTCTATCATCCTCATTTCCTCTTCATAAATCCTCCTATCCCTCTCTTCTCTCAATCTCTCTTCTTCTCTCTGTCTCTCTTCGTTCCTCCGCTTCTCTTGCTCCTCCCTTAATCTTCTCTCATCTCTAGCTTTCTTTTTCGCTGCTTCCTTAGCCAAATACATGTTTTCATGCTTCCTATGCTTCTCAGAACTTGACAATTCAACAATTCTTTTAGTTTTTCTGTGTTCACTAGAAGTATTACCATCCTGACTGAACTGATCATTATCAATAATTTCTTTTGGACGTTTAATTATGATTCTCTTATGTTGCTGCTCTCTGTGTGCATCCACTGATGGCCGTTTAGCAACCGAGGCAACCGAGATCTTTTGATATTCCACCGGGTCTCTATCTGTACTTGCTGGTGGCCGTATAACAATAGTTGGCTTCTGTGATTCGATATCTACATCTGTGGGACGCCATATCACAATAGGGAGCTTCTGAGATTCAACAGGTACATTTTCAGGTTTCATCTTGTTAGAAATTATTATTTTGTTCACCTTAACAGGGGGTTTCCCAAATTCAGGATCAGATGTGACCGGCCGTTCAGAACTCTCTGTATCTCCAAGAACCTGCTTCTCAGGAATCTTTTCACTTGACCCTCATTTAAATTTCAATGGAAGAACCTTTGTACTCAGACCAAGGTTTTCAATCTCAGAAGCTTCAACAACAGCAATTTTAGTTGCACTCTTAGGTATCAGCTTCCTTGTCGTAGTTTTCTGCTGAGACTGACTAGATGAATTCAGAGCAGTGGTCTTTCCAGATAGCTTATCCAGATCTGGAGTATCGTTGTGTGTTTCCTGATCTTCTCAATACTTGGGACAGTGCTTGTTAGTCCTCATGTGTCCAACCTGGCCCGTCAAAAACGTGAAAAGTAAGGACTAAATTGTGATTCATATCATTCAGCTGAATAATACCGAACTCTAAACTAAATAATTTGCATATACACCTGACCACATGCTCCACATACAAAAGTCTCACGTGCTGATTTCTTCTCCTTGAACATCTGAACTCAGAGAGGAAGTCAGATTAAGGAATTTAAAGAGAGAAAACAAATGAAATTTACAACAGCTTCCAAATACGAGCGACATTATCACATGCCACATAATAATGTTAATGGCCAATGTACAACAAATAAGAATAATATTACACATCAAAATGGTCTAATATTGGTTATCAAACACAGCATCCATGTTGTATTATCAATTTGGAAGGTTACAAGCATAAATGAACAAGGTTCTCTTAAATCGTCAGACAATCACATCTTCCTACGGCAGGACAGTTTACTTGGTATGTATAAATTAAACCATAAAATCAGGGAAGAAAAAAAAAAGTTCTGTAACCAGAAAGTACGACTGGACAAAAGGAAATACCCCAGACTGTAGCTACTTTACGTTAAAGAAATACAAAGAAGAAATACGCACAAAACATAAAGCTAAGAAAAGAAAAGGAATCAGCAGTTAAAGAACAAGCTCACTTGCCCTGACACCACCATCTCCTGATATTTTAAGTTTCTTAGTCATCAGGCCCGTCTGTATCGTATCATTCTTTTTTATTCCTTTGAGCTTTCCTGTCTTGTTTCTGTTAAGAAGATTTTCCACCTGTATAGGAAAATAATATTTTAACGAAAAGACATGACAAATATGGTAGGGGGAAAAAAAGACAAGCTGAATTAAAAGAGAATAGATAAACCAACAATAAACAGATGAAAAGGTGATCCATTCTTACAACTTTCACATCTGCAACAAGATTGTCTTTTGAAGTATAGGATCCATCAGGTTGGGGCACACCAATTATTTTCCTTACCCTCTCAGCATTTTCAAAGCCATAACTTGTTCGCGAGCTAGGAGCCAACCCCAAGTCCTCCCTCAAAGCTCTTGTTTTGTTTTTTTTCTTCCTTGCAGTTTCATCTGTGGAACAGCTGCCATGGTCAAACATATATCACAAGTAGAAGCACATTGAAATTCACCAGAAAGAACTCCAATTGTCACACGAGCACATTACCAATTCAGAAACAACCAATATCAACAAGAAAAAGGAGCACATGGACATTCACTAGATAGAACTCAATTGTCAGACGACCACATTAGAAATTGAGAAACAAACAATATCACAAGAAATAGGAGCACATGGAAATTCACCAGATAGAACTCAAATTGTCACACAACCACATTAGAAATTGAGAAACAAACAATATCACTTGCTACATCCAAAAAATAATAAGCAAAATAAAACATAACAAAAGAGGTCGCCTAAAAGATTTACTAACACAACTAAACCATGCACAAAAAATACCACTTATTTTGTCGAGACTCCCAACATTTTGTATTGTCCATTCAACACAACCTACGTGAGAATAAGAAAATCTTCCAATCTAATATTTACTGCATTCCAAAAATGTAACTAGTTACAAACTGTTGTAAATTCTATCCCTTTACTGATCTTGTTTCTTGATAGAGTTAGGTGATTATGCAAACAATAGGATGATGCTAAGATAATGCGGAATATAGATGAACAATAAAGTAAACACACCACACACACGAACACAAGAATTTAGCGAGGTTCGGCTAATCTTTGCCTACGTCCTCAGGTGATCTCCTTGAGAGATCACTAGCACTATGAAGATAACAAGATTACAAGAACTTCTGTAGAATCCTGACCTAATCCCCAAACCCTAGCTCACGATCTCTTAAATCACTCTTTTGCTCTTATACAAGTGTATGACTTCTTTGTTTACTGTTGTCTTATTTTTTTTTGTGTATGTAAGGACTCCTAAGAGGTCTATTTATAACGTATAGGACTTAGGTTACACTCCTTAGCATATTACAATTCCTATTCCTCTTTGGAGATGGTAAGATAGCTTATTTCCTAATCCCTAGAGGGCTATGAAATATTTTTCCTAATCCTATATGGAAACACTAGAAAAACTCAGATTTCCTAGTTCAACATTTAGAATCCTAGTCAAACTAGGAGTTCTAGTCAAACCCTGGTATTTTTCCGAGCCAAATTTTTTCAACAATCTTCACCTTGGTGAGTCAAAAAACCAAGAAATGACCGTTGAAAACCCAAAATGTCTTTGAACCTTCTTGAAGCAACTCTAGAAAAATTTCAAGAACCTTTCACCTTGGAAAAAACTCCTTTTGCCCTACTGCACATCATATGAGGAGGTGCTCCACCCAACACCTTAGCACGTGGTAAGGTTGAGTAAGTTTAAGCAATACTTGGACTACTCCGGTATAACTGTTTTAGTAAGATAGTCAGAAGCATTTTCCTTTGTATGGACCTTTTTGACTATCACCCCCTTAAAGTCGACCCAATCCCTTATCTTGTGATAAAGGACATCAATATGCTTTGATCTCCCATGAAACACTTGATTCTTTGCTAAGAAGATGGCACTTTCACTATCACACCTAATCACCACATAATTCTGCATGAGTCCAAACTCCCTTGCTACACCACTTAGTCAAATTGCTTCCTTTCCAGCTTCTGCCAGTGCAATGTACTCTGCCTCTATTGTAGACAATGCTGTAATAGACTGTTGTGGACCTCTTTCTATCTAAGTTCCCTCCGCAGTCTGCATCCATACAACCTAGCACATATGCTTCTCCTTGTTGTTTTTCAAACAAAATGCCCAAATTCTTTGTTCCTTCAAATAGCGAAAGATCCACTTAACTGCAGATCAATGCTCCTTTCCTTGATTTTCCATATACCTCGAGACAACGCTCATTGCTTGAGCTAAGTCAGGTCTAGTGCAAACCATTGCTTACATAAGACACCCTACTGCACTTGCAAAGGGTACATTCTTCATCTCCTTCAACTCTTGTTCTGTAATTAGACTTTGCAGCACACTCAATTGATTGTGCTCCTAATGGAGTGGACACGGGCTTTGCTTCATTCATATTGAAGCACTCCAAAATACTCTGAATATTCTTTGGTTGTGATAACCAAATCTTTCCCGTTGTTCTGTCCCTCCGTATTTGCATTCCAAAGATCTTTTGTGGAGGTCCTAGATCCTTCATGTCGAATTCCTTACTTAGTTGCATCTTCAACTTCCAAATTCTAGACATATCATGACATGCAATCAACATGTCATCTACATAAACGCAACAATCATATAAGCATCTTCGAAACTCAATTTTCAGCATATAGGAATCAAAACGTTTGTACCACTGCCTTGGAGATTGCTTTAGGCCGTAAAGTGACTTCTTCAATCTGCAAACCATATTTTTCTTTCCTATTTCGACATACCCCTCTGACTGAACCATGTAGATGACTTCTTCTAAATCACCATGTAGAAACGCTGTTTTCATGTCTATTTGTTTTCTCTCCATGTCTTGCTGAGCCGCTATAGATAATAGCAATCTAATTGAAGTATGCTTAACCACTGGTGAGAATATCTCATCATAGTCAACTCCCTCCTTCCGCAAGTATCTCTTAGAAACTAACCTGGCTGCGTACCTCATTGCGTCTCCTTCATGTGTTCCTTCTTTCTTTCTAAACGGCCATTTACAGCCAACTTCTTTTCTATCCTTTGGTTTAGAAACTAACTCCCAAACAAAGTTCTCGAGAGATTCCATCTCTTCTGACATAGCAATCATCCAACTTTCCCGTTCATTACTTGCTATAGCTTTTTGATACGTGGTTGGGTCTCCTTGACTGATTGCTAGAGCATAATTCACTTCATCCTGTTCGAAACCATACTTTTTCGGTTTCTTACGATTTCGGACAGGTTTGTCCAATGCTATGTTCCTCTGAAACTGTTCTACTGGTGTTGTGCATATAAAGGTATGGAGAAACTTTTCTCTATATTGATTGAGTAATAAACTGTACAGCAGCACCCTTATATATACAGACTAGTGCAGAGTCCTAACTAGGTATGTAGTGTAGAGTGCTACTTAGGTATACACATGTAGAGCCTATCTAGGTATGTACAGACAGAGTCTAACTTGCAAAATATAGATGAACGATGAAGTAAACACACCACACACGAACACAAGAATTTAGTGAGGTTCGACTAATGTTTGCCTACGTCCTCGTGTGATCTCCTTGAGAGATCACTAGCACTATGAAGATAACAAGATTACAAGAACTTCTATAGAATCCTGACCTAATCCCCAAACCCTAGCTCATGATCTCTCAAATCACTCTTTTGCTCTTATACCCGTGTATGATTTCTTTCTTTATTGCTGTCTTATTTTTCTGTGTATGTAAGGACTCCTAAGAGGCATATTTATAATGTATAGGACTTAGACTACAATCCTTATGTAGAGCCTATCTAGGTATGTACAGACAGAGTCTAACTTGCAGAATATAGATGAACGATGAAGTAAACACACCACACACGAACACAAGAATTTAGTGAGGTTCGACTAATGTTTGCCTACGTCCTCGTGTGATCTCCTTGAGAGATCACTAGCACTATGAAGATAACAAGATTACAAGAACTTCTATAGAATCCTGACCTAATCCCCAAACCCTAGCTCATGATCTCTCAAATCACTCTTTTGCTCTTATACCCGTGTATGACTTCTTTCTTTATTGCTGTCTTATTTTTCTGTGTATGTAAGGACTCCTAAGAGGCATATTTATAATGTATAGGACTTAGACTACAATCCTTAGCATATTACAATTCCTATTCCTCTTTGGAGATGGAAAGATAGCTTATTTCCTAATCCCTAGAGGGCTATGAGATACTTTTCCTAATCTTATATGGAAACACTAGAAAAACTCAGATTTCCTAGTTCAACACTTAGAATCCTAGTCAAACCCTAATTCTTGGTATTTTGCCGAGCCAATTTTTTCAACACAAACAACAATAATACCCTTACCATCCATGAGCAACCTGCATAGTTCGGCTGCTTCAGCAGCTTCATCTTCAATTTCCTCTTCTGCCTGAGCCAAGGAAGAGCGCCTCCTCATTTTAAGCCCTTTAACAGCATCCGATTTATCATGATTGGATTCATGATCGCCTCCTAGCACTTCTTCACCTTCTTCAGCATCAAGCAGATTTTCTAAATCCCCAGCAAAGGAATCTAGATCACTATTATTTGCTTCAGAGTCACTCTCATTTTCTTCCCCATTTATAGCTGAAAGGCTCTGAACCTGCCGATCCCAAATTTTTTGACACTTCTCCCGATTCTGCTGCTGCAGCTGAAGGAAGGACATACGCTGGCCACGTGCATATTTACTAATGGTGTTTGCATCAACTTTGACCCCAGATGCAGCTTGCTCACTTGAAAGCTTGCATATCATCGCAATCCGATGCCATCTAGTCTGCCTTGCAATCATTTCATCAGAAACTCCGAACTTAAGAAGAACCTGGGAGTAAGGACAGAATTAGAGACAACATAAACAAATAAATATGGATAACATACAATCCTTTTGAAAAGGAAACAATATGCTAAAATATTATATTGTACACGAGAAGAACAAACTTTCATGTAGGAAGGGCGTAGACATGCTAGCAAACTCTTGCATGTGCTAGGCTAAGCTTTTAATATCTCATTCTTGAAGACGAGATAGAGACGTCACTAAAAGGGAAGCTAGAAACAAAAAGAAAGATTCTTAAAATGGGTAGGGATGCAGATCATCTAGTGCATCCCAACTGCACGTGTGATCTAGCTTAAAGACCAAATCTAAGAAGCTCTAGAGGAGTGCATCCCAATTGTCCACATTTGATCTAGCTTAAAGACCAAATCTAAGAAGCTCTAGAGGGGTGCATGTGTATGAGATAGTGATGGTTTTCTGACACTAAATTATCACTCACAATCACCAAATATGCATATGCACTACCCACTCAGACACAATTTTTACCCAACCAACAGTCATGATTTACAACCTAGCACTATAACATGCCAGAATGCTGGTATTACACTGTCTAGAAAGGAAAATCAATCTTATTTGTGTGTATCAATATATGTGGGGGCCAATCGGTGACACCACATTTTCCACACCATTTTTGACACAATTTGGTCACTTAGAACATACTAAAATGGAATGCTGAGATTAATCACAATAATTCTTTATTTTTATCTTCAAAGTAATCTTTATTCAATCTTTATTCTTTAAATAATATAAATCTTAAATTAATTTTTGATTGGCTTCCCAATTGTATTTTCTCTTCAATTAGTCTCTCTCTCTTTATTATTATTCGCCTTTCCGAGTAAATTAACTTTTAACATTCTTTTTCTAACGTACCATTCCTTTCTTCACTTACCCCCAATTCTTAATTTCTTAATATCCCATATCAAGTTATTCTCTTCATTTTCTTCCAAAAATTCACTTTCTTCATCTTGAATTCTCATGACTTAACCATGTCTCTAGACTTTTACTCCTCGTGTCTCTAGATTTTTACTCATTATCTCTAGATTCCTACTCAAGATCTAATAGAAAGAATATACGAATTGACAACACTTCAAGAAAGAAAAAAAAAACAAGGTTTTCTCAAAATTTTCAATTAGAGATTCCTACTCTATTTTCTCAAATGTACTTCCTAATAAGGATCCCCTTTACTCCAGCCGATCACAGGAGATTGACTAAATCTCCTTGATCTGCTGAGATATGTCAAACGGAATCACCATTGATTCCTCCCTTGTATAGATAGTCAACTGTTTGATTCTTTCCTAACTTGTACATACCTAGTTAGGTCTCTCTACAGCCTATATAAAGATAGCTACTGCTGTAATTTAGAATTAATTCAATACAACAAATATTCAAATCCTTATATGGTATCAGAGCTTTAACTGCTCCACCGAGTAAACCCTAAGCTCTATGGCTGCCCAGACCACCGTTCCTGCCGCCCCCATCTCTTCACCCTTTGCTGAACCAAATCCTACTCCTCCCACCCTTATCACCATAAACACCGCAGCTCAGCTCCCTGTTAAGCTCACTGCCACGACATTCTTTCCGTGGCGAGCTCAGTTCAATGCTCTTCTTCGAGGGTATGACCTCATGGGCTATGTCGATGGCTCTCGACCCTGCCCCCCCCAAACAGAGACTGCTCTCCATGATTTCTGGGTCCGACAGGACCAACTGTTGCTTCATGCCATCCTGGCGTCCGTATCCCCTCAGGTGATTCAACTTATTGCTGCCGCCCCCACTTCTGCCGCTGCTTGGGCTCGGCTCACTCATCTCTATGCCAGCAAAGCCAGAGCGCGCGTCCTTGGTCTCAAGGAACGCCTAACTCTTCTTCGCCAGCATTCCCGTCCCATCTCCGAATATCTTCAGGAAGTTCGGACACTTGCTGATGAGCTGGCTTCCATTGACCAACCTTTGTCCGATGACGATCTCCTTCTCCATGTCCTTAATGGAGTGGGACCTGAGTTTAAGGAAATCGCCGCAGCTGTACGATCCAGGGATACTGCTGTTCCCTTTGAGAATCTACATGACCTTCTGGTCCAACATGAGGCTGCTTCCAGCCGTGCAGCCCACACTGCTGTCCCCTCACCCGTCACTGTCCATTTCACTCAGGCCCCTCGCGGCACCTCCTCCCATCGCTCCAGCAGGAGTTCCTCTGGTCAGCGGCACCCCACTCAGTCACCAGACAGCCACCGCCCCTCTGGTCACCGGTCATATCAACACTCCAGCGACGTCTCTCGTCGTCAATACTCTCAGTCCACTGGTTACCGTGGCTACTGTCAATGGTGCGGCACTCAGGGTCACAGCGCCAAACGCTGTCCTCATCTCCAGCAGTCCAACCCACCACCACCCGTGGCCAATCCTACAATTCAGGCCCCCTCCCCTGGCTGGCTTCTAGACTCTGGGGCCTCTCATCACGTGGCCACCAGCCCCCAACACCTCTCTGATGCAATCCATTACAGCGGCCCTGATGAGATACTAATTGGCAATGGTACAGGTCTTTCCATCACCCATACAGGCTCTTCCTTTCTCTCTTCTCCCAACTCCCCTCCCTTCAAACTCCACAATGTTTTATGTGCCCCTTCCATGACCAGAAATTTAATTTCAATTTCCCAGTTTAATAAACAAAACAATACCTCTATTGAATTATTTCCTGGTTGCTTTCATGTGAAGGATCTCAGCACGGGGGTGGTTCTCCTTCAAGGCCCGAGTAAGGACGATGTGTACGAGTGGACCCCTGCCCTTCTCCAAAAACCGCAGGCCATGGTGGCCGTGACAGTCTCCCCTAGTCTTTGGCACCGTCGCCTTGGTCACCCTCAATCCAAAACCCTAAAGAATGTCTTAAGTCTGTTTAATGTTCGTTTCTCTTCTCAAATTCCAGAACCACTCTGTAATTCCTGCGCATGCAATAAAAGTCATCGCCAACCCTTTGGCATTTCAACTTTAACCAGCCACCGTCCCTTAGACTTAATCTACAGTGATGTCTGGGGACCGGCTCCTTATCTCTCTATTGATGGATTTTCCTACTATGTAATCTTTGTTGATCATTTCACCAAGTACACTTGGCTTTACCCTCTTCGAAAAAAATCAGACGTCTATTCTACCTTCAAAGATTTTAAAACCTTGGTTGAAAAATACTTCAATACTCCCATCATTTCCCTTTACACTGATGGAGGTGGCGAATTCATTAAACTGAAACCTTTTCTTGCTGAGCATGGAATTAATCACCTCCTCACACCTCCACATACTCCCCAACACAATGGTACAGCCGAAAGGCGTCATCGCCACCTTGTTGACACCGGCCTCACCTTACTTCACCAAGCCCAACTCCCTCTCTCCTACTGGTCCTATGCTTTCAAGACCGCAGTCTATCTCATCAACCGCCTTCCTACATCCCTCCTCCAAAACAAATGTCCATACACTGCCCTCTTCCGTGCCACTCCCCATTATGCCAAACTGCGAACCTTTGGCTGTCTCTGCTTTCCTTGGCTACGGCCCTATACCACCAACAAAATGCAGCCTCGTTCTCAGCCCTGCATCTTCCTTGGCTACTCCCTTAGCCAAAGTGCCTACCTCTGTTTTGATCCCACTGCCAACAAACTCTACACCTCTCGCCATGTTCAGTTTGATGAAACCACCTTTCCTTCCGTCTCCTCCCTCCTCCCCACCCTCACCGTCTCTGCAGACACCTTCACAACCTGGTTGTCCACCGTTCCCCCAGTCACCACAGTTCCCTTTTCGCCTACTGTCACGCCACCAGCAGCGCCTGTGCAGTCCTCTACCATCACCGGGGCCTCCCTTGACACACCGTCCTTGCAGGTCCTTGCAGCTGACTCGCCCCCTGCTCAGATTCTGCCGCCAACACCCCTGCCCCCGGTTTCCAGCAGCCTTCCTGCTGCTCCCGCCTCTGCTCCTGCTCCCACAGCTCTTAATCCTCCTCCTGGTGACTCCCAACCTCCACCTCTCCGTACCTACACCAGGCGCCAACCTCCACCACCTCTCCCCCCTTCAGGTCCCCCTCCCCAAAACCCCACAAAAACCCACCCTATGCTCACCCGAACTCAAACGGGTACTGTCAAAACCGTACCCAGCTATGCCCTCACTGCCACCAAACACCAACTACCTTCCTTAGCCGAGCCCACCTGTGTCTCTCAAGCCAAGAAAGACCCTCAATGGCGTGCTGCCATGTCAAGTGAGATCAATGCTCTCATCCGGAATGGAACTTGGGAGTTGGTCCCCCCTCTTCCAAGCCAGAACGTTGTGGGGAACAAGTGGGTGTTCCGAATCAAACGGACACCTACTGGAGCTGTTGACAGATTTAAGGCCCGCCTTGTTGCCAAGGGGTACCATCAGCGTCCCGGGGTGGATTTCACGGATACATTCAGTCCCGTAGTCAAGCCCACCACAATCCGTGTTGTGCTTCACCTGGCTGTAACTAATGGCTGGCCCATTCGCCAGTTGGATGTCAATAATGCCTTCCTTCAAGGCACTCTTCATGAGGACGTGTACATGGCCCAGCCAGCTGGCTTTGTGGATCCACAGAACCCTTCTTATGTATGCAAGCTCCGCAAGGCTATATATGGACTCAAACAAGCCCCCCGGGCCTGGTACACGGAACTTCAGACCTTCCTCCTATCCCACGGTTTTGTCCAGGCCAATTCTGATGCCTCGCTGTTCCTCCTAAGGCAAGGTTCGACTACTCTGTATTTTCTGGTTTATGTTGATGATTTGATTGTGACAGGGAATACTCCAGCCGTTATCTCCCGCTTCATCCAAACTCTGGCCACCCGCTTCTCGGTTAAGGACCTTGGTTCCCTCAGTTACTTCCTTGGTGTGGAGGTCCTTCCAACCGCAACCGGCATCTTCCTGTCTCAGCACAAATATATCCATGACCTGCTCACCTTAGCTCGAATGGATGGTGCCAAGCCTGTGGCCACTCCTCTGGCTGTTTCCCCCTCTCTCCACCTGCACGATGGCTCCCCACCAGCAGATGCCACTAGCTTCCGCCGCCTTGTCGGGAGTCTGCAGTACCTCAGCCTGACCAGACCCGACGTATCCTTTGCTGTCAATAAACTCTCCCAGTTTATGCATGCTCCAACTGACCTCCACTGGCAGGCCCTCAAGCGTCTACTTCGCTATTTGAAAGGTACCTTGTTCTACGGTCTCCATCTCCATCGCCACACTACCTCCACTCTCCATGCTGTCACTCATTCCCTAAATGCATACTCGGATGCGGATTGGGCTGGGGACCGGGATGATCGAAAATCAACCACCGCCTATCTGGTCTACCTTGGCCACAATCTTATATCCTGGAGTTCCCGCAAGCAGCGTGCGGTTTCCAGATCGTCCACTGAAGCAGAATACAGAGCCGTGGCTTCCACCACTGTTGAACTGCTCTGGGTACAGTCCCTAATCCGTGAGCTCGGCCTTCCCCTTTCAGGCACACCCACTATCTCCTGCGACAACATTGGGACTACCTTCTATTGCTCAAACCCGGTCTTTCACACACGCATGAAACATGTGGATATTGACTATCACTTTGTTCGTGATCATGTCACCAAAGGCCACCTCCAGGTGTCTCATGTCTCCACTGACGATCAGCTGGCTGATGCCCTCACCAAACCGCTGCCTCGCCCACGGTTTCAGCTCCTCCGTTCCAAGATCGGTGTCTCCGATGGCTCCACCGTCTTGCGGGGGTGTAATAAGGATCCCCTTTACTCCAGCCGATCACAGGAGATTGACTAAATCTCCTTGATCTGCTGAGATATGTCAAACGGAATCACCATTGATTCCTCCCTTGTATAGATAGTCAACTGTTTGATTCTTTCCTAACTTGTACATACCTAGTTAGGTCTCTCTACAGCCTATATAAAGATAGCTACTGCTGTAATTTAGAATTAATTCAATACAACAAATATTCAAATCCTTATACTTCCATGGTAAAATAAAATCCAGCGTAAGCAACCCTGCCAAGAAGCAGCAACCAACCCCTGGATGAATCTATTATTACAATACAGAAACTAGGATTGAAATTTTATAGGCTGTATAATAACAATTGAATATAAAGGCGAGAACGAAGAGAGTGTGGGCAAGAATTGCCCGAAAGAGAGAAAGACCATAGAAAGCAACAGAAAGCCTGCACATTCTGAAGACTAAATACAGCACATAACTTGTAGCAAGGGAGACTTCCAGAAAAAAAAATTTAACACAAAATCAAGAGACTTTAAAACCAACCTAAATGGTAAATTTAATATACAAGGATGGGTTAGTTACATTATACAATTCCCGAGGTTGCACAAGTTTATACCCTCTATTTTCAGCAACGCTATTCCCTGACTTTGTAACCTCTAGCAACTTGATTCAAACTATGTTTCATATAGTTTTCATATGGTTTTGTGCAAAACTTAGATGACGGAATAGAAATAGATAAATGTTCTTCAGTATATGTCTAATCATCAAGTCCACGTCAGCTGTTAAGATATATATCCACAGAAACAACGGCAATCAAAAGGAACTGAATTTTACCATAATAACCAACCTCAAAACTAGTCATATTTAATTCATGCAGATTTTCTAAGAAAAAATTAGGGCAGAATTAATGCACCTCTCGTGCAGCCTCCATGCTTAATCTGCGCAGATCAGCATCTGTTCCAGTAACAGTGGAACCTCCACGAGTAGCAGCAGATTTTTTCTTAACCACTGCACTTGACATTGAACCTTTTGGAGTAGCACGAACATAACTGAAACCTAGGCCCCGGCCAGATGGATCACCAACACCAGATATTTCCAAACGCTCAATATTTTCTTTTCCCTTCAAAAGGAACAAAGAAACTAGTGTAAACAAACATATAATGCAAAAGAAGCTTCTGATTGCTAGAATTATTACCGCAACGCAAACCGGTCAGTAGAAAACAGAATATGCTGCCGATCGTTATTAGAGAATCACAAGTAGAAGTGCACTTGATGAAAAAAAAAATGTCATAAAAAAAAAAGAGAAAATTTTACCAGTGTACAAGCTACAAAATTGCTACTCAAGTTCCATGGACTAATCTGCAGTTCTCTTTCAATGTGTGACGCAGCAGCCAGAGTAATAGCTTCATCAGGGAGACGACTCATTGCAGCTGATATGGCAGACGGATGTGTTTCAGTAATTCCCAAATGTTTGAGCCGATAGAGACCAGCTTGCATGCTTTCATAGGCACATACCTATATCCCAAATGTAAAAGAAACAAAAATACATTAGCATCATATGTCTTTGGTAATAGCTACCATTTAACTTGCTGAGTTCAGATGTCTATTATGGTTTTGCAAGCCACTTGTGAAAGATCTAAAGTGTAACTCACCTCTTCTGGCCTCACCATATTTCTTAATTCGTCCAAAATTCGGAAGTTGCGTTTCTTAACCCACATACATTCGCCATTTGATCCCCTCTGAGAATGTTGCAAACCCATTTGTGTTATTCAGTTGAGTAGAGAAAACAGTTAAAAAAAAAAAGAAGATAAAATAATAGTATATCAAAATAAACATACGTGCCATTGAAGATTTGAGCAAAAAGAAAACTACCTGCAAATTTGCAAGTTCCTTCAGCTTCTTCCGAAGAAAGGTTTCAGATAGATAAGGAAATTGTGAAGGTAATTCATTTGCACGTATACAAGGAATGAAATGGCGCTTTTCGGCAGCACGGAACTGGCGGCACATGTAGACAAGGAGCCGGTTAATCATATAATTCTGGAGATTCTTAGTTCCAGGAGACATTACCTCCATGAGAGGTTCCTGCAACCATGAAAATCAGACAACTCAGTTTCAAAAATACATGGAAAGATTGTCTTTATATACATAAAGATATACTCATATTCTTATTGGCCGGAAGTGCACATTTAAACACAAGTAGACTAAAGATATCGGTCAGTATCAATAATATTTGATATGAAAAGCAAATAAAAGAAATTAAAAGCTTAAAAAGTTCAGCCACAACTGAAGCAGGTAATGGATATCGACCTACAGATTGTATGACAAAATTAAGAGTATTTCTACAACAAACCTGTTGTCAGACAACATTTATTCTGTCAATACGCCTAATTGAAAGCTTTCCCTTTGCAGAACGAACTAATAATCAGTTGTGGGCACCTTGTGAGAGAAAACTGGTGCCCTATACATGTTTGTTTCAAGAGATGATTGACTGTAACCAGCTTTTGTATCCCCAAGAAAAGGTGACTTATCAGCAGGATTTAGAGAAACAACATGTCCCAAACTGCTGTTGTCATTGCGTAACAAAGAGCCAGTTTGATCATCTGAGGCTGATTTTTGATAATAAGTGCACAATCTCGCACCCATACCGGCATTGCTCGAAAATAAAGGTCTTTCCTCACAGTAGCTGTAAAGATAACAAATGAAAATAGTTTGGTAGGGTCACCTCATTACCTGTACCATTGAGAAAATTTTATGCTAGGAAAATAAGGAAAACCCAAGAAACAATTATATCAACAATTTGTTAACCACTTACTTGTCCCTGAATCTTTGTACTGTATTTTGGTAGTTTTACTAACATTATTTAGGGAAAACCTACCTTTCAAAATATTAATATCAGCATTTCCTAATTACAACAATAATGTTTTAACAGGGACCAGATGCAGCAAACAAAGCCCAAAACAATGTTTGCCAAGACATGCGACCAATGCTTCACTCAAATTATATCAAAATATAGCAAATGTATATGACAAGCTGCTACAACATATCCACAACATTAATTGTATTATCAAATAAAGGAACTTTCATGAACGAGCATTGTATAAAAAGTGCTAATAAGCACTCTGAAGAGAAAAAAAACCTTCCTTGAAAAGAAAATAATTTACTAATTACTATGAAGAAAATAGATAACATAGGTCCAGAACACAACATAAAAGCCCGCAATCTAAGCAAAATCAGGGCCGGTCCTATAATTTAGGAGGCCCTGCGCAAGAATTGAAATGAAGCTCTTTGGATTTGAGGCATACAAAAAATTTTTGGCATTAATTACAATAGCAGACTGGGGCGACCACCAGTTTAAGTGTCCCAAACTCGCATTTAAGCACTCCCTAGAAATGAAACAGTAGTCAATAAAAGTCACGTAGAAGGTTGCAGCTATAGGTTCACCTCTAAAGAAAAAGGTTTTCCAGACAATACAGGAACGAGCATTTCCTAAGACTCCACAAAATAAAACAAGAAAATACATCATTTTGAACTTTTTTCCCAAGGCTCCATAAAAAATCAATAAATAAATCATTTCAAACTTTTAAAAACTGATAAGTATGTCCTTAAAAAGAAAAGTTAACCACAAGCTGAAAAGTAAAAATCTCAATCTGAGACTGTTTCTGTCCAACTTATAACATGCCAAATACAATCCAATGAAGCAAATTAAAAACAAGTACGGGACATTGGAGAATAACAAGATAACTACCAAGCAAATCATCTCAGACTGTGGGAATGGGACAGCTAATAAAAGCTTTAAAAGGTCTTTCAAGTCACTTACTTCATCAGAAAGACATGGCCATCTTTCACAGAAAGATCAGATTTCTTCTTAAAAGCTCCAGGAGGCCGCAACGATTTATTTTCACCAGGAATCTTTTGTGCCCTTGGCAACAAATATATTTTTGTACGAACAAGATGAAGCAAAGAATTTGGTTGAACATTCTGGGCAGAAAGAGATTTGTCATCTTCAAGTTCCTTCCCCAAATAAAAGATCTTCACTGCTTCGGATATCTTAAAATCTACAAAATAAAGAGTACTGAGTAAACATTTAGACTATCAAAATATTCAGCAATATATATATATATATATATATATATACTAAAATATATTCATCAACTATAGAACTCCAACATATATCATAGGACAAGCACATCCATGAGGGAGTTGACAACCTAACTTTTTTGAAGCTTTTGCTTTGACAGAAGAGACTGTTTCCTCAGCCTCCACATGAAGCTTACTTCCTTTGCCACCCAAGCTCTTTATTATAATTTTCATTGGTCCTTGAGTGGGGAGCTTTCCTCATTCTTTTACAGCCACTTCATTGTCATGGGGAAACCATAAAGATTTTGGCCGATGAAAATTAGCTACATCCTTACTGCAAAACATAAAGTAACAATAAAACACCAGCATAGCAAAAAAGAGCAGGAATCATATGGAAGAGGATTTATAGCCCAAATTTAACACATAAATCAACATGAAAACCAGATAATTGCACACTTAATGAAGAAAAATGCTTACAAGACTTGCTGAAGACCCATTATACATGAAAGAAACTTTGAAAGTACGTAAACTCAATCACCAATTCAAAATCACAAAGTACTTGCAAGAATTGCTGTGTTTTAAATAACTAAAAGAAATTACAGATTAGCGATGGTTTATATTTCTTTGTGAAAGCACAAGGCTTACTCCGAACTACTGATATACCAGCCTATATCGATACAACCCATGACATATAAAAGGTATAGACAAACAGTTTTCTGTTTATGTTTGATTGAGTAACTTGTTTTACAGTAGTGCCCTATTTATACAGAGATTTAACAGAGTCCTAACTAGGTATGTAGTGGTAGAGACTAACTAGGAAAGAAATACAGTAGGACGGAATTGAATACAATAGGAAGGAATCAAGATTGATTCCTGTAGAGATTGGAACAGCCGAATCAGGAAGGAGGTTTCTCAATCTCCTGTGATTCGGCAAACATCGTTGTAAAGTAATTGTAAGGGACGGGTCGATTTAAGAGATGAAACGCCAAATGGAAGGCGGGGGCTTTTATTGCATAAACAGGAAGTACAAACTGACTCAAGATGTTTAGGAGACACAGAAATGGAAGACTGGCTAAGGACACTTTGGAGAACTTTGGAGCTGGGATGGCCCAAACGACGATGCCATAGATTGGGAGAGACCACCACACCCACCAGAGCTTGAGGTCGTTGAAGAGAGAAAGAGGACCACTCATAGACACCATTCCTACTCGGGCCTCGAAGGAGAACCGCCCCCGTGCTGAGATCCTTCACAGGGAAAAAAGTTGGAAACAGTTCAATGGAGGTGTGATTTTGATGATTAAACTGAGAAATGGAAATCAGATTATTGGTCATGGCAGGGGCACAAAGAACATTTTTAAAAGTAAAGGACGAGGGAGTGGGTGTGGGGAAAGAGACAGAACCGGTGTGGGAGATACCAAATCCCAAACCATTACCTATGATGATTTCGTCCGGGCCATGGTACTGCTGGGCATCTGAAAGATTTTGGATGTTACCAGTGACATGGTGTGAGGCACCAGAGTCCAAAATCCAGGTTGGAGAGGGAGCCTGCAGGGTAAAGTTGACCACGGGAGGACTGTGGGCAAGGAACTGAAGTTGTGGACAGCGTTTGGCGCTGTGTCCCTGAGTTCCACACCACTGGCAGAAGCCACGGTAGCCAGTGGGAGGATTGGGGGAACGCTGGCTGTTGCCCGAGCTGCTGGAAGAGGAGAACCGGTGGCCTGAAGGGCGGGGAGCGCCGTGAGTGAGTGGGTGAGAGCGGCAACTGTTAGGGGCGGAAGCAGCACGGGGTGAGGGATATCGGCGAGCATGGTGGGAGACATTGGCAGTGATGGTCGAAGAAGGGGGTGTGCTGTCACGGTTAGTGGCTTCCTCATGCTGGACAAGCATATCATGTAAGTTCTCAAAGGACACAGCGGTGTCCCTGGACTGGACAGCAGCAGTGATGTCCTTAAATTGAGGGCTTACCCCGTTGAGAACATAAAGGAGTAGGTCATCATCTGCAAGTGGGGTGTCAATTGCAGCAAGTTCGTCAGAGATGAGGCGAACTTCCAGCAAGTAATCAGAGACAGGCCGGTCACCACAGCGAAGGAGATGGAGACGCTCCTTAAGGCCTAGAACACGGCCACGGGCCTTGCTGGCATAAATGTGGGTAAGACGCTGCCAAGCAGCAGCAGAGGTGGGGGCAGCGGCAATAAGAGTTATAACCTGAGGGGAGACAGAGGCCAGGATGCCGTGGAGGAGGAGTTGGTCCTGGCGTAGCCAGAAGGCACGTTGCGCAGGCTCAGTTTCAGGGGGGCAGGGATGAGATCCATCCACAAACCCCATGAGATCATACCCACGGAGAAGGGCATGAAATTGGGCATGCCAAGGAAAATAATTGTTGGATGTGAGCTTGACAGGAAGCTGGGCTGCGGCTTTGATAGTAATGAGGGAGGGCGGAAAGGCAGGGTCGACGGCGGGCTGTGGTGGTGCTGGTGGTAGAGAGGTATCCGAGGCAGGGTTGGGTGGGGCGGCCATGGAAACTGAGGATTTAGGAATTAGGGTTTTTTTTTTTTTTTACTCTGTGGAGCTTAGAGGCTCTGATACCATAAAAGGTATAGACAAACAGTTTTCTATTTATGTTTGATTAACTTGTTTTACAGTAGTGCCCTATTTATACAGAGATTTAACAGAGTCCTAACTAGGTATACACAAGTAGAGTCCTAACTAGGTATGTAGTGGTAGAGACTAACTAGGAAAGAAATACAGTAGGAAGGAATTGAATACAATAGGAAGGAATCAAGATTGATTCCTGTAGAGATTGGAACAGCCGAATCAGGAAGGAGGTTTCTCAATCTCCTGTGATTCGGCAGGGTCCTTAATAACATAGAGAGAAAATCAATCAACCATACCCTAACAAAATAATGAAAGCATACAACGGAACTAACAAATAGTTACAAATTATGGAATATAATAAGAATCCATCTTACTTGCTTAGCCTCAGTTTCATTGTCTGCAACATCAGTGCAGGTTGTGAGTGATAAATCTTTATGCCCTGAGCTGTGCGTTTTTTAGAATTTGACTTCAGTTGTTGAGAAGTTTTCCTATTTGAATAGTGTTTATCATTAGCAACATATCGCCAACCAAATTGACCTCCGTGACTTGGCAACTCAAAAGAATCCCCATTGCTCAACTTTACGGGCCGGGTCACAACCATGGCCCCCGAATGAAGCCTAAGATGTTCACTTTCCTTGTTATCCCAAATCTCAAAAAGCATTTTCTCATCTTGGAGATCAAGGATTAGCTTTGGTTTCCCAGTAGCCATCTCTGGATCCCATATTATACGGTCCAACCAGGACCCTTCGAGCAGGTCTCTATTCTGTGAAGTGAGCTTGCTAAATTGCCTCACAGCATCGCTCTGATGAAGCTTCTCACTTACACTCTCCATTGTACCATCTACATGTTCATCCACTTTAGATCGAGATTCTAACCTTAGAAGTTGGGGATGGCATTTCTTTTCCAAGAAAGGAGGACATGAAAATTCTGATGAATCTCTTGAGTCAAAAAGCTCCAACAGACTACATGAGCTATTCAGCATACGAGTGTGATCCTTCTCATTGGATTCCTTTTGGGGCTCTAACCGAATATTTTGTGGTCCACTATCAGGTTCTGTTTCACTATTAAATAGAGCTTTATCAGGTCCTGAAATTTCACAACTCTCCACACTGTTGTCACTTGAAACAGGAGAATTTCCCCAAACAATTCCATCTTCCCAATCCTCTTGATCGAGAGGATAATATTTTGAACATAAAGGTGACTGCCTTTCTGCAGAAATTTTTATAATTGGATCTTCTTTCATTGGTTCTGCGATGAGACTGGAGGCCTTCATAGGCCCTTCATCTGGCAGAGTCACTGAATTAGTTCCCCCTTCTGACAATCAAGCTTTGCAAAGTCATAGTTGTCGTCATTAAGTGCTGAGATTTCATGTTTCAGCACATTTTCCTGTTTCAAAGACTGAAATCCTTGAAAAGAACCTCTTAAGAATGCTTCTTCATCCTCTTCTACAATATCAGAAACATCCATGGATTTGTACCTATCTGAAATGATGTTGAAAAATCACTAAAATTCAAATCAAAACTGCAAGACCTACCAGATTGAACCTAAAATGCGACTAATATTTTACCCAAAAAGAGAAGAAACTATATACATCCTTTTAGCCATAGCATATGCATTGAGAGAGTAGCTTAGTAACATCAATATACGCAACTTCCGCCTAAAATTTTATGCTTGGATGCTTTAAGGATGACCTGATATTTGTAGATGAACAACTTTTTGGTTTGGATGTCATCGATCCATGGTATGCAGATTTAATTAACAATTTTGGCTACTAAACGTATTCCTTCTACATGCCACATACCTTTTGGAACAGAGTACCTAAGATCTCTTTTCTCCGCCTTCTTCAAGGGCACATGAATTCCAAAGATTTCCGAGAACCGTAAAATCACCAATCCATCTTCTATACATAGAACTGGTAGAGGCATGGTACTTTTATCCGAAAGCACTTCCTGCAATGCCCAAGAGAGATCGTAACATCAATGAAGAGTGGTGGAAAAGTGACAAGCAACGACAACATACAATTCAGTTAAAGAACAAGCAGCACTTCCTAGAATGCCTGACAGGGGCATAAAAATCAATGAAGTGTAGTGGGGAAATTAACAAGCATTGTCAAAATACAATTCAGTTAAGCAATATGCCGGGTTTTACTCACTGACTTATATGCCTATTCTCAATTAAAGCCCTAATCAGATTTTTGAACCAATTTCCCCTATGAAGTACATAAAAGTTCAAACTTGTCAATCCATGCACTCCGAGAGATACCTAGCCATTATTTCCAAGATACCGTCAAATTATGTTACGTATTCAACATGTAACTATGGAGCCATATTATGACCAGTTATCTATAGTTACATGTTTAAGGGGTAATCATCACTCTTTTTCATAGCTCCAAAGAATTTAGACCATGTTTGTCTTTATAATTACCTTCAAATATAATTCCATGCGTCCAATCAACTTTAAACAAGCCCCTCATACAAGGAAATAAGACGCACCTTACACGAAAATGAAATGAATTCTTTCTTTATAGGTAACATACCAAAATAAATAACTCCAAAAGCATAACTGATATATCTTTAAAATACTATCACAATCTGACCTGAAACTCTTCTACATGGGCAGTTTCAGAGTCCAGACAGTCAATTCGACAATCTTCCTCAGAATATTTTTCTCCTTTAGAATCCCCTGCAAGATAATCTTTAGAAATACACAACTAAATATTTAAGATGAATTCTTCCCATCTCTGTATCACCAACTATGAGCAAAACAGATATGAGTGACCTACACATTGATGAAGCATGATTAAAAGAAGCTAGCAACTAACAATGAGTTTATTTAACTAAAAAATACCTGGTAAAGAGAGAGTTTGAACATAGACGTTTTTTTCAACCACCTCACATTCCACTTCTTGTTCAATTTCTTCATCATAATCTTCATCATCAAACACAGAATTTGTAGGCTCCAAAGTAGCCAATGGAACTTGAGCAGAAAGATATTCCTTTCTGGGCAACAAATGCTCCTACTCAGTAGCAGCTTGAGTCTCTGGTCCCACAAAATCCTCATCAATATCAAAATAGTTAACAGCATTTTCAGCCTTCTCATCATAATCTGTTATAAGAGAACACAATGAGGGCACATTCAGAATATCAGAATGAGAACATTGAATGTATTTTCTATTTCCACCTAATTTATTAGAAAATAAGCGGGTAAGACAGACAGACTAGCAAAGATTGAATACAAAGCAAAAGGTATTAGAAGCACCCTCGCTAAACCTTAGCTAAATTTCACAACCAAGGTAAATTTGTTAGTCACAAGCAACACAAAAACTTATCTGGGGTCAAACCTCTCAGCAACAGGCTAGAAACAAAGTTATCACACTTGTAGCTATATTTTATGCACCATGTCACAGTATCTATCTGCCAGGAGAGGCAAACGGAAACTCGAAGTGCTTATTAGAGGATCATGGATATAACCCCCAATGCATGATATTACACATTTTATATGCATAAAGAGATACACTCAATGGGACTGAAGTAATTGCTCTAAGCGTGAAGCGGCGTCCAAGGGTTTTTTTCCAATGCAATATTGGAAAGGCAAAGATCTAAATTATCACACAAGAACTGATATAATATTTCCATGAAAATATCATAGTGTATGCAAAGATGATTTGAGAGGGGATAATGGTAGCACATACACAAATAAATTGAGGGAGAGTAGTCATAGTTCAATTCAAAACATTTAGGAGTAATCATAGTGCATTAAAAAAAAAATTAAACATGGTCATACTTCATTCCCCAGATATCTTTGTTGTCCAAATGATATTACTTGATAGCCAATAGAAGAGAATCTCATCACAAATATAACAAAATAAATATAAACTGGGAGGGGGGAAGGGGGAAGTAGGAGAGACGAGAAGGGAGGAGGAGTTACTAGTTAAACCATCAAAAATATTGCATGAGATTTCTAGATTCACAACATCACCTTCTTCAACAGCATCGGTTGATGTTCGTGGTGATTTTCCTGACAGCTACAAATAAAAAAAAATTCTGCATCAGGGAAGAGAAACAAATAGTGGTAAGGAAAAACAGAAGTAGATAATAAGAGAGTTCCAGAGTAAAATTTCCATGAACTCCCTTACACATAAGAAACTCATGATAACAGGCCCAAAATAAAATAAACACGACCAAATAAAGCAAGAGGATTCAAAATATGGATGAGGAATCAATACATCAATGCCTGTTAAAGATGGACCCAGCTTGTCAGCAAGTGCAGCGAGATGTTCCTTTGCATCCTGTGGTTTTAGGATGAAGATTGCATTACTAAACAAAAACTCAATTTAACAATCAAATGTGCAAAACAGAAACACCCATGAAATATCCTTGAATTTCTTATCGCATAAAAATTAATTGCTTTCCCAAAAAAGAAGGAAATATAAAATGGAGGGGTGGGGGAGAAACAAGAAGAGGTAAAGTGCTCTCCAACACGGAGAAAATGATGAGGAGTGCTGACAGTCCAAGATTAGTAATTTCTGATGGACTAATAACACATAAATATATTTCATTTTCATGGAAAACAACACTTGAAGATAATTTTTTTTTTGGGAAGGTTCTCTCTTAGATGACACCAATAAAATTAAAGGTTTACATAATGCAGAATTGTCAAGGGCGTTTGAGTCTTTAGGCATCTATGGTTTTAGTTTTTTATTATTTACTGTTTTTCCTAGAGGCAGAGACCTAAACCTCAGTTACCTTAATTTTAAAGGGACTAGGCTTAGTTTTCTGTTTTCTTTAAGCATTAGATTTAATTATGTTTTATTTCCAGAGAGATTCTCTTGTATTTTATTTGGTTTAGGTCTGCATATAAACTATCATTGTAACTCTAGGGGGGAGGAAGCTTTGGCTATTGAATAAAATTGTGGAGCTTTGCTTCTATCCAGGTTTGTAAGATGCAACCTAACCCTAGTGTGACGCCTAACGATCTCTAGGTGACACCTAGAACTCTGGGAGTGATTCCTAAAAATCCACTGGTGTAATAGCAAGAGAACTTATCCAATTTTGGGTGTGAAGCCCCTGGAGTGATTCAGAATTTATCTTTTTGTTTGTTTATTTTTCCTTAGAATTAGCACTAGGATATGTGTCAGTCAGTTTCTTTTCTAAGAGAAGAAAAAAATGACTTGCTCAGTTGGGTGGCCTGATGGCTTCTGTGTACTTCCCCTTGAGAAAAAGCGAATCACATTCAAGCAGAACAAGATAGTGAGCAGTTCTAGGTGCAGAAAGTTCTGCTTGAGCAGCTCAAAATGATTGATAGTTGAAGTTATGATTTGAGCCAATTTTGTGATTATATAATTATTGGTCATTTTTGTAATTTTGTAATTCCAAGGTTTTGCATCCTTAGTCTTATTCGGTATATGTATAGTTATTGGTCATTAGTTATGTTAATTGCTACCTTTGTGGTAAGCATGTCTGAGAATAGGGGTAAACTATTAAGGACCCTGCCGAATCACAGGAGATTGAGAAACCTCCTTCCTGATTCGGCTGTTCCAATCTCTACAGGAATCAATCTTGATTCCTTCCTATTGTATTCAATTCCTTCCTACTGTATTTCTTTCCTAGTTAGTCTCTACCACTACATATCTAGTTAGGACTCTACTTGTATATACCTAGTTAGGACTCTGTTAATTCTCTGTATAAATAGGGCACTACTGTAAACCAAGTTAATTAATCAAACATAAACAGAAATCTGTTTATCAATACCTTTTATAAACTAGGCTTCTTTACAGAGGAATTAGCTGAGACAACAGAGATGTGGGTGGGAAACAACAAAAGAGTTCTTTTTTATTCTCTTCTTCAACTCCTTTTAGTGATTTGGATCGTCATGGCCCAACTTTGGGTAAACCACATACAAATTGGTGTTGACTTTGTCTATCATTTATTTTGTTTCTCTAATAGCTTTCCTAATTTTGGTTTTCAAATCTTGGGCTGGGGCACTTAAATTTGAAGTTCCCAAACATCTTCAAGTAAAATGCTCTCATCACAGCCATTGCTATGGTCATCAATGGCTTGTCAAACTCAAATTACTTACAACTTCAATATCATCAATAAAACCCAAATAAAGCACTTTTCATAACCAATTACATAGATCACTGACACCAATATTGGATTTCATGTAAAGCAAGTGTTTCTTGTTACTTGTTTGTTTGACCACAAGATTAAACTAGGGGGGGAATAAGCTTACCTCATCCAGGTAATCGACATCAAGATTGCCGGAGTCATTAACATTGCCAAACATGAATCCAAGAAATCGACTACCCCTGCCAACCTCCTCATATTCTTCCTCATCATCTAGAAAATCAAATATTTTAGATCACACTTGGTAGATAAAAAGTGAAATACAAAGATCAAAATAATCAAAATTTCAACTAACATGCATGTATTATAAGACTCGTAATATTACAGACAAGGCAAAGTTGAGATATCCATGAGAAAGATAGGACAATTTGCTATTATCTTCGTCAGGGGAGGGGTATATCCAGCCCTTTCTTCCATAAATATGTGTCAAGTTTGGACGCAGCAGCTTACATATGGTAATTTTTGTAATTACATGATTACTCACATTATTTTTATTGACGTTAGAATGGAGAAAATAGTTCTAAATATCAAAAGTGGAAACTCAAATCACCAGCAACTGTATATAACTCAACGGAAGTCATACTTTAATGAATGAATATAGCCACCGAGGAGAATGGACAATAGACTTACAGCTAAACAAATAAGCAAACATAATTAAGAAAATTCAGAGCTTGGAAAGAGGGAAAAAAGAACGAAAAGAACTGATAGCAACCTTCCCCTCTAGTCTAGTCCAGGGCATTTTTTTATTTCCTTACAACCATTTTAAACGTTACAAAGTGAGTAAACAGTATCGAACTCCATAATACATTTAAGACTTTTGGGTAAACATCCAACCTACCTTCATCCCTTCCATCTTGAGAACCACCATCTGAATCATAACCCATGTTTTAACAGCTCTGCAATAGCCTTGAAGAAAATTCAAGAGAATAATATGTGAATCAACGTGTAGCGGCTAAACATCGAAAGAAATATCCAGATGAAGAATCGTAATAACCACTGCCACAATAAAACTCAAAAATAAATATTTTGTTGTTTATTGTGGGAACTAAACAAGGGTTGGTTTGGAAGCTTAGAGACTCAGGGGCGGATCCACTAAAGTGAAAGGTTGGTCAATTGAAAACCGCAACCCCTGAAACCCCCCATTAAAGCTTCCATCTTGAACCCTGAAACCTCTGCCATGTTGCTCGCTAGGAAAAGTGTTAATCTAATTGCCGTTACCTTTGTGCCCGCAATAATTCCTCCCTGCTTTTAGCTTGCTTTTGCCGCTGGGTTCGAGCGTTCTGCATGCTCACTGCACTCCAAGTCTCTAACTTCGAGATTGAAGCAGTCTCACGCAGAAGACGACATTTACAGTTTGCCCTTCCCTTACTATTTTTCCTTTCCCTGAACGTTGATGATACGATGTCGTGTTCTCTTCTTAACTACTCTTCTTGAAATGGTACAATTTAAGGGATATAAAAAACAAAATTTCTCAATTTTCCCCTTGAGGCGTCTTGTTAGACGATGTCGTCTTGTCATTCTTTTCTTCCTCAACGTTGATGGATCGTCTTTCGGACTGAATTTTTTTCAGTCGATTTAGGTAGCCTGAGCAAGTTGATTGGTAGAGGCAAAGGTATGGTAATATTTAGTTTCTCAAATAATATTATTCATAATATTTTGTTTAAAGTTATTTTTTTATGTTTTTAATGGGGAGAGACAAGGAGTAAAAATAAAAAATTCTATATGAATTATTTTCTTAAAAATAATTAAAACATACCTTCTAAATTAAAACATATACTCTAAATTAAAAATATTACAATAAATATAATATTACATATTTCATTCATTTCCAAATGTGCTCAACTAGATCATCTCGAGGTGCATTACGAACAATATTAGAGTGAATTTGTGCATATCGAGCCATAAAACTCTCAAAATTATGTTCATCTCTTCCGACAAGCTCTAAAGCCTCTAGTGGTTACTCATATATTCTTACTCTCCTAGATGTCAATGGTTCCGACTCATCATCCTTTGAACCATATTCGTCATGTTCATCATCTACAATCATATTATACATAATCACCCAAGCCATCATGATGCTTTGTAAAGTAGATTTATTCCACATACGAGCAGTCCCACGAATGATGCCAAAGTGAGCTTGTAGTATACCAAAACATCTTTCAATGTCTTTACGATATGACTCCTAGTACCTAGAAAATAATTTCTTATTCTCATTAACAGGCTTTGGAAATGATTTAACAAGCATACCCCATTTCGAATAGATACCGTCCTCCAAATAGTAACCCATATTGTAGTTGCGACCGTTGACATTGTCCACCATTTGTGGTGCCCGTCTTGTTGTGAGTTCATTAAACACTAGTGAAGCTCATACAACATTAATATTGTTATGCAATCCTGGAGTTCCAAAGTAGGCATGTCAAATCCATGTGTCATATGAAACAATTGCCTATAAGATTATCGTATGAGTTTTTTTGTGGCCACGATAAGCTCCTGCCCAACCAGTTGGACAATTTTTTCAAGTCCAGTGTGTAACGACCTGTCCTGAATTCCGAGATTAGATTAGTGACTAATCAAGGATTATTGAGGTTAATCGGTGATTAGTCGAGCGAAATCGATCGGACGATGTAAAACAATAAGGTTTTCCCCTCCGTTTTAAAATAAAGTATGCATGCCTAACGAAGTAGTAGAAAATTACCCATAAAACAGTATAACAATTATGCTAAGATCATATCATAAAAACCAAATCCACAAATGTCAAGTCTAATCAAACCTGCTGGGTCTATCCAAGTCTTTAAACTCAAACCAGGCCTAAAATGTAATATAAGTCTTTAAACTCCCGAGTCTTTAAACTCACAGGCCTACGGGGGTAATATCGTAAATATCCGAGTCTTTAAACTCCCGAGTCTTTAAACTCAATCCGGGCCCGTCCCCCGTCAATCAGAATCCGGGTCTTTAAACCCAATATCCAGACCCAGAAAATCCAATCCAAAACCAATTGAAAACAAATTCTAAATCCATATCCAAACCCGAATCCGAAATCACCGGTCTGAAGCCCTTCCGGCGTCCAGAACCGTCATTCCGAACCCAAATCTGGAATTCCACTTTTCCGACTTTAAAATCAAATCTCGCATCTCGAAATCCGATTTTAAAATCAAAACCTTGATTACCAAAATCATATCTCATAATCCATTTATAACCATCAGAAAACAATTATAGATTGAAAACCCAAAAGCTTAGCATCAAAATCAGAAATCCATCTTTTTCTCGAAAAATGTGCGAAAACCCGAAAATGTCTCGAAAAACGTGCAAGTATAGCAACCACATATAATCATCATTAAGAACCATAAAAACATATTTAAAATCATAAAACATAAATAAAAGTAGTTAGGCATGCTCGTAAGAAAAGAAAAAGTCCACTCACGAGTCAAAAAGTGTCAATCGCGCTCCGTGCGCTCCTCGACCGTCTCAGGCGTCTCTCGTCCTGTCAATAGGCACCAAATAGGGTCACAAATACGTTAAATATGCTAACCCTAATTTCCCCAATTTTTCGGGAATTTAATCGTAATTTAAATTTAAACCCTAAACCGTCCGGATCCTCGAACTAACCCGAAACAACGTCCGATTTTCCCGAGACTTGTCCCAATGGATTCCTTATAACATTTAGACCAAAAACCATGTTGGAAGGTTCCTCAGAATCCTCCCCACGCGCCCTCACGCGCCGCCCAAAGTGGCTGCGCGTGGGCCTCACACGCTGCTACAGTATCATCGTCTTCCTCGAGTCAGCCGGTTCGACTGTACTGAACCGGCGTGACCGGTTCTTCTTCATTCCTACACCATCTTCCACCCTTTCAATCCCACAAGCTTTGTCCAGTCCCAGCAATCATTTACAGTTCTAAAATCTAGAAATCAAAGCCCTAAACCTGTCGTCTTCAACCTCGAAACAAAACTGCCCGAGAGCCCTGTTTCGGGTTCCGGCCACCCAGGTCATCCCCCGTCACGGCACCAACCTCAGACGATTCCTAGGACCTTCCTGAGTCTCACACCACTCACCAATTCCCTCGACTCTAATCCAAAAGCCACGACTTTCGAAATGAACAAAACAGGAAAAACAGAGGATTTGGGTCTTACTTTCGATTCGTCCTCCGCCGTCCGCACCGCCGTGTACCACGATGTCCACTGAGTCTCCCTCAGTCATCTTAGCCTCCTCTCAGCTTGGATTGAACCAACACACGGCACAACCACCACCAAGTCCCACGGCCTTCTCTGTTTCCCCTGAAAATCGAACCTCACGACCACCGTGTTTCTTGCACGATTTCACTCCCAATTCCGGTCACCAACTTCTCTTCTTCTCTCTATTACTCTCACAACTCATAAGAACTTCACACACTCACTGAATCGATCACAATCCTCACCGCCTCACCTCTCTTTTTTCTGTTCTTCAGCCTTCAAAACACACGGTTTAAAACCAGCCAAGTTACACCCGTGTTTATTGTAAACAATCCTAGAACCATCTGGTCACTTCCACGTGTCCAATTTCCCATGGACATCAGTACAAATATCCAATCCCACTAATGCCACGTGCTCTTATCTGATTGGCCCTAAAGGAAAAAGACCAAAATGCCCCTAGAATTAAAATTACCATTTTTCCCTTCAACTTTCCAGACCCATAACTATTCCGTCCGACGTCCGATGACAGTGTGCCGCCTGTCGTTGTACTCAGGACGTCGAGAGCTATCTAACGGTCCTCGATCTACGTGAAAATCAAAAGTCCAATAAAAGTCAACATTTTTCTCTATTTAGTCAAAATTACGGTAACGTCCTCAATCTTCCGAACATCATAACTATTTCTCCGATTGTCTAAATCGGACATGCCACCTGTCTACGGACTCGTGACGTCCTAAACTACGTCACAGTCAATGGTCAACGCTCATCCAACCTACAAATCAAAAAGTCAACTTTTGACACACTATTCACAAGGGCAAAATCGTCGTTTTATACAAATCTTTTACAAAATTACATTTGTACCCTTTCTGCAGGTACGGGTTGTTACAATCTACCCCTCTAAAAAGAATTTTGTCCCCGAAATTCAGTGAAATAAGTAAGGGTACTGTTCGCGCATTAAGGCCTCGGGTTCCCATGTAGCTCCTTCCACCTGATGATTCCTCCACAAGACTTTAACTAAGGGAACCGTCTTCCTTCGTAAGACTTTATCCTTCCGATCCAAAATCGCTACAGGCTGTTCTTCAAAGCTCAAATCTTCTCTAAGCTAAATAGGTTGTGCTTCCAGAACATGTGAATCATCCCGAACATACTTCCGAAGCATGGATACATGGAAGACATTATGTACCTTTGCCAAGTCCGCTGGTAAGGCCAATCGATAAGCAACAAGACCAATCCGCTCCAAAATCTCATAGGGTCCAATGTAACGAGGACTTAACTTCCCTCGCCTGCCAAACCGTACGATCCCCTTCCAAGGAGATAACTTCAAGAACCCGTGCCGCAACAACCTGGAGGGTATGGAAAACACGAAAAGACTGTGAGTGGACAAAAATAAAGTATAAGTTTAAAAACAGTTCAATAAAACAAGTACATTTATACCCTCCGTTTCAAAAACCAATGCATGCATATCAAATTCATGTCATAAAAACCATTCAATATTTTCGGTTAAGCAAACCATGTAAGAAAAACCGAACACAAGTTCCTTTTTCTAAATCCCGGGCCTCAGCCCAAAACATCGGAAAACCTTTATTCAAAACCATCGTCATCAAAACTCAATGAAATCCAAACACATTGAAACCACATATCCATCCATCGAACCTGCTGGATCTATCCGAGTCTTTAAACTCCCGAGTCTTTAAACTCAATCCAGGTCTCAATATAATCCGAGTGTTTAAACTCCCGAGTCTTTAAACTTAACAGGCCTACGGGGGAAATATCAATATCCGAGTCTTTAAACTCAATCCGGATCTTTAAACCCAATCTGGGCCCGCCCCCGTCATAATCATATCCGGGTCTTTAAACCCAATAACCAAATCCAGCAAATCCAATCCAAAACCATTTGAAAACCATTTGCCATTTCCGAATCCGAATCCGAATCCGCAATCTCATCAGGATCCCAAATCCAAACCCAGAACTCATATCCATCATCCCTTTCCAAATCCGAGTCTGAAACCATCATTCCGTAAGCCGGCATCCGGAATAACCATTCCGAACCCAAACCCAGAATCTACTTCAAGTCCCAAATCGAATTCCGAATTGTCATCCGGAAATCCTATTTAAAACCCGAAATCATGTTTCCCAAAACCACTGTTTGAATTAGGCCTTTAAGCCCGAAATCACTTTCCAAAATCCTTTTCCTTTCATTGAAATCAAATCGTATTTCAAATCCCGAAACCACATCATTAAAACCGGGTTCAAACCACAACATACATCAAAATCTCGTAAAACGTGAAATTCCGTAAATACCTCGAAAATCGTGCAAAACTGTAATCATAAAGATTATAAATCAAATCATAGAATCAAGTATAGAAAACATATAAAAACATATATGCATGCATCAAGAGTTAGAAAACAAAGTCCACTCACAGACCATTCCGACGTCGCCGGCCATTCCGTTATCCTCGGCTTTCCCGAACCTGTTCAAATCCCATATCAAGGTCACTAACTACTTCAAAAAGGTTATACTTAAGCCCCATAATTTTCCCGTATTTTTAGCTATTTTTAACCGAGCCCTAAACCCTTCGGATATCCCGAAACACATCGAGACGATGTCCGATTGACTCGAAACCAGTGCCAAAATGTTCGTTACATCGAATACTTTAAAAGTCGTTTTGGATGATTCCCCAAACTACCCTTCATGCGCCCCCACGCGCGTCTGGAAGTTTCTGCGCGTGAGACCCACGCGCGTGAACAGTATCATTGTCAACCTCAGGTGAACCCAGTTCACCTGGTTTGAACCGGTCCGGTCTAGGCTAAACCGGCGTTCAAGGTTTTCAGTCGCTTTTCAACCATTTTTACTCCTACTTAGTCCATTAGTTTTGTTCTCTCATATGTGATCATTAAGGCTAACTTAAACATGAGATTCAAGTCTGTTTCATACTTTCCAAATCGAAGCTTAAACCCAGAAAATTCGAGTTTCTGTCTCCGGCCACCCATGGCCACGGTAGGGCTCTAGGTCAATACCTAAGGTTCCTCACATCTTCCTAAAGCTACTAGGATCACTAGAAGACTTCGACACCCCTCCAAACTTCACGACTTTCAAATTGAAGCAAACGGTAAAAACAGAGGATAGTGAAGACTTACCCGTGTTCTGGCCTCCGCCGTGCCTTTCGCCGTGATCCTCTAGGTTCACAAGGCTCCTCTCAGGTCACTGAACACCACCACTCTTCCAATTTGATGGTTTTCTCGACTGGGGTGCACAGCCATGCACGGTGTCCCTGCTCTATTTCCTGGTTTCTGTTACTACACACACTCACAGTCACCGTCCAACCCTCACTATACCACGATTACACACTCACCAAACCGTCCTTGATCACTCACTCAAGCCAACACACACTCACAAAGAACACTGATCGATTTTCTCTCACGGCCTCTAACTCTCTGTTTTCCTTCTCTGTGAACGGTTGGACGATTAACAACCGTACAATATGTAGCCGTGCACACACACACACACACACCACTAGAATCCTCTAGGAGTCCCTCACTTGTCCATCACTCTATGGTCTGAATTTAAAATATCCAATCACACTTCCCCATATGGCCTTATCTGATTGGCCCAAATGTAAAAAGACTAAAATGCCCCTACAAGTCCAATTTAACATTTTACCCTTCAACTTCTTAGAGTCACAACTTAACCGTCCGACGTCCGATGACAGCGTGCTGCCTATCGTTGTACTCAAGACGTCGAGACCCATCTAACGGTCCTCGGTCTACATGAAAACTAAGGGTCTAGCAAAAGTCAACGTTTTCCCTCTATTTACCAAAATTACGGCAATGCCCTTAACCTTCCGAACACCATGACTTTTTCTCTGATTGTCCAAATCGGACGTGCCACCTGTCTACGGACTCGTGACGTCTTGAACTACGTCACGGTCATTGGTCAATGCCCAATTGACCGTCCGAACTAAAAGTCAACATGTTGCCCATTATAGGGGCAAAATCGTCATTTTGCGCTAACTGTCCAAAAGTAGCCAACTAAGCACCGATTAACATACTAATTCGTCACTAATCACTAAGCTAATCTCGATTCCCGGGACGGGTCGTTACATTATATATTGATTGTCTCCTCCAAGGAGGGTCGTTGGCTTGGGTGGACCCCGGAGTAGTCACGGAGCACTGACTGAGTGGAGTCGTTCCCGTTGGGTTCTTTACTCTTAGAAAGGCTATGAATTATAACCCCCAGGGAGGGTCATTGATCTGCGAACATTGACATGGGTGGACCCTGGGGAGACTTGGGTTTTGAGACCCCGAGTAGCACGTGTTTAGCTCTAGATTACCCTGACAGGATTGGTTATATGAAATATATTAACAAACATGATTTCTTGGTTTTGCAAAATTGTGTTCTATGATGATAAATGGATTTGGGCTGAGTTCCCACATATGTTTATTATGTTCTAGATTTCTGTAAATGGTTTTGGGCAGGGGCCCGTATGATTATGGTTGTTTAAACATATGTGGTTTGATAAATAGTTTTTCTATGCATGCATGCTTTTTAGTGGAGGGCATAAAGGTCTTTTATCAAATGTATTTTATGAACTTATTACTTTTTGTCCACTCACAATCTTTCTGTTTTCAATGCCCTTCAGGTTGAATACAGTGCAGACTGTAGCAGAGACCGAGACATCACATACCTCCTCCGGATCCTGACATACTCTGGAAGCCGGTCAGGCTAAAGGTTCAAATTTTCCTTAGTCTGACACTCTATGTCAGACGGGATTAGGAGCGTCCCTCGTTAATCCCGGGGGGATTGGGACGGGTCCTGACACAGTGCATACAATCAATACTATCAAGCATACTTAGGAAACCCCGCTGCTCAGTTTTCGCTGAAAGCCTTTGCAAGTTTTTGTATGCCGGAGATTGGAGGTACGGGTTGGTGTAAAGATCTTCAATTACTTTGCAAAAACGCGTTATGGATTCAATGGTTGTTTAAACCCCCAACCTGCAGATCTCATCGCATTGATCTGATGAGGATCCATATGGTAGCATTCTAATTGCACATGTAATCTTTTGATGAGGTGATAACTCAAGTACACCTACGACATCTGGCTTTTATGCAAAGTAAATGTCATGAGCGATAACATCTTGAAATATGCGGTCAAATAGGTGGCACTTCATTCTACAGTGCCTACGAAAATCATGATCGGAATACACCAGTCACGACACAAAGTAATCCTCCATGAGCAAAGGGACATATACATGCCTATGCCGACTCTTAACTTCACGACCAAATTGTGAACCTGGTTGGATGGATGAATTGGAAGATGAACTTTGATATTCTGACATAGCGCCAACGATAAGCATGTTTATTTAACGCATACATTCTTCATCTTCCTTTTGATCTAGATTCATTTTTTTTCAACAAATTTTCATGGCTAATCACAATAATAATAATAATAATAATAATAATAATAATAATAATAATAATAATAATAATAATCACAATAATAATAATAATAATTTTTTTTAAAAAGATAAAAGATAGAGGGGTCGTGACACTTTTTCATAGTTTGCTCCTCTCTTCGTTCTCTTTTCAGTTGAGTCTGAGAGAGAGAGTGGTCGAGAGGGGAGAACAGTCGAGAAGGGGAGAGACTGTGATGAAGAGATAAAGAGGTCGAGATGAGATTGTCGAGCTATTCGACCAGAGGTTTCAAAACCGTCGACTGGAGTTGTAAGGGCTTGAATCGAAAAGGGAAGGAGATGGAGAATGGAGTTGTGGAGGTTTGAATCGAAGGGCATTGGGTATGCATCACGTGAGTTTGATATTTCCAAAATTGATCAATTTATCATGTGAATTTTATTGTGGAAATTTTGGTTTTTTCTCTGAAATTGTTCACTTTTTGTTCATCCATGAAGGACGAAATTGGGTTTTTCCTCTGAAATTATATCAATTTCTGTTGAGATTTTGGTTTTTTTTCTCTGCCCCTATTCAATTGTTGTCGCTCATGTTTTGGTGTTTATTGTTATGTTCATCCATGAAGGATGAAATTTGGATTGTTCTGGAGCAAAGTAGTCGTCAGTTGCTCTTTGCTTGGTGGGCCAACTACCCAGCCCAAGCAAGGAGGGAGGCAAGAATAGCCTCAGGGGCAAGCCTTGCCTTGGCTAAACTTACTCCCATTAGAACAATTATCTCAGGGGTTAGAGGCCATATCTAGCCTTGCTTGGGCTAGATGGCTCCCGTTAGACTTGCTCTCATTGAGCTGGGTGGGACAAGCTATGTCTAAAGTTTTTTGGATTTGGGTCTGATCGAGTGGACTTAGACACATATATAAAAGTCCAAGCACTTTATTAGGTCAATTTTTTATCGAGCTTCATGGAACGGGCTACATAAGTTCATTCGGGTCGGATTCAATTAAACCTTTTGAATTACCTGGAAATAAGAACATCAATATGTAAAAAAAAATATTGAAAAAAGATATTCGAAATTTTATTATCTATTAGTTTGATAGCCATATTACAAATTTATTAGTTAAAAAAATATATTACAACTTTATCCTCAAATTGCCTCATTTTCACTCTCAATTTCACTTTCAAGTCAAATTTTCTCAATTTCACTATCAAATCTCAAGTTCGAGTTTAGTTAATTTGGTCGGATTTACGGGCCGGCGGGCTTATATGGACATACTAGACTGGGTTTTACTAGGGTAGGCCGAGCCTATTGTATATCAGATTCAAACACCTAAGTCCAAGCCATTTCAGGACCGGCTAGTCCACAACCTATAGCTGGTTGGGTCGAGCCTTTGTCCACTGGGTCAAGCGAGCCCCCACAAGTCCATGACCTTTTGGGCCAAATGGTGCGATTTGTGGCACATTTATTTTCAAGGAATGTGAATAGTGGATAATTGGAGAAGTAAGCAATCAGAGAAGTGTGTAATCAAAAAAGTGGATAATCATTCTCATTGCGGTGTTTACTAGCTACATATAATCAAAACATTAATGGAAATATTTTTCATTTTTATTGTTTACTAAAATGCCTTTTCTTTTTTTTACAGTTTTCTTAATATCTCATTCTCTTCTTATCACCCTCTCAAAATACATTTACTAAAAAATTCAATTTATTAGAAAACAAATAAAGTGTTCTTCTTCATTTTCTGAAATATTTCATTCATTAAAAAATAATATGCCATCACTCTCTCATTTGTATGATAGCAATTTGTGTTATAATAAGATATCACTATATATATTTTTTATGGCTAAAATGGTAGAGCAATTTTCGTAATAAAAAAATTAAAATAGGAAATGGGAATCATTTATACTTCCCTCTAGGGCTGGTAATGGATCTGTCGTATCATGAACTCTGTTTTACCCAAATATGCCCAACTCGTGTAACAATCCGTCCCGAGAATAGGGATAAGTGGAGTGATTAAGGTGTGATTAGTAAGGGTAATCAAGGGTTAGGTGGTCCCGAGGGGTCCGGGAACTTAGAATGACGATTTTGCCCCTGGGTCGGGCAGAAATGTTGACTTTTATTTCGGGTGGTCAAGTGGGGATTGACCAGTGACCAGGACGTAGTTGAGGACGTTACGAATCCGTAGGCAGGAGGCACGCCCGATTCCGACATCCGAGGAGGAAGTTGTGATGTTCGGAAGATTGAGGGCATAACCGTAATTTGGAAAATTTGGGGGGAAACGTTGACTTTTTATACGAACGGGTTTTGGTAAGTTGACCTAAGACCGTTAGATAGATCTCGTCGTCCCGAGTTCGATGACAGGCGGCACGTATTCATCGGACGTACGATGTGGGAGTTACAGGTCTAGAAAGGTAGTGGCAAAGTTGTAATTTTGGGTAAAACAGAAGGGCATTTTGGTCTTTTGTGCTCTGGGGTGTGTGCAACAGATAAGGACAGATGAAGGGTTGAGATTGAGCCACATGTGAGATGAAGGGTAGGATGGTGACACGTGCTAAAGGTGGAGTGGTTTCTGGGGGGTTCCAGTGTATGCACGGTCCAATTATTTGGGTGCAACCGTGCAAGTGTGAGTTCTTCGACCCAGATAGAAACAGGGTGAGCTTGTGAGGAGGAATTGAGGATTGATCGTGGATGTTGATGAGTTCTAGTGAGTGAAGAGTGATCAGAAGGAGGTTGAGAGATGCTGGGGTGGTGCTGAGAAGGTTAGAAGTGTGCAGGTGGTGTGTGAGTGAGTTGAGAGCCACGGGAACTTCAGAGAAAAACAGAGAGGAACTGAGGGAGCTGGTGGTGCTGTGGCCGTGTGTAAGTGTGATTGACCTCGAGAGGAGGCTGAGGCGACGTTGTGGACTCCAGGAACCGCGGCGGCGAGCACGGTGGTGGACGGTTGCAGGATCGGGATTTCCCGAGGAAGACGAGGAACGGGCTGGACGTTCGGGACGTGAGTAGGGCTCAGTACTGTTGTGGAGCGAGCGCGGGGTCTTGACGCCGAGGCAGAGTCTGAGGCATAGAAGTGAAGTGAGGGTTCCCAGAGTAGAGTAAAGGCTTCCATGTGCGTGTAGTTACCGAGTTATTTTCTTTGTATGTTCGTACTATGTTTTGTAAATGCTACGTTCGGGACTTTGTGTCTAATTACTCCTGCGTTTGACTGGTTAGAATACGAATGAGTTTTACTTGAGTTTTGCGTCGGGGAGTCAGACGGGAGCGGGATTTACCTCGGGTTTCGGGGTGAAACCGGGGTGGGTCCTGACAATTGGTATCAGAGCATAGGTTTGTCGAGTTTGTTGGGTCTGTCGGTTTGTGAGGTTGTGTTTCAGTTGTTTGACTACTTCTATGCCTCTTTCAGCGTGCGGTTGACGATGCCTCCGAGACGTAGACCCTCTCCACAACCTGAAGAAGTAGCCAGAGAGACGGAGAGTGCCACGATTGAGCGAGCCTAGCGGCTCGGGGCTACTACTTTTAGTGGTGGGGCTGATCCTGAGGAAGCCCAGAGGTGGATTACTAGACTGGAGCGGATTTTTGCGGTGATGCATTGTCCGCCGGAGGAGCGAGTATTGTTGGCTGCATTTTTATTAGATGGTGCGGCGTACGAGTGGTGGTATACCCTCGAGTTGTCCGGTTGGGATGTTCACAGTGTGACCTGGGAGACGTTCAGGGAACGGTTTCTGGAACAGTATTATCCCCGTTCTTTCCGGGATGCCAAGGAGGCGGAGTTTTTGCAGCTCCAGCAGGGGAATATGACCGTGGCAGAGTATGAACGGAAGTTCCAGATGTTGTCTCGGTTTGCTCCTGCTTTTGTGGCCACTGAAGCCGAGAAGTGCCGTAGGTTTGAGTTGGGTTTGCGCGGTGAGATTCGAGCCGTAGTGACGGCTGGATCTTTTGCTACCCTCCGAGATCTATCGGATGCTGCGGTGCGAGTTGAGGCTAGTTTGCCGGTGCGACGCCGGGAACCTTCTATTCCTGGAGCTTCGAGCCAGCGGACACCGAAAAGAGGTAACTTTGGTGGATCGTCCTCGTCGGGCGATGATCGTTTTGGTAGACCTGGTAGTGCCCAGAGTTCAGGATTTTGGGGTTATCGAGTACCGCCGACTCCGCAAGCGAGTGCGACGTCGGTAGCATCCACAGGGAGACCGAGTAGTGGACCAGGCTGGAATGTGTGTTTTTACTGCGGGGAGCGAGGTCATTTCCGACGTGAGTGTCCACTGTTGCCACAGGAAGGTGGGGTAGGCAGAGGAGTAGCGGAGTCTGGACAGAGTACAGCATCAGGGACAGCGGGCACTAGAGGAGGTGGTGGCACAGCCACAAGTAGTTCGAGGGGACGTGGTAGAGCGTCAGGATCTCAGGCCCGGGTGTTCTCGATGACTCAGCAGGAGGGTCAGTCGATACCAGATACGGAGACAGGTACTTGTTTTACTTTTGGGTTGTCCTGTTGGTTTGGTGTTTGGATTCGGGGTAGAGTCTAGGAGTTTGCCTAGAGGACTTGGAGTGTACAGTAAGTTCCGTAGTAGGTTGACGGGAAGTATAGGAAAGGAGTGACTATAACTGATCGATCTGAGCCTGTGGAAGGAGAGAACCCACAAGCTAGAGGTTGCCTTTTGGACTTTGTGGAGTTAGTCCGACCGGGGCCGGAGTAGTAGCCGAGGGAGATGGGTGGTTGTATACGAGGATGTACTCTATGATTTCGGTCGGGTATTGTGACATGAGGTATTGTATAATACCTTTGTTTTCTGTTCATAGAGTTTCCCTTGCATACACCATGTAGTTGTTACATAGCTAGGGTTGGCTGTGGTAACAGTAGCTGGGGATGGAGTGAAATACCCAAGGTGGAGATGATAGACAGGAAACCTAGGAGAGGTTGTTCCTTAGGAGACCCTAGGGGTCGGGAACTAGCTGTGGAATTTCGGGGACGAAATTCTTTTTAGGTGGGTAGATTGTAACAACCCGTCCCGAGAATAGGGATAAGTGGAGTGATTAAGGTGTGATTAGTAAGGGTAATCAAGGGTTAGGTGGTCCCGAGGGGTCCGGGAACTTAGAATGACGATTTTGCCCCTGGGTCGGGCAGAAATGTTGACTTTTATTTCGGGTGGTCAAGTGGGGATTGACCAGTGACCAGGACGTAGTTGAGGACGTTACGAATCCATAGGCAGGAGGCACGCCCGATTCCGACATCCGAGGAGGAAGTTGTGATGTTCGGAAGATTGAGGGCATAACCGTAATTTGGAAAATTTGGGGGGAAACGTTGACTTTTTATACGAACGGGTTTTGGTAAGTTGACCTAAGACCGTTAGATAGATCTCGTCGTCCCGAGTTCGATGACAGGCGGCACGTATTCATCGGACGTACGATGTGGGAGTTACAGGTCTAGAAAGGTAGTGGCAAAGTTGTAATTTTGGGTAAAACAGAAGGGCATTTTGGTCTTTTGTGCTCTGGGGTGTGTGCAACAGATAAGGACAGATGAAGGGTTGAGATTGAGCCACATGTGAGATGAAGGGTAGGATGGTGACACGTGCTAAAGGTGGAGTGGTTTCTGGGGGGTTCCAGTGTATGCACGGTCCAATTATTTGGGTGCAACCGTGCAAGTGTGAGTTCTTCGACCCAGATAGAAACAGGGTGAGCTTGTGAGGAGGAATTGAGGATTGATCGTGGATGTTGATGAGTTCTAGTGAGTGAAGAGTGATCAGAAGGAGGTTGAGAGATGCTGGGGTGGTGCTGAGAAGGTTAGAAGTGTGCAGGTGGTGTGTGAGTGAGTTGAGAGCCACGGGAACTTCAGAGAAAAACAGAGAGGAACTGAGGGAGCTGGTGGTGCTGTGGCCGTGTGTAAGTGTGATTGACCTCGAGAGGAGGCTGAGGCGACGTTGTGGACTCCAGGAACCGCGGCGGCGAGCACGGTGGTGGACGGTTGCAGGATCGGGATTTCCCGAGGAAGACGAGGAACGGGCTGGACGTTCGGGACGTGAGTAGGGCTCAGTACTGTTGTGGAGCGAGCGCGGGGTCTTGACGCCGAGGCAGAGTCTGAGGCATAGAAGTGAAGTGAGGGTTCCCAGAGTAGAGTAAAGGCTTCCATGTGCGTGTAGTTACCGAGTTATTTTCTTTGTATGTTCGTACTATGTTTTGTAAATGCTACGTTCGGGACTTTGTGTCTAATTACTCCTGCGTTTGACTGGTTAGAATACGAATGAGTTTTACTTGAGTTTTGCGTCGGGGAGTCAGACGGGAGCGGGATTTACCTCGGGTTTCGGGGTGAAACCGGGGTGGGTCCTGACAATTGGTATCAGAGCATAGGTTTGTCGAGTTTGTTGGGTCTGTCGGTTTGTGAGGTTGTGTTTCAGTTGTTTGACTACTTCTATGCCTCTTTCAGCGTGCGGTTGACGATGCCTCCGAGACGTAGACCCTCTCCACAACCTGAAGAAGTAGCCAGAGAGACGGAGAGTGCCACGATTGAGCGAGCCTAGCGGCTCGGGGCTACTACTTTTAGTGGTGGGGCTGATCCTGAGGAAGCCCAGAGGTGGATTACTAGACTGGAGCGGATTTTTGCGGTGATGCATTGTCCGCCGGAGGAGCGAGTATTGTTGGCTGCATTTTTATTAGATGGTGCGGCGTACGAGTGGTGGTATACCCTCGAGTTGTCCGGTTGGGATGTTCACAGTGTGACCTGGGAGACGTTCAGGGAACGGTTTCTGGAACAGTATTATCCCCGTTCTTTCCGGGATGCCAAGGAGGCGGAGTTTTTGCAGCTCCAGCAGGGGAATATGACCGTGGCAGAGTATGAACGGAAGTTCCAGATGTTGTCTCGGTTTGCTCCTGCTTTTGTGGCCACTGAAGCCGAGAAGTGCCGTAGGTTTGAGTTGGGTTTGCGCGGTGAGATTCGAGCCGTAGTGACGGCTGGATCTTTTGCTACCCTCCGAGATCTATCGGATGCTGCGGTGCGAGTTGAGGCTAGTTTGCCAGTGCGACGCCGGGAACCTTCTATTCCTGGAGCTTCGAGCCAGCGGACACCGAAAAGAGGTAACTTTGGTGGATCGTCCTCGTCGGGCGATGATCGTTTTGGTAGACCTGGTAGTGCCCAGAGTTCAGGATTTTGGGGTTATCGAGTACCGCCGACTCCGCAAGCGAGTGCGACGTCGGTAGCATCCACAGGGAGACCGAGTAGTGGACCAGGCTGGAATGTGTGTTTTTACTGCGGGGAGCGAGGTCATTTCCGACGTGAGTGTCCACTGTTGCCACAGGAAGGTGGGGTAGGCAGAGGAGTAGCGGAGTCTGGACAGAGTACAGCATCAGGGACAGCGGGCACTAGAGGAGGTGGTGGCACAGCCACAAGTAGTTCGAGGGGACGTGGTAGAGCGTCAGGATCTCAGGCCCGGGTGTTCTCGATGACTCAGCAGGAGGGTCAGTCGATACCAGATACGGAGACAGGTACTTGTTTTACTTTTGGGTTGTCCTGTTGGTTTGGTGTTTGGATTCGGGGTAGAGTCTAGGAGTTTGCCTAGAGGACTTGGAGTGTACAGTAAGTTCCGTAGTAGGTTGACGGGAAGTATAGGAAAGGAGTGACTATAACTGATCGATCTGAGCCTGTGGAAGGAGAGAACCCACAAGCTAGAGGTTGCCTTTTGGACTTTGTGGAGTTAGTCCGACCGGGGCCGGAGTAGTAGCCGAGGGAGATGGGTGGTTGTATACGAGGATGTACTCTATGATTTCGGTCGGGTATTGTGACATGAGGTATTGTATAATACCTTTGTTTTCTGTTCATAGAGTTTCCCTTGCATACACCATGTAGTTGTTACATAGCTAGGGTTGGCTGTGGTAACAGTAGCTGGGGATGGAGTGAAATACCCAAGGTGGAGATGATAGACAGGAAACCTAGGAGAGGTTGTTCCTTAGGAGACCCTAGGGGTCGGGAACTAGCTGTGGAATTTCGGGGACGAAATTCTTTTTAGGTGGGTAGATTGTAACAACCCGTCCCGAGAATAGGGATAAGTGGAGTGATTAAGGTGTGATTAGTAAGGGTAATCAAGGGTTAGGTGGTCCCGAGGGGTCCGGGAACTTAGAATGACGATTTTGCCCCTGGGTCGGGCAGAAATGTTGACTTTTATTTCGGGTGGTCAAGTGGGGATTGACCAGTGACCAGGACGTAGTTGAGGACGTTACGAATCCATAGGCAGGAGGCACGCCCGATTCCGACATCCGAGGAGGAAGTTGTGATGTTCGGAAGATTGAGGGCATAACCGTAATTTGGAAAATTTGGGGGGAAACGTTGACTTTTTATACGAACGGGTTTTGGTAAGTTGACCTAAGACCGTTAGATAGATCTCGTCGTCCCGAGTTCGATGACAGGCGGCACGTATTCATCGGACGTACGATGTGGGAGTTACAGGTCTAGAAAGGTAGTGGCAAAGTTGTAATTTTGGGTAAAACAGAAGGGCATTTTGGTCTTTTGTGCTCTGGGGTGTGTGCAACAGATAAGGACAGATGAAGGGTTGAGATTGAGCCACATGTGAGATGAAGGGTAGGATGGTGACACGTGCTAAAGGTGGAGTGGTTTCTGGGGGGTTCCAGTGTATGCACGGTCCAATTATTTGGGTGCAACCGTGCAAGTGTGAGTTCTTCGACCCAGATAGAAACAGGGTGAGCTTGTGAGGAGGAATTGAGGATTGATCGTGGATGTTGATGAGTTCTAGTGAGTGAAGAGTGATCAGAAGGAGGTTGAGAGATGCTGGGGTGGTGCTGAGAAGGTTAGAAGTGTGCAGGTGGTGTGTGAGTGAGTTGAGAGCCACGGGAACTTCAGAGAAAAACAGAGAGGAACTGAGGGAGCTGGTGGTGCTGTGGCCGTGTGTAAGTGTGATTGACCTCGAGAGGAGGCTGAGGCGACGTTGTGGACTCCAGGAACCGCGGCGGCGAGCACGGTGGTGGACGGTTGCAGGATCGGGATTTCCCGAGGAAGACGAGGAACGGGCTGGACGTTCGGGACGTGAGTAGGGCTCAGTACTGTTGTGGAGCGAGCGCGGGGTCTTGACGCCGAGGCAGAGTCTGAGGCATAGAAGTGAAGTGAGGGTTCCCAGAGTAGAGTAAAGGCTTCCATGTGCGTGTAGTTACCGAGTTATTTTCTTTGTATGTTCGTACTATGTTTTGTAAATGCTACGTTCGGGACTTTGTGTCTAATTACTCCTGCGTTTGACTGGTTAGAATACGAATGAGTTTTACTTGAGTTTTGCGTCGGGGAGTCAGACGGGAGCGGGATTTACCTCGGGTTTCGGGGTGAAACCGGGGTGGGTCCTGACAATTGGTATCAGAGCATAGGTTTGTCGAGTTTGTTGGGTCTGTCGGTTTGTGAGGTTGTGTTTCAGTTGTTTGACTACTTCTATGCCTCTTTCAGCGTGCGGTTGACGATGCCTCCGAGACGTAGACCCTCTCCACAACCTGAAGAAGTAGCCAGAGAGACGGAGAGTGCCACGATTGAGCGAGCCTAGCGGCTCGGGGCTACTACTTTTAGTGGTGGGGCTGATCCTGAGGAAGCCCAGAGGTGGATTACTAGACTGGAGCGGATTTTTGCGGTGATGCATTGTCCGCCGGAGGAGCGAGTATTGTTGGCTGCATTTTTATTAGATGGTGCGGCGTACGAGTGGTGGTATACCCTCGAGTTGTCCGGTTGGGATGTTCACAGTGTGACCTGGGAGACGTTCAGGGAACGGTTTCTGGAACAGTATTATCCCCGTTCTTTCCGGGATGCCAAGGAGGCGGAGTTTTTGCAGCTCCAGCAGGGGAATATGACCGTGGCAGAGTATGAACGGAAGTTCCAGATGTTGTCTCGGTTTGCTCCTGCTTTTGTGGCCACTGAAGCCGAGAAGTGCCGTAGGTTTGAGTTGGGTTTGCGCGGTGAGATTCGAGCCGTAGTGACGGCTGGATCTTTTGCTACCCTCCGAGATCTATCGGATGCTGCGGTGCGAGTTGAGGCTAGTTTGCCGGTGCGACGCCGGGAACCTTCTATTCCTGGAGCTTCGAGCCAGCGGACACCGAAAAGAGGTAACTTTGGTGGATCGTCCTCGTCGGGCGATGATCGTTTTGGTAGACCTGGTAGTGCCCAGAGTTCAGGATTTTGGGGTTATCGAGTACCGCCGACTCCGCAAGCGAGTGCGACGTCGGTAGCATCCACAGGGAGACCGAGTAGTGGACCAGGCTGGAATGTGTGTTTTTACTGCGGGGAGCGAGGTCATTTCCGACGTGAGTGTCCACTGTTGCCACAGGAAGGTGGGGTAGGCAGAGGAGTAGCGGAGTCTGGACAGAGTACAGCATCAGGGACAGCGGGCACTAGAGGAGGTGGTGGCACAGCCACAAGTAGTTCGAGGGGACGTGGTAGAGCGTCAGGATCTCAGGCCCGGGTGTTCTCGATGACTCAGCAGGAGGGTCAGTCGATACCAGATACGGAGACAGGTACTTGTTTTACTTTTGGGTTGTCCTGTTGGTTTGGTGTTTGGATTCGGGGTAGAGTCTAGGAGTTTGCCTAGAGGACTTGGAGTGTACAGTAAGTTCCGTAGTAGGTTGACGGGAAGTATAGGAAAGGAGTGACTATAACTGATCGATCTGAGCCTGTGGAAGGAGAGAACCCACAAGCTAGAGGTTGCCTTTTGGACTTTGTGGAGTTAGTCCGACCGGGGCCGGAGTAGTAGCCGAGGGAGATGGGTGGTTGTATACGAGGATGTACTCTATGATTTCGGTCGGGTATTGTGACATGAGGTATTGTATAATACCTTTGTTTTCTGTTCATAGAGTTTCCCTTGCATACACCATGTAGTTGTTACATAGCTAGGGTTGGCTGTGGTAACAGTAGCTGGGGATGGAGTGAAATACCCAAGGTGGAGATGATAGACAGGAAACCTAGGAGAGGTTGTTCCTTAGGAGACCCTAGGGGTCGGGAACTAGCTGTGGAATTTCGGGGACGAAATTCTTTTTAGGTGGGTAGATTGTAACAACCCGTCCCGAGAATAGGGATAAGTGGAGTGATTAAGGTGTGATTAGTAAGGGTAATCAAGGGTTAGGTGGTCCCGAGGGGTCCGGGAACTTAGAATGACGATTTTGCCCCTGGGTCGGGCAGAAATGTTGACTTTTATTTCGGGTGGTCAAGTGGGGATTGACCAGTGACCAGGACGTAGTTGAGGACGTTACGAATCCGTAGGCAGGAGGCACGCCCGATTCCGACATCCGAGGAGGAAGTTGTGATGTTCGGAAGATTGAGGGCATAACCGTAATTTGGAAAATTTGGGGGGAAACGTTGACTTTTTATACGAACGGGTTTTGGTAAGTTGACCTAAGACCGTTAGATAGATCTCGTCGTCCCGAGTTCGATGACAGGCGGCACGTATTCATCGGACGTACGATGTGGGAGTTACAGGTCTAGAAAGGTAGTGGCAAAGTTGTAATTTTGGGTAAAACAGAAGGGCATTTTGGTCTTTTGTGCTCTGGGGTGTGTGCAACAGATAAGGACAGATGAAGGGTTGAGATTGAGCCACATGTGAGATGAAGGGTAGGATGGTGACACGTGCTAAAGGTGGAGTGGTTTCTGGGGGGTTCCAGTGTATGCACGGTCCAATTATTTGGGTGCAACCGTGCAAGTGTGAGTTCTTCGACCCAGATAGAAACAGGGTGAGCTTGTGAGGAGGAATTGAGGATTGATCGTGGATGTTGATGAGTTCTAGTGAGTGAAGAGTGATCAGAAGGAGGTTGAGAGATGCTGGGGTGGTGCTGAGAAGGTTAGAAGTGTGCAGGTGGTGTGTGAGTGAGTTGAGAGCCACGGGAACTTCAGAGAAAAACAGAGAGGAACTGAGGGAGCTGGTGGTGCTGTGGCCGTGTGTAAGTGTGATTGACCTCGAGAGGAGGCTGAGGCGACGTTGTGGACTCCAGGAACCGCGGCGGCGAGCACGGTGGTGGACGGTTGCAGGATCGGGATTTCCCGAGGAAGACGAGGAACGGGCTGGACGTTCGGGACGTGAGTAGGGCTCAGTACTGTTGTGGAGCGAGCGCGGGGTCTTGACGCCGAGGCAGAGTCTGAGGCATAGAAGTGAAGTGAGGGTTCCCAGAGTAGAGTAAAGGCTTCCATGTGCGTGTAGTTACCGAGTTATTTTCTTTGTATGTTCGTACTATGTTTTGTAAATGCTACGTTCGGGACTTTGTGTCTAATTACTCCTGCGTTTGACTGGTTAGAATACGAATGAGTTTTACTTGAGTTACCTCGGGTTTCGGGGTGAAACCGGGGTGGGTCCTGACAACTCGAACCTCACCTGTTTAATAATCGTGTCGAGGATATCAAGTCTAAACCCGACCAGTTAATGACCTAGGTAATCCGTGTAACCCATTTAATAGACAGGTCGTACTCGGAACTCAATTAACCTATGACCCGTTTGATCCGTTTAACATGTTTAACCTATATAAACTATAAGATTTAATAGGTATTTAGTAGGTAAATTGGTAGATATATAAGTTAGTAATGACACGTTTATTAAACAGGTCAATATATAGGCCAATATACAGGTTAACAAGTTAACCCAGAATATACTTATTTATTAAATGGGTTAATATGTCATTATACAAGTTAACAAATTGACCCGAAACACACCCGTTTATTAAACGTGTCATAACAGGTTGACCTGAAAATGACTTAGATTTTTTATCGTGTGGGATATAAATCTCGTGAGAGTTTCGAGTCTTATATCGAGTCGTGTCAAAAATTGTCCCCCTTACCTCCCTCTTAGCTGATCTCATTAACCATTTTAGGGTAATGCCATTAAGGATTTCATGTAGGTCTACCTCTTAAAAAAAATATAATTTTATAAGTAAACCAAGAGCAATTGGTAATGGGATTATTTTCTTTGAGTTGATTCTCATTACCCCTAAATAAACATGCGCCCTTACTTCATAACCGGTTGATACTTTTTTTTTATAGATTAAAATTGTATTAAAGGAAAATCCTAAAGAAACCCACGAAGGGCAACAACACAACCCAAAAAGGCAGAACCTACAACCCAGCAAGGGCAAAAACCAGAAAAATAGAAAATCAACCAAAAGCCATATGGCTTATAAGAAAATATGCATTGAAAGTAAGAGATAGGTAAGATCTTGGTTTTAGCAACCTGAATATTACCAATAGACAATTTAAACTTAACATTACAAAGTCGTATCCCGATCATATCAATAATACGAGTCTGGGTAATGGAAGGAAGACATCAAGTACTAGAAAAACTTTGATTGTTATGCTTACTCTAGATGTAATAAATAGTAACCTCAATAGAAAACTTTTTTTTTGGTAACCACAAAGGAATTCCCTTGCTAAAGGGTAACAATAGCCTCCACAAGTAAAGGCAAAGAAAGATTTCTCCAAGGCTCACCACACTTATTCAAAACATGCCTCCAAATCTCACAGCTAATAGGGCAATCAAAGAACAAATACTCATGAGATTCTGGCCCACTATTACACAATGAACACGTGACATTAGAGAGACCAGTAAACCAAGCAATACGATCCAAAGTACCAAACCGACCCCTAATGGCAATCCACAAGATGATGGAGGTTCTATGAATAGCAGTTGAGGATAAGATTAGGATTTCTTCACCCATCCACCAATAAGTTTCTTCCAAGAGAGTTAAAGTAAAACTTAATGTTAGAGGTGAGGATCCAAATATATCTATCTTCTCGAGTAGGAGAGATAAATATAGTACCACTCAAACTAGTAATAGAAATCATAGTAGGGATAGAAGACCAAGGCCAATTCCACATACCAGCAAAAAGAATAGAGGAAACTAAAGTATTAGTATGACTCCCAATAGACTGCAAGCCACGTCAATTAAGCAAAGAAACCAATGGGGCCAAGTGGATGCCACTAATCATGCCATAAGGAGATACGCAATCCATTACCCACAACACCATGAATAAAAGCATGAATAATCTCTCGAGCTTTCAAAAACTTCCTATAATTCTAGAAGCACTTGGCAGAAGCCTTAATAACCAACAAATATCTATCACAAATAAAGTAGGCCTTGACCCAATTGACGCATAAATTGGAGCACTTACCTTTAAGAAGGAACTAGATATACCTCACCACCATAGAGACATTCCAAATATGCAGCTTCTGGATTCCAAGACCACCCTCATGTTTCGGTTTGCACACAATATCCCAAGCGACTGTAGCATGATAGGGACCAAAATCATCACCCAACTAGAGGAAGCAACGAAGAGTATGCTCAATTATCTTAGTAATTTTCTTAAGGATGAAGAGAAGGAAGCTCTAAAAAACCATGATACTACATAGCACAACTTGAATAGGCTTGATAATAACCAATTTATGCTTATCATCATATTACTTCATTGAGATTTTGATGAGTTTAATTTTAAATTACTTTATATGTTTTCACTCAATTGATGTCAAATTTTGATGTATTTTAATAGTTTTTATAATGAAAATTATTAATTCTAAAGCATTTTATTAATTTTTTACTTTTAAAATTTATTATACTTGACATTCAATCTTAATCCGTTAAACATGTCTAAAGGGTAAAGATTATCTATTCATTTAATTAAATAAAATAAAAAACAACAATGCCAAAAACATCTCTATCAAAATTTGCGAATGACGGGAAAAGTCAAAGCTCGAAGTATGTGAAGAACGACATATTCGCTTCAAAGAAATATAATCCTCAACTTCTCAAAGAGGGCTAACCTGCTCCTCAAACAATAGGTTTAGTTTAGGGATGGTCAAATGGGTAATTTAGAGGGTATGGGTAGAAAATTACTTAACAAGAATACCTATTTATATCTTATATTTTTTAGGGTTTACTATACCATACTCACAAAATAATCAGTATTTGTGACAAATTAACCCTTTTTTTTTTGCTTCTCAATTCTTTTCTTTATATTTTTTTTTTGCTTTTAAATTTCTTGTGCTTTTCATTTATTTTTGTTTTTGTTTTTTTGCTTTTTAAAATGTCTTCTAACACATTTATGTTTAAAAAAATTTCTTCTAATATGTCCATTTTAATTTTCTTTTACTTTTTTTATTAGAAGGGAAACTTATTTAAAATATATTTAGAAGATACGTAGTGGAGACACCCAATTTTAATTTTGAATACTTTACTATCTTCCCAAGTCTTTAATCCTATTAGTTTACTTTGTATAACCCTTTTTTCAATATTCTTATATAAAAAATTAGGGTATTCCTATTAAATATGATATTTTATTCACATTTGACAATTCCACAATATTTAATTGTGTTAATTTTACAAATTTATAAAAAATAAGTAATTATTAAAAAATAAAAATAAAACATGTGACCCACATTTGTCGAATAAATATTAATTTATCTTATTAAATCTGGATTATCATTCCACCATGAATAGAAACAATGAATTCTTAAGTGATGGATCACAACCATGACCATACAAGCAGTTACTAGGGTCGGTCCAAGCCCAAGGCCAGTACGGCCTAAGACTTGGGCCTCAAATTGTTAGAAGGCCTCAACTTTAGAAATAGCTTTAATCCATACTATTAATTTATGTAAAATAACCCATTTCAAATTATTTCAGGCCTTAGGACCAAGTTTAAATCAAACAATATAGCTCAAATGCAATTTTTGTTAAGGCCTAATGGTTGATAAGGTTATCCTTTTTTTTTTCTTTTTTAAACAATTAAGTCCAATATATATTATTTAGGCTTTTATAATTCTATACAAAGCTATTTTAATTTTTTTAATACATTAATAGTATACTTGTTTTAAAATGGAAACTTGGATAATAAAAAAATAAACCTAAATTTTCTCTTATTTTATAGTGATATTAATTTTATTTTTATGAGAATAAATAACACACACCGATCAGGAAAATTCACCAACGTGTCCGGATCGAGGCATGCTGCCAACATATAAACGATGACGTCCAGATGACGAAAACCAAATAATTAAAACGCTTCGTTTTAATGAGGTCGAGTAAAACATAACCAGTAAAAACTGATTACATTTCACTACGTCAACAGAAGTATAAACCATAGGCTAACTGTCAAGACCTACCCCTAATCCCCCGGGATTAAGGGCTAAATTCCGATCCCGTCTAACTTACGCATGACACGAAAGCTAAACTGACGTTCAACCTTCATGTGACACGTAAGTCGGACAAGGGATTCTCGATCCGACCGTCCAAAAACTTCCGAACTTCCCAGAGTGCGCAAAGTCTACTGTGGATCGTGCGTGTGATGTCTCTATCTCTCTCGACCAACAGCCCGCACCGCAACAACTTGGAGGGTATCGAAAATACGAAAAGACTGTGAGTGGACAAAAATAAATTTTAAGTTAAAAAACATTTCATAAAACAAGTACATTTATATCCTCCACGCAAAAACCAATGCATGCATATCAAGTCAAGTCATGAAATCACTCATATCAAAAACCATCATTGAAAAACCATTTGAAAACCCGTAGCATCCAGGCCTCGGCCTCAAATCACAATTCAATCTCAAATCCGGGAACTCAGTCCCAAAACTCATCAAATCCACTTCATCCGGGCCATTTCCCAAAACATTAGAAAACCATCATCATCAATCACAGAGAAAACCAAAACATATTGAACCACAGTTCCATCCATCGAACCTGCTGGATCTATCCGAGTCTTTAAACTCCCGAGTCTTTAAACTCAATCCAGGCCTCAATAATCCGAGTCTTTAAACTCCGAGTCTTTAAACTCAACAGGCCTACTGGGGAAATATCAATATATATCCGAGTCTTTAAACTCCCGAGTCTTTAAACTCAATCCGGGTCTTTAAACCCAATCTGGGCCCGTCCCCCGTCAATCACAATATCCGGGTCTTTAAACCCAATAATCAGATCCAGCAAATCCAATCCAAAACCGTTTGAAAGCCCATTTCAAAATCCACATCCAAACCCGAATCCGAAACCACTGGTCCGAAACCCTTCCGGCATCCAGAACCGTCATTCCGAATCCAAATCCAGAATCATATCCACCTCATTTCCAGATCCGAGTCCGCAACCATCATTACGTAAGCCGGCATCCAGAATAACCATTCCGAACCCAAACCCGGAATCCACTTCCAAGTCCTGAATCGAATCCCGAATCGTTATCCGGAATTTCGATTCAAAAACCCGAAATCACGTTTCTCAAAACTACTTTTTGAACTGGGCCTCAAGCCTGAAAACACTTTTCCGAAAACACTTTTACTTTCTTTGAAATCAAATCGTTAAAACCAGGTTTAAATCACAATATCCGTCAAATCTCATAAAACGTGAAATACCGTCATTTCCTCGTAAAACGTGCACAAATCGTAAACCATCACAATCATAAATCAAATCATAGAATCAAGTATAGAAAACATATAAAACATATATGCATGCATCAAGAGTTAGAAAGTAAAGTCCACTCACAGACCATTCCAACGTCGCCTCGATAGGCGCGCACTTACGTCGTCCCTGGCCATTCCGCTATCCTCGGCTTTCCCGAACCTGTACAAAGCCCATAACGAGGTTACTAACTACTTCACAAAAGTCCTACGCAAATCCCATAATTTTCCCGAACTTCTAAGCGTACTTTAAACGGGACCCTAAACCTTCAATCCCGCAAAACTAACCCGAAACAACGTCCGATCACCCCGAAACCTATCCCAAAAGATTCGTTACAACAATTAGACTCAAAACCTAGTTGGACACTTCCCCGGATAACACCGCACGCGCCCCCACGCGCCGCCCAAAGTGGCTGCGCGTGGGCCTCACGCGCCTGCACATAAAGTCATCTTCAACCTCTGGCCAGCCGGTTCAACTGAACCGAACCGGCGTGACCGGTTTCCCCTTAATCCTTCCAACACCATTAGGATCGTCCTACTCCCATCAACCTAATTCCCTAAGCAAAACACAACATCACGGTCTCTAAACCATCTCCCAAACTCGAACCAGAAACCCGTCCAAAACTCTATTTTGGTTCCCGGCTAACCGTCCCTTCCCCAGTCACGGCTTCGACCTCTACAGGTTCCTGGGGACCTACTATGTCGATTAAAACTCATAGGACACTTCGACTTAGCCTCAAACTTCACAACTTTACGTTTGAAACCAGATGGCAAAACAGAGTAATCAGAGGAAAGAAGAGAAATTACATGCTCTCAGGCAGCCACCATGAGCTCCACCGTGCCTACTTGAATCCCCTCAAGTCTCTCGAGACCACCACGGGTTCAATTTGACGGTTTGGTCACTGGAAGTGAACAACCGTGCACGGTGGTCCTCTGTCATGTTCTTCCTCTTCGAACAAACACGATACACACACAGCCACTGTCCCACCGTCTCTGAAGCACAAGCACTCACTCACCAACCCTTCCTGATCAAACACTCAAGCCCCAAGCCTTCACCCACTAAGAATCGATCAGAAATCCTCACCGTCTCAACTCTCTGTTTTCTGTTTCCAAACACAATTGTACGGTTTGAAAATGTGCAATTTGTAGCCGTGCACAAGTTAACACTCCTAGAAACCTCTAGGTCTCCCCCACATGTCCAACTCCCCCTGGACAACAACTAAAATATCCACTCCCACAATCCCATATGGCCTTATCTGATTGGCCTAAGGTAAAAAGACCAAAATGCCCCTAAGTCCAAAAATTACCATTTTACCCTTAACCGTTCTAGACCCGTATCTCGCTCGTCCGACGTATGATGAAAACATGCCTTCTGTCGTTGAACTCAGGACGACGAGATCTACCTAACGGTCCTCGGTCTACGTGTAAAAACCCGATCGTACGAAAAGTCAACTTTTCCCTCTATTTGAACCAAATGACGGTAATGCCCTCAACCTTCTGAACATCATAACTTCCTCCTCGGATGTCGGAATCGGGCGTGCCACCTGTTTACGGACTCGTGACGTCCGGACTACGTCACAGTCACCGGTCAATGTCCAATTGACCGCTCGAGCTAAAGGTCAACTTTTTGCCCATACTAGGGGCAAAATCGTCATTCTACGCTAACGGGCCAAAAGTAACCATCTAAACACCGATTAGGCTCACTAATCCGTTACTAATCACTTTGCTAATCCCGACTCTCGGGACTGGTCGTTACACTGACAATGATGATCATACAATTACTTAACTACTTGTAATAACCGATTTCCACCGCGAAAGTCCAACTACAAAAAATAATAATAAAATATTGATCGTCAAGTAAGTCATGCCAAGTCATAAATAATAATGATAAAATGCATCATGTTTACAAATACAAATCACATGTCGACCCACCAAACAATTGCTCATGAGTCGCTCTAGTCATACTCTCATGACACAACTGGGTGTTAATGTGGGTATGCTCATATCATGAATTATCCTCAAGAGCTACACATTGGGCCGAGAATCTCTATGTATGTTCAGGGTCGACGTACTACCATTTCTATTGAAGCATGAAAAAGCTATTGGTTTGAAATTCCTAGGAAAAAGATTTTCCTAGTCCACGTACGTAGGGTAGGGCTTCATGTATGTTAGGACACTGGTTATCCTAGGAGGCACTGGTTATCCTTGAATTATACGCCTTATTTTGACTGTTTGAATCAGGATGGCCTGAGGCTCAACTACATGAGGTGGCCTGTTGACAGGACCCATCCCAATCCCCCCCGGGATTAGTGCGGGATGACCCTGCTCCCGTCTGACACGGAGTGTCAGACAAGGGATATTTCTGACCTTTGCCCTCCCGGGCTATCAGAGTACGCCAGGATCCGGAGGAGACATGTGATATCTTGGTCTCTGCTACAGTCCACATCCGATGTCAACCTGAAGGGCAGTCAAAACATTAAAAACTGTGAGTGGACAAAACAAAAGTTTATAAAAACATTTAATAAGAAGACATTTGTACCCTCCACTAAAAAGCATGCATGCATTCGAAAACCATTTATCCAAAACAAACCATATGTGGGACTAAGCCCAAAGCAGATATAAACCAAGGTCGAAGGGACCACAATGAAAACGACCATACAGGCCACTGCCCAAATCCATACGGGACTCGGCCCCAAACCATAAAGAAACCAAGTACAACCAAGTACACGAGCCACTGCTCAAATCCTGTGCACACCTGTACACACCACATATCATATATCATATATCCATCACATACATATATATAAGTCACACAACCAATCCTGTCACGGTATCCAAAGCTACGCGCGTGCTACCCGGGTCTCAATCCGAGTCATCTCAAAGTCAAGGTCAATGTCCGCAGACCACTAACCCTACCCGAGGTAATAGTAACCATAGCCTTCCTGAGAGTAAGGAACCCAACTGGGGGGTGACTCCACTCAGTCGGTGCTCCGTGACTACTCCGGGGTCCACCCAGGCCAACGACCCTCCCCGGAGGAGATAGTAGAACATGTAAAGGAAGGTAGATGAACATATATATAGATAACATAAACATTCATGACCGGTTCCCCTGAACCGTCATGATTCCATAATATCCATAATCAGGTAACATGTCGGTTCCCATAAACCGTCATGTACCGTAATAACATAACCGAGGTAACATGCCGGTTCCCATAAACCGTCATGTACCGTAATAACTAACAAGGGTTCATGCCGGTTCCCATAAACCTTCATGAACCATGATACCATAACAAGGGTTCATGCCGGTTCCCATAAACCGTCATGAACCTGGGAATCTATTTAAGGTTCCCTGACCTGAAATCAAAACCGTAAAGTGACTGGGTCTCGTACCCGAACATAGGACATCAGTTGGACACCGTGCCCGATATCTGAGGTCATATGCCCGAGACAAAACCAAATGGGTCTCATACCCGAGTTTATCCTTTTGAAATTCAAATCCAGTTCATTTAAATCAATACAGAAATACAGACCCGTATAAGCACCGTATAAGGCCGAAACCTCGAAATACGTGCTTATACGTAACCACATACAAATGCACCCATGGCATCATCAAACAAGTAATAAAACATATAATAAACATTTATGCATGCACCAATTTAGAAAACAAGGTCCACTCACAGACCGTCCGAGCTGCCGCCTCGATTTGCGTGCCATACGGCTCCCCGAGCCGATCACCGTCACCGGACTCCCAAACCTGTCCAACTTGTAATAGAAGGTTACTAACTACTTGATTAACCTCCCACTAAAGCCCCGTAATTTTCCCGTATTTTTAACTATTTTTAAAACTGAACCTAAACCTTCCGATGCCCCGAAACATATCGAGACGGTGTCCGATCGACACGAAACCAGTCCCAAAATGTTTGTTACATCGAATAGATGATTTCGTATGTTGGAACCTTCCCTAGATTCCCTGCCACGCGCCCTCACGCGCCGTTTGAAGTGGCTGCGCGTGAGCTTCACGCGCCTGCTACAGTACCTGCTGACGTCATCGCTGACGTCAGGATGACGTCATCTGACAGCTGTCAGGTCTGACATGTCAGACTCTGACAGGTGCCACGTGTCAAGCTCCCATTGGTCCACGTCACTGTGCTGTCAGTGCCACGTGGCAGTCTGACATGTGCCACGTGTCATCACGGCATTGGTCCACGTCAGTGCCACGTGTCAGCCTCTGATTGGGCCACGTCACTAACATGTCAGTGCTGACTGTGCACTGACATGTGACACGTGTCGACTGATGAGTGGTCCACGTCACCTGACAATCTGACAGGTGCCACATCATCATGCCACGTCACCGCCTTCAACCACTCGACGGGTCGACCCGAACCCTGCAACCGGGTCGCCGTGACCCGCGACTTGACCCGGCCGGTTCTCCACCGTCCGACCACCAAAATGCCTCCCGTTTGTCCCATTTTCATCCTCTAATCCTAACCTAGGGTTCTATGACATTAAACTGAAAGGAAAACACCGAAAACCATACCTTCGAGTTTGGCCATGGCGGCCGTGTATTCCTCCGCCGTTCACGGCCGTTCCAGGCCTTCCCCATCCCCAAAACTAATCCTATTCGACTCCTAGGGCTACCAGCAACCTAACCTAAACCTTAGAATCGAATAAAAAGCAACAAAACTGAGTTTTGAATTTTGAATATTTTTACCTCACGGGTTCCCTCTCCCCGCCGTGTCCTCCGCCGTGGCTGGCCGTGGCCTGCCATCCCCAGCCTCTTTCCACCACCTCACGGTCATGTTCAGCTCATCCAAGCAAGGAATGGTGATGGTGTGTGGTTGTTTCGGTTTTTGAAAGAAAATGAAGAAAAGGAAGAAAATGAAATGAGATTGGTGGTGGTACCGTGGAAGAGAAGAGGAGAGAAGATGATGTGATCAGATGAGAGAAGAGAGGATTGATGGTGAGGATTGATAGTTAGTTGGTAATGGATGGTTAGGATTAATAGTTGTTAGGTTTAATTATAAAATAATTAAAATAATAATATTTAATTATTTAGATCCACATTTTGGGGGATCAAATCAATGGGATGAGTGACACTTGTCACTCATCCATGGGGCCCACCAAAATATCCACCCAATCAGATTTCGCCGAAACGTCCCCGTCTCGAAGTTCGTGCATAGTGAAATCGAACTTCCGTGACCCATAACTCTCCCGTTTGAAGTCCGATTTCAGAGTGCCGCCTGCCTATGGATTCGTATCGTCCTTATCTACGTAACGGTCTTCGGCCCTCGGCCATCGGACCTCCCGGTCAAAAAGTCAACATTTGACCCCTTATTCACCCAAATTACCAAAATGCCCCTAAACTTCCGAACGTCATAACTTCTTCCTCGAACGTCGGAATTGAACGTGCCACCTGTCTATGAACTCGTGACGTCACGAACTACGTCACGGTCATCGGTCAAAGTCCATTTGACCGCCCGATTGAAAAGTCAACGTTTTGCCACCATCAGGGGCAAAACGGTCATTTCGCATCGTTCGTCCGATTTCGCTCTACTAATCACGGATTAGCCTCACTAATCGTGATTAGTCACTAATCTAATCCTGGAATTCGGGACGGGTCGTTACACCTGTGGTTAGGCTTGAATTCCTCTTCTAACCCCAAGTCGTTAGATCTACTCTAGTTCTCATAGTCACCCTTAACGCCAATCGCGATACTCATGGCCATTTTAGTTAAAGCGTTGAATAACTTTTTAAAAACAAGGAAAAGATTAACTTTGGAAGTTTGGACCGCGGTTATGGGGACTTTGGATTGGGACAACAATTATAAAGTAAAAGATTAACTTTTAATTTTTTTTTAATTTGTCAAAATCTTTTTATTTTGTTACACATGTAATTGTATCTTACCAATTTATATCGGATACAATCATATACAATCGTACCAATTTATTTACGCCCATCAAAAGTCAAGTCAGCAGAAATTTGTAATATGTTAGGGTGTATCATTAGAATAAATTCATTTCATTAATTTATGGATAATAATTGCATTTATTTTATGATATGTCCTTATACCATCCTTTGATTTATATAATAATCCTTATACATATACCTTAATCAGAATTGTTCATTTCCTAATTCATCATTTCAAGATAACCTTTGACTCTTCTCGAAATGGTGGTCGATATTTAGCCTGGATCCCGATGTCCTCTTTCAGCTAGACCTCGCAGGTCCTGCTCATTTTCGGGACATTGAAAGGTGAGGCATTTGAGAACAAAGGCCCCGTGACCATAGGTTTTTAGAGCAGACACTTTGGAACCCGTGGTCTGTTTCCCTTTATATGGGTTTACCACTTCTAGAGGTGGGGTGGCAGTACTTTTTGGCTCTAATTTCTTTTACCTTGAGAGATTTTAAACTTTTTTTTAGAGCCTTCATCTGAGTGTAGATGGGAGCCAGAACACCCTTAATGAATTTTATTAATTCTTCCTTAGTTGTTTTTTACTTGTGATATCCTCAAGATTTCCATCACGTAGAGTTTTCATATTGGCTTCTATTAGTGGTAGCCCACAACAACTTGTTGTGGAATCAAACTCATAATCTCCCTTTACCATCACATATTTGTTCCATATATCGGAACTTGGACATGCACTTCAAAAGAGTCCCACTCGGCATGCTAGATTATGTTGTGCCCAGAATGTTGTCGTAATGGAATCTGGGGTCGCATTTTGGGGCTCACTTCTAAATGAGCATATACGCAAGTGTTTGGGTGTGGGAGATCTCTTTGCTGTAGTCTGATGTAGTGGTTTGCACTGTAAGTGACTAGGGCGAGTGGGGAAAAGGTTGAAAGCCTTAGGCCATGGTGTTGCGGTCTTACTCTAGGTGGGCTAGCCCAACTGACTTGGCCTTCCAATTGCCTTCAAATTAGGTGTGCCACTAGTAGAAGCTACTACTAGACAAGGTTAGGAGTTGTTTCTGAATTGCGGCCCATAAACCATCGTTCGAATAAAGTGAAAATGGAGTAAGCGAGTATTTTGCTTGCATTGTTCTTTTTTTTTTGCCTCATTAGAGAATTTTAAATATTTTATTTTGCTCCTAGTCCAAGTTCAATAATCAGCGTGTTCTTGTTAGCAACACGTAATTCAGAGTTAGGGGGGATTAGACAGATCAACTTCTTCAAGCTAGACTATTCGAATACTGAACCAAAACATGAAGATGGTGTTTTGACTTATGCATCCATAAAACACCATTGGTTGGTATATTTTAGTTATCAAAATCAAACTTGAAGAGACCGACTATAGAGAGGGAGATGGGAATACAAACACTTTGAAAGTAAATACTTGAATATTAGCGTGATGAATGGAATTACAAGTGCAGAACTATCTCTGGACTAGCCATATGCTGGCATTCTTGGCCGAGAGAACATCAACTTGATGAACATCCGTTGGAAATCATACTAAAAGTATTGGCAAAGTAATAAAAAGACGTGATGACTTTGGGGAGTGAGTTTGTGAGTGTCTCAAAGATTAGTTTGATGCAGTCGATATAAGGGGGTGTTAGGTGAGCTTCAAAACAGGATGCAGAAGTAAGTGGGGATGAAGTTTTGTGGTGAGGAAATCTCCAGAAATGAACTTAGGATGCAAGTAGGATGTGAAATAAAACTTGGTTTTCTTAGAGTAAAAACTGAGAAAGGTTGAGAGGAGAACTGAATCTTGATTCTAGATCGAAGAGACAGGTTTTTTCAAGAAGGCGAACTTTTGGATAACAAATAAACTTTTGAAGTTTACAGTTGTTGAAATTGATTGAGTTTGATTATTTTGTTTGTTTGATTGAGTATTTGGTTATTTTTTGAGAAGAGGACTCTTTCTCCTATTATAGGCAGCATATAAGTGAGTATGATCGACATGTGCTATGTAACCTAAAATGACTCGAAAATTGTGGAGCTGCCACATGAACGATAATTCCCAAAATATCCAAATTGTCCCTGGTAATGACATTAACGGCTTATAGATACCCACATATTAAATAACGTATTTACCATTTGAATATATTATTTAATCGGGTTAAAACATCAATAATATTAATATTCTTCCCAAAAATTAATTGTCATTATTCTTAATAATGGGCAACTATCATTAATATTAAATTATTATAATTTTCATCATAATGAGCAATTATTATAATTATTAAATAATATATTATTTATTAATTACAAAATCAACCGACCAATCAGAACACTCTGTGACTCTCAAGGATTCTTTATAAATAGAGACATTCATTTCACTTTCAAGATAATTTGATACATCGTTTCTTAAGCTCTTATGATTTCTCTATCAAAGCTTATTTAAGTATTAGAGTGTTCTTGGTCGAACAACCCCCCGGGGACTCAATCAAAACAAACTACAGCTTTTTGTTCACTGTTTGTATGGATCAAGGAAATTTTGTGAGTGCATACGAACTCTGCTTCAACAATTGATACTTTCATTGAGATCCAAATTGAGAAATACTCAAGAGGAGCTCTCACGTTCGTTCATCGTCCATCAACGTTCATCAAAATTACTCTGTTAGTCGCTCATCGACACTATTCAAAGTTCATGAACGTTATTCATCGTTTCTTAAAAAAAATTCGTCCAAGCCTCACATTTAACATGATTAGGACTCATCGATCCGTTCGATCCTTTCGATTCACTGAGGATGGTATTTCAGTTTTTGCAGCCCAAACTGGGAACAGACCACACACTATGTGTAATACCCGGTCTTGGAAGCAAGAACTGTGAGTAAGACCTGTGAGGTTGAGAAGCAAAAACGGTGAGCAAGACCCGTGAACTTGAAAAGGCAAGATCGGTGAACAATCCCACATCGCTAGGGGAGGGAAATGTGGGAGCTCATTGGCTTTGGGCACGCATCTATCTAACATAAGGCCTTTTGGGAGCTCATTGGCTTTGGGTTCGGTTGTAACTCCAAAGTTAGGCGAGTTGAGGCTAGTGCAATCCCAAGATGGGTGACCTACTGGAAAGTTGCATGTGTGCTCTGGAAAACAAAACCATGAGGGCTGAGCCCAAAGCGGACAATATTGTGCTAGATGGGCCGGGTCGTGACACTGTGACTTTGGAGGAACACCAGAGTCCTACTCAATGCGTGACTATCAAGGCACCCATGGAGACGCAAAGACCGACTCCAACTTTTGGATTCGGAACTTTCCCTATCCTAAAAACTCTGGCTCCTGTATTAGGAGAATGAGCTACAGCTTTTCAACAAGTTAATGGGTAATTAGTATGAAGGGCGATAAGGTAGAGTCCACCCTATGCAAACAGGGATATGCGGGATTTCATGGATGGATGCCATGACATGCCAGGGAAAAATCTAGTACTTGTTGGATTTGATACAGACTAGAACCTCCTAAGGCATAGGTCTCGACATGATACACACTAGTCGTGAACACCTTGACCCCAACCCCCTCAAGACAATTTGTCTCAACAAGTTGAAAGGTTGAGCAACCAAGTCCAAATGCAGTCAAGGCTTCTACAGTGGCTCTGACCAGAACGTACAGCTCAAGAGCCTGAGAGACACTCCACATCACGTGGAAGGCAAGAGGACATTCCAAGGTGCCAAGGAAAAGAAATAGTCTGATGCCAAATGATGTCTTATGACCCTTCGCTAAGTGACACCAGAGAGGAAAGTCACACTTGCAGAACAAAAAAGCCCAAGACCTGCATGAGCTCTTTCGAGATCGAGTAGGAACATTATGGAAAGTAGACCAATCGCCTAGGAATAGAAGGTAGCACATAGCTTTCCAAAAGAGCCCAAGATGTGCAAACCATCACAGCGAAGAAGGGGACAAGACATACTCACCCATACACTCTTAGAAATAAAAAATTGAGGCCCGGGGAGGTCACTGATGAATGTTGCGTAATGAGTCACCACCTCATTAAGGAGTAATGCAAGCTAATGATGTCCAAAGGATATTGGATTGACATCGTAGTGTCCAACACTATGGCAATCTGAAAGATGATATGCGTTGCCAAATTCAGTCATCCTCACATTTTATGAGAAACATTAAGAAGGAATTATTCCTTCAATGATTCGCAACTCTGAACTTTAATCAGTTCAAGGGAACTTCTAACTTGGTAAAACATATTGATTATTATCGAGGAGTCATGGTTCCTTATAGACACAATGACGCACTTATGTGCAAAGTGTTTCAAGCCTCACTACAAGGCCAATTCATGACGTGGTTCAATCATCACCCCCGAAGATCAATCTCTTCTTTTGAAGAGCTAGCCTTAGTATTTGCAAGGGAACTTCTAACTTGGTAAAACATATTGATTATTATCGAGGAGTCATGGTTCCTTATAGACACAATGACGCACTTATGTGCAAAGTGTTTCAAGTCTCACTACAAGGCCAATTCATGACGTGGTTCAATCATCACCCCCGAAGATCAATCTCTTCTTTTGAAGAGCTAGCCTTAGTATTTGTGAAGGAATACTCACTGCTTTTCACAGTCGAAGTGAAAGATGATCGTCTCTTTTCCGCTAGAAAGATATCGAAAGAGACCATCCGTCAATACATTCAGAGGTATTGGGAGGGAAAGTCTTGAATTGTTGGATTCAGCGATCTTGTTGTTACAATGGCATTCAAGAAAGGACTTCCCCAGGATAGCCAACTCTATAGCAACATAATCATGGGCAATGCAAAAAGTCTCACTATGATGCTCTCTCTAGCAGAATGACATGCATGTTGGGAGGATGAGAAAAAATGCCATCCATGCACAAGATCATGTTGGAGTTGGCGAGAAAGCCTTCAACAAGGATGAATTCTATAACAAATTTGCGTGCGGAAAGTCTAATAGGCGTAGGGAATGTCAGACTTCCAAAACTCCAACGGTGGGAAGACACAATTTGCAGTTGTCTCTACTAGTCCATCAGATTCACAATGAAATAAAGGACAACTCTTGGTTCAAGGAGCCAAAACCAATCAAGGGCGATCAGAAGAAAGCAGATAAGTCAAAATGGCGTGCCTACCAAGAATGCTATGGGCATAACCTCGAAAAATGCATATCATTTTAGAGATATCTCTGGAATCTCATCAAAGAAAACAATTGTACTGATTACGTCAATGGGAAGTCCGCATATCGATCCAATAAGAAATAATTCAAGGAGCCAGCATAAAAAATGATTTGCACCTACACAATCATAACAAAGTTAGAGTTAATGGGAACTATTTCCAAGCAGAAAAAAAAGGAAGATTTGTGATGCTTCAACTCTCTCACGTCTCCTGTGTCACCACTCTCGGGGTGGCCAACGACCTTGTCGTTGGTTTTTCTTTGAAGGAAAAGGTATAACTTGATTAGACGCAAAATGATGATTTGGTTATATTAATTCAAATTGCACATGCACAAAGTGATCAGATCCATGGACGAAAGGAACATATCAAATATTTTAAGCCTTAGTGCTGTGCGCAAAATAGGCTTAGAGAGCCTCACTATAAAAAAGGTTTTACCGCTTTGAGGCTTTAAAAGGTCAAAAAGCATGACCGTTGACACCCTCCAGCTATATGTGCACTCTGACCCCATCGTCACATCCTAAGATTTCTACATCATGGACAAGTACTCGCCATACAACAGAATTCTAGAAAGACCATGGCTTGTGTTAAGTCTTTATCAGAAAATTCGATTCTCGATCCTCAGAAGAGGAATCAGTCAGATAAAAGTCGAATAGGGAATGGCTTGATGGTGTCTCGCCGAAAGGTTGAAGGAGGTCAAGGAGACTGAGTTTACCCCTAGATTGGAGTGGCTCAACCCTCTAAAGTGTACTTTCAGAGTATCTACGGAGAAATTATTAAGTTACCTTGTTTCCCATTGTGGAATCAAGGCTAATCCAAAGAAATTCAAGGCGATTCTAGAGATTTAGTCAACATCGACCCTGAAGGAGATTCAAAGTCTCACTAGCCGAGCAACAACTCTGAGCAGATTTTTGTTCAAGGCAACAGATTAATGTCGACTTTTCTTCCAAGTAATAAAGAAAGCCTATAGGGGTAAGTGGGATAAAAGCTATAAGAAGTCATTTCAAGATCTCAAGGCCTACTTCATGTCTCCGCCACTGCTATCAAAACCCAAAAACAATGAGGACATGTTCCTCTATGTAGGCGTTTATGATGTTGTAGTAAGCTCCGCACTTGTTCGGGATAAGAGTGGGATTTAACTTCCTATATGTTATACATCAAAAGCTCCCTTCAATGCAAAAACACGATACTCGATGTTGAAAATTTGATCTTAGCATTATTGGTCACCATACAGAAGCTACGACTATACTTTCATGCTCATCGGGTAATCATCATGACAGAACATCCTCTTCATTCATTTCTCCATGCACTTGGTGCATCAACACGAGTAATGAAATGGGCTATAAAGTTGAGTTAGCCTGACTTACTCTATCGTCCTAGAACCGCAGTTAAAGGCCAAGCCTTAGAATATTTTGTCGTGGAGTTCATACCAGCATCATTGTAAGGAGAAAAAGCCAAGGGCTAGACAAAAACCCAAGGGCAACTGGCACTTCCTTGTCACAAGATTATGGTGTCAATTCCTCTTCGCAGCAACCCTCAACTTCCAATCTCCTATGGAAGCTCTTCGTTGATGTTTCCTCGAACTAGATGGGTGCAGGAGTGGGGATTGTCCTCATCACCCCTGATGACTCAATAATGAAACAAGCTGTTTAATTTAGATTCAAGGCTATTAATAATGAAGCGGAATATGAAGCATTGATTTGTGAGCTCGTAGTCGCCAAGGAGTTGCGAGTCAAGAAACTCACTATTCATTCTGATTTGCAACTGATCACTAATCTGTTAATTGGTGAATATGATGTGCGAGATGTGAGGATGCATAAATATAACAACAAGTCGAATAATTGCTTACGGCTTTCACGATTTTCACTTTTCATCAACTTCTGCGTGCTAAAAATGCACAAGTTAATTCACTGAAAAATCTAGCATCAACACTTGATTATCGATTCAAGTGCTCAATCCTGATTGAGTAGCTGGAACAGTATAGCATTGACATCAAGGAAATTGAAGTAAGATAAGTTAATTCTTCACCAAGTTAGAAAGACTCTTTTGTCAACTACCTGGAACATGGCACTTGGCCTGATGATTGACTAGAAGTTCGCAAGATCTAGATGAAAATTGCACGATACTATGTTGACAAAGGCTGGCTTTTTCGTAAGAGCTTCACGAGGCCAAACTTGCTATGTTTGAGGTATCTCGAGACATTGAAAGTCTTGGCCAAGATTTATGAGGGACATTGTGGAAATCATTCCGATGGAAGCTTGCTTGCCCAAAAGACGCTTAGTGCGCGATTTTACTAGTCAACTTTGAGCCAAGAAGCCTTGCAATATGCTCAGAAATGCAAAAAATGCCAAAGGTTTAAGCCCAACCAGTTGGAACCACTAAAGGAGCTACATGCATAGACAAGCCCTTGGCTATTCATGTAACAACCCGTCCCGGAAGTCGGGATTAGGAGACTGGTTAAGGTGCGGTGAGTGAGGTTAATCGGTGGTTAGTTGGTCCCGATAAGGTCATTAGGACGTCATGAACCCGTAGACATGTGGTACGGTCGATTCCAACATCCGAGGAGGAAGTTGGGATGTTCGGAAGGTCGAGGGTATTATCGTACTTTTGGTAAAATAGGGGGAAAAGTTGACGTTTTGAATAATCGAGTTTTGGTAGGTTGACCTAGGATGGTTAGGTAGTTCTCGTCGTCCTGAGTTCGATGACAGGCGGCACGTATTCATCGGACTTACGAGGCGAGAGTTACGGGTCTAGGAAGTTTTGGTTAAACCGTAAAAATGTGTAAAACTGGAGGGTATTTTGGTCTTTTTGCACCTGGGGATTTGTGCAGAGAGAAGTAGATGAAGGGTTGAGATTGGGCCACATGGGTGAGAGAGAGTGGGGGGATGATGACATGTGGCAAGTGTGTAGTAGGTTCTGGGGGATTCTAAGGTGTGTGCACGGTTCTATTATTGGGGTGTACCCGTGCCCGTGTTCGTGTTTGTGTGCAGAAGGAAACAGAAACAGAGGGAGATCGTGAGAGGAAATTGAGAGCAGTGAAGGGTTGATTGAGGGAGCTGGTGAGTTGTAAGTGTGTGTGGGTGTCCAGAGAAGGAAAGGGAGACGGTAAGAAGGTTGGGAGGTGAGGAAGTCGTGTGGTTGGGCAGCTGGGAACTGCGGGGGAACCAGGGGTGAAAAGCAGGGAGGTCGTGAGAATCGTGGCGGTGGCGGCCGTGTACGGGGCAACTGAAACCGTGGTGGTGTCGTGCGGGTTGCGAGGAGTCAACCACTACCAGCGGAGCTCACGACGGCGACAGGTTGCAGGTAATTTCTATTTCCCCGTGTCTATTCTCTGTTTTGGCCATGAACTTCAAATCGGAAGTTGTGGCCTGAGAGGTTGAATCGAAGAGTCTAGAGGAGTCTAGGGAGTTCAGTCGAGTCCAGGGCGTCGTTCAGTTGTGTTGCCGTGACGGGAGGTGCACGGTGGTGGTTGGCACGACGGAGGGACTCTGTGTGCCCTGTTTTCCCGTTTTGGTTCAAACCAAGAGTCGTGATCCTAGAGACTGAGTCGAAGGTCTAGGAGAGTCGGGTTAGGTTCCTTGAGGTTCTAGGAACCGTCTGGTGTTACCACCGTGAAGGGAGGTTACCTGGGCGGCTGGAGAGGAAAACAGAGGAATTAGGCCGTCTGGTTTCGAGTCTGAGTCGACGGTGTAGGGGATGTGTCGAGGTGATTGGAGGATGGGGATGCTTAGAGTAAGGTTGGACGAAGCTATAGGAGAAGGAATGAGGTGTTTGGTGCAGGCACAGCGGAGAACCGTTGACGCCGGTTCAAGCTGCAGACTACTGTGTTGAACCGGGTCGACGTGAGGTTGAAGGTGCACTGTAGCTGGCGCGTGAGGGCCACGCGCAGCCACTTTGGGCGGCGCGTGAAGGCGCGTGCGGCGGTTCTGGGAGAAACGGTCAACATGGTTTTTGGTCCAAGAGTTGTTGTGAGGTCAATGGAGTTGGTTTCGGGTCAATCGGAAGTCGTTTGAGTGTAGTTCCGCGAGGGTGAATGTTTAGGGTCCCGGGTTTTAGGTTTTCGGTTCGGGGATTTTTTTTGAGGAAATGTAGGTGAAATTTCGTAGACGTATTAGTGACGTAATTTGACGGTGATTGACAGGATCGGGATTTCCCGAGGAAGCCGAGGAACGGGCTGGACGTTCGGGACGCGAGTAGGGCTCAGTACTGTGAGTGGACCCTTTCTTTAAACTCGAGCATGCATAACTGTTTTTTTATAGTTGTTTTATGATTTTGATTATGATTCTATGTTTATTGAATATGTTTTGGTTGATTTTACATGATTGCACGTTTTTCAAGAATGTTCGATTTTTAGCACGTTTTACGAGAAAGTGGTTTGGTTCTGAAATGGATGCAATGGTTTTGGAATTTCAATTGATAAGTGGTTTTCATTGGTTATAAAGGGATTTTGGAACATGAGTTCGATAATAAAGGTTTTCGGTTTTAGAAACGGATTTCGGAAATGGAAGTTGGTTTTAAAGTGGAAAAGTGGATTCCGGATTTGGGTTCGGAATGACGGTTCTGGATGCCGGAAGGGCATCAGACCAGTGATTTCGGATTCGGGTTTGGATGTGGATTGGTAAATGGGTTTCAAATGGTTTTGGGATTGGATTTGCTGGATCTAGATATTGGGTTTAAAGACCCGGATATATGTGACGGGGGACCGGCCGGATTGGGTTTAAAGACCCGGATTGAGTTTAAAGACTCGGGAGTTTAAAGACTCGGATATATTGATTTCCCCCGTAGGCCTTGAGTTTAAAGACTCGGGAGTTTAAAGACTCGGATATGATTAAGGCCTGGATTGAGTTTAAAGACTCGGGAGTTTAAAGACTCGGATAGGTCCAGCAAGTTTGATCGGGAAATGATGATTTGAGCTTTATGGTTTATGATACGGGTTTTGACACTCATGCCATGATTTCCATAACTGTTTTATAGTGTTTCTGTTTCTTATGATGTTTTATGCGAATTGATTTATCACTGTGTTAACAACTGGTGGTTATGCATGTAGTTTTCAAAACGGAGGGTTAAACTCGGTTTTTGATAAATGGTTTTAGAACTTTTCTTTTCTTATGGTCCACTCACACTTTTGTTTTAAATTGCCCTCCAGGTTGTGGAGCGAGCGCGGGGTCTTGACGTCGAGGTGGTGTCCGAGGCATAGAAGTGACGTGAGGGATCCTAGAAGAGTTTAAAGGCTTCTGTGTGCGTGTACTTTATCAGTTTTTATTTTCCTTGTGTTTCGTACTATGCTCTGTAAACTTGACTCCGGGGTATGTTATTGAGTATTTTCTCCTGCGTCTGACTGGTTACTGTTGGGTAGTCAGACGGGAGCAGGGTTTACCTCGAGTTTCGGGGTGAAACCGGGGTGGGTCCTGACAATTCATGCAAGGGGAATTGACATCGTTGGACCTCTACCAAGCACACCAGTCTCGAACAAGAAGTATTTGATCATTGTCATCGACTACTTCACCAAATGGGTGGAAGCAAAGGTCTTAGCTAACATTTCCCATGCCGATGCTCAACAATTCATTTTGAGCCCGATTATTTTCCAATTTAGATCCCAAAGTTTTTGTAACAGACAATGGAACTTAGTTCACCCGAACAATAATCAACAAGTTCTTTAAGTTATGGAAGAAAAATCACTTTACTTCCCTCATGGCAATGGTTAAGCCGAAGCATCCAATAAGACAAACCTCAATTGTATTAAGAAGTGGCTTGACGATAGAAACGACTTGTGAGAAGATGTGCTGGATGACACGCTCTAGGCTTATCGTACAACTTGTCGTGCGACAGGTGAGTCTGAATTCACTCTTGCATATGGCACTAATGTTGCTATCCCACCACATGTTGTCGTTTCAGCACCATTTACTAAACATGGTGATCATGTAGTCAACTTCATAGCTTTGAGAACTTCACTTAAGCTCAAAGAAGAATTAAGGGAACAAGTAGTAAAGCACATCTCCAATTATAACAGCATGTCCGAAGCTTCTACATCAACAAGGTAGTGGCCCATAACTTCCTCTATAGTGACCTTGTTCTCAAAAAGAAATTCACAACAGTAAATCGTCCCATGGACGGAAAGCTAGTGAGCGGTGCCATGAACGCTCATCACCTCCAAAAATACGATGTTTAGTACAAACCACAAAGCTAGATTAGTTGTTGTTTTTTCTAAATATTGTCTTAAATATTCAAGAATGTTGTATTTAACTTATTATTAAAGTTATCGCATCATTCCCAATTATCCACATGTTGTTATACATTCTGCAAGATTGGCAAAGCCTTCCACTAGGAAGCAACTAAAGCCTTCCGTCAGGAAGCACTTAAAACCTTCCTCTAGGAAGCATCCAAAGTCTTCCATTAGAAAGCACTTCAATCCTTCCACCAAAAAGCACCCAAAGTCTTCCTCGTGGAAGCATTCCAAAGCCTCTATACTAGAAGCCCTTAAGCTTTTTTGTAAAGCATATCAAGCTTTCTTTAAGAAGCAAAAACCCTACCTTAAAGGCAACACATAAAAAAAATACTTTCCTTAAAAAAAAATCCATGTTAGTTAGAATCCACTATTGTGCGCCCATGGCTGCAATGAGGACATATGACGAGCCAATGCGTTTGGAAGTCTTAGTTTAAGAAATTGATTAAAGTTTATAGAAGAAATTTAACACTTGCAACTCAAAATTCTGCTTAAACGCTATTTTCATTTTCTCATTTGAAAATTGGTTGGCAGATCACATATCAATCACTCAAACCAATTATTCAATACTAAAATGAAAATACAATCATCAACATAAGTAAATACCTTATAGAGACCACGGGTGAAAGTCTTCAAAGTCCCTTTTTTTCTTTTTCAAAACTCCACATATTCTTCTACTGAAAGTAGGGAAACACTATCAAATGATGACTCGCCAGTGTCAAGAACATAATGTTTTCTTGCCTCTAGTTCATGTTTAGGTTTAGGCCCAGGCTCCAAATTTAGTTCATGCTCTAGCTCTTTAGTGGTGATCCCACTCCAACTTTCCATACCTAATTTTTGCACTTCATTTTCTTTAAGGTGTAAAATTGTGGAGGCATATGATGGCAACAAGCAGTTAATTCTCAAATTTTGGGTTTCAACCTCCAAAAGTTCGACTTTCACCTTTGAATCATGCAAACGCCTACGCAATACAACATAATTGTAGAGAGCAGTATCGTGCTCACTCTTTACCAAATTCCACTCTATGTGACTCATCCCCAGCTTACACACTTTGTTCTCCAATGAACAAATTCTCCCCACCAAGATATTTTTTTTTTCGTTTGGAATGGTCACGATCCTCTCGAAGTATTTCAATCAACTTATGGGCCCCAACTCTGGTAATTCTAAGGTCTCTAACGACTCTATCATAAGCGTCTCGTGACCTTACCTTCGCAGTTTTCACAATCACTGGGGCAACTTTCCTATCGATGTTCTTAGATACCAGTTGTGTTCCTTCTACAAGTCGTTCTGAACCTTCATCCCTCAAGGCCCCAATCACTTCTGAGGAAGTGGAGACAACCTTCAGCCTTGTAGAAGGATCCACCATTTTCTCAAAAGGACCATATGAATCTCTACGCTTGCTGGATGATCCTGTTGGACTAACAATAAAAGGTGTGAAATCCTGGATAACCCAGGAAGGCATTTCAAGGCATGATTTCTTCTCAAGAGAGGTAGGAAGTCCCTCTTTATTTTCATTCTTCAGAAGAACAGCTTTCCTCAGGCGTAGTGGTGCACTTAACCACTCCTCGACCAAGTTGTCAGATGGCCTTCTGCCGTTGGAATCTCTGGATAGGCTAAGTAACCAACTCATTTCACAAAATTCAGGGGGAATTTTCAAAGCTCTGTTGGTCTTCTTAAGATCAAGATGACTTTCAAAATCGGAATACAGTTCATCATGGGTATAGAAACGTGATGCAATTCTCACACTACCACAACAGTTGAGGTCCTATTCACCTCCCATTTTAAAGCAGCTCTGTTTATATGCCCTATCTATAAATATGGTATTCAAAAATAATTTCACTTTGGGAATAACTTATGTAAGACTTATGCTAGAGAGCCCATCATGCATTATGGAATAGCAATGCTAGAATTCTTTGTTAGAAAACTTTAATCCGAAGAACTCATTCAACTTCTTGAAACACACAATATGTCGATAAGAGTTAACATCTAACTGAGAAGGAGAGCATCCCATCTGACTGATGATCCCCGAGAAAAAAAATTGAAAAAGGAAATTTGAAGCCCCAGCTAATTATCAAAGGATGGAATTTGGTTTATCAATCGAATTTTGAAATTTTCCCCCTGCTATTCTTGAGAGCCTTCTTGGAGGAGTATCTGTCACAAAATTCCACAAATACACTATCTAAAAATGCGTGTTTATTAAGGACCTTCCCTGACTTGAATTCTTCAGGTCCTTCGAATTCTATATCCCTCTCACTGAATGGATTCTGACTACATGAGTGCATTCCAACATTTCAATCTTACTAGGCCTCTCCACAAGTGCACCTTGGAGCATCACGAAACGATCCTCTCAGGAAAAACAAAATTTTCACCAGTTGAATCGAGGACAGCGGACGTTCCAAACTCTGAGAATCCTTGAAAAGGTCAACCTATAATAAAGAAACAAAATTTATTAATTACTGAAATAAATATAAAATATGCATTCATATTTACTCACCAAAATAATTTATTTTATACATATGGCAAGAAAGAGCACCTCACGTTATTGTCAGCCTTAAAAAGTTGACATCATGTCAGGACCCGACTCTCCTCGGTTAGGACCCGACTCATCTAGCACAATATTGTCTGCTTTGGGTCTCCTTGCCCTTGCCATCACAGTTTTGTTTTCGGGAGCTCACAGTGCAACTTCCCAGGGGGTCACCCATCATGGAATTGCACCAATCTCAACTCACTTAACTTTGGAGTTCCAACCGAACCCAAAGCCACTGAGCTCCCAAAAGGTCTCGTGCTTGATAGGTGTGTGCCTACACCTTTAAGTCACACCACCATTCCCCTCCCAAACCATTCCCCATCGCAGGAATGTGGGATTGTTCACCGTTCCTTCCAGGACACGGGTCTTACAATCCACCCCCTTAGGGCCAAGCGTCCTTGCTGGCACATTTCCTGGTCGGGGTCTGGCTCTGATACCATTTTGTCAGGACCCGACCCTCTTCGTTCAGGACCCGACTTATCTAGCATTATATTATCCGCTTTGGGTCTCCTTGCCCTTTCCCTCACGATTTTGTTTTCGGGAGCTCACAGTGCAACTTCCCAGGGGGTCACCCATCATGGAATTGCACCAGCCTCAACTCGCTTAATTTTGGAGTTCCAACCGAACCCAAAGCCATTGAGCTCCCAAAAGGCCTCAGGCTAGATAGGTGTGTGCCTACACCTTTAAGGTACACCACCATTCCCCTCCCAGACCATTCCCCACTCGCAGGAATGTGGGATTGTTCACTGTTCCCTCCAGGACATGGGTCTTACACATCACCCGCATCATGGTCTCCACACCAGCTAATAACATCCAAGAGGACCATTTTTTGTCCACCAATCAACAATGGCCATCTGTCCATTCACTACAACATCATCCATTTTTGTCCAATTGCGTCCAATAAGACTGAAAAAGCAGAAGACATGCTAACGCCAGACTAGCATCAACCCCTGGCATTGCTCTGCCGACAACACTAACTCGTCAACAGTGTCCACCAATCCACCGCGACCACGTGTTGCGCTAAGACTGGGAACCGACAAAAGCTGGCTCGCCATTCTGCGCTCTAGTAAAAAGCCTTAGCGTGTCGCCTCTGAAACCGGACACCAAAAAAGGCTATCCCTTAAACTGCTCGGCCCGATCGGCTTGCGTACAACTCTGGGCTACAGATAACCCCCCTCGTTGCTCGACATGATGACCCTATCTCCGACAACTGGCATTGACTATCTTGTCATCCAATTGTTGGCCTCTATATGTCCACCTTACATTGCTCTGCCGCACTGCACCGACATCCGGTCCCACCACTAGTATTTTTGTGTTAGTTTCACTCCCACTAATGAGCATTCTTTGCTTTTCCATCATTTCCCTTGCATATGGTAATCCATATCAAACACAAGCCCATTTCTTTGTACAGACGATTGACAAAGATAGAAGCCAAACACGAAAAAAAACGCAGAAAAATGGAAGGAAATCTAGGGGAAAAAATTTACCTGCTGAAGCCTTTCTTTCTTCACCTCCGTAGAAACTTTTCCAAGACAGAATTTTTCCGTTTTAGAAAATTGTAGCTGTAAAGTCCTATTTAAAAAAAAAAATTAACCCTAGCTCATAAATAGGGATTAATTTCGGTGGGCCATCAGAAAATTCAAGCCCAATTTCTTTTAAGTTGCAAGCTCAACTTTTTTCAAGCAACAAGCCTAACTTTACAAGTTTAAGCACCATATCTCAAAACCAATTTTCACTCGATCTATGACTCTGAGCTCGGGGAATTTAAAAAAAAACATACAAAACAAAAACTTTGTCACCAACTGACGTAGCTCGAGAATAAACCAAAATTTGTACATCCCTTAGGAGTCCCTAAATTCCTAAGCGATGTGGGGCATTAGTGGAATCCAAAATCAACTGAAAATTGTGGAGCTGCCAGTGGCCAATAATTTTCAAAATTTCAAATTTTCCTTGTAATAACATTAATGGCTTACAAACACTCGTGCATTAAATAATGTATTTACCAGCTGAATTGGCAAGACCTGTCCCAATCCCCCTGGATTATTGTGGGACGTGTCTGCTCCCGTCTGACACCGCATGTCAGACCAGGGATACTCGTCTCCCGCTCGGGGTCCATCAGAGTACGCCAGGATCAGTGGTGGCATGTGATGTCTCAATTTCTACTACAGCCCGCATTCGCGATGTAACAACCCGGACCTTCAAAAAGAGCAAAAATGTAAATTTGGAAAAGATTTGTATAAAATGACGATTTTACCCTTGTGAATAGTGTGGCCAACTGTTGACATTTTGTTTAGCAGGTCGAACGGACGATGGCCGATGATAGTGACGTAGTTCGGGACGTCACGAGTCCGTAGACAGGTGGCACGTTCGATTCGGACAATCGGAGAAAAAGTTATGGTGTTCGGAAGGTCGAGGGCATTTTGGTAATTTGGTTAAAAAGAGGGAAATTGTTGACTTTTTGTTTGACCATTAGTTTTCACGTAAATCGAGGACCGTTAGATAGGTCTCGACGTCTTGAGTACAACGACAGGCGGCACACTGTCATCGGCCGTCGGACGGATAAGTTGTGGTTCTAGAAAGGTGTGGGGTAAAATGGTAATTTGGACTTGTAGGGGCATTTTGGTCTTTTACAACCTTGGGAATTGTGCCCAATCAGATAAGGCCACCTGGGGAGTTGGGATTGGATATTTGTGACTGTGTCCACAGGGTGTGTGACACTTGGTGAGATCCTAGAGGCTTCTAGCCTATTTTGTGCACGGTTAACATTTTAAATTGGCTTGTAATCGTTCAAAGAGAAGAAAACAGAGACTGTGAGACCGTGGGGAAAATCGATCCATTCCAGTGAGTGTGTGAGTGCCTTGAGCTTGAGTGAGTGATCAAAGGAGTTCTAGGGTGACTGTTTGATCGTGTTGTGTGTGAACTGGAGTGTGGCCGTGTGTGTGAGGTGAGAAACTCAGTGAAAACAGAGAGGGAGTCGAGGGTCGTGGTGCAACCACAATCGATCAAATTGATCCAACCTGGTTTGAGGGAATGCTAGGAAGGCTGAGGACCACCTTTTGAACCCAGAGGAACACTGCGGCGCTCACGGCGGAGGCCAGAACAGGGGTGAGTTCCCTGTGTCCCCTGTTTTCCCGTTTTAGTTCAAATCGAAAGTCGTGGGTTTTGGAGCTTAGTTGAGCTGTTCTATTAGTTCTAATAATTGAAGGACATTGTAGTTGAACTGAGGAATCGAACCCGTGGCTGAGAAGACGACGGGGTGGCCAGATACCGTGCCTGGAAAATTCAGGGGTCTGGTTCGAAGGTTAGGAGGTAAGTTTTCGTGCTTTATTTCGTGTTTTAGTTAAGGGAATCAATCATACAATCAAGGAAGAAACTGATAAGATAGAAAAGACTGAGATTGGCTGGAAAATGAGTGAGAACCGGCCTCGCCAGCTTGGTTCGACCGGACCAGTCTGGACCAATCTGAACCGGGTTGGCTGAAGGTTGAAGATGAATAGTGACTGGGCGCGTGGCTCCCACGCGCAGCCCCTTTGGGCGGCGTGTGAGGGCGCGTGGAGCATGTTCTGGGGAAGTGTCCAACATGGTTTTCACTCTAATCGATGTAACGAACATTTTAGGACAAGTTTCGAGTCGATCGGACACCAGATTGAGGTAGTTTTGAGTGTTCGAAGGTTTCAGGGTTCGTTTAATTACGTTTAAAAATCCCGAAAAATTGGGGAAATTAGGGTAAGCTTAAATGAAGTGTTTGTGACCCGGTATTGTGGTATTTGACAGGCCGGGATACTCCTGAGACAGTTGAGGAACGTACGGAGCGCGATTGACGTGTTCGGACCTAGTGAGTGGACTTTTCTTTTCTAACCGAGCATGCATAACTATTTTTATCTACTTGTTTTGTGTTTTTAAATATGATTTCATGCTATTGATTATTCTATATCTGTTTTACATAATTGCACATTTTTCGAGGCATTTCTTAGATTTATACGTATTTCAGTACGTTTTACGAGATATGATTTGATTATCACTATGATGCTAGGATTTTGGGATTTAAATCTATAATTGGTTTTTAATGATTATAAATGGGTTTTGAAACATGATTTGATAATCAAGGTTTCAGTTTTAGAATCGAATTTCAGAAATCGAGATTTGGTTTTAAAGCTTGAAAAAGGGATTTCCGGATTTGGATTCGCAATGACGGTTCTGAACGCCGGCATGGTTTCGGAATAGTGATTTCGAATTCGGGTTTGGGTATGGATTCAGAAATGATTTTCAAACGGTTTGGATTAGATTTGCTAGATCTGATTATTGGGTTTAAAGACCCGGATTATGATATGACGGGGGCGGGCCCGGATTGGGTTTAAAGACCCGAATTGAGTTTAAAGACTCGGATATTATGATATTTCCCGCGTAGGCCTGTTGAGTTTAAAGACTCGGATTATATTGAGGCCTGGATTGAGTTTAAAGACTCGTGAGTTTAAAGACTCGGATAGATCCAGCAAGTTTGATCGGATGTTGATATTGGTATTTCATGCTTTTATGATAATGTTTTCTTAACGATTATCATACTATTGATATAGTTGTTTTTTGATACTTAGTTATGCATGCATGTTTTAAAACGGAGGGAAAAATCCTGGTTTGTTTATTAAACTATTTTTGAAACTTTTATTTTTTTTTAGTCCACTCACACTTTTATGGTTTTAAATTACCCTTCAGGTCGTGGTGCAAGCGTTGGGGTTAACGTCGAGGCAGAAGCAGGGGCATAGAGTTTTCCGTTGTGTGTTTTTGTCAACTCACAGTAGGACTTTTGTTCTTATCATGTACTGTTACTATGCTCTGTATTACTGTTGACTCCTTGTATTATAACTTCTCCCTGGTCTGACAATGTATGCTTGTGGTTGCTTTGAGATTATTTTGATACTTTGAGTGTGATTGTCAGACGGGAGCAGGGTTCGCCCCGGTTATTGAGGTGATAATCGGGGTGGGTCCTGTCACGTAATCAACCTGAAGGGCATTAAAATCATAACAGCTGTGAGTGGATAAAACAACAATTGATGAAAATCATTTATATCGAAAAGATATTTATATCCTTCACGTAAAAGTATGCATGCATCATAAAACAGTTATTTCAAATGCTTTCTCGGAAGCAAGACGTATTGCTTCCCCAATAAAAACAGAGTGAAAAATGCTTCTCAGTCGAAGTCATCATCTTAGTAGGGTCTCAGCCCAAAAAGAAAACACAAACAGGGCTGCAACCCAAAACCAAAATCAAGGAAAACCAGAACGGAACCTTAGCCCAAATCATAGAACACGTGGGAACACATCCCATAGGAACTCATCCCAATGTTAGTCACGATTCTAATCCTATCACATATGCATATAGCTCAGGACCGCTCATAATCCTAGCATGTCGCCATGAACACATCACTCGCAGCGACCCTCTCTAGATCATCACAAACACATCGCTGATCGATCTCAGAGACTAACATCAGCACTCCTAAGTCGAGCCTCCCTCGGTCATAACTTCTCGCGGCTGCTTGACAACAGGCAGTGCATCGTGATCTCTCAGAAAGGAACACATCTGCAGTCCGGGGGCGAGCGTCATTTCATCCGGGACTCACCCGAATGCCATCATCCGTAGGGCCTCAAGCACGGAACATCACCAAATGGGTCATAGCCCGAAAATCAGTGTCTTACGACACATCATATCCCAGGATTCCTCGAATCCTATAAAATCCACAACTGGGTCTCAAGCTCGAAATATCTTTCATAAACTCATAACTAGGTCATAGCCCGACTTATCTCACGTTTGACTATACTCTAAGTCAAACCTCAAATCAACTGGGTCATACGCCCGAAAGATATTTCCAAAGCTGAAGACTAGTTCCCATTTCCAAAACACTTTCAAATCACAGTTCAACTGGAACTCATACTTGAATCTCGATTTCACGCATGCCCGTGAAATCCTTCAAAACCGTAAATCAGTTCCTCTGTTTCACGCCACTCCATGAAATCTTTAGAATCACATAACACACAAGCACGTAGTACACTCAGCCGAAGCCCAAACATCATCTAAAACAGAAATCTCTAACTACGTGCAAATACGCATTTTCCTCCTAAAATGCCAAATATTTCGTATTAAAATCACATGCTCTCATGTCATCTTAAAACATGTTCATAAACACATATAAAACATTTATGCATGCATCATATTCATAAAAAAAATTCCACTCACAGATCGTCCAAGCTGCGCCTCGATACGCATGCCATATGCCTCTCCAGACTAATCCAACCTCTCCGGGTCATCCGGACCTATCCAAAATATGCTCAAAGGTTACTATCAACCTAGACAAGTCCTAATAAAAAACCCCCAACATTCCTGAAAAGTCAATGTGTCCCGGACACGCTTCCCTAGGCTTAAACCTCAATTTGACCAATCTAACAATCTCTGATCGACTCAAAACCACCACTATTGGATTCGTATCGTTGAAACATTTAAAATGGTCTTGGTCCCATCTCGAAATAGGTGCCCACACGCCCCCACGCGCGGGTCAAAGTGGCTAGTCACTGTTGACTAAAAAGTCAACGCTGACGTCAGCAGTCAATTGTCAAAGTCAACGATAACGTCATCACTGATGTCAGCAGTAACGTCATCACTGACATCTGACACGTGCCAGTCTGACATATCAGATCTTACATGATGACATCACCATCATCCCTATCCTCTGTTCGGGTTGACCCATTTCCCTAAATCGGTTCGCGCAGACCCGCGACCCTAACCTGATTCTAAAACCTCCATTTTCGGTCGGTTTTTTATGCCGTTTGATCCTAGACGATTTTCTGGATCCCAAGAAGGGATCCTTGACCTCCAAACCATGAAATAAGGGCTAGAAATTACCTGGGTAAGCTCGAAGTCCACGACCAAGCTTCAACCTTCCTGCATGGGCTGCCCAACTGTCCATTCTCTTTTGTTTCAATCCTTAGACACCACCCAATCATCAGAAAACATCCTAAATGTCCAAATCTGGAATTCGAATTTTAAAATCTAAAATGGGTCTTAGGTTTTACCTTCTTCCGCCGTGGTCTCCTCCGTCCCTTAGCAGTCCGTCCATCTCAGCCTCTCACTCTCAGTCACTCAGTCGTCACAGTGGGGATGGGATGGGGTGGTGGTGTGGTTTGGTGTTTGTGGGTTTCGGGCATGAAAGCACAAAGAAGATGAAGAGGGACGGTGGTATGCATGTATGTATGTTAAGGGATCAATGGATGACTGACACTTGTCACTCATCCATTGGGCCTTCACAAAATATATGTGGCCCAAATGAGACAAATGTCACTCATCTCGTAAATCGTGCAACAGTACTCTGAAACTTCTGTGATTCGTAACTTTCCCGTCGATTGTCCGATTTTGACGTGCCACCTGTCTACGGACTCGTATCGACTCGATCTACGTAACGGTTCTCAGTCCTCGTGAATTGGACATCCTGGGTCAAAAGTTAACTTTTTACCTTCGTCTAGGGGCAAAATCGTAATTTTACCCTAAACGTTCGACAATACTCGACTAATCCCCGATTAGCCTCGAAAATACTCGATTTAATCTTAATTAATCCCAAAAATTTGGGATGGGTCGTTACATGAATATTTTGTTTAATCGCTTTAAAATCTCAATAATATTAACATTCTCCCCGAGAATTAATAGCCATTATTTTTAATAATGGGCAATTAATATTAATGTTAAATTATTATAATTGTTGTCATAATGAGAAATTATTATAATTATTAAATAATATATTGTATTAAATAATATATTATTTATTAATCATAAAATCAACCGACCAATCAGAACACGCCGTGACTCGTAAGGATTCTCTATAAATAGAGATGTTCATTTCACTATCAAGCTAATTCGATTCATCGCTTCTTAAACTTTTATGATTTATCTTTCATAGCTAACTTAAGCATTGGAGTGTTTTAGTCCAACAATCCTCCGATGCCTCGATCAAAACAAACGATAACTTTTTGTTCGTTGTTTGGAGAGATCAAAGAGACTTTTGCAAGCATATACGAATTCTACTTCAACACGTGCATTCACTTGTGTTACTCATTCACTTTTGTTCCCTTTTCTTTCTAACAATTTCAGCGCCATGTTTGTGTAATTTCTATAAATCCTGTTCGCGCTTACCCATGATCCAGTTGGTAGATACTTGCTGGGCTTGTGCCTTTAATTTGATTGGATCTTTAATTTCTTAAATCTCCTCTCCAAACCTATAGTGGTTTATTTCAAGCGTAAATAGATTCATGATAATATGGTAAATAAGACAGAACGGTTATTGAGTGTGTAACTTGCAACATTGCAAAACAAACATGAGTTAAGATCAGAAGGGCATCAATGTGGTATTAGACGAGAGGTTCTGATGCTTAAGTTAACAAAGTGGATACGTGTGCTCCCATAGAGTAACAATATATATCAAGTGAATAGTGTTTACACATTTAAGAAAGAAAGGAGTTTTATATAAGAAAAAAAATCTTAATAACTTTTTCTTATGTAGGTGAGACTTTTGTGTATTTGCAAGAATTTTGGAAGGCATGGATTCACGAGTGATGATTGGCGGTACTCAATTGATCAATGCCTCAAAATTGGTTCGGTCATACATGATATGGCATGAACATTTTTGAACTCTAGATCTTTTATTTCTTGGCTCAACTGCTCAAGTTACACCGCAATCCACATTTAGTTCCTTCCGTTTGGATTTATTATTTACTTTTGATTTCAATATTAAAGATCCAGAAAATACGAAAACAAATGTGCATGCGTGACTAGAGATTTTTTTTTTTCTTTCTAATTTGAGTCAAAACTAAACTAATGCGTTGATTAATTAGTATTTAATTAAGTCTAACGTGAACATTAACATTTTAATAATAGATTTAGTGTTATATGTGTAACAGCTGTTTTCTTCATTACTTTTGTTTACTTTAATATTAAGATTCTAAGATATTAAATTATTAATATCCGAGACATTAGTCATTTGGGCCCCTTTCTCTTTTTCCAAAGAAACGGGGACAGATGCAGCTTGTAGATCCTTAAGCCTTTTGTAATGCTTCTTATTCTTGTATTATCATAAGCTAATAAAGTTGTTCGTCGGTTGAAGCCAAAACTGTCGGTGATTGACAAAGGCTTTTGTTCTTCGTCCAGTGAACCCACATCATTTTGTAAAATTGATCGGTGTCGGTTCACGACAAAGTTTTGTTTGCTGAGTCAGTCCACGGCCGAGAAAAAGCAAGCTTATCAAGAGTGGAAAATTGATCGTTTTTCTTAAATTTATTCATTTTCTTTTTTTTTTCTTTAAGGGTTAATTTATTACTTAGCACCATAAATTGTAATTTGTGGTACTATATGCATTAGGAATGAGTGCAACATTAAGTCAGTTATGGCACACCCATTCCAAAAACACTTAAATAAATGTGCTTAATTCTACACCCGTATGATAAATTAAACCAAAATTTTCAAAAAAACACTCAATATGTGTCAGACAAAAGATAACCTCTCAAGTTACACTCAATAACCGTGCCAACCAATAATCACAACATATCAGTGGTTAACGAGAGCAACAAAAATTACAGTAAAATAAGGGTATGAGCCCTATACTGTAGTTTCCCATGAGCGCGCAGACGAAAGTAATGCCTCCGCCCCAGTAGTAGTGTAACGATCCGGAAATTCGAGAAAATAGAATTTTGGAAAAAATAAAATGACGATTTTGCCCTTAGAAGGTTAAATGTTGACTTTTTAACCTAATAGCTTTTTTGGACGTCATGAGGACCTCACGTAGGCCTTGGAATTCTGAGTTCGTAGACATGCGGCATGCTGAAATCGGAGATCGTATGAGTTCATAACGGGTCTAAATGTATTAGGGTCATTTTAGTAATTTTGGCACTAAGGGTATTTGTTACGATCAGACCTTCTCCAATAGGATATTGTTCGCTTTAGGTCCATCCCTCACGGTTTTGTTTCTGAGAGCTCACATGCAACTTCCAAGTGGGTCACCCATCTTGGAATTGCACTAGCTCATACTCGCTTAACTTTGGAGTTTTGTAGGAATCCAAAACTAGTGAGCTCCCGAAAGGCCTCATGTTGGATAGATGTGCGCCCACACATATAAGGCGCATCTCCCAGATCCCCTCGGGCGATGTGGGATTGCTAAACATGCCCCCAAGGCACGGGTCCTCACAATCCACCCCCCTTGGGGTCTAGCATCCTCGCTGGCACACTCAATTCCGGTCGGGTCTTCATAAATCTAGGATTCCTCTAATCCTATCAAATTCGAACTGATAAACCCATAACTGGGTCACAGCCCGAAATCTCTTAAATCATAATATATTCCACGTTTGACTATACTCTAAGTTAAACCACAAATCAATTGGGACACATGCCAGACTATTATTTCAAAATCTGAAACCATTTCATTATTCAAATCATTGTTCAAAATCCCCTTTGACTGTAATCCAAGTCAAAGTCCATAATCAACTGGGTCTCATGCTCAAAATACTAATTTCACGCATCTCCGTGAAATCATTCAAAATCACATAAAATACAAGAACTTAGAATACTCGGCCTAAGCCCAAATATCATATAAAAATAGAAATCTCGAACTACGTGCAATATAAATTTTTCTACGAAAATTGACACGACCCATCCTAATCCTCCCTAGATTAACGCGGGATGTGCCATGCTCCCGTCTGACACCCCGTTCCAAACCAGGGATACACTTACACCATCTCGAGGCTTCCAGAGTACGCTAGGATTTGTGGCGGCATGTGATGTCTCGGTCTCTGCTACAGACCGTATCCGTGATCAACCTAAAGGCTATTAAAATAGTAAAAGTTGTGAGTGGACGTTATAACAACAATTTTCCTTAAATCAACTCATATGGCTTTTCCAATTAAAATTCTGTGAAAACGTTTATTAATCAAAGCCCTTTCTTCAGTAGGGTCTTAGCCCAAAACCAAACACATGGGGTCTCTATCCAAATCAGTTAAAAACAGTATAACCAATCCTCAACGTCCCAGATGTATAATCAATAATGCCAGATGTATAATCAATAATGTCATAGTTTTTAGACTATGCGTGCCACTCGGGGTCTCAAGTCCGAGTCATTCCCTCAAATCCACTAGTGTCCAGGGCGACATCATGATGATGTAACGACCCGTCTCGGGAGTCGGGATTAGTGAAGTGATTAGTAACGGATTAGTGAGTCTAATCGGTGTGTAGTTGGTTACTTTTGGACTTTGGGCGTAGAATGACGATTTTGCCTCTAGTTTGGGCAAATTGTTGACTTTTAGTTCGGGCGGTCAATTGGACATTGACCGATGACCGTGACATAGTTCGGGACGTCACGAGTCCGTAGACAGGTGGCACGTCCGATTCCGACATCCGAGGAGGAAGTTATGATGTTCGGAAGGTCGAGGGCACTTTCGTAATTTGGTTAAAATAAGGGGAAAAGTTGACTTTTCGTACGACAGGGTTTTTGTACGTAGACCGAGGACTGTTAGGTAGATCTTGTCGTCCTGAGTTCAACGACAGGCGGCATGCCTTCATCGAACATTGGACGGGAGAGATACGGGCCTAGAACGGTGAGGGGCAAAATGGTAATTTTGATTAATAGGGACAATTTGGTCTTTTTGCACATTGGGAATTGTGCAAATAGGATAAGGACAAGTGTACAGGGCTGATTGGGATATTTTGAGTTGGGCCAAGGGATGGTGGACACGTGTGGTATGTCTAGTGGGTTCTAGGCGTGTGCACGGTTCAAGTATTTGGGCTGTGTGTGTGGCCGTGCAATCAAAGAAAACAGAGAGTGTGATTGAGGGAGGAATCGATCAAATTACAGTGAGTGTGTGAGTTCTTGGGTGTGAGAGTGTGTTCAGAGAAGACTGAGAGTGGAAGGACTGGGCTGAGAGGTGTGAGAGTTGAGTGGTTGTGTGTGTGAGGAGGGTGAGTTCTTAGGAAAACAGAGAGGTGTCGAGGGCGTTTGAAGGTGGTGTTGCTGTGTTCTGATCCAATCAAAGTCGAGGGGGAGCTAGGACTGTTCTGTGAACTCCAGGGAACACGGCAGCGAACACGGAGGCGGACGACCAATAGGTAATTGCTCTTCTTCCTCTATTTGCTCTGTTTTTCTATTTTGTTTCAGACGTTAAGTCGTGGAGTCTGAGGTCGAGTCGAGGCAGTTGGTGAGTGCTAATCGACTTCTTAGGTCCTTAGGAACCTTTTGGTGACGAATCCGTGATGGGGGGTGACATAGGTGGTTGGATTGAAGAACAGGGGTTTTGTTGGTCACGGGTTCGAGCTAGGGACGACGGGTTAGAGGCCGTGTTGTCGTGTTTGGTTGAGGGGAATAGGTTTCTTAGGACAGTACAAAGCTTTTGATCTTGGAAGGAAGGAAAATGGTGGACGGACAGCAGAGAACCGGGAACGCCGGTTCAGACCAATCGACCCATCGAAGACGACGATGAACAATGACTGTGTGCAGGCGCGTGAGGCCCACGCGTAACCACTTTGGGCGGCGCGTGGAGGCGCATGTGGTGGTTTCTGGGGAAACTTCCAACTAGATTTTTGGTCTAGGCGTTTTAACGAATCGTTTGAGATAGGTTTCGGGTTACTTGGACGTCGATTCGAGTTAGTTCTGCGGGATCGAAGGTTTAGGGTCTCGGTTCGTTACGTTTTGAACCCGGGGAAGTTCGTGGGGAATTAGGAGAACCTTGGTGGACGTGTTAGTGATGTATGTTGGTGCCTTGTGACAGGTTCGGGACTCCCCGAGGTGGACGAGGAACGTATGGAACGTACGGGACGCGAGTGACGTGCCCGGTATCTGTGAGTGGACCTCTTCTCTATAACTGAGCATGCATAATTGTTTTTAAGTACTTGTTTTATGGTTTTACATGTGATTTCATGATTATCGAATATGTTATAACTGTTTTATATAATTGCACGTTTTACGAGAAAGCTACGGTTTTCAGCACGTTTTACGAGGAAGCTTTGATTTCTGATTTCGATGCCATGGTTTTGGGATTTCAAACGATAAATGGTTTTTAATGATTATAATGGATTTTGAGACATGATTTGGTGATCAAGAGTGTTCGGTTTTGAAATCGGATTTCGGAAAGCGGAATTTGGTTTTAAAGTTGAAAAGTGGATTTACGGATTTGGGTTCGGAATGACGGTTCTGAATGCCGGAAGGGCTTCGGAGCAGTGGTTTCGGATTCGGGTTCGGATATGGATTTAGAATTGGTATTCAAATGGTTTTGGATTGGATTTGCTGGATCTGATTATTGGGCTTAAAGACCCGGATATTATGATTGATGGGGGACGGGCCCGGATTGGGTTTAAAGACCCGGATTGAGTTTAAAGACTCGGGAGTTTAAAGACTTGGATATACTGATATTTTCCCCCGTAGGCCTGTTGAGTTTAAAGACTCGGATTATATTGAGGCCTGGTTTGAGTTTAAAGACTCGGATAGGTCCAGCAGGTTTGATCGGATAATGATATCTTGTTTTTATGATATAATTTTGAGAATGATCATTATACTGTTTAATACTGTTTTATAATACTGTTTCATGTTGGATGTAACGAGATTTATAACTGTTTCTAGAACTTGGGTTGTGCATGCATTTTTTCAAAATGGAGGGCTAAAACCCTGGTTTGTTTATGAAATGGTTTTCGAAACTTTCATTCTTTCTGGTCCACTCACACTTTCTGTTTTTAATTGCCCTCCAGGTCGTGGAGCTAGCACGGGGGTTGACGTTGAGGCAGCGTCGGAGGCATAGAGTACTCGAGAGTTTGCCCGGAGTGGTTTCAGTTTTCCATTGTGCGTGTACTCTGTGTATCGGTTTTGTTTTACTTTGTTTTCGGTACTATGCTCTGTATAACGGTTGACTTTGGATGTTTTAAATTCTCATGCGTCTGACAATGTAATTTGTAGATTTCGTGAGGTCATTTCGGTCTTTCGTTTTGGATTGTCAGACGGGAGCAGGATTTACCTCGGTTTTCAGGGTGGAACCGTGGTGGGTCCTGTCATGTGCCTTCCCCGGACCCTGTCTGGGGTGATATCAATATCTAGCAATCTTGATCCCGAGCCACTCCTCGGAGCGGCCCCTCTCAGGCAATTCTCCGTAACTACTCTAGGATACTACGAGACGTCTGGAGGAGACAATAACGCATACGGATGATATGTTAAACCGAAATCAAATCCAATGGAAGATCATTATAAACCATCTATACCTCAACTCCAGTCTAAAACATTTTAACAGGTTCTCAGCCCGAGGTATAGTTTTCACAAACCGTTTCCACAAAATTAGGATTCCCCAAATTCGATCCAAATCAAATCTCATATGGACTCAACCCAAATTCAAATCTTATTGGGACTCAGCCCAAAATCATCTCAATAGGGTCTCAAGCCCGAAATCTCATTTCATAAACCAAAACTGGGACTCAAACCCGATATCACAAACCAATTGGGCTTTAAGCCCAAAATCTCATAAATCAACGGGGCCTCAAGCCCGGGATAATATTTCCAAATCCGAAATCATTTCCTCATTCAAATAATTTGAAAACAAAAGCACGTATAAAAACCTGGCCTAAGCCCAAGGTACAACATAAAGCATAAATCTCAATATACTTGCAACACCACATTTGTATGGAAATGCCAAAACACCATAATCATATATATAAACCATATGCACTCACGACATCTCAAATCATATTCATAAAACATATAAAACAGTTATGCATGCATCATATTTAGAAATCAAGTGTCCACTCACATACCGTCCTAGCTGCGCGCCTACAAGCTGCACCATAAGCCACTCAAGGCTATACTGAACTCTCCGGGTCGTCCGAATTTGTCCAAAACACACTTAAAATTCACTACCAACCTAGACAAGTGCTACTCAAAAACCCTCAAAACTCCCGAAAAAGTCAACGCTTCCCAAACACGCATCCCTAGGCTAAAAACCTCAATTTGACCAACCAAACAATATCTGATCGACTTGAAACCACCACCATTGGATTCAGAACGTCAAAACATTTCGAATGAGATCGATCTCACCTCAAAAATCATTCCCACGTAACCCCACGCGCCGGTCAAAGTTCCTGGTCAACGCTGGTCAAAGTCAACAGGTCAACCCGGTCAACGGCTCACCGGAGAAGACAACCGGCGCCGTCGTGCGTCGCCATTTCTAGTGGCCAGAAAACACCATTTTTTACTGAAACATCAAACTTTGATATCTTACTCATTTATTAACCAAATTTAACGTTCTACTTATGTAAATTCATCTACTCAACCCCTGGAATCCAAATCTAAACCCAGAAATTGACGAAAGTACTTGGTTTTGAAGATATGGCCTCCCAAAGTTTCGGCCAAACTTTGTATCGAAATTCCGGCCACCCCTGTCATCCAAGTCTGTCTATTCTTGCACCTATAAGCTCGTAACAGCTCAAAGAACATAACCCTGTGCTTAGAATCGATCAAAACCAACAAAATTCGAAACCCAAAATTCAAACCCACAACTTTACCTTTGCTCCTTGCGGATTCCGGCCACTCCCGCGGCGGCTCCGCCGTCCCTGGCCGTCACTCAGTCTCTCTCTCACTTTCTCTGTCCCTCTATGGCCTCAAGGAAGATGATGGAATGATGGTGGTGGTGTGGGTACAGTTTTGGGAAGGAAGAAGAGAAAATGAAGATGAATGAAGGATGATGGTGATGATGCATGTGTATAAGAAATGGGCCATAGGGTGGGTGACAAGTGTCACTCATCCTATGGTCCAAAATCAAATATTTGGGTCCCACTAAAAACAAACCTTTTTGAAAATCGAACAATTGTGAATAGTTCCTAATTCCTTTTGTGAACCATAACTTTTTTCGTTCGACGTCCGAATTCGACGTGCCACCTGTCTATGGACTTGTAACATCCTGATCTACGTAAAGGTCCTCGGTCCTCGTGCATTTGACTTCTTGGGTCAAAAGTCAACATTTTCATCCATTATAGGGATAAAATAGTCATTTTACGCTAACCATCTGAAAAATCCTCGACTAATACCCGATTAGTCCCATTAATCCTCAATTAGTCCTTAATTAATCCCTTAAACTCGGGACGGGTTGTTACAAAAATGCCTAACAAATCATATTTAAAGGTCACTAACCATCTAGACAAGTCTATACCATAAACCCTCAAAACTCCCGGAATAGTCAACATGTCCCTAACACACTTTTGGAGGCTAAAAACCTCCAAAGGACTTATCAAACGACCTACGATCGACCTGAAACCACCACCATTGGATTCAAACACACCGGTTAACGACAGTTAATACCAATCAATGATGACATCACGCCAGTCAATGCTGACGTCAGCTGCTGACATCACCTACTGACGTTGGCCTGATAAGTTGGACATCTGATAGCTCTACCAGTTGCCACATGGCACCACCCCACTAGTCCATGTGGTTTGACAATGCTGATGTGGACCTGCCACGTCAGCTGCTGACTGGTCCTAAAAACCACTAACAGATTGCCACGTGGCACCACCTGGTTGGCCACGTGGCCTAACAATATGACATGGACTGCCAGATCATCGTCGTTTTCCTTCATACGAGTCGACCCGTTTGACTGTAACGGGTTGAATTGACCCACGACCTCGACCCGATTAGAACTCACTCATTTCTCCATCGTTTTCCTCCATTCTTTTTCCAACGTGATCGTCTTGCTCCCAGGAAGAGATCCATGACCTCAAAATAAGAAAAAAAAGGCCTAGAATTTACCTGGTCAAGCTCAATCTTCATAACCAATCTTCAAACCTCCATCCAAGGCCTTCTAGTGGTCATCTGTCCTCTATTCCAATCCCAAAACACTCGTACAAACACCAAGAACACAACCACATTGTTAAATCACTTCCCCGAAGCCCCAAAACAAAAATATGAAATTCAAAGAAAAAGGGTAATCGAGTTTTTCTTGGGTTCACGGCTTTCCGGTAGCCACCACGGCTCCTCCACCCCTCTGCCGTCTCTGTCTATCTCTCAGCCTCACTCTCAGTCTCTCTCAAGTAGAAGAAAGGGAAGAGAATGATGGTGGGATGAAAGGGTATGGGTTTCGGGTTTCTTCGAACCAAAGAGAAAGATGGGTGGTGCAGATGCATGTATGAAAGATAATGATCAATGGATGAGTGACAAGTGTCATTCATCCATTGAACCTAAAGATAAATATCTAGGCCCATAAGAAACAAAAGTCAACCTGCCTCGTAAATCGTGTAATCATACCTCGATTCGTTCTAGACCTGTAACTTTCCCTTACGATGTCCGATCTCGACATTTCGTCTATCTACGGACTCATATCATCTCGATCTACGAAATGGACCTCGATCCACGTCTCATTGACCTCCTTGATCAAAAGTTAACATTTTACCCTTTCTAGGGGCAAAATTGTCATTTCACCCCGATTTTCTGATAACCCTCGATTAATCCTCGTTAACCCTTACGTAATCCTTAATTAATCCCATAGGTTCGGGACAGGTCGTTATAGAAGGGGGAGTAGAGGAACTGGGGAAAAGTGGTAGAGCAAGAGAGTGAAATACTCCAAACCTAAAACCCGCGAAAGTCCAAAAATACCTGAAGATCATCACACCATTTTGAGGCTGTCCAGCTCAAAGCCAAGGATCCTAGAAAGCTCAATGAGCCTCTTCAAACATCTTGAGACAATGAGGAAGGACTTTGGACACGGGAATGTGGTGGAGTTGGATATCGGGTCCTGGCCAAAACTCGAAGGTACATACCTTTAACTTCTAGCACGAGTTACTTGATTAGGAGATCATAGATACGTTTCTGGGTTGAAGAGGTTAGGATTGATGTAGAAAAAGTGAGAAATAGTCGTAAAATGAAAGAGATACAATCAAGTCAACACTTCGGCTCTGGAAACCCGAATTGTAGAACCGTTGGAGGAAGAAAGAGAGTAGGATTTCGACTACACCAGCAGTCGTGCGTGAAACACATGCGCAGAGAGGTGGGGTGGTGTATGGGGGTGCATGCCACGTCATCTTGAAGTGCGGTTAACACGAAATTAGATGTATTCGGTGTTATGAATCCAACGGTACAATTTTTTGGACGAACGAACATTGTCTCGAGGTAATTTGAGCTTCCAAAAATCTATGCGCTATTTTAAATTTGTTTAAAATTCAGAAAAATTGAAGGATTAAAATTTGAGTTTATTCGAACGATTAGTAACCCTTAAGAGTGATTTATGACAACATATAACGTTCCCAAAATTTACGGAAGAACGTGCAAGTCGGATTTCAACTAAATGGACAGTGTGTGAGTGAACTTTTCTTGTTCCTTAAAATATTATGCATGCGTATTTAAGTGTTTTACTTACTTTATTACATGATATATGTGATAGTAGTTGATTATGATTTTATACGATTTTTGGATGATTTTTACGAAAATTGTTATTTGTGCGCGTTTTAAAGGAATTGATACATGTTATGAATGTATGTTTTCTAGATATATGTATGTGGAATGTTGTATCATGGAAAACTTTCCTCGGGATGCAGCTATGGTTAGTGCTCAGACGTCCAGTATCCCTAAGCTATTAGTTAGCCTCAGACGTCTGGAGTAGGGCTCTGTTTTATTGAGACTGGCTATTTGGGCTATGACTCGGATGTCTGGAGCTCGGCTCTGTTTTCCTAAGTCGACCCACACTCGGAAGCCCAGAGATGGGCTCTGTTTTTTCGAGTGGTTTTGCCCACCGGTTGTGCGGTTGATATGATGATTGATATTGAGCAACGAGGATGAGTTGGTCATGTGTGATTACAGATATGGTATTTCGATATACTTTCGTACACGATTTGCATTCTAATTTTTATTTACTAATATTGTTTAAATTATTCTTATTCGACTTTCTAACTAAACTTCTATAATTTTTATTTATTTATTATGAAACTCGGGTGTTCGTCAATACGGTTTTACATATGCATGCATGGTTTCATAAAACGGAGGGTAAATTACTTATGTTTTACACTCATGTTTTAATATACTTATTTTTTTCCTCACACATTTTTGTGGTCTTGATAAGCCTCCTAGGTCGTTGCACGGAATCTGAGGCTATTCAAGTGACGGAGGCATGAACTGAAGAAAGTATGAATGTCCTTTGTTTGACAAGCGTCAAGGGAAAATTTTGTAGTTTGGGTTGCTTGTCAGACGGGAGCAGGACCGGACATGGTTATCAAAATATTTTTAGGAAAAGTTCTGTCAACTTAGTATCAGAGCAAGGTTCTGAGTTCTGGTTGCTAATATCATGCCCCCAAGATACAAGCCTCATGCACGGTCTGGTAATGAGATGAGTATACGGGCTCGAGATAGTTATTGGGCTGAAAATGGATTGGGATTATTAGTTCAAATAGCGAATATTATACTCCAAGAGGAAAAAAGTTGTATGGGTCTGGATAGTCAGTAAACCCAGAAGCAAAAGCTATAGCATTTGTGGGTACGTTGGACTCGATGTGATAAATGAATTAGTTTATGGGTAATGTATTTTTTTGAAATTTTTATATAACGAAAGACCTTATGTCAGATCCGACGTGTATAATGATGAAGAATGGCAATGGGTCGTGTCGTATCGGGTTCATGTCGTGTCATGAACTCTATTTTACCCAAATATGCCCAACCCGTACCCGACCTGTTAATGACCCAAGTAACTCGTATAACCCATTTAATAAATATGTCGTACTGGAAATCCAATTAACTTATGATCCATTTGACTCTTTTAACCTATTTAAAATGTATAACATATTTAAACTATTAAGATTTAATAGGTATTTGGGTAGGTAAATGGGTAGATACATTGGTTAATAATGACACATTAATTAAACGGGTCAATATATAGGTGTAACACCCCGGACATTCGAGGACTTTAATATTGTAATTTAATGTATCAATTGACGTTTTTACCCTTGTGAATGGTATGGCCAAATTGTTGACTTTTTGATTGGTGGGTCAAATGGACTTTGACCAATGACCGTGACGTAGTTCGGGACGTCACGAGTTCATAGACAGGTGGCACGTCCATTTCGGACGATCAGGGAAAAAGTTATGACTATCGGAAGTTCAGGGGCATTATTGTAATTATGACGGTTGGGGCGAAAATGTTGACTTTTCGTTTAAGAATTAATTTTCACACGACTCCAGGACCGATAGGTAGGTCTCGACGTCCTGAGTCCGTAGACTGGCGGCACGCCGAAATCGGACTTCGTATGGCTGAGTTACGGGTTTAGAAAGTGAATGGCAGTTTGGTAATTATTTGAACCAGGGGCATTTTGGTCTTTTTGCCCTGGTTACTATAGCAAACCACGGGGGACATGGGCGGCACCACCATGTGCGGTGGCTCTGAGTGCGATTTGTTTACTGGTGAGTGTGGGTTGTAAAGTATTGATTGTTTAAACCTTTTTGAAGCATCAAACGTGGTCTGATTCTTCCAGCTACACGATCAAATTGATTAATCGAAATTCGAAGCTTTCGGGGGACAAATTTCAGTGGACAAATTGGACACCCACGAGCCTCTGGGACGGCTTGAATTTGTTTAAAACTGATTAGGACATGTGTGAGCATCACTCTGATGCAGATATAACTGAGAACGGGTGAGGAAAACCAGAGAAGCCATTTCTGGAAAAATTGGAGGGAAAATCGGGTTTTGATTTCTGGTGACTGTTGGACCAAACCAAGGCCTGTTTTAGTCTTCTAGGAGTGGTTGGAACTCAACCGCATCGAAATCGAAGGCCATCAGCCACGGCTGAGCTGGGACGGTGACTGCTGTTTTCAGGGAAATCGCAGAGCTTGGGACGACGACCTTCAGGTACTTTCAGACGCAATTGATTGTTCATTTTGGTTCGTTTTGATCCTATTATACTTTCTGTGAAGTTAATTGGACAATGGGTTTGAAACCAGTGAGTTCTGGTGATTGACCCGTTTGGTTGATCACAGGTCGAAGGGCCATTTAAGGATTGAATTTGGATAATTAATAACTCAGAACTTAAATTAGATGTTTAAATAACATGTTAGGATCAAATTGGATTGAAATCGAGTAGGAATTGATGGGTAATCAATCGGGTCAAGCCGCGGGTGGCAGGCCCGAATTACAGACAAACGGGTGAAGGTGCTGACACTGTAGCTACAGTGTCAGGCGCGTGACTTTCACGCGCAGCCACTTTGGGCGGCGCGTGAGGGCGCGTTGGGGCTTATCTCCGATCACGATCAACATGACTTTTATTCCTCTCATTATTCTGAACATTTTTAATGAATTAACCATGTTGATCTGAGATAGTTTGAAGGGTCAGTTTAGGGCAGGTTACCTCGGGAAACGTGTTGACTGTTTCCCCGAACCGGCTTCTGTTTCGAACTTTCTTTTGAATAAATATTAAGGACTTTTAGTGACCCTTACATGTGAATTGAACTGACAGGAATTGTACGATAATCTCGGTACAGGTCCGTACGCGCAGATTCGCAGCGGAATCGTACAGTGAGTGGGCCCGTTTTCATTAAACCCTTGCATGCTTAAATGTTTTCTGATTTACTTATATGTTCACATGCTGGAATCTATAAATGGTTTTGATGATATTGAAATTTCGGTTATGGCACGTTTCACGGTATTTGGGCATGAGACCCGTTTGATGAAACGTAACGATCGGTTCAGATTTTACCTATGTATACATATATGTTTGCATGTGGATATCAATAAAATGTATTTGGTACTGCACTGTATAGATCCATCCATACTATACTGTCTCCTCCGGATGAGGTACCCCGGAGTGGTCACGGACGTCTAGAACGTCCAGCGTCTATGACGCTAAGCATCGGGGATGCTGTAACCGAACAGGGTTCGGGGATTGAACTCGGAATTGAGACCCGAGTGGCACGCGTAGCCTTGTGATTGTGACCTTGTTGGACGTCAAGGACGTCAGACATCAGGGATGTCGGATTGGAGTGTATAGTGCAGTGGCTAAAATTATGGTTATGGTTTTATTACATGCCTTATGATTCATATTATATTATTTATGATTTTAAATGATGCTGCATGCATGTTTGGAAAAAGGAGGGGTAAATTATATGTTTTACTTATCAAATGATTTTATAAACTTGAGTTTCGGTCCACTCACCCTTAATGTTTTTGGTAACCCCTCCAGGTCGTGATACTGAGGTAGAGGAGGAACCCCAGGCTGAGGCATAGATCTACTTCTGCGTACCTGAACCCCTGCTGGGTGGTGTACCCGCAGGGTATTGTTAGAGTCGTGCTCGCAACTTGTAATTTTGGATTTCATCCCTTGTCTGACATCTGTTTAATTCGGATTTGTTGTATGACTTTAATTTGATTATTTATGCATTTGAGGTTTTGAGGTCAAAATTGATATGAATTATTGGGTGTCAGACGGGAGCAGGGCACGTCCCCATATGGTTCCAGAGAGGATCGGGGCGGGTCCTGTCAGCTTGGTACTAGAGCACTAGGTTGTGGTCAGTACTAGGTTATGGTCAGCATGCTAGACTAGCGATTAGTACTAGTTACTTTTCGACTTTTAAGAACATCGTTATCTGATCTATGCCTCTTGACAGTTGGTTATGCCTCCTAGGAGAATTCCTCACACACGAACTGACGAGGATCTGGAAAGGGAGATGGAATGTGCGAGCATTGAAAGGGCTCAACGGTTGGGAGCCACTCCTTTCTGCGGGGGATCAAAGCCCGAGGATGCTCATGATTGGATCACCAAGTGGGAGAGGATCTTCTCGGTGATGCACTGCCCTCCGGGCGAACGGGTAACTTTGGCGGCCTTCTTGCTGGAAGGAGGAGCCTACCAGTGGTGGCACGGACTCGAAATGTCGGGATGGTCTGTCTATACCACTACTTGGGAAGCTTTCCGTTCCAGATTTCTGGACCAGTACTACCCGCGATCTTTTCGCGCGGCACGGGAGGCTGAGTTCCTACGGCTGGAGCAGGGGGATATGTTCGTTGCGGACTACGAGAAAACTTTCGGGAAACTTTCCCGGTTCGCTGCATCATTCGTGAGCACGGAGGAGGACAAATGCCAAAGGTTCGAGCTTGGACTCCGAGGGGAGATCCGGGCAAGTGTGACTGCTGCTACTCATGCTTCACTGAGAGATTTGGTCGACGCTGCGGTGCGTGTCGAGGCCAGTCTGGCGGCACACCAGACACGACCACCTTCGGGCGAGGGGCGACGTCAGGATCGCCCACATCGTGGGCCATCAGGCCAGAAGAACAACAAGGGAGGGAGCTACAGGGGAGCACCCTCATCCTTCAAGGGTCGTGGCTGGTCAGGTCGACGTGGAGGCTCTCAGGGCAGAGGATCTGGATACAACTATGGGCAGCGCTCATCTTGGAGCGATGCTTCTAGCGGGCATTCGGACAGGCCAAGGCCAGTAACTTGTTTTGCTTGCGGCGAGGAGGGCCACTATGCCAGTGATTGCCCGCAGTTGTCCAAGAACAACGACGCTGGGGGCTCTAGTGTGGTGCAGAGTACGACTTCCCACACTAATGGAGGTCGCGGTCAGGGAGGTGATCGTGGTGCTGGGCGTGGCGCGCGCGGGCGCGGACGGAACGGTGGGCCGAGGGCCCAAGTGTTTGCAATGACCCAGCAGCAGGCGAGGACTGCCCCAGGCGTGGTCACAGGTACACTACATATCTTAAACCTTCTTGTACGTGTATTGATGGATGCGGGAGCTACACATTCTTTTATTTCGAAGAGTTGTGCTGGTATGCTTGATTGTGTGGTATCAGCTTTAGATTGCGAAATGGGTGTTGGCACCCCGATGGGCATCGTGTACCTTGTGAATCAGGTGATTCGGAGGTGCCCGGTAAGAATTGAGGATGTGGATTTACTAGCAGACTTAATTATTCTGGATATCCACGATTTCGATATAATCCTAGGGATGGATTGACTATCGGAGCATGGATCGCTCATCGACTGCTGTAGCAAGCAAGTGATTCTGCGGAGCCCTGGTTTGCCGGAGGTTATCTTTCAGGGGGAACGTGGTGGTTCGCCTCCTGAAGTGATTTCGCCACTTACTGCTACCAAACTTCTCTGGAAGGGATTCCAGGGTTACTTGGCGCACGTCGTGTCAGATCAGGTTGATACTCCGGGTATCGACGAGATACCGGTGGTACGTGAGTTTCCGGATGTGTTCCCGGAAGACTTACCTGGATTACCACCATCGCGGGAGATCGAGTTTACAATTGAACTACTCCCTGGTACCCGACCTATATTGGCGCCTGCCGAGTTACGAGAACTCAAGACTCAATTGCAGGAGCTGGTGGATTTGGGATATGTCCGACCGAGTACTTCACCGTGGGGAGCACCGGTGTTGTTCGTAAAGTAGAAGGAGGGAAGTCTCCGTTTGTGTATTGACTATCGACAACTCAACAAGGTGACACTGAGGAACCAGTATCCTCTACCCAGGATCGATGACCTTTTTGACCAGTTGCGGGGAGCTCAGTGCTTCTCGGAAATTGATTTGCGGTCAGGGTATCACCAACTGAGGATTTCAGAGGAGGATATTCCGAAAACTGCTTTTCGAACCCGTTACGGACACTACGAGTTCCTTGTTATGCCTTTTGGCTTGACAAATGCTCTAGCAACATTCATGGATCTGATGAACCGGGTCTTCCGACCCTACCTGGATAAGTTCGTGATTGTGTTCATCGATGATATTTTGGTGTACTCGAGGAGTGCCTGTGCACATGAGGAACATCTACGGTTGGTCTTGGAAAGGCTGAGACAAGAATAATTGTACGCCAAGCTGAGCAAGTGTCAGTTTTGGCTAAGCAGTATTGGTTTTCTGGGACACGTGATATCAACGGATGGGATTTGCGTGGATCCCCAGAAAATAGAAGCGGTAACCAACTGGGCTAGACCGACAACAGTGACCGAGGTGCGGAGTTTCGTCGGATTAGCAGGTTACTACCGGAGATTCGTGGAGGGTTTCTCCAAAATCGCTGCACCATTGACTCGTTTGACTCGGAAGGGAGTGAAGTTTATCTGGGACGAGCAGTGCGATCGGAGTTTTCAAGAGTTGAAAGATCGATTGACCACTGCACCTGTCCTTGCATTGCCGGATGACAGCGGGGAGTTTTTGGTTTTCAGTGATGCATCGCTGCAAGGTCTGGGCTGCGTGTTGATGCAAACTGGCAAGGTTATCGCCTATGCATCCCGGCAGCTGAAGACTCATGAGTTGAACTACCCTACCCATGATTTGGAGTTGGCAGCGGTGGTTCATGCTCTGAAAATCTGGAGACATTACCTGTTCGGCGCAACGTGTCGGATATACACCGACCACCAGAGTCTTAAATACCTATTCACTCAGTAGGAGCTTAACATGAGACAACGGAGATGGTTAGAGCTACTGAAGGATTATGACTGTACGATCGAGTACCATCCGGGTAAAGCCAATGTGGTGGCTGATGCACTCAGCAGGAAATCAGCAGGATCGGTTGCACACCTGGGGATGGTGTATCTCCCTTTGCTGGTGGAACTTCGGAAAGCAGGAGTTATTTTAGGTACGGATGAGCATGGAGCTTTGTTGGCCAGCTTTCATGTACGACCTATACTGATTGATCAGATTATCGAAGCACAACTTCAGGATCCGATACTCTGTATTTACAGAATTGAGGTCGATGCGGATGGGAGACAGGATTTTACCATCCGGGATGATGGAGCACTTGTGAAGTTGGGCCATTTGTGTGTACCTGCAGTGGCAGAGTTACGAGCCGAGATTCTTGAGGAGGCCCATAGTTCGGCTTATGCTATGCATCCGGGAGATACAAAGATGTACCGTACCCTCTGGAACCATTATTGGTGGCCAGGAATGAAGAAGGATATTGCTGAGTTCGTGAGCAAATGCTTAACCTGTCAGCAGGTTAAGGCAGAACGGCAGAGACCTTATGGGGCTATGCAGCCACTTCCGATTCCCGAGTGGAAGTGGGATCACATCACCATGGACTTCGTCTTTAAGTTACCGAGGACTCAGAGTGGGGTGGACAGAGTATGGGTGATCGTGGATCAGTTAACCAAATCAGCCCATTTTGTGCCAGTTCAGGAGACCTATAAACCTAACCGACTGGCTCAATTGTTCGTGAAAGAAATCATACGATTGCATGGTACGTCGGAATCAATCGTGTCCGATCGTGATCCGCGTTTCACTTCCAGGTTCTGGCGGAGTTTGCAAGCTACCTTGGGAACAACCCTACGTTTCAGTACTGCTTTCAATCCTCAGACTGATGGACAGTCTGAAAGAACCATTCAGACCCTGGAGGACATGATGAGGTCATGTGTACTACAGTTTCAGGACTCTTGGGATACTCATTTGCCATTGATGGAATTCTCTTACAACAAAAACTATCAGGCAAGCATCGGGATGGCACCTTATGAGGCACTGTATGGTCGACAGTGCAGGACACCTATCTGCTGGACGAAGATAGGAGAGCGAACGGCTGTAGGGCCGGAATTGATGGACTTGACCATGGAGACTGTCCGTGTTATCAAGGAGAGATTGAAGGCGGCACAGGATCGCCAGAAGAGTTATGCCGATCGACGGATTCGAGACTTGGAATTTGAAGTGGGAGATTTTGTCTTCCTGAAGTTATCTCTGTGGAAAGGGATTATCCGATTTGGTCGATGGGGGAAACTGAGTCCGCGTTTTATCGGACCATATGAGATCGTGGAGAGGATTGGCAGTGTTGCTTACAGATTGGCACTACCTCCAGAACTATCTAGAGTTCACGATGTTTTCCACATATCGATGCTACGGAAGTACGTACATGATGCTTCTCATGTACTTGGGGAACAACCTGTCGAACTACGGGAGGATTTGAGCTTCGAAGAACAACCAGTACAGATCTTGGATCGGAAGGACAAGGTACTATATCGGAAGACGATCCCTCTCGTGAAGATTCTCTGGAGAAACCAGAATGTGGAAGAAGCCACATGGGAGCCTGAGGCTCAGATGCGAGAACAATTTCCTCATTTGTTTCTTTGAAATTTCGGGACGAAATTTCTTAAGGGGGAAGGTTGTAACACCCCGGACATTCGAGGACTTTAATATTGTAATTTAATGTATCAATTGACGTTTTTACCCTTGTGAATAGTATGGCCAAATTGTTGACTTTTTGATTGGTGGGTCAAATGGACTTTGACCAATGACCGTGACGTAGTTCGGGACGTCACGAGTTCATAGACAGGGGGCACGTCCATTTCGGACGATCAGGGAAAAAGTTACTACTATCGGAAGTTCAGGGGCATTACCGTAATTGTGACGGTTGGGGCGAAAATGTTGACTTTTCGTTTAACAATTAATTTTCACACGACTCCAGGACCGATAGGTAGGTCTCGACGTCCTGAGTCCGTAGACAGGCGGCACGCCGAAATCGGACTTCGTATGGCTGAGTTACGGGTCTAGAAAGTGAAGGGCAGTTTGGTAATTATTTGAACCAGGGGCATTTTGGTCTTTTTGCCCTGGTTACTGTAGCAAACCGCGGGGGACATGGGCGGCACCACCATGTGCGGTGGCTCTGAGTGCGATTTGTTTACTGGTGAGTGTGGGTTGTAAAGTATTGATTGTTTAAACCTTTTTGAAGCATCAAACGTGGTCTGATTATTCCAGCTACACGATCAAATTGATTAATCGAAATTCGAAGCTTTCGGGGGACAAATTTCAGTGGACAAATTGGACACCCACGAGCCTCTGGGACGACTTGAATTTGTTTAAAACTGATTAGGACATGTGTGAGCATCACTCTGATGCAGAGATAACTGAGAACGGGTGAGAAAAACCAGAGAAGCCATTTCTGGAAAAATTGGAGGGAAAATCGAGTTTTGATTTCTGGTGACTGTTGGACCAAACCAAGGCCTGTTTTAGTCTTCTGGGAGTGGTTGGAACTCAACTGCATCGAAATCGAAGGCCATCAGCCACGGCTGAGCTGGGACGGTGACTGCTGTTTTCAGGGAAATCGCAGAGCTTGGGACGACGACCTTCAGGTACTTTCAGACGCAATTGATTGTTCATTTTGGTTCGTTTTGATCCTATTATACTTCCTGTGAAGTTAATTGGACAATGGGTTTGAAACCAGTGAGTTCTGGTGATTGACCCGTTTGGTTGATCATGGGTCGAAGGGCCATTTAAGGATTGAATTTGGATAATTAAAAACTCAGAACTTATATTAGATGTTTAAATAACATGTTAGGATCAAATTGGATTGAAATCGAGTAGGAATTGATGGGTAATCAACCGGGTCAAGCCGCGGGTGGCAGGCCCGAATTACAGACAAACGGGTGAAGGTGCTGACACTGTAGCTACAGTGTCAGGCGCGTGACTTTCACGCGCAGCCACTTTGGGCGGCGCGTGAGGGCGCGTTGGGGCTTATCTCCGATCACGATCAACATGACTTTTATTCCTCTCATTATTCTGAACATTTTTGGTGAATTAACCATGTTGATCTGAGATAGTTTGAAGGGTCAGTTTAGGGCCGGTTGCCTCGAGAAACGTGTTGACGGTTTCCCCGAACCGGCTTCTGTTTCGAACTTTCTTTTGAATAAATATTAAGGACTTGTAGTGACCCTTACGTGTGAATTGAACTTACAGGAATTGTACGATAATCTCGGTACAGGTCCGTACGCGCAGATTCGCAGCGGAATCGTACAGTGAGTGGGCCCGTTTTCATTAAACCCTTGCATGCTTAAATGTTTTCTGATTTACTTATATGTTCACATGCTGGAATCTATAAATGGTTTTGATGATATTGAAATTTCGGTTATGGCACGTTTCACGGTATTTGGGCATGAGACCCGTTTGATGAAACGTAACGATCGGTTCAGATTTTACCTATGTATACATATATGTTTGCATGTGGATATCAATAAAATGTATTTGGTACTGCACTGTATAGATCCATCCATACTATACTGTCTCCTCCGGATGAGGTACCCCGGAGTGGTCACGGACGTCTAAAACGTCCAGCGTCTATGACGCTAAGCATCGGGGATGCTGTAACCGAACAGGGTTCGGGGATTGAACTCGGAATTGAGACCCGAGAGGCACGCGTAGCCTTGTGATTGTGACCTTATTGGACGTCAGGGACGTGAGACATCAGGGATGTCGGATTGGAGTGTATAGTGCAGTGGCTAGGATTATGGTTATGGTTTTATTACATGCCTTATGATTCATATTATATTATTTATGATTTTAAATGATGCTGCATGCATGTTTGGAAAAAGGAGGGGTAAATTATATGTTTTACTTATCAAATGATTTTATAAACTTGAGTTTCGGTCCACTCACCCTTAATGTTTTTGGTAACCCCTCCAGGTCGTGATACTGAGGTAGAGGAGGAACCCGAGGCTGAGGCATAGATCTACTTCTGCGTACCTGAACCCCTGCTGGGTGGTGTACCCGCAGGGTATTGTTAGAGTCGTGCTCGCAACTTGTAATTTTGGATTTCATCCCTTGTCTGACATCTGTTTAATTCGGATTTGTTGTATGACTTTAATTTGATTATTTATGCATTTGAGGTTTTGAGGTCAAAATTGGTATGAATTATTGGGTGTCAAACGGGAGCAGGGCACGTCCCCATATGGTTCCAGAGAGGATCGGGGCGGGTCCTGTCAATAGGTCAATATACGGGTTAACAAGTTAACCCGAAACCTACCCATTTATTAAATGAGTTAACATGTCATTATAAAGGTTAATAGGTTGATCCAAAATCCACCTGTTTATAAACGTGTCATAACGGGTTGACCCAAAAATGACTGGAAATTTTAATCGTGTAAGTTGACCGGGGTAAATCTCGTGCGGGTTTCAAGTCATGTATCGAGTCGTTAGAAAAATTGCCACCCATAATAACGGTGTTTTCTTAATGACTAAGCATAACAATAGTGGCATGGACTACAAATATTGAATTAGGACTCCAATAGGAGTCAAAATATCTAATCAGGATTTGGATATAAGTTGTGATATTGGAATAGGACTCGGGAAAGAGTCGGAGTTGGCAAACTAGGGCTTGAGAAAAGCCAGAAAGGTGGAAATTTTGTTATAGTTTGAATATTGAATAAAGGTTCGGGATGGAACCCGAGGTGATGGTACAAGCCTAGTAATTCAAGTCGTTGAACATATAATTTTGAGATTGTGTAATGATTTTAGGTAGTCCAATAAGGTGATTATAACGAATAAATACCCCTTTCCCTAGATACATGATTTGTTTAAGCAGTTGAGGAAGGCTCGACACTTTTTAAAAACTGAATTATGATCTGAATATCATAAGTGAGTAAAGGAGAAGGATATTCTGGAAATACCCTTCCAAATGAGATAGGATCATTGTGAAGTTTTTAGTAATGTTATTTGGATTAACTAATGCCCAAGTAACATTTATGGATTTAAGGTATTTCGATCGTTCTTGAACTGATTATGAGAAGGATCAATACACTACTAGAGGGTTAGTTGTATATATGTCTAGTATGTGTTAGTTTTGGGTTACTAGCGTAATCCTTTGGGGCATGTGATGCCAGTTGATGGAATCAGCATGGACCTCTCTCTCTTTCCCCCCCCCCCCCCCCAAAAAAAAAAGGGTAAAATCAAGGTAGTAACCAACTGGGTTCAATCGAAGACAGTATCAGATGTTAAGGATTTTTGGGATTAGTAGGACACTACATGAAGGTTCTTTACGATTGCAACTTCATTGATTTGTTGACAAAGAAGATGAAAAATGAGAGTGTAGGAAAAAGCCTTGGATCTGGGAAAATTTGAAAGAAACGGAACCCCGGAAATTAAATGGTCGCAGATTGGATGGTAAGCCACTAAATGGATTGCGTTGTGCTTTGAGGTCCAAGTACACTATTACATATGCTTTGTTGATACTTTTCTCATTGTTGTAGAGAGTATGTAGACGTTACCAAGTGTGTCCATGAGATTTCCACCTAGATCCCCTGAGGTTAAGGGTCGTGGATTGTTTAAGAGTATTTTATGATTGTTGTAGTCTCATGGTACAAGGTCTGCCTTGTAGTCGTAGTTAAAATGTGCTTAGATTTCATATTGGTCGGGAGCCATAGGAGATCAGGAGACTCGGTATAGATGGGCTGGTTGTAACGACCCGTCCCGAATTCCAGGATTAGATTAGTGACAAATCACGATTAGTGAGGCTAATCCGTGATTAGTTGGGCGAAATCGGACGAACGATGCGAAATGACCGTTTTGCCCCTAGTGGTGGCAAAATGTTGACTTTTCAATCGGGAGGTCAAATGGACTTTGACCGATGATCGTGACGTAGTTCGTGATGTCACGAGTTCATAGACAGGTGGCACGTTCAATTCCGACATTCGAGGAGGAAGTTATGACGTTCGGAAGTTTAGGGGCATTTTGGTAATTTTGGTTAAAAGGGTCAAAATGTTGACTTTTTGACCAGGAGGTCCGATGGCCGAGGGCCGAAGACCGTTACATAGATGGGGACGATACGAATCCGTAGACAGGCGGCACGTCGAATTCGGACGTTCGACGGCGAAGTTACGGTTCATGGAAGTTCTAGGATACTATTCACGGTAACACGTTTTACGAGACAAAAAGTGCAGTTTGTCTCTAGTGGGCCCAGATATTTAATGGAGGCCCAATGGATGAGTGACACTTGTCACCCATCCACTGGCTACCATTTTCCCATTCATGCATCTCCCGTTCATCCACATCGATCATTTTCTTCCATCCCTCCCACCAAACCCGATCACCATTTCTGAGTCCAATCCAAACCTTTGACCCTATAACCCATCCGTGAGAGACCAGAGAGGGAGAGGAGGACCTGTGAAGCGTGGTGGCCGGCCGGAAGCCACGCCGCCGTGGACGGCGGCCTTGAACCCGCGAAGTGCACGGTTAGGCCCATTTTTCCTTATTTTTCGATTTGAGCATTATGGTTAGTTTTGAATGATTCGGAAATGATTATTAGGATGCTAGGAAGTTTTTAAGAGGGTTTTGGTGGTGGTTGACGGCTGGGACGCCGTGGAGGTTGATCGGGGAAGTTTGAACCGTATGGTTCAAAATGGGTTCACGGGTTATAGGTGGTTTTAGGTTGTTTAATTGATTGGGTTAGATAGGAAACTTGAAAATAGGAATTTAGAAATTGGAATGGAAGCAATCGGTCCGAAAATGAGGGAGTAGGGACGCTGAACCGGTTACGCCGGTTCAGCACAGTAACCGGACCGGTTCGCACCAGTCGCGGAGGTTGAAGACGGGTACTGTAGCGGCGCGTAAGGCCCACGCGCAGCCACTTCAGGCGGGGCGTACGGGCGCGTGGGGGATATTTTGGGGAAGGTTCCAACATGTGAAATCATCTATTCGATGTAACGAACATTTTGGGACTGGTTTCGTGTCAATCGGACATCGTTTCGATATGTTTCGGGCTGTCCGAAGGTTTAGGTTCGGTTTTAAAAATAGTTAGAAAATCGAGAAAATTACGGGGCTTTGGTAGGAGGTTAATTAAGTAGTTAGTAACCTTCTATTAAAATTTGGACAGGTTTGGGAGTCCCGGTGATGGTGATCGGCTCGGGGAGCCGTATGGCACGCATATCGAGGCGGCAGTTCGGACGATCTGTGAGTGGACCTTGTTTTCTAAATTGGTGCATGCATAAATGTTTATTATATGTTTTAAATGTTTGTTTGTAATGCCATGAGTGCATTTGTATGTGGTTACGTATAAGCACGTATTTCGAGGTTTCGGCCTTATACGGTGCTTATACGGGTCTGTATTTCTTTATTGATTTAAATGATTTGATTTTGGATTTCTAAAAAGATAAACTCGGGTATGAGACCCATTTGGTTTTGTCTCGGGCATATGACGCTATTTACGACCTTCGGGTCTAAATGGTGGTCGCGGCGGGTGCTATGTGCATGGCGATCGACGATACGACGCTCGCCTCCAAATTGAGATGTGTTCCTTCCGGAGAGGTAACGATACACGATTCGTGGTCGGGCAGCCTGGGGAGGTTCGACTTCGGAGTGCTGACGGTTCAGGATATCGATCGGTGATGAGTGCACCATGATCTTGTGGTGGTCGCGTCGGTTGATACGTTCACGGCGACATACCAGGATTGAGGGCGGTCCTGGATGGATGGTTGCACGCATCACTATGATCAGAGTCGTGACTAACCCATAGATATCGGGCACGGTGCCCAGTTGAGTCATATGTTCGGGCATGAGACCCAGTTGTTTTACACTGATGATTTCGGGTCAGGGACCCTAGATGGATTTCCAAGTTCATGACGGTTTACGGGCACCGGCATGAACTCTGGAAAGTCATTGTGGTTCATGACGGTTTATGGGAACCGGCATGAACCTTTGTCAGGTCATTCTGGTTCTTGACGGTTTATGGGGACCAGCATGAACCCTGGTTATGTTATTACGGTACATGACGGTTTACGGGAACCGCATGTTACTTGGTTATGTTATTACGGTACATGACGGTTTATGGGAACCGGCATGTTACCTTGGCTATGGTTATTATGGATCATGACGGTTCAGGGGAACCGGGCATAGATATTATGTTATGTGTATATATGTTCATCTACCTTCCTTTACTTCTATTATCTCCTCCGAGGAGGGTCGTTGGCCTAGGTGGACCCCGGAGTAGTCACGGAGCACCGACTGAGTGGAGTCACCCCCCAGCTGGGTTCCTTACTCTCAGGAAGGCTATGGTTACTATTACCTCGAGTAGGATCAATGGTCTGCGGACATTGACCTTGACTTTGAGAAGACTCGGATTGAGACCCGGGTAGCACGCGCGTAGCTTTGGATACCGTGACAGGATTGGTTGTGTGACTTATATGTATATACGTATATTTGATTTGATATGTGGTGAGCACAGGTGTGCAGAGGATTGAGTGGTGGCTCGTGTATGTTTATGGGTATGGGCTGAGTCCCGTATTGGTTTCTTGTGGATTTGGGCAGTGGCCCGTATGGTCGTTTTCATTATGGTTCTTTCAACCTTGGTTTTGGGCTTAGTTCCCATATATGGTTTATTTCGGATAAATGGTTTTCGAATGCATGCATGCTTTTTAGTGAAGGGTACAAATGTCTTATAAAATGTTTTTATAAACTCTTGGTTTTGTCCACTCACAGTTTTTAATGTTTTGGCTGCCCTTCAGGTTGACAACAGATTGTCGATTGTAGCAGAGACCGGGATACCACATACCTCCTCCGGATCCTGGCGTACTCTGATAGCCCGGGAGGGCAAAGGTCCGAAATATCCCTTGTCTGACATTTCGTGTCAGCCGGGAGCAGGGTCATCCCGCACTAATCCCGGGGGGATTGGGATGGGTCCTGTCACTGGTGTTCTTCACAAGTGAAACGTGTTTGGCCTCTCGATGTAAGGTAATCAGTCTAGTTACAAAGAAGTTCGTGTGCCCTGGAGCTTTTACTATGAGGGTGACGGGCACACTACGATGTCGCTGGTTGGATTTTGGGTGTAATAGAATGTGGCTGGCGCTGATGTGGTTGATTAGTGGACATATTGTAGAAGGATGTTGGAAGTACTTAAGGATATACTCTACGAGCTGTGTTTGAGGTATTCAAAAATATCTTTGTTGTATTGAAGTTCGTAGGGTTGTCCTTGCGTGTGTTTGGTGGTATGCACCGTGGTTCTAGTTGGTGGTGATTAGTGTATGTACTTGAGATGGGTACGTACTGATTCGACAATGCTCGGCACCATGCCGACGTAATTGGACGTGCAGTGTGATATTCTGGTAAAAGTGATGGTGATCGGCTTAGTGCCAAGTGATGTTGCAGATAGATGAATGATCGGCGTAGGTCCGATATGATGGATGGTGGATTTTGTCCGAGAATGTGGACTGGATCCGGGTGATCCAGAGTGTACTGACATGAGCTGGATGCTCAGAGCCATGAGTGGCTGGTGCGACCCTCATATTGAGATATGTAAGCACGGTTAACCAGATCTGTGATAGGGTTCGGTTGCAGACAGGTAGTGTGGAATGTGGATGGTGTTTCCACAGGTTGACTGTGTTAGTGGTTAGTGGAACCACTAGTATGAGGATTGGTTGAATTAGGGGTATGGACGAGTACGTTGTAGCTCCGGTGAGGTCGGCGCAAATCATTGACGGAAGTAATACGGAGCGTTGCTTAAGTCTTGATGTATAGGAGTACCGAGACCGGTGGATGCCTTCTTGTGAATGGGTGTACTCGAGATTTGTGTTTGTTGACGGCGGACTCATAAGATGTACTGGGACATTGGTAAAAGGTACGCTCGACTCGAAGAGAGTCGGGAGTGTTGCACTTGATAGCAGTGGTGTTGGGGCGTACCTAGTGATAGTTGAGCCGTGAGAGTCGGTTGGTGTGATGTTGGAAATATCACGGGAACGAGATGGATTTGTGATGACCCCAGTCGCTTGGTGATGACCCAGAGCGCTTGGGACGATCTCCCGATGAACTAAAAATTGGTTGAGTTGATTCACTGGATGAGATGTGGTGACAGTTTGGGCACTGTCAGGATAATTTGGATTGGCAAATGATGGACACTGGGTAGAAGACCCAGGCGTGAGATCAGTTGGATTTCCCCCAGTTAGTTACAGAAATACGAGATCGAAATTTCGGGGACAAAATTCTTTAAAGGGGTAGATTGTAACAGCCCGTCCCGGAAATCGGGATTAGATTAGTGGTTAATAACGGATTAGCAAAGTTAATCTGTGATTAGTTGGATGTTTTGGACGGACAGTGCAGAATGACGATTTTAACCTTGGAATGGGCAAAAATGTTGATTTTTTGTTCGGACGGTCAAACGGACTTTGACCGATGACCGTGACGTAGTTCGGGATGTCACGAGTTCATAGACAGGTGGCACGTCCGATTCCGACATCCGAGGGAAAAGTTATGACGTTTGGAAGTTCAAGGGTAAATTGGTAATTTAGTTAAAAAGGGGGCAATTTGGTGACTTTTCAAACGACATGGAATTTTCACGTACTTCGAGGACCATTAAGAAAGTCTCGATGCCCCGAGTACAACGACATGCGGCACATCATCATCTGACTTCAGATGAATTAGTTAAGGGTCTAAATGTTCAAAAGGCATTTTGGTAATGTCGCCTCAATGGCAGTTTGGTCGTTTGGCTAGCATTGGGATTAGTGCTCAGTGATCAAGGCACACTTGGCTGTTTCAAAACACTTGCCCATAGAAAAGGTGACACTTGGCCCTCTCTGGAGACTTGTGGAACATTTGATGATCGCCTCATTTCTTTTAAACCGAAGTGCAAGGGTGCACGGGTTGGAAAATAGAGGAACATAGTGGCTGAGGTTGTGTGTGTGAGTGAATCATGAGAAACAAGCCAATTCTCCTCAGTTGAGAGTAGTGTGTGAAGGAATTGGTGGAAATCGACGATGAGAGGTTGGTACCACCGTGAAGACCATCGTGGGTGGCGGTTTTCAAAAAGGAAATTTTGTGCAACCCGTGAATATCAATTGATACAATCACCTACAACCCTCAATTTTTGGCCATAACATATGCAGGAATGTTGAAAAAGGGACTTAGACACGCGTGGTGGTGCCCACGACGATGAACGGCGACGGTGGTAAGCAGTTCAAAATGGTCAATCACGATTTAGTGTTTATTGGTTAATTTTATTGCTTGGAAATGCTTCTAGAGGTTACATAGGTTGTTTTGGAATTGAAAACAGGGAAATAGGAGGCCGAAACCATGAGAAAACGATGGAGGAAGGACGATGGTTGAAGGTTGATCGAATAGGTAATAAACAGGCTCTAATTTCATAAGTTAATTAGCTAGAACATCTGTAGAGATTGGGACGAAGTTAGTGAGCTAAACGAAATTGAAAAAATGCAAAAATCAGTGAAAACCGTGACCGCTGGGTCGATTTGATCGGACTGGAACGAACCGGTTCAAACTTGGTCTGACAGAGGTAGGGGATAAACAGTGCCTGGCATGTGGGGCCCACGCGCATCCCCTTTAAGCGGCGTGTGGCATGTATTTTGAGGAAGGTTCCAACACGACTTTTAAAGTATTCGATGTAACAAACATTTTGGCACTAATTTCGAGTCAATCAGACATCGTCTTTATATGTTTCGGGATGTCCAAAAGTTTTAGGACTCGGTTAAAAATAGTTAAAAATTCGGAAAAATTACGAGCTTTAGTATGAGTATTATGAAGTAGTTAGTGACCTTATTATGGGATTTGGATAGGTTCGAGAAAACCAGTGATAATGGATTGGCTGGGGAGCGGCGTAAGTGCGCGCGTATCGAGGCGACGGCGTAACGGTTTGTGTGTGGTCTTTGTTTTTGAACGTATGATGCATGCATATATGTTTTTATATGTTTTCTATACATGATTTCGATCGATGTTGTGATTTGAATATGGTTTTAATGATTTGATTTCGATATTTGAAATACGATTGATTTCAAAAGATTTGAAATGGATTAAAAGCGATTTCGGGCTTGAAGCCCAGTTTAGAAAAGTGTTTTGAGAAACGTGATTTCGGGTTTTGGAATCGGATTCCAGGATGAAGATTCTTGATTCGGTTTGGAACTTAAAAGTGGATTTCCGGGTTTGGGTTCGAAATGGTTATTCCTGATGCTAGCTTACGGAACGATGGTTCCAGACTCGGATTTGGAAATGGATGATGAATATGATACAGGGTTTGGATTTGGGATCCTAATGAGATTGCGGATTCGGATTAGGAAATGGAAAATGGTTTTTGGATTGGATTTGCTGGATCTGGTTATTGGGTTTAAAGACCCGGATATGATTGTGACGGAGGCGGGCCCGGATTGGGTTTAAAGACCCGGATTGAGTTTAAAGACTCGGATATTGTGATTTCCCCCGTAAGCCTATTGAGTTTAAAGACTCGGATTATATTGAGGCCTGGATTGAGTTTAATGAATCGGGAGTTTAAAGACTCGGATAGATCCGGCAGGTTCGATAGATTGAAATGGAATTTAAATGTGTTTTGGATTTCGATGATATTGATGGTTTTTATTAATGGTTTTATAATGTTTTGGGCAATGACCCGGATGGAATGGAAGTTGATGGTTTTAGCCTGAGGCCTGGGATTTGAGAAAAGGAAAATGAGTTCGGTTTTTCTTAAATAGTTTGAATAACTTGAATATAGAATGGTTTTATGACATGGGTTTTGATATGCATGCATTGGTTTTTAAATGGAGGGTATAAATGTAATTGTTTTATGAACTGTTTTGAACTTATACTTTATTTTTGTCCACTCACAGTCTTTTCATGTTTTTGATACCCTCCAAGTTGTTGCGGTGCGGGCTGTTGATTGAGAGAGACGGAGACATCACATACGCGAACCATAGTAGAGTCTGCGCGCACTGGGAAGTTTGGAACGGTGCATTGAAAAATCCCTTGTCCGACTTACATGTCACATGGAGGTTGGACGTCTGTTTAACCTTCGTGTCATGCGTAAGTTAGACGAGAGCAGGACTTAACCCTTAATCCAGGGGGATTGGGGGTGGGTTTTGTCAAATTGGTATCAAAGCAGGTTTTGTGCGCTCTGCGCGAGGTTTGGTTCCCAGAGTCGTTGGTTCGTTGACGTGGGTGTTGTGATGCTACTGTGGATGTGATGTCTCGACACGGATCAGCCCGTCATCAACCTGGATGCGATAGTGACAGTATGGTCGTTAGTGGATAGCTAGCAGTGACTGTTAGTGCCAGAATGATAGTCGCTCGATACGCGGTGCGAGGTATGACATATGTCGGCATAGGGCCAAAATAGTTAGCGTGTTTGGCGCTGGATTTGCTTACGTTGGACCATAGGGTCGGAGAGATGCCAGCGAGATCAACCCTGATGGTAGCCAGTGAGCTACGATTACAAGTAGGTTGGTCGGCCTATGGCGCCCGATAGTAGCCTGTTGAGCTGGTGATATACGTGGGCCGAGGAGGCTGGTTGACGGTGGCCTGTTGGGCCGGATGGTGATTGGATGACGTAAGTATGGACTGGTGACCATTTGGTAAGTGAGGTTGAGATTGGATTTATGCGGCTCCGAGTAGCTAGATGCCTTGTGTGTCGGGGCATTGGCAGTTATGTTGGGGATTAGAGGGATTTTCCCCCAAGTGTGTGTAACAACCCGAGTGGTACGGTGGTAGTGAATTAGTGGGTGTTGCAGGTTTGGATAACCCTATGACGGGGATGATTTGAGAAACCTCGTGGGATGACTGGTTTGGACTGTAAGTTCCTAGGAGAGGAACCCAGAGGAAGTGCTTAGTTTCAGAAACCTAAGTTGGTGGTTGTGGCTTGGGCTGCCTTACGGCCAGACTGGAGATGGTGCTGCTAGGTGCAGCCGAGGTAAGGAATGGTTGGCGGATGACTCTGGATGAGTCCAGTGTTGGGTATTCAGAGTGTGGGACTACAAGGGAGGTTAATTCGCCTCGACCCAAGCAAAGCTTGATGGTTTGGCTCGATATGAGCAGGGGCCCAGGACGGGTGTGCTAAGAGCACTCAATCGAGATGATGTGCCACGAGTTGGGATGCTTGTGCACGGGAGAATGGACACCTCGTGAGTTGAGGTTGCGACCAGGCGTGAGGTACCGATGTTTGGCAGGAACCACTAATCATGTTGGAATATGTGATGACCCTTGGTAGGCCATGTCTCGGGACGAACGATCAAGATGTCGTTAGAATAGCGCGACCGATGCGCGGTGGACCTATGCTTTGTGCTAGAGCAGGCTAGGTTAGTATGGTTGGGTTGACCATGAGTGAAGTTGGTTTTAGTGGACTTCCCCTGATGTGTTGGAATATGTCGGCATATGCCGAAATTGGCATGTGGTGATGCTGTGGTTGGCAATGGGTGAGTGGCGACTTCGAGGGTGGTAATTATGGAGTCCGAGGACAGTGATTGAGGATTGAGGATTTCGAGAGTTGGTGACTTGTATTTTAGCAGGTGTTGGAAGTCGAACCCCGGAAAGGTTGAGCTGCGATCATCAGAAGGAGTGATGATTGATACCCTTTGGGATGTGTATAAATAGTGAGAACCGACAGGCGAGTTGATTGATGATTTGGTTTGGTTACAAACACGTGGACCTGATCCGTAGGAGTTGAGGTCCGCCTAAGGATAGGGAAGTTGACATTTGGACGGTTTGTCCAATAGTGGTATTCGTGTTACAGATTGAGTTACATGGTTGGAATCTCGAAATCAGGGGATGTTGAGCTTGAGACGATGAGATACTGTGTTTGGTTCCGAGGTGGTGAGTAGGTTGTGTGGTAGATACTTTGGAGTTGAGTTGGGAGACTCACTGTTGGGATGTCAGGATTTATGACCCCCCTTTAATCGTGGACCCTTGTGGTTGTGTTCATGAATGGAAAAAGTACTAGGTGACGCCGAGGGGGGTGAGTGTTAGGAAATGGTGTTAGATGGATTCTGAGCATTGAAGGATGATGAAAGGAAGTTGAGAATGAGTGATCAGTTATTGAAGAGAGCCCACAATCTAGACGTGTGGTATTTTTTTGGACCAATGTGATGGTATGTTGTGAAGAGTTGTATGGATGAGAAGTGGGATCCACTTAATAGTGAGTAGGATTGTTTCTGGCTCAAGTTTGAGCTGTTGTGGATCAGAATGATCGTATGTGAGATATAAGTTGGATATCTTGACTATCTTGGATGTGTGCAGGACGCGTGTGGTCCGTCTCGCATACCTATGGTATGGGGCTTAGTTTTGGTACTGGGTCTGCCCTGTAGTCGTAGTTAAAATTTGCTTAGATTTCATATTGGTCGGGATACCCAGGAGATCAGGAGACTCGGTATAGATGGGCTGGTGTTCTTCACAAGTGAAACGTGTTTGGCCTCTCGATGGAAGGTAATCAGTCTAGTTGCACGGAAGTTCATGTGTCCTGGAGCTTTTACTGTGAGGGTGACGGGCACACTACGATGTTGCTGGTTGGATTTTGGGTGTAATAGAATGTGGCTGACGCTGATGTGGTTGAATAGTGGACGTATTGTGGAAGGAAGTTAGAAGTACGTAAGGATGTACTCTACGAGCTGTGTTTGAGGTAATCGAAAATATCTTTGTTTTATTGATGTTCGTAGGGTTGTCCTTGCGTGTGTTTGGTGATATGAACCGTGGTTCTAGTTGGTGGTGATTGGTGTATGTACTTGAGATGTGTACATATTGATTCGGCAGTGGTTGGCACCATGCCGACGTAATTGGACGTGCAACGTGATGTTCCGGTAAAAGTTATGGTGATCGGCTTAGTGTCGAGTGATGTTGCGGATAGAGGAATGATCGGCGTAGGTCTGATATCATGGATGGTGGATTTTGGCTAAGAATATGGATTGGATCTGGGTGATCCAGAGTGTACTGACATGAGCTGGATGCTCAGAGCCATGAGTGGCTGGTGGGACCCTGATATTAAGATATGTAAGCACGGTTAACCAGATCTGTGATAGGGTCCAGTTGCGGACAGGTAATGTGGAATGTGGATGGTGTTTCCATAGGTTGACTGTGTTAGTGGTTAGTGGATCCACTGGTAAGAGGATTGGCTCAATTAGGGGTATAGGGTAAATTATGTATTTTGAGTTATTGTTAAACTTATGCTCTATGTATTGTGACTATCTGAAGTATAAGCATCCCTAGTCTGACAATTGGATGGTTTTATGGTTATTATAAACTCTTTTAAGGCTATTTTTGACAATTTAAGTAGTGACTATTAGATGGGATCAGGATTCTTCATGATTGTAGAGAATTTTCAGGAGGGACCTAATTCAGTAAGTTGAGAGCTCCTTTACCGCCTATAAGGATGGACACCATTCACATATTCTCATATAAGGATGGTATATGGAAAACATCTTTATAAAATCATTTCAAAATATCTCAGAGGGGCCATGCCCGGAATTTCCATAAAAGCATCATAAATCCATAAATCTAATTTCTCAAATCCAAATCCATTTTAGGGTCTTCGAATTCGAAATCACATTATAAACCACAATTGGGACTTATGCCCGATATCATAACCTACTAGGCCTCTAGCCTGATCACGTAAACTAAATAGGTCTCCAGCTCGATATCTCATTAAATCAAATGGACTCCAAGTTCGATAGTTTCCAAATCAAATGGGTCTCACGCCCGATTCTATATTTCCAAATCTGAAATCTATTCATTAATCCATTATTGAAATACAAGTACATATAAACACAGTATAAAATCATAAATCTCAAAATACGTGCAAACACGGGAATCATAAATACCACAATCATAATCATAGAAATCAAATATATAAAACATATAAAATAATTATGCATGCATCATATTTCGAAAATAAAAGTCCACTCGCACACCGTCCTAGCTACCGCCCCGATGCACATCCCATAAGCATCCCCGAGGCCAATCCACCATCTCCGAAACTTCCGATCCTGCCCAAATCATACCCGAAAGTCACTAACTATCTATACAAGTCCATAGGATAAAACCTCAAAACTCTCGAAAAAGTCAACGTCCCTGACACGTTTCCTAAGGTGAAAAACCTCTATTTAACCAACTTAACAAACTTCGATCGACCCAAAACCACCACCATTGGATCTGGATCGTCGAAACCCTTTGAATGACACTGGTCCCACCTTGAAATTCACACTCACGTGCCCCACGCACGTGGTCAATGCACGGTCAACCCCGTTGACATCAACAAAGTCAACGCTGACGTTAGCGGTTAACGGTCAGTGCTGACATCAGCATGACGTCACCTGATAAGCCTGACAGCTGTCAGATTTGACACTTGTCAGATATGATAGTACGACGTGTCACCTACGTACTGGTCAATGTCACTAACATGTTAGTGACACGTGGCAGCTTGTGATTGAGCCATGTCACTAGCATGTCAGTGCTGACTGTGCAATGACATGTGACATATGTCACCTTGCTATTGGTCCCTGTCTGACAATTGTCAGATGATGACGTCATCTCATCTTCAACCTCTCAACCGGGTCGACTCGACTACCTTAACCAAGTTGCCTAGACCCGCGATCGTGACCCCGATCAGTTCTCTACCGTCCGACCACCAAACCTTTCCATTTTTCCCATTCTCTTCATCTCAGTCTACCCTTTCGATCTTCGTGACCCAAGCTAAGAAATCATGATGGGATCATATCTATTCGTACCATGAACAGTGCCAGTCACCTGCAACCTCGAACTGCTAGCGATTTCGGCCATCGTTGGCAACAATCCCAAGTCCCCTGAGCTCGTCTCAATTCCCAGAACGTCACCCAAACCATTAAAACGATCAATACTCACCAAAACCAAGTTCATCATTTTTGAACTAAAAACTGGGCTCATGGCTTTTTGTCCTTACCTCGTCGTCGTTGGTCCGCTGTGGCCACCACTGTGATCGTCTCAACTTCCCCTTCCATTTTTCATTCATGGCCCACAAGCAAAGGATGAAGGTTAATGGTGTTTGTGTAGGATTGGGTAATACGGGTGTGGGTGTCTCACGGGTAGGGGAAATGAGAAACAATGAAGATGATGATTGATGAAGATGAAGAGAATCCCAAAATATTTATGAGCCTATCAGAGGGGTGACACTTGTCACTCATCTAGTGGGTCCTTCCAGATTTTTCTCCAATAAAAACAGTCCACGTGGCGATTTCCTCAGTTTACATGAATAGTACTGTAAAACTTTCTAGACCCGTAACTTTCCCTTCGAACGTCTGATTCTGATGTGCCGCTTTTCTACCGACTCATGATGTCTCGATCTACGTCTCGGTCATCGGTTAAAGTCCATTTGACCGCCCGATTTAAAAGTTAGCTTTTTGCCCATTATCAGGGGCAAAATTGTCATTTCACACTGTCCGTTCGTGAGTTCTCGGCTAATCCTCGATTAGTCACACTAATCCTCAAATTAATCACTAATTGAATCCCGAAATTAGGGACAGGTCGTTACAACCTAGCTTCTCAAAGGACCGATAATTAACCAATCAAACTCAGCAAATTGATCTCCATCAAAATCTGAACATATGAACACCTTTAACTAAGGTTTCGAGGTTTAAAAATGATGGCCCTTGTGGAAAAAACAGTTTATTTCTACCTAGGAAATCAAGATGTAGCTTCTCTTCTCACCCTTTCTAAGAATTTATGCAACTGCTTAACCTTTTTTCTGATGCTCCAGTAGAAATGTCATCATGGTTGGCTTCATTTCCCTACACAAACCTTCTTTTTGACTGATTAGTGTCATAAGGATTGCCCTCTTTTTAACTTACTGGTTCATGGACTTTCGGTTGAGGTTCACGAAAAATTAACTTTCTTTCTGACCATTTAGCATCATTGACAAAATCCCTCTCGAATACACAAGAATATTACACTTGAGCCCTGCTCCCATGTGACATAAACCTTTTCAGATAAGGGATAAACACAAAACACAAATCTCGCTAGTTCATGCCTCTGCCTCTCGAGCCTCGTTTTTCATGCAGCGGCCTTAAAGGGTTACAAAATAAGAAAACGTGTGAGTGGACACAAAGAAATAGTCTAAAAATATAATGTGAAAACATCCATCTTTTACCCTCCGTGTTCTAAAACTTTCTGATCGTTCCAGTAGCAATGTCATAATGGTTAGCTTCATTTCCCAACACAAACCTTCTTTTTGACTGATTAGTATCATAAGGATTGCCCTCTTTTCGACTGACCAGTTCATGGACTTTCGACTGAGGTTCACGAAAGATTAACTTTCTTTCTGACCATTTAGCATCATTGACAAAACCCCACTCGAATACACAAGAATATTACACTTGATCCCTGCTCCAATGAGACATAAACCTTTTCAGATAAGGAATAAACACAAAACACAAATCTCTCTAGTTCATGTCTCTGCCTCTCGAGCATCATTTTTCGTGCAGCGGCCTTGAGGGTTACAAACTAAGAAAATGTGTGAGTGGACACAAAGAAATAGTCTAAAAATATAATGTGAAAATATCCATCTTTTACCCTCCGTTTTCCAAAACCATGCATGCATACGAAAACCATTTCATTTCGATTACAACGAGTTATAATTTATGTTCTCAATTTTTTTTTAAACATTTGTAAAGCCATTATCTGCAAACCAACTATTAATCTCAAACCAGTTTAACCACGAAATACTAACAGATCATAAACATATTAGTCAAACCATGTCAACGCCACATAACAGAACCATATCCACTATCATGCAAATCTACACATAACATAGTCAACCATTCCTCGACTCATATCATAATATCAAACACCAACCCACTGCCCCACATACAAACACACTACATATTCACTCGGGAACCGAAGCCCAACTCGACGTTCGAGACTACAAAATCCATCAACACACATCACGAGGAAGGTTACTCATCGTAAATCACAACAGTAATACAAAATCAATCTATATCCAACATTATCACAGAATTTGCACAAAGTCAACACAACATCATTGCACAAACACAACATCAGTCATCACGTCATAAGGGCTTTACTGGTAGGCCATCACATACACACTCGCTCGTTACAAAACAATCTCATAAACCTGAGCCCCACACATTTTTTTTATCTGTAATCAATTCATCCGATCTCCGATTTTGGCGTGCTGCCTATCTATGAATTCAGGATTCGGAGACGTTCACAATGGTTTTCTTAGAATTTCCAAAAGACATCCCGATCAAAAAGTCAACATTTTGACCTTACTCAAAAAGTTAACCCTTTGACTTTGAAAAAAAGTCAACATTTGACTTTCATGGGCAAAATGGTTAATTTCATCCAACTTTTTCGATTTTACCCTCGTTTAACGTACGGGTCGATACAATTATAAGGGTTGATATTATCAGCTACCGTCTTATGGAAATCCGTTCTACCGACACACGGACAGTCCTCGACCACCATTTCACGGAAAGTCATCCCGACTACCGATTACATGGAAGGTCATATCGACTGCCAACTCATGGCTAGTCACTGAGGAACTCAAACCTCATTTCAACGTCTTGTCGCCGCATTTAAGTGCTCTGTCATCTCATGGCATGATTTCAGACTGATATTCATTACAGATGATTTCTGGAATTTCTTGCTTGTTACATGCTTGAAATATGAAGGAAATATTTTATTTTTTTTTACTTGTAATTTTAATTTTTATTTAAATCCAGTACTTACTTTCATCCCCATTTCAATAAAGGCCAGATTTTCTTAAGTAAGTAATTGGTACTCAAGATACGCCATCCAAGCAGGGTTCCTGACTTACCAAGTCAGGATAAAATCTTTGTGGGTTGATCTGAATACTTCGATTCTGACTTGAGAGAACATGAGCCCATTATCCATTTAACTGCTGGAATAACAACATTGCCAACTTGAATATGATGGCGAAATAAAACTTCTAAACTTGTACTAGGATGGAAGAAAATATTTTAAGTCCTTAAAAAACACATAGAAAAGAACAGCACAGGAAATTTCTAGTCCACCTGCCTCACAATCGCTTTGATAAGAAGATAGTTTTCGGGCCGAAAATGAAACTCATTTACACTATCTAGTAGTAGCTTCTATTAGTGGCACACTTGCACTTGAGTTGAAAGACATGCTTGCTTCCTAGTCTGGCCATCTAGAGATCGACCGTAACTAAAGGCCCATCACACTCAACCCATCCAGCATCTCTACACCTCACCATTCACCGTAAGAGAGATCCCCATGAGTGGTTTGCCTCCGGGTTCAGTAAGAGTTGCCTCCGGATATTCGGCTCCTAAAATTAGAAAAATATTTTGGATATGGAAAAGTTGAAACTTAATTACCTTTAAAATGAGTATACGTAGTAAAAGTCAATCGTGATTCATGAAAGAGTTGAGTAAAAACTAAATGGTCAAAACCATATGAGCATCATTACGTATACTCATGGTTTCAGGAAGTAATTAAGGAATTGTCTAGTTGCTGGACAAAAGTCATTCATATGCTGCTGGGGTTGATGTGGGGTTGAAGGATCAATTGTCTAGTTGCTTTGATGTGCAGGAAGGTTCCTTACCAGTCAGATATCTCGGCATCCCTATCATCCACACCAGGCTTACCTGTGCTAATTGTGCTCCTCTTCTCGAGCATATCAAGATTCGTATTATGGCTTGGGAACATCGTGCCCTCTCTTTTGCTGGAAGACTCTTACTCATTCAGTCTGTTTTGTGGAGTATTATGGTGTTTTGGGGTTCTCATCTTTCCTTGCCTATGCAGATCATCCAGGATATTGAGCGATTGTTGAGACGCTTTGACAGGACCCGTCCCCGAAGGACATAGATAACTGTGCCTGGTCCTACTCCCGTCTAACAAGTCAACTGAAGTTCCGGAATTACCCTCAGCACTTGCCAAACAAGGCATAACCGCACATGTGCCCACTCATGCCCTCACCTCTCTAATAGCCTCGATCATCGCGCCACGACCTGGAGGGTCAATAAAAACACAAAAGGTGTGAGTGGACAAAACAAAGTTTTAGAAATGCAGGTATCAAAATAAATTTTTTCCCTCCAGTTTCACAAACATGCATGCATATCATAATCATAAAACATGAGTAATGGCGTGAAATCAACCAAGTATGAACAATGGACTGATAAAATCAAAACATGTTTTCCATGGTCCATAAAACTTATGTTCATCAAATCAGTGCACGATATAAAGTATCTGGACACAAATATCAATAAATCATAATACCACCAATCCTCAATATCGAATCTCAATATCAGAGTAACCCGTCACGATATCAATGCAACACGTGCAACTCGGGTGTCTCATGTTCGAGTACCTCTGTAACGACCCGTCCTGGGAGTCGGGATTAGCAAAGTAATTAGTGACGGATTAGCTGAGTTAATAGGTGGTTAGTTGGTTACTTTTGGACCTTGGGCGTAAAATGGCGATTTTGCCCCTAGTTTGGGAAAATTAGTAAATTTTAGTTCGGGCGGTCAATTGGGCTTTGACCGATCACTATGATGTAGTTTGGGACGTCAAGAGTCCGTAGACAGGTGGCACGCCCGATTCCGACATCCGAGGAGGAAGTTATGATGTTCGGAAGGTTGTGGGCACTTTCGTAATTTGGTTAAAAGAAGGGGAAAAGGTTGACTTTTTGCACTACAAGGTTTTTACACGTAGACCGAGGACTGTTAGGTAGATGTCGTCGTCCTGAGTTCAACGACAGGGGCATGCTTTCATCGGAAGTCGGACGAGCGAGATATGGGTCTAGAACGGCGAAGGGTAAAATCGTAATTTGGACTCACATGGGCATTTTGGTCTTTTTGGTGCCTTGGGAATTGTGCAATTCGGATTGGGACAAGTGTGCAGTGCTAATTGGATATTTTTGGGTTTGGACCACAAGATTGTGACATGTGGCTATTTTCTGGTGGCTTCTAGCCACTTACACGGGCACATTTAAAATTTGGGCTGTGTGTGTGTGAGTCGTGTTTGTGCGAAGAGAGAAAAACAGAGACGGTGCCCTGGGAAGAGAAATCGATCAGTTTCTGGGCGAGGGTGTGAGTGTTGGTGACCCAGTGAGTGAGAGTAGAGAGGATTTGTGAAGCTGGTGAGTTTTTGGTAGAGGGTTGTGTGGGGAAAGGCTGAGAGGAGAGTGAGTTTCCAGGAAAACAAAGAGGGAGGTTGGTGGTGGTGCAGCCGTGTTTTGCTTACACTGGTTGAGTTTGGGGTTGTGGGTATGATCAGAGGACGGAGGAGAGTTGCTAGACAGGCTGAGCTACGATGGAGTTCACGACAGTGCACTGAACAGGTAAACTTTCTCTGTTTCCCTTGTTTTTCCGTTTTGGTTCAAACGTAAAGTCGTGAGGTTTGGAGTTGAGTCGAAGTGTCTTGTGAGTTCTAATTGACTTAGTAGGTCCCTAGGAACCTTCTGGTTGTGAAGCCGTGACGGGAGGATGCAAGGTTGGCCGGGAACCGAAACAGGGGTTTTCGGGTGGTTTTGTTCGAGCGTGAGGGAGACGGGTTAGAGGCTGTGATGTCGTGTTTTGATTAGGGAATTGGATTGCTTAGGGTAGGACGAAGCTAGGGGAGTTGAAAGGAACAAAAATGGATGGAGGATGGCGGAGAACCGGTCACGCTGGTTCAGACCGGTCTAACCATCGAAGAAGACGATGAACAGTATCCTGTGTGCAGGCGCTTGAAGCCCACGCGCAACCACTTTGGGCGGCGCGTGAGGGCGCGTGGTGGCTATTCTAGAGAACCTTCCAACATAGTTTTTGGTCTAATCGTTGTAACGAATCTTTTGGGAATAGTTTCGGGACGATCAGACGTTGTTTCGGGTTAGTTCTACGAGATCGAAGGTGTAGGTTCCGTTTAAAGTACGCTTAGATGTTCGGGAAATTGGGGAAAATTAGGAGGAACTTCATATACGTGCTAGTGACTAGAGTTGGTGACTTGTGACAGGATCGGGAATCCCCGAGGAGATCGAGGAACGTACAGGACGTACGGGACGTGAGTGACGTACCCGGTAACTGTGAGTGGACTTCTTCCTTATAACTGAGCATGCATAACTGCTTTTAATTACTTGTTCGATGGTTTTCTTTATAATTTCATGATTATTGAATATGCTATAACTATTTTCCATGATTGCATGTTTTTCGAGAAATTACGGTTTTCAGCACGTTTTACGAGAAATGTGATGATTGTGATTTTGATACCATGATTTTGGGATATTAAATGATAATGGGTTTTGAATGATTATAAATGGATTTTTATACATGATTTGATGATCAAGGTGAATATGGATTTAGAAATGGTTTTCAAATGGTTTTGGATTGGATTTGCTGGATCTGGTTATTGGGTTTAAAGACCCGGATTATATTTGACGGGGGACGAGCCCAGATTGGGTTTAAAGACCCGGATTGAGTTTAAAGACTCGGGAGTTTAAAGACTCGGATATACTGATATTTCCCCCGTAGGCCTGTTGAGTTTAAAGACTCAGATTATATTGAGGCCTGGATTGAGTTTAAAGACTCGGGAGTTTAAAGATTCAGATAGGTCCAGCAGGTTTGATCGGATGATGACTGTGGTATTTATGTTTTATTCAACTGTTTTTATGATAATTACTATGTGAATTATAAATGTTTTCAGATATTGGGTTATGCATGCATGTTTTCAAAACGGAGGGCCAAACCCTGGTTTGTTGATTAACTTGTTTTCGAAACTTTTATTCTTTTGGTCCACTCACACTTTCTGGTTTTTAATTGCCCTCCAGGTCATGGAGCTAGTGCGGGGGTTGACGTTGAGGCAGAGTCAGAAGCATAGTGTGACCCCGGAGTGTTTTCAGCTTTCCGTTGTACGTGCTTGTGGATACTTTTAGTGTAGTTTTGCTTTATCTTGTTTGTACTATGCTCTATATGACTGTGACTCTATTGGATTTGAAGGTATCCCTTGTTTGGCAATGTAATTTGGGGTTTTTGTGTTGGGTTGCCAGACGGCAGCAGGGTTCACCTCGGTTATCGGGATGATAATCTGGGTGGGTCCTGTCAACCTCCCCAGGATCTACGACGTCTGGGGTGATATCATCTCCAGGATCTACGACGTCTAGAGGATATCATCATAAACTCACACTCCTGATATTGAGCCTCCATCAGAGCTACTCATCTCTTAGCAGTGGATCGTGACTACTCCAGGATCTACGACGTCTAGAGGAGACCATCAAATCACAGAGGATGGTATATGTGGAACAATCACCAAATCCAGTAATCTCATTTTAAAACCATTCAAATCGCAAATCAAGTAAAAAAACGTTGCAACAGGGCCTCTGCCCGAAACATAGCTTTCACAAAGCAAGTTCCACAAATCCATCATGAAAACAGTGTCCAGAATTTACTTTATAAATCAAAATCATCAATTTCATCATATTCACATGTGACTCCAAATCCGAGTCAAAATCACTATCCAATTGGGTCTCAAGCCCAAAATATCATTTTCGCGCAAATTCGTGCAATCACAACCTCAGTTGCCCTTTTTACATAACTCCATAAAGTATATCCAAAAAATTACAATTTCATCAAATCAATTTCCCGACTCATAATCCGAGTCAAAACCAATCTCAAATCCCGGACCTTCGCTCAAAACAGCAATATCATGGTTTTCTCAAAAATCGTGTCCAAAATCATATAAAATAATATAATATTCCAAAAATCTGGAAATCATCATATCGAAACATCAATCATACCAAATCATTTCAAATCATATCATAAACATATATGCATGCATTTAGGGTAGAAAACAAAAGTCCACTCATACACCGTCCATATCGTTCGCTTTCCGAGCTGCGCGGTTTTCCGTAAATTTTGGAAGTCACCATTCCTGTCCAAAATCATTATCAAGGGTCACTAACATCTCAATATACTTCCCATAATTTTCCCCAATTTTTCCGGGATTTAAATACGTATTTTAAAGGTAACATAAACCTTCGGATCCTCGAAACAATATTGAAACGGTGTCCGATTTCCTCGAAACCAGTGCCAAAATGTTCGTTACATTAAATAGGACAAGTTTCATATTGAACTCACCTAGGGAATCGGACCCACGCGCTCTCACGTGCCGCCGTGAGTGGCTGTGCGTGAAACTCACGCGCCTGCTACAGTGTCACCACCTTCACCCGTATGTCTGATAATCGGACCCTGCAACCCGCGACATGACCCGTTTAATTCCCCATCAATTCAACTTCAATTTATAAAATTGAACCATCTATTAACATCGTTATGGATCCAATTAAGGTTCTGTGAACTCAATTACGTAAAACATTACCTTAATCCCATCGAATTGAACTCGACCTTCGAAGAGCATCGAATCACTGTTCAGTGTCAAATCTCCACGATTTCCCATTGATTTCATTCAATTGATGCATCAGGAAGCATCATGGGATCCTAGTGAACATATTTCCACGATAAATTTCATGGTTCCATGTCCCCAATTCCACGACTCAAGCTCGACAATCCAATGTTCTCCCCCTTTCTGTTCTAAGGCAAAACACATCCAATTTCCTTCAATTTTAATTGGGTTCGACTCGTCTCAATCCCAGGAAGCTAAATTCAAGCTTAATTTCACTCAAAACTGTCCACAAATTCAAATTCGATCCTAAGGTCCATTTAAGATTTCGGGTTTTCTGGGCTTTCAACTGGGTTCATAACTCCCCTTATTCTTCTCTATAATTCCTCACGGTTTCATTGTCAATGACCTCAGTTCTCAAGTGATTTGGTTGCTGATAAGATTGATCAAGCAAAATCACAGACTCTGTTTTGGTGTTTTTGAAGAAAACACAACACACGGTTTTTGTTTTTAATTTAAACATAGCCGTCCATCCAAATAATAGGTGGCATCAAGGCCACTAATCTTTCAAAGATGGTGACAAGTGTCACTAAGTGACCAGTCTTCATCCAATTTAGCTGAATCAGCCACCTTGATTGTCTGATTCACCTAAAATTACCATTTTACCCTTCTATACACAAATGACCAAAATGCCCATCATTCCTCAATCCATAACTTTTTCATCCGAACTCTGATTGACGCATGCCGCCTGTCTACGGATTAAGCGTCCCGAGACCTATCCAAAGGTACTTCCGGAAAGTCCAAACAAGGTCCCGATAAAAAATTCGACAAATGGCCCACTTTTAATCAATTTACCAAATTACCCTTAAACTTCCGAACATCATAACTTTCTCCTCGAATGTCGGAATCGGACGTGCCACCTGTCTATGAACTCGTGACGTCCCCAACTATGTCACAGTCATCGGTCAAATTTCGTTTGACCGCTCGAACCAAAATTCAACTGCACCCAATTCTAGGGGTAAAATCATCATTTCCTTCAAATTTGTCCAAATTTTCCTTTTTCGAATTTTCGGGGCGTTACACGCTTTCCTTGGTCCGGAAAAACCTATTGTAATTATCATGCTAAAATTGTTTGGGATAGAGTTTGTAGGCCAAAGACGGAAGGTGGATTAGGCATTCGTAACTTGCACCTTTGGAATATTTCAATGATGGCTAGGTATATTTGGAACATTTTTAAGGATGGCCATTCTAATTTATGGGCTAAGTGGGTCAAAGCTGTTTTTATTCGTGATCGTAGCTTTTGGGTGTTGAAAACCTCCCCTTCTTGTTCCTGGAATTTGAGGAACTTGCTCAATATTCGGGAGTTGGTGCGTCCCTTCATTGTGGGCATTGTGGGTAATGGTCAGAGGATCTTTCTTTGGCATGACCTGTGGAGTAGTATGGGTAATCTTTTGAGTAGATTCGGAGCTAATTTTGTGGGAATTATCGGTAGTGATGCTAATGCTAAAGTCAGCTCTGTCATGGGGTATGGGGCTTCGAATCCGGTTGTTTCTTGGTGCTCAGATTTTTTTGCAAGTTTGTCGTTCTATCCGTATTGACTCTTCCTGTGGGGATTGTTTTAAATGGAACCTTAATCCAAGTGGAGCGTTCTCTGCTAAGTCCTTACGAAATGTTTTGGAAGGTTCTAGCGCTAAGGTGTCGTGGGACCACCTTGTGTGGTCTAGAGCCTCAATCCCGAGGGCGAGCTTTATTCTTTGGATTGCCATTTGTGGTCGCCTTGCTACCTTTGACCGCATTGCCCATTACTCCTCTAAGCCTCTTTCCTTATGCACGCTTTGTGATGGGGATTTTGAATCTCATGAACATTTGTTCTTCCAGTGTCCTTTTAGTGGAGGTGTTTGGAAGTATGTTTTATCTAAGTGTGGGGCCACCTGGCTGAACCCCCATTGGCCTGCTTTTGTTGACGCTGTTTCATTACTCTGGAAAGAACGAAACAACTGTCTCTTTAGCAATTCGCGAAGCTCCCCTGAGGTTGTTTGTAAGGGCGTCGTTTACCTGATTCGTCTTAGGCTTTCCACTTATGGTTTTAAAAAAAACTATTGTCAATCTTCAAATTGCGAGAGAGTGGAATATTGATGTTTAGCTAGTACTAGTTTCCTTTGTGGGTTGGCTCTTGTTGCTTGTTTGGCTTGTTGTTTGACTGACTTTTGTTCTCTTTTGGAGTTTTGTTTTTTCTTTTTCCTCTTAATACAATACTGATAAATAAAAAAAAAAGTAATTAAGGAACAACCACGTGGAGCACGACCAAGATTGCTTGTTCAGTTATTTACCAAAAAAAAAAGGTAAAAGATTTTGTTGTTGAGTCGATGATAAGCTAGCACTAGAGAATGTACTATGCAGGTACCATTGATCAACGCGTAGATCGTATACATTTTTTGTCTTCTAGGCGTCATATACAATCTCAAGGGATTATTGATATGAAAACGTTGATCATTGAATTTTATTTTATTTTTTAAAGTATTTTGATTGACAGAGACAAGGTTGAAGCCTACTGAAGGTGGGGCTCTTTAATTATCAATGTAAACGTTGAAGCTTATTAGTTAGTATGATCCAGCTGTTTTGACAGTAAACAAAGACTCAAATATGTCCACGTGTGATCTGATTTGGAATCTGGGATATAATGCCATTGAGTTGTTACACAATAACCAAATAAAAATATATTTATATATACGCTATTACACCACGTACTAGCTAGGAGCCTAGGAGTCTAGGAGTACGTGTTTCCGCGTTGGTGGCTACGCCTATGTTGGCATCCCTTCATATTTCGCGACGAGCATGGCTCTGATCGGGTCGGTTTTGCTTAAATTGTACTCGAGTTAATTATCAAATTTAGTCTGCTTCAGTTCGATTTTAACAAAGTTTCTATCCAACTTTCCAAGTCTTATCCCATTCTTTGTTTTGGGATGCTGATATTTTTTATTCTCCCAAAATTTATCGAAGATGGCAGATAAAATTGGAATTGTTATCTTCCTAAATTTTTGTTGGGTTCATTGATTAAAATTTGAGATTTATCAGAGAAGAGATCAAAATTATAAATTGTTATCTACTCTAAATTTGTGTTAGAAATTTTTGTTTTCATCTACCAAATATGACTGTAAAAAAATATGAAGGAATGCATGAGGTAAAAGTGGAGCGTGAAAATCAATTCACATATTAGTTAAACATGAGAAACTTTAAAGTACCAAGAGACTTCAATTCATTAGATGCAATGTATTTGGAGGGATTTGTAAGTAACATTTTGATGTGTGGTATTTTGGACATCCCTTATTTGGTAGTTTGTTATACTATTGTGTCGTGTAGTGCATTTGCACCGATCTTTGATAATTACTTAACTAGTTACTTATAATCGCTCTATTTAATTGTTTGTAGTGCATTTTTATAATAAAAATAGTACAAATATTTATGATATGAGTTATTATAAACGGACACATAAAGATTTTTTGAAAAACTCAGCACATTTAAGCTAATTAGTTTTGGATTTGAAAGATATTAAACAATACCAAGATCAAAGCTATACCATGCCCTTGGAAGAAACTAGCGATCATTGCCAGAAATGGCTGCCCTCGAGAATGTACACAAGAGGGTAACTCTCATTCATATTCAGGAATTTACCAATTCCTATCCACCGCCACATATCTCGAAATTTAACAACTTTGAAACTCTTGTTGTACGTTTTGAATAAGAAAGTAATTTTAACTCTCATTTTTCTCATTTGGAATCGTTCTAAAGTGATTCTGAAATTTTCTACAATGTTCATGATTTTTTTATATAAAAAATCTGATATTACTATGAAATTTTGGTCACTAAAAGCTTGGTGACGAAAAACTTGAAGAACACCGTGGTAAAAATGAGTAAAATTGACAATTTATGGAAAAATTCTGCAGAATTATGCTATAAAAATATGCACTAAAATGAAGACTTTTTGGCCATCTTTTGACACATGTTTCTTCAAATTAATTTTTACTATGTACTGAACTATTCTTATAAAGGATCAATTTGGAGAAAATGTTCTTAAAAGAAAGGGACGTTCTTGAGATTACATGTAACGACCTGAATTACAAGAAAACGTAATATTGAAAAATAGAAAGGAAAAAAATTAAAGATGTTATGTGTGAAGCTTGTGTTATAGACTTGGAGAGAAAAAGAAAGAAAAAAAGAGTAACCCATAAGGAAGAAGAAGATAGAGAGAGAGAGAAGGATAGTTCAAGATAGCTAGGGAGATAAGAAGAAGAAGGGATAAAAATCTGAAAAGAAGGGAGAAGGGGGAAGAGTGAAAACACTGAGAGAAAGTGAGAACCAGAGCAGAAGGAAAGTTGAGTTTGAAAACCTTGCTTGAGTTTTTGACAGAGGAGCTCGAAACCCAAATGGCACTAGTCTTTTCAGTCCATTAGGAGCATTTTGGGATAAAAAAAAAAGGAGAGTTAGACGCTAAAAATAGCCCAGACGGTGAAGGTGGTGGACGACCGGGGGGTTGGTGGATGATTTTCGAGGTGAGTTCTTCGATTTTAAGTCCATGGATGCTTTTCTAGGATGGTTTAGAGGCGTTTGGTCGAAGAAGAATTGAAAAAGGATGAAAAATCATGGTTTTGGGACTAGATCGTGGTTGTTGGGTCAGACGACCTGTTTAGCAGAGAACCTGGTGTGAAGCCTTGAGGTAGACGATGAGTAGTGGTCACGCGTGAGGCTCACACGCAGCCACTTCTGGTGGCGCATAGGGGCACATGCCACCAGATCTCGTCTTCCAGTCAACATACTTTTTATAGTTTTCGATGTTACGAATCCAACGCCACAAGTTTTGAGTCGATCAGACATCGTTTCTCAGTAGATTTGTGTCTCCGAATCGTTTATTTAATTTTAAAAAATTCGTAATTAAATCCTCGGAATTTAGGGTGGTATTTGGGGGTTACATGGAATCTTAGTTATCTGAAATTATATTTTTTGGTAGGAAATATAACCCCCAAAGGGAACGAGGAACGTGAAAATCCAGAATAAACAGCGAAATAAAACCGTGAGTGGACGCTTATTTTTATTAAAATATTATGCATGCATATTTATGTGTTTTAAATGATTTTCTTTGAGTTTTGGTGATATTTGATTGATTGGGATTTATAAATGATTTTTGACGATTTCAGGAAAATTTTGTTATTGCACGTTTTACGAAGTTTTCTTGAGATTTCGTTTCCGAATTTTGTTTAAATTGTAGACTTGGGTTGAGTAGTGTTTGTGACATGAGATCTTGTGATGTTGGATTATTTATGATTTTCGTACGATTTTTGGATGATTTTATTGAAATTATTTTAATGACTCGTTTTACGAGGTTTGGTGTAAAGTGTGTTTTTGGGCGTAGGCCCGTGTTTTTAATTGTAAATTTGATTTGTGATACTGGTATGTGTTATAAACATGTGTTTTCTCAATATTCATGATGTGATGATGATTGATGTATGTGATGGATAACCTTCCTCGGGATTCGCGTTGATCGGGTAGTCTTAGACGTCGAGTTAGGCTCCAGATCCTGAGACTAGTTTAGTCCTAACTTGGACTTCGAGCCGGGCTCAAGATTCTGAGTCAGTTCTCACTTAGACATTGTGCTGGGCTTCAGATCCTGAGTGTGCATAGTTACACTCGGACGTCGAGCTGCACTCTAGATCCCAAGTGGCTGGCCTACCAATAGTGCAGTTGATATGATGATTGATATTGTGCATCGAGGATGGATTGCCTGTGTGTGGATTTATGTGCTATGGGACTTGGACTGCTTGTTTGTAACTGTAAGGACCCGTCCCGAATTATCAAGATTAATTAAGACTTAATGACGGATTAGCTAGGCTAATCGGGAATTAGACGAGGATTAACGGACGTTCAGGGAAAAATTACGATTTTGCCCCTGAACGAGGGAAAAAAGTTAACTTTTGACCTGGGAGGTCTGATGGCCGAGGGCCAAGGACCATTACTTAGATCAGGACGATACGAATCCTTAGACAGGCGACACGTCGAAATCGGATGTTCGACGGAGAAGTTACGGTTCACGGAAGTTCGAACATACTATTGCACAATCTACAAGACGGGAGCTATTTGGCAGCAAGTGGGGCCCAGCTTTTTGGATATGCCCAATGGATGAGTGACAAGTGTCACCCATCCATTGCCCATCAAACCAACTCATGCATATCCCCTTCCCTTTATTCGATCATCATCCATTTTCCCAACCAAAACCGATCAATCCTTCAACCCCAATCCAAACCCTTACCCCTATGATCATGGTTGTGAGGCCCAGAGAGAGAGAGGAGGGCCGTGAGGAAGGTGGTGGCTGGCCAAGACGGCGCCGCCGTGGACGGCGGAGGACTCTGTGCACGGTAAGCCCGATAAAGCCCATTTTCCATTATTTTCGATTTCTGACATTATGGGTTGTTTTTAGTGATTAGAGTGAGTTTATTAGGTTGCTTAGGAAGTTTAGAGAAGGTTTTGGTGATGTTTCACGGTTGAGGAAGCCCTGGGGAAGTTCTGAAAATATTGAACCGTGGGGGACAAATCGGGTTCATGGGTTTTCGTAGGTTTTAGTAGGTTTTAGTAGGTTTTAGGTGTTTTGAATTTCATATTTAGGTTCCTAAGATCGAATTAAGGAGATTAGAATTTATTAGGGAGAAAAAGGGTGAAGAATGGACGGTTTAGAAGCCTGAACTGGCCATGCCAGTTCGGCTGGACCGTAATTGCAGGAAAATCCAGACAGGCTGGTTCGGACCGGTCTGACCGAGGAAGAAGACAACACTGTTCATGGCGCATGGCTCCCACGCGCATCCACTTCAGCCGGCGCGTGGAGGAGAATTTGGGGAATCTTCCAACATGTAATATCATCTATTCGATGTAGCGAACATTTTGGGACTGGTTTCGAGTCGATCAGACATCATCTCGGTATAGTTCGGGTTGTCCGAAGGTTTAAGTTCGCGTTTAAAAATAGTTAAAAATCTCAGAAAATTAGGGGACTTTAGTGAGGGGTTAATTAAGTAGTTTGTAACCCTCTAAAGTGTTTTGGACAGGTTTGGGAACCGCGGAGACGACGATTGACCCGAGAAGGCGTACGTCGCGCGTATCGAGGCGGCAACGTGGACGGTTGTGAGTGGACTTTCTTTTATGAATCGATGCATGCATAAATGTTTTATAAATATTTTAAGATATGTTTGTGATGCCTTGAGTGTATTTTGGTGTGTGTTTACGTATCAGCACGTATTTCGAGGTTTTCGAGTTTTATACGTGCTTATACCCGCTTATGTTTTTTTTTAATGAAATGATTTTGAAAAGGTAAAATTGGGCATGCGACCTACTTGGATTTGGTTTGACTCAAGCATGAGGCCCTATTGATGACCTACGGGTCTGAGTCGTGGTTACGACTGGTGCTGTGTGCACGACGACGGACGACGTGACTCTCGCCTCCAGACTAGAGATGTATTCCCTCCGGAGAGGTCATGATGCACGTCCCGTTGTCGAGCAGCCACTGGAGGCTCGACTTCGGAGTGCTGACGGTATAGGAGATCGATCGGTAACGTGTGCACCATGTCCTAGAGTTGGTCGCGGCAGTGATGTGTTCACGGAGACATACCAGGATTAAGAGTGGTTCTGGATTGATGGTTGCACGTATCGTTATGATCGGGATCGTGACTGACCCTGAGATATCGGGCTCGATGCCCCATTGATTTACCAGTTCGGGCTCGATGCCCCGTTACTGTGAAATTGGGCTAGAGGCCCTGTTGAGTCATACGGTCGGGCTAAAGGCCGAGTTGACTAGTGTTATCGGGCATAAGTTCCGTTTATGGTTTTCTATACTAGTATGTATATACCCTTCTTACGAGCGTATTGATTGGTCTCCTCCAGTCATCGACCTGGAGAGTCACGATCCACATACCAGAATGGGTATCCCCATAGGGATCTCGTTTCAGGAGTGGGAGTTATGATGTGGTCCCTGACCAGATTCTAGAGAGTTGATCAAACTAGGTCCGAAGACAGAGCCTCCCAGATGGAGAATTCCTGGGGATAGACTCGGAGTGAGATCCCGAGTAGTATGCATACTTATATATATATATAATTGTGACATATATTGGGGATTTGTTCCCTAGGGGTTGTGTGCCCCGAGTTGACATCAGAGGATGTCTAGGATGGATTTTATATATATCTATGTATAGGTGGATGAGTTTTCACTGAAACGGCGTTAGGCTGAGACCCACGCGTGCTGGTTTTGGGCTGAGACCCATATGTCCTGGATTTGGGACGAGTTCCCACATGTTTTGGTTTGGGCTGAGGTCGCAGGTACTTTGAGATGATTTTGGGCCAAGGCCCAGTGTCCTTTGTTTGAGAAATGGTTTTCGAATGCATGCACATGTTTTTAATGAAGGGCATAAAGGTCTTTTATGAAAATGTTTTTATTAAATTATTTGTTTTGTCCACTCACAATTTTTCGTATTTTGAATGCCCTTCAGGTTGATCGCGGATGTGGACTGTCGCAGAGATGAGACATCACATTCCTCCGCCAGATCCTAGCGTACTCTGATAGTCCCGGTTGGGGTAAGTAAGGAAGTATCCCTGGTCTGACACTTCGTGTCAGACGGGAGCAGACACGTCCGACGCTAATCCCGAGGGATTTGGGACGGGTCCTTTCAGTAACTATGCTGTTTGGGTTGATGTTTCGGTTGGTTTGGCTTGCTACTATTAACTTATATGGACTTTTATGCGTATGTCGAGATTTTGGTTTATTATTTATTTTCACTCGAAGTTTGTCGGTTTTCTTATGCATGCACAGTTTTCTAAAATAGAGGTATAAACATGTCAGGACCCACCCCTCAACCCTCGGGATTAAGGGATAAATCTCGATCCCGTCTAACTTACGCATGACACGAAGGCTAAACTGACGTCCAACCTTCATGTGACAGGTAAGTCGGACAAGGGATTCTCGATCTGACCGTCCAAAAACTTCCGAACTTCCCACAGTGCGCAAAGTCTACTGTGGATCATGCGTGTGATGTCTCCACCTTTCTCGACCAACATCCCGCACCGCAGCAACCTGGAGGGTATCGAAAACACGAAAAGACTGTGAGTGGACAAAAATAAAGTTGAAGTTCAAAAACAATTAACAGAAAACACAATTACATTTATACCCTCCACGCAAAACCAATGCATGCATATCAAGTCAAGTCATGAAATCACTCATATCAAAAACCATCATTGAAAAACCATTTGAAAACCCATATAAAAAACGGTTATACAAATCCAGGCCTCAGCCTCAAATCTCAAATCAATCTCAAATCCGGGAACTCAATCCCAAAACTCATCAATTCCACTTCATCCGGGCCACTGCCCAAAACATCAGAAAACCAGTGAAAACATCAATCATACAAGTTTACTAGATCTCAAGTGCGCCCGAGTCTTTAAACTCAAAACACAATGCGCAATAACCAGGCCTTCCCGGGATATCCGAGTCTTTAAACTCAAAACACAATCACAGGCCTCGAGGGGTATCATATCTGAGTCTTTAAACTCAAAACCATACCGAGTCTTTAAACTCAAAACATTTATCCAGGGCCCTCCCCCCCGTCAATCAATCTGAGTCTTTAAACTCAAAACCAGATCCAGTGGGTTTTCTCTTTTCTTTCCTGGTCTTTAAACCCAAAACTATTTTCCATTCAATCAGTGAAAACCATAGAAAATCCATCTCCGGATTCGCAACAATGATTCCGTAAGCCGGCATCCGGAACCACTACCCCGAACCCAAATCCAGACTTCCTTTCCAAACCTTGAAAACCAAAGCCAAAATATCGTTTCCGAAATCACAAGAACAGGGCTCCAAGCCCGAAATCACAAGAACAGGGCTCCAAGCCCGAAATCACTTTCCCGAAATCCATTTTAAAACCTTAAAATCAAATCATCTTTCAAATCCCGAAATCAAATCATTAAAACCACCGTCAAATCGTAAGAGAAAGCGAAACCTCGTAAAACGTGAAATACCGTCATTTCCTCGAAAAATGTGCAAAAACCATAAAACATCACAATCATAAATCAAATAATAGAATCAAGTATAGAAAACATATAAAAACATATATGCATGCATCAAGAGTTAGAAAGCAAAGTCCACTCACAGACCATTCCGACGTCGCCTCGATACTAGCGCACTTGCGCCGTTCCCGGCCATTCCGCTATCCTCGGTTTTTCCGAACCTGTCCAAGGCCTATAACAAGGTTACTAACTACTTCAAAAAAGTCCTACTCAAATCCCATAACTTTCCCGAACTTCTAAGCGTACTTTAAACGGGACCCTAAACCTTCGATCCCGCAGAACTAACTCGAATCGACGTCCGATCGTCCTGAAACCTATCCCAAAAGATTCGTTACAACAATTAGACTCAAAACCATGTTGGAAGTTTCCCCGGAAAAGCCACCACCCGCCTCCCAAAATGGCTGTGCGTGGGCCTCACGCGCCTGCACTGTTCATCTTCTTCAACCTTCTGCTCAGCCGGTTCAGACCAGTCCAGGTAAATCGAACCGGCGTGACCGGTTTCCCCTCAAATCCAGTGTGTTTTTTATCCTTCCAACACCATTAGGATCCTCCTACTCCTAGCAACCTATTCCACTAACTAAAAACACGAAGTAGAAACCAAAACCTCACCTGTCAAGCTCGAACTAGAAACCCAGAAAAACTAGTTTTCCGATTCCGGCCACCCACCGTCCTTCCAGCCACGTCTCTGTTTCCCAAAGCTCAATTACAACCTCCTTAAGCTGCCAGGATCATCAAAACAAGCCAACAATCGTACAAAAGTCACGACTTTTGATTCGAACCAAAACTGAAAAACAGGGGAACCAGAGCTTACCCGTGTCTCTGCTCACCGCTGTGAGCTCCACCGTGGTCTCAGGGTCCCCCAAACTTCTTCTCTGGTCCTCCTCCGTCCTTAGAACACCACCACAAACACAATTGATCAGAACACGACAGCACCACCTCCCAACTCCCTCTCTGTTTCTCTGGTCTGCTACTCACCTCACACACACAGTCACTCTCCAAGCCTCACAACACGATCACACACTCTTCCTGACTCTCATTCAAACACCACAAAACCTCACAACACTCACACACTCACTCAATTGGATCGATTCCTCCTCACTGTCTCCAGTCTCTGTTCTTCTCTCCCTTGCACGATTCAATTACACGGCACAAATTAAATTGCACCGTGAAACCTTGTAGAAGCCTCTAGCCAACTGCCACCTGTCACAATCCTATGGTCCCAAACTCAAAAAGATCCAATATTTGCTGTACACTTGTCCCCATCTGAATTGCACAATTCCCAATGTGCAAAAGACCAAAATGCCTCTTGTGAGTTAAAATTACCATTTTGCCCTTCGTCGTTCTAGACCCGTGTCTCGCTCATCCGACGTCCGATGAACACATGTCGCCTGTCGTTGAACTCAGGACAACGAGATCTACCTAATGGTCCTCGGTCTACGTGAAAACCAAGTGTCTAGTGAAAAGTCAACTTTTCCCCCTATTTTAACTAAATTACGAAAGTGCCCCCAACCTTTCGAACATCATAACTTCCTCCTCGGATGTCGGAATCAGGCGTGCCACCTGTCTACGGATTCGTGACATCCTAAACTATGTCACGGTCATCGGTCAATGCCCAATTGACCGCCCGAACTAAAAGTCAACTTTTTGCCCAAATTAGGGGCAAAATCGTCATTCTGCGCCCAAAGTCCAACAGTAACCAACAAACCACCGATTAAGCTCACTAATCCGTCACTAAACGCTTTACTAATCCCGAATCCCGGGACGGGTTGTTACAAAACATATGTTTGCTAAATTGTGTTTCCCAAAGATTATTTTCGTCTATTCACATTTCCATGACTTTACTTACCTCCAGGTCGTGACACGGAGATGGGGACCTGTTAGGAGTGAAGGTATAAACTTATACCGTGTACTAGTTGATGTTTAGGGTAAATGCTGTATTTTGAGTTATGTTGATAAGCTTATGCTCTATGTATTATGACTAGACGAATATATAAGTTTGTCTAATCTGACAGTTGGAAATTTTTATGGTTATTATAAACTCTTTTAAGGTTATTTTCGACATTTTGGGAAGTAATTTCGTCACGATTATCTAAGTCTGTCGAGACGTGTCCTGTGATTATATGTCTTAAGTTCACAAGTATATCCCTCAACTTGAGGCTAGATATTTTTTGTCTTATCATATGCATATTTTGAACTTTCAATCTCACCAAGTCCACAATCCAAACAAGTCCTTAAAAAATAAGTACTAATTGAATACTTTAAGACTTTTTTTGACAATTTTAATAACATTAAAGTTTTAATTGAATACATTAGTATTTTTTAGAATCTTTTAAAATATTTAAATATTATAATTGAATATATCTATATTTTTAAAAATATTAAAAATATTTAAATGTTACGAATATATCTTCCTTAATATATAATTCAATGAACATAAGAGATATTGATAATTCTAAAATAAAGAAATACATCCAGGGGAAGGTACAACAACGGGGGGAAATTTTCCCGAAATTAAATCTCTTTGCTGACCCTCATGTTCACTCTCTACATATCCTGAGACAGGATCCAGTGGGCGCAAAATGAACATCTATCTTTGCCACCTGGGCATCCAAACCGCGTTACCAAACAGTCCCTAACACATAACACATATTCCTAAAAGTTTCTTTATCCATTTCATGGATTCTCTGCATTCAGTCCTCCCAGATATATCTTAAATTAATAATCCCCCGAACTGACATTTGTGTAGAGTTTCATCATTGCATATGATCAACCATTCATTCTCGATCATATTATAATTTTCATTTTCAATTAATTAATTAAAATCATCTTACCCTTGAGCCATTAATGAAGAACAAGATATGAATCCGCAAGCATATGCACGCACACGGATAATAGTATTTGGAAATATTTAATTTTGCACTCTGCAGCAACTGCCTGGAAGCTCCACGCCCTCCCAGCTTAAGTGACGACGTTTCAAAAGATCCACCACATCTATAAATACGTAAGTCCACCCTATATCTTTCATATTGTGTGATCGATCTTTCTGCTTCAGTTCAATCACAAAATAAACCAATAAGCGAACATTATTGGCTCGAATTCCGGTTCATGCATGGGAGAGCCCGGTTCAAGTTCAACCATCCCCTACGGACCTGCCAGTTCCACCTACAGAGGTGTCCGCAAGCGGAAATGGGGCAAGTGGGTATCCGAAATTCGAGAGCCCGGAACCAAAACCCGAATTTGGCTAGGCAGCTTCGAGACCCCGGAGATGGCGGCAGCCGCTTATGACGTGGCAGCATTGCATTTCCGGGGTCGAGAGGCGAGGTTGAACTTTCCCGAATTGGTCAACCAACTCCCCCGGCCTACCAGCTCAAGCGCCGAACACGTTCGCGTGGCAGCGCATGAGGCCGCCGTGAGGCTGAGGAGTAGTGGTACTCTGGCGGTCGAAGCTCGTGATGCTGATGACGAATTTGGCGGGAGTTGCAGCTCGAATGCGGGGCCGGTTAGGGTGGGGCTGTCTCCGAGTCAAATTCAGGCCATTAACGAGTCACCGTTGGACTCGCCCAAGATGTGGATGCAAATGGCTGCAGAGTCGATGATGTTTTCGTGTAACTTTGAGGATGAGTGGGAGAATATGCAACATGATTCTCTTTGGGATCCTTAGGTAAACGTTTACCTAGTACAACATTGAAAAAATTATACACTACTTTAAAAAATATATATTAATTATCCTTACAATGATTTATTCATGAACGATTGTATCTAAACCGATCATTCGTCTGAATATATAGAAAGATTAGTAGGGTTTGAGATTTTGATCATGGTGCATCAAGATTGGAGCTCGTAGCCAGTACAGGACAGTACCTAAGATGAATTTTCGGAGGATCCCATTGGGCAATGGAGCCATTGAGGGATATTGGTAGTGGGATGTGTAATCGATTTGTGTTATGAAAAGGCCACAAACTCACAAATTGGCTACTTTTTCAAACAGTTGTGGAAGAGTGGTGGCGATTTCTTCATTTTATTTTTGTTGATGCACAAAATGTGTCAATTTAGGGAGCGAATGCTGTTCTGCCACGTGCCTTCAAAGAGACCTGAAAGAGAGGGAATTTGTTGGTCAGTCAGAGTATAGGCACTGGTGTGGTACCAGTCCAAAGGTACTCCGACGCCCAAGTCAGTAGTCGGTCTAAGTGGTAAGGAGTGGTAATAAGTGTACTGTAAAAGTAGTTGTCAATAGTAAAGGCTTAGTTAACTTTATGTGACAAATGAACCCTTTTTGTATGGTGTGGTGAGTATAATAATTACATTCTCCCGATGTGGGACAAATGTCAGCTGTTGTGGGGCCGACAAGTGGAGGTAGGGGATGTCCACGTGTCGGTGTTGGCCTGACCCTACTAGGGTTTGCTTATCTGAGTGGGCATGTGCCCCTTGTGCTTGTGTTGGGCAGAGGTACTAGGCCTTCGTGTAACGACCCGTCCCGAATTCCGGGATTAGGTTAGTGACTAATCTTGATTAGTGAGGTTGATCGGTGGTTGGTTGGGCGAAATCAGACAAAATGTGCAAAATGACCGTTTTGCCCCTAGTCGTGGGCAAAATGTTGACTTTTTGATCGGGCGGTCAAACAGACTTTGACCGATGACCGTGACGTAGTTTGGGACGTCACGAGTTCATAGACAGGTGGCACGTTCGATTCCGACATTCGAGGAGAAAGTTATGATGTTCAGAAGTTGAGGGGCATTTTGGTAATTTGGCATATTAGGGGCCAAATGTTGACTTTTTGACCGGGAGGTCCGATGGATGAGGGCCAAGGACCGTTACGTAGGTCTTGTTGATACGAATCCATAGACAGGCAGCATGCCGAAATCAGAGTTCCGACGACGAAATTATGGTCACGGGAACGAATTCGAGTAACCGAACGAACCGAGATTTTGATTAAAATAATATTAAAATTGGTGAACAGTAATTGACGAATCTGGACCCTTGGATGAGTGCCACGTGTCACTCATCCCCTACATTCCCTAAAATCTGGATCCTTGTTGGCCATTGGGTTATTTTATTAATTTTCTCTCCTGAAATCCTCACCCTTCATTTGTAATTGAGATTGAATCTGGGTCGTTGATCTAATTCCTTCTCTCTTTATTTGATCAGACCATACATTCTCACATTTTCACTTTCCCTCAAACCCGTGAGCACGGTTTCCTTCTTTGAACCAACACATCACCACCTCTCAGCCTCAACCCACACCCCAGACACCACCATACCACCCTCAGGCACCACCAGACGCCGGCCACCACCCCACGGCTGCCCTGCACGGCCGGAAAACCTCCCAGACCCGAGAAGAACCAAACAACCCGACATTGCCCAACCGTCCAAACCACCTCACCAGGACTCGAACCAACCTAGGGTTGGGTTCACTGGGACGGTAGGAAGACTCAGACGAAGACTGGACGGGACACGGCGACGACACGACAGCGATAAGCTCAGAAACCCGAGAAGGTTTGATTTTTCCTCCTTGTTTCGAATCACTGGTTTTTGACGTTAGGACAGTTTGTTTACTTCTAAAACATGTCCTAGGGACCTAGACGACCATTCTAGACCGAAGCTTGTGGCCGGAATCTCGACGGGTCGCCGGAGAAGACGACCTGAATTCTCAGCCGGTTTTCCCGTCAAGTTTCAGGTAATTTACTCAACCTAAAAACTAGTTTGGATTCCACAGAACCGTAGAGCAGGTTGCAACAAGTCTGTAGGATCAAACCCCATCGAAAATGGTGGTCGGAAACTTGATCTGTGATCGGGTCAAGCCGTGGGTCGACGACGACCCGATTTCAGACCCGGCTTCAGACCCGGTACTGTAGCATGACGTCAGCACAGTTGACCAGAACATTGACCTGGCCCGTGGGGGCTCGTGCAAGGTATTTTGGGGAAACTTCCAACATGACTTTTAATCTATTCGATGTAACGAACATTTTGGGATTGGTTTCGTGTCGATCGGACACCGTCTCGATATTGTTCCGGACGTCCGAAGGTTTTAAATCAAGTTTAAAAAGAGTTAAAAAAATAGGGAAAATTATGGGACTTTGATATGATGTTAATGAAGAGGTTAGTGACCCTCTAATGTGATTTGGACAGGATTGGGGGTCCCGGTGATAGTGGTGTGGCCCGGGAGGGCCGATGACACGCGTATCGAGGCATACCGTTAAACGGTCTGTGAGTGGACTTTGGTTTTATAAATTCTATGCATGCTTAACTGTTTTATATGGATTATGATTGTGTTTGTATGATGTTGATTTGGATGTTGGTAAATTGTACAGTTTCACGTATTTCGAGGCGATTTACATGCTTGCACGTAAATCGAGATTTTCCGGTTTTGCACGGATTTTCCATACTTATGACTTGGATATAATATGATGAAATGGTTTTGAAATTGTAAAGATGAACTCGGGCTTGAGGCCCAATTATTTTGGAAACCTCAGACTTGGAGTCCATTTGTGTTAATGAAATCGGGCCGGGGCGCAGTTGTTTTATGAAATCGGGCCAGGGCCCCAGTTGTTTATTAAAACGGGCTAAGACCCATTTGAGTGATATTATCGGGCCAGGGGCCCAGTTGATTTAAGAATTCGGGCCGTGGGCCCAATGGTTTATAAAATCGGGTCGTGGGCCCAGTGGTTTACAAAATCGGGCATGGGGCCCAATTGGGTTATAAATATGATTTCGGGTCTGGGACCTTATGTTAATAAATGTGATTTCGGGTCTGGGACCCTATGTTTAATAAATGTGATTTCGGGTCAGGGACCCTAAATGGAATTGTGATGTTTTATGGCGATTTTGGGCAGGGCCCATTGTAATATTGTGAAATAATTTAATAAAACTGTTTCCATATGTAACAACCCGTACCTTCAGGAAGGGTATAAATGTAATTTTTGTAAATATTTGTATAAAAGGACGATTTTGCCCCTGTAAATAGTGCGTTAAAAGTTGACTTTTTGATTTACCAGTTGGTTGAGTGTTGACCCTTGACCGTAACGTAGTTTAGGACGTCACGAGTTCGTAGACAGGTGGCAGGTTCGATTCGGACAATCGGAGGAAAAGTTATGACGTTCAGAAGATTGAGGGCGTTACCGTAATTTTGACTAATTGAGGAAAATGTTGACTTTTTGGAGGACTTGTGATTTTCACGTAGACCGAGGACCGTTAGATAGGTCTCGACGTCCTGAGTACAACGACAGGCGGCACGCTGTCATCGGACGTCGGACGGAATAGTTATGGGTCTAAGAAGTTCGAGGGCAAAATGGTAATTATTAAAACGAGGGGCAAATTGGTCTTTTTCCTCAGCCCAATCAGATAAGGGCAAGTGGCAGTAGTGGATTGGGATATTTATTTTGAGCCAAAGGATGATGGACACGTGCAGGGGGCTGGATGGTTCCAGGGATTTCTAAAATGTGCACGGGCACACTTTGCACGTTTTCAAACCGTGCAATTGTTTGAACACAGGAAACAGAGAGTGCAATTGAGAGAGTTCGATCGATTCAATGCAAGGGTGAGTGAAGAGTGAATTGAGAGAGTGACAGAGAGACAAGGCTGAGCTGGTAGTCGTGTTTTGGGTGGAGGAATCGTGTACGGGGACACGACGGTGGACGACTGGATTTGTGGGGAAAACAGAGAGGCGGTGGATTGTGGCGGTGGTTGTGCAGTGTGGTGGCTCAAACCAAGACAGGGGAAGGCTCAGGTGGCTGCAGAGAACCCAACGGGCACTGTGGCACGCGACGGTGTACACGGCGGAGACTGAATCGAAAGGTAAACCCGATTCCCTTGTTTTTCCCGTGTTTCTTATTTTGCAAAGTCGTGGAGTTAGACTTAGAGTCGAGGGATTTGGAGGTCGGGGTGAGACTCCTGGAGGTCCCAGGAGTCGTTTGGTTGTGGTGCCGTTCCGGCGGAGGACCTGGGCGGCCGGCGGCCAAAATAGGGGCCACGGGCCGTCTGTTTCGAGGCCGTGAACGATGGGTTTTAGGCGTCGATTTTCATAAGTTAGGACGGGGTTAGATTGTTTAGGATTGGACGAAGCTTCTGTGATTGGTGGAGGAACGGAGGAGAATCGGTCACGCCGGTTCAACTGTGTTGAACCGGGTGGCTCGAGGTTGAAGGAGCACTGTAGCAGGCGCGTGAGGCCCACGCGCATCCACTTTGGGCGGCGCGTGGAGGCGCGTGGGGAGGATTCCGGCCAAGCTTCCAACATGGTTTTGATTTTAAATGTCCTAAGGAATCCATTGGTATGAGTTTCGGGTGAATCGGACGATGTTATGAGGTAGTTCGGGAATCCGGACGGTTTAGGGTTTAAGATTAAAATATTAATAAATTTCCGAAAAATTGGGGAAATTAGGGTTAGTATCCTTGATGTAATTGTGACTCTATTTGGTGCCTATTGACAGGACGGGAGACGCCTGAGACGGTCGACGAGCGCACGGAGCACGATTGACTCGTCCTGATTTGTGAGTGGACTTCTTCTTTTCTTTCGAGCATGCCTAACTGTTTTTATTGATGTTTTATGATATTAAATGTGTTTTTATGCTTCTTGTTGATGATTATATGTGGTTGATATGCTTGCACGTTTTTCGAGACATTTTCGGGATTTTGCACTTTTTTCAAGAAAAGCTGGTTTTCGGATTTTGATACCATATTTGGGGATTTCACTTTCTAAGTGTTTTCTGATGATGATAAATGGATGGTGAAACATGATTTGTGATTAAATGTGGTTTTGGGCTTAAAAAGTGGATTTTCGGATTTGGGTTCGGAATGACGGTTCTGAACGCTGGAAGGGTTTCGAACCGGGGATTTCGAATTCGAGTTTGACTATGGATTTAGAATTGAGTTTTCATTGAATTTGGATTGGATTTGCTGGATCTGGATATGGGTTACAGACCCGGATATTGATTGACGGGGGACGGGCCCGGATTGAGTTTAAAGACTCGGGAGTTTAAAGACTCGGATATTTATGATATTACCCCCGGAGGCCTATTGAGTTTAAAGACTCGGGAGTTTAAAGACTCGGATATTATTGAGGCCTGATTGAGTTTAAAGACTCGGATAGACCCAGCATGTTTGATCGTAAAATGGTACTTTGATATTCACGATTTATGATGCAGTTTTATAGTGTTTCTGTTTCTTATGATGTTTTATGTTACGATTTTTCTAATACGTAGTTGGGCATGCATGTTTTCAAAACGGAGGGAACAAATGTTATTATTGTTTTTCCTTAACTTTGATTTGATGAAAAACTGATTTTGAAACTTTTATTTATTCTAGTTCACTCACACTTTGGTTTTAAATTTTCCCTCCAGGTCGTGGTGATAGCGTTGGGGTGAACGTTGAGGCAGGAATCGAGGCATAGAGCTTACGACGTTCTTCCGTTGCAAGACTAGCTTAGTAGGATTTTGTGCCCATTTTGTAGGACTATGCTCTGACTTACAGTTGTATATATTTACTCCTTCGTCTGATAGTTATGCTTATTGTGGTATTGAGGTTATTTTGGTACTTTGAGTGTGATTGTCAGACGGGAGAAGGGTTTGTCCCGGGTATCGAGGCGATATTTGGGACGGGTCCTGACACCATATACCATCTGGATACGAGGATATATGATGGTCTCCTCCAGGTGTCTGGGACACTGGGGAAGTCACGGTGCATTGCATACGAGGGGTCATCGTACGGAGTTACCGGACCGTATAATGACTCAGGAGCAGGATTGCTATAATTGACGTCTGGGACGTCAGACATCTGTGATGTCAAAGATATTGACCCGGAGAGACCCCGGGCAGCACCCGTCGCTTATTATACCGTGAGATATGAAGTCAGGGACGTCAAGCGTCTGGGACGCTAAGCATCTGGGATGCTGGTGATGGTAATGGTAAATATGGATTAATGAATCTATGAAATGGCTTTTCGGTTGGATTGTGTTTATGTGGTAAAAATGGATTATTGGTTATTGAAATGGTATTTCGGGTCGGGGACCGTAAATGGTTTTGTATTTATGGATTTATGTTTATGGCTTTGGGCGGTGGCCCACATGGTTTAATATGTCTCGTAGTGGTATTCCACAGTTTTGGGCTGAGTTCCCACACTTGGTTTTGAGTTAACGATTTTTGGGCTAAGACCCTAATGGCTTGGTTGAACAAACGTTTTGGTTACTAGTTTTCGTGGCATGCATACGTTTTTATTGGAGGGCATAAATGTCTTATAATTGTGTTCAATAAACTTAATGATTTTCGTCCACTCACAGCTTTTGGTTTTTAATGCCCTTAAGGTTGATCACGGATGCGACTGCAGTAGGGACTGGGACATTGCACGCCTCCTCCATCGATCCTTGCGCACTCTGGAAGCCCCATATGGGCAGTGACTCTTGATTATCCCTTGTCTAACACCCCTTGTTGGACGGGAGCAGGGCACATTCCACGGTAATCCCGGGGGGATTAGGATGGGTCCTGTCACCTCGGGTCGGTCTGGGCCTGACATACCGACCGACGGAGGTTGGTCTCAAAAGTCGGCCTGTGACACGGTGCTAGCAGAGGGCTGGACCTCTAGGTCAGTTTGGGCCGACGTGCCGACCGACGGAGGGCTGGGCCTCTGGAGTCGGTCTGTGCTGATGTATTTGGTAGTGGATTGGGCCTCCTGGTCGATTTGGGTCGATATGGTATACACAATTTTCATTATTAATCATTTTGATGCAATATATGAATATGAATTTGTAATTCGGGTCGATTACTAGTTATATGAGTGTATTACAATATTCTATATAGTTCTTTTTATTCCAAAATTTTTTTTTATCTATTTCTTTCGATTATTTATCATGCCTTCCTCCTAACGAACTTTTATGGTAGCTCACATTTAATTTCTTTTAATTAATTCATGATAATGAATCAATTTTGTGAATTACTACTTACAAGACCAACTATATATGTGTTTTGGCAATACAAATCATTTACCTCTTGCTACAGCTCTTTCATGTCTTTCAATCCCAGTTTACCAAAAAAAAAAATCATATGCTTTGATTTTATACTAAAAAAGAGCGATTGTGGATTGAATTAAATTAAACAGCAATTATAATTAGCTTGTTTGGATTTTGAAACCTTCTCATTTGACTTTTTTAATGTGGCGAATTTGTTCAGTATGTATGTATGTAATAAACGAAATTGTTTATCTTATATATCATCCTTTCATGCTCATATATATCTACAAGAAATCAACCAAATTGATGGTTGTTTAATAATCATCTCCAAGTATTAAACAAATCGACAATTTTAATAATATTTATATATATTCTTTATTGTAAATAATTATTTTGATTTTATATATATTAGTGATTAAGTAATTTTCAATTTAGTTGATGCTTAGTCTTTTTGGTGTTTTTTTGTAGTGGATAACCAACCTCTGGTATGTGGAACTCTTTTTCCTTGGACTGGGTTGAAAATCCCAACAAAATTTTAATGAAGCTACTTAGGCCCCGTTTGGTATTGTGTTTTTTTTTTCCTAGAAAAATTGTTTTATTTGAAAGTAAAATAGTATAAAAGCGTTTGATAAAAATAAAAAATCTCTCTTTTTTGAAAAGTAATGGACTTTTGACAACAATTTTTTAAAGCAATATGTATGTTGCTTTTACAAAAAATATTTTAGTGTATATCTATTTATTATGAAAATAAAGAAAAAATCACTTTTCAAAAAAACACAGCTTAAACAATTTTTTGAAAAAGCTCATCAATCCCAAATTGGCCCTTATTCGCATTATGTCCGTATTGTTCGATATTTCATCTATCAATAAAATATCATATTAAAAAGAAGAAGAAGTAAATTCCATGTTAGAAATTGAAGCCTAAATAGATTTAGTATCCTTGTTTGATTTTCCTACTAAATTGAGTTACATTTATTTGTTATCATTACCAATAATTTTCCAATTAATACTTATAAGAGTTAGATTAGTATTAAATCACGTCCAATGGGTGAAGTATGGCCTGGGCAAGGCAACAACGAGACAAGGTTGGTCTCTTTGGCAGTTAGAGCTAAGCTGGTGGCCCACCAGCCAAAAGCCTACTGCCCACATGTGCATTGCATGTAGCTCCAACGGCTACATTGTGGTAGCTAACCAAATGGTGTATCACGACCTGATCCATCTAGCACGATATTGTCTACTTTGGGCCCATCCCTCACAGTTTTATTTCCGGGAAATCACGTGCAACTTCTCAATATGGCTACATTGTGGTAGCTAACCAAATGGTGTGTCACGACCTGACCCATCTAGCACGATATTGTTCGCTTTGGGCCTATCCCTCACAGTTTTGTTTCTGAGAACTCGCGTGCAACTTCCAGTAGGTCACCCATCCTAGGATTGCACCATCTCAAACTCGCTTAACTATGAAGTTACTAAGGAATCCAAAGTTATTGAGTTCTCAAAAGGTCTCATGCTAGATGGATACGTGTCCACACATATAAAACACTTCACTTTTCCCTCCCGAGCAGTGTGGGATTTTTCACCGTTCTTCTCAAGACACATGTGTTACAATCCACCCCCCTTGGGGCCCAGCGTCCTCGATGGTACACTTCCGGTCGGGGTCCAACTTTGATACCATTCTGTCACGACCCAACCCATCTAGCACGATGTTGTCCGCTTTGGGCCCAACCCTCACGATTTTGTTTCTCGGAACTCACGTGAAACTTCCCAGTAGGTCACCCATCCTAAGATTGCACCAACCCAACTCGCTTAACTTTGGAGTTCCTAAGGAATCCAAAGCCACTGAGCTCCCAAAAGGCCTCATGCTAGATATATACGTGTCCACACATATAAATCACTTCACCTTTGCCTCCCTAGGCGGTGTGAGATTGTTCACCGTTCTTCTCAAGACACAGGTGCTACAATCCACGCCCTTAGGGCCGAGTGTCCTCGCTAGCACACTTCTGATTGAGGTCCAGCTTTGATATCATTATATCATGACCCTACCCATCAAGCACGATATTGTCCGCTTTGGGCTCATCCCTCAAGATTTTGTTTTTGAGAACTCACGCATAACTTTCCAGTAGGTCACTCATCCTAGGATTGCAACAGCCCAACTCGTTTAACTTTGGAGTTTCCAAGGAATCCAAAGCCAGTGAGCTCCCAAAAGGCCTCATACTAGATAGATACGTGTCCACGCATATAAAACACTTCACCTTTCCCTCCCTGAGCGGTGTGGGATTGTTCACCGTTTTTTCTCAAGACACGGGTGTTACATGGTGTCATGTGGTACCGAGTTCAAAAAATATCACACTTTTTTTTTAATCTTTAAATAATGGTCGTATCCATTGGAATAGGTTTTTAATTTTTTTTTTGTTTTTGTTTTTTAACTACTATAAATACTCATAATTTAATCATCATTCATCACACATTTTATCACCTCATATTCAAAACCTAAATTCTTCCTGCTTATTTATCATTTAAATTAATGGTTGTACTTTATATTAAACTTGCAATATTTTTTATGTAATTTCAATTTGATAATATAAAGCTTCTACATTATATTATATAAGATAAAGCAGAATTAAATAGTATCATAGATATATTATATAATATTTTTACATTATTATCTTTAAGAAATTAATTTACAAAAAATTTGAATTTTTACCCCTTATCCCTTCCCATTAGAACATCAAAAAAAAAAAGAGAGGGTAAAATGCATGAACAATATTACAGAGATGGGTTGAATCCTACATCTAACCCCGTGCCCTTACCTTTACCACTAGATATGCACTTTCCAAGAAATTTGGGTGACTGTGCTTTCAGCATATTGAAGATTTCTTTGTTATCAAAGAAAATTTGGCGGCTCTGTTGTCACCCAAATTCTTTAGTGGCGGAAGTATTGAAAATTGAATATTATCCCCACAATTCGGTTCTTGAGGCAGAAAAATAGTCAAAACCCTTTTTTTACATGAACTTCGTTATTATAGGGGAGAGATTTGCTTGCACAGGGGCTCAGATAGAGGGTGCACCATGCCATTTATGAGCATAAACGTCACTAATCAGACAACAGTTTATGTTAAATGTGACGTCTTATAATGAGAGACGACAAATTAAGCTAAAAATGTTGTCTATGAACTTATAAAAGTGTTGTCTGATGTAATTTGTCAATAGTTTAAGAATTAAAAGACAACAGTTTTTTATAAGTGTTGTCTATTAGAATAGAGATGAGGAAAATTTTCACAAAACTAAAAGCGACAAAAGGGTAATTTTTTTTGAGAAGGTACTGGTTACTGTGCACTTAAACAAACCTAATTTCATGTTATTCATAGAAAAAGAAAAACATAAGGAAATCTCCCTTTTTCGTTTCTCCTTGGTCTCAGACCTAAAATTTTCATTCCACTTTCCATTTTCTCTCAGCCTTGTGATGGAACTTGTGTGATTACAAGCTTTCGATGGAGCTTGTGCGATTGCAGGTTTACAACATGATATTGAGAAGAATAAGATAATGCTGGTAAGAGGTAAGAGATTGCGAGTTGAGAGTGACGATGCCAACTGTAGTGGCGCCAGTGAATCGAATTCAGTTTAGGTTCTGCGAATTGGGAGTTGTGTAAATCAATTCAAAACTCTCAATTGAATTTGATTTCGTACTTCTATTTAGTGTTTTGATTTCTTATTTAGCCATTTGAGTGAAATTTAGGGTTTCCAATGACCGAACCGAGAAAACCAGTGTACCATCGGCATCCCTCTTCATGTTTTAGAGTAATCTCCCCTTATTCTAGTGTGGAAGAGGTAATTTTTTGCCTACATGTTGGGGGTTCTGCGAATTGGGGGTTGGGTGAGTCGAGTTTGTTCTGTTGGTCGATATTGAGTTAGATTGTTTCGTGTTGCTTTGGTTTTTAGTTTTCTTTGGCATTTGATTTTGTTACTGGTTGTTGACCCTTGTGAAAGGACCCGTCCCAAATCCCCTGAATTATCGTGGGACATGCCTGCTCCTGTCTGACACTGCGTGTCAGATCAGGGATAAACTCGTCACCCGCTCGGGGTCCATCAGAGTACACCAGGATCGCTGGTGGCATGTGATGTCTTGATCTCTGTTATAGCCCATATCTGCGATCAACCTGAAGGACATTAAAATCATTAAAAGCTGTGAGTGGATGAAATAAATAATTTAATTAAAAACACATTTCACGAAAAGACGTTTATACCCTTCACTAAAAAGTATGCATGCATTTGAAAGCAATTTAATTCAATCATTCCTCAAATCATCAAATCAAAGTTAATAAAACCGTTTATCAATCAAAGCCATTTTTTTCCCTCAAATCATTAGGGCCTTGGCCCAAAATCGTAAAACCAAAGTATGTGGGTCACTGGCCAAATCCATGTGGGAACTCAGCCCAAAACCAATCAAGTGGGAACTCAGCCCAAAACCAAATTTGTAGGGACTCCGCCCAAATCAAATCACGTAGGTCTCAGCCTCAAACTAATCACACGGTGAAACATCAATTATATATATATATATATATAACCCATCATCGGCATCTCATATGCCCAACTAACAACCCGTCACGATATATCTACAGTATGCATACTACTCGGGTCTCATCTCCGAGTTTACCCCTAGGATCTATGACGTCTGGGAGGACCTGTCACCGGACCCTGTCCTAGACTATACCATATCTCTCACTCCTGGGCATATGCTCCCTCTCGAAGTCACTCATCCTAAGCAGTGGATCGTGACACTCCAAGATCATCGACGACTGGAGGAGACTATTTATAAGGGAGGGTATATACATATTCATATACTTTCTTTCAAATCATAGTTTAACTGGATCTCATACTCGAACCTCGATTTCACGCCTCTCCGTGAATTCCTTTTATAAAACCATTTCTCAAATTCTCAGTTTCACGCTTCTCCGTGAAACCTTTTAAAACCAGTAAATCAAGTCTCTAGTTTCACGTCTCCCCGTGAAACCATCAACATCACATAAAAACACAGACACGTAGTATACTCGACCGAAGCCCAAACATCGTATGAAACATAAATCTCGACCTTTGTGCACTAACTCATTTTCCTCCAAAAATACCCAACAAACCATATTTAAATCTCATGCACTCATGGCATTTCAAAACATGTTCATAAGCGCATACAAAACATTTATGCAAGCATCAATTCATAAAATAAGGTCCACTCACAGACCATCCAAGTTGCGCCTCGATACACATGCCATAAGCCTATCTGGGCCAATCACCATCACTGGGACTCCTGAACCTATCCAAATCATACTAGAGGGTTACTAACTACTTCAATAACCTCTCATTAAAGCCCCATAATTTTCCGGGATTTTTAACATATTTTAAACTCGATCCTACACCTTTGGACATTCCGAACTATATTGAAACGATGTCGGATTGACTCGAAACTTATCCCAAAACGTTCTTTACCTCGAAAGGATGATTTCATGTGTTGTCCTCATCCCTAAACAGTGCCCCACGTGCTGTCCAAAGGCCCTGCGCGTGAAGCCCATGCACATGGGATTGTTCATCGTCTTCCTCGCGATCAGTCGGTCTGAACCGGTTTACTGGTAAGCTGGTCCAACCAAACTGGCATGATCGGTTCAGGGCTATATCTCACCCATTTTTTATCTGTTTTCCATCCTTTCAATTCCTACACCTTCGTCCTTTCATTTCCTATCAATCTATGTCCTAAAAAACGTGAAAATCGATCAAAGTTTCTACCTTTAGATTGAAGAACTTCTGCCCAGTTTTCTGGCCGCCTGTTTGGGCTGCTTAGCCACCATCCACCGTCCAAAATCATCCCACACAATGGTACAAAACCTCCCAAACATCACCAAATCATCAGGAGCATCTCCAAACGTCTAAAACCAAAATCCAAAACTTTGAACGTAAAACTCACCTCCGTGGTTTCCCCGGCCACAGTACACAACGTCCCTCGATCTCACCACCGTCCAGCTCGTCTCGACCTCCTCTCCCTCTTTCATTCAAGGGTCGTAATCATCAGGTGAGGTTGAGGGGTGCTTGTGAGGGATGAGAGGCAAGGGTTATGGGTTTCATGTTGGTTCAAATGATCAGACAAAAGAGGGTAGATATGCATGTATGGGAAATAATGGGCAATGGATGAATGACACTTTTCATTCATCCATTGGGCCTGCCCGAAAATTTCGAGGCCCACAGAAGGACAAAAGTCCACTCGTCTCATAAAACGTGCAATGGTACCTCGAACTTTCCGTGACCCATAACTTTGTCGTCGAATGTCCAATTTTAACGTGTCACCTGTCTACGGACTCGTATCGACTCGGTCTACGTAATTGTCTTCGATCCATAGGAGTCGGACCTCTCAGGTCAAAAGTTAACTTTTCACCCTCGTTTGGAGGTAAAATCGTAATTTCTCCCTGAACGTCGAATAATCCTCAACTAATCCCCGATTTGTCCCACCAATCCTTAATTAATTCTTAATTAATCCCAAGAATTTGGGACGGGTCATTATAAACTCCTTTTTTTAAAGAATTTCGTCCTCGAAATTCAAGCTGACCCAGATCCACAACTAATTAGTGGAAATCCAATCCTGCCTCCAACTCGAACACTCTCGTGTAAACATACACGTCCGACACAAACCACCGTACTCATCGGTACGTGCTATCACTGGAGCTTTCAAAGCACCAACTCAACTTCCGAGAAGCCATAGGTCGGCTCGTAAGTCTCACTCGAGACAGAATGTCGGTGTCTCACTTGTCACCCACTTTGACAGGTCAGTTATACTAAGCTGATATCAAAGTCGGCTTTTCAGCCCGATGACCCTTCTCATCTGACAACCCAAATTTACCACTCTGACACTTTCCAAGCTTTAGTCGTCAGGCTGTAATACGCATTCCTACTAAGGGTAATCACATCCAAGCTGACATTCTGCTCAGCATCCGATCCAACAATCATCCTCATTGCTCCCACTGAGCGATATCTCATTCTCTGTCACTAAACGGTCTGCAACCGTAATCCACTGTTCAGAGGATCACCATTCTCCTCTAACATTTTCTAAGTCCATGACCATGATCGTGACTAGCCGGTAACTCTAGGCTCCACTACGCTACTCTGATCTCGACTCGCTCTCAAGTCATCACCTTGTATCTCATGTTGTTCAGGAACCTCTACTGAATTCCCGACTCATCTTAAGTCCCGAACTGTCGTCTCACGTATCCTGTCGAAACACATTCGACATCTCACCCATCCTGGGTGTACCTGGATTATATCAAATACTTGCCTCAGAGGGAATAATGACATACATCATCACTATGGTTCCTCTGGCCCACATGGCCCTGAGCTCTCCGCTCACATAATCACTGAACCTTCTCAATCCACTTTACTCTAGGCACAGTATTCAATGTCTAGACATCCTATCATCATGTCGGAACACATCCGATTATAAGCCTCGTGGAACTATCACCATCTCATGTCCATCTAGGACTCTATACATTCGGCACACATTCATCCCTTTTTGGTAACTCTCAACCTGACATACCGATGAACCGTGTTCAATCTCATCGTTCAACGTGCACTACACACCGGTGCACCCTCATCATATCAATCGTCAAGGCACCATTCGACTTGCTCAAGGACTGCACTCTAGAAACGTCCAACCACATACCAATCCTCATGATACTCAACATCTTCTCGGAGTCATCGTGGTCACCTGACCAACTCCAGAGAGAGATCAACCAATATTCGACTTGAGGCATCATCTATTCATCTCTTCCTGATCGATATCTACCTATCGTCCTTGTCTCAGACTTATCCACATATCTAATCTCCATCTTCTCGATCATCATGATCGTCATCATACTACTCCATCTCACTCACCTCGATCCACCATGGGTCCACTACCTCGGACACTCACTCATCACATCCGGTGACATGAAATACCCTATGTTTTGCAAGTCAATCAAATTTGACTCACGGTCTAGGTTTTATGTTCTTACACCCCCTTTGAACCTTTTAACTGTCATATCACTCCTCGTCATCCCACCTAGGGAAGAGTCAAGGAGAATCCAAGATGATGACAACAAAGTTCATCTGATGTCACCCTACGGCACCAAGCACCACCTGCAAAAGCACGCATTCTTCTCCTCGTCTCAATCACAACCTCTCTTGATTATGAATTTCTAACTACGTTGGAAGCACACTCAAATTTTCTAATTACTGAGCTTACTCTCTAAATGAGCATCCTCGTGTCCTAAGTCTCGCAATCACGTTGACGGCCAAACCAAAAGCTCTGACCAAGCAAATTGAAAAAGCGAAGTCCTTCTCCGACTAGGGGTATTCTCTGATAATTACTGTAATGCTTAATCCTTTTCTTCTAAACTGAAAACTTCCATTGATTCTTTTCTGCTTCTTCCACTCATCTCACTCACTTCCCTTGAGGCAATTCGTCACACTCGCCAACACCCACAGCTCATCTCCTTCTGTGATCGCACTCACTCGTAACCGAGTCGAATCCAGAAATCACTACTCGTAATGTGCGTCACTCACGCACCTCCGTATCCTCGTCACAACTGATGAATCTCCATCGTCCCAGTCGTCACGGAAACACGAGCATATCCAACTCGATAAGAAGACTAATCCCATGGAGGAGTCTCATCGATAGTAATGTCTGTCACAACCGTGCACAAAACAATCCATAAATACTCCTCTATCGAGACTCTGTACTCATGCGGTCAGCTCACCGCTGGCACCAACCGCTCAACACGTAGTATCCACTGATTAGTCCACCTCGGGAACCTGTCCACAAGTACCCCACTCTTGGTAACTTGTCCAATCAATCTTAAACTAGGGTTATCACAAACCCGGATGCTCACTGCATCACAACCATCCTGACCGATCCATCGCTCTCAACTCCAAAAAGTCGTCACATAGGGTTAACTGGTACACAACCACCCAGTAACCACAATCTGAGGACTTCGTCCTCTTGTAACTCTACGGCTTCCATCCGCTGGGCTCGCAAGAACTCGGTGCCCAACACTGCTCTACCACGGCACGTCACAATCGTGGCATGCCATACCAAGCCACACGACATCTATATCGTGGCATCCTCTGCCAGCCGATATCCCTCCAGGATTCGACACACTGTAACATGGCATCTCATGCCAAATAGGATCAAACGTTCCAATTCCTGACAGTCTCAACTAGGGTCGACTAGGGCCATCGTGCACCTGACTTCTCCCAGCAGCATAATCTCTGGTCTTCGCAATTTTATCATGGACGATCCTGACAGCTGACCTCCACTGATATCACCTCGCCCCAGGTACCTCGTGCACCCGACTCTCAGGTCGTCATATTCTGTCTACTGGTCCACTGTATCTTATCCACTAGTATCACTACGGCTCCAAGCCGTTGGATTCTAAGGCACATCGATCCTACTCGGGATCCAACCTCACTACCACGCGGCATCCTGTGCCAATCGAACCCTAAACCATTGTACCTCATGCCAAACATAATCTAACTAAGGTTTGATTCCACTGAATCCTCATACTCTTACCCTAACTATTAGGTTGATGACGAGCTGTTACCACTGCAGATACATCACATCCAGCACATGCGCGTCACTCTGAGAGCAACACATGCTCTGATACCAATTTGACAAGACCCGTCCCAAATCCCCTGGATTATCATGGGACGTATCTACTCCCGTCTGACTATGGATAAACTCGTCACCCGCTCGGGGTCCATCAGAGTACACCAGGATCGGTGGTGGCATGTGATGTCTCGATCTCTATTACAGCCCGTATCCGCGATCAACATGAAGGGCATTTAAACCATTAAAAGCTGTGAGTTGACGAAATAAATAATTTAATTAAAAACATATTTCACGAAAAAGGAGTTTATGCCCTTGACTAAAAAGTATGCATGCATTTGAAAGCCATTTAATGCAATCATTTCTCAAATCATCAAATCAAAGTTAATAAAACCGTTTTTCAATCAAAGCCATTGCCTTCCTCAAATCATTAGGGCCTTTTCCAAAAATTGTAAAACCAAAGTATGTGGGTCACTGCCCAAATCCATGTGGGAACTCAGCCCAAAACCAAATCCGTAGGGACTCCACCCAAATAAAATCATGTGGGTCTCAGCCCCAAACCAATCACACGGTGAAACATCAATCATATATATATATATATATATATATTTATAACCCATCCTCGACATCTCATATGCCCATTCAACAACCCGTCACGATATATCCACAATATGCATACTACTCGGATCTCATCTCCGAGTCTAACCCCAGGATCTACGACGTCTGGGAGGACCTGTCACCGGACCCTATCCGAGACTATATCATATCTCTCACTCTTAAGCATGTGCTCCCTCTCGAAGTTACTCATCCCTGGAAGTGGATCGCGACAATCCAGGATCATCGACGTCTAGAGAAGACTATTTATAACGGGGGTATATACATATTCACATACTTTCTTTCAAATCATAGTTCAACTGGGTCTCATATTCGAACCTCAATTTCACCCCTTTCTATGAAATCCCTTTTTAAAACCATTTCTCAAATTCTCGGTTTCACGCTTCTCCGTGAAACCTTTTAAAACCAATAAATCAAGTCTCTGATTTCACGCCTCCACGTGAAACCATCAACATCATATAAAAACACAGGCACGTAGTATACTTGACCGAAGCCCAAACATCGTATGCAACTGAAATCTCGAACTACGTGCACTAACACATTTTCCTCCAAAAATACCCAACAAATCATATTTAAATCACATGCACTCATGGCATTTCAAAACATGTTCATAAACACATATAAAATATTTATGCATGCATCAATTCATAAAATAAAGTCCACTCACAGACCGTCCAAGTTGTGCCTCGATAAGCGTGCCATAAGCCTCTTCGGGCCAATCACCATCACTGGGACTCCCTGACCTGTCCAAATCATACTAGAGGGTTACTAACTACTTCAATAACCTCTCATTAAAGCCCCATAATTTTTCGGGACTTTTAACATATTTTAAACTCAATCCTAAACCTTCGGACATCCCGAACTATATCGAAACGATGTTCGATCAACTCAAAACTTATCCTAAAACGTTCGTTACATTGAAAGGAAGATTTCATGTGGTGACCTCATCCCCAAATATTGCCCCACGCGCTACCCAAAGGCCCAGCGCGTGAAGCCCACGCGTGTGGGACTGTTCATCGTCTTCCTCGCGATCAGCCGTTCTGAACCTATTCACTGGTCAACCGGTCCAACTGAAATGGCGTGACCGGTTCAGGGCCATATCTCACTCATTTTTTTTATCCGTTTTTCATCCTTTCAATTCCTACACCTTCGTCCTTTGATTTCCTATCAATCTATGTCTTCAAAAACGTGAAAATCGATCAAAGATTCTATCGAAGAACTTCTGCCCAATTTTCCAGCCACCTATTTGGGCTGCTCAGCCACCATCCACCGTCCAAAATCATCCCCACACGATTGTACAAACCTCCCAAGCATCATCAAATCATCAGGAGCAGCCCCAAACGTCTAAAACCAAAAATCCAAAACTTTGAACGTAAAAACTCACTTCCGTGGTTTCCCCGGAAACCGTGTACGACGACCCTCGATCTTGCCACCGTCCAGCTCGTCTCGACCTCTTCTCCCTCTTTCATTCATGGGTCACAATCATCAGGTGAGGTTGAGGGTTGTTTGTGAGAGATGGGAGGCACAGGTTATGGGTTTCGGGTTGGTTCAAATGATCAGACAAAAGAGGATGGCTATGCATGTATGGGAAATGGTGGGCAATGGATGAATGACACTTGTCATTCATCCATTGGCCTACCCTAAAATATCTGGCCCACTGAATGACAAAAGACCACTCGTCTCGTAAAACGTGCAATAGTACCTCGGACTTTCCGTGACCCACAACTTTCCTGTCGAATGTTCGATTTCGACGTGTCGCCTGTCTACGCACTCATATCGACTTGATCTATGTAATGGTCTTCTGTCCACTGGCATCGGACCTCCCAAGTCAAAAGTTAACTTTTCGCCCTCGTTCAAGAGAAAAATTGTAATTTCGCCCTGAATGTCCGATAATCCTTAATTAATTCTTAATTAATGCCAAGAATTTGGGACGGGTCGTTACACTTTGCCTTTCAAATAACTATACGTTTGATGGGAATTGTAATGAGACCTTGCTTGTTCTGTACTTTATATATATATATATATATTCCTTTATATTAATTTTCATTGAGGATAATATACTTTGTTTGTGTATACATACGTATATCAAAAAGGGATGAGCACAAGTGTTTTCACATGAAATCGAATACTTCATGTAGAACGCAAGTATAATCACATTAAGCTAATAAGAAAAGCTTATTGCTAATGTTGCTTCAACGATTCCCAATTGTAATTCGAAGGTGAGAGCCCAACAGAGAGGTATGTGCAGACAGAGAGCCGCACACGAGCTATACAAAATTGGACGAATCAAACTTTGGGTCTGGAAATATCAAATGAGGGATTGACGTGTTAATAGGACCCGTCCCAAATTGGACTGATCCTGCTTCCGTATGAAAATCCCTTGTCAGACAAGGGATCATATCAAGTTTTATTTGTACTTCTAAATTAACCAACGTAAATTTGTCCTTACGGGATTTTCGCCCAATGTCCAACCCACTAATCTAGATCAGGATGAAAAATACTAACTTATCTCTAATTAACTTTACTTGTAATTATTTTACTGTTCATCAGGTACCAGAATAAATACATAATTCTTTACTTCCTTCTTTATGATCACATTCCATATGACTAAACAAGGTGGTACAATCATTTAAATGATGTCAAATATATTCATAAAAACTTTTGGATTAATTGTCATCTCAATTCCTTATCTTTTCATAATCATAGTTTACACTAATAATCATAGTTTACACTAATAATCAATCAAAGTCATCTATTATTACTATACTTCTCTTTATCCCTTTATAAATCCTTAATTGTAGGATTAACTAAAATTAATTAATCAATTAAAGCATATTATCTTCAAAGATTGACTCCAATCTTGGACAATTGCATTCAGAAGACAAACAAGAACAATTGTTATGTTAACCATTTTCTCAGATAATGCTTCATGAGCCACCCAAAGCGGCTATACGCGGGAGCCATGCACGCTACAGTGATTCGCCGCAATTCATTGTTCATCATCCCTTTTACCCGAATTTCCTGCTATTCGGGTCACCAGACCCGATAACCTGACCCATATTATGCTCTCTTATTTTATGTCCAATTTAGACATTTCAATCATCAAACTTCATCTAATCAACCTAAGGGGAAGATGTATGAAGTTAGGATTGAGAAACACTTACAAAATCATAAGGTTCGACTTTCTTCACCTTTCCTCTCTTTACTTGGTTCCCTTAATCTTCATCGTTGTCATTTGGGTGGGTTGTTCTTCATTCGGCCAACCATAGCCGATTTTCCCCCAAATTACAGCACACACACACACACATATAAAGCATACGTAAGTCGGTGGACACAATTTCCAGAGTTTTCTGGACAAATAATCAGCCCAAAATATCTAGCAACCAAAAGACCAAAATGCCCCTATGTTTCAAAATGACCAAAATTTCCTTAAACCATCTGTAACCCATAACAGTCTTTTCCGGACTCCGATTTTAATCTGCCGCCTGCCTATGTTCTCAGGAGACCGAGACCTTCCTAATGGTCCCCTCGAATCATCTAAAAGAGGTCTTGATCAAAAGTAAACTTTTTTTTACTTTTAGAGGCAAAATAGTCATTTTACTTTTCTCGTGGTCTGGGTCGTTACAACCTACCCCCTTAAAGAAATTTTGTCCTCAAAATTTCAATAAAATCCAATTTTTGGTACATACATATAGAACTATTGAACGAAGACTAGACCATAAGTCAAAACCTTGGCCGCACATGGGAAATATGTACAAAGAAACATGTTATTAATCGTCTCAGCCATTTTCAAATCATATCAATCAACACAATCATCTGCACTACCAATAGGCATTCCAGAAACTCACTCGAGAACCGTAGCCTCAGGCTCAACGTCCGAGTCATCAGAATACAGTCTCAGGAATCAGATTTCAAAACATAACCACATTAGATATCACAATCACAATCTCTTATAGTACCAGTCTCAGGATTCGAAGCCCCGGGCTCGACGTCTGAGACTCACATCCGATTAACATAATCACAACAATATTTCACGCATAGTGCTTTTTTCGAAACTCTTTTCCCAGGTTATCACTATATTGTTGACCAATATACCACTCAAGATACCGCATCCGAGTGTCTACTCAAGGATACAACATCTTAGTGCCACTCGCACATCTGAACCATTCGGGGATGTGGCCACCTATGGATACAATATCTGGGTGTCACACATATAATCATACCACACTATCTGTATACCAAACATCATATCAAATAACCACTCGGAAAATACGGAACCTAGCTCGACATCCGAGTGGCCACCCAGAGATACAACATCTAGGTGTCAACCATATAACTCAACCACTCAGGGATACATCATTTGAGTGGCCGTCCAAGGATACAACATCTAGACATACCCAGCAATCCGAGGAGGGTTTTCACAACACACACAATCTCATAACTCAATCATTCAGAGATACATCATTTGAATGGCCGCCTAGGGATACATCATATAGGCATAACTCAACAATCTAGAGCAACCTGCTCACAACACGAATTACACCACTAACGAGGAAGCATATATCAACGACAAAGCATACAAAACCACCGTCAATCATTATTCTCATTATAACATTGTAATACCATCATGTCATGGGATTATTACCTTATCATTATCATAACGTCATCACATGTACATACAAATACCATGTCGTCATAACATCAATGTGTCATCAATATTAAGTCATCACCTTACTCTCAGCATATCATCATTTACAACCTTTCATAATGCTTACTCTTAGGGTTACAAATCCCAAATTACACATATAATTATGGAAATTCAAATTCAATTATAAGCATGATCTCTATTACGTAGATTAGATTCATGTTCGAAATTTAATAACCAGTTCGATAATATTTATTTTAAAACATAAGTATTCTGAAACTAGTAATAATCGTACCATATGGAGAATAAACATATATTATGGGAGATTCAAGAAAATAATCATTTGGTGTTTAATTGATTCAATCATGATACCATTAGATTCAGAATAATGTTATAAACATTTCTTATAAGATATCTTCACATATATTTTTCTCTTAATAGTCCTATTTAAAAGCTTCAACTCTAAGCTCATAAAACATAAGATTCTCAAAAATCATCAATTAGTACTTCTTGGAACAACTATCTGTTAACCTGACTTTGATACCGAGTTGATAGGACCTGTCCCAAATTTGACTGATCCTACTCCCATCTGACAATCTCTTGTCAGATAAGGGATCATATCAAGTTTTATTCGTATTTCTAAATTAACCAACGTAAATTTGTCCTTACAGGATTTCCGCCCAACGTCCAACAGACCAATCCTGATCAGGGCGGAAAATACTTACTTATCTCTAATTAACTTTACTTGTACTTATTTTACTGTTCACCAAGTTCCAGAATAAATACATAATTCTTTACTTCCTTCTTTATTATCACATTCCATATGACTAAAAAAAGGTGTTACAATCATTTAAATGATCTCAAATATATTCATAAAAACTTTTGGATTAATTGTCATCTCAATTCCTTATTTTTCATAATCATAGTTTACACTAATAATCAATCAAAATCATCTATTATTACTATACTTCTCTTTATCCCTTTATAAATCCTTAATTGTAGGATTAACTATAATTAATTAATTAATTAAAGCATATAATCTTCAAAGATTGACTCCATTCCTAGACAATTGCATTCAGAAGACAAATAGGAACAATTGTTATGTTAACCATTTTCTCAGATAATGCTTCATGCGCCACCCAAAGCGGCTATGCGTGGGAGCCATGCACGCTACAGTGATTCACCGCAATTCATTGTTCATCATCCTTTTTACCCGAATTTCCTGCTATTCGGGTCACCAGACCCGACAACCTGACCTAGATTATTTTATCTCATTTTATGTCCAATTTAGACGTTTCAATCATCAAACTTCATCTAATCAACCTAAGGGGAAGATCTATTAAGTTACGATTGAGAAATACTTACAAAATCACAAGATTCGTCTTTCTTCGTCCTTCAGGCATGGCTTCCTAGCCATTCCTTCCCCTTTCCAGCGTCCAATTTTTTAGTTCATTTGTCCTAGGTTGATTGCAAGACCCTCAGGAAGATGTTGGTAACCCGGACTTCGTCTTTCCTGGCCTAGAATACAAGACTCGATGATGGAGCTTCTCGGATTCTTCATGCTTTCACGGATATGCTGGGTATTTTCCCTTCATCCTCCCACTTTTCGGGTTTGATCATCATCACTTCCATTCTTCTTCCTATCTTCTCCTTCCCTGGTTCCCTCAATCCTCACGGTTGTCATTTGGGTGGGTTGTTCTTCATTCGGCCAACCATAGCTGATTTTCCCCCAAATTACACCACACACATAATGTAACAACCCGAAATTTCTTTATATTTGTAAATTGGAAATTTTGTGTAAAATGACAATTTTGCTCCTAGTTAGGGTAAAATGTTGACTTTTGACCCGGAACACTGTTTGGGAGTTGACCCTTGACCGTTGCATAGATCGTGTCGCTACGAATTCGTAGACAGACGGCATGCCGAATTTGGATGCTAGACACGAAAGTTACTGGTCACGGAGTTCGAGGTTTACTATTACGTTTTTTGAGATTTTGGGCCAAGTGGTATTATTGGATTGGTCAACTGGTTCCTTGGACCAATCAGATGAGTGACAAGTGTCACTTATATAACTGGCCCATTTACCCAAAAGATTGGGGTTCATGTATTTGTCTTCCCTTTCGTTTGTTCATTCAAACCATGTACCTAGATTTTGCAAACACACACAACCATCGACCCATCTCCCCTAAACTTCCATCCCTTATTTAGTGACGAGTTGATTGTAGCCCAAAACCAGGCACGACGGTGCTCTGACCGACGGGAAGTGGATCGGAAAAATTGGTCTCCATTATTGCTTGAGCTAAGGTATAATTTTACTGCGTTTTAGATGAATTTGAACCCATAGATCCAATCTAGACACCTAGGCGATCCTATAGGTAGCAACGACTTTGAAAACGGGTCAAAAATTGAGCGAGTTACAACCGGATCGGGTTCGCGGGTTTGGGCGACCCAAACACAGAACTCGTCGAGAGGTTAAGGTGATGACGTCATTAGCTGACGTCATCACCTGTCAGGTTTCTAGAGGATGTGGACCACTCAGAGCATGACACGTGTCACATGTCAGTGCAGTCGGCACTGGCATGTTAGTGACATGGCCTAATCAGAGGGTGCACGTGTCACTGACATGTCAGTGACGTGTACTAGTGAGCTGCAGATACGTGGCACCTGTCAGAGCCCAACACGTGGCACCTGTTAGAGCCTGAAACATGGTACCTGTCAGAGTCTGACACGTGTCACTCTGACATTGTTAGATGACATCATGCTGATGTCAGTAGTGACGTCATGCTGACATCAGTAAAGTTGACCGTTGACTTTTGACCAGCAGGGTTGATATAACGACCCACCCCGAATTCCAGGATTAGATTAGTGACTAATCAGGATTAGTGAGGCTAATCGGTGATTAGTTGAGCAAAATCGGATGAATGATGCAAAATGACCATTTTTCCCCTGGTTTTGGGTAAAATGCTGACTTTTGACCGGGAGGTCCGATGGCTGAGGGTCGAGGATCGTTAGGTAGATCGGGTCGATACGAGTCCATAGACAGGCGGCACGTCGAATTCGGACGTTCGACGGAAAAGTTATGTTTCACGGAAGTTCCGAGAAACTATTGCACGAATTACGAAACAGATGCCTTTTGACATTAAGTAGGCCCCAGATATTTTAAATTGGCCAATGGATGTGTGACAAGTGTCACTCATCCATTGCTCACTTCGTCCCATACATGCATCGATCATTCCCTTGTTTCATACAAACCAAACCCAAACCCGATCTCATCCTTCCCCTCACAAACCATCAACCAATCCTTTCCACGCCTAATTCAATCCAAGGAGGAGATAGAGAGTGGCTGTTGAAGCTGAGGACCGCGAGCAAATGGCCGAGCAGAGGTACGGGGTCGTCGCTCGGTATGAGCAGAGATCCAGGGCTGTCTAATTCGCATAGTGTGTGCTGGTACCAGTGCTGGTGCTGGTGCCAGTGATTGTGGTGACAATGAGTCACGAGTCGGGATGTGAATCAGTCAAAACGAGCATTTGCTCGGTATGAGTCATGAGTAGGGATGTGACTCCGTTGACAGTACTCAATTTGTAGTGGGGTTTAGCGGCCGATTGGTTAGAGTTTGCCAGAGTTGGTCAGAATTGGTCAGGATTGGTCAGATATGGTGGTATGCAGAGATTTGACTGTAGATCACAACAGGAGTCTGTTGTGACTCTTCAGTCGAGCAGTACATCAGGTTAGGATGAATTGACATCCTTTTGGATGTGCCTAAACGGTGTAAACTGATAGGTGAACTTGGTAGTGAATTAGGTTGGTTACGGATACGTGGTTGATGTCCAAGTGTGCTGGTTCCGACATTGTTGGAACTTCGGAGTCGAGAGTGGTTGTGTTTGAGGCGTTGAGGAAAGTGCTTGATTTCGCATTGGAGGTCGACTTAGAAGTCGGTGAAGGAGATTTCTCGTTTTTTGCTCTTTAGCAGATGATGTTAGATGCAGGCGGATGACATTGAATGAACTTTGATGTCATCATCTTGGATTCTCCTTGATTCTTCCCTAGGTGGGATGGCGAGGAGTGATTGGACAGCTAAGTGTTCAAAGAGGGTGTAAGAACCGAACACCTAGGCTGTGGGTGAAATTTGAGTTGATTATTTCGCATGTAACAATGTGGTATGGACTGATGTGACAAGTGGGTGTTTGAGGTAAGTGACCGAGGTCTGGTAATCAGAAATGGAGAATTGCCTTGTTGATTACGCTAAGCTAGGAGCAGAGGAAATTAATTAACTTGGGGACGAAACTAATTAAGGAGGGAAGGTCGGTTGGAATTTTGAGGACGAAATTAAATAAGGAGGGAAGGTTGTAACAACCCGTCCCGAATTTCGGGATTAGATTAGTGACTAATCATGATTAGTGACTAATCATGATTAGTGAGGTTAATCAGTGATTAGTTGAGCGAAATCTGACGAACGATGCAAAATGACCATTTTGCACCTAGTTTTGGGCAAAATGTTGGCTTTTTGACCGGGAGGTCCGATGGCTAAGGGTCGAAGATCGTTACGTAGATTGGGTCGATACGAGTCCATAGACAGGCGGCACGTCGAATTTAGACGTTCGACGGAGAAGTTATGGTTCACGGAAGTTCCGAGAAAATATTGCACGAATTACGAAAAGGATGCCTTTTGGCATTAAGTGGGCCCCAGATATTTTAAATTGGCACAATGAATGAGTGACAAGTGTCACTCATCCATTGCTCACTGCCTCCCTACATGCATCGATCATTCCCTTGTTTCATACAAACCAAACCCAAACCCGATCTCATCATTTCCCTCTCAAACCATCAACCAATCATTTCCACACCTGATTCAATCCAAGGAGGAGACAGAGAGTGGCTGTTGAAGCTGAGGACGGCGAGGAAACGGGCTAGCCGTCGTGCACGGTGGAGAGAGGTAAGTGAGTCGGTTTATGATTTTGAATCCTAGTTTTTATTTGGGCTTCATGGACGATTTTGGATGTTTGGATAGTGATAAATGGGTTGCTAGGATGGTATAGAGGAGTGTTTGGAGGTTGGTTCATGGCTGATGAACCCAGGGAAGAAAACTGGGCATTATGAACCGTGAGGGAAGGAATTAAACCATGGGGTTTTGGGTGTTTTTCTTAGGTTTCTTGATTTAAATAGATAGGAAATTAGGAAATAGGAAGAATGTAATCAATTAGGAAGAGATTGGACGAAAAATGAAGAGTGGAGGGCCTTGGATCGGTCATGCCAGCCCAGGCAGACCGCGATTGCAGGGTGAACTGGACGAGTCGGTTCAGACCGGTCTGGCCGAAGGTTGCTGGTGACTAAACAGTGGCGCGTGAGCCCACGCGCAGGTCCCTTTGGGCGGCACGTGGCAGTGCGTGGGGCTCCTTTTGGGGATGCTTCCAACACACGAAATCATCTATTCGATGTAACGAACATTTTGGGACTGGTTTCGTGTCGATCGGACATCATTTCGATAGCTTTCGGGGTGTCTGAAGGTTTAGGATCGAGATTAAAAATAGTTAAAAATTCGGGAAAATTACATGGCTTTAGTGAGAGGTTAATGAGGTAGTTAGTAACCCTCTATTATGATTTAGACAAGTTTGGAGGTCCCGGTGACGACGATTGTCTAGGGAGAGCGGTATGGCACGCGTATCGACGCGGCAGCTCGGACGATCTGTTAGAGGACCTTGTTTTCTAAATTGATGCGTGCATAAATTTTTATTATTTTTTTAATACTTATTTTATGATTCCATGAGTGCATTTGTGTATGGTTACGTATTGGCATGTATTTCGAGGTTTCGGCCTTATACGGTGCCTATACGGGTTTGTATTTCTTTATTGGTTTAAATGAAATAGTTTTGGATTTAGAAAGGATAAACTCGGGCATGAGACCCATTTGGTTTTGTCTCGGGCTTGAGGCCCAATTGATGACCTACGGGTCTGAGTCGTGGTCGCGACGGGTGCTATGTGCACGGCGATGAACGATACGACGCTCGCCTCCGGACTGGGATGTGTTCCTTCTGGAGAGGTCACGATGCACGTACCCTCATCGAGCAGCCATGAGAGGCCCGACTTCGGAGTGCTGTCGGTTTAGGATATCGATCAGTGATGAGTGCACCATGATCTTGTGGTGGTCGCGTCAGTTGATACGTTCACGGCGACATACCAGGATTGAGGGTGGTCCTGCACGGATGGTTGCACGCATCACTACGATCGGAGTCGTGACTGACCCTGAGATATCGGGTACGATGACCAGTTGAGTCATGAGTTCAGGAACGAGGCCCAGTTACTTTACATTTACGATTTCGGGTTAGGGACCCTAAATGGATTTTCGGGTTCATGACGGTTTATGGGGATCGATATGAACCCTTGAAAGGTTTTTATGGTTCATGAAGGTTTATAGGGACCGGGCATGAATGTTTTCGATATATATATATATATATATATTTATATACCTTCCTTATTTGGAATGTCTCCTCCGGGGAGGGTCGTTGGCCTGGGTGGACCCCGGAGTAGTCACGGAGCACTAACTGAGTAGAGTCACCCCCATTGGGCACCTTACTCTCAGGAGGGCTTGGATTGTAACCTCTGGGAGGGTCATTGATCTACGGACGTTGACCTGGGTGGACCCTGAGAGACTTGGGCTTTGAGACCTCGGGTAGCACGCACGTAGCTTTAGATACCGTGATAGGATGGGTTATGTGATTTATATGTATATACTATATGATATGTGATGTGTACAGGTTTTGGGTTGAGTCCAACATGGATTTGGGTAGTGGCCCGTATGGTTGGTTTCCTTATGGTTTTCGGCTTAGTTCCCGCATATGATCCTTTTGAATAAATGGTTTTCGAATGCATGCAAGCTTTTTAGTGAAGCTTACAAATGTCTTTTTGAAAATGTTTTTACTAAATGATTTGTTTTGTCCACTTACAGCTTTTAAATGTTTTGACTGCCCTTCAGGTTGACAGCGTATGCGGGCTGTAGCAGAGACCGAGACATCACATACCTCCTCCAGATCCTGGCGTACTCTGAAGCCCCGAGCGGGCTAATGTCAGAATTTTCCCTTGTCTGACACTCTGTGTCAGACGGGATCAGGGTCGTCCCGCGTTAATCCCGGGGGGATTGGGACGGGTCCTTACAGTTGACCCGCGCGTGGCACGAGTTTCAAGGCGAGACCGACAACATTTTTGAGGTTTTGACGTTACCAATCCAATGGTGGTGGTTTCGTGTCGATCTGAGACTGTTAGATAGGTCAAAATGAGGTTTGATGCCTAGGGACCTGTTCTTGGGCCGATTTTGTTCTAGGGTTTGTTTTTATACCTAGTAGGGTTAATTAGTGACCTTTGGATGTATTTGGACAGGCTCGGAGACTGTGTTTAGCTTCGAGATAGGTTTAGGCTGTTCGTTAGCGCAACAAGGACTAACTGTGAGTGAACTGGTTGTTTTATACTGAAATGCATGCATAACCATTTTACATGTTTTCTTAATTGATTTAAGTTAAATTTTTTGGAATCATGGAATTTATATACTCGAATCATTGGTCATGGACTATGTCATGAATTTACGTGAAAATAAGGTTTTCGAGCTTGAGACCCATTTGGTAACCGTGTGAGTCAGGTTTTGGGGTCAATGAAGTTTTGAAAGAAAGACTGATTCAAATGATTTGACCGATGATCCGGTATGAGTAGTTTTCAAGAAACGAGTTTTAGAAATGGGTTTCTGGACTGGGTTTTTGGAAGGTTTCAGGCCTAGTCCCAATTTAAACAGTGGTTTGTTTGGATCTCAGAAAAGCCGGATATCAAATATGATATTATTGAATTGCATGTTTTCACACTTATATATACCCTCTTGTATATACGATTTAGTCTCCTCCAGACGTCGAGGATCCTAGAGTTGTCACGGTTCACCGCTTGGGATGGGTGACTCCATGGAGGAACTCAGGCTCAGGAGTGCGAGTTATGTTATCGTCTCGGACATGGTAGGATCCAAGACAAGTACCCATTTAGATATCACCCCGGACATTATGGAGTTTGTGTCGGGGAGTACTCGGAGATGAAACCCCAAGTAGTACACGTACTGTAGAGAAATCGTGACAGGTATTGGTTGGACATCTGGGATGTCGGGGATGGGTTATATATATATATATTGTGTTTCATTGATGTTTGCGTCCAAAGATATTTGTATGTATGATTTGATTGTGTTTATACGATTTATCTTGAATGTATGCATGTTTCTAAAAGGGAGGGTTTAACTGTATATGTTTCCAAAATAAGTTTATAATTGATTTATTTTTGGTCCACTCACACTTTGACTGTTTTCGTGACCCTCCATGCGGTGATACTGAGACGGGGACCGACTTCAGGGCCGAGACATAAATAGTACCGTTGCGTTCTGTTCACCCTATGTGGTAGGTGTTTGTAATTATTTTATTAGTACGAACATAATGCTCTCATCCCTTGTCTGACAATACTGTTGTATTAAACACCGGTGTGTATTTTGGAAGCCTAGTAAGGGTATTTATGATAATATAACCCTAGTAAGGGTAGTTGTAGTATTTTGAGTTACATGTTAGATGGGACCAGGCCTTACCCCCGATGGTCCCTAGGGGGATTGGGGCAGGTCCTGTCATATAAAGCATACGTAAGTCGGTGGAGACAATGAGTTTTCTAGACAAATAATCAGCCAATAATATCTTGCAACCAAAAGGCCAAAATGCCCTACGTTTCAAAATGACCAAAATACCACTACACCATATGTGACCCACAATAGTCTTATCTGGAATCCAATTTTAACCTGGCGCCTGCCTATGTTCTCAAGAGGGTGAGACCTTCCTAATGGTCCTCTCGGATCATCTAAAAGAGGTCCCGATCAAAAGTCAAACCCGATCAAAAGTCAACTTTTTTTTACTTTTAGGGGCAAAATAGTCATTTTACTTTTCTCTTGGTTCGGGTTGTTACAAGTATAGCGTAGGAACAGAGATTGGGGATGAGATAGATTGAGTATTTGTGAGCTACGTCGGCGATTAAAGGATCTTGACCGATGAATTTTAGAATTTTATGTGTGTGTAGCCATAGTAGAGCTATAGGGAGGTAGATCAAAGAAAGAGAGAGGATAGAGGTGTAAGTGTAAATTCCAAACTTTTGATATTCTCTACCCCATATGCTTGTCCACACAGTCTCGAATGCACCAGCTAGACCAAAGTGTAGCGTTTCAAAAGCCTCATTCACTTTTATCATCAAGAATTAAGGTAACTTGGCAAATACGTAAACAAGTGGGATTGTAGATCAAATCTGTTTTGTTGTTGAAACTTCTTGTTAAGATTACAGAATCTAATACCAATACTGTCCTCAACTTACTAGTACCATTTGTACGATTTGACATGTGTGAGATTTTATCTCATATGACAACAATATTATTGCGAGCACATACACTCATTATATATTTGTATTTTCTTCTATATTGTTCCAAGGTGGGGATATCAACACTGGTCATGAAACTTTAAGACCAATAAAGTATGGTCGTTCAAATATATGTACAAACAATGACCGATCCTAAACTTAAAATTTGAGTAAGCTTAATTTACCAGCTAAATTTGGAAGAAAAAATCGACACTAAATGTGAATTTTATTAGTATACATAAAAAATATATTTTGGAAACGATCTCATTAAAATAGAGGTACCTATATATGTCATTTTATAGAAAAATTCGACACTAAATGTGAATTTTATTACCCATTAAATGCACCTCTATATGCTAGTAAATGCACCGTACAAAATAGAGGTAATTAATAATTTAATGTCTTTTTATTAGAGTTTTAGTTAGATTTTGATTGTTGTTCAGCAAATGTCATTTTTTTAGTCCTGAGTTTTTAAAAAATTATAAGCCATGTCATTTAAGTCTGGTATAAAAATTAGAGTAAATCATTCTTACATCATTAACAACTTTTACTTTTATTTAAAACCTTTAATGCTTTATATTAAACAAATTAAGACCTTACTTCAAAATTTTTTTATTCAAAAGTCCATAAACAGAATTTATAAGTAATAAATTTCGCATCTACCATTTTATATCTCAATAAAGAGAATGAATGAGTTATTGAGAATTCCTTTAAACAATTAAAAAATAATATTGTCTTTTTTGTTCTCTTTGCCCCATGTGCCCCTTAGTATTTGATTTATTTGGCCTCTTGGGCCCTTATTATATTATGCATGTAATAAATATTATATATATATATTGTATATAGTTAGAATTGCATTTTTTCTATAAAATAAAAAAATAAAATTCGTATTATCTAGGATTCAACGGTAGGGTATATAATTTTTTTTTTTGGTTGGGGGGTTGGGAGGTGGGTGGGTTGGTTGAGATGGTGGTGGAAGATAAAAAAAATTTTAATTTAAAAGTATTTTTGAAGAATTACTGCTTTAAATTATCTTACTTTAAGTTAGATTAGATATTCATATTACTTTTAAAATGAGCAAGTGAAAATATATATATATATATATATATATATAGGAGTAATGTTTTCATAATCCTCAATATAATCTTATAATAAAAAAAATAAAAATAAAAAAGTAATGTTGAAATCATGATAGATTTTGGTAAGTGTTTTTTAGATTGTTGTTAGATTAGTTTACAATTGAATGTCATTTGTTGTAATTTATATAAAACCTATGGTCTATTTTAAATTGTATAGTCATTTGACTAGTCAAAGGACCTATGAGTTTAATTTTTCTATATGCAAGTTTTTGAATGTGGAACCATAAATTACAGGAATATTCTGGAGCTGTCACGTGGCCAAAAATTCCCATAATGCTAATATTACTCTTGGTAAAATTGACATCGACATGTTACGATCTCCGCATTAATTCAATATATTTACCAGCTAAATATATTAATTAATCACATCAATGCCGATAATTAATAACTTCCCAGCGAATTATTCATTCATTAATAAATAAGTGATTACACTCGTTACAATCACTTATTTAATACTTTCTCCTTTAACTAATCAGACGCTCCGGTGACTCTCAAGGCTTCACTATAAATAGAAGATCTTATATCACTTTTAAAGGTAATCAAAAACTCCTGCAAACACTCTGTTGGTTTATTCTCTCAGAAAACTGACTTAAGCATCAGAGCGTTTACCACCCCCGGGATTCAACCTTAATCTCGTTTCATTTTTTGTTCTTGTGTGTAGGGATCGAGAAGGAACTTCACAGAGCCAGACGATTTCTGAATCAACAACTGGTGCTTTCATTGAGAGCCGATTTGAGAAATACTCAAAGCGTGCTCTTTAGTTTTTCTTTGAAAAAACTCCATCATGACACTTTCGACACTTACCGTTCTTCTCATGGCTAGAACACGCCGTTCCATACGAGCCTTCAAGGCTGCTACATCCGCAGCTGTGATCGCTGCCGTGAGTGAACCCCTCCCAGAAATTCCAGAAGAACCATTTTCCCGTCTTCTGCACGGCTCGCGCCACGCATCAATTCACCTGACGTTCGGAAGGCCGGATTGGACACCTATGCTCAGTTTTGGAATGTTCCCCACGGTTGCTGCTAATGTGAACCCCCCACCTGCGACGGGGTCAAGCGCATCCTTTTTTCAACAAACAGACGGGCTACTGGCGAGAGAAACATCTCTAACAGTCCCGAATCAGCTCCCTGTCAACTTGGGCCTAAGGAGGCACTTGGACGCCCTGCCCAACCCGCAAGCCAACAAGAGACATGGTTCGTCGCATCTGTCTGAAGGTGTGCGATGTGCGCCCTGACGTGCTACTCGTCACGAGCAAGCTCCTAGGGGGTCACCTCCGCGACTTGGACTAACATAGTAGGTCGAGCAACTGAGCAACCAAGTTCGGGCCCAATCGGAGCTCCTACAACACCTGTTGGGGGACATCGGGACATCCAGAACCTCTGAGAAGTGCAATGGACCATGCGAGGCGCCAGGGGATGCCCTAAGACGCGCCAGAAAAGAGCATGTTCGCCGCTAGACAATGTCCCATGACACATCGCTGAGTGACTCAGGGAAAGAAAGATGCACCCCCAAAGCAAAAGGCCAAGACCAGTCGAGGCCTCCGGCAAGAGAGCGACTCGGATGACGCCCTGGAGCACTTTTGAGCATTAAGTATCCCCGCAACAGCCGGCGGCAGCAAGCAGTCTCCCATGTGTCACGCACCTACTCGAATGGACGAATCCGCCATGACTCTAGAAGCACGGACGATCACAACAAGAAGGATGAGACTTCTCGAGTGTCATTCCCGCTGCAACTCGAGGGAATCAACGCCACTTGACCAGACTAGAAGCTCCCTGTCACAAAGGTCCATTGCATGCTTAGGACGTTCGAAGGATGCTAGACGGACACCTCCAAGGCGTTCAACGAGACAGAGACTTTGAGGATGACCTTTGGCTCCAGATTCAGACGTCATCATCTTTACCATTCGTGAGGGACAATAAGGAAGAGCCATTACCACATCGATTTTCAACTCCCAACTTCAATCAGTACAAGGGAACCTTCGACCCAGTGAAGCACATCAATTACTATTAGGGGGTCATGGTACCTCACACGCACAGTGACTCCCTCATGTGCAAAGTTTTTCAAGCCTCGCTGCAAGTTCAAGCCACGACATGGTTCAACCATCTCCCCCGGAGGTCAATCGCTTCCTTCGAAGAGTTGGCCCTGGCCTTTGTGAAGGAGTACTCACAGCTTCGAATCGTCGAAGTCAGGGATGACCACCACTTCACCATTCGAAAGAAGTTCAAGGAAACCTTGCGGCAATATATCTAGAGGTATTGCGAAGTAAAGTCCTGCATTGTAGGATGCAGCGATCTCATCGCGGCCATGACATTCAAGCAGGGCCTACCGCGGGAGAGCTAGCTCTACGGAGACATCATCAAGAGCAACGCCCGAACTCTCACCAATATGTTATCCCTAGAAGAACGACATGCAAGGTGGGAGGAAGAGAAAAACACCACACATGCCTCCAACCACGTTGAGGAAGATGGACATCCCACAAAGGTCTTTGTGCAGCCAAAGGATGACGCCCACCATGGGAACTCAGTCAAGAAAGCCAACAAGCGCAAAGGGAACTTGGCATGCAATACGTTTACTGGTGCTCCAAATATACAATCAGATAAAGGAAAAGCTGTGGTTCGAAATACTAGCTCCAGTCAAAGGCGACCAGGAAAGGGCCGATAATACAAAATGGTATGCATATCACACTTGCTATGGGTACGACATAAGCTCCTACCAGACCTTCGAAAGATACCTCCGTGACCTCTTGAAGGAAGGACACTGCACCTAGTATGTCACGAAAAGGCAACCGAAAGTCTCGGAGACAAAGGCCCCCAGGAACCCGCATGAAAGATGATCCGCGTGGACACCATCTTTTCCGAGTCAGAGTTGCAGGGAACAACCAGGAAGCTGAATTAGTGACCAAATCATCATCAAAGGCACAAATTTTGTGATTAAAATTTGGCTAAATGGCTACTTTGCTGACATAGCATCTTTCAATAAGATTCAAGATGTTTCGTTTCAACGTCTAATGAAATTGTCTTATCGCCTACGCTTTTGTTTAGAAAGCACTAAGCTTTCGCCAAGTGAAGCATACTAAGCCTTTGCCATGCAAAGCACTCGAGTCTTTGCCATGCAAAACACTCGAGTCTTCACCATACGAAACACTCCAAGCCTTTTCCATGCGAAGCACTCTAAGCCTTCGCCCCGCGAAGCACACCAAGCTTTCGCCCCGCGATGCAATCCATGCCTTCGCCCCGCGAAGCACTCCAAGCCTTCGCCATGAAAATCTTTCTAAGCCTTCGCCCCGTGAAGCACTCCAAGTATTTGTCATGCGAAGAATACTAAGCCTTTTCCATGTAAAGCTCACCTAATCCTTTGTCACGCAAAGCACCCGAGTCTTCACCACGCGAAGCACTCTAAGCCTTCGCCATGCGAATCGTACTAAGCCTTCGCCATGTGAAGCGTACTAAGCCTTTGTCAGACAAAGCTCACCTAAGCCTTTGCCACGAAAAGCACCCGATTCTTATCCACACAAAGCACTCCAAGCCTTCGTCACGTGAATCACTCCAAGCCTTCGCCATGCAAAGCATACTAAACCTTTGCCACGCAAAGCTCACCAAAGTCTTTGCCACACAAAGTACTCAGGCCTTCGCCATGTGAAGCACACCAAGTCTTTGCCATGCATAGTACGCCACGTCTTCGCCCAGCGACGCATCAAGTCAATTGCCCCGCAACACATCGAGGCAATCGCTATGTGGCGCATCAACATCCTTAATCGTGAAAGCCATAATGCCTTCAGCTCGCAACCTATCAACACTTGCGCCTTGTGAAGCACCAAAGGCGTCCACTGACGGAACAATCAAAGACTTTGCCTCTGAAGGACTCGAAGCTGTTCTCCAAAGGGAAAGGCTTAGTATGCTTCAGAGCTAAGTCACCACCTCAAGCAACTTGACTGACCAACAATAAGGTGCATACTACACAGACACATTCCCAAGGATCTGTCACTCATACCTAACAAACAGACTTGCTGGAATTGGAAAAGCTACTATATATCACTTCCCAACCCTACCAAGGGGAGCAACAGTCGGGTCATGTCATGACAAATCTTGGGCAAATGTCTTAGTGCGTGCAACTACAAATTCCAGCACACAACTTTGAGATTGATTCGAACGTACCAAGCTCAAATTTTACTTCCTTGAAGAGAACTTGATGGCGCCAAAAAGGCACGGAAGTCAGCTTTCCAACTCTACCAACGACACTCAATTCAGAGCTAAAATGAAGTCAGAATACCAAATTTACTACACGAAGGTCAAATCTGCCAAAAATCACAAAACACTCAATAATAAAAGAATGGAAGGCTTCTATTAATGAAAATTAAAGAAGTTGGAAATTCACAAGTTGAATGCACAAACATTTATTCAATGCCAAGATCACACTACAAGCCAAGAAGAATCATGAAGCTCATCATCAGGACCGGCACGACCTCAGAGTCTCTCCGTCAACCTATGAGCAAGCCTCAGAGGCCTTCAATCATCCCATCGTGGACTTCCAGTGACACATCGTCCATGGTCTTCTTCAATCAATGGGGGCAACCTCCTCAGAATCGCTTACTTGGCATAGTCAGCTTCAAAAAAACAACTTCACCACTGCTTGACTCTGCGACGACAACAAAGCAGCTTGACTTTCAACTCTAAGGCGAAACGTTGGTTTGGTGCCATGTCTCTTTACACCACTTGGTTTCAGCGTCTAGATGACGGCATCTCCAAGTTCTCTTCCTTCAATTAGGCGATGATGCTCAACGTCTCGAGCTTTGCAGGGGGCATGATCAATCATCTGTGCTCCACCTTGTTACCAACCCATTTTGAGCTCAGAAGGCCTTGAAAATCAAGTCTTTGGAAGGCCATCTGTCATCCAAATCAACTCCTGGGAAAGCTTCAGTTACTTCCTAGCACTACATGTACTTCGCCTAGCGTCATGGGAACCTTACTTTGAGGATGAAGCACGCTTCACCTTGTGACACATCGAACTCCAAGTGATGGGGCTTCTCGCCTCACACTTGTAGCGTGCCTCGCCTTGTAGTTGTTCCATGCATCACCTCGTACTTGCCACATGCACCTCGCCTTGTAGTTGCACCATGCCTCGCCTTACACTCTGATGCACCTTGCCTTGTAGTTGTACCATGCCTCGCCTTACACTCTGTTGCACCTCGCCTAGCACTATGCTACACCTCACCTTGCACTCTGCTACACCTCACCTTGCACTTTGTTGCACCTCGCCTTGTAGTTGCACTATGCCTCACCTTGCACTCTGTTGCACTTCGCCTTACACTCGGCTGCGCCTCGCCTTGCACTATGCTGCACCTCTCCTTACACTCTTCTGCGCCTCGCTTTGTACTCTGTTGTGCCTCGTCTTGCATTCTGCTGCGCCTCGTCTTGCATTCTGCTGCACCTCGCCTTGCACTCTGCTGCACCTCCCCCGTTGAAGACCTTGATGTTGGCTCCACCCGCACTTGAAGATGACAAGTGTGTCAATACGCTAAGTTATTTTGTGCACAAAACACTACAAGCATGTCAACTGGAGGAGAGTCTTGATATCAAGTCTGCCATCTCTTGAAGTCGGAAGGTCTAAAAAGTCCCGGACACGTTACCAGATGGTACTATACAAAGTGAGGTCTTCAAGGCTACAGCAGAAGTATGCCTTCATACATCTTCAAATGATCGTCTCGAAGAGTAGAGCGCACTACCGCTTGAATCATTGCAATCGGACATTCACAGCTCTCAGAATCTGCAAAAGATCAAAGCGAAACAAAAGAAAATAATATATAATTATATATTAAAATAATATATTTATATATATTAAAATAATATATTTATATATATTAAAATAATATATATATTTCATACATTTAAAAGCTAAACAGGTTTTGTTGATACGACGGAAACGGAGGAAAAAAAAAAATTTGCAAAAGGTGGAGTCTTTCGTGCTTGTCTCGTTCTCCCTCTGTCTGCCCCTGCTCCTTCCTGCGCGTCGCAACCCTGCCAACCGTGCTTCCGTGCCATCCTATTCCATACCTTACACTTGACGCACGCGCACATGAAAAAAACCCATCAGCAACCTGCGCACATGTTCCCTGCAGACTATTTTCAATTTTCCTCTGCTGTGTAATTCCCTCCCTCGGGCCCACCACTCTTGAGCATGAAATATTCAATGCAATTTTCCTCTGCTGTTCAAGTGCAATTTTCCTCCCTCGGCGAAACACTCTTGAACATGAAAAATTAAAAAAAAAACGACAGACATAGAAAAATGAAAATGAGGCTCTATCTTAACGGACGACGAGGCCAGATTTCCTTCACCACAACAACCAATGACATCAACCTCCTTCATCAATAAAGCAATATTAGGGTTTGTTTTTTCTTTATAAAAATAAGAGTCACATTGTCAGGACCCAACCCTCCTCGGTCAGGATCCAATTCTAGCACGATATTGTCTGATTTGGGCCTCCTTGCCCTTCCCCTCACAGTTTTGTTTTCGGGAGCTCACGGTGCAACTTCCCAGGGGGGCCACCCATCAAGGATTTGCACCATCTTCAACTCTCTTAACTTTGGAGTTCCAACCGTAGTCAAAGCGACTGAACTCCCAAAATGCCTCGTGCTAGATAGGTGTGTGCCTACACCTTTAAGGCACACCATCATTCCCCTCCCAGACCATTCCCCCCTCGCAGGAATGTGAGATCATTCACCGTTCCTTCTAAGATACGGGTCTTACACACATACTCTCATTTAAACGAAGAAAATTAAGCAAACCCTAGTGGTTAATTGGGCTCGCAAAGTCAACTCAAAACAAGGTTACAAGCCCAAAAAATTCCTTTTGGGACAAGATCGAGGTCAATCTCCAACTACATCCGGGAAAGAGGAGTCCTACTCCCACATAAAAATATTAAGACGTAGTTTACTGAAACCACAAGGAAATTACATCTCGTAGGATTCCTCGAATTCCTAAGCGATGTGGGGGCATTTGTGGAACCATAAATTACCGGAATATTCTGGAGTTGCCACATGGCCAACAATTCCCATATTGCCAATATTACCCTTGGTAAAATTGACATCGACATGTTACGATCTCCGCATTAATTCATTATATTTACTGGCTAAATATATTAATTAATCAGATCAATCCCGATAATAAATAACTTCCCAGCGAATTATTTATTCATTAATAAATAAGTGATTACACTCAGTACAATCACTTATTTAATACTTTCTCTTTCAACCAATCAAATGCTCCAGTGACTCTCAAGGCTTCACTATAAATAGAAGATATCATCTCACTTCTAAACGTAATAAAAAACTCTTGCAAACACTCTGTCGGTTTATTCTCTCAGAAAACTGACTTAAGCATCGGAACGTTTGCCACCACCCCGGGATTCAACCTTAACCCCGTTTGATTTTTCGTTCTTGTTTGTAGGGATGGAGAAGGAACTTCACAGAGCTGGACTATTTTCTACATCAAAATTGAATAAACTTATATGTTAGTAAGGATCTATGAGTTAATTTCCCTTAAAATTATAAGCCATGCCATTTAGGTCCTACATATTATGAGTGTACAAAATCTCATCATTTTCATCCGCTTTCTGTTTTTATGTTTATGTTTATTTTTTGTGTTCTTATTTCATTTACTAATAATCCTTTCGGCGCGATGGGTTTTGGCATGTTGGGTTATTACTTAATAATTTACCTACGATTTAAGTTACCTACGGAAATTTACAATTTAATATACTTATATATATAATTTACCCTCCAGTTTAGCTATGACTCAGTAACAGGTATAGGTAAATTCAAACTATATATAACTATATACAAAATTATGATTTCATCGAATGTATGCCATTTATACTTTAAAATTATTAAGGAATTAACCTACCTAATATTCTTATTACATGAAATTTTTGCACAGATATTTTATTTTTATACATAATTTTATATGTCTTCCACTTTTTCTAATATGATTATATATTTTTTCTATTTGCTGAGAAGAAGACTAAATCCTTTTCAAATTCAAACACTTCCCAAATTATATAATATTATATTGATATATATATATATATATATTAAAGTTAAATCATCTTTTTTACTATTCATCAATACTATTTTGACTATTTAGTCCTTATTTTTTTTTGTTATTAATAATGAAATTACAATTTTCCCTTACATATTCATTATTATTATTATTATAAATCCTTATTTTTATTTTTTTCTTTGTTATGAATAGTAAAATTATAAATCCTTAGATATTCATTTAACTTTATTATTATTATTATTATTATTATTATTATTATTATTATTATTATTATTATTATTATTACTATAAATAATTATAATGAGTTTATTACTCAAATTGGGGATATTATTTAGTGTGATGAATCTAACGAAATAAGCTAAGTCAACTTTTTCACTATATATCAGCAGTATTTTGACTATTTTGCCCTTATTTTTCTTTTTCTTTGTTTTGAATAATGAAATAACAATTTTTTCCTTATATATTCATAATAATAATAATAATAACAATACCATTATTATTATTATAATACATTTTTATTTTTCTTCTTTTTCTTTGTTATAAATAGTATAATTATAATTTTATCCTTAGGTATTAATGTGATGACCGGAAAATTTAATTCCATAAGTCGGCAGTTTTTCGGGGATTTTTGGTGATTTTATCAAGCTTTTTTCGAATTTAATTTAGGCACTTGGTCCATTTTGCCCTTGAACCTATGCCTAGCTTTCCATATTAGGTAGGGGCATTGTTGTAAAGAAGGAAGTACGGATATTTTGGGGTATTGGATAAGGTTGGAGGATTATCATCTTATTTTTTCACTTTTTTTTTTCTCACTTTCTCTCTCTCTCCCGTTCAACCACACACACACACACACACACACACACACACACACAAATCATACATCATCCAGTCTTTGTCTTTTGATTTTGAGGAACTTTTGAGTGAAACTATGGTGAGAAACACACTCAAGGGCCTCTCACGAGCCTAAGAAGTTGAAGTTGAAGGGAGAAACTTCTGAGAATGAACATGGTAAGAGGATGATGAATACCCGAAGCTTTTCGAGGTTGATAACGTGATATCCATGTAGCTTTTTTCAATTCTTGTCTTAGTTTTGGATTCCTTGGGTTGAGTAGATGAATTTTGATATATAATTTGACCAATTTAGTTGAGAAATGTGGGTGCTATGAAGGTTTGAAGTTTGGACCTTCAATGAAGGTTTTTCAGCTCGCCACAGCGGCGGTGCGACCTCCTTCTTTGGCGAGGGTGACGTTACCATGACGTCACCAGGTGACATCATAATTATGTCAACAAGTGACACGTGGCAAGTGCCACATGGGAAGGGTGCCATGTGGGAGGGGTGCCACGTGGAGCATGTCAGGGAGTGCCATGTGGAACGTGTGTTAAGGTTGTCAGTGACACATCAGCTAGGGCGCATGTCAGCGGCTGACATCAGCAGGTGACGTCGCGTGCGTTGACTAGCGGATGTGTCAGGACCCACCCTGATTTCACCCCGAAACCCGAGGTAAATCCTGCTCCCATCTGACATCCCGACAGTACACAGTCAGACACAGGAGTAGGTACTCAATAAAATATCCGAAGTCAAAGTTTACAGAGCATAGTACAACAAATAAAAATCGATTATATTTACACGCACGCGGAAGAAAATGTAAACACTCCGGGAACCCTCACGAAACGTCTATGCCTCAGACGCTGCCTCGACGTCAAGACCCCGCACTATCTCCACAACCTGGAGGGCAATTTAAAACAGAAGATGTGAGTGGACTATAAGAAAAGAAAAGTTCTAAAACCATTTATCAGAAAACCGAGTTTAACCCTCCGTTTTGAAATCACATGCATAACCCAGTTATCAAAACAGTTATAATCAAGTTACCAGAAACCAAATCATAAGAAACAGAAACACTGTAAAACAGTTATAGAAATCATAGCATATGAATCATAAAACCATACCAGAAACTATGAACATCCAATCATTATTTGTTCCGATCAAACCTGCTGGACCTATCCGAGTCTTTAAACTCCCGAGTCTTTAAACTCAATCCAGGCCTTAATCATATCCGAGTCTTTAAACTCCCGAGTCATTAAACTCAAAGGCCTACGGGGGAAATATCAATATATCCGAGTCTTTAAACTCCCGAGTCTTTAAACTCAATCCGGGCCCGTCCCCCGTCAATCAATATCCGGGTCTTTAAACCCAATAACCAGATCCAGCAAATCCAATCCAAAACCATTTGTAAAACCATTCCCGAATTCACATCCAAACCCGAATCCGAAATCATCGGTCTGACGCCCTTCCAGCATCCAAAACCGTCATTTCGAACCCAAATCCGGAAACTCACTCTTCAACTTAAAACCAAATTCTACTTTACGAAATCCGATTCTAAAACCGAAAACCTTGATTATCGAAATCATGTTCCAAAATCCCTTTATAATCATTGAAAACCATTTATTGTTTGAAATCCCAAAACCATGGCATCATAATCAGAAATCAAGTCTTTCTCGTAAAACGTGTCAAATACGTTATTTCTCGAAAAACGTGCAATTAAGTAAAACAATTATAGCATATTCAAATGACCATGAAATCACATATAAAACCATAAAACAAGTAATTAAAAGCAGTTATGCATGCTCAGTTATAAAGAAGGGGTCCACTCACAGTACTGAGCCCTACTCGCGTCCCGAACGTCCTGCACGTTCCTCAACTTCCTCGGGAAATCCCGATCCTGCCAACAACCTTCAAATTGCGTCACTAACACGTCTACTAAAGTTCACCTAAATTCCCTCAAAATTCCCCGACTCCTAATCGAAACGAAACGGAACCCCAAACCGTCACCCTCGCGAAACTATACTCTAACGACGTCCGATGGACCCGAAACCACTTCCATTAGACTCGTCAATACAGTTAGAACAAAAACCCTGTTGACCACTTTCCCCATCGCCGCCGCACGCTCCTCCACGCGCCGCCCAAAGTGGCTGCGCGTGGCCCTCACGCGCCAGCTACAGTGCACCATCAACCTCGAGCAGACCCGGTTCAGTACAGTAGTCTGCAACTCGAACCGGCGTCAGCGGTTCACCGCCGTGCCTGCACCATTTTCCTCCCTTTCTTCACCAGTCTCATCATCCAGGCCTACCCTAATCATTCCCCAACTCCATTCACCTTGATTCATCCCCTACATCGTCGACTCAAGCTCGAGCCAGACGGCCCGATAGCCCCTGTTTCACGATTCAGCCATTCCGATCACCCCTTGTCACGGTGACTGTCCCAGACTCTTCCTAGGGCCTCACTGAACCTAACCCAACCCTCCTAGATCTTCGACTCAGCCCCAACCTTCACGACTCGCCGTTTGAACTCTCGGCCAAAACAGAGCACCTTCGTCGTCTCGCCTCCGCCGTGCACCACCCATCACGGCAGCACACACAGTCGACTCTTGGGACCTCCAGGAGTCTCACTTTAACCTCCAATTCCCTCGACTCTCCCCCTAGGTCCACGATTTAGCTTCAGAATCCAAACGACAAAACAGAGCAAAGAAACGGTGTTGCGGATTTACCTGTCCTCCTGTCACCGTCGTGAGCTCAGCCGTGAGGTAGTAGCTCCTCCTGCTTTCCTCCGTCCTCTGAGCACTTCCGCTGACCTCGAGTGTTCGTTCACGGCTGCACCACCACCCAACTTCTCTGTTTTCCTCCCTAAGTTTCCTCCCTGGTTCCCGTGGCTCACTCTCCTCACACACACGGCCACCGTGCCTCCCTGTCTCCTCCCAAGCTCTCCTTCACTCTCCGGTCACTCCTCACTCGTCAATTCACACCACCACATACCATCACCATCCCCTTTCTCTTAGTCTCCCCCTCTCTGTTTCTCTCTGTCTGTGTCGAAGACAAGCACGGCACACACAGTTGCACCCAAATAATTGGGACCGCGCATACACGAGATCCAACCAGAACCCTCTAGTCCTGTGCCACATATCACCAATCTCTCAACTCCTCTCCCACCTTGTTCAATCTCAGCCTTCCATCTTCTCTTCTCTCTGCACAAATCCCCAGGTGCAAAAACAAAAAAGACCAAAATACCCTCCTTCTTAACTCATTTTTACGGTTTTGTCACCACCTTTCTTGACCCATATCTCTCGCCTCGTAAGTCCGATGAATACGTGCCGCCTGTCATCAAACTCAGGACGACGAGAACTACCTAACCATCCTAGGTCAACATACCAAAACCCGATTATGCAAAAAGTCAACTATTCCCCCTAATTTACCCAAATTACGGTTATGCCCTCAACCTTCCGAACATCATAACTTCCTCCTCGGATGTCGGAATCGGGCGTGCCACTTGCCTACTGATTCGTGACGTCCTAAACTACGTCCTGGTCACTGGTCCACGCCCAATTGACCACCCGGACTAAAAGTCAACTATTTGCCCAAACCAGGGGTAAAAGCGTCATTGTAGGCTCCCGGACCTATCGGGACCACCTAAACACCAATTAACCTCCCTAAGCACACCTTAATCACTCTACTAATCCCGGTGCTCGGAACGGGTTGTTACAGGATGGGTTAACTATCAAACATTGACTGGCTTGTGTGGGGGCGTGGACTCAAATTTTGAGGTAAAATTGATCTTGTTCGAAAGGTTTCGACCTTCGGAATCCAATTGTTATGGTTTCCGGCTGATCGAAAGTCGTTTGAGGGTAGTTTTGGACGTTTTTCTCCTCATGAAGCATGTTTGGGACGGGTTTCCTATTTTGAGGTTTAGGGGTTGTTTATGTATGAACTTATATGAATTTTCAGTGACTTTCGGGTGTGACTTTGACATGCGAGGACCCCCCGAGGACCTCGAAGGAGCGCATAGTTCAAGATTGAACGTATTCGGATGTACTGTGAGTGGACCTTTATTTTCAAACTATCTTGCATGCATATAGAACTGTTTTATATTATTTGAACACATATTATGGTTGTAGTTGTTTTGATATATGGATATATGATTTCGATTACTCATTGTTATGTTTGGACACTGGTTTTACAAATTTGCATGCGTGAACTATGTTTTGGCCTTGGGCCGGGTTTATGGTTTGACTTGCCTTTGATATATGTTTTAGATGATATTTTGAGTTGTTTGACTATGATTGTTCCATGATTGACCATTCGCGGGGTTTGACCAGCCCTCAGACGTCTGGAGTGGGGCTTCGCAGATTCTGAGACGGCTATTGATGGTGATTACCTTTCCCAAACTGCCATTTGGAGTGTGTCTCCACCAGCTTAATAGGGGCTTGTATTTCTCGGTCTGGCATTTGGAGTGTGTCTCCGCCAGGTTCTTGGGGCCGTCTACGCGTAGTACAAGGGTTTGTTGGTGTAGTCAAGAACAGAGGATGGATATCATGGCTACTGTTGGTGGTGTCTAGGTTGTTTTCCCGATGGTTATGCTTGGGGGACGTTCATGGAATTATGGGCCCTGGGTGTTTTCTATATTGATTTGATCGTATTTCTTATACTTGCATGTTTTCGATTACATAACTTATTTTAGACTATTAGAGTTTATATTTTATATTTAAAATTTCTTGAAAAATGAAACAATGTTTTTAAGTTTTACATCTTAAAGTCATTATTTAATAGTTTAATAATTGTAATTGTTTATATATAAATCATATTTATTATTAGCTATCTAATATTACTATAATAAATGTAAAATCAGGTAAATAAACTGATGATGATGTATAAATAGTTAATCATCTTTTCAAAACAAATTCATTTTGTAGAATTCATATTTATAATCAAGTGAACAGCCCCGCAATAAGGCCTGAGCAATTCTTGCAGGTAATTCTATAAAATAAAGAAGTTTAGATAATTTGACATTCTTGTTGAAAAAACAACGAGAAGAAGGAGTGTGATGTCTCGGTCTCTACTATAGTCCGCATCCGCTATCAACCTGAAGAGCATTCAAAAACACGAAATGTAACAACCCGTAGCTTCGGGAAGGGTATAAATGTAATTTTGTAAAAGATTTGTATAAAAGGACGATTTTACCCTTGTGAATAGTGTGTCAAAAGTTGAATTTTTGCTTTACAGGTTGGATGAGCGTGGACCATTGACCGTGACGTAGTTAAGGACGTCACGAGGCCGTAGACAGGTGGCATGTCCGATTTGGACAATCGGAGAAAAAGTTATGACGTTTGGAAGATTGAGGGCGTTACCGTAATTTTGATTAATTAGGGGAAAATGTTGACTTTTTGGTGGACCTTTGATTTTCACGTAGACCGAGGACTGTTAGATAGGTCTCGACGTCCTGAATACAACGACAGGCGGCACGCTGTCATCGGACGTCGGAAGGAAGAGTTATGGGTCTGAGAAGTTGGAGGGTAAAATGGTAATTTTTAAACCCAGGGGCATTTTGGTCTTTTCCTCTTAGGCCCAATCAGATAAGAACAAGTGGCTTGAGTGGGTTGGGATATTTGTACTGATGTCCATAGGAAATTGGACACGTGGAGAGGACTGGATGGTTCTAGGACGGCCTAAAATGTGCACGACCACATTTTGTTCTCATTCAAACCGTGTGTTGGTTTGGGAAGAACATAAAACAGAGAGTGAAGAAAGTGAGAGGATTGATCGATTCAGTGTATGGGTGAGAGTGTTGTGAGTTGTGAGAGTGACAGAGAGAAGAGAGGAAGTTGGTGACTGAGTTTGGGGGTGAAATCGTGCACGGAAAACGGTGGTTGGAGGATTGATTTTCGGGGAAAACAGAGAGGTCGTGGGACAGAGGTGGTGGTTGTGCCGTGTTTTGGTTCAAACCAAGCTAATAGGAGGCTAGGACGACTGCAGGGGACTCAGTGGACACCGTGGTACACGGCGGTGTAGACGGCGGAGGAAGAATCGAAGGTATGACTCGAATCCCCTGTTTTTCCCGTTTGATTGTTTTCGAAAGTCGTGGACTTTGGGTTAGAGTCGAGGGTTTTGGTGGTTAGTGTGAGACTCCTGAAGGTCTCAGGAGTCGTCTGAGGTTGGTGCCGTGACGGGGGAAGGTCTGGGTGGCCGGAGGCCAAAACAGGGCTTACGGGCAGTTCTGTTCGAGGTTGAGGACGATGGGTTTCGGGCTTCGATTTCCAGATTTTAGGAGGGGAAAGGATTTCTGGGAACTGGATGAAGCTAACAGGATTGAAATGGTGGAAATTGGTGGAGGAATGGAGGAGAACCAGTCACGCCGGTTCAGTACAGATGAACCTGGTGACTCGAGGTAGACGATGGTACTGTGCAGGCGAGTGAGGCCCACGCGCAACCACTTTGGGCGGCGCGTGGGGGCGCGTGGGGAGGATTCTGAATAAACGTCCAACATGCGTTTTGTTCTAAATGTTCTAAGGAATCCATTGGGACAAGTTTCGGGTAAATCAGATGATGTTACGGGATAGTTCGAGGATCCGGACGGTTTAGGGTTTACGTTTAAATTACGTATAAATTCCCGAAAATTTGAGGAAATTAGGGTTAGCATATTTGAAGTGTTTGTGACCCTATTTGGTGCCTATTGACAGGACGGGAGACGCCTGAGATGATCGAGGAGCGCACGGAGCGCGATTGACACTTTTTGGACTCCTAAGTGGACTCTTTCTTTTCTTACGAGCATGCCTAGCTGTTTTTAATTATGTTTTATGATTTTAAGTATGTTTTTATGCTTGTTGATGATGATTATATGTGATTGATATGTTTGCACGTTTTTCGAGACATTTTCGAGTTTTCGCACGTTTTTCGAGAAAAAGCTGGAATTCTGATTTTGATGCTAAGCTTCCATGTTTTCAATCTAAAATTGTTTTCTGATGGTTATAGTGGATTATGAAATATGATTTTGGTAATCAAGGTTTTGGTTTTAAAATCGGATTTCGGGAAACAAAATTTGGTTTTAAAGTCGGAAAAGTGGAATTCCGGATTTGGGTTCGGAATGACGGTTCTGGACGCCGGAAGGGCATCAGACCAGTGATTTCGGATTCGGATTTGGAGATGGATTTAGAATTGGTTTTGGATTGGGTTTGCTGGATCTGGATATTGGGTTTAAAGACCCGGATTCTGATTGACGGGGGACGGGCCCGGATTGAGTTTAAAGACTCGAGAGTTTAAAAACTCGGATATTTACGATATTACCCCCGTAGGCCTATTGAGTTTAAAGACTCGGGAGTTTAAAGACTCGGATTACATTTGAGGCCTGTTTTGAGTTTAAAGACTCGGATAGACCCAGCAGGTTTGATCGGAATTTGGAATTGGTGGATTTGGTTTTATGATATGATCTTGTTATACTGTTTTATGTTGTGATTTTCTGATACTTCGTTAGGCATGCATACTTTATTTTAAAACGGAGGGTAAAATCTTATGGTTTTTTTCTAAATCCTTGTTTGATTTCTAAATCGTGTTTGAAACTCTTATTTCTTTTAGTCCACTCACACTTTTTGGTTTTAACTTACCCTCCAGGACGTGGTGATAGCGCTGGGGTGAACGTTGAGGCAGGGATCGAGGCATAGAGCTTACGACGTTCTTCCGTTGCGAGATTAGCCAAGTACGATTTTGTGCCTGTTTTGTATAAACTATGCTCTAAATTACGGTTGTATTATATTTCTCCCTTGTCTGATAGTTATGCTTATGGTTGTGTTGAGGTTATTTTGGTACTTTAAGTGTGATTGTCAGACGGGAGCAGGGTTCGTCCCGGGTATCGAGTTGATATTTGGGACGGGTCCTGAAACGAAAGCCGTGAGTGGAGAAAACAACTACTTATAAAAAAAATTTCACAAAAAGACGTTTATGCCCTTCACTAAAAAGCATGCATGTATTCGAAAACCATTTCTCAAATCATTCATTGGGGCCTTGCCCCAAAACCATTCTCCGTAAACTTCATAAAACCAGTTATCAAACACTTTTCTTTTACACTTCAAAACACATTTATAAACCGCTTCTCATACAAAGCTATAACTCAGTAGGGTCTCAGCCCAAATCCATATCCAAAACATAGAACACGACGTCTCCGCTCCAAACCAATTTCCGTGAAATCTCATAAACATATACATATACATATATATAACCCATCCTCGGCATCTAAGATGCCAACTCGGGGTACACAGCCCCAAGGGAACTAATCCCTGATATCTGTCACGATTTATATATAACAGTATGCATACTACTCGGGGTCTTACTCCGAGTCTACCCCCAGGATCTACGATGCCTGGCGGGGGATCTGTCCAATATCTAGGATCGACGACGTCTGGATGACTGTCTCCGAACCCAGTCTGAGACTATATAACTCAAATGGGCCTCCAGCCCGATTTCTCATTAAATCAAACGGACCCAGCCCGATCGTATAACTCAAATGGGCCTCCAGCCCGATTTCTCATTAAATCAAACGGACCCAGCCCGATCGTATAACTCAAATGGGCCTCCAGCCCGATTACTCATTAAATCAAATGGACCCCAAGTCCGTGAGTTCGTAAATCAAATGGGTCTCATGCCCGATTCCGTATTTCTAAATCCAAAATCATTTCATTTAAACCACCATAGAAAACATGGTACGTGTAAGTACCATATAAAACTAAAAACCTAAAAATACGTGCAAATTCGTAAATAATAAGCTACCACAAAAAACTGCACTCATGGCATCACAAAACATGTTCATAAGCTCGTATAAAACATTTATGCATGCATCAATTTAGAAAACAAGGTCCACTCACAGACTGTCCGAAGCCGCGCCTCGATACGCGTGCCATACCCCCTTCTCGGGCCAATCACCATCTCCGGGATTTCCAAACCTGTCCAAATCACATTAGAGGGTTACTGACTACCTAATTAACCCCTCATTGAAGTCCCGTAATTTTCCCAAATTTTTAACTATTTTAAAACTCGATCCTAAACTTTCATACGTCCCGAACTATATCGAAACGATATCCGATCGACTCGAAACCAGTCCCAAAATGTTCATTACATCGAAAGGATGCAATTACATGTTGGACACTTCCCCAGATTGTGCCCTACGTGCCTTCACACCCCTGCGCACTTTTCATCTTCTTCCTTTGGCAGACCGGGTCCGAACCGGTCTACTAGTTTTCGGTCCGACCAGACCGGCAGAACCGGTCCAGTCCCATTTCACCTCCATTTTTCGTCCTTTTTTGCTCCTTTCAATTCCTAACCTTCCTACAATCATTTCTTATCATCCTATATCCTCAAAAGCATGAAACACATCCAAACTTCGTACCTTTCGATTGAAAAACTCACGGCCAAGCTTCCTCCTCCCTGTCCGTGTGTTTTTGGCCACCTTCATCCATGCTCTCGATCCCAACCAACCCTTAAGACCTCCAGAAACACATCCCCATCATTAGAATCGATCGACAACCTTTAAAACCCCATATTCAAAATTCAAACAAACCATACCATCAACGGGTTCATGGCTACCGTCCACGACGATCGACATCGTGAGCACCACCGTCATCGTCTCAGTCCTTCCCCCAATCTTTCTTCACGGCCCAAAAGCAATAGATGTGGATTGAGGAAGGTGGTATGTGTGGGTTTGCATGGTTTTTTTGGGGGGAGGAAGGGGGGTTTCAGGTTCAATGAAATAGACGAGAGGAAGGGGAGGATGCATGTATGTGTAAAGCTAGGCAATGGATGAGTGACACTTGTCACTCATCCATTGGGCCTGGGTAAAAATATATGGGACCCATTCAGGACAAAATTCCACTTTTTCCTCGTAAAACGTATCGCAGTAAATAGTTCCTCGGAATTTCCGTGAACCGTAACTTTTTCGTCGAATGTCCGCATTCGACGTGCTACCTCTCTATGGACTCGTATTGACCCGATCTACATAATGGTCCTCGGCCCTCGGGCATTGGACCTCCTAGGTCAAAAGTTAACTTTTTGCCCTCTTTTAGGGGCAAAATCGTAATTTCACCCTGAACTTTCGATAATCCTCGACTAATCCCTAATTAGTCTCACTAATCCGTCATTAGTCTTAATTAATCACGATAATTCGGGGCGGGTTGTTACACTTGTTAAGTAAGATACCAAAACCAGAAATTAATCATCTTTCATTTGGGTCACGTGCCTAGCCAGCATCAGAGAAAGCTCTAAGATGTATACCTGTGTCAGAAAAGGCACTGAGCTGGATGCTGGTGTCTGTACTTGGAGCATGTTTTAGAACTATACCATAGTCAATGGTTCCTTCTATATAGCGCATAATCCTCTTAGCAGCAATCATATGTTGATGTGTTGTGTTAGGACCCGACCCTCCTCGGTCAGGTCCCGACTCATCTAGCATTATATTGTCCCCTTTGGGCCTCCTTGCCCTTGCCCTCACGGTGCAACTTTCCAGGGGGTCATCGATCATGGAATTACACCATCCTCAACTCGCTTAACTTTGGAGTTCCAACCGAATCCAAAGCCATTGAGCTTCCAAAAGGCTCCTTTTAGATCAGATTTGCGCATCGGCACACTCTATCTAACACTATATTGTCCCCTCTAGAATCACTGGTCGAACCAACCCAGCTAGAAGGGTTTTGTTCCCGGGAGCTCACGGTGCAACTTGCCACTGGGTCACCCATCATGAGATTGCACCAGCCTCCACTCGCTTAACTTTGTAGTTCCCTAGGAATCCAAAGCTATTGAGCTCCCAGAAGTCCTAGCGTTAGATAGGTGTGTGCCTACACCTTTAAGGCACACCACTATTCCCCTCCTAGACCATTCCCCCCTCGCAAGAATGTGGGATCGTTCGCCGTTCCCTTCAGGACACAGGTCTTACAATCCACCCCCTTAGGGCCCAACGTCCTCGCTGGCACACTTCCCGGTTGGGGTTTGGCTCTGATACCATTCTGTTAGGACCCGGCTCATCGAGCACGATATTGTCCGTTTTAGGCATCCTTGCCCTTGCCCTCACGATTTTGTTTTCGGGAGCTCACAGTGCAACTTCCCAAGGGGTCATCCATCATGGAATTGCACCAGCCTCAACTCACTTAACTTTGGAGTTCCCCAGGAATCCAAAGCCAGTGAGCTCCCAGAAGGCCTTGCTTAGATCAGAGTTGCGCAGCAGCCCACTCTAACTAACACGATATTGTCCCCTTTAGAATCACTGGCCGAACCAGCCCAGCCCGAAGGGTTTTGTTCCTTGAAGCTCACGGTGTAACTTCCCACTGGGTCACCCATCATGAGATTGCACCAGCCTCCACTCGCTTAACTTTGGAGTTCCCCAGGAATCCAAAGCGAGTGAGCTCCCAGAAGGCCTCGCGCTAGATAGGTGTGTGCCTACACCTTTAAGGCACACCACTATTCCTTTCCTAGACCATTCCCCCATTGCAGGAATGTGGGATTGTTCACCGTTCCCTCCAGGACACGGGTCTTACAATCCACCCCCCATAGGGCCCAGCGTCTTTGCTGGCACACTTCCCGGTTGGGGTCTAGCTCTCATACCATTTTGTCAGGACCTGACTCATCTAGCACGATATTGTTCGCTTTGGTCCTCCTTGCCCTTGCCCTCATGGTTTGGTTTCGGGAGCTCACGGTGCAACTTCCCAGGGGGTCACCCATCATGGAATTGCACCAGCCTCAACTCGCTTAACTTTGGAGTTCCAACCAAACCCAAATCCACTGAGCTCCCAAAAGGCCTCGTTTAGATCAAAGTTGCGCAGTAGCCCACTCTATCTAACACAATATTTTACCTTCTAGAATCACTGGCCAAACTATCCCAGCCCGAAGTGTTTTGTTCCCAGGAGCTCACCAGCCTCCACTCGCTTAACTTTGGAGTTCCCTAGGAATCCAAAGCCAGTGAACTCCTAGAAGGCCTCGCGCTAGATAGGTGTGTGCCTACACCTTTAAGGCACACCACTATTCCCTTCCCAGAAAATTCTCCCCTCGCAGGAATGTGGGATCGTTCACCGTTCCCTCCAGGACACGGGTCTTACATGTTGGTTGCTGAAGGAACTGACATACAGTATTTACACTGTATGCTATGTCAGGTCGTGTAAAAGTAAGGTATTGTAAACACCCCATCAGACTTCTAAAATAAGACACTTACTCATCATTCAGCCTCTGTCTTGTATCTTTAAGCAGCTTCACTCCAACCTGACTTGGTGTAACATGAGTGTTGCAGCCTGTCATTCCAGCTCTCTCTACCACATCCCTTGCATATTTAGACTATGACACAAACAGATCACCATTCTGTATATATTTGATCTCCAGACCTAAGAAGTAATGCAGTGCACCAAGATCAGTCCTTTCAAATTCTTGCTGAAGAGCAGTTTTGACTTCTTGAATCAGAACCAGATTATTCCCAATGATGATAATGTCATCTGCATACAATAATAAGTTAACCAAGGAACCAGCAACTGACTTGATGAACAAACTTGGATCAACATAAGAGGTATGGAAGCGTAGAGTTGGAAGAAAACTAGTGAATCATTCATTCCAATCCCTAGGAGCCTGTTTCAATCCATAAAGAGACATGGTAAGTTTACATGCATGATTAGGATGATCAGAATCAATAAAACCACCAGGCTGAGACATATAGACCTATTCCTGCAAGTAACCATTTAAAAAGGCATTCTTCACATCTAATTGATGCAGTTTCCACCCAAAATGAGCTACCAATCCCAACACCAATCTAACAGTAGTGTCTGAATATTGGAGAAAAAGTCTCATCATAATCGATTCCTTGAGTTTGACTAAACCCTTTAGCCACCAACCTAGCCTTATGTCTAGAAACTGAACTGGCTGCATGTTTTTTAAGCTTAAAGATCCATTTACAACTCGCTACATTTTTGTTGGGAGGTAAATGCACTAGATTCCAAGTTTTCTTAGAGATCAGAGCTTGCATTTCACTTTACATTACTGCATTCCATTCTGGACATTGAAAAGCAGTCTTGTAAGAATGAGGCTCTGTGAGTGCAGGATCAATATAGGGATGAGAATGCATAACTAACAAACACTTTGGTTTAAAGATTCCGCGTTTGGACCTGGTAAGCATAGCATGATGATTTTGAGTTGTAGTAGTCAAACCGTCCACTAGATGTAAGATATTAGTCTCAGAAATATGATTGAATCTATTCTTAGCCCCTGGAGCATCGTACACAACAAAAACACCCTCTCCTGAAGCATTATTGATAGATATGGCACCTATAGAGTCTCCAAAATGAATAGTAGTATGATTGTCTGGAGAGAAGGAATTGAGATAAACAACCCGATTTGGTCTAGGCAGGTCAGTCAGAGTGTCATTCATGTTCTCAACATGTGTAGGTACATGCTCAATTTGATTATCAACAATATCAGTGGTAGGTGTAGGGAAAGTGCCATCATTATCTTCAGATACATCAACAATAGGAGCATAAATAGAAGTAGCAATAGGTATATCAACAACAGAAGCAAAAATAGTAGCAATAGGTTCAACAACATTTTTAGCAATAGGTTCAACAACATTTTTAGCAATAGGTTCATCAACATTTTCATTATGGGACTCAGTATGTAATGATTCAGAAAACCCAGAAGGTAAGTCAGGAAAAGAGGAAACTTGTATTACTTCTGTAGTAGTTGGAGAACTGGGGACAAGTGCAGGGTGTTGAAGCTGAGGTTGAGTAGGTTGATGTTGGATCACAGTATTGAGCTACTGAGGAACTTGTACTGATTGAGGTAGTGCATATGGAAAACAGTTCACATAAAAAATAACATGTCTAGAAATAACCAACCTCCTTGAGTTTCTATGGTAACAGATAAAACCTTTGTAGCCTAGAGAAAAACCAACAAAAAAACATTGATCTGACTTGGCCATCCGTTTGTTGGTATTGTATTGAGTTAGAAGAGGGTAACATGCATACCCAAAACCTTAATGGCAAGTAACCCTGGAATTTGCTTATATAGTTTTTCATAAAGAGATTGCATCTGTAATGTGTCAGTAGGCATCCTATTTATCAGAAAAATAGCCAAAGCACAGGCATGATACCAAAACTTATTTAGTAGAGAGGCTTGCTTAGTCATAGTCACTGCTGTTTCCCTAATATGCCTATTTTTTCTCTCAGAAACCCCATTTTGCTGAGGGGTATAGGGACAACAAATGTGATGGAGTATATCCCTTTCATTCAAGAAGTCTCTAAAAGTTAAGCTCATGAACTCCCCACCACCATCAGATCTCACGCACTTAGTAGATACACGAAACTGATTCAACACAAAAGAAAAGAAATTCTTAAAATGGCCAAAAACTTCACTTTTATTGATCATGGGAAACATCCATGTATATCGTGTACAATCATCAATGACGAGTACAAAATACCTGAACCCTTCTATAGAAGCTTGACGTGTACGACCCCAAACATCAGAGTGAATTAAATCAAAAGGTTCAATAGCTATAAACTTAGACACTGGAAAGGGAAGTTTGGTAAATTTGCCTTTGATACAAGCTTGACACAGAAGAGAAAGTGTACAAGACTTATTCTTATCTACTAGACATGCTTTCTGCAACATAGACTGAATAATTTCATTAGATGGATGGCCCAACCTTTTATGCCACAACTTATGTTGAACTTGTTTTCCAACAAAAGCAGAATACTACAACTTTATCTGCCTTGTATTATCCTTTTGAAGACATGGAATTGGATATAACCCTCCTCTACTCAACCCCCTCAACAGTACTTTACCTGCAACTTGTCCTGCATAATACATTCAAATTTGTTGACACCATATCTGACCAGACCCATTGGACCGTATACTTAAAGCTCAGACTCCGTTCAAAGCCCAAAATCACCGTACTTACACAGCCCCAACACTGGGCCCAATGCGGGATACCACGTGGAAATCTATCCGCCCTCGATCTACGTAACACGTGTCAACATGCAAATCGAGGAGTATTTGTCCCACATCGAAACTATGGGAATTTAACATCCTACCTACCCATACATAAAGGGTACATATTTCCCAATAAAGGTAATTAATATCTACTATTCACTACAACTCTGCCCAATTTACCATTTACTATTTCCTCTTACGAACAAAGTTACTGACTTGACTGTCGGAGAACCTTAGGCCGGCACCATACCGGTGCCTGTACTAATGGAAAACCCGTTATTTACTTAAGTTGACAGGTTATGAGGAAGGACACGCGTCACTTGGTGATTGGACGACGAGGAATCGACAGTTGGAACATTTAACGCTGCAACAAAACTCATCAAGTATAACCTTGCAGTTGTTGTGTTTGCAGAGTTGATGGACAGATAAAAAGTTTGCTTTGAGTTTAGGAATTAGCAGTATATTAGATAAAGCTAATACACCTACGGATGAATTACCACTGTGTATAATAGGCAGATTCTCACCATTTCTAATAGTTGCAGTGTCATTAGTAGGATATGAAGTGACATTATGAAGCAGCTGAATATCACTTGTCATGTGTTTGAGGCCCCTGAGTCTGTAATCTAATATGGCATAGAGGAACTGCCAACAGAACTGATTTGAGTGGTATTTCTAGAAGCCAGCATTACATTTTGACTAGGAATGATATTTGTAACGACCCAGAAATTCGAAAAAGGAAAAATTTGGAAATTTTGAAAGAAATGACGATTTTGCCCCTGGGTCACAGGGTCAAAAGTTGACTTTTTTTTTGGGACCCTTTTTGGATTTCTCGTAAAGGTCGTAGTGTAGGTCTTGAGACGCTGAGTCTGTAGACAAGCGGCACGCGGAAATCAGAGTGCGGATGGGAAAGTTACGGGTCTAAAATAGTGAGGGGAATTTTGGTAATTATATAAGGAGGGGTCAAAATAGTCTTTTGGTTGGGTTTTGTTGAGTCGTGATTTGATGCAAGGTGGTAACATTTGTCACCTGATAAAATGGATGGTTGGCCTGCACCTTGCACGTGGCATCAACTGGTGATGCGGCTGGGTGCTGATGATGTTAATTCAAGGAACAAGATCGCAACCCCTTGCATTCAATCTTCAAGAAAATTGTGTAAGGGTGAGATCAACTGGAAAAATGGAGACTGTGAGACAATTCAAGAAAGAAAAAACGAGTGAGAACAAGAGAAGAAAAGAGAGAAATCAACCTCTAAACCCGAAATCCAAACCCGTAGGAATTCAAATTCTACAAAAATTGAATTTGCATTTGTAGACCGTGATGCTTCAAATTGAGATTGGTTTGGGCCTTTTGGGATCATTACGACTAGAAAAGAATCAAATTTGACGAGAATTGATTTCGTTTTGGCTTAGAACAGAGGGGGTTAGGACTTCGGATTTTCAAATTCCAATTCGAGTAATTGGAGAGATTGAAGGCTAAAATTGATCTTGGAAACCTGTTTAGAAGGATCGTTAGAAGGTCTTTGCTTGATTAAATGGAAGAAAACAAGTGAGATGGAAGTAGTTCGAATAATGAACAGTGCTCATCAATTCATTCGAATTTCTTGTTCGAGTTGGATGGATTGAGCTAAGTCTCCAAGTAATTGAGATTACAGACCCTAAATTAAGGTGAATTCGATGCTATTGGAAGGTTGAATTACTGAAATTGATACAGAATTGAAGGAGAATGAAACGGGTCGAGACGCCGGTTGCAGAATTTGTTTTGCATGTATTCAGGCGAGGAAAGTGACATTGTAGCTGTCACTGTAGCAGGTGCGTGAGGGCGCGTGAGACCGATTTCCGAGGTACAGTCAACATGAGTTTTGATCCTTTTGATGTAACAGACATTTTGGCCCAGGTCTCGAGTCGATCAGACACCGTTTCGATATAATTTTGAGGGTCCGAAGTGTTATGTTTTGTCTTAAATAGGTATGTTAATTCCAGGAAATAATGGGATTTTAATATGACATTATTTGAGGGGTTGGTGACCCTTAGTGGTGGTTTTGACAGGATTCGTGATTCCTGAAATTTACGGAAAAGCGCACAGCTCGGAATTGAGCAGCTTGGTCGGTATGTGAGTGGACGTTTGTTTTATAAACTGTTATGCATGCATAGTTAAATGTTTTATATGATTGATTGCATGATTTGAGTTCCAATGATTTCATAATGATTCGATGTGATTACTTGTTGACTTTATAGATTATTTAATCGGTTTTCATGCATGATTTACGATAAACTGTGAAAACGATGTTTTGGGCTAGGCATGGGTTTGAAAATAGTGTTTTGACTTGGATTGTGAGTCAATGATGAATTTATGGAATATTTAAAGAATCTGGATGTGTAATTCCCGGAGAACCGAATGTATCATGTCTGGTAAGTCTGGATGTGTAATTCCCAGAAAGTGTGGATGTGTAATTCCCATAAATCCTGGATGTGTAATTCCTAGGAAAAGTCCTCAAATGTGTTTATGTGATTGATTGTGTACTTGTGAGTAGTGCAGGTATTGTGATCTTGTGATCGATGTCTATGTACTTGTGAGTAATACTATTTGACTATTGTGCTTGATATATAGGTACTGGTGACGAATACTGTTGATGATGGTCATTGTGACCGGTTTGATGTTGATAATTGTGTCCTGATGGTTTTCATGTGATATGACTTGAGAGCCGGTTGTTCAAATGTTTTATTCTATGCATGCATGTTTTATAACTGGAGGGAAAAATGATTCGTTTTGAAATGTATTTTCAAACAATGTTATTTTTATCCATTCACACCTTTTATGTTTTCGATGACCCTCCAGGGCGTGGCACGCAGATCAGGGCTTATCGAGAGACGGAGGCATGAGCGGAAATCAGTACAATCATCCATTGTCTAACAGATGCTGAGGGTGTTTTCAGAACTTCAGTTAACTTGTCAGACGGGAGCAGGACCAGGCACGGTTATCAAAGTCTAGTTGGGATGGGTCCTATCAATATTTCTTGAAGCCACCATTGCATTTTGACCAGCAAAGGATACACCATTACCATTGGTGGAGCTGCTAAACATAGGAGAGTTGTTGGTAGGCGCACTAGAAGTACCAAAATGAGCACCATAAGAACCAAACTGAGAGTTGTTGTTGTGGAAACTGGGCTTGTTTGTAAAAGAACCAGACTGACCTCTTTGAGTGGGAACTCCTAGTTGATTTGGGAAACCTATCAAATGATAACATTTATTTGTTGTATGATACTTCCTACCACAATACTGGCATTCAACACCACTGTTACCTTTAGAAAAACTTGTTCCACACTAAAAGAAAAATGCATTGGCCCGACAAACAAACAATTTGTCACTAAAGGTATATTTGGCCGACGAACATTTATATTCATTGGGCAATACTTTACACGACGATCACGTTCGTCGCTAAATTTTAGCTGGAAAGTGTCCATGGGTGGCGCCAAAAAAAAACCTTCCCGCGCTACCTTTGCCCGACAAATAGTTATATATCGTCAAGCAAAGCACATATGATGGTGACGAATTTCGTTGCTACTTGAATGAGGTCATTAACTTTTGTGGCCCGACGAAATATTATACTTTGCCCGACGAACATATGTTTGTTGGGTAAAGTCTCATTCACTTAAAGCATCTGGTTCGTCCTCTTTTCTCTCTGGTTTTATCATCTCTCTCTCTCTCTCTCTCTCTCTCTCTCTCTCTCTCTCTCTCTTAACTCCATCATTACCTCATAACAATTCATTCTTATTTTTTTCCTTTCCAACTCCAATGTCCATTAAGAGGTATATGTTTTAGGAAATAGATTTCTTTGTAGTTTTGAAGTTTTTATTTATTTGAACTAATTATATGGTTGTATGTTTAATTTGTAGGAAATCTGTGATTGATTTAGAGGAACACTTGTAAAGAGGTATGTGTGTTTATCTCTAAATTTAATTTGGGAAAGAATTTTGGATATATAATTGTGTTAGGAAATTTGCATAATAAGGTGTGGAAACTATTCTATAAATTGTGAAAATTTGTGTATAGCTTGGGAAAATTGTGTATAAATTTGGTATAGTTTTGGGAAATTTCTAAATTAGAAAATATTTTAGGAAAATAAGAAATTAAATAGAAAATATTCTAGAAAATTAGAAAATATTTATTAGAAAATATATTTTGAAACTAGAATTGGAAAATTAGGAAAATAGAAATTTATAAACTTTGTGATATGCTAATTAATATATGTTTTTATTTGTGAATATATTGTGATTTGTTTTTTAGTTTTAGGTAGTTCCAAAAGAGTGAAAGATGTTGATATTTCTCATTAGTTTATACGAAGTTAATCGAGTTGATTATCTTCGTATAATGAAGTTCAACGAAAAACCTTAGACCCGTTTGAGAGTCAGTGAATCGAGTTGATTGACTGACTCTTGAATTGTCCATTTATTCGGACAATTTGGGAGTGCACAACTATGTGTTGTATAGTTTACATTCGACGAGGCTATGTTTTGATTATGGGAAATTTGGTTTGTATCCCCTAAATGTTCTCCGACTCCTACTAGATATTTGTTTATAATATCTACGTGGTGCATTTGGGGAACAGTGGGGAGATGCTGCCAAAATTTCCCTTGATCGAAATTTAGCCTCGTAGGTTGTAAACTATACAACAACCTGTGCACTCACGAATGGGATAAGGCCAAATCACCAGAGGCATAAGGAGATGGGTAGCTTTTGATATTAACTTGTTCAAATTACACGACAATCTTAACTCTTTTATTACTTGGTTGTATTTTTTGAAAACAAGCACAATGGACATACGCTGGATGCAAATGGAAGATAGAAGTTTTAATCAATACATGGATGTGATCGATAGTTTCATGGCTTTTGTACGTAGTAATTGCAGTAATGAAAGACGTATTAGGTGTCCGTGTAGGAAATGTAACAACTGCAATTGCATAACGTTGAATGAGGTCCTTAATCGTTTGGAATGGAATGGAACTGTCCACAATTACACTAATTGGACCTATCACGGTGAACAAATATTTAATGCATCGACATCTTCAGATCCAAGGACATGTCATGATGAAAGTGGATTACATGGGCGATGTGACAATAACCAAGTCCTTGAGATATTAACTGATACTTTTCCTCGTACATCGGTTATGGATGATGAGACTCCTAGGTTTGAAAGTGAAGAATCTGAGCAACATTACGAGAAATTGTTGAAAGAAGCTCAGCGCGAATTGTATCCTGGTTGTAAATCTTTTTCAGTTCTAGAGGCAGTTGTAGAATTGATGCATATGAAAGTCGAGTACAGTCAAACAAACAAACATTTTGATCATGTGGTTGACATCATAATATGAATGCTACCTAAAGATAACCTTCTTCCTAGAGATTATTATCGGTCGAAGAAGTTGTTGATGGGTCCCGGTTTAGGGTATGTCGAGATCCATGCATGCAGAAATAATTGTGCATTATTTTATGGTGAATTCGAACAGCTTGACAAATGTTCCATGTGTGATGAGCTAGATTTCAAAAGAATAAGATTCCGAATAAGGTGTTACGTTATTTTCCACTAAAATTAAGGCTATAAAGATTTTACATGTCGTCACACACAGCCTGTGAAATGAGATGGCATAAGGATGAACGCATTGATGATAATGACCTAAGACATCCAGCCGATGGAGAGGCTTGGAAGGAATTTGATAAGTTGTATCCCGAGTTTACTGCGGAGTCAAGAAATGTTAGATTAGGACTTGCTACTGACAGTTTTAATCTGTTTGGGAGTTTTGCAAAGCCTTATAGCACTTGGCCAGTGGTCATAGTTCCGTATAACTTGTCACCTTGGAGATGCACGAAAAAACAATTCACAATCCGTAGTACTTTAATCCCAGGGCCCAAATCACCGAGTAATTCCATTGATGTTTTATTGCGGCCATTGATTGATGAGCTCGTGGATTTGTGGAAAAATGGACTATGAACGTACGACAAGTACAGTGGTGAAATGTTCATTCTACGAGCAGCTGTAATGTGGACAATTAATGATTTTCCTACATATGGTATGTTGTTAGGATGGAGCACCAAGGGCTATCTTGCATGCCCAACATTTGGACCAGACACAACATCTTTTTGGAATGCATCTAAGGTATGTTACTTAGGTGCAAGAAGATTTCTACCTTGGGATCATTGATGGTGTAACCATTCTGATTTTTTTGATGGTAAAACTGAGCCACGAGCACGACCAAGAGAGAGGTCTGGTGATGAAATATTAGCCAAATTGAATAGTATCCATGAATTCATCACACGCTAGTCGAAACTAGCGGAACAGGAAAATTGGACGAAGAAAAGCATATTCTTTCGTTAGGAGTACTGGTTAAAATTGAAAATAATACACATTGCGGATCCTATGCACATTGAGAAAAATGTGGCCGAGAGTGTTGTTGGAACGACTTTACCCATTGAAGGGAAGTCAAAGGACACAAAAAAGACCTGTATTGGTATGCAACAAATGGGGATTAGACCCAATTTGTGGTCCAAAGTTGTGAATGGTAAATACATTATGGATTATCCAAGTTATACATTCACACCAGAGAATAAGAAGAAATTCCTAAAGTGGTTGCAGAATGTGAAATTTCCAGATGGCTATGCTGGTAACATATCGTGAAATGTTGGTATAGACAGTGGCACCATGTCAGGTCTGAAGAGCCATGACTATCATGTTTTGCTACAACGACTCATTCCCATTGGTATTCGACCCTACTTGGAGTCAGGTGTTGTTGAGACAATTGTTTACTTGTCACAGATCTTCCAGATCTTATGTGCCAAATCTTTGGTAAAGGCAGACCTCGAAGCAATTAATGAAGATAATGTCTATATCATGCGCCGACTAGAACAAATATATCCCCCTGCATTCTTTGATGTAATGGTGCATTAACTAATACATCTTCCGAATGAGGAAAAACTATCCGGTCCAATGCATTTTCGTTGGATGTACCTAATCAAGAGGTAAACTTTTTCCACCCATTACAGCAATTCCTTACTATCATCCACTTACATGTGATTCAAAATGTCAATTTTATTGCAGAATGTTAGGTCGGTACAAGCGATACGATCGTAATAAGACACGTCTCGAATGATCTATAGCGAAGGCATACATTGCTAAAGAGTCAGCGACTTTTTGTGCAATGTATCTTCGGAATGTTGAAACCTCATTCAATAGGGCTTCGCGCAACGACAATGGTGGTGGACGTCTAGAGACCTTATCAGTATTTGCACAACCAACATGACCATTTGGCATTGGACCACGATCCCAGCCATTCAACAACAATGACATGGAGATTTCTAATTGGTTCATACTTAATAATTGTGACGAAGTCTGGCCCTTCAACAACCAACACTTGATGATTATGAAGGCCGCATATCCTTTGAATTGGGAAGAAATGAACCAACAATTGTTTCCAAGTTGGTTTTCCAAGCATGTATGTAAAAATTATATTATATGAAAAGTTCTTAATGTTATTTTATATTTATTGATTTCATTTGTTTTGTGTTTCTTATTAGATGGCACATCTAAAAGATGGCAACTCCGCAGAGTTCAATCAAGAATTAATGCAGTTGGCAAATGGTCCAATTCGGGGGGAAATATATGCTGGTTGTCATGTTAATGGAGTTAAATTCTTGTGCACAGAACGAGACGAGAATTTATCTACCCAAAATAGTGGGGTCTTCGTGCCTGGAGAGGATGAAAATGCAAATACGGGATTCTATGGTGGATTGTTAAGTGTGGTTCAGGTGTTGTATGCAGGGCGCAAGGAAGTCATTTTGTTCAAGTGTCATTGGTTCGATACGAACCCAAATATCCCAAGCAAAGTCATCAAAGATCATTTATGTACCTCTGTGAACACAAACACACAGTGGTTTGAGAAAGATCCTTATATACTCGCTAGTACAGCAAAACAAGTCTTTTATATAGATGATCCAAAAGTTGGTTCTGGTTGGAAAGTAGCTGAGATGGTAAAGCATAGAAATATTTGGGATTTGGATGACTGGCATGACCACGAAGATGCAGAAACAGACGATGAAGAAACTGTTTACCAAGTGGATTCCTCAACATCCACCTTACATATGGATGACGTACGAACCAATGACGTCATTCCACCAATTGCGATTGATGATATTTTTATTGATCTCAGATTCTTACTAGAAATAGCTGAAAGTGATACTGAGGACATAAGCATGGGACATATTTCGGATGATGAGACTTATTGGGAGGGGGATAATGAGTCTGACAAGGAATGAAAGTCATAAATATATGGACTTGATGTGTTAAATGTTTAATTAACTTGTTTTGTTTTTTTACGTGCATTGTCTATGCATCTAACATGAAAAAATGAATGGTGAAATCTTTAAAATTCAATCGTTTGAATATCAATTGAAAGTCTATCACGTGTTTAATTATTAAGATGAATAAGCTTCATTTATGAGTTTTAATCATTTAAAAAAAGGATTTGGCCGATCTAACTGTCCACTTTTAAATTCTATGCTCCTAGATCGCCTTCACAAAAAAATAGCCAATTTAGAAATTTCGAGATAAGGTAATGGTGTATAACAATTCAACAGTTTCAAAATTGTTTTCAATGAACGAACGCCGAAAAATTCAGTAATTTGAATGTCAACTAAATTATTTGGTCATGGATTTTTTATTAAAAAAATTGAAAAAAAATGAAAATTATAAATTAATTTACTTGCCCGATGAACAATTTAGCCGGGCAAAAACCATGATTTCCCGCACTTTTCTTCACCAAAAGTTCTAAAAATTGCGCCCAAAATTTTCACGGAAAAGTAAAAGCCCGCCTATTTTAGCCCAACGAACATTTTAAAAGGTTGCCCGACGAACGTTCGTTGGGCCAATGTATGCAGACAATTAAAACTAGGGGCGGGCACGGTTCGGTACGGTACAAAATTGATCGATACCAGAATCGTACCATTTAATTTTAATCGGTACGGTACGGTTCGGTATTCCATATTTTGAAAGTGAAACCAGATCGTACCGTGCCAATTAATTTCGGTACGGTTTCGGTATGGTTTCGGTTTTGAACCAAAATTTTGTTTGTGATTATAAAGTAAGGGTTAGGTTTAGGCATGGTTAAGTGTGAGCTTAGATTCGCAATAATTTTGTTTTTGGTTCCCTAATCAAAAATCAAAATCAAAATCAAAATCAAACCATATTTAAATAGATATTACAGACTTCATGTCCAATCTAAAAGATCAATTGGCTGACTTTGCTAATTAAAAACTTTCAGTAGCTTAAACTAAACATTCAAGTAGAAGCTTCTGAGTCCTCCATGTAATTTTGTTTTTAATTAGCAAAGACAGCCAAAAGATCAATGACAAACCGTGTCTAATAATACAATGGGTGCAAGGCAACATTGCCATAAAGAAAAAAAAACAATAAATTAACAATTTTAACACTAATTTAGCACAAGACAGACTCCAGAAGCTTATATTCATTAGTGAATCCTAGTCTTCTAGCATAGAAAAAGACTAAAGCAAAGGAAAACTACATTTATGAAGGACTTAAGTTTTCATATATGTATTGAAGAAGTTGCACTAAGTTGAAAATATCAACTCTTAGAAACTAAATTAAGACATGTATAGTCATATCAACTCTTCAAGAATGCCTAATCAACCAATAAAAAATAAATTTAATTATTAAAAAAAATTCTAATTTGGTACGGTATCGGTACGAGACGGTTTTTCAAAATATCGATACTGAAACCGTACCGAATTATATCGGTACGGTTTCGGTACCGTACCAATCATACAACGGTTTTACTATTCGGTTTTTTTTCGGTATGGTTTGATCTGGAACGGTACGGTTTCGGTATTTTGGTTCCAGGTGCCCAGCACTAATTAAAACACAATAACGCTTCTATTCTCATCTTCAATTCACCACACTTTCTCAGCCGCACACATCTCCTCCTTAGGTTTTTTTACTTGGTTGTCCAGCCGCAGTCATTTGCTCACAAAATCGCCAGAGGGAGACATCAATTCAAGAGGGTGAGGTGGGATTTTGCTTCAATTTGTTCATGTTCTGGTGTTTGCAGATACCATATGTTTGTAGCCAATCTCCCATTTTGTAAATTTCTTTGACTGTTAATTTCTTTAGATGTTATGGTGAAATGAGAACACTTTTTTTACAGTTAATCATTTTTAAAATTTTAAGTTTCTTTGTCTTGGATTTTATTTTTTGTTCAGGAAAATGTTGTGAGTAAATGGCTCTCTGTCAAAAGATCTAGGTTGCATCGAAACGGATACGGATACGAGGATACGATGCGACACGATACTCCGATACGTCAAAATCAAAAAATCAAAGGATACGATACGAGAAGGATACGAAAAATAAATAATATATTAAAATTCAAATATAGTTAACAACAAGCAAGCAATATCCATAGGAAAAGGCAATCTTTAAATCTCAGTGATTTTAGGTGGTTCATATCTATAAACGAAGATTTACTCTGTAATCTAATCAAGGATAGGCAAGGGATTCATTGAGGAAACAACAAAAAAATATCCAGCTCTAGTGTTATCCAAGATCATCTACTTGTCACAGCAAAACCAACCCCCAAAATCATCATCAATCGAAGAAAAATCAACAGAGAATATATCCAAGACATCAGCAGAAGGCATTAAGATAGGCCAGCATTCCAATTAAATTCCAATTAAAAAAAATAGCAAAATGAACTCCCACGAATCCCTATTCCTTTGTAGGTAACCGGATACCGATACCGGTCTGATACGCGTCCGATACGCTCGGATACGTTTAGATACGGTATCGGTATTTGGATACGGCTTGGATACAGCTTGGATACGTGCGTATCGGAATTGGATACGCATTATGTAATTTGGTTGATACGCGAGGGCATAAATGTCAAAACAAAGAAATAAAATCTGCAAGTTAGATCCAGTCCCTCGCTTGCGTTCTTCTCTCCCTCCCTACAAAGGGCAAAATAACGTGAGGGAATGAGCCATTTTTGTTAGAGTACTTTCTGAATATTCAAATGGGACACTCGGAACTGCTAAAACAAATTATTGGAAAACAAAGGAAACCTACTTGATTCATTCATTCATCGTTGCCAAAGGGAAGGCTATTTGGAAATGCATATAAGGCGAAATTTGCTATAACCTGTTAAACTAAATTGTTAATATGTCCAAGTGGTCTAGTAAGCCATAATAGTATAACCCATCCAATGTGAAGGTCTACCAAACTAAATTGCTAATATGTCCAAGTAATTTTCTTTTCCCTGCACCAAACTGAACAAAAGCAGGATGCATGATAACCAACATAGTTGTATCACTAAAGATGTTTTTGAACATTAATGATATGCAAGTTTCAAGTTCATGTGCGTTAGTGGTGTGCCTTTTTTTTTTTTTGCACTTAGTATGCTTTTTTGATTTGTACATATTTATTTCTAGATTAAGTTTCCATAATTTTTTTTTCCTACCATTGTTTCTGTAATCTAGAAAATCAATTTTTTTCTAACATTGGCATTTTTCATTGTTGCTTCTACTTGGCGTACTTGCTTATATGATTTGCTTGTATATCAACTCTAGGAGTCGCTCCTAGACGTATTTTTTTTAACATATGTTGGTATTATGTTAATTATTTAGAATAAATTGTTGTAAATGTCATCACGTCCGTTGATTACACGCCGTGGCCGATCTGATGGCACTCTTGACCCTATTGAAGAGTCTCCATTGCCAGCCTCTATAGCATCCACTGTTGAGTCCACTCAGGTCCCCATGAACAATACAACCTCTGTGCGCCTAGGAGCGCGCTCTACTCGTAGACGCCATAGTAAGAAACGGGGGGAACCACGTACGGACTCTGTGCCAACTGAGAAAACATCAAACGACATGCCCAATGGGAATGGAGTAGTCCCCAATGGTGAGTGGTGTATTGTCTTAATTATAATGAATAGTATTTTCCGTTACTTCATTTCTAGGAAATTATCAACTCATGCATGAAATGTCTTAAAAGTTCGTGGGATCAACAAATGCTTGGCAACACAGCGGATCACCCATACAACGAAGGCAAAGATTCATGTGGTTTACATACCTCATTTTCGAAAAGCATATGAAAAGATCCACAGCTTGGTGGCACATGATGTAACGACCCGTCCCGGGAGTCGGGATTAGTGAAGTGATTAGTGACGGATTAGCTGAGTTATTTGGTGTTTAGTGGGTTACTTTGGATGTTCGGCGTAGAATGACGATTTTGCCCCTAGTTTGGGCAAATTGTTGACTTTTAGTTCGGACGGTCAATTGGGCATTGACCGATGACTGTGACGTAGTTCGGGACGTCACGAGTCCGTAGACAAGTGGCATGCCCGATTCCGACATCCGAGGAGGAAGTTATGATGTTCGGAAGGTTGAGGGTGTTATTGTAATTTTGGTTAATAGAGGGAAAATGTTGACTTTTTGACAGGACCCATCCCAATCCCCCCGGAATTAGTGTGGGATGACCCTGCTCCCGTCTAACACGAAGTGTCAGACAAGGGATGCTTTCGTCCTTTGCCCTCCCGGGCTATCAGAGTACGCCAAGATCCAGAGGAGGCATGTGATATCTCGATCTCTGCTACAGTCCACATCCACTGTCAACCTGAAGGGTATTAAAAACAGAAAGACTGTGAGTGGACAAAAATAAAGATTTTATAAAACATTTCCATCAAAGACCTTTATACCCTCCACTAAAAAGCATGCATGCATAGTAAAACCATTTATCCAATCATAAATGTTAAACCATCCATAAATAGGGTCACAACCCCAAGTTCCGTAAATACAAGTCACACGGGCTCCTGCCCAAAACCAATCCACCCAGGTCAATGTCCGTAGATCAATGACCCTCCCTGGAGGTAACGAACCATGCCCATCCTGAGAGTAAGGAACCCAACTGGGGGGCGACTCCACTCAGTCAGTGCTCCGTGACTACTCCGGGGTCCACCTAGGCCAACGACCCTCCCCGGAGGAGACAATCATATATAAAGGATGGAATATGAAAAACCTTTTGAAATCATTCTTTAAATCTTTCCAGGATTCATGCCCGGCCCCCATAAGCCGTCATGAACCATAAAATCCTTTCATGGGTTCATGCCGGTTCCCATAAACCGTCATGACCTGTAAATCCATTTCAAGGGTTCATGCCGGTTCCCATAAACCGTCATGAACCATAAAAACCATTTGTAACACATAACTGGGCCCTAGGCCCGAATCCACATAGAAACTGGACCCCCGGCCCGAATCGTAAACCAATTGGGCCTCCGGCCCGATTCCGTAAATCAAATGGACCTCAAGTCCGAGAATTACCTTTTCAAATCCAAAACCATTTCATGAAATCATATCCAAAACCACAAGAATGGAAAATCAGTGTAAAACCGGAAAACCTCGATTTACGTGCAAGCACGTAAATCGCCTCGAAATACGTGAAACCATATAATTCACAAGCATCCAAATCAACATCATAAAATCATATGCATAATCCATTTGGAAATCCAAAACCATTTCATTTAGACCAATAAAGACATACAGCCCCGTATAGGCACCGTATAGGGTCGAAACCTCGAAATACGTGCCTATACGTAACCACACATCCAAACGCACTCATGGCATCACAAATAAGTATTTAAAACATATAATAAACATTTATGCATGCACCAATTTAGAAAACAAGGTCCACTCACAAACCGTCCGAAGCCGCGTCTCGATACGCGTGCCATACTGCTCCCCGAGCCGATCACTATCACCGGGACTTCCAAACCTGTCCAAATTAATTTAGAGGGTTACTAACTACTTATATAACCCCTCACTAAAGCCCCGTAATTTTTCCGTATTTTTAACTATTTTTAATCCCGAACCTAAACCTTCCGATGCCCCGAAACATATCGAGACGGTGTCCGATCGACTCGAAACCAGTCCCAAAATGTTCGTTACATCGAATAGATGATTTCGTATGTTGGAACCTTCCTCAAATTCTCATCCACGCGCCCGTACGCGCCGCCTGAAGCGGCTACGCGTGGGCCTCACGCGCCGCTACAGTGTCACCTGCTCCAGCGATCGAACCGGTCTGGGCTGGCCGGTCCGGTCCAACCTCTGCAACTGGACCGGCGTAACCGGTCCAGGCCTCCTTCTCCCTCATTTTCGGTCCGATTTCCTCCATTCCAATTTCTAAATTCCTATTTTCTCATTTCCAATCTATCCCAATCCTTACAACCTAAGAAAACTACCCGAAACCCCTTGGTTCGAAATGGACCTCACGGTCCCATTTTTCCGATCGGTCCCCCACGGCTTCTCAGCCGTTAACCCTCACCAAAACCGTCTTAAAACCTTCCTAGCATCCTAATAATCATTCCCTAATCATTTAAAACCAACCATAATGCTCACATCGAAAAAATGAGGAAAAACGGGCTTACTGGGTACCCGATCGGGTTTTGGGCTCCCGCCACCGCCCACGGCGGTTCCAGCCACCAGCTGTCGTCCTAGTCCTCCTCTCTCACTCTCCTGGTTCCTCAGATCATAAGGGATGAAGGTTTTGGGATTTTGGGTGAAATGGGATCGGGTGAAAATGGTTTGAAATGGAGAGGAATGATCGATGAAGAGGCAGGTGAGATGCATGAAGGAAAAATGATGTCCATTGGATGGGTGACATTTGTCACTCATCCATTGGGCCTCCAGCAAATATCTGGGCCCACTAGAGACAAATGGTCCTCGTAAAACGTGTCACCGGGAATAGTATCCCGAAACTTTCGTGAACCGTAACTTCGCCGTCGAACGTCCGAATTCGACGTGCCGCCTGTCTACGGGTTCGTATCGTCCTTATCTACGTAACGGTCTTCGGCCCTCGGCCATCGGACCTCCCGGTCAAAAAGTCAACTTTTGACCTCCTATTCACCCAAATTACCAAAATCCCCTAAACTTCCGAACGTCATAACTTCCTCCTCGAATGTCGGAATTGAACGTGCCACCTGCCTATGAATTCGTGACGTCACGAACTACGTCACCGTCATCGGTCAAAGTCCATTTGACTGCCCGATTGAAAAGTCAACGTTTTGCCACCACCAGGGGCAAAACGGTGATTTCGCATCGTTCGTCCGATTTCGCTCTACTAATCACGGATTTGCCCCACTAATCGTGATTAGTCACTAATCTAATCATGGAATTCGGGACGGGTCGTTACACTTTTTGCTGGACTTTTGGTTTTCACGTAGACCGAGGACCGTTAGATAGGTATCGACGTCCTGAGTACAACGACAGGCGGCACGCTGTCATTGGGCGTCGGACAGTTAAGTTGTGATTCAAGAAAGTTAGAGGGCAAAATGGTAATTTTGGACTTAGGGGCATTTTAGTCTTTTCACAATTGGGCCAATCAGATAAGGCCATATGGGATAATGTGGTTGGATATTTTATTATTTATCCATGGAAAGTTGGACACGTGGGGAACACCTAGAGGTTTTTAGGAGAGTTAACATGTGCACGGCTACAAATTGCACACTTTCAAACCGTGCAATTGTTCTGAGAGCAAAGAAACAGAGAGTTGAGACTGTGAGGATTTCTGATCGATTCTCAGTGGGTGAAGGCTTGGGGTTTGAGTGGTTGATCATGAAGGGTTGGTGAGTGAGTGTTTGTGCTTCAGAGAAGATTGGACGGTGGCTGTGTGTGTGTGTGTGTAGTGACCAGAAACCAGCAGACAGAGTAGGGACATCGTGCACGGTTGTGCACCCTAGTTGAGCAAACCATCAAATTGGATGGGTGGAGGTGTTCAGTGACCTGAGAAGAGTCATGTGGACTTAGTGGGGCACGGCGGCGAGCACGGCGGAGACCGGAGCAGGGGTAAGTGTTCTCTGTCCCCTGTTTTTCCAGTTTCCTTCAAATCGAAAGTCGTGAGGTTTGGGTGATTGTCGAGGTGTTCTAAGGTTCCTAATAGTTCTAGGAAGGTTAGAAGGACCTTAGGGAGTAACCTGGAGCTTCACGGTGGCCGTGGGTAGCTGGAGTCAGAAACTCAGATTTTCTGAGTTTTCTTCGAAGCTTGGACGAGGAGATTAGGGACTTAGTTTCACAAATTAATTCAGGGAATCAGTTACTTAGACCAGGAAGAAACTAAGGGAATCAAAAGGAGTGAAAATGATTGAGAAATGGCGAAGAACAGCCTTCGCCGGTTCAGACCGGCCACGGCTGAAGAAGACGATGAACAGTACCCACTGTTCAGGCGCGTGAAGCCCACGCGCAGCCCCTTTGGGCGGCGCGTGAGGGCGCGTGGGGCAGTTTCCGGGGAAGTGTTCAACATAGCTTTTGGTCTAATCGTTGTAACGAATCTGTTGGGACAAGTTTCGGGACAATCGGATGACGTCTCGTGTTAGTTCTAAGAGGTCGAAGGTTTAGGGTCCCGTTTAGCTACGTTTAGAATCCGGAAAAATTGGGGAAATTAAGTATAAGCTTAATAAAGTAATTAGTAACCTCGTTATGGGCTTTGGACAGGTTCGGGAAAGCCGAGGATAGCGGAATGGCCGGGGACGGCGTAAGTACACATGTATCGAGGCGACGTCGGAATGGTCTGTGAGTGGACTTTGTTTTCTAACTCTTAATGCATGCATATATGTTTTTATATATTATACGTGATTCTATGATTTGCTTTGTGATCTTAATGGTTTACGATTTTGCACGTTTTTTGAGGAAATTATGGAATTTCACATTTTACGAGATTTCGATGGATATTGTGATATGATTTGATTTCGGGATTTGAAATATGATTTAATATCAATGATTTAAAATGGATTTCGGAAAAGTGTTTTCGGGCTTGAAGCCCAGTTCAGAAAAGTGGTTTTGAGAAACGTGATTTCGGGTTTTGAATCGGAATTCCGAATGACGATTCGGGATTCGATTTGGGACTTGGAAGTGGATTCCAGGTTTGGGTTCGGAATGATTATTCCGGATGCTGGCTTACGGAATGATGGTTGCGGACTCGGATCTGGAAAGGAGATGGATATGAGTTCTAGATTTGGATTCGGGATCCTGAGGAGATTGCGGATTCGGATTCGGAAATGGAAAATGGTTTTCAAACGGTTTTGGATTGGATTTACTGGATCTAGTTATTGGGTTTAAAGACCCGGATATGATTACGACGGGGGACGAGCCCAGATTGGGTTTAAAGACCCGGATTGAGTTTAAAGACTCGGGAGTTTAAAGACTCGGATATTATGATATTTCCCTCGTAGGCCTGTTGAGTTTAAAGACTCGGGAGTTTAAAGACTCGGATTATATTGAGGCCTGGATTGAGTTTAAAGACTCCGGAGTTTAAAGACTCGGATAGATCCAGTAGGTTCGATGAATGGAAATGTGGTATGGTTTTCAATAAAAGTTTTCCGATGTTTTGGACTATGCTCCGGATAAAGTGGTTTTTGATGGTTTTGGGCTGAGGCCCGGGAATTGAGGAAAAAAAACTACCTGGTTTTCTTACATGGTTTTTATGACATGAATTTGATATGTATGCATTGGTTTTTGAAACGGAGGGTATAAATGTACTTGTTTTATTGAATTGTTTTTTTTAACTTATACTTTATTTTTGTCCACTCACAGTCTTTTCGTGTTTTCGATACCCTTCAGGTTGTTGCGGCACGGTCTGTTGGTCGAGAGAGACGGAGACATCACACCCTCGATCCACAGTAGTTCGGCATACTCTGGGAAGACCGGTTACTTTTCGGATGGTTGGTTCGAGAATCCCTTGTCCAGCTTACGTGTCGCATGAAGGTTGGACGTTGGTTTAGCCTTTGTGTCATGCGTAAGTTAGACGGGATCAGGATTTAGCCCTTAGTCCCGGGGGATTAGAGGTGGGTCCTGACACATGACATAGGGGCGATCGTTCGAACAGACTGTAAGACTTTCAAAAAGCTGGACTCGGAATATAAGAGGCTATGTTGGGATCAATTATCGGTAAGTATTTATTTGTTTTTAATATGTTCTTCATCATTTTTATTGATTTAAAAACTTTGTTATTTAATGCAGGTTAATTTTGAGTACGACTTGATGGACCCTGACGTCAATATGTACCACACTGACCTCTGACAGTGCAGGTACAGGGAATGGAAGAGCGAATTGAATACATATTACAAGAGTTGGAGTACAGCTGCAGAAGCGAAAGCGAATCCTCCTACTGAGTTGGCTAAAGAGGATCGAAGGGCATAGTGGATTTGGTTGTGCACTCATTTTGAGACCCCTGAATTTTTGGTAAGTCTCTGTTTTAAGAAATATTTCATTATTTCCAATCTAATATCCAATTTTAAATTATTGATTCTTTTTAAATATGAATAGAGACGATCGATCGCCAACAAAAGAAATCGAAAGGAGAAAAAATACAACCACCATGGGGGCTCGAGACCTCTTGCGTTTCGATACGAGGATCGACGACAGAATGGTTCGTTGTGGCCAGAGTTAGTCGTTTGGGGGCAGGTCAACACTAGCCACGACAATGAGGTGGTTGATGAAATTAACGTACATTTATTTTCTTTCTAATTAAAATTTCAATTTAATTTTCGTACTTTGTTTTCTAATTATAGTTTATTTGAGTTTTTTAGAAGGGGATACAGGTAGATAGGGAGCGTTTGCAGTCTGAGATGGTGCAACAGCACCCTGAGGTCCAACTGGAGCAGATATTATCGGATCCCACTAGGTTGGTGGAAATCCTAAATGAAAGGCTAGGAAAGCGTCGTGGGACGATCATTATAGGGGTGGGTAATGCTTTGATTCGTGAGCGTGGGAGTAATTCTTCGAGTTCTCAGGGAACCAGCATGCAAAACACGGCAACCTCTGAATCCCGAGCCGTTTATGATCGTTTTCAGTATTTCTTCCAATTGATCATTAATGTGCTGGTTCAAAATAATTTGGCGGTTCTCCCAGAGGTGTTTCCGTTCGCCCAAAAGCAAGGTATTCAGCTGCCTTAACAGCTAGCCTCACATCCTAACAAGTCGCATGCACAACCAACTCCGCAACATGACCAGCCACCCCAACAACAAGCTCTACATCCCGGCCAGTCGCCATAGCAGCCAACCTTGCAGCTTGATCAGCCACCCTAACAGCCAGCATCGCACCCCGACCAGTCGCCGAGCGTTTAGATTTATGTATTACTATGTTTGAGATTTGTTAATTTTCTAGAACTATTTCTTTTTATTATGTTTAAGACTTTTATGACTTTTGTAAAATTATTTCTTTTTATTATTTTAAGACTTTTATTTTTCTTTTTTTTAATTTGAGAATTTTATTTTATTTTTAATTTAATTAGATGATAAATATAATAGTTTCGTATGTTATTAAAATTTATATATTTAATGTACAAAACCATTAAAACAAATTTCATTAAAAAAACAATTTTTTATTGGTTTATTGTGCCCGACGAATAAAACATTTGTTGGCCAAACCTTTGCCCTACGAACATATGTTCGTCGGGCAATCAAAAATTTCCTTTTACGCGAGCAACAAATTAGTAGTGACGATTGTTGTTTGATGGGTCATTGGACACTTTTTCCGAACCAACACATTTTGTTCGTCGGGCAAAAGTTTGCCTCACAAGCTTGAGGTGACAACCTTTGCCCAACAAACATTCGTTACATCAGTTTCGGCCCGACGAACACATGTTTGTCGGGAAAATCCCTATTCCTTGTAGTGCCAGTACCTCCACCATTGACATCAAAAGCTTGCAATTTATGACAGGTTTTTACACAATGCCCTGCCTTGTTACACAATTGACAAGCAATGGAATTTTGACCAAAATCAGAACCTCTTCTTCCTCCTAAATTGTTCTCTCTGGCCTCAAACCTGCCTCCTCCACTTCCTCCATTAGCAAAGAAGGCTAGAAAATACTGATTAACACTACCATCAATGAAGGCTGGAAGGGTCTGATTACCAAAACCATCACCATTATATACAAGAAAGCCCATTGGGTATAGAGGCATATGAGTAAACTGAGCCAGAAAGGACAAGGGTGAAGAAGAGGTAGAATGCATGTGATTAGAAGGTTGATAAGAAGTTACAGCAAGTTGAGGAGTGGGCATCACCAAAGATTGAGTTGATGCACCAAGTGGCACACTTGGATTAGATGCTGAATTAGAGGGACCAGATGCAGCCTGAGGAGTCAAAGAGGTGTTTGCAACCATAACAGTCAAATTATGCATAACAATGAACTAATAAGTCTGCTCCAGATCATATTCTACTGCCTTAAGCAAAGTCTTGAGGTTTGTCATAGAGCACGTGTCCTGAGTCCTAATGATAGTCTTGGTGGTAGTAAATTCAGGTGGAAGACCTTCAAGTACAGTAACTACAACATCATCATCATCTAAGAGTACCCCCACAGTGGCAAGAACATCTCTTGTAGTTTTGATCTTCTCCAGATAGATCTCAATAGTATCATGCCCTTTCTTAATCCTCTGTAGGTTTTCCTTGAGTTAAAGAATGTTCTGCTTATTTGAATCAGCAAACTTGGACTTCAAACTAGACCACATAGCTGCAGCAGAGGTGCTTTCAACAGCACATGACATGGCCCTAGGACTCAAAGTTTGTCCTATCATATTGATAATATTTTGATCTTGACCTTTCCACTTGACATAAGCATCATTTAAGACCTTAGTGACACCATATTCAACCAACACATACTCAGAGGGACATTTAGTGGTACCATCAACAAAGCTAAGCAAGTGTAGACCTCCCAACAATGATTCCATTCAGAAAAATCCATGTGGAGTAATTGGACTCATCAAGCATAATATTTGGTAGAAAATGGGGGTGTTCTGAGAACTAGAACCATGACTAGCAAGTTGAGGACTAGACATTCTTGAATTTATCACTTTACTCACAACTAATCAATTGCAACCAGAATTCAACTACAACTTCTACGAAATATGTACTTCAACTTCATAATAACATTTACCACACTCCAATCAATCAACCATAAAACTTCACAAACATCAACTAACTTCAACGAATTGACTCAACAATTCACCATATCTCAATCACTAACAATAACAACACCGATACCACAAATACTTAACCAATAACCAACAATGCTGCTTAGATTCAACAATTACGAATTCTCAACTATGATAGAAGCGTTGAATAACAAAACCAAAGCTTCGATTCAAAGTATTTAGAGCATTAGCAAGAGCACATGCAAAAGATGAGTTTTGTATAGAGATCGAGAACTTAGCTATTGAGAAGCTTAGTTCAGATGGCTCGAATCAGGACAAATGATGCAGACGAATGCGATTCCGAACTAGTATCATACAGAGAGTAGTGAGAACACCAGACCAACTCAAGGTGTGATTGAGGATCGAGCCGAAGCTCTGATACCATCACTAGAATTAATCGTCTTTACAAGGGTCAGCTATTTATATCTTTGATTTGGCTGACAACAACCAAAACAGAATAACAATCACAACCTCTAACACTAAAACACGTGGCTACATACTACAGCTCATTTACAGCTGGAAAACTAACAGCCTAACTAGCATAACAAACAACCTAACTACCATAACAATCAATAAATGCACTAAATTCAATATTAGTTGTAAAAAATGGACTTATATATAATTTATTCTACAAAATATCACTCTCTAATTCCATATCCCTTCTAGATTAATTTAAGAGCATACAAGTTCTCAATTAGTGCTTTGTTACTATACCATCAACACATTTTCAATATGGAGAATCATAGAATGAACAGCAAGAAATTTGTCACGTATTCTAGCTCTCCTTATTTTGGTAGTAATCTAAGCCGTTGGTTAGAAATCCAAGAATTGTCAGATCTTCTTTATGGTCTAGTTAATAGTAAAATGCAAAGGTAATATATATTTGATGCTAGTGTTAAAAATGCAGGAAGACAAAAATGAATTGATATGAACCAGAGACATGGATATTGCAGTTGAAATTGCAAAAGGAGAGACGAGTTTGGTTAATTACTAGAAGGCTGAAGCCAGTAACACTAGTGAAGGAGGTGGCGATGGAGGTGCCAGAAAGCGAGAGCTGATCAACATGTCCGACCATCATCATGGAAACAACTTGTATAAGGTACTGCATCACCGTAACAGCCACCATTGGCACCGCCATGTAGCTCACCTTCTTAAACTCTATCATCAACACCCTCCATTTCCGCTCCAGATATTTTTATCTGCCTCAAATATTTCTCAATCTCAAAGCCAATAATGCTGCCTTGCCTGTCTCCTCTTTATTTGTTTCATACTTTCCGTCCCCTAATATATACTTCCTACTTAATCACATGACCAATTATCCCCTAATTATATTTCTATTCATTGGTTAGTAAGGCTATTTTACATATAGTGATCCACGATATGTATGTGTATGTGTAAAATCGAACAATTATAAACTAACTTAATTACTACGTGACTTAAATTTTCTCATAAATATCATCGTAATTATTAAAAAATGAAAATAATATATATAATTCATATAAAAAAAGTACCAAATCAATAATTAATAATATAGTTAAAAGATAATCCAGAGAAAGAGAGGGCGGACTTAGTTTTATTGGATTATCCAATAGGATGGCCTAGGAATGGGGTCTGAGTATGCCAAAGCACTCTTTTATTTCTCCCCTCTCGTCTACTCATTCCATATATCATATATGGTTAATGACTCTTTCGTCACTCTCTATTTCCTTGTTTTATCGATCACTTTATATTTTGGAAATTATTGAAGACGAACTTGCTTATATGTTGTTTATAATTGCGAGTTTGAGTTCAGCTGCTTGTGGTTGAAGAACATCAAGTCGATCATAATGAATAGTAAAATTGGACGAGCATCAAATTCAACTATAGATTTACTAACCAACAAAAAACAGTCGTCTTGTTCATCTCTAGATTGTTGGTATTTCGAGCTCAGAGATGGAATTTTTCAGAAAACAGACTGCGGCAAGTTTTCAGGTATATATGTTCTTCAATGAACTTCTTCACTGAATCCGGTTGTGTTTCGAGTGTGGTTGATTGTTTATGTTTTGTTTTACGATTGAAATGGATGAATTTTGGATTGAAATCAATGTGAGATTATCTCTGAAAGATTGTTCACAATGATGACAATGCACAGTTACAATTGAGCACTTATCAAATTAAGCCATTGGTGTTACGTCACCTAATCTTCTTGCTCCTCAAAAGAGCTCACATAATGCATTAATGACTGATATCATAATTCACTTATACTTATTTGAGTGTCATCTTACGACTTATACTTGATACGCACACCACTCTTCAAAAGTGCTCACCTAATGCATTAATGAGTAATATCACAACTCACTTATACTCACTTGAGTATCATCTTACGACTTACACTTAATACACACTCTGTATAGTTTAATTAGGATCCAATATAAATCGCCATATTTTTCACAATATTATTCAACTGCTTTTCATAATTATACTTTTAATCTTATCATCTAATTGATTTCTACGGGAATTAAACCCAATCAGACAAAAGGAAAAAAGAATATTTCACTTTTCTGAACTTCCACTGCTAGCTAGAATCTTTCTCCACTACTTTCACACTCTCTCTCAGTTTTTTTCGATCTCTATATGACTATGCAATGAATGAAAGAAATATGATATGAAACAAACTACAATGGAATTCTATTTATAATCAACTAATGTCGGCAAAAACTCGATCAGAAAGAAGATGAACATATATGAAAGATAGGATTTCCCACAGAGAAAGTTTATAATTGGCGCTCCACTAATTGGGTGTCCTGTAAGAGTGCAATATTACGTAAAATAATTGTAAAAAATCTGAAAATAAAAATACATAAATTAGAATTTTAGAATTATCAACACAAAAATAAACATGCAAAATGGAAAAATTAGATATAATTTTCAGAGAAAAATACAAAATATTACTAAAAGAAAAGAAAAGAAAAGAAAAGAAAAGAAAATATTTCACTCTAATTAGCATAAAATCGACCGTCTCTTTAATTTTTTTAAAATCGAAAATCGTAAAAGATATCACATGTAACATGTACACTGCACATTATTAAAATTACGTAAGAGTAAAATATTACTAAATCATGAAATGAGTGAAAATTGTGATTCATCATTCCTTTTATATATGTTCTTGGATTTTACCAGAACATAGATAGAAAGTAATAATAAGTCAACTAATTTTAACTAGGAGTCCCAGATGGACTGATACTGCATATCTTCGTAAAACTCCCTTAACTCAGCATCATCATCATCATAGCGCTCAAAACACGACATGTCGTTCCCCAAGAACGACACAGCCTCATGACAATGAGCCCTGTGCATGTACTGCATCCAAAACTTTGGCGAGTCCAATGGCGACTCATTAATAGCCTGAATTTGACTCGGAGACAGTCCCACCGTCTCCGGCACTGAGCTCAACTCCCTCGGCGCCGACGAGCCACTCGCCTCCTCCCCTGAAACGGACCCCATTGGCAGTCTTCGAACACGCAATGCAGCCTCTTGCGCCGCCAACTGCACGTCTATCGAGCTCGAACTCGCCGGCCTCGGCAGAGTATCAACCAGCTCCGGAAAATTAAGCACTGCCCCACAGCCCCTGAGGTGCAGTGCCGCCACATCATAAGCGGCGGCTGCCATTTCCGGAGCCTCGTAGCTCCCTAGCCATATTCGGGTTTTTGTTCCCGGTTCGCGGATTTCCGACACCCATTTGCCCCACTTTCGCTTGCGGACTCCTCGGTAACTTGCCGGAGGGACGTGGCAATCTGCAGGCTGTGATTCCATTAACTAACCGGTTGGTTTTATCTAGGATTTTGATTTAGGGAAACAATTGATAATATATGGATTGGTGGAGATGGAAGTGTGTGTACGATCACTTTAAGGGTTTGGATGATATACTCATATATACAGGTATGTACGTATAAATACTAAAATGTTTGGGTGTTCATGCGGTGAGTATTATAGCATATATTAGGAGGAGGCAAAGTGAGCTTCCGAGTGGTTACGTCAGTGGGAAGATGCTGGCAATTGGCGCATGTGTATATATATTCCTTGCAATCAAATAATGCCACGTGATTATGTTAATCACATACACTTCTTTATTTTACTCAAAACCAATTCAAATGTCATGCATCAAACACCCAGTCCAAATATGCACTCTAAAGTAGTAGCTACTACCCTACTCCATCCTAGCTTCAAGAAATTTTTTCATGCCGGCAAATTAAGTCGTTAGTATATGTCACTTCTATCAGATAGGATAAAAGAAAAAAAAAACTCAAAAAAAAAAAAGGAAAAAAGAAAATATCACGTAACAGGGTTATAATAAACTAAAAATTACTTGATGATTTCATCCTTTGTTAAGTATAAGGATTTTGTATGGAATAATTGATGTAGGCAGGCTATGTAATCAAGAAAAACATCATTACCCAGCAAATGGGATTCGCCAGGTAAAAGTAAAGGGTCATCGGGTAACATTAGTTTAAACCGACGATGTCCTTGTCGGCCTCTCTTCATCAGGTAAAAGTGAGTCAATGCATTTCGCCCGACGAAAGCATTCGGCTCGTCGGGTTATGTCGAGTCATCCAAATCATTGGATGGTTCGGCGGTCATCCATGGAATGACGAGGTCCGTTGGGTAGCATTATAATATTCGTCGAGTAACTTTCACACATTCGTAGGGAAAAATGAAAATATTTGTTGGGAAGCTTAAGTGACTCATTGGAAGATTCGGCTGCTGCGTGCCAAATTAATTTTACCCAACAAAAAGATTTGTCCGGCTAAATTAAATACTTAATTTTTTAAAATTGATATAATTTTAATAATTCATATTAATTAATTAATTAATCTAAAAAAATATAAAAAATAAATAAAATTCAAATATGAAATTAAACATATATATTTATAAAATTTAAACTATTGTCTTGAAACAATTAAAATAAAACAAATTTTACAACAACAAAAAAATTAAAAATGGCCAGTTACGGATGTGGCTGGTCGGGGTGGTAAGACAGTTTGGGTTGGGCAGGCTTTGCTCTGGGGGCTGATGATGTGTCTCACCCAAGCGCTCAAAGATCCTGACAAGCTAAGCCCTGTTCTCGTCATTTTGTGCCTTCAGTTGTGCGGTCTTGGTTCAAAGGGCAGTGTAATTGCGCCTTATCTCTAAGTATCCCTTGGGATTGACGTCCTTAGAAGAACTCTGAGAGCCAATCGATATATCGCGTTTCAGCCCTTTTCCGGTTCCCCGAACTATCTTTCATGGATGCCTACCCAGTTGTCGCTCTAAGATCTCACTCGACCGCTATGTATTTGACAGTTGTTGCGCCAAAGGTACCTCCAGGTGTTGCTGGGTTAACTCTGCATGTGTCTACTGGACATCTTCTAGCATTTCCGGCCACAAAATCAAAACATTTTTATTAATTTTATAAAAATAAAAATAAATTAAATTTAAATATACTAATTTAAATTTACGTGAATAGTATGAGCCTACTGGTTCCCCCTACCAGCGTACACTTGTTTCCAGGCATCTACCTCTGCAAACAGTGACCTAGTGTTGCGCCGGTCCTCATACCTGGGCGCTAATGGATGTGATTCTCAGTGGTGGTTCAACATCTTTGCCTTCCAGATCTCTCGATCACTCTCCAACTCCTACGGAGGATTAGCACAAACTTCCTTCGGGGTAGGTCAGCTCAACCACCAGTCGTGGAACTTGTACTTCCACTCTACATACCGCAACTGTCAATGGGGTCTCATGTATTACATGAGAATCGTGTCCTTAATGTCATATTGAAAATTGGCATGCAATAAATTATTAAAATAAGTAAAATCATTAAAATCATTACAAATAATTAAAAATTAGAAATCGATAAAGCACCCTAATAGAGGGTGAATTACTCCAAGGATTGCTTCCTGAAGGTATCGCCCATCATAAGACAATGAGCGCGAAGAATGGCACTCATGTCATGCACCATCAAGCTGTGGACCTTGACAGGAATTGAGTGGAGGTGAGGGACGTAAACAATCTTGATATTGGCATTCGTCGCCATGCAAATCCGCTGAGATCACTTACCCCAGCTGATGCCTCGGAAAATAATTAATTGTCCATATTACTGCTGCTCATCGTGTGAACATTTGCCCACTAAATTTGTCATATGTCCGTACACTATTTTCCCATAGATCCACAAGCTCATCAATTTATGGCCACAAATAAATATTGATGGAATTACTTGGGAATTTAGGTCCCGATATCAAAGTACCGAGGATTGTGAATTCTTTTTCATGCATCTCCAAGGAGGTAAATTATACGGAACCATAACCACCGGCTTTGTACTATACAACTTTACAAAACTCTCGAAGGTATTAAAATCATCAGTAGAAAGTCCTAATATGACATTTCTTGGCTCCACAACAAAATCAGGATTCATCTTATCAAATTCCTTTCAAGTCTTTCTATCAGCCGGATGTCTCAATGTATCATCATCAATGCGCTTATCTTTATACCACCTCATATCACGGGTTGTGTGAGACATGTAGAATTGTTGTAGTCTTGACTACAGTGGAAAATAATGCAGCACCTTGTTCGGAGTCTTATTCTTTCAAATCCTAAGCTCATTACACACGAGACATTTATCAAGCTACTCAAATTCACCGTAAAATAATGAACAATTGTTCTTGCATGCATGGATTTTAACATACCCTAAGTCGTGACTCTTCAATAACTTCTTCGAGTTATAATGATCTTTAGGGAGTTGGTTTTTTTTTTCAAGGAGTAGTCGAATTATGATGTCTATCATGTGATCAAAATACTTGTTCGTTTGATTATACTCAACTTTCATGTGCATCAACTCTACAACTGCCCTTAGAATCGAAAAAAATTTACAACCTGGGTATAATTCGTGCTGAGCTTCTTTCAACAATATCTTTTAATGGAGTTCTGAATCTTTGGGTTGAAACTTGGGTGCTTCACCATCCATGTCATTGGATGCTGGAGGAAAAACATTCCTTAATATCTCAATGACTTGGCCATTATCACATCGCTCATCTAAAGTACTTTCTTCCTGATGGGGCTTGGGAGCTAAATATGTCGATTCAGTAATATTTCTTTATCGTGATAGATCCAATTAGTGTAGTTATGTAAGATCTGATTTCGATCCAAATGATACTGGACTTCATTCAATGGCATCTGACTGCAGTTATTACATTTACGGTATAGACAAATTATACGTCTCTCATTAATGTAATGATTACGTGCAAAATCAATGAAGTTGTTGATCTCATCCATATACTGATCTACAGATCTATCAAACATTTTCATCTAGAGTTTGGCCATGATACCTGCTTTCACAAAATATAGTCAATGTAAGTAATGGAGTTAACATTGTCTCCTAATGACCCGAAAAATGAATATTAAAAGTCATTCGTCTCCTTATTACTCTGGTTTTGTGGTCCTATCCCATTCAATAGCGCACATTTTGTGATGTTCGGTTTGCAATCTATAAGCCAAAGTTTCGATCAATGAAAATTTCAGCAGCATCTCCTTACAGTTTCCCAAATGCCCGACGTAGATATAATAAAAAAAAATACCTAGTACGCATTTAGGGAACATTGCGAGATGCAAACAGACCAAATATTTCACAATCAAAACTTGGCCTCTTAGACCACAAACTATACATCACATAGTTGCACACCCAAAACTGTCTGAATAAATGGGCAATTCAAGGGTCAATCAATCAACTCGATTTATTGACTCTCAAATGGGTCTAAGGTTGTTCTTTAAATTTAATTATACGAAGTTAATCTCTTCAATTAACTTCCCATAAACTATTATGAATTATAAACACATTTCACACCATCAAAACATATGAAAAAAATATTATCAATAATTTTCTATTTTCCTAATTTCCTAAGATATTTTCTAATTTCTTAACATATTTTCTAATTTCCTAATTTCCTAACATAATTTCTACTTTTCTAATTTCCTATCACATTTTATATTTCCTAATTCATAACATATTTTCTATTTTTCTAATTTCCTATCACATTTTCTTTTTTTCCTAATTCATAACATATTTTCTATTTTTCTAATTTCCTAACATATTTTCTAATTTCCTAATTTCCTAATTCATAACATATTTTCTATTTTCATATTTTCCTAACAAACCTTCTAATTTCCTACACAATTTCTACACAAATCACCAACAATTTCAACATATTTTTCACAATAAAAACACAATTTCAAAATCTAATTATTTCCAAAATTATATACCAAAATTAAATACACAATAAATACATATCTTTTGTATTGATGAGAGATGGAGTGATGAGAGGATGAATTAATGTTGTGAGAGAGTTGTGAGAGAGAGGGAGAGCTATGAGAGAAATTGGAGAGGAAGAATAGTGGGTCGTGTGTATTAATTAAATGCTGATAGAATTTTGCCCGATGAAGTGGTTCGTTGGGCAAAATTTAATGATTCATTGGGCACACTAAATATTTTGGCATCAAAGGAAATTCCTTCCCGCCAAAACTGTTACCGTCTAGTAATATTGGTCAACATTTTACCTTATCCGACGAATAATATCCAACATATTTGTCGGGTTTTTCGATTTTATATACCCGACGAACACTATTTTTTCATTGGGTAATCTTTAGGTTTTTTATGCGCTTATTCATTTCCTTCGCGTCAAGGTGTGACCCGACGAGTCCTTCATATTTGGCAAGCAACATGATTATCAACGATAGAAATGTGGTTATCAAGCAAAGTTTCGTTGGGCCTTTTTTTTTTTTTTTTCTTGTAGTGATATGGAACGATTAAGATAGCCTTCTATTTTTTTGTTTTAAAGAAAAATATTGTATCAATACAACAATATAACTATAACTTGTTATTAAGTTTTGTTATCGCATGCGATAAGATATTATGAGAGTAACTATTATGTTCGAAATTTTCAATTCAAGACACTTATTTAAAATATGAAATTTGATAATTTAGCAAATTTATAGGAGAAAAATAATCAATAAAAATGTTCAGATAAGAAGAGTCAATATGCTTGGAATAATGGAAGTAAAAGAAATCATTGTGTTATTATGTAGGGACTAGGGAGAGTCGTAGGAATGCAGCGAGGACGATGTATATCACAATTTATACGTGGGTAGTGGGTACCGTGTACGTGTTATACAATTAAGGTAAATAATGTGAGATCAAGCCGTCAAGGCCTAGCAAGTGACTATTTTTAGTCATATAGATTGAGAAACAGCTGTCTCAAGCTAAGCTATGGTTTGACTGGCAGGCCAGCTGGCAGCTGCTCCTCTGTCAGCCAATCCACAGTACGTACGTCCTTTTGTCACCAACAACCTTGAAATTTGCATGCATGCATCCACTCACAACACCTTTCTCAGTTGACTGCCAGGAATCGCACCGTCCCTCACCGTACCCATCACCCATGTAGGGTTTCCGCGTGAACCCACCGGATGATCATGCTTCACCATCTCTCTCTCTCTCTCTCTCTCTCTCTCTCTCTCTCTCTCTCTCTCTGAATCATCGGTACAGTACAGCATCGTAAAACCATCTTTATTTTGATTTGGAAATTGAAAAAATTGTGGTATGTGTACGGCAATAATTTCCTTGGGGCATATATGGGCCCCTAAGGCCCTAAGGCGACCGCCCATATTTTTGTTTTTGTTGTTGGTTGATCTCTAAAAACATGTCTAATCACGGATTGGTGTGGCTAATCGATCTTTTTCTTTTTTCTCATCTCTATGTGAACGCTCCTCTCTCACATTCAAAGTTGATTAAGGAGACTGTTAAGACGAGCTAGGTCTTTCCTTTTTATTATACTGTGTTGGAACTCTGGAATTGGGTGTTACATAGTAAGATTTTGATTGAAACCACCTTTTTTTTTTGTTTTTAACTTTGTTTTAAATTTATATATGGATTATTTTTTCTTGTTTTCGCTACCTGCTTAATTAAGGTGAGGAAAAATATTATGACTCACTTGAAATCTCTCTTTCTCGGTAATCAAAAAATAGACGATAATCAACAAAATAATTTTAATAAAGATGTCGACCACCAACTTCCAACACCTTCAACCAATCAGGATGTCATCCGCGCCCCCCCACTGGGTAGATGTTATTCATTTGTGCATATATATGATCAATCAAGCATAGTCATCAATAGTACCTTACCCATCGAGCGCAATCATACTTAAAAACGATTTGCTATAGAACTACAGGCCGTAAAAATAATTTGAATCTATATATAAATAGCTAAACAACCAGCGATTAGAAAATTAGTCGTTGGAATTAACTGTGAGAAAATTTGGATCTTCAAATATTTAAATTTGAAGAAGTAATAATATATTTGACATTATTGATACCATATCAACCCAGACCTAGTAGACCAAATACCTCTAGTCTAATACACTTCTACAAAGCTTAAGGGTCCAAGTCCACACTAGTAAACAAGCCCTAGCAAGGTCTGATTAGTACTGACACATGTACATACCTTATCATTCCACGTGTCGGTCTCATAATGAATGCTCATTCTTCCACATCGGAAGAGTATATATATTGTTAATGTTACAACCCGTACTGAAATCCAGGAAATAAAAATATGAAGTTACCATTTTACCCCCATATGTCTAGCCACGAATTCTTAATCGACCTTGGGTTGAATGAATTTTCCTCAGATTGGACTTTGTGAAATTGCCATTTGGGAGGCCTAAACTCACAACCTAAAGCACTTCCAAAACCATAAACAGTATAGTTACTTGTTAACGGTAGCCCTAAACTCACTAGCCATCCCTTCATGCCCAAGTAGGAGCCCATTTTGTGTAGAAGTCTTGGAGAAATTTGAGTGTATGCCCAAGGCCCAAAACGCAAGCATGCTGCCATTGTACGAAACACACCGTTTAGGGGAGAGGGATACTTTGATTTATCCTTCATCCCTAACCTTGCATCGCCTTCGAAATCGAGACACATACCCTCACCCTTGTCTCTGAAAAATCACCAGTTGAACCCTACCTTGAACCTAGCTTTGTCGCATCCCTGCGACCGCCGTGACCCCAATTCGTGAGCCACGGAGGCTGTGGTGGCACTGACAACAAATTAGACCCGCCACTGGACTTGAGAACAATCCAATGACCTAAGCTCCAACTAGGTACAATCTTGAATCAATAACCACATTTTCGACTTCGTCGCATCATGGGGAAGCTAATGGTGTGTGTCAGGACCCACCCCGGTTTCTCCCCGAAAACCGAGGTAAATCCTGCTCCCGTCTGACACCCCGACACGTAACTAAAGTAAAACACCCAACAAGCACAGTCAGACGCAGGAGAACTAAAATATCCCAAAGTTAGAAGGTTACAGAGCATATTACTAAATACAAAAGAAAAGAAACCGGTAACTAGATACACGCACACGGAAAAATTTAAAACACTCCGGGATCCCTCTCGCGACTTCTATGCCTCAGACGTTGCCTCGACGTCGAAACCCCGCTCTAGCTTCACGGCCTGGAGGGCAATTGAAAACAGAAGGTGTGAGTGGACCATAAATAATAAAAGACTTTCCTAAAACCATTTCATAATAAAATCAGGGTTTTAGCCCTCCGTTTTGAAAACACACATGCATAACCCAGTTATCAAAACTGTAACGACCCGAACTTTCGTAATTCTTATTTTATTGTAAAATGACCGTTTTGCCCCTAAGGGGGAAAAAAGTTGACTTTTAACTCGGGAAGTATTTAGGACTTTGACACGTGACCGTGACGTAGTTTAGGACGTCACGAGTTCATAGGCAGGTGGCACGTTCGATTCCGACGTTTGAGGAAGAAGTTGTGACGTTCGGAAGTCGAGGGGCATTTTGGTAATTTGGCCATTTGGGGCCAAATGTTGACTTTTGACCCGGGAAGTCCAACGGACGAGGGCCAATGACCATTACGTAGGTCTCGTCGATACGAATCCGTAGACAGGCGGCACGCTGAAATCGGACTTACGACGAAAAAGTTATGGTCAAGAACGTAACCGAACTAACCGAGACTCGGAACTTAAAATAATAATAAAATATTAGAATCTGATTTACTTTAACCCAATCAATCTGGACCCTTGATAAGTGACACATGTCACTCATCTACCTCATCCACATCATCCCCAACAATCTGGATCTATGTCTGCCTTTAGACTAATTAATTAGTTTAATTTCCTTAAATCCTCACCTTTCATCCTTAAGTCAGACTCAATCCTAGCCGTTGGTTTCTAATGTCTATTATGTTTTAAACTCATCAAATCATACTCCCACACTTTCATTCTCTTAACCGTGTACTCTCACCCTTCAAACAATCACACCAGCAGCTCACCACCCAACCTTCCTCACCAGGCAGCACCAGACCGTGCACCACCTCCACCAGACACCGGCCAACGCCACCACGGCCACCCTGCACGGCCGGAAAACCCACAAACCCGAGAGGAACCCGTGCAGCCCAAAACTAACCAAACCGTCCAAACCATGACTTCTGGGCTCGAACCAACCTAGGGTTAGGACCGTTGTGACCTCTGGACGGCTTAGGACTGGACTGGGCAGCCCACGGCGGCGACACGGCGGCGGTAAGCCTGCAAACCCGAGAAGACCGATTTTCCTTCCCTGTCTCGAACCGTCCGTTTTTAACGTTAAACTTGTTTGGTTGTTTTTGAGACTTAACCTAGGGGACTAGACGAGCGTTTTGGACCAGAGTTTGTGGCTGGAAGCGTGACGGCTCGCCGGAGAAGACGAACCAGAACCGGCAGCTAGTTCCCCGTCGTTTTTCAGGTGGTTTCTCGAACTTAAAAACCTGTTTTGATTACACAGAGCCATAGAACATGTTCAGACGAGTTCAGAGGAACAAATCCCATCGATTTTGGTGGTCGGGTTGATGAGAACTGGTCGGGTCGAACCGTGGGTCTGCGGTGACCCGGTTCTCAGACCCGGTTACTGTAGCTGATGACGTCATCATGCTGACGTCAGCAGTGACGTCATGATGACGTCATCATGTCAGAATATTGTCAGACCAGGGACCAATGGGCTGTTGACACGTGTCCTCTGACACTGTCAGTGATGACGTCAGCATCACTGTAGCACTGTTGACCAGAGGGTTGACCGGCACGTGGGGGGCGCGTGTGAACAGTATTTTGTGTGGGACCAGTGCCATTTTCAAGGTTTCGACGATACGGATCCAATGGCGGTGGTTTCGTGTCGATCGGAGATCGTTAAGTTGGTCAAATTAGGGTTTGACGCCTTGGGAAGCGTGTTCGGACGGCTTTCCCGGGCCGGTTTCAGTCTAGGGTTTCGTAGTTGTTTAGTGGGGACTTGAAGTGACCTTTACGTATGTTTTGGGCATGACAGGAATTGTACTTTAACCCTTGGACGGGGCTTTACGCTCGGGATTGCAGCGGGATTGTACTGTGAGTGGGCCTTTGATTTCACTAAACTTCGGCATGCATAACTGTTTTACTTTCTATTATATCTATATGTGGTTCAAGTAAAAGTATCTGTTTATCTTGAGTATGATTCATGGCACGTATTACGATGTTTGGGCATGAGACCCGTCTGGTTGTTTATGAATGGTTTTGAGTCATATATATGTATAATGGATCTCGATATTATCTGTGGTACTGCACTGTATAGATCTACCCTAGGATTCTATCTCCTCCGGATGTAGGTACACCGGAGTGGTCACAGCGCATTGCCTGTGAGGAGTCATTCTACGGAGGGACCGGACCGTAGAGTGACTCAGGAGCAGGATTGTTACTATTGGACGTCTGGGACGTCAGGCATCTAGAATGCAATGCTCGGACTAGGTTCGGGATTTGGACTCGGGATTGAGACCCCGGGTGGCACGCGTAGCCTTGAGACTGTGACCTTATCGGGCGTCTGGGACGTCAGGCATCTGGGATGTCAGGGTTGGGATGTATAGTGCAGTGACTAAGATTATATTATGTTGATATTATTCTGCTTATGACTATATGGTTTTGTGGTTTATGATACTATGCATGTCTTTTCGGAAAACGGAGGGGAAAAGCTATATGTTTTCGAAATGGTAAACTACTTTGTAAACCTTGAGTTTCGGCCCACTCACCTTTGTTGTTTTACTACCCCTCCAGGTAGTGCTATCGAGGAGGAGGATCCCGAGGAGGAGGAGGAGGATCCCGAGGAGGAAGAGGCATAGGTTTACGTTGCGTACCTGAACCCTACTGATGGGTAGGTTGGCACGTAGTGTGTCTAGAGTCGTGCTCAATAAACTGTATTCGAGAACCATCCCTTGTCTGACACTATTTGTATTTGAGTATTTGTGTGGCGTGCTATGTATGACTTAACTATGGATTTTCTTTATGCATTTTATCTTCAATAAGGGTATTTTTGGTATCTTAATAACGGGTGTCAGACGGGAGCAGGGCACGTCCCGGGTGGTCCCAGGGGGATCGGGGCGGGTCCTGTCAAAAACAGTTATAATTCACGTAAAGATCATCATAAAAACATTTACTGAACCATTCTAAAAATAGTTATAGAACTCATATCATAAGCATCATAAAAACCACGTCATAAAACATAAGTTTCAACCAATCATTATCCGATCAAACCTGCTGGACCTATCCGAGTCTTTAAACTCCCGAGTCTTTAAACTCAATCCAGGCCTCAATAATATCCGAGTCTTTAAACTCCCGAGTCTTTAAACTCAATAGGCCTACGGGGGAAATATCAATATATCCGAGTCTTTAAACTCCCGAGTCTTTAAACTCAATCCGGGTCTTTAAACCCAATCAGGGCCCGTCCCCCGTCAAATCAATATCCGGGTCTTTAAACCCAATATCCAGATCTAGAAAATCCAATCCAAAACCATTTTAAAAACCATTTTCCATTTCCATATCCAAACCCGAATCCGAAATCACCGGTCCGAAGCCCTTCCGGCGTCCAGAACCGTCATTCCGAACCCAAATCCGGAAATCCACTTTTCCAACTTTAAAATCAAATTCCGCTTTCCGAAAGTCGATTCTAAAACCGAAACCCTTGATCATCGAAATCAGGTTCCAAAATCCATTTATAATCATTGAAAACCATTTATCATTTGAAATCCCAAAACCATAGCATCATAATCAGAAATCCACCTTTCCTCGTAAAACGTACCAAATACGTTATTTCTTGAAAACCGTGCAAGTATGTAAACCAACATCACATTTTCAACAATCATGGAATGTAACAACCCGTTCCGAGACTTGGGATAAGTAGAGTGTTTAAGGTGTGATTAGTAAGGTTAATCAAGGGTTAGGTGGTCCCGAGGGGTCCGGGAACTTAGAATGACGATTTTGCCCCTGGGGTGGGCAGAAATGTTGACTTTTATTTCGGGTGGTCAAATGGGAGTTGACCAGTGACCAGGACGTAGTTGAGGACGTTACGAATCCTTAGGCAGGTGGCACGCCCGATTCCGACATCCGAGGAGGAAGTTGTGATGTTCGGGAGATTGAGGGCATAATCGTACTTAGGGGGAAAAGTTGACTTTTTGAATAATTGAGGTTTGGTAGGTTGACCTAGGAGGGTTAGATAGTTCTTGTCGTCCTGAGTTCGATGACAGGCGGCACGTATTCATCGGACGTACGATGTGGGAGTTACGGGTCTAGGAAGTTTCGGTAAAACCGTAAAAAATGTGTTAAAAAGAAGGGTATTATGGTCATTGTGGCACATTGGGATCTGTGCAGAGAAAGCAAAATGGACGGCTGGGATTAGGCCATGTGGGAGTGTGTGGAGTGGATGGTGACACATGGCATGTGTGTAGAGGATTCTGGTGGAATCCTGTGTGTTCACGGTCCCAAATAATTGGGGTGCAACCGTGCAGTCCTTCGAAATACAGAGAACAGAGGGTGAGAGTTGGGATCAGTTGATCGATCTGAGTGCAAGGGTGAGTGGTTAGGGAGTTGTGAGTGTGTTAGTGAGGCAAGGCGGAGCGGGTGGCCGTGAATTGGAGGTGCAATTGTGCACGGCGGCACGGCGGAGGTGTGGAGGAATTTTGGGGAGAAACAGGGAGCTGTGAGGTTGAGGTGGTGGCTACGCCGTGAGGCGAGGCAAATCGAGGCCAGGGGAGGCTGAGGAGACTGCAAGGAGTCCAACGACCACCGTGGGAGGCGGCAGTGCGCACGGCGGAGCTGCAATCGAAGGTGAGATCTCTTTACTCTGTTTTTCCCGTAAACTTCATTTGGAAAGTCGTGAGGTTTGGCTGAGAGTCGAGAGGTTAGAAGGTCGAGGTGATGTTCAGGGAGGTCCTAGGAGTGGGTTGTGATGGTCGCCGTGACGGGGGCGTACACGGCGGAGCTCAGGCGAAGAGGAGTCTCTGTTACCCTGTTTCGACCGTGAACTTCGAACCCAAAGTCGTGGACTTCTGGGGTGAGTCGAAGGGTTAGGGGTGTTGGACGTGGATCAGTGAGGTTGTGGGGTGAGTCTGGTATCGCCACCGTGACGGGAGGTTACCGGAACAGGTAATTTGTGAAACAGGGGAAAAGTGGCCGTCTGGTTCGAGCTTGAATCGACGATGACGGGGCTGTGTCGAGGTTAGAAGAGTTGAGGGATGGATTCGTGGTGTCTGGACGAAGCTGCAGGAGAAGAAAGGGGAGGAAAAGGTGGCCGGACGGTGGAGAATGCCTCTCGCCGGTCCAGTTGCAGCGGCCGGTTCAGCACAGTGCACTCGAGGTTGGGGGTGACACTGTAGCTGGCGCGTGAGGGCCACGCGCAGCCACTTTGGGTGGCGCGTGGGGGCGCGTGCGGCGGTGACGGGGAAAACGGTCAACAAGGTTTTTGGTCTAGAAGTTAGGGTGAGTTCAATGGAGTTGGTTTCAGGTCAATCGGAAGTCGTTTGAGTGTAGTTCCGCGAGGGTGAAGATTTAGGGTCCCGGGTTTTAGGTTTTCGATTCGGGGATTTTTGAGGGAATTTAGAAGAGTGTTGGTAGATGTATTAGTGACGTAATTTGACGGTGTTTGACAGGATCGGGATTTCCCGAGGAAGCCGAGGAACGGGCTGGACGTTCGGGACGCGAGTAGGGCTCAGTACTGTGAGTGGACCTTTTCTCTAAACTCGAACATGCATAACTATTTTTATATACGTATTTTATGGTTTTACTTATGAATCTATGTTTACTGATTATGAAATGATGATTTTCTGTGTTTGCACGTTTTTCGAGAAAAAGACGGTTTTGGCACGGTTTTCGAGAAAATGTTGGTTTTCGGATTTTGATGCCACAATTGGGGATTTCCACTGATAAAGGTTTTCTAATAATGTTATATGGGTTATGACATGTGATTTGTGATTACATGGGGTTTTGGTATGACAGTGGATTTCCGGATTTGGGTTCGGAATGACGGTCTTGAACGCCGGAATGGCATCAGACCAGTGATTTTGGATTCGGGTTTGGATGAGGATTTGGTAAATGGTTTTCAAATGGTTTTGGGATTGGATTTGCTGGATCTGGACATTGGGTTTAAAGACCCGGATATATGTGACGGGGGACCGGCCGGATTGGGTTTAAAGACCCGGATTGAGTTTAAAGACTCGGGAGTTTAAAGACTCGGATATATATTGATTTTCCCCCGTAGGCCTTGAGTTTAAAGACTCGGGAGTTTAAAGACTCGGATATGATTAAGGCCTGGATTGAGTTTAAAGACTCGGATAGATCCAGCAGGTTTGATCGGGAAAATGATGATTTGGTGATTATGGTTTTGATACGGTTTCTGATACCCATGCTATGGTTTCTTATGGTATTTTATAGTGTTTCTGTTTCTTATGATGTTTATAATGATTATTTTATAAATGTGTTTATAACTGCTGGTTATGCATGTGGTTTCAAAACGGAGGGTAAAACTCGGTTTTCTTATAAAATGGTTTTTGAACTTTTGTACTTTCTGGTCCACTCACATTTTCTGTTTTAATTGCCCTCCAGGTTGTGGAGCGAGCGCGGGGTCTTGACGCCGAGGCAGAGTCTGAGGCATAGAAGTGACGTGAGGGTTCCCAGAGTAGAGTAAAGGCTTCTGTGTGCGTGTAGTTACCGAGTTATTTTCTTTGTATGTTCGTACTATGTTTTGTAATGCTACGTTCGGGACTTTGTGTCTAATTACTCCTGCGTTTGACTGGTTAGAATACGAATGAGTTTTACTTGAGTTTTGCGTCGGGGAGTCAGACGGGAGCGGGATTTACCTCGGGTTTCGGGGTGAAACCGGGGTGGGTCCTGACAATTGGTATCAGAGCATAGGTTTGTCGAGTTTGTTGGGTCTGTCGGTTTGTGAGGTTGTGTTTCAGTTGTTTGACTACTTCTATGCCTCTTTCAGTGTGCGGTTGACGATGCCTCCGAGACGTAGACCCTCTCCACAACCTGAAGAAGTAGCCAGAGAGACGGAGAGTGCCACGATTGAGCGAGCCCAGCGGCTCGGGGCTACTACTTTTAGTGGTGGGGCTGATCCTGAGGAAGCCCAGAGGTGGATTACTAGACTGGAGCGGATTTTTGCGGTGATGCATTGTCCGCCGGAGGAGCGAGTATTGTTGGCTGCATTTTTACTAGATGGTGCGGCGTACGAGTGGTGGTATACCCTCGAGTTGTCCGGTTGGGATGTTCACAGTGTGACCTGGGAGACGTTCAGGGAACGGTTTCTGGAGCAGTATTATCCTCGTTCTTTCCGGGATGCCAAGGAGGCGGAGTTTTTGCATCTCCAGCAGGGGAATTTGACAGTGGCAGAGTATGAACGGAAGTTTCAGATGTTGTCTCGGTTTGCTCCTGCTTTTGTGGCCACTGAAGCCGAGAAGTGCCGTAGGTTTGAGTTGGGTTTACGAGGTGAGATTCGAGCCGTAGTGACGGCTGGATCTTTTGCGACCCTCCGAGATCTGTCGGATGCTGCAGTGCGAGTTGAGGCTAGTTTGCCGGTGCGACGCCGGGAACCTTCTATTCCTGGAGTTTCGAGCCAGCGGACACCGAAAAGAGGTAACTTCGGTGGATCGTCCTTGTCGGGCGATGATCGTTTTGGTAGGCCTGGTAGTGCCCAGAGTTCAGGATTTTGGGGTTATCGAGTACCGCCGACTCCGCAAGCGAGTGCGACGTCGGTAGCGTCCACGGGGAGACCGAGTAGTGGACCAGGCTGGAATGTGTGTTTCTACTGCGGGGAGCGAGGTCATTTCCGACGTGAGTGTCCACTGTTGCCACAGGAAGGTGGTGTAGGCAGAGGAGTAGCGGAGTCCGGACAGAGTACAGCCTCAGGGACAGCGGGCACTAGAGGAGGTGGTGGCACAGCCACGAGTAGTTCGAGGGGACGTGGTAGAGCGTCAGGATCTCAGGCCCGGGTGTTCTCGATGACTCAGCAGGAGGGTCAGTTGATAGCAGATACGGAGATAGGTACTTGTTTTACTTTTGGTTGTTCTGTTGGTTTGGTTGTTGGATCTCGGGGTAGAGTCTAGGAGTTTCCTAGAGGACTGGGAGTATATAGTAAGTTCCGTAGTAGGTTGACGGAAGGTATAGGAAAGGAGTGACTATAACTGATCGATTGGAGACTGTGGAAGGAGAGAACCCACAAGCTAGAGTTTGCCTTTAGGACTTTGTGGAGTAGTCCGACCGTGGACGGAATGGTAGCCGAGGGAGATGGGTGGTCGTATACGAGGATGTACTCTATGACTTCTGTCGGGTATTGTGACATGAGGTATTGTATAATACCTTTGTTTTCTGTTCATAGAGTTTCCCTTGCGTACACCATGTAGTTGTTACATAACTAGGGTTGGCTGTGGTAACAGTAGCTGGGGATGGAGTGACATACCCAAGGTGGAGATGATAGACAGGAAACCTAGGAGAGGTTGTTCCTTAGGAGACCCTAGGTGTCGGGGACTAGCTGTGGAATTTCGGGGACGAAATTCTTTTTAGGTGGGTAGATTGTAACAACCCGTTCCGAGACTTGGGATAAGTAGAGTGTTTAAGGTGTGATTAGTAAGGTTAATCAAGGGTTAGGTGGTCCCGAGGGGTCCGGGAACTTAGAATGACGATTTTGCCCCTGGGGTGGGCAGAAATGTTGACTTTTATTTCGGGTGGTCAAATGGGAGTTGACCAGTGACCAGGACGTAGTTGAGGACGTTACGAATCCTTAGGCAGGTGGCACGCCCGATTCCGACATCCGAGGAGGAAGTTGTGATGTTCGGAAGATTGAGGGCATAATCGTACTTAGGGGGAAAAGTTGACTTTTTGAATAATTGAGGTTTGGTAGGTTGACCTAGGAGGGTTAGATAGTTCTTGTCGTCCTGAGTTCGATGACAGGCGGCACGTATTCATCGGACGTACGATGTGGGAGTTACGGGTCTAGGAAGTTTCGGTAAAACCGTAAAAAATGTGTTAAAAAGAAGGGTATTATGGTCATTGTGGCACATTGGGATCTGTGCAGAGAAAGCAAAATGGACGGCTGGGATTAGGCCATGTGGGAGTGTGTGGAGTGGATGGTGACACATGGCATGTGTGTAGAGGATTCTGGTGGAATCCTGTGTGTTCACGGTCCCAAATAATTGGGGTGCAACCGTGCAGTCCTTCGAAATACAGAGAACAGAGGGTGAGAGTTGGGATCAGTTGATCGATCTGAGTGCAAGGGTGAGTGGTTAGGGAGTTGTGAGTGTGTTAGTGAGGCAAGGCGGAGCGGGTGGCCGTGAATTGGAGGTGCAATTGTGCACGGCGGCACGGCGGAGGTGTGGAGGAATTTTGGGGAGAAACAGGGAGCTGTGAGGTTGAGGTGGTGGCTACGCCGTGAGGCGAGGCAAATCGAGGCCAGGGGAGGCTGAGGAGACTGCAAGGAGTCCAACGACCACCGTGGGAGGCGGCAGTGCGCACGGCGGAGCTGCAATCGAAGGTGAGATCTCTTTACTCTGTTTTTCCCGTAAACTTCATTTGGAAAGTCATGAGGTTTGGCTGAGAGTCGAGAGGTTAGAAGGTCGAGGTGATGTTCAGGGAGGTCCTAGGAGTGGGTTGTGATGGTCGCCGTGACGGGGGCGTACACGGCGGAGCTCAGGCGAAGAGGAGTCTCTGTTACCCTGTTTCGACCGTGAACTTCGAACCCAAAGTCGTGGACTTCTGGGGTGAGTCGAAGGGTTAGGGGTGTTGGACGTGGATCAGTGAGGTTGTGGGGTGAGTCTGGTATCGCCACCGTGACGGGAGGTTACCGGAACAGGTAATTTGTGAAACAGGGGAAAAGTGGTCGTCTGGTTCGAGCTTGAATCGACGATGACGGGGCTGTGTCGAGGTTAGAAGAGTTGAGGGATGGATTCGTGGTGTCTGGACGAAGCTGCAGGAGAAGAAAGGGGAGGAAAAGGTGGCCGGACAGTGGAGAATGCCTCTCGCCGGTCCAGTTGCAGCGGCCGGTTCAGCACAGTGCACTCGAGGTTGGGGGTGACACTGTAGCTGGCGCGTGAGGGCCATGCGCAGCCACTTTGGGCGGCGCGTGGGGGCGCGTACGGCGGCGACGGGGAAAACGGTCAACAAGGTTTTTGGTCTAGAAGTTAGGGTGAGTTCAATGGAGTTGGTTTCAGGTCAATCGGAAGTCGTTTGAGTGTAGTTCCGCGAGGGTGAAGATTTAGGGTCCCGGGTTTTAGGTTTTCGATTCGGGGATTTTTGAGGGAATTTAGAAGAGTGTTGGTAGATGTATTAGTGACGTAATTTGACGGTGTTTGACAGGATCGGGATTTCCCGAGGAAGCCGAGGAACGGGCTGGACGTTCGGGACGCGAGTAGGGCTCAGTACTGTGAGTGGACCTTTTCTCTAAACTCGAACATGCATAACTATTTTTATATACGTATTTTATGGTTTTACTTATGAATCTATGTTTACTGATTATGAAATGATGATTTTCTGTGTTTGCACGTTTTTCGAGAAAAAGACGGTTTTGGCACGGTTTTCGAGAAAATGTTGGTTTTCGGATTTTGATGCCACAATTGGGGATTTCCACTGATAAAGGTTTTCTAATAATGTTATATGGGTTATGACATGTGATTTGTGATTACATGGGGTTTTGGTATGACAGTGGATTTCCGGATTTGGGTTCGGAATGACGGTCTTGAACGCCGGAATGGCATCAGACCAGTGATTTCGGATTCGGGTTTGGATGAGGATTTGGTAAATGGTTTTCAAATGGTTTTGGGATTGGATTTGCTGGATCTGGACATTGGGTTTAAAGACCCGGATATATGTGACGGGGGACCGGCCGGATTGGGTTTAAAGACCCGGATTGAGTTTAAAGACTCGGGAGTTTAAAGACTCGGATATATATTGATTTTCCCCCGTAGGCCTTGAGTTTAAAGACTCGGGAGTTTAAAGACTCGGATATGATTAAGGCCTGGATTGAGTTTAAAGACTCGGGAGTTTAAAGACTCGGATAGATCCAGCAGGTTTGATCGGGAAAATGATGATTTGGTGATTATGGTTTTGATACGGTTTCTGATACCCATGCTATGGTTTCTTATGGTATTTTATAGTGTTTCTGTTTCTTATGATGTTTATAATGATTATTTTATAAATGTGTTTATAACTGCTGGTTATGCATGTGGTTTCAAAACGGAGGGTAAAACTCGGTTTTCTTATAAAATGGTTTTTGAACTTTTGTACTTTCTGGTCCACTCACATTTTCTGTTTTAATTGCCCTCCAGGTTGTGGAGCGAGCGCGGGGTCTTGACGCCGAGGCAGAGTCTGAGGCATAGAAGTGACGTGAGGGTTCCCAGAGTAGAGTAAAGGCTTCTGTGTGCGTGTAGTTACCGAGTTATTTTCTTTGTATGTTCGTACTATGTTTTGTAATGCTACGTTCGGGACTTTGTGTCTAATTACTCCTGCGTTTGACTGGTTAGAATACGAATGAGTTTTACTTGAGTTTTGCGTCGGGGAGTCAGACGGGAGCGGGATTTACCTCGGGTTTCGGGGTGAAACCGGGGTGGGTCCTGACATGGAATCACATGTAAAACCATAAAAAAAATTATAGAAAAACAATTATGCATGCTCGAGTTTAGAAAAAGGGTCCACTCACAGTACCGAGCCCTCAATCGCGTCCCGAACGTCCCGTACGTTCTTCAGCTTCCTCGGGAAGTCCCGATCCTGTCAACAACCGCCAAAGTACGTTACTAACACATCTACGGAAGTCCACCTAATTTCCCTTAAAAATCCCCGGATCCTAAACATAATGAACCGGAACCCTAAACCTTCACCCTCGCGGAACTAACCTCAAACGACGTCCGAACAACCCGAAACCAATTCCAATAGACTCGTCACAATGCCTAGACCAAAAACCATGTTGGCCGTTTTCCCAACCGCCGCCGCACGCGCTTCCACGCGCCGCCCAAAGTGGCTGCGCGTGGCCCTCACGCACCAGTTACAGTGCCTTCGTCTACCTCTGGTCGACCCGGTTCGACACAGTTCCTGCAAATCGAACCGGCGAGGACGGTTCACCGCCGTACCTGCACCAAAACACCTCCTCTCTTCACCAACATCTTCGTCCAGCCCTAAGCTACCCATTCCCCTTCCTCAGCCATCTCGACTCAGGCTACAACTCATCGACTCAAGCTCGAAACCAAAAACCTGTACACCCTTGTTTTCTATTCCGGCCACCCACGTCTTCCCCCGTCACGGTAGCTAGCTAAAACCAATCCTAGGACTGTCCTAAACCTCACCCAACTCACCAAGACCGTCGACTCACACCTAAACCCACGACTTCCGATTTGAAAATGGACGGAAAAACAGAGCACACCGGTACTCTCCGTCGTTCTGGACTCCGCCGTGCACTCCCCGTCACGGCTGCTCAGCCAGCAATTACCTAGGACCCTACTGAGTCCCCTAAACCTCACTAAACTCCTCGATTTAACCCCTAAAACTACGACTTAGCGTCTGAACCTAAACGGCAAAACAGAGCAAGTAAATGGGGATGAGGAATTACCTGTCCTCCGGTCGCCATCGCGAGCTCCGCTGGGGCTAGTCGACTCCTCTCACCCCTCACGACACCACCACGAGTCCAATTGCACCGTACACGGCCACACCACCACCACGATCTCTCAGTTCCTCCCTGTTTTTCCCCCTGGTTTCCCGTGGCTCCTCTCTCACACACACAACCACCCCACCTTCTAACCTTCTCACCGTCTCCCTCTCAGTCTCTGATCACTCACCCCCTCACCAATCGACACAAGCTCACACCGTCAACGTCCAAATCTCCCAACTCTCTCCCTCTATTTCTGTCTAGTTCGAAGAACACACATGAACACGCACGGGCACCCCAAATAATTGGGACCGTGTTCCCTAGAACCAACCAGAACCCCTACACGTGTCACCATCCCACAATTCCTCTCCCATGTGGCTCAATCTCAGCCCTCCATTTTCCTCTCTGTTGCACAAATCCCAAGGTGCAAAAATACCAAAATGCCCTTCCTTTTAAGTCAAATTTACGATTTTACCACTACCTTTCTAGACCTGTATCTCACACATCGTAAGTCCGATGAATACGTGCCGCCTGTCATCGAACTCAGGACGACGAGATCTATCTAATTATCCTCGGTCAACGTACCAAAACCCATTTGTAACAAAAGTCAACTCTTCCCCTAGTTTAACCAAATTACGATTATGCCCTCAACCTTCCGAACATCATAACTTCCTCCTCGGATGTCGGAATCAGGCGTACCACCTGTCTACGGATTCGTGACGTCCTAAACTACATCCTGGTCATCGGTCAATACCCAATTGACCGCCCGAACTAAAAGTTAACATTTTGCCCAAATTAGGGGCAAAATCGTCATTCTACCCTAACAACCTTATCGGGACCAACTAACCCCCGGTTAAACTCACTAATCCCATCTTAATCACTGTCTTAACCTTAATTTCCGGGACGGGTCGTTACAGTGTGGTTGCTTGCGGTGTTCGACTGTGAGGGACGTCGACCCGGTCTTGACCTGACTTAGACCCGATTTCGACCCGATCGAATTTGAAGCCTTTCCAGGTAACCTTGACACCCATAACCTATTCCATAGTAATCCTCACCTTGAGAGTTTTCTAAGCATCTAATTTCATGTTGAATATGGGGTGGCGATGACGACGGTGCCGACGGCTGGTGAACATTTGGGTCACCGGAATCTAGATAAGATGGGTAGTTTCTCTATAGTTTTAAGCCTTTCAAAATCCTCTATCTTTCACGAGTAAAATCCCTATTTTGCATGCAGCGTTTGGAGGCGATTATAGGCTCATCGGAGCTTCATCAGTTTCTAGGGAAACCGAGAGACTATGACGCTATTCTCGTGGTTTGGGGTACATTCTTGACCTAAAACCTTGATTTTCGAATTCCCTTCTTGTTTGTGATTCGATTGGTGTAAGCTTGGTTAATTTTAGGGTTAAACCGGGGTCTCTGACCACCGAGAATGGCGGTCTGGTCATCGTTCCCCGTGAATTTCCGATGACTGGATATGCCATTAAACAGTAACTGACAAAGTTAAGTTTTGACAGAATATGCTAACGGTGTTACCATATTCTGTTTGAAACTAATGGCGTTATAGTAGACAGTTAGTGGAATATTTCATGGAAAATTGTTAGAATATTTCAAGGAATATTCCCACACGTATGTGACGCACACATGGCACTATGTTGCATGCATGACACGTGAGACATTGTAGTACACACTCGGAGGAGGTTGACGCTTGCATGGGGTTTCGTGGCCTGCGCGTGGAGGTGCGTGGAGTCCAATTCCATCCCACGGCGCCGCCTGGGCATGCTTTGAGATCATTTTAGACTGTTTTAAGTCGGTTTTCAGCCCCTACATGGCTCGTGGAGCTATTTTTCGACTCCCGACGGCATATAGGCGTTGTTTTTTGTTCCAGGGAGTGTGTAGGTAGTGTTCTAATTAGCTTAGGGCATCCCTAAACATACTAGGATCCTTGTTAAGTAATTCTAGCCCGGTTTGGGCCACCCTTTAGGGAGTTTAACGTTTAGAATGGGTTTTGGAAGTAAGTTGACCTTTGTGAATGGTCCTCATAGGTTGGACCGGTTGGGAGCTTGAGATGAGTTGATTTTTTGGGTGATCCGACTCCCCGACCAATGTGAGTGGACCCCTTTACCTAAAATTAGTTTTATATTATTTACTATTTGCACGTTTTATGATGTTTGCACATTTGATAATTGTTGAGCATGCATGTTGTGATAATGGCGATATATGATTGCGATGAATGATTTACTATGCTTATCTGATAATGTTGTTATACTATTATACGATATGGTGAGTATGTATAGTTGTATGTATTGAGTCACATATTGCATTTCATATGAATCCATGTGGCATTGATAATATTGAGATGTTTAGAACCCACTTAGGAGTCACTGGTATCTACTACCTGTCTGTAGGCTACAGATCAGTCCTCCATGTGAGCATTCACCTGCGCTGCTCACTAAACTAGTTCAAAAGCGCCGGTCCTATCCCCAAGCTCTAGGGGAGTCCTGGTGATGGTGCATTGCACCCAGTCCTTCATGTGGTCGTGGTACGCGAGCATGATACCTAGGGTATGTTCCGAGTATGAGACTCGAGGCGACTCATGAGCATTGATGATGTGGGTAGATATTATGACATATCTATGATTTTTTCACGGCTCATTTGTGCATATTGGTTAAATTATTATTAAATGATTGATATTATATTTCTCGTATTACGTGTAAGTATATGATAACTGTTTTGGTTTTACACTAAAACGAGGGGTTAAATGTTGTTTATTTGAATATTGGTTTTACACTGAAATAATGATTGGGTCTACCTACCCTTTGTGTTTTAAACCCGTTACTGTGGCCCATACGTACTTCGAGGAGTTTAATTGTTGCTCTAACACTCACTTACGGATGCGAAGTGAAGTTGACGGTTAAATCGGGTATCGGTAGGTAAACACTTGGTGTATGATAATCAATTATGGACGTCTATTGATACGACCCATCTCAATCCCCCTGGGATTAACACGAGATGTGCCATGCTCCCATCTGACACGAAGTGTCAGACAAGGGATAACTCGAAACCTCAGTCCGAATGGGACTTTCAGAGTGCGCCATGATTAGTGCCAGAGTACGATGTCTCGGTCTCTACTACAGCCCACATCCGTGATCAACCTGAAGGGCATTAAAACCATTAAAAGCTGTGAGTGGACGAAAATCAATAAGTTCATTAAACACATTTATTAAAAAGACATTTATGCTCTTCACTAAAAAGTATGCATGCATTCGAAAACCAATAATCAAACCATTTACTTTAATTAAATCATTAGGGCCTTAGCCCAAAATCATAAATCCAAACATATGTGGGATCTCAACCCAAAATCATAGAATACCAAAATTCGTAAATCCAGATCCAAGTGGGCCACTGCCCAAATCCATAAACACAAATCCGTAGGCATAGAAATACCATTTCATAAATTCAATAAATCATATTCACCAAATATCGTATAACCAATCCTCGGCATCCCTGATGCTTGACATCCCCGATGTCACAATCAGTACTGTCACAGTTTCCAAAGCTACGCTTGTTACTCAGGGTCTCAAGTCCCAAGTCTCCCCAGGGTTCACCCAGATCAATTTCTACAGATCAATGACCCTCCTTGGGGGTTATAATCCATAAATACCCTCCTGATCGGGAGCCACCCCATAGAAGCAGTCCCTCTCAAGTAGTGAGCCGCGACTACTCCAGGGTCCACCTAGGTCAATGTCCGCAGATCAATGACCCTCCCTATATGAGACAATCCATAGATAAAAGGATGGTATATTAGAAAACCTTTCGTAAATCATCTCAAAACCTTTCAAACCTTTCAAAGGGTCTATGTCCGGTTTCCCATAAAACCATCATAAACCCAGAAATCCGATTTCTCAAATCCAAATCCATTTACGGGTCCCAGACCCGAAATGTAATGACCTGTCCCTGATTTCAGGAATTAATTAAGGTTAATTACGGATTAGCAAGGCTAATCGAGGATTATCGGACGTTCAGGATGAAATTATGATTTTGCCCCTAGACGAGGATAAAAAGTTGACTTTTAACCCGGGAGGTCCGATGCCGAGGGCTGAGGACTGTTACATAGATCGGGTCGATACGAGTCCGTGGATAGGCTGCACATCGAAATCGGACGTTCGATGAAAAAGTTACTGTTCACGGAAGTTCCAAGGAACTATTTACGGCGACACATTCTACGAGGTAAAAGTGGACTTTTGTCTTTCAGTGGGCCCCAGATATTTAGTTTAGGCCAAATGGATGAGTGACAAGTGTCACCCATCCATTGTCCACCTAACACAGATGCATGCATATACCTCCCATTTCTTCCATTCGATCGACTAAAACCGAAACCCATGGAAAACCATACCCCAGGCCTACCTAAACCTATGTTGATTGAGTGAGGGGTTGAGGATGAGTGGGAGGATGAGACGGCGACGTGGACAGTGGCGATGGCCCAGGAAACAGGTAAACTTGAGAAACCCCATTGTTATTCAAATTTCGATTTCGAATTTTGGGACGTCTGGGGCTGTGTTTGATGAATGGGTGATGTCTGTGAGGCTTGTACGAGTATGGAGGCATCGAGAACAGGGGTGGAGGACGGTGGAACCGCCTGGACAGAGGAGGAAAACTTGGTCATCACTGTTCAATCAATCCAAGGTGAGTTTTGCCGCGTTTTTCTTCGTTCTAGGATCATAGATTGATAGGAAATGAAAAGAGGAAGAGATTGGAATTGGAAGGGATGAAATCGGACCAAAAATGAGAGAGGAATGGGACTGGACTAATTTCGCCAATTCAGTCGGACCGAAAACCAGCAGACCGGTTTAGACCTGGTCTGCCGAAGGAAGAAAAATGACTGTGCCAGGAGCGTGAGGGCGCATGGGACACTCTTTGGGTAAGTGTCCAACATGTGTTTTCATCTATTCAATGTAACAAACACTTTAGGACAAGTTTCGAGTCAATTGGACATCATTTCGATATAGTTCGATATGTCCAAAGGTTTAGGATCGAGTTTAAAATATGCTAAAAATCCCAAAATATTAGGGGGTTTTATGAGAGGTTATTAAGCTAGTTAGTAACCCTCTCGTATGATTTGGATAGGTTTGGGAGTCCCGGTGATGGTGATTGGCCCGGGAAGAACTTATGGCGCGCGTATCGAGGCGCAACCTTGGACGGTCTGTGAATGGACCTTGTTTTCTAAATTGATGCATGCATGAATGTTTTATATGAGTTTAATTACATTTTTTGGAATGCCTTGAGTGCATATGTTGGTGGTAGTTAGTATTTACGTATTTGCACGCATTTTGAGATTTACGGTTTTATGTCGTGCCTATACATTCTGTGTTTTCTGTGGTGATTTGATGGAAAGGTTTTGGATTTGAAAAGATGGAATCGAGCATGAGACCCATTTGATTGGAAACCATCGGACTGGGAGTCCATTTGATTTAATGAGAAATCGGACTAGAGGCCCATTTGAGTTATATGATCGGGCCGAGGGCCCAGTTGGTTATTATATCGGGCGTGAGGCTCAGTTGTGGTTTACAAATGTGATTTCGAGTCGGGGACACCAAATGGATTTGGATTTACGATGGTTTATGGAAAATCCGAGCTTAGCCCTTTGAATGATTTGAAATGGTTTTCCGTAAACCATCCTCATGAACGGATGCCCTCCAGACGTCCCGTAATATCTTGGAGTGGCGGGCTGTCTCCTCCAGATGTCTCATAGTATCCTGGAGTAGTCACGGGGCATTACATACGAGGGGTCATTGCACGGAGTGACCGATCCGTATAGTGACTCAGGAGTAGGATTACCAGAGGTTAAAACCTCCCCCAAGGAGGGTCATTGACCTGCGAGTCATGACCTGGGTGGACCTTGGGGAGACTTGGGATTTGAGACTCCGGGTAGCACGCATAGCTCGGAACCGTGACAGGGTTGATTGTGAGACCTCGGATGTCAGGCATCAGGGATGTCGATGATTGGTTTTGGGCTGGGACCCAAGTGTTTTGGATTTGGGCTGAGACCCACTTGTATTGATTTGGGATGAATCCCTACGGATTTGATTTTGAGCTGAGTTCCCATATACTCTGTGAATGGTTTTGGGCTGAGTTCCCATATACTTTGATTTTACGATTTTCGGTCCTGCCGCACTCTAGAAGCCCCAAACAGGCTAAAATCGGAACTATCCCTTTTCTGACACTTCGTGACAGACGGGAGTAGGCACGTCCCGCGTTAATCCCGGGGGAATTTAGGACGGGTCGTGACACGAAATCACATTCATAAAACACAATTGGGCCTCATGCCCGATTTCGTAAATCAACTGGGCCCCTGGCTCGATGCCTCATTTAATCAAATGGACTCCAAGTTCGATAGTTCATAAACCAAATGGGTCTCAAGCCTGATTCCATATTTCCAAATCCAAAATCATACCATTGAACCATTATTAAAACCATAAATCTCGATACACGTACAAATACGGAAAATATCTCGAAATACGTGCAAATATGTAAATCACCAATACCACAATCATCATCATAGAAATCATGTATATAAAACATATAAAATAGTTATGCATGCATCATAGTTTAGAAAATAATGTCCACTCACAGACCGTCATACGCTGCCGCCTCGATATGCATGCCATAAGCCTCCTCGGGCTAAATCATCGTCCTCGGAATATCCGAACCTGTCCAAATCACATTCTAAGGTCACTAACACTTCCAATAACCTTCCATTAAATCCCCGTAATTTTTCCGGATTTTTAAACTTATTTAAACTAGATCCTAAACCTTCGGATATCTCGAACTATATCGAAACGATATCCGATCGACACGAAACCTAACTCAAAATGTTCGTTATATCGAATAGATAAAAACTCATGTTGACCGTGCCTCAAAAAGAGGGCCCACGTTCCCTCACGCGCTGCCCAAAGGCACTGCGCGTGGGAACCACGTGCCTGTATCTGTTCATCACTGTCGTCCGGTGAACCTAGTCCAGACCAGTTCATTGTAATCTGGTCCAGCCGAACTGGCTTACCCGATTCTCCGCCATTCCTTCTCCGTTTTCGATCCTTCCAACACCTATACCTTCATCCAAACATTTCCTATCCATCTATGACCTTAAAACATGAAATTAGGGACTGGAAATTACCTTCCCGATCAAGCATAAACTGGCCAACATTCGACTGTCGTACTCTCACGATCCCGGACACCTCCAGTCGTGCTTTCAAGTTGTTAGCTTCCTCTAAACTTCCAAAACCTCATCCAAGTAACCAGATTGATCAATAACCACTAAATCATCGTTTGCCATTTTTGAATCAAAACAAGAGCTTTACGGTTTCTTACCTCTCATCGCCGTCGTGGCCATCGTTGAACTCGCCTTACCCTCCCCCTCATTTCTTATTCACACAACACAAGAAATAGGTGAGGTTTGAGAGGGTTGGGTTCACGATCACACACACACACACACACACACACACACACACACACACACACACACACTATTTTTCACTCTCTCGGTTGACCCTCACCGAACACCAGTTTCACACACTCACCACCAGCATCGTCTCACCTCACTCCCACTCATTTTCATTCATGGCTCAAATGCTATTGATGAAGATTAGAGGGTTTAGTGTGTAGGGGTTTCACACTTTGAAGAAGAAATAAAAAAGACGATGAAGATATCGTGCACATGGAAGAAGAGAGAAAAATGAGAGGGAAAATTAGTAAAATAATAAACTAAAATAGAATAATATTTTAGTACATTAGATCCACAATTTAAGGGAAAAGAACAATGGGATGAGTGACACTTGCCACTCATCCAAGGGCCCCATATAAAATATCTGCCAATCTGATTTAATTAATATTTAATTCGAATCCGGAGACGTAAGTTCCCAATTTCGATTCCGTGACCATAACTTCTCCGTTCGACGTCCGATTTTGACGTGTCATCTATCTATGTACTCGTAACATCCCAATATACGTAACGGTCCTCGGTCCTCGTACGTTTGACTCCCCGAGTCAAAAGTCAACATTTTGTCCAAATTTAGGGGCAAAACGGTCATTTTACACCGTCCGTCCGAATTCTCTCAACTAATCCCTGATTAGTTATTCTAAATCCATAATTAATTAATATTTAATCCCGATATTAGGAACGGGTCGTTACATTCATGCTCTAAGTTTCTACTGACGAGTGAAACGTGAAAGTTTACTCCGTTTTGGTTTTCACCCTGATCTCCAAAATGTGTCTTTTAATTTTTTAATGTCTTCGCAATCTGGACGTCATCGTACAGATGTAGGCTAGCACACCTCGACCTTCGTGCCATAAAAGGACTTTCCGGGTCGGTGTGTGTTATTTTGGTATCAGAGCATGGTTCTAGGACGCATCGTTAGTTTTCGAGCGCTTGTTGATCATACAACCTGATACCCAGTGTTAGAGTCTTTCCTCGAGTAATTATTACAACATTTAGAATGCTAGTTGCTAATGGTTTACGATTTAATTGAGCGTTCCCACAAGTTATATCAGGGTTTGACTTAATCGTTGTCAGACATAGTTACAAGATTAGTGAGATTGTATTCCGTCGAATTTCACGCTCGGGTGGTGCTTCTGCGCTTGGGGCACATAATGAGTTGTGTGAACGAGTTATTCGACGATGATTGTGTTGAATTCATGGTTGATGGACGAACTCTTTTGATAGTTTTCCTAGTGGCAGGACTTCTTGCATCGTTTTGTGCGCTTGAGTTGGCTATGTTGACTAAGCTTTCGAGAACTGCGATGTTATGACCGATTAATAAGGTCATCCTTTTAGGACATAGGAACCTCTTCTAGGAATCTCTGTGAAGGTTTTCGCAAGTGATATTCCTTATGAATTTATGATGCATTAAGGGCTACAAAACAAAATATTTCTCGATTATCATGTTCAATAGACGTTTTCTCTCGAATCGAGAGTGGTTAACCCATCGTGGGTTTCATATTGAGAAACTCTCGACCGTTTGGGAATCCCATCACTATTTTGTCGTTGTGCGACCTAAACTCTCATAGAACGAACTCTAAAAACGTTCCAATTTTTTTTGGAGAAATTTTCTTTTAAACCGAGTCATTGTTGTCTCAGACGTTTTAAAAAAAGGTTAACAGATTTTCTTCCAAAAAAAAGAAAAAAATAAAGAAAGAGGGTTTTACTTGATTTTATTCTTACCACTGGATTACTAGAGGCATTTACTTTTTCGGGGAAAGTATTTGTTGTGATGTTTTATTTTTTGAACAACTTAAGTTTACTCAATCAAATCCCGGTATAAAGATGGTACCACATAATGTGATGTGACACATCTTGGCACCCTATGTATTCACCGAACTTGTTGGTAAGTTTGTTTTACAATTTGAAATTCCAACTTATTGAATCTTGCATTTTTATAATCGGGGATAACGTTCCCCTATTCGTTGCCTTTATGTAAAGTTATTTTTAAACCACAATTTTGAAGTCACTTCGGTAACTACTTTTGATTGTTGATGACAGATTCATTTTGACATGTTTTACCTCCCTGCGCGTTTGGTAAACGTTCCAAGCTCCTTGATTTCATGTTTTGGCATTTCTGTCAAGACTCACGTACTCATTTTTTACATTACGGTTGTTGCTCATCCTCTTCCGAAAAATTCACGTGATTTGTAATTTAGACCAATTTGAGTTCGTTTGCGCCTTTTTAAATGATCGTTTTCAAAAATGAATTTTGAAACCCTTGAGTTTTAACTTTGATTTTCGAGAGCAATTCTATCCGTCTGGGGCAACATGAATTTTTGGGGAAATAACCTTTCGTGTTGTAGGCGTTTCGATTGTGAGTTGTTTTAATCCTAGTTTTTGGATGCCCTACTTTACAGTCTTTAGCACCCACTCTATTTGAGTATTAAAGTAACAGACTTATTAGGGAGTTGGTCCATTGACCCACGATGACGTCATTGAATTGGAGAGCTTGTGTGGTGAAGGAAGTGCTCCGCAGCATTGCTACCTGTTGTGATCATTGTTTCAAATGACAGTTTAGGACAGGTGGGTGCTTAAGGAGTGAAAATTGTTTCGACACCTCTAGGCTACTATGTTTCGACACCGCAGCATTGCTACCTGTCATTTGATCATTGTTTCGACACTGAGGTTAGATTGGACAGGTTCTTTAGGAGTGAAAATTTTCTTAGCACTTTTCCTCACTTGGTCACTCATCATCTTGCCATTGTTAACAACCTATTAAATTGGATTTATCAAGCGGCAGCACTTACTCCGGCACTCCACGACAGCATCCATTTTTGTTTGCACAGGCTCGGGTTAGTGAAGGGAAATGTGAGGTGCTCATTCAATTATTTAGGGGTGGAACATGTGGCGGTAGTCCTACTCTGAAATGCATAACCCATTGCTCAACATTAATCTCTTAGTGGAGCCGTTCTCACTATGGCTCGATTCCAAAGAAGTTAGCATCAGTTCACCAGGAGTTGGGAAAACTTCAGGGATTCAGATCTCCCCATGATGTTTGACACAAATCATACTTAGAGAAACAAATTAACTCCATGCTTGAAACTGAGGAAGATAAGTGGAAGCAACGATCACGTGTGGAGTGGTTAAAGGGGGTTGATTGTAATTCTGGCTATTTTCATGAATCGACAAAATCTAAAGGCTGGAATAACAAAACATAGGTCTCTTCAATGATAATCATATTTGGAAGACTGATTTTGACACTATTAGGGTCATGTTCTGCGTCTACTTTTTTACTATGTTCACTTGGACTGGAGGATAAGGTATGTGTTGAATATGGAATATTACAACTCCATGTGTTTCTTTTGATATGTGTGGAACCTAAAATCACCGGAAGAATGTGGGGCTACCACGTGGACCATATCCCAAAATGACCAAACTGCCTCTAGCAATAATACTTAAAGCCCAAGCACCGAACATGGCTCAAGCCCACAATGCTTACATAGCCCAAACATTGGGCCCAAACCGGGATGACATGTGGAAGCCTCTCATTCTCGATTTTCGTAACATGTGTCAGCACGCACATCAATGAGCATTTGTCCCACATCGAAACTATGGAAATTGAACATCTCACTCACCCCTACATAAGGGGTACACATTTCTCAATAAAGGTAATTCAATTCAACGCTACTTAAACTCTTAAGATTTCTCTTTCGAAGCTGACTTCAGCATCGGAGCATTTTCGGTTGAACCACCCCCCCCCCCCCTCGGGGATTCAACCTTAACCCCGTTTGATTTTTGTTCTTGTGTGTAGGGATCAAGAAGGAACTTCACAGAGCCGGACAAATTTTGCATCAACAACTGGTGCTTTCATTGAGAGCCGATTTGAGAAATACTCAAAGCGTGCTCCTTAGTTTTTTCTCGAAAAAAACTCCATTCTACTTTCAACACTTACCATTCCTCAGATGGACAGAACACGCTGATCCGCAAGTGCCTCTGAGGCTGCAACATCTGCTCCTACGATTGCTATCGTGAGTGAACCGCTACCTAAGCTCTAGAAAGACGTGGCCCATCACATCCGACTGAAGGCGCGCGACATGTGCCCTGACATGCTACTTGTCACGAGCAAGCATATAGGGGCTCACCTCTGCGACTTTGACTAATGCAATAGGTTGAACAACTGAGCAACCAAGTTCGGGCCCAATCAGAGCTCCTACAACAACTATTGGGAGACATCGGGACATCCAGAACCTTCGAGAAGTACAGTGAACCTCACGGGGCACCAAGGGACATCCCAAGACACGCCGAGAAGGAGCATGTTCGCTGTCGGACAATATCCCGAGACACATCGCTAAGGAGGCACTTGGACCCCCTGTGCAACCCGCAGGCCAACACCTAAGCTTTAGAGAGACGTGGCCCATCACATCCGACTAAAGGCGCGCGACGTGTGCCCCAACATGCTACTCGTCATGAGCAAGCATCTAGGGGCTCGCCTTCGCGACTTGGGCTAATGTAGTAGGTTTAGCAACTGAGAAACCAAGTTCGGGCCTATTCAGAGCTCCTACAACAACTATTGGGAGACATCGGGACATCCAGAACCTCCAAGAAGTGTAGTGAACCTTGCGATGCACCAATGGAAAGCTCGAGACGCGCCAGCCAGGAGCATGTTCACTGCCGAACAAAGTCCCGAGACACATCACTAAGCGACTCAGGGAAAGAAAGCTGCACCCCCAGAGCAAAAGGCCAAGAACGATCGAGGCTTCCAGCTCTAGAGCGACTTGGAGGACGCCCTGGAGCACTTTCGCGCATTGAGTACCCGCGCAACAGCTGACGGCAGCAAGCAATCTCCCGTGCGTCACACACTCACTCAGATGGATAGACCCATCATAATTCATGAAGCACATACGATTTTAGTGAAGAGGACGAGACCTACTCGCCAACACGCTCGAGTGCTATTCCCACTGCAACTCGATGGAGTCGACGCCAGTTAACCCGACACGGAAATCCCCATCACAAAGGTCCATTGCATTCTGAGGACGTCTGAAGGATGCTTGACCCAAACCTCTAAGGTGTTCAGCGCGACAGAGACTTGGAGGATGACCTTTGGCACTAGATTTAGACGTCATCATCTTCACCATTTGTGAGGGACATTGAGGAAGAGTCGTTCCCGCATCGATTTTCAACTCCTTACTACAATCAGTACAAAGGAACCTAGTGAAGCACATCAATTACTATTGGGGGGTCATGGTACCTCACATGCACAACGACGCACTCATGTACAAAGTTTTCCAAGCCTCGCTGCAAGGTTAAGCGGCGACATGGTTCAACCATCTCCTCCAGAGATCAATCACTTCCTTCGAAGAGTTGGCCCTTACTTTCGCGAAGGAGTACTCGCAGCTTCGCACTGTCGAAGTCAAGGATGACCACCTCTTCACTATCCGAAAAAGTTTTAAGGAAACCTTGCGGCAATACATCCGGAGGTATTACGAAGAGAAGTCCCGCATTATTGGTTGTAGCGATCTCGTCGCAGCCATGAAATTTAAGTAAGGCCTACTGTAACGACCCGTCCCGAATTTCAGAATTAGATTAGTAACTAATCATGATTAGTGAGGTTAAGCGGTGATTAGTTGGGCGAAATCGGACGAACGATGCAAAATGACCGTTTTGCCCCTAGTCGTGGGTAAAATATTGACTTTTAATTTGGGCGATCAAATGCACTTTGACCGATGACCGTGACGTAGTTTGGGACATCACGAGTTCATAGACAGGTGGCACGTTCGATTCCGACGTTCGAGGTGAAAGTTATAACGTTCGGAAGTTCAAGGGCACTTTTCGTAATTCGGACGAAAAGGGGGAAAATGTTGACTTTTTGACCGGGGGGTCCGATGGTCGAGGGCCAAGGACCGTTAGGAAGGTCTCGATGCCCTGAGTTCGTAGACAGGCAGCACGTATCAATCGGAGTTCGAATGACCAAGTTACGGGTCTAGATGCGTGAGAGGCATATTGGTAATTTATCAGAATGAGGGTAAAATGGTAATTTGGTGGCTGCAGGTTGAAACAGCCGTGTATGGTGCTGAGTATATTTTGAATTGAAAAACAAAGTGGGTAATTGTTTAATCGTCCTTGATCAGAGTGTGTGAGTGCTTCTGCATGGTTTATGCATTGAGTAGGAAACAGAAATTTGTGGGATGGTGAGGTGCATTGCACAGTTGAGTTTTCTATTGCTGGGGGCCGTTGGAAATGGGAAACAGAGCACTTGAATTTCCTTTTCACAATGAGCTGAGCACCGGTCGTTTAGATCGATTAATTGAAGTGATTTGAATCAGTCCCTGGGATGGGGGAGAGAGAGAGCAGAGAGTTGAGTTTGAGAAGGGTGGAAGGAAACTCAAACCCGAAGATACAATTTCGAATTTCATTTTTGAATTTTGATTTGGGCGGCCAATTGATGGAATTAGAGGTGAGTTCGAGCTTCTAGACGTCCAAACGAGTCGGAAGGGATCGACAATGAAGAAATTGGTGAAGAAATGAGCCCATGCGACATTGAAGTTCTGTCTTAGAAATCCTAGTTGAGTTGGAACGGTTAGAGAGCTTAGAGCTTGCAAATGAGTTTGGAAACAAGTTCGTGATGATCATACGAAGATGTGGGCTGGATCAATTGAATAAAAACGATGGGGATTGAGGAACTTCGAGGGATGAACAGTGTTTGGATGTTCATCGAAAACTCGAGCTGGAATTGTCCGATTAAGGTAAGTTGTATTGAAAATTTAGTTACAGACCCATAATTAGATTCATAACGATGCTAGTTGAGGGTTCAATTGAAGAAAACGAGTTGATTGTGCCCGGAATTGAATCGGGTCGTCTCGCGGGTTGCAAGACCCGTTTTATAGACAAACGGGTTGGGACGATGACACTGTAGCAGGCGCGTGGGTTTCACGCGCAGCCACTCATGGGGGCGCGTGACGGCGCGTGGGCATGAATCCTAAGGTGAGGTCAACATGACTTTTTTCCTATACATTGTAACGAACATTTTGGGATTTGTTTCGTGACAATCGGACACCGTTTCGATATTGTTCGGGACGTCCAAAGGTTTTGAATCGAGTTTAAAAATAGTTAAAAATTCGGGAAAATTACAGGACTTTGATAGGAGGTTAATGAAGAGGTTAGTGACCCTCTAATGTGATTTGGACAGGTTTGAAAGTCCTGGTGATAGTGACGAGGCCCGGGAAGGCCTATGGCACGCGTATCGAGGCGCATCGTATGACGGTCTGTGAGTGGACTTTGGTTTTATAAAATTTATGCATGCATAACTATTTTCTATGGATTATGATTGTGATTATATGATGTTGATTTGGATATCAGTGAATTATATGGTTTCACGCATTTCGAGGTGATTTACGTGCTTGCACGTAAATCGAGGTTTTACAATTTTACACTGAGTTTCCATACTTATGGTTTTGGATATGGTTTCATGAAATGATTTTGGAATTGGAATGATAAACTCGGGCATGAGAACCAATTGTTTTGGAAACCTCGGACTTAGAGTCCAATTGAGTTACGTAATCGGGCCGGGGGCCCAACCGCTTTATGAAATAGGGTCAGGGGCCCAGTTATTTACGAAATCGGGCATGAGGCGTAATTGGTTTATAAATGTGATTTAGGGCCATGGACCCTAAATGGATTTAAATAAATGGTTTTGGATTTGATAAATCATATGTTTGGACTTGTGATGGTTTGATGGAAATTCCGGGCAGGGCCCTTGAGATGTTTGAAATGATTGATAAACTGTTTTTCCATAAACCATCTTGATACGAGGATATGTGATGGTCTCCTCCAGGTGTCTGGGACACTAGGGAAGTCACGGTGCATTGCCTGCGAGGGGTCATTGTACGAAGCTACCGACCGTATGGTGACTTAGGAGCAGGATTGCTATGATTGGACGTCTGGGACGTCAGACATCTGGGATGTCAGAGATATTGACCCGGAGAGACCCCGGGCAGCACGCGTTGTAATAACCCGTCCCGAGAGCCGGGAGTGATTAAGGTGTGATTAGTGAGGTTACTCGGTGGTTAGGTGGTCCCGATAGGTCAGTAAGCGTAGAATGACAATTTTGCCCCTGGTTCGGGCAAAATGTTGACTTTTGGTTTGGGAGGTCCGATGAATTTTGACCAGTGACCAGGACGTAGGTTAGGACGTCACGAATCCATAGGCAGGTGGCACGCTCGATTCCGACCTCCGAGGAGGAAGTTGTGATGTTCGGAAGGTTGAGGGCCTAACTGTAATTTGGGTAAAGTAGGGGGAAAAGTTGACTTTTTGTATAATTGGGTTTTGGTATGTTGACCTAGGATGGTTAGATAGATTTCGTTGTCCTGAGTTCGATGACAGGCGGCACGTATTCATCGGACTTACGAGGTGAGAGTTATGGGTCTAGGAAGTTAGTGGCAAAATCGTAAATATAAGTTAAAAAGAAGGGTAATCTAGTCTTTCTGCACATTGGGATTTGTGCAGAAAGAAGGGAATGGATGGCTGAGATTGGGCCATGTGGGAGTGTGTGGAGTAGATTGTGACATGTGGCAGGTGTGTAGAGGATTTTGGTGGAATCCTGTACATACACGGCCCAAATAATTGGGGTGCAGCCGTTCCCGTGTTCTTGCTTGTACGCAGAAGGAAACAGAAACAGGGTGAGGCGGTGAGGTAAAATTGAAGGCTGATTGTGGTGGTTGATGAGTTCTGGTGAGTGAGTGAGGGACGGGAGATCGAAGGGAAGCTGGTGAGTGGTTTGAGAGGTGCAGCGTGTGTGTGTGTGTGTGAGAGCTGCGGGCTACGGGAAAATCAGGGGGAAACTCAGAGAGGAAAACAGAGAGTTGGACGGTGATGCAGCCGTGATTGATCACTCGAGGTCAGCGGACGTGCTCAGAGAACGGAGGAAGGCAGGAAGAGCTACTACCTCGCGGCTGAGCTCACGACGGCGGCAGGAGGACAGGTAAACCCTCACCTCCGTTTCCTTGCTCTGTTTAGCCGTTGAGTTTCAAGTCGAGAGTCGTGAGTCTAGAGGTCGAGTCGAGGGAATTGGAGGTTAGAGTGAGACTCAGGGAGGTCCCAAGACTCGACTGAGTGTGCAGCCGTGACGGGGAGGTACACGGCGAAGGATGGCACGACAGGGGTAATTGGGTGCTCTGTTTTGGCCGTGGGTTCAAACGGCGAGTCGTGAAGGTTGGGGCTGAGTCGAAGGTCTAGGAGGATTGTTTTAGGTTCAGTGAGGTCCAGGGAAGAGTTTGGTGTAGCCACCGTGAAGGGAGGTGAGCTGGGTGGCTGGATCGTGAAGCAGGGGAGTTTGGGGCTGTCTGGTTTCGAGTTCAGTCGACGGGCTAGGGACAGTTTCGAGGTGAACGGAGTTGGGGAATCAATAGGGTTGGCCTGGACGATGCTGTTGGTGAAGAAAGGAGCCGTTTTGGTGGACGGAAGAAGGAGAAGCGTGCTCGCCAGTCTGAGTTGCAGACCACTGTGCTGAACCGGGTTCGATCGAGGTTAACGGTGCACTGTAGCAGCGCGTGGGGGCGCGTGCGGCGGCGATGGGGAAATCGGTCAACATGGTTTTTGGTCTAGGAGTTATGGTGAGTTCAATGGAGTTGGTTTCGGGTCAATCGGAAGTCGTTTGAGTTTAGTTCCGCGAGGGTGAAAGTTTAAGGTCCCGGGTTTTACGTTTTCGATTCGGGGAATTTTGAGGGAATTTAGGTGAACTTTCGTAGACGTATTAGTGACGTATTTTGACGGTGATTGACAGGATCGGGATTTCCCGAGGAAGCCGAGGAACGTGCTGGACGTTCAGGACGCGAGTAGGGATCGGTACTGTGAGTGGACCCTTTCCTTAAACTCGAACATGCATAACTATTTTCTATATTTGTTTTATATATTTAATTTCATGATTGTTGGATTTATAATGTGATTCTACATAATTGCACGTTTTTTCGAGAAAATATGGTCTTTGGCACGTTTTACGGTAAAAGGTTGATTTCTGATTATAATGTTATAGTTTTGGGATTTCAAATAGTAAATGATTTCTAATGATTCTAAATGGATTTTGGAACATGATTTTGAGAAAGGGTTGGTTTTGAAATCGAAATTGACAATTGGACTTTGGTTAAAGGTTGAAAAGTGGATTCCGGATTTGGGTTTGGAATGACGGTTCTGGATGCCGGAAGGGCATCGGACCAGTGATTTCGGATTCGGGTTTGGATGTGGATTGGTAAATGGTTTTCAAATGATTTTGGGATTGGATTTGCTGGATCTGGATATTGGGTTTAAAGACCCGGATATATGTGACGGGGGATCGGCTGGATTGGGTTTAAAGACCCGGATTGAGTTTAAAGACTCGGGAGTTTAAAGACTCGGATATATTGATTTCCCCCGTAGGCCTTTGAGTTTAAAGACTCGGGAGTTTAAAGACTCGGATATGATTAAGGCCTGGATTGAGTTTAAAGACTCGGATATGATTAAGGCCTGGATTGAGTTTAAAGACTCGGATAGGTCCAGCAGGTTTGATCGGAAAATGATGATTTCATGGTTTATGATACGGTTTTATAATTCACATGCTCTGGTTTTTCTCACTGTTTTATAGTGTTTCTGTTTCTTATGATATGGTTTATGGTAAGTTGGTTTATAACTGTTTTATAAACTTGGTTATGCATGTGGCTTTCAAAACGGAGGGTTAAACTCGGTTTTCTAATAAATGGTTTTAGAACTTTTCTTTTATTATGGTCCACTCACACCTTGTGTTTTTAACTTGCCCTTCAGGTTGTGGAGCGAGCGTGGGGTCTTGACGTCGAGGCAGAGTCCGAGGCATAGAAGTGACGTGAAGGAATCCCGGAGTAGTTGGAAGTCTTCCGTGTGCGTGTAATTTATCGATTTTTATTTTCCTTGTATTTTCGTACTATGCTCTGTAAACGATAACTTCGGGATATTTTGTTTACTTACTCCTGCGTCTGACTGAGTTTTGGGTACTTTTGAGTGAGTTGTACTTGAGTGTTGCGTCGGGGAGTCAGACGGGAGCAGGATTCACCTCAGGTTTCGGGGTGAAACCGGGGTGGGTCCTGACAATTGGTATCAGAGCATAGGTTTGTCGAGTTTGTTAGGTCTGTCGGGTTGTGAGGTTGTGTTTCAGTTGCTTACCTACTTCTATGCCTCTTTCAGCGTGCGGTTAACGATGCCTCCGAGACGTAGACCCTCTCCACAACTTGAAGACGAAGTAGCAAGAGAGACGGAGAGTACTACAATTGAGTGAGCCCAACGGCTCGGGGCGACTACGTTTAGTGGTGGGGCTGATCCGGAGGAAGCCCAGAGGTGGATTACCAGACTTGAGCGGATTTTTGAGGTGATGCATTGTCCGCCGGAGGAGCGAGTATTGTTGGCTACATTTTTACTAGATGGTGCGGCGTACGAGTGGTGGTATACCCTCGAGTTGTCCGGTTGGGATGCCCATACGGTGACTTGGGAGACGTTCAGGGAACGGTTTCTGGAGCAGTATTATCCTCGTTCTTTCCGGGATGCCAAGGAGGCGGAGTTCTTGCATCTCCAACAAGGGAATATGACAGTGGCTGAGTATGAACGGAAGTTCCAGATGTTGTCTCGGTTTGCTCCTGCGTTTGTGGCCACTGAAGCCGAGAAGTGCCGTAGGTTTGAGTTGGGCCTGCGAGGTGAGATTCGAGCCATAGTGACGGCCGGATCTTTTGCTACCCTCCGAGACTTGTCAGACGCTGCAGTGCGGGTGGAGGCTAGTTTGCCGGTGCGACACCGGGAACCCTCTATTTCTGGAGCTTCGAGCCAGTAGACACCGAAAAGAGGTACCTTCGGTGGAGCATCGTCGTCGGACGATGATCGTTTTGGTAGGCCTGGCAGTTTCCAGAGTTCAGGCTTTTGGGGTTACCGAGCACCGCCGACTCCACAAGCTAGTGCGACGTCCGTTGCGTCGACAGGGCGACCAGCTCTTTCTGGTCGAGATATTTGTTTCTACTGCGGGGAGCGAGGTCATTTCCGACGTGAGTGTCCACTGTTGCCACAGGAAGGTGGTGTAGGTCGAGGAGCAGCGGAGCCGGGGCAGAGTACAGCGTCAGGGACAGCGGGCACTTGAGGAGGTGGTGGCACTGCTACTAGTAGTTCGAGGGGACGTGGTAGAGCGTCGGGACCTCAGGCCCGAGTGTTCTCGATGACTCAGCAGGAGGTTCAATCGACACCAGATGCGGGGACAGGTACTTGTCTTACTTTTGGTTGTGTGGTACTTAGTTTTGTTGTTGGATTCTGGGAGCGAGTCTAGGATTGTCCTTAGGTGACCTGGGGAGTGGTACAGTGGAAGGATGATGACGGCTCTGGATGCCGGAAGGGCATCGGACCAGTGATTTCGGATTCGGGTTTGGATGTGGATTGGTAAATGGTTTTCAAATGATTTTGGGATTGGATTTGCTGGATCTGGATATTGGGTTTAAAGACCCGGATATATGTGACGGGGGACCGGCCGGATTGGGTTTAAAGACCCGAAATGAGTTTAAAGACTCGGGAGTTTAAAGACTCGGATATATTGATTTCCCCCGTAGGCCTTTGAGTTTAAAGACTCGGGAGTTTAAAGACTCGGATATGATTAAGGCCTGGATTGAGTTTAAAGACTCGGATAGGTCCAGCAGGGTTGATCGAAAAATGATGATTTCATGGTTTATGATACGGTTTTATAATTCACATGCTCTGGTTTTTCTCACTGTTTTATAGTGTTTCTGTTTCTTATGATATGGTTTATGGTAAGTTGGTTTATAACTGTTTTATAAACTTGGTTATGCATGTGGCTTTCAAAACGGAGGGTTAAACTCGGTTTTCTAATAAATGGTTTTAGAACTTTTCTTTTATTATGGTCCACTCACACCTTGTGTTTTTAACTTGCCCTCCAGGTTGTGGAGCGAGCGCGGGGTCTTGACGTCGAGGCAGAGTCCGAGGCATAGAAGTGACGTGAAGGAATCCCGGAGTAGTTGGAAGTCTTCCGTGTGCGTGTAATTTATCGGTTTTTATTTTCCTTGTATTTTCGTACTATGCTCTGTAAACGATAACTTCGGGATATTTTGTTTACTTACTCCTGCGTCTGACTGAGTTTTGGGTACTTTTGAGTGAGTTGTACTTGAGTGTTGCGTCGGGGAGTCAGACGGGAGCAGGATTTACCTCAGGTTTCGGGGTGAAACCGGGGTGGGTCCTGACAAGCGTTACTTATTATTATACCGTGAGATATGGCGTCTGGGACGTCGAGCGTCTCAGACGCTAGGCATCTGGGATGCCCAGGATGGTTTAAACATGTTTTACCTGGAAATGGTATTTATGATTATTGTTTTGGGCGATGGCCCACTTGGAAATTGGAATTGGTATTCTGGATGTCAGATTTACATAATATATGCTTGGTTTTCGGTATTCATGTTGTTGGGTAGAGACCCACATGATTTGGTTTACGGTTTCTGAGCTAAGGCCCTAATGGTGGTTTTAAGTAAATAATTTACTTACTGGTTTTCGATGCATGCATACGTTTTACATGAAGGGCATAAATGTCTTTGTGAATTTATGTTTTATGGACTTGTTTATTTTCGTCCACTCACAGCCTTTATTGTTTTAATGCCCTTCAGGTTGATCACGGATGCGACTGCAGCAGAGACTGGGACATTGCATGCCTCCTCCATCGATTCTTGCGCACTCTGGACGCCCGTCGAGGCAGTGGCTTTTGATTATCCCTTGTCTGACACTTCGTGTCAGACGGGAGCATGACACATCCCACGGTAATCCCGGGGGGATTGGGATAGGTCGTGTCACCTACCGCAGGAGAGCTAGCTCTACAGAGACATCGTCATGAGCAACGTCTGAAGTCTCATCAAGATACTGTCCCTGGCGGAGCGACATGCATGCTGGGAGGATGAGAAAAACACCACACATGCCGCCAACCACGTCGAGGAAGATGGACATCCCACAAAGGCATTTGCGTAGCCAAAGGATGATGCCCACCGCGGGAACTCAGTTGATAAAGCCAATAAGCGCAAAGGGAACTCGTCATCCAACACGTTTGTGGGTGCAAAGCTAAACACATAGTTTTTGGTACCTTTCCTCCAAATATACAATCAGATAAAGGAAAAACTATGGTTCGAAAGACCAGCTCCTGTCAAAGGCGACCAGGAGAGGGCCGACAAGAAAAAATGGTGTGCCTATCACAATTGCTATGGTCATGACATAAAATCTTGCCAGACTTTCGAAAGATACCTTTGGGATCTCTTGAAGGAAGGACACTGCACCGAGTACGTCAGAAAAAGGGCAACGAATCGTCTCGGAAACAAAGGCCCCCAGGAATCCGTACAAAATATTATCTGCGTGGACACCATCATTGTTGAGTCCGAGTTGCAGGGAATAACCATGAAACTGAATCAGTGACCAAGTCATCATCAAAGACACAAATTTTGTGGTTAAAATTCGGCTTAGTGCCTACTTTGCTCACAAAGCATCTTTCAATAAGATTCAAGATGTTTCGTTTCAACGTCTAATGAAATTGTCTTATCGCCTACGCTTTTGTTTAGAAAGCACTCTAAGTCTTCGTCATGTGAAGTACTCTAAGCCTTTGTCACGCAAAGCACCTAAGCCTTTGCCACGCAAAGCACCTAAGCCTTTTCCACACAAAGCACTCGAGCCTTCGCCACACGAAGCACTCTAAGCCTTCGTCACGCGAAGCACTTTAAGCCTTTGCCACACAAAGCACCCGAGTCTTCGCCACGCGAAGCACTTTAAACCTTTAACATACAAAGCACCCGAGTCTTCGCCATGCGAAGCACTCCAAGCCTTTGCCACGCAAAGCACCCGAGTCTTCGCCATGCAAAGCACTCCAAACCTTTGCCACGTAATGCACTTGAGTTTTCGCCATGCGAAGCACTCCAAGTCTTCGCCATGCGAAGCACTCCAAGCCTTCGTCATGCGAAGCACTCCAAGTTTTCGCCACGCGAAGCACTCTAAGCCTTTTCCACGTGAAGCACTCTAAACCTTCGCCAAGCGAAGCACTCCAAGTCTTCGCCCCCCGAAGCACTCCAAGCCTTCGCCATGCGAAGCACTCCAAGCCGTCGCCATGCAAAACACTCCAAGCCTTTGCCACGCAAAGCACCCTAGTCTTTACCACGCGAAGCACTCTAAGCCTTCGTCACGCAAAGCACTTTAAGCTTTTGCCACACAAAGCACCCGAGTCTTTTCCACGCGAAGCACTCCAAGCCTTTGCCACGCAAAGCACCCGAGTCTTCGCCATGTTAAGCACTCCAAGCCTTCACCACGCGAAGCACTCTAAGCCTTCACCACGCGAAGCACTCTAAGTCTTCGCCCTGTGAAGCACTCCAAGCCTTCATCATATGAAGCACTCGAAGCCTTCACCATGCGAAGAACTCAAAGTTTTTGCCACGCAAAGCACAACAAGTCTTCACCATGCGGACCACGCCACGACTTCGCCACACGAAGAGCTCAAGGCTCGTCCCAGCGAGGCACATGAAACCATCCAAGAACTTGACTTGGTGGAGTCGGAAAGGTACTAAAAAAATACGCTTACAACCCCACCAAGAGGGTTAGCATAGTTGTGGACATCTAGTGACACATCGTCCATGACCCTCTTCAAAAAATGGGGGCAACCTCCTCAACATCGCCTACTTGGCATAGTTGGCTTCACAAAATCAACTTCACCACTGCTTGACTCGGCGACGGCTACAAAGCAGCTTGACTTTCAACTCCAAGACGAAACAATGGTTTGGTGTCATGTGTCTTCACGCCACTTGGCTTCAGCGTCTAGATGATGGCATCTCCAAGCTCTCTTCCTTCAATTAGGTGATGATGTACGACGTCTCGAGATTTGCAGGGGGCATGATCGATCCTCCATTCTATTGTTCCGCCTTACTACACCCCATTTAGGGTTCAATAAGGCCTTGAAGATCAAGTCTCTGGAAGGTCATCTGTCATCCAAAGCAACTCCTTGGAAAACTTCAGTTACTTCATGGCACCACATGCACTTCGCCTCGCGTCATGGGAAGCCTTGCTTTGAAGATGAATCACATCTCACCTTGTACCTGTAACACACATTGCCTTGAAGTTGGAACAAGCCACATACTGGGTTGTGACACGTTGCACTCCAAGTGATAGGACTCATCACCTCGTACTTACAGCATGTCTCGCCTTGCACTTTGCTGCACCTCATCTTGCACCTTTTCTTGCACTCTGCTGCACCTTACCTTGCACTCTGGTGCACATCGCCTTGCACTCTGCTGCACCTCGTCTTGCACTCTGTTGCACCTCACCTTGCACTCTGGTGCACATCACCTTGCACTCTTATGCACCTCGTCTTGCACTCTGCTGCACCTCGCCTTGCACTCTGGTGCACATCACCTTGCACTCTAATGCACCTTGTCTTGCACTCTGTTGCACTTCTTCTTGCACCCTACTACACCTCGTCTCGCAGAATCTTTCTATTTTCATCAAAGCCGGGGCCGACCACAGACCTGCAAAACCTGTCCTTAACGGGATGGTACTGACTTTCATACAGGTGCTGCATGGCTGTCGTCAGCTCTGCTGCACCTCGCCTTGCACTCTGTTGCACCTCGTCTTGCAGTCTGTTACACCTCGCATTGCATTCTGCTGCACCTCCCCCATTGAAGGCCTTGATGTTGACTCCGCCCGCACTTGAAGATGACAAGTGCGTCGATGTGCTAAGTTCTTCCATCCACAAAGCACTATAAGAATGTCAACCGGAGGAGCATCTTGATGTCAAGTCCGCCATCTCTTGAAGTCGGAACCTCTAACAAGACCAGGACACGCCACCAGATAGTACTCCACAAAGTGAGGTCTTTAAGATTACAACAGAAGTATGCTTTCATACATCGTGAAATGAACGTCTTGAAGAGTAGAGCGCACCGCCGCTTGAATCATTGCAATTGGACTCATACAGCTATCTGAATGTACAAAAATGTAAAACTCAACAATTAAAGAAATATTCAAAATTCTCTCGGAGAAGCGTGGAGCTTACTGCGACATCAGAAACTCCCAGATAGAGGTACAACGAAATTAAAGATCAAGCGGAGTCCTACTCTCATATATAATTTATCGGAATCACAATACAAATTATGACAGGACCCATCCCAATCCCCCGGGGATTAGTGCGAGATGACCCTGCTCCCGTCTGACACGGAGTGTCAGACAAGGGATATTTCCGTTTGCCCTCCCGGGCTATCAGAGTACGCCAGGATCCGGAGGAGGCATGTGATATCTCGATCTCTGCTACAGCCCACATCCGATGTCAACCTGAAGGGCAGTCAAAACATTAAAAACTGTGAGTGGACAAAACAAAGAGTTTATAAAAACATTTAATAAGGAAGACATTTGTACCCTCCACTAAAAAGCATGCATGCATTCGAAAACCATTTATACAAAACAACCATATGTGGGACTAAGCCCAAAGCAGATATAAACTAAGGTCGAAAGGACCACAATAAAAACGACCATACGGGCCACTGCCCAAATCCTGTGCACACCTGTACACACCACATATCATATATCATATATCCATCACATACATATATATAAGTCACACAACCAATCTTGTCACGGTATCCAAAGCCACGCGCGCGCTACCCGGGTCTCAATCCGAGTCATCTCAAAGTCAAGGTCAATGTCCGCAGCCCACTGATCCTACCCGAGGTAATAGTAACCATAGCCTTCCTGAGAGTAAGGAACCCAACTGGGGGGTGACTCCACTCAGTCGGTGCTCCGTGACTACTCCGGGGTCCACCCAGGCCAACGACCCTCCCCGGAGGAGATAATAGAAGTAAAGGAAGGTAGACGAACATATATATATATATAACATAAACATTCATGACCGGTTCCCCTGAACCGTCATGATCCATAATATCCATAATCAGTTAACATGCCGGTTCCCATAAACCGTCATGTACCGTAATAACATAACTAGGTAACATGCCGGTTCCCATAAACCGTCATGTACCGTAATAACCAACAAGGGTTCATGCCGGTTCCCATAAACCGTCATGAACCTGGGAATCCATTTAAGGTTCCCTGACCTGAAATCAAAACCGTAAAGTGACTGGGTCTCGTACCCGAACATAGGACACCAACTGGGCACCGTGCCCGGAATCTGAGGTCATATGCCCGAGACAAAACCAAATGGGTTTCATACCCGAGTTTATCATTTTGAAATCCAAATTCAGTTCATTTAAATCAATAAAGAAATACAGACCCGTATAAGCACCGTATAAGGCCGAAACCTCAAAATACGTGCTTATACGTAACCACATACAAATGCACCCATGGCATCATCAAACAAGTAATAAAACATATAATAAACATTTATGCATGCACCAATTTAGAAAACAAGGTCCACTCACAGACCGTCCGAGCTGCCGCCTCGATTTGCGTGCCATACGGCTCCCCGAGCCGATCACCGTCACCGGGACTCCCAAACCTGTCCAAATCGTAATAGAAGGTTACTAACTACTTAATTAACCTCCCACTAAAGCCCCGTAATTTTCCTGTATTTTTAACTATTTTTAATCCCGAACCTAAACCTTCCGATGCCCCGAAACATCTCGAGACGGTGTCCGATCGACACGAAACCAGTCCCAAAATGTTCGTTACATCGAATAGATGATTTCGTATGTTGGAACCTTCCCCAGATTCCCTGCCACGCGCCCTCACGCGCCGCCTGAAGTGGCTGCGCGTGGGCTTCACGCGCCTGCTACAGTACCTGCTGACGTCATCGTTGACGTCAGCATGACGTCATCACTGACAGCCCCTGACAGTGACACGTGTCACGCTCCCATTGGCCCACTGTCTGACATGTCAATCTGACATTGTCAGATCTGACATGATGACGTCATCCCTGACATGATGACGTCATCAAGATGACGTCATCAGTCATCCCCTACATCGGTCAGACCGGTCTGAACCGATCCGGTCCGGTTTTTCCTGCAACTTGGACCGGCGTAACCGGTCCAGGTGTCCTTCTCCCTCATTTTCGGTCCGATTTCATCCATTCCAATTCCTAAATTCCTATTTCTTCATTTCCTATCTAACCCAATTAACAAAACTACCTAAAACCTACGAAATCCGACCGGTCCAATTTGAACCTCACGGTTCAATTTTTCCCGATCAGTCTACACGGCTTCTCGGCCGTCAACCACCACCAAAACCTTCCTAAAATGTCCCTAGCAACCTAATGGACTCATTAAAACCATTAAAAACTAACCATAACAACGAAAATGGAAAAATGGATCAAAATGGGCTAACCGGGTACCCGTTCGGGTTTGGGTCTCCACCGCGCACGGTGGCTTCGTCCTGGCTGGCCACCACGCTTCACCAGTCCTCCTCTCCCCCTCTGGTCTCCCTGTCATGATCATAGGGTGAGGGTTGGATGTTTGGGTCGCACAGATGAGAGGAATGGGATCGGGAAAATGGTTTGAAAATGAAGAATGATCGATGAAGAGGCAGGTGAGATGCATGAAGGAGAAATGATGTCCATTGGATGGGTGACACTTGTCACTCATCCATTGGGCATCAGGACAAATATCTGGGCCCACTAGAGACAAAACTGCACTTTTTGTCTCGTAAAACGTGCCGTCGTGAATAGTAACCGGGAACTTCCGTGAACCGTAACTTCGCCGTCGAACGTCCGAATTCGACGTGCCGCCTGTCTACGGATTCGTATCGTCCTTATCTACGTAACGGTCTTCGGCCCTCGGCCATCGGACCTCCCGATCAAAAAGTCAACTATTTTCCCCTTTTAACCAAAATTACCAAAATGCCCCTAAACTTCCGAACGTCATAACTTCCTCCTCGAATGTCGGAATTGAACGTGCCACCTGTCTATGAACTCGTGGCGTCACGAACTACGTCACGGTCATCGGTCAAAGTCTATTTGACCGCCCGATTGAAAAGTCAACGTTTTGCCACCACTAGGGGCAAAACGGTCATTTCGCATCGTTCGTCCGATCTCGCTCTACTAATCACGGATTAGCCTCACTAATCGTGATTAGTCACTAATCTAATCATGAAATTTGGGACGGGTCGTTACAACCTTCCCTCCTTAATTAATTTCGTCCTCGAAATTCCAACCGACCTAATCTAACCGTTCTTCCCTCCTTAATTAGTTTCGTTCTTGAAACTCCAACTATCCTGATTCCACATCCACCTCGTGGAAAGTAAAATCGACCTACCGCGCAACACGTGTACGCTAGTACACCCACTAACCAGAACAATACTTACTCGTCTACAGCCCGACGTACCACTAACGCTCATGTCGCCTCGTCTACATTCGACCACGTCGAATAGCAGAAGTCGTACGCTCCGAACTGACACCACCTGTCAGTATCAGAGTAGCCCAAGTATCCTATGATCGACCCACTTGTCAAATCTACCCTTTCGCTGACATAAACAACTCTACGGTTCCTTACTCAATCACTAAGATATCCTGACGTCTGCTCCCACTGGGAGTCATCAGACCTCACTCAACGATCCACGCTGACACCTCCGACAGACCGTCACCACTTGACAGTCGTCAGTCGAAAACTAACACTATACTCCCTTGTGGTTATACTAACCACCAACTCACTCAACCGGAGTATATGCATACTAACAAAACACTCGACCTGTGTGTAACCCAAGCCCATCAGAACTACTATGACCCAATGCACAGTATCCAATGTCCAGTCCACGACCTCAACTAATCCGATGGTATCAGAACCAATCCGACTACCAATACGCTCTCCAACGCACCACCGGTATCTCCTATATACCGTCACCAGGCACGACAAGTCTGCCTAGTATCGTACCTTGAACAATGTACAAAGTACGTACATCTACCCAGCGACATACCACAATAATAACCAGACCACCTAGGTCGTAGTCAAACACGTTTCAATTATGGAGTCCATCTGTCCGATCTAGACAAATCGAAACTCCAACCCATTATCTATTTCCAAATCCGAATCCGAATCCGCAATTTCGTAAGAAATCCCGAATCCAAACCCAGAAATCATATCCATAATCATGTCCAAATTCAAATCCGAAATCATCATTCCGTAAACTAATATTAGGAATAACCATTCCGAACCCAAATCCATAAAGGAAAATCTACAGTCAAGCTCTAGACTCAAATCCTGAATCGTCACCCAGAATCCGATTCCAAAACCCAAATACAGAAATCCTCTTTCAAGTTCCAAAATCAAATCCTGAATCGTCATCCAGAAATCTGATTCCAAAACCTGAAATATTGTTCACGTCTACCGAGACGTACCAAAACCAAACCTATCGGTTACCCACTCAACCGATTACTACCATACGATCGATTGACTTCATAGGGAAGTCAATCCCAACATCAACACAACACTAGGTCAGACAAAATCCGACCTCGTCAGACACCTACTCATCGGACAACTACTCAGGCGAGTAATAAGTCATATGGGATTTACCTCGGAAAGAAGTTCAGTCCCATCATGCTTCACTCAACATCCAAGTAAGAGTAATAAACTCTCCACCTATCTGGATACCCAAATCACGATCCAGATCCAACACTACGTCAACCGACCATAGACGTCACGATCGAGGATCGTCTCGCCAACCAAAGTCCTAGACCATTTCCCACATCTTAAATAGATTAGTCTACGACGAGACACGCCGAGACTGTGGGTTCTCACTGATTACCTCGTATCGATCCTTGTCATTCCACCAAGGCAAAACAAGAATGATCGAATAATCCATCCTACGTGAATGCAAACAACACTCGATGCACTCACCACGTCAGGTAACCTGACATCGTCTGCCACCAAGTAGAGAATGAGGAATCTCAGTCACCTAACTTCGATATACTCATCTCCTCCTGATGATTCAGAACAAATCCCGGGTCCACCAACCAATACACAATCAGTGTACTAGTGGCAACCAACAACATCTATAGTATCAACGTCATCTACCACCATCAATTATGGTAAAACCTGAGAAGTCACCCAAAATGACTTCGACATACCCATTACCAATGCGGAAAACCCACATTCCACTCGTCACCTCAATCGCAACCTCTCGCGATTCCGAAGTTCCAACAAGATTGGAAACAACATACCCGGACATCAACCACGTGTCCCCTAACCAGTTTAACTCTATCTGAGTTCCACTCCTGAACCACAGATACCGAACATATGCCCATTACGACGGAGTCACACCCCGATCCGTAACTCATCGTCATCACGATCACCGGCACTAGCATCAGCACTAGTACCAGTATCATCACCTGTCAGCATCAGCACAAAGTGTGCAAATCAGATAATCCTGGATCTCCGCTCATACCGAACGACGACCCCGTACCTCTATTCGAAGAGGGGAACTCTGCTTCCCTCGTACCCAACAACTCTGGGTACAGTCACCCTGACAACTCATATGAGAAAAGGAAAACGTTCCCCGAACGTCCCCGATTCCCAACAATCGTAACTACAACCACTCTCGGTAGTAGCGCCTGCCCCACACTCGTGCAGACCAAAATACCAGACATCGCTATATCCAGACTCCGTATCCAACGGAATCAATCGCCCGTACTAACTACTCTGTATCCCACTCAGGGATTCCATCGACAAGTACCAACCCTGGTAACCTGTCCAACCAAACTCTAACCAATCGCAACTCGACTATCCCAATGTCGTCTACCAGGTCACCCGCGACCTTAGTTGCACCAACCCACAACTGAAGTAGCACGATAACCAACTCGGTCTAACCGATACGTACAACCCTGACTGCGAAGTGCAGTCCCAACACAAGCTGACATGACTAGACCGACTAACGAATCCAAATCCGAATAGTCGTCCAAGTCAAACCACCAGTCAACTCACATTTCTGAACCATACACATACGGTAGGGTTCCACGATCACACCTAGAGTTCCTCAGAACCCAACTGCATAAGGCAGCAAAATCCACGATCTGACCGACCCCGCGGTCTGGACATCATAAAGACGTCAATCCAATCCTACCAACAATCCAACTCGGATTCCTCGTATCCGGTTGCTAACTGCCAACTGCAGTAAATCCATTTAACTCAACATAATCTGACCATCTAATGGTCACACTCCTAACCAGTCGTCGGAATCGATCCTACGACATCGTGAAGACGATCCCAACTAACCGTCTCACGATCCAAAACTCTAACGAAATACTACGTTAAGCCTTCCGTAGGGTTCCACACTGCCAACCTTGACAGAACCATGGCAACCCCGGCATCGAGTGCCGAACCAAGGCTTGCCAATCCTACTAACTATCGCACCGGCACCCCGACAATCAGGTTGACCACGGACTGCAGCCCCTTGAGATATCACATCCTCGACCTGCGTACATACTCCAAGAGCTACACGGTTGCTCGAATAGAGACAACCCCGCTCTGATACCACGTTGACAGGACCCATCCCAATCCCCCGGGGATTAGTGCGAGATGACCCTGCTCCCGTCTGACACGGAGTGTCAGACAAGGGATATTTTCGACCTTTGCCCTCCCGGGCTATCAGAGTACGCCAGGATCCGGAGGAGGCATGTGATATCTCGATCTCTGCTACAGCCCACATCCGATGTCAACCTGAAGGGCAGTCAAAACATTAAAAACTGTGAGTGGACAAAACAAAGAGTTTATAAAAACATTTAATAAGGAAGACATTTGTACCCTCCACTAAAAAGCATGCATGCATTCGAAAACCATTTATACAAAACAACCATATGTGGGACTAAGCCCAAAGCAGATATAAACTAAGGTCGAAAGGACCACAATAAAAACGACCATACGGGCCACTGCCCAAATCCTGTGCACACCTGTACACACCACATATCATATATCATATATCCATCACATACATATATATATAAGTCACACAACCAATCCTATCACGGTATCCAAAGCCACGCGCGCGCTACCCGGGTCTCAATCCGAGTCATCTCAAAGTCAAGGTTAATGTCCGCAGCCCACTGATCCTACCCGAGGTAATAGTAACCATAGCCTTCCTGAGAGTAAGGAACCCAACTGGGGGGTGACTCCACTCAGTCGGTGCTCTGTGACTACTCCGGGGTCCACCCAGGCCAACGACCCTCCCCGGAGGAGATAATAGAAGTAAAGGAAGGTAGACGAACATATATATATATATATATAACATAAACATTCATGACCGGTTCCCCTGAACCGTCATGATCCATAATATCCATAATCAGGTAACATGTTGGTTCCCATAAACCGTCATGTACCGTAATAACATAACCAGGTAACATGCCGGTTCCCATAAACCGTCATGTACCGTAATAACCAACAAGGGTTCATGCCGGTTCCCATAAACCGTCATGAACCTGGGAATCCATTTAAGGTTCCCTGACCTGAAATCAAAACCGTAAAGTGACTGGGTCTCGTACCCGAACATAGGACACCAACTGGGCACCGTGCCCGGAATCTGAGGTCATATGCCCGAGACAAAACCAAATGGGTTTCATACCCGAGTTTATCATTTTGAAATCCAAATTCAGTTCATTTAAATCAATAAAGAAATACAGACCCGTATAAGCACCGTATAAGGCCGAAACCTCAAAATACGTGCTTATACGTAACCACATACAAATGCACCCATGGCATCATCAAACAAGTAATAAAACATATAATAAACATTTATGCATGCACCAATTTAGAAAACAAGGTCCACTCACAGACCGTCCGAGCTGCCGCCTCGATTTGCGTGCCATACGGCTCCCCGAGCCGATCACCGTCACCGGGACTCCCAAACCTGTCCAAATCGTAATAGAAGGTTACTAACTACTTAATTAACCTCCCACTAAAGCCCCGTAATTTTCCCGTATTTTTAACTATTTTTAATCCCGAACCTAAACCTTCCGATGCCCCGAAACATCTCGAGACGGTGTCCGATCGACACGAAACCAGTCCCAAAATGTTCGTTACATCGAATAGATGATTTCGTATGTTGGAACCTTCCCCAGATTCCCTGCCACGCGCCCTCACGCGCCGCCTGAAGTGGCTGCGCGTGGGCTTCACGCGCCTGCTACAGTACCTGCTGACGTCATCGCTGACGTCAGCATGACGTCATCACTGACAGCCCCTGACAGTGACACGTGTCACGCTCCCATTGGCCCACTGTCTGACATGTCAATCTGACATTGTCAGATCTGACATGATGACGTCATCCCTGACATGATGACGTCATCAAGATGACATCATCAGTCATCCCCTACATCGGTCAGACCGGTCTGAACCGATCCGGTCCGGTTTTTCCTGCAACTTGGACCGGCGTAACCGGTCCAGGTGTCCTTCTCCCTCATTTTCGGTCCGATTTCATCCATTCCAATTCCTAAATTCCTATTTCTTCATTTCCTATCTAACCCAATTAACAAAACTACCTAAAACCTACGAAATCCGACCGGTCCAATTTGAACCTCACGGTTCAATTTTTCCCGATCAGTCTACACGGCTTCTCGGCCGTCAACCACCACCAAAACCTTCCTAAAATGTCCCTAGCAACCTAATGGACTCATTAAAACCATTAAAAACTAACCATAACAACGAAAATGGAAAAATGGATCAAAATGGGCTAACCGGGTACCCGTTCGGGTTTGGGTCTCCACCGCGCACGGTGGCTTCGTCCTGGCCGGCCACCACGCTTCACCAGTCCTCCTCTCCCCCTCTGGTCTCCCTGTCATGATCATAGGGTGAGGGTTGGATGTTTGGGTCGCACAGATGAGAGGAATGGGATCGGGAAAATGGTTTGAAAATGAAGAATGATCGATGAAGAGGCAGGTGAGATGCATGAAGGAGAAATGATGTCCATTGGATGGGTGACACTTGTCACTCATCCATTGGGCATCAGGACAAATATCTGGGCCCACTAGAGACAAAACTGCACTTTTTGTCTCGTAAAACGTGCTGTCGTGAATAGTAACCGGGAACTTCCGTGAACCGTAACTTCGCCGTCGAACGTCCGAATTCGACGTGCCGCCTGTCTACGGATTCGTATCGTCCTTATCTACGTAACGGTCTTCGGCCCTCGGCCATCGGACCTCCCGATCAAAAAGTCAACTATTTTCCCCTTTTAACCAAAATTACCAAAATACCCCTAAACTTCCGAACGTCATAACTTCCTCCTCGAATGTCGGAATTGAACGTGCCACCTGTCTATGAACTCGTGGCGTCACGAACTACGTCACGGTCATCGTTCAAAGTCTATTTGACCGTCCGATTGAAAAGTCAACGTTTTGCCACCACTAGGGGCAAAACGGTCATTTCGCATCGTTCGTCCGATCTCGCTCTACTAATCACGAATTAGCCTCACTAATCGTGATTAGTCACTAATCTAATCATGAAATTTGGGACGGGCCGTTACAAATTACATCTCTTAGGATTCCTTGAATTCCTAAGCGATGTGGGGGCATTTGTGGAACCTAAAATCACTGGAAGAATATGGAGCTACCACGTGGCCCATAATTCCCGAAATGACCAAATTGCCCCTGGTAATAATACTTAAAGCCCAAGCACCGAACATGGCTTAAGCCCACAATGCTTACATAGCCCAAACATTGTGTAACGACCCGTCCTGAGAGCCGGGATTAGTACAGTGATTAAGATGGGATTAGTGAGCTTAATCGGTGGTTAGTTGGTTTCGTTGGGGTCGTTAGCCTAGAATGACGATTTTGCCCCTAGTTCGGGCAAAAAGTTGACTTTTACTTCGGGTGGTCCCAATGGACTTTGACCGATGACCAGGACGTAGTTTAGGACGTCACGAATCCGTAGGCAGGTGGCACGCCTGATTCCAACATCCGAGGAGGAAGCTATGATGTTCGGAAGGTTGAGGGCATAACCGTAATTTGGTTAAAATAAGGGGAAAAGTTGACTTCTTGTACGAATGGGTTTTGGTATGTTGACCTAGGACTGTTAGATAGATCTCGTTGTTCTGAGTTCGATGACAGGCGGCACGTATTCATCGGACTTACGATGTGGGAGTTACGGGTCTAGAAAGGTAGTGGCAACGTTGTAATTTTGAGGTTTTAGGAAGGGCATTTTGGTCTTTTTGCACCTTGGGATCTGTGCAACAGAGAGGGAAGATGGAGGGCTGAGATTGAAACAGATGGGAGAGGAGTTGAAGGATTGATGACACGTGTAGGAGGGCTAGAGGTTTCTAGCACACACGGTCCAATTATTTGGGGCTGAGTTCGTGTTGGTTCTTTGCACCAGACAGAGAGAAAGTGGACGGTGATTGTGTGTGGTGGTGTGGATTGATGAGTAAGGAGTGATCAGAACTGGAGAGAAAGACAGTGAGGGAGTAGGGAGGTTTTGTGCTCGTGTGTGAGACGTGTGAGAGTCACGGGAAATCAGGGAGGAAACTCAGAGGAAAACAAAGAAGTTGGGTGGTGGTGCAGCCGTGATCGATCACTCGAGGCCAGCGGAGGTGCTCAGAGGACGGAGGAAGACAGGAGGAGCTACTACCTCACGGCTGAGCTCACGACGGCGACAGGAGGACAGGTAAATCCTCACCCCCGTTTCTTTGCTCTGTTTTGTCGTTGGATTCAGAAGCTAAGTCGTGAACCTAGGGCGAGAGTCGAGGGAATTAGAGGTTAGAGTGAGACTCCTGGAGGTCTCAAGAGTCAACTGAGTGTGTTGCCGTGACGGAGGAGTACACAGTGGAGGCTATACGACAAAGAGTACCTATGTGCTCTGTTTTGCCGTGATGTTCAAATGGAAAGTCGCGAAGGTTGGGGTAAAGACGACGGTTATGGTGAGTGGTGTGAAGTTCAGAGAGGTCCTAGGAAGCGTTTGGGATAGCCACCGTGAAGGGGGAAGACCTGGGTGGCCGGAGAAGGAAACAGAGCAGCGTACGGGTTTTGTTTCGAGTTTGAATTGATAAGTATGAGGCTGTGTCGAGGTGATTGGATTGTAAGAATGGATAGCTGGGAATTGGACAATGCTGTGAGTGAAGAAAGGAGCAGTTTTGGTGCAGGCACGGCAGTGAACCGCTGACGCCGATTCAAGTTGCAGGCTACTGTGCTGAACCTGCTCGAGGTTGAAGGTGCACTGTAGCAGGCGCGTGAGGGCCACGCGCAGCCACTTTGGGCGGCGCGTGGGGGCGCGTGCGGCGGTCTTTGGGGAAGGTGTCAACATGGTTTTTAGTCTAGATGCTATGACGAGTCTAATGAAAGTGGTTTCGGGTTATTCGGACGTCGTTTGAGTTTAGTTTCGCGAGGGTGAAAGCTTAGGGTCCCGGTTTATTACGTTTAGGCTTCGGGGATTTTTGAGGGAACTTAGGTGGATCTTCATAGACGTGTTAGTAACGTACTTTGGCGGTTGTTGACAGGACCGGGATTTCCCGAGGAAGCTGAGGAACGTGCAGAACGTTCGGGACGCGATTGAGGGCTCGGTACTGTGAGTGGACCCTTTCCTTAAACTCGAGCATGCATAACTGTTTCTATAATTTTTTGATGGTTTTATATGTGGTTTTATGATTATTGAATATGCTATGTTGGTTTTACATAATCGCACGTTTTTCGAGAAAATACGGTATTTGGCACGTTTTACGAGAAATATCGATTTCTGAGAATAATGCCATGGTTTTGGGATTTCAATCTATAATTGGTTTTCAATGATTATAAGTGGATTTTGGAACATGATTTCGATGATCAAGGATTTTCGGTTTTAAAATCGAATTTCGGAAAACGAGATTTGGTTTTAAGGTTGAAAAGTGAATTTCCGGATTTGGGTTTGGAATGACGGTTCTGGATGCCGGAAGGGCATCAGACCGGTGATTTCGGATTCGGGTTTGGATGTGAATTCGGAAATGGTTTTCAAACGGTATTGGATTGGATTTGCTGGATCTAGTTATTGGGTTTAAAGACCCGGATATTGATTTGACGGGGGACGGGCCCGGATTGAGTTTAAAGACTCGGGAGTTTAAAGACTCGGATATATTGATATTTCCCCCATAGGCCTGTTGAGTTTAAAGACTCGGATATTATTGAGGCCTGGATTGAGTTTAAACACTCGGGAGTTTAAAGACTCGGATAGGTCCAGCAGGTTTGATCGTAAAATGATGATTTGATGTTCACGAATTATGATATGGTTTTATGATACTTATGATATGGTTTCTATAACTGTTTTATAGTGTTTCTGTTTCTTATGATGTGGTTATGGAGATTTGGTTTATAACTGTTTTATGAACTGGGTTATGCATGTGGTTTCAAAACAGAGGGCTAAACCCGGTTTTCTTATAAAATGGTTTTGGAAATTGTTCTTTTAGTTATGGTCCACTCACACCTTCTGTTTTAACTGCCCTCCAGGTTGTGGAGCTAGCATGGGGTTCCGGCGTCGAGGCAGCGTCTGAGGCATAGAAGTCACGAGAGGGATCCCGGAGTGTTTCAAATTTTTCCGCGTGCGTGTATTTAGGTTATCGGTTTTTCTTTTCCGTGCATTTTGTACTATGCTCTGTAAAAACTTGTCTTCGGGATATTGATATAATTTCTCCTACGTCTGACTGTTTGTGTCGGGGTATCAGACGGGAGCAGGATTTACCTCGGTTTTCGGGGTGAAACCGGGGTGGGTCCTGACACATTGGGCCCAAACCGGGATGACATGTGGAAGTCTCTCACTCTTGATTTTCATAACATGTGTTAGCACGCACATCAAGGAGCATTTGTCTCACATCAAAACTATGGAAATTGAACATCTCACTCACCCCTACATAAGGGGTACACATTTCTCAATAAAGGTAATTCAATTCAACGCTATTTAAACTCTTAAGATTTCTCTTTCGAAGCTGACTTAAGTATCGGAGCATTTTCGGTTGAACCACCCCCTCCCCCCCCCCCCCCCCCCCCCCCCCCGCGCGGGATTCAACCTTAACCCCGTTTGATTTTTGTTCTTGTGTGTAGGGATCGAGAAGAAACTTCACATAGCCGGAAATTTTTTGCATCAACAATATGAATCAGGTTTATCTCAACCGTTCATCAGAGTAGAGTTGAAGTGTGTCTTAAAACATATGTATCCCTCTAAGACTCTGGGGTGTGACAGGCTCCCAACATTATTCTATCAGCTTTGTTGGCATATAGTTGGGGATGAGGTTACTGAAACTTTTCTGAAGATTCTGAATGGGCAAGGAAGTGTGAAAGAATTTAATCATACACTTACTGCCCTTATCTTGAAGGTAACTTCACACACAAGTTTTAGTCAATTAGACCTATCAGTTTATGTATAGTTATTTACAAACTGGTGGCTTAAACAATGGAGAATAGGCTCAAGAGCATCCTCCTGAAAGCAATCTTTGAAAGTCACGTGCATTCATCCCTAGACGTTATATAATTGACAATTTCCACATTATTTTTTAATGTGTCCACTTTATGTTGCACAAAAATATGCTCAAAATGGCACTCAAGCTTGATATGGCCAAGGCATATGATCGAGTGGAGTGGTGTTTCATGGAAATTTCAATGTTAAAAATGGGTTTCAATACGTCATAGGTGCTTAAGATTATGGATTTTCTCAACATAGTCTCATTTTCTATTTTATGGCAAGTGGGTGCTCTGGGTCATATTACTCCCCAAAGGTGGCTTCGATAAGGATGCCTGTTATCGCCTTATCTTTTCTTCCTATGTGCAGAGGGCATCACCACCCTACTTAGTCAGGCTGTTCAACATGGCTCTCTTAACGAACTTCGTATCTCTCCTTCCACCCCACTCATCTCTCATTTGTTTTTTTGCGGATGTTTCACTCATTTTTGCATATGAAACTATAAAGGTTGGGGAGGTCCTACAAACCATTTTTACTATTTACGAGGAGGTTTCGGGTAAAAAAATTAACTAAGACAAGTCAGCTTTATCTTTCAACCCAAATGCATCCACATCCCACAAATCAGCAGCCTCATGGGTACTACAAGTTTTGGTGGCCTCCAATCATGCCAAGTATCTAGGCCTTCACATGGTGATGAGGCATGGGAAGCGTTCATTATTTGACACCGTGATAAAAAAAAAATTGAAGAAAAAATAAAAGGCTGGAATGAGCAATTTTTATCAGCGACATGGAAGGAAATTATGATAAAAAAAAACGTTGCCCAGTCCATCCCTAGATATTCTATTAGCTACTCCTATATGTGCAAGGCTACTGTAATGAGATCCATGGTATTTTTACTATATTCCAGTGGGGAAAACAAAAGGCTGACAGTGCTATTCATTATAAGAAGTAGAGCTCTTTGTGCTGATCTAAAAAGTTTGGGGAGCTGGGTTTCCGCCACATAGAGGACTTCAACCAAGCTATGCTAGCTAAACAGGTATGGAAAATTGGTAATCACCATGATGCTCTTGTTTCTAGGTTACTGAAAGCTTGTTATCTCCCTCGTTGTGATATTGTGGACGCCGAGCTTGGCTCTTAAATCAGGTATTTCGATATTGTGGTTGTTAGTTCCTAAGCAATCAACTAATTGCACTAAGTGTGAGGATGCAGCTAATTACATCACTTGAGTGGGGTGGCACACAAGGGAGTGTGGGAATCTGCTTTACAGCAGATTATTACACCATTTGAGTGGGGTGGCACACCAGGGTGTGTGGGAATCTGCTTTACAGCTGATTCACTGACTTGAAGAGCAAGATGAACAAGTGTCATCTTCTAATTGGTCCTAAACTGGTCTAAATTCCTATTGGATGAATGTCATCATAGTGACATCATGTTTGTAACTGTTAAATCATTGTAATGCACGGCTAGTGTGTGGTATGTATGTTTTTATTGAGCAAAAACCAGAGAAGCAAGCAGTGTGCAAAAAACAAGAGAAAAACAGCTCATAAGCATTTTCACAAACAGTTGGTGTGCATCATATTGCAATCCAACCTTCTTCCTCACAAACATCATCACAATCCATCAATCTTCATCCTATTTACATTCTACACCTAAAACTAATCCCAAACAGTTCAGAACAAAAGAAACGGATCATTACCTCAAGCAACTTCTTTGTACCAGCTCCCTGAGTACTGTTCCATTGGCTCCCCTGCAAACAGAGAAGGAAAACGTTAGTGGACTTGATTCAAAAAGCTAAGATGGTATCAGAGCAGTGAATCGATCTAATTTACTGGGGCGTTAAGTAGTGTGAAGTTTACATTACACTATAAACTTAGCTAACAAGCTAGTCATGGCTGCTGCTGGTGGGGATCTACGGGTTCCAATCTTTGATGGCTCTAATTATGATTTTTGGAGCATCAAAATGCGCACAATTCTGAGAGCTAATGATCTATGGGAGTAAGTGGAGAAGGGATTGAATGAAGACATACCTGTTGCTGCTGCATCTGCATCTGAATCTGCAAATCCTGGAGTTGCAAGACCTCCAGAAGCTGCAAGACCAACTCGAGCAGATTATATAAAGGATGCTCGTGCTCTTGGAATGATCCAAACTGCTGTGGTGGACTCCATTTTCTCAAGAATCTCCAATGAACAAAGTGCAAAGTCAACATGGGATCTGCTGAAAAGGGAATACAGAGGAGATGAGAAGGTGAGGGCAGTAAAACTTCAAGCTCTCATGAAGGATTTTGAATATGTGAGAATGAGAGATGGTGAGTCTCTCTCAGTTTATACATCTAGACTATACACCATTGTTGATCAAATGAGATCATATAGTGAAGAAGTGACAGAAAAGGAGAATGGTGCAGAAGGTCCTAATCAGTCTCACTAAAGTCTACGATCCCATTGTGTCAATACTTGAAGAAACTAAGGATTTGGACACTGTCAATTTGCAAACATTGCTAGCATCCATTCGAGCATATGACCAGAGGCTGGAAATGCATTCAGAGACTCACACAAAGAAGGTATTCTCTGCACTGAGTGTGAATCAAGGAGCACAAGACAGGTCACACAAGTATTATGGAAGAGGCAAACAGAATTTCAAAGGAAATAAGGGGTGGAAAAGCAAGACCTACAACACTGTCAAAAACAATCAGGGTGCTGAGAATCCTAAACCAATTTTTGGTAATCCCTCTACTCCTAAAGACTCCTGCAAAATTTTTGGAAAATTTCATTATGGTGAATGTTGGCTTAAGAACAAACCTAAGTGTTTCAAATGTAATAAACTGGGCCACATTGCCAGGAATTGCATTGTGAGACAAGTTGTCAATATGGCCAAACAGGAGGAAGAAAATAAGGAAGGGACCATGTTCTATGCCTGTAATTCAGCAACAATTGCTGAGGGGAGTGGGGTATGGTATGTGGATAGTGCCTGTAGCAATCACATGACCTCACAAGAGGCATTACTGATTAATGTGGATAAGACTATTACTGCTAAGGTGAAAATGGGGACTGGTGATTTGGTCCAAGCCACAGGACAGGGCTCTTTGGTCATCAAAACTCAGGATGGTGACATGGTCATAAATGAAGTAATGCTTGTACCTGGACTTGATGCAAATTTGTTAAGTGTTGACAGATGGTGGAGCATGGATACTATCTTAGATTTGGGAATAACAGTGCAGAAATCTATGAGGATGATGAAATGCTGCACTGTGTTGCTTCAAATCCAATGCTGGGAAACATGTGTTTTCCATTATCTTTGGATTGCATTCAGACTGTAGCTCAGAAGGCAACAGTTGAGGAAAGTTCAGACTTATGGCACAGACGTTTTGGACATCTGAATTATCACAGTTTGCATAAACTGCAAACACAAAGCATGGTGCAGGGGCTACCTATCCTAGAAATGGGAAAGCAGGAAGTATGTGAGGGATGCATAGCAGGAAAACAGCATGTGGAGAGTTTTGATCAAGACAAAGCATGGAGGGCAACTGTACCTTTGGAGTTGATCCACACTGATCTGTGTGGACCAATGCAAACAGAAACTATGGGAGGTAACAAGTACTTTATTACCTTCATAGATGACCATTCTAGGATGTGTTGGGTTTATTTCCTAAAGCACAAGTCTGGTGCATTTAATGTGTTCAAGAAATTCAAATCCATGTGTGAATTGCAAAGTGGATATAAACTGAAAACTCTAAGGAGTGATAGGGGAGGTGAGTTTACTTCACAAGAGTTTCACAACTTCTGTGAAACTGAGGGAATCACAAGACAACTCACAGTGGCTTACTCACCATAACAGAATGGGGTGGCTGAAAGGAATAACAGAACTGTGGTAGAGATGGCAAAGTCTATGCTTCATGATAAGGCCATGCCTTATCATTTTTGGGGTGAGGCTGTACACACAGCAGTATACCTGCTCAACAGGTGTCCTACAAAGGCCCTGGAAAAGAAGACACCGTTTGAAGTCTATAGTGGAAAAAAACCTAGAGTAAAACACCTAAAGGTTTTTAGATCCATCTGCTATGCCCATGTTCCCACACAATTAAGACAGAAGTGGGATGAGTCCTCAGTGAAGTGTGTGTTTGTGGGCTATGGAACTTGTGAGAAACGCTATAGGTTGTTTAATCTGAACACAAAGAAAATCATGGTGTCAAGAAGTGTGATTTTCAATGAAAGAGCCTACTGGAATTGGGGAGAAGGTGAGGAAGTTAGAGTGTCAGTTCCTGGAGTGATGGAACAAGAAGAAAGAACAGAAGCTGCTGATGAGCTAGTTGAAGGAACGTGTACAAGCACTGGAATTAGATGATTCAGAACCTGCAACCTCAAGCAACACTCCAGTAAAGCTGAGAAACTTGACTGACATCTATGCTAGATGTCATGTGTCCATTGTAGAACCTGAAACTTATCAGGAAGCTTCTAAGGATCAAGTGTGGAGACAAGCCATGGAAAGTGAACTGGAGATGATTGAGAAGAACTCAACCTGGGAGCTGGTTGAGAGACCTAGTGACAAACCTGTGATTGGTGTAAAGTGGATTTACAAGACCAAGTTGAACTTAGACGGTTCCATTCAGAAGCACAAGGCTAGACTAGTGGCTAAAGGGTACTCACAAAAGCCAGGAATTGATTTTAATGAAACTTTTTCACCAGTGGCAAGGTTGGATACAATCAGGACTCTCATTGCTTTGGCTGCACAGAAATGATGGACCTTGCATCAGTTGGATGTCAAATCGGCTTTTCTAAATGGAGTACTAAAGGAAGAGGTATTTGTGGAACAGTCTGAAGGATTTGTCATAGAAACTGATGGAAACTTGGTTTACAGGTTGCATAAGGCACTCTATGGATTAAAATAGGCACCAAGGGCTTGGTATGGGGAGATTGACACTCATTCTGCTCAAGCATGGGTATGAACGAAGTCCTAGTGAGGCTACCTTGTACACCAAGTCTACCAAAGAAGGCAAAACACTCATAGTGTCACTATATGTAGATGACATCATCTACACAGGAAATTGTGAGACTTTGAAGGAAGAATTCAAAGGAGAGATGATGAGCAAGTATGAAATGGCAGATTTAGGTTTCCTACATCATTTCTTGGGAATGGGAGTCGTTCAAACCAGGGACTGCATTTTCATACATCAGAAGAAGTATGCTCAGACCCTGTTGAATAAATTTGGCTTGAAGGTTTGCAAGCTTGTTAGTACTCCTCTTTCTGCAAATGATAAATTGTGCAGGGAGGATGGTTCTGAGGCTGCAGATGAAGGGATCTACAAACAAATGGTGGGAAGTCTCCTATATTTAACAGCAACCAGACCTGATATCATGTTTGCTGCAAGTCTGCTATCAAGGTTCATGCATAATCCATCTAAGAAGCATTTAGGAACTGCAAGAAGAGTTCTTAGGTACATCTCAGGTACCATTACTTATGGAATTGAATATCTGAAGGGGAAATCAACTACTTTGATTGGTTTTTGTGACTCTGATTGGAGTGGAAGTGCCGAGGATATGAGAAGCACTTCAGGGTATGCATTCTCATTTGGGAGTGGCATTTTCTCCTGGGCTTCTGTCAAACCGCAAAGTGTGGCATTAAGCACGGCTGAAGCAGAATATGTAAGTGCATCTGAGGCAACTGCACAAGCTAAATGGCTGAGGTTTGTCCTAGAAGATTTTGGGGAAGAGGTGACAGAACCTACAACTGTCTACTGTGATAATACTGCTGCTATAGCCATGTCCAAAAATCCAGTTTTTCATCAGATGTCTAAACATATCAAAAGGAAGTATCACTTTATCAGAGAAACCATACAATCAGGAGAGATTGATTTGATCTACTGCAAGTCTGAAGATCAACTTGCAGATGTGTTTACAAAGGCTTTACCTAAGGAAAGGTTTTCATGTCTAAGGAACAAGCTTAGAGTGAAATCAGTGAATTTCTTAGAGGGGAGTGTTAGTTCCTAAGCAATCAACTGATTGCACTAAGTGTGAGGATGCAGCTAATTACATCACTTGAGTGGGGTGGCACACAAGGGAGTGTGGGAATTTGCTTTACAGCAGATTATTACACCATTTGAGTGGGGTGGCACACCAGGGTGTGTGGGAATCTGCTTTAAAGCTGATTCACTCATTTGAGGAGCAAGATGAACAAGTGTCATCTTCTAATTGGTCCCTAAACTGGTCTAAATTCCTATTGGATGAATGTCATCATAGTGACATCATGTTTGTAACTGTTAAATCATTGTAATGCACGGCTAGTGTGTGGTATGTATGTTTTTATTGAGGAAAAACCAGAGAAGCAAGCAGTGTGCAGAAAACAAGAGAAAAACAGCTCATAAGCATTTTCACAAACAGTTGGTGTGCATCATATTGCAATCCAACCTTCTTCCTCACAAATATCATCACAATCCATCAATCTTCATTCTATTTACATTCTATCCCAAACAGTTCAGAACAAAAGAAACGGATCATTACCTCAAGCAACTTCTTTGTACCAGCTCCCTAAGTACTGTTCCATTGGCTCCCCTGCAAACAGAGAAGGAAAACGTTAGTGGACCTGATTCAAAAAGCTAAGAGTGGTCCCATTGCAATTTGCAATTGTTTCAAAATTCCACAAATACGGACACTACATCCCTTCCCGGTTGGCATAAGCGGACCCATGAATACAAACATGTCCCTGGTATTTCCAATGGATCACTGCATAGATCCACCATCCCCTACTCTTGGGAACCTCCACCTACGAATACTTTTAAGGGGAATGTGGATGGTGTTACCAGAGTCGATATGCCATGTAGGAGGCTTGGTGTTGTTGCTTGCGATTCAAAAGGTGATCTAATGCTTTTTGCCTCTGATCCCATGATAGGCACCTATTTTTCTCATTTCACTGAGCTTCGTGCAATTCACTTGGGCCTTCAGCTGGCTCTAAATGGCAGTTTCTACAATGTGGTAGTGGAATCTGATTGTTTTATGTTGTTCATGCTGTTAATGATGCATTTACTTGCTTTGGTGAAGATGGATTATTGATCCATGATATTTGAAGGTTAACTGGTTATTTTTCTCACACGCCTTGCCAATTCTGTCCGTGATATGGCAACCGTGTGGCGCACTATCTTGCTTGTCACGCTCTTACGCTCACGGACTTGTCAGCTTGGATGGAGGAAGTGCCTCCATGGTTACAGAGGGTGCGGTGCCGGATGATCTGTCTTAGAGTTATGAGTACTGGTTTTTCTTTGTTTAGTCTCATTATTCCTTTTTTTTTTCTCTTCTTTTATTTGTGTTTTTTTAAGTGACTCGTTTTTTTAGTTTGGGTTGAAATTATCAGCGAAGTCTTCACGATACACATTATGTACGCCATTGTATTCCTATGATGGTTCGAAATCCCTTTTAAAAAAGAATAATTGTACCACGCGTCCACCCCGTATTTTATCAAAGTACTCCTGCCACGTGGGTCACATGGGTCCGCAGACTCCACCTAAACAGAATCTGAAAATAAGACATTTTCTAATCAATCAGATTCCATCGAAAGCACTGCAGCAAGCAACTACTCATCACACGAACAATGCCCACCATGGCTTCTCTGTAATTTAACACAAAACCAGGTCTTAAAATGCTCGCAAAGAACCCGTTTGCGGGGCACACGTGGCTGCTTTGGAAGCCAGATGCATTGAAAGCCGCTATGATGCATCACAGAGAAGCCACGTCAAACAAAGGGGCGGTAGTTGCTTTCTGTCTCTTTCTTCGGCGGATCGACTTGGACAGATACTAACCATTTTCCTTCTTCGTAACTTCTCACTGCCACTACTCACAAGTAAATAACTGAATGCTTAAAAACGGTGCGTTTTGAATTCGGCGTGGCGCTCTGAATCTCGGATCTGGAAGCTTCTTTGCTTGAAGTTCGTGGTAAACAAGCATAAAACAGTTGTTACTGACTGTCATCTATCGAATTTTTTTGTTTGGGTGCTGAGAAAGTGAGCGAAAGCAAAGGAAAATTTACTACGATGTCAGTTTTGCTTTTTTTTTTTTGGTGTTTTTGCAGATGTTTGGTAATGGTGATTGTGATTTAGTTACCGTAAGTTACTAACTGTAGAGAGGAATCGGAATTTGGAAATGGCGACTTACACGGAATTTCACCAGCCTGAGATAGCTTCAGACCGTCAGCACTCCCAGGTACTAATTATATCCAGTTCTTGCTATCACGGCCTTAAGTTTCTGCTTGGTTACTGAGAAAGTGAATTTCGAGTTCAGTGCATGATTTTTTTGCAATAAGCATGAATTATGAATTCATAAAATTTGCTGTTATGTAATGATTTGTTATGGCAATTTGTTAGTTTAATAATCAAAGAGATGTTGGTATTTTAGTAAATTTGTTGTAGGATATGATTTGTGTGCTTTAATGATTCAAAATTTCTGGTATATGGTTTTGGTGTCCTGATATAAAACCAGGATGTATCGATATCTCAAATTCTGGATCATGGGTCAATTTCCTTTGGAAGATTTGCTGTGGAATCACTGGCATGGGAAAAACGGTCTGTTTTTCGGCACAACAGATGTCAGGAGGAGCTTGAAATGTACAAATCTAATGGATTGGTTGCCCAAAAGAAGGCTTACTTTGAAGACTATTACAAAAGAATTAGAGCTCTCAAGGCACTGCAAGCCGAGAATCAAGAAACCACAGAACTTGATCCTTGCTCAGAACAATTGGAAAATGAGAATTGCGATGACTTGTTGGAAAAGGAAAAGTCAGGAAATGATACAGTTTCCAACTCAGTTGTGTCTATGGGAAGCGTAGTGGTTACACCAGGGCAAGCTAACCAACAACTCTTGGATGACTGCGTTGACCATACTGATAAGGCTGTCAGGATAGATGAATCCAGTAGTACATCATCAAATGGTGAACCAAAACATGTTAAAAATGGGGCTTCCTTGCCACTCACTCGATCGGCCACTATGAGGTCCATAGCTTCCCAGCATGACAGCCTTGTCTCTGCCCCTGTCAAGAATGATGCTAACAGGCCAAAGAAACTTACGCTTCCGGTATTAAAGGCTAAGGTATTAGCTACATCTCTCATATTTACAAAAGTCCTCTCTCTTTGAACTAGGCCAAGGAACAAAAATTAATTTTCCAAAAAAAAATCCTTTAAATAAGGATCTAGCCCCGGTATTAATCCTTCCAGTGGAAATTTGAAAAATCACTTACTTTATATTCTTGAAGATGTCCTATTATAGGCTAATAAGTTCATGACTTATTTTCTTGATTCTCACATGGAATGCCTTTTGGCTGTCAGTTACATTGTATAGTAGGGGACATAAAAAGTACATAGACAAACCACATTAGAATTAGATAGAGAGAAGTTAAGAGAGGAGAATTTAACACTCATGCTCATCTTTATCTTCTGGGAAAAGGAAGAAAGAGTGCTTCTTTGACCAATTAACTTGGCAAATATGTTGTCTAGAGCTGTGTATGTATTGATTTCTTACTCAACTTGCATTGGCTCTGACATTTTCTGCATTTTTAATATACTTTTGATTGGTTATTTTGGGTTGTTATTTCCTAGGGTAATGCTCCTTTGGCTTGTAACAAATCAAAGATGGAATGCAAAGTTCCTAAAGATTCTGTTAAGTCATCAGACAAGTCAAAACCACTTCCACTGCATCGTGTTACTGTCAAAAGAGATAACAATCTTCGTCCTAGTAAGAGCAACACTTGTAGGGCTGCCAGTGAGATTAATGCCAACCATGTTTCCACACGTAAACAGCTTACAAAAGTATCCAGCGGTGTCATTGTGCCTCATCCTCCGTCAATAAGAAGTGGATTAGTTTCATCTTCTCCTAGTGGTAGAAGTGATCAAAGAAAGGCAAATTTGAATGGAAAAGATCTGGCTGATAGATCTCGAACAAATCTATCAGTTCGTGCACGTTGTGTACAGGTTGACCATCTGGTTAATATATATTCATAATATCGTTTGATCAGATTTGATGCTAATCTTCTTCTCTTTGATTTGTTCTTGCATATATATTCATAATATCGTTTGATCAGATTTGATGCTAATCTTTTTCTCTTTGATTTGTTCTTGCAGAATTCGTCAAAAGAGAAATCCATTGGTGGGTTGAAGGACACAGCTATAGATAAACGGTCTGTTCATAAAAGAACATTTTTTGTTTATCTGTATCTGCCTCTCACTCATTCATTTGACTAGCTTGTTGGCAAGTTTCAGGAGTTGTCTTGGAGTTCCTAGAAAGCCTGTAGATTTGGAGAATCAACAGATGCAACCGAAGGTTCGCCAATCAGCGAACCAGAAACCAAAATCCACGTAATGCATGTTATATGTGGACATCCTGCTTCCTATATTTTGTCACTGTTATCTATTCCTGTGTTTTCATTGATGTTTACTGGTTTGATTTATACAGGTTTACAAACAATCCTACCCGAAATATATCAAGCCAAAGTTCTGTTGTTAGTCATGAGCGAACGAGTTATGGACAAGAAAGAAAGCTGAAAGAGGTAATCACGAATATATATCCCCCGTCTCTGCTGCTTTTGACATTGTACATGTTTTTTGTTGGGATTTATACGAAATTAGTTACTTAAGATTAGCACATTAACAAGCTGTTGCTGAAAGAATGTATAATAATCTTCTGTATTGAATGAATAATATGGCTGTGTAGTCAAGTCCTATACAAAATCGTAGCATCTATTCTAGGTAAGTAGAGAACCTATTCTGAGTAAACACCAATCTATTCTAAGTCAATGACGAGCAATGGTTAATTACACTGATTTCTAGTAACAGACATATCACAAAGGTTGACCCGAAGTACATGATGCTGGAAAAGCTTTACCGAACATGTTCCAAAAATTCTTGTGCTAGAAAGTGGTGTATTAGTTTACTTTAGGTTGAGGAACATTCCTCCTACTTTGTGATTCATTCTCTTTGGACTATTAGGTCATATTGTTCAATGATTTTCATTCCTCTCTGAGTATTTCTTCTATTTTTTTAGTACAGGAAAAGAGGGAGTATGTATAACTTAACCTTGTCTTTTGGATGCCATAAGCATTCATATGACTTTGATCCCTTAAGAGACGAAAAGCAATTGAAACTAGCTCTATCTTCCATTACCGTTAATTCTGAAATGGTTCTGTATTCACCAGGATATTAGCATAGAGTTTTACTTAATTTTGTCCTTGAAAACAGATGTGTTTGTTTTTTTTTGTTTTTAGCTGTGGCCAAGAAGATCTTATAATATTATATTTGTGTGCAGGGAAAAGAGGAAAGTAACGCAGCATGTAGAAGATACCTAAAATCAACCTCATCCGTGGGTTCCAGCATCCAGAAGAAACTGGTGCATAAGGTTGTTTATCTATCACAGTTTTCGTTATATCTGCTTATTTGCTTGTGTCTTGAGTTGATAATAGTTGAGTATATTTTTCCCACCCAAAAGCTGAAGTTATTCACTCATTATGTTTCTCTTGATCGCTAAACTAGATTAGCACCCACGGTCCATATACATATTGTTCTTCAATGAATAAGCAATTTGAAAAACCTTGTCATCACTTTCAGATTGCAGAGTCGCGGACTAGAATCCTCCTGCATTCTTGAAGGGAACCAAGGTAGCATACTTCCCCGGGGCATTGGTGATAATTGTCCTCTGCGAAACTAATTGGGGCCCATGATGCCGCTGGATGAGTGTGTTATCACATTTATAATGCAGAAACCGGTGCAAATGCGAGAAGCAGTGGAAGAAATCAGAATGAGCATCCAGAGAAGTTAATGTAAGTCCCTCCGAAATGCCAAATACATTAGCCTGATATTATATTCAATTGAAGGAGTTTATGCTCAAAAAACATAATTTCTTGCTCTCATTCGGAAGGCTGAGATCATGAGGCACCACAATTTTAGAGAGATGACTTCAAATTTGTAACAAGGATATGTATACTTTGAAGAAATAGGATCTGCGACTAGCTTTAAGCTGTCCTCTATCTGTAAATTTCTAACACCTACGTACTTCTGTAAAAGATGAAAATAATGTAGGAAGTGCGGAGGCAGGGACTCGTATGAATGGGAAACTCTCTTAACATTTGGCCTGAAGTTGACTCCTGTAGTCCAGGGTAATTCGATGATTGGATGAATATTAACATCTGACCTGAAGTTGACTCCAGTAGGAAAAAACAAAATGATCATAACTAGAAGCATGTTTAGTCCGGCCATAATGTTAGAAAAAATAAGTAACAAGTTTCCTGTCGATTGTTTGATTGGGTGATTGAGTTTGGCTATAAGAGACATCTATATAATTAATTATATATATATATATATATGAAGTATAGATATAATTATGAACCACCCATATTTAGAAATGTCATAACCGCTTGAATTAGTAAATATGGGAGTTTTAAAAAACTTACCGTAGTTTAATATAATAAAAGCGGAAGACAGTTTATTAAAAACACTCATTTATTTTGCAAAATGGTTACAACATAAATATATTATATTTTTTTTCAACATAATATAATAAAAAATAAAAAATATAAATATATACTCTTATTTTTCAACCGTTAAATTTTGATTTGGGGGAATTTAACTATATGTATTCCATATCACACTTAGTCCAATGTGGTATTGTAAAAATTCTACTTATTTTGATTTTAAACAACATAACTAATTATTATGCACGGCTACCGATTTTAAACAACAAAACCAATTATTATGCACAAGGATAAAAATATTGATATCGATAAATATATCACTAGTCAAATTTATGGATATCTCGTCTCAAATATTGATATCGTTTACGGTCAATAAAAATGACGGAAATTTGATCTAAAAGTTGGAAATTTGGAATGAAATTTTGGGAAAAACTTAAGTATCCAATGATGGTTATATATAACTAATAAAAACTATAAAATGACTTTGATATAATAAATATATGATATATAATATGATATAATAGGATTATGCAAATGACTAATAATATAAAATTTTAAATATAAACATAAATTGAAGTGAATTACTATAATTGAATGTTAAGATAATTAAAAATATAACAATAAGCGTTAAAAAAAATCAATGGAAGAAAAATTATAAAATGAGTAAATATATTTAAAATTGGAAAAAAAAACGATATAAAACTAGAGTCAATCTTTGTTAAAAAAATTGGAAAGAACTGATATATTTAAAATTGAGAAGAAAAAAAAGACAAAGAAAGTTGAAAATTTGGAAAAAAACGAAAAAAAAAATATTAAAAAAACTTAGCAGATATGCCTGGGTGGGTTGAACCCAGGACCTCAGTACATTGAGGCAAAACCTGAACCAACTCGACTGACCCAACTTAATCAAAAGTATAAGCACCGTATAATATATAAAGTATACAAACGGACACTTTTAACAGTTATCTTCTTCCTTCTGCGGGTCTGCGATTCGGGTTTTTCGACCCGATGGCATGACCCAATTGAAAATCGATGGTTTTATGTCAGATTTTCATGAAATTTGGTCATATCTCGATCGTTTTAATTAAAAAATGTTTTAATCAGATAATGAGATCTATGCTCTTAAAACAAGACAAAATGTCGAAATTTCGCTCAATTTCTTTCCCCCTCTCTTTCATGTCGCTGGCCAAATTTACCGATATATCGGCGATAATGTCGATATTTTCATCAATGATTATGCACCGCGGCTATTGATAACGACATCCATAATCAAATAAATGCACAGTAAGTTAATTACACAAGTAATTATAATACGTTGAAGTATTGAAGATTTTATTAGTATGCTTGTGAATTATTTTATATAAAAGCATAATATAAATATGATAAACATTATGCCTAATGTTGTGAATTTTCATAATATTTATATTGAAAGAGAAGAATACTTAAGGGCTCTCAAAAGAGGGGAGAGCTCTTAAAAGAAGAAACAACAATAATATATATATGTCTAGGGTTTTAGGTTACATGATAAAAGACTCATTTAATCTTACAAGAAATAGCCACAATGTTCTAATTATTTACAACTTTCCTTTTTAGATATTTCATATAATAGTATTGATTAACTGTCCACCGATGTGTTGCCTCATTAAATTTTTTTTTTTTTATCTGGTGGTTAAACCTTGCTAGGTAATAAAAATCTTATGGGACACGGTCAGGGTCGAAGGAAAAAGAGTACACCACACGTGGATACAGAATAGTCGCATTAGAATCTCTAGAGGTAGTTGAAGTCGTATTTTCTAGATAATGAGTAGATAGTACGTCTATAGGATACGATGCTTTATAATTACCACACCAAAACCTTGGCCAACAAACCCAGTGGAAAAATCTAAAGGAAAAAAAATGAGTAAATGCATATAATTTGAATCATGACATCTTCTGAATGCATTTAAATGGAGTGACCATACCAAAAGTTTGTCTTGTTAAAGACTTGCCAGATAACAAAACCATGTGGACAAAATAACACTAGTTGGAGGAAAAAATGATGCAATGCAATGAATTATCGGCCAGGTTGGGTTGGTTGGATATCTAATTAACTAGTCACTCTACTACTCTTATATTTCACGACCAACTAGCATGAAATATATGAGGGATGATGGGAGTGAGATTTAGCACATATTCAAAGTGATTGATTAGAGCATGGCTCACTTTAATGGTCTTTAGACCAAGAAATAAAGTAATGGTGAACTAGTGGCCTAATGGCAACTTTATTTTGGATTTCTATTTTACTATGTCGAAATTTCGACCTAACTCAAGCGTAAGAAATTATATGTCGGCCGAGTGCCCATCAGTGCACACGCAAATTTAATTGTCAAGTGGTCAAAATAGGAAATAAATCAAGTCAAGATAGTGTCTGCCTAGAATCTTCCCAAGAAAGAAGATTTTTTTATTGAATCTCAATCAAATCATTTTGTATCAATCCGACATTAAATCAAGCCAGCTCAACAAGACAAGTGTCTTCCAATTAGGAAATCAATCAAGCCTTGAGAGATTCGAGTGGCTTAACAAGGAAGGATTTGAGTGGCTCAACAAGAAAGGATCTGAGTGGCTCAACAAAAAAGGATTTTGGGTGGCTCAATAAGCAAGGATTTTCTAGACCAGAGAGTAGAGGTCAAGCATGACCAATTCGAGGGTTGGATGAGGCCCTATAATAGCCGAGATGAAGAAGAGAAAAAGTCATCCACATCAACACACAAACTCACTTTTTATCTTGAATGTTTCAATTTCTTGACTAAACTTTACATTGAGCCTTAGCCTAGCCAAGTCTTTAAATTCTTAGCCTAAATTTTAATTCAAGTTTTAGTGTAGTCAAGTTCTTCTATTTTAAAAGTAAGTTTATTATCTTCAAAGTACCATAAATTACTTTTTAAAAAAAAAATTACGTTCACTTTTATTTAATCGTCGTTTCGATTCAAGTTATTTCAATTTCGTTTATTTAATCGCTTTATTAAGATAGACACATTTTTTTTTTCTTTAAGCTTAGTTATTGCATTTATTTAAAATTTCAAATTATTGCATTTATGTTTATATTTAGTTTTCTTAAGCATAATTAGTTTTCTTCAATTTAATTATTGCACTTGCATTTAATTCATCCCAAAAATCCGAAAAATATAAAAAATACAAGGTCAAAGTTTAAACACTCTAAACCCTGAGGAAGCGAAAGACTCCAGACCAAAAAAAGGTTACTTGCCTGTCCGCACAATCGTGAGATTAGAAGTTAGCCTAAGGAATGCATCCAACACTTATCATTCAATTTAGGCCATTTAGTGGTCGAGTGGTGGCACTCATATGCAACTCATTTAACCAATGACTAAGATCTCTTCTATTGACTTGATCCGTCAAATCAAGAGAAACAAGTATGGAGTTCAATTCAAACATGAAATCAATATTAACATTTTGGTTTAGATAAATATTACTAAAATATCAACGTTAGAATTTTGACACACTTTAAGAATTGAATTCTGAGTTGTTGTAAGAACGTACATCAAGCTCTCCTTACCGTCACCATGCCCAAAACCTCATTTATTACCTTCATAGCCTATTACAAATTTCGCTTTTGTTCCCACACTTGATTGGTCTCATGCCAAACCCCTTTATTCAATTGAAATAAAACATGCCACATTTGGTGAGAATGATTAGATAAAATAATTCTGAAATTTTAATATATTTTGAATGTGAAAGTAGAAATGATTTTTCGTAAGATATACCATCCCTAATTCTACTATTGAAATGAGATTTTTTTTTTGGAAAAATTAATTAAAACAAAGTTAAATTGAATAAGGTTTTTTTTTTTTGTGTGTGTGTTATCTCTGCTTGATCAATCTACTTAAATGAAAACACATCCATTTTGATACTAAAAATATTTTAATTTTAATAAAATATGTAATGTAATCAAATCTCACTAAATTACGAAGCTCAAATACATAGCGACACTATATATATACCTCTATACGAAAGGTCAATGTGGTCATCACTAAACGAAACTCAAATGCATCTTTCTTGCCATTCTTGTTGTTGGGCTTATTCTTCTTAAATTTTCTTGTGTGATTTATTTACTTTGAAGTTTTTTTTTTTTTTTGAACTTGTTATTGCTTCTTTCAACATAGTTAATCTTAGTGAAGTCATGAGCGGAAAAAACTTTTTCCAGTTACCTCGTCTCATCTTCAATTTGAATCCCTTTCAAAAGATTCTGGAGGCTTATATATTCCGCCGCATGCAAACTTTTCTTCCTATAATTGCTCCAATAATGGGGTAATTTTGACATGATAGCACCAACTTGCAATGATTCAGGAACAATTATTATAACTTTACGGAGCAGAGGAACAATTATTTTAACTTCACGGAGCGTAGGAATGTTTTCCCTAAAGTGATATTTACCCACCTACCTAAGATTGAGTTTGGTAATAGGCCGGTTTTAAACAAATTCCTTTAGAATTTCTCAACGAAACAAATTCTTAAATATTGGATTTTGTCTTTCCAAAATCTCATTGATGAAAGCATCATGGCATGGTCTTCCCAACAACACGAGATCTTCACAGCAATTGTCTCCAATGCTTGTCGTCCCTTTAAAAATATCATTGTACACTTCCCACGCACACTTTATAGTGAAATGTTTTTTGCATTCATCCAGGAATTTCCTATCTGATGCCTCTGATGGTAGAATTGTGTGACTCACCAAAAACAAAATGAACATGGTTGGAAACATGTTTAGTCCGGCCATGATGTTAGAAAAAATAAGCAACTATTTTCCCGCGGATTTTTTGGTGATGGTGAGTTTGGCTATAAGAGACATCTATATTTATAAGAAATAAAGTATAGATATAATTATGAACCGCCCATATTTGGAAATGTAATTAACCGCTTGAATTAATAAATAAGGGAGTTTCTAAAAAATTTCCCTATTTTAATATAATAAAAACTGAAGACAGTTTTTTTTTAAAAAAAATAACTTATTTTCAATATAAACAACAAAACTAATTATTGTTGAAGCAGAAATCGAACCCGCCGCGAAAAGTTCTCACAATTCCTGCAAACAGCAAACAATTAGCTATCATTGTCTCGATCGATTTACCCGGGGGGTTGTTCGACCAAGAACACTCCGATGCCTAAGTTAGCTTTGAGAGAGGAAAAGGATATACTTCGAAGCGAAGAATCAACTTAACTTGGAAATGAAATGTGCCTTGCTATTTATAGGGGTGAATGAAATGTTCAATTTCCATAGTTTCGATGTGGGACAAATGCTCATCAATTTACCTCTTATATAGGGGTGAGTGAGATGTTCAATTTCCATAGTTTCGATGTGGGACAAATGCTCATCAATTTACCTCTTATATAGGGGTGAGTGAGATGTTCAATTTCCATAGTTTCGATGTGGGACAAATGCTCATCAATTTGCATGCTAACACGTGTTATACAAATCGAGGGTGGAGAGGCTTCCACATGTCATTCTGGTTTGGGCCATGTCTGGTGCTTGTGCTTACAAGTATTATTGCCAAGGGCAATTTGGTCATTTTGAGAATTATGGGCCACGTGGCAGCTCCACATTTTTCCGGTGATTTTGGGTTCCACAAATGCCCCCACATCGATTCGGTATTCAGGGAATCCGGAGGGATGTACATTGTTTGGAGTCTTATATTACCGGGTTACCAGTTCCTGTTGGGTTCAAGAATCGATTCAGTGTTTATTTGACGATTTTGCCCCTGGTTATAAAGGTAAAAAGTCCATTTTTAGTTTTAGAATGACTATTCTGGGTTTGGTGGTGTGAATCGGACATAATGTGCAAAATGACCATTTTACCCCCAAGCATGGGCAAAATGTTGTCTTTTGAACCGGGGGGTCCAAAGGACGAGGGCAGAGACCGTTACGTAGGTCGAGTTGATACGAATCCATAGACAGGTGGCATGCCGAAATCGGAGATCGGATGCGAAGGTTATGTGTCTACGAAGGCGAGGGGCATTTTCGTAATTTTGGAAGCGAAGGGCAAAACGGTCTTTTTGAGACAAGCGAACGGTGGACGCTGACTCATGCTACCTACCAATGATTCTTGCTGCTTTGTCTAGACAACATGGAGGAAATCAAGGATTTTAGGGACCCTAAACCCTTAATTAGGGAAAACTCAATCATTTTGTCCAAACCTTGATTTTGTTAAATAGCAGAGCAATTCGATTGTGAGAATGAGAGATTAGAGAGTCTGAATTGGAGCAAAACAAACACAAAGGACAGAGGGTCGCTGGTTTTGCAGATTTTCGAAATTTTGGAAATTTGTGGTAAAAATTCGAATTCGAATTCGTGAGTCTTGAGGATCAAAATTGAGGCTGGATTAAGTCTCCTGGGACTAATTCGAACCGATCCAAATCAAAAACGGGGAGGATTGAGGCCGTATCGAGCAAGAACAGAAGCTTCAAAATCCTCGAAAAATCGAGCTTGAGTTCTACTAGCTGGAGGTAAGGATTTATCAAATTGATCTTGTAAAATCGTTCCTTATACTCTCACGATGTCACGTCGTGGACGGAGTTTGGCCGAACAATCGACGGGGACTTGGTGGTGACTGAGTGCACTTGCGGACGTGACTAGTGAGCATTGGTAGGCAGGATCACACCTACTGTGACTCTTGCTAGTACCACATACATGCTCGCCATGCGTCAAGATGCCGAGAGACCTAGCAAATTTGTCCTGTGGGAGCGTGGCGGTTTTCGTGGCCTAAGTCCATTCCGAGGGAAAGATATGGATTTTGAGAAGCCTGAAGACCTCATGGAGTGGAAGGCTTGCAATCAAAATTCCTTTTCAAGCGATGTTCTCGTGGAACTTGGCGACAGATGTTCTTCTAGAGTTTCGGGACATGAGCCGGCTACTCTCTCCATGAATGGCGAGAAGCTTTCAGACATCCCAAACAAGGAGTGGTTGTGCGTTCCACTGTGCTTGAAGGAGACCGTTGTTCAGAAGAAGGACAATAAACAAGGACTTACTGGTTCTTGGGAGAAAAAACCATGCCGAGCAACTTCTTTCCTAACCCATAAGCATACCGAGCAACTTCTTTCCTAACCCATAAGCATACCGAGCAACTTCTTTCCTAACCTTTCCGTTCTGGCCCTACGAATGTGCCATCTTGATGCGAAGGGCAGGCAGAAATGGAAAGTTATGTTGTTGATGTGAGATTGCGATAACTAAGATAACTTGAGGTCTCAATTTCACATCGGAAGCCAAAATGGGCGAGTTGGAGATGAGCCGTGCAGAGAGGATGCTGATAGAAAATGAGCGAGATATCACTCGAGATGAGCTCTCCCTGCTGCACAGAAATTTGCAGGACTCAGAAGGCTTTGATGCTTCGATGACGAAGGCTTGAATGCTTCGCAGGGCGAAGGCTTGGATGCTTCGATAACGAAGGCTTAGGTGCTTCGCATGGCGAAGGCTTAGATGCTTCGCAGGGCGAAGGCTTGAATGCTTCGATGACGAAGGCTTGGATGCTTCGCATGGCGAAGGCTTAGATGCTTCGCAAGGCGAAAACTCAGATGCTTTGATGACGAAGGCTTGGATGCTTCGATCATGAAGGCTTTTTACACTAGAGAGAATAAGCTTTGAAAATTGTACATGGTGAACAAATCAATTTGTTAATCTCATTTCATTGATACTTGAATTCAGAAGGCAACTTGAAAAGCAAAATTGAAAAGCTCCATAGAGTTTTATGTCTTTCTAATGTTGACTTGCGTCTAGTTGATGCGGATCACCTTTGACGCTGACTCGTTTGACTCTTTGTTCTCCATGTGATTTACAGTCTTGTTTTTGATGTAGTCTGTACAATGCCCCTCCCTCAGCAGATTTCGGAGATATCTTTCGAAAGATATACATGTGCTGATATTGTGCCCATAACATTCATGATAGGCGCACTATTTGGTTTTATCAGCATTCTCTTGATTGCCTTTAACTGGCTCTGGCCTCTTAAACCATGGCTTGTTCTTAATTTCATTGTGGATCTGATGGGCTGGTAAAGATAGCTGCAAGTTAGGCTTCCCCATAACTGGCGTTTGGGAGTGTTGCCCTGCCTTTCGCTTGTTGAGCTTTCCAGTTGCAGACTTTCCATGGGGTTCATCCTCATCGGAGGCCTTTTCGCTAGTCCCAGCATGGCCATGAGTATGAGCGGCGCGCTTCTCGTCCTCCCAACTTGCATGTCGCTCTGCTAGCGAAAGTATTTCGGAAAGACTTCGCGCATTGCTCATGACGATGTCCCCGTAAAGCTGGCTGTCTCGAGGGAGTCCTTGCTTGAATGCCATTGCCGCAACAAAGTCATTACAGCCGATAATGCGAGATTTCTCCTCACAAAATCTCCGTATGTATTGTCGCAGAGTGTCTTTTGCTCTCTTTCGGACAGAGAAAAGATGGTCGTCTTTCACCTCGATTGTCCGAAGTTGTGCGTATTCCTTCACAAATGTCAAAGCCAACTCTTCGAAGGACTCAATCGACCTCGGGGGGAGATGATTGAACCAAGTCATGGCTTGGCCTTGAAGGGAAGCTTGAAAAACTTTGCACATGAGCGCATCGTTAGACCTGTGGGGGATCATGACTCCTCGAAAATGATCTATGTGTTTTACTGGGTCGGAGGATCCTTTGAATGGAGTGAAGTTTGGTGTTGCGAACCTCTGGGGGAATGGCTCCTCCTCAATATCCCTTATGAAGGGCGTAGAGAGCTGTATTTGGCGACGTAGATCGTCTTCTAGATCGCCACCCTGTTGAGCACGAAGGTGCATGTCCAGCATTTTTTGAACATCATTAGCCCGCAATGCTCCTTGCTGAGCCGATGAGTCCTCTTTTGCTAATTGTTGAGAAACTCCTTGAGCTTCTCCCCTTTTACTGTCGTGGGCAGATCGTTTTGGGTTTTTGTTTTGAGCTCGAAGTTGACCCCTGCCCCCACGTGAGTGCTGTGAATGCTCTGCCCATAAAGTTGCCTCAGTCCGACCTCCTAGCCGTTCACGTACTAACGGCTTTAGGCGTTGTGGGATTTTTGCTTGATGAGCGTGACTTTCTTCTCCAGAGTTTCCCAGCGAAGTATCTTGTGACATTGTTTGGCAGCGGGCCTGCTCTTTCCTAGGTCGTCCCTGGGCATTCTCTTGTCGGCCACGTGACGTGGATCGTCCGTCCCGCTCCTGGATTGGTCTCCCTGCTAGGAGTTGCTGCAAGAGCTCTAACTGAAGTTGGATTTGTTTGCTTAACCCTTCAACTTGCTGCGCCAAATTGTCTTGGGGAGGTTGGTGACGACTTCTCCCTAAGATGTCATGACATCCGTCCAGAAAGTCCTTTAGGACCATGTTTGTTGTGGGTCGATCATGTCGTGATGCATTTCCCATCAACCTCTCATTCGCTTGTTTTAAAGTCGAAGTTCCTTCCCCTAGCGCGGGTACTTGGTTAGCTGGAGAGGGGAATGCTCCAAAACTGAAGGTTGGCCTCCCTTCGAGTGTCTCAAGGGGCGCTTCCATAGACACGCGCCTGAGTTGAGCTGGGCGCTTCTCCGGAGTTTCTATGTGAGCTTCATTCCTCGTCTGAGCTGTTGAGGCAGAAATACCTTCTCCGGCTGACTGAGCGGATCGACGAGCCTTAGCCATGCCGATTCGAAGAATTTTGAATTTGGAAAGCTGTTGATGGGTAATTTGAACAACGTTCAGAATCTTCGAACAATGTCGATGAACGACGAACGAAGAGAGATGAACGATGAACAATGTTCAAAATCTTCGAACAATGTCGATGAACGACGAACGAAGAAAGATGAACGATGAACGAATTCTTGATGAGTGATGAACAACGTTCAAAATCTTCGAACAATGTCGATAAACGACGAACGAAGAAAGATGAACGATGAACAAATTCTTGATGAGTGATGAACAACGTTCAAAATCTTCGAACAATGTCGATAAACGACGAACGAAGAAAGATGAACGATGAACAAATTCCTGATGAGTGATGAACAACGTTCAAAATCTTCGAACAATGTCGATGAACGACGAACGAAGAAAGATGAACGATGAACAAATGAGAGAGCTTCTTCTGAGTATAACTCAATAGCTCTCAATGAAAGCACCAATTGTTGAAGCAGAAATCGAACCCGCCGCGAAAAGTTCTCACAATTCCTGCAAACAGCAAACAATTAGCTATCGTTGTCTCGATCGATTTACCCGGGGGGTTGTTCGACCAAGAACACTCCGATGCCTAAGTTAGCTTTGAGAGAGGAAAAGGATATACTTCGAAGCGAAGAATCAACTTAACTTGGAAATGAAATGTGCCTTGCTATTTATAGGGGTGAATGAAATGTTCAATTTCCATAGTTTCGATGTGGGACAAATGCTCATCAATTTGCATGCTAACACGTGTTATACAAATCGAGGGTGGAGAGGCTTCCACATGTCATTCTGGTTTGGGCCATGTCCGGTGCTTGTGCTTACAAGTATTATTGCCAAGGGCAATTTGGTCATTTTGAGAATTATGGGCCACGTGGCAGCTCCACATTTTTCCGGTGATTTTGGGTTCCACAATTATTATGAGCCACCACTATTGGTAAGGACACGCACAATCAAAGAAATGTATAGTAACTTTACTACACAAGTAATTATAATGCTCTTTATTCCAATTTTAACACGTTGAAATTTTTATTGTTATGTTTGTGAGTTCTTTTATATAAGAGCATAATATATAATATTATGCGCCTGTTTGCGAGAAGAAGAGTTTAGGAGGTAGAAAGAACGATGGCTCTGTATTAGTGTATTGTATTAAGAAACATAATAATAAAACAAAATAATTGTTGTAAGATCCTTGTCTTGCGAACAACGGTGAACAATCTCACATTACTCGAGGACGGAAAGGTGAAGTGTCTTATATGTGTGGGCACATATCTTCTTAGCATGTTGCCTTTTGAGAGCTCACTGACTTTGGATTCCTTGGGAACTCCAAAGTTAAGCGATATTGGATCGGTGCAATCTCAGGATGGGTGATCCACTGGAAAGTTGCACGTGAGTTCTCAGACATAAAACCTTGAGGGTTGGGCCAAAAACGGACAATATCGTGCTAGGGGAGTCAGGTCATGACAACTGTTATATACATTAGGGAATTAAAATAATGCACAAAGACTTATTCACCCTTATATGAAAATAGCCATTAATTCTAAGTATTTACAACATCCCCCTTGGATATTTTATGTGCTCGTGTTGTTTGTCTATGGGTCTATATGTTGTCTCGGTAAAACCATGTCAAGTTACAAAAACTCTGTGAGACGGAAATAACCATGGTCGAAAGAGAAAGAGTGAAATGCATTTTGATACTGGTTAATCGCATCGGAACCTCCAGAGGTTGTCGAAGTTGTTTCTTCTAAATGATGAGTAGGTAGTACATATTGGTAATATGATGCATTGGAGTTGCTATAACAAAACCTTGCCCGGTAAATCCATTGGGAAAAACTCATGGTTGAAGGGAAATAATGAACAAATGCATATAAGTCGAATCATAGAATCTTTAGGATGCATTGTTAGAGGTGACCATACTAAAAGTGTGCCTCATTAAAACCTAACTAAGTTAGAAAACTCAATGGGACAAAATAACCCTGGTCATAGGATAAAAGAGTACACAATAGTCATGTGAGTATACTTTGGGATACTTAGCATGTTCTCGAATACTTGGTATACTTAAAGATACTCCCTTTGATCTCGAATCCCCCTTATGCAAACTTGGTAAATCGGTTAGTGTACGCCTTATACAGACTTGGTAGATCAGTCAATATGTAACAACCCGTTCCGAGAATTGGGATTAGTAGAGTGATTAAGGTGTGATTAGTAAGGTTAATCAGGGGTTAGGTGGTCCCGAGGGGTCCGGGAACCTAGAATGACGATTTTGCCCCTGGGTCGGGCAGAAATGTTGACTTTTATTTCGGGTGGTCAAATGGGAGTTGACCAGTGACCAGGACGTAGTTGAGGACGTTACGCATCCGTAGGCAGGTGGCACGCCTGATTCCGACATCCGAGGAGGAAGTTGTGATGTTCGGAAGGTTGAGGGCATAACCGTAATTTTGGAAAATAGGGGGAAAAAGTTGACTTTTTGAATAATCGAGTTTTGGTACGTTGACCTAGGATGGTTAGGTAGATCTCATCGTCCTGAGTTCGATGACAGGCGGCACGTATTCATCGGACTTACGGGGTGAGAGTTACGGGTCTAGGAAGTTTTGGTTAAAACGTAAATATAAGTTAAAAAGAAGGGTATTTTGGTCATTGTGGCACATTGGGATTTGTGCACAGAAGAAAGGAATGGACGGCTGGGATTAGGCCAGGTGGGATAAAGGATGAAGGGATGGTGACATGTGGCAATTGTGTAGAGGGTTCTGGTTGAATCCTGTACATACACGGCCCAAATATTTGTGGTGCAACCGTGCAGTGCCCGTGTGAGTGTTCTTCGACACAGAGAGAAACAGAGGGGGAGAAGCGAGAAGATTGAAGGTTGATCGAGGGTGCTGGTGAGTTTGTGACTGTGTGTGGGTGTTCAGAGAGTGAGAGGGAAGCAGGGAGGAGGTGTGGAAGTGTTGGCCGTGTGTGTGAGGGGAGTGAGGGCCACGGGAAAAAACCAGAGTGCACAGGGAGGACGTGAGTGTTTTTGGGCGGTGTTGTGGCCGTGATCGATCAAGAAAGGCCAGAGGAAGTGTCCAAAGGCTGGAGGTGGACGGGGGGAGCTACTGCCTCACGGCTGAGCTCGCGACGGCGATCGGAGGACAGGTAATTTCTCATCCTTTTCTACTTGCTCTGTTTAGTCGTTGAGTTTCAAGTCGAGAATCGTGAGTCTAGAGGTCGAATCGAGGCCCATAAACAGGTCTAGGGGGCTCAGTGGAGGTCTGGGATTCTATTGGTTCTGTTGCCGTGACGGGGAGGTACACGGCGGAGGATGGCACGACAGAGGTATTCTGGTGCTCTGTTTTGGCCGTGGGTTCCAACGGCGAGTCGTGACGTTTGGGCAGGAGTCGACGGCCAAGGTGGGTCGGGTTAGACTTAGAAGAGGTCTAGGAACCGTCTGGTGTTGCCACCATGACAGGGGGTGACCGGAGTGGCTGGATCGGAAAACAGGGGAGTATGGGGTTGTCGGGTTTCGAGTTCAGTCGACGGGCTAGGGACAGTGTCGAGGTGAACGGAGTTGGGGAATCAATAGGGAAGGACTGGACGATGAGAATGGTGAAGAGAGGGAAGGAAATAGTGCAGGCACGGCGGTGAACCGCTGACGCCGGTCTGTGTTGCAGGCGACTGTGGCGAACCGGGTTGGCTCGAGGTAGCCGATGCACTGTAGCAGCGCGTGAGGGCCACGCGCAGCCACTTTGGGCGGCGCGTGGGGGCGCGTGCGACGGCGATAGGGAAAACGATCAACAGGGTTTTTGGTCTAGGAGTTGTGGTGAGTCCATTGGAAGTGGTTTCGGGTCAATCGGACGTCGTTTGAGTTTAGTTCCGCGAGGGTGAAAGTTTAAGGTCCCGGGTTATTACGTTTTCGATTCGGGGAATTTTGAGGGAATTTAGGTGAACTTTCCTAGATGTATTAGTGACGTAATTTGACGGTGTTTGACAGGATCGGGATTTCCCGAGGAAGCCGAGGAACGGGCTGGACGTTTGGGACGCGAGTAGGGCTCAGTACTGTGAGTGGACCCTTTCTCTAAACTCGAGCATGCATAACTGTTTTCTATAATTGTTTTATGATTTTGATTATGATTCTATGTTTATTGAATATGTTTTGGTTGATTTTACATGATTGCACGTTTTTCAAGAATGTTCGGTTTTTAGCATGTTTTACGAGAAAGTGGTTTGTTTCTGAAATGGATGCAATGGTTTTGGGGTTTTCAAAGGATAACTAGTTTGAATGCTTATAAAGGGATTTTGAAACATGATTTGGTGCTTAAAGGATTTTCGGTTTTAGAATCGGATTTCGGAAACGGAATTTGGTTTTAAAGTTGAACAGTGAATTTCCGGATTTGGGTTCGGAATGACGGTTCTAGATGCCGGGAGAGCATCGGACCAGTGATTTCGAATTCGGGTTTGGATGTGGATTGGAAAATGGTTTTCAAATGGTTTTGGGATTGGATTTGCTGGATCTGGATATTGGGTTTAAAGACCCGGATATATGTGACGGGGGACCGGCCGGATTGGGTTTAAAGACCCGGATTGAGTTTAAAGACTCGGGAGTTTAAAGACTCGGATGTATATATATATATTGATTTTCCCCCGTAGGCCTTGAGTTTAAAGACTCGGGAGTTTAAAGACTCGGATATGATTAAGGCCTGGATTGAGTTTAAAGACTCGGGAGTTTAAAGACTCGGATAGATCCAGCAGGTTTGATCGGGACATTTATGAGTTAATGTTCATGGTTTATGATACAGTTTTCTGATACTCATGTTATGGTTTCTTATGGTATTTTATAGTGTTTCTGTTTCTTATGATGTTTAAGAATGATCCCTTTATTAATGTGTTTATAACTGTTGGTTATGCATGTGGTTTCAAAACGGAGGGTTTAACTCGGTTTTCTTCTAAAATGGTTTTTGAACTTTTGTACTTTCTGGTCCACTCACATTTTCTGTTTTAATTGCCCTCCAGGTTGTGGAGCGAGCGCGGGGTCTTGACGTCGAGGCAGAGTCTGAGGCATAGAAGTGACGTGAGAGTTCCCAGAGTAGATTAAAGGCTTCCGTGTGCGTGTAGTTATCGGTTTTATTTTCTTCGTATGTTCGTACTATGTTCTGTAAATGCTACCTTCGGGACATTGTGTCTAATTACTCCTGCGTTTGACTGGGTAGTATTTGAGTGAGTTTTACTTGAGTTTTGCGTCGGGGAGTCAGACGGGAGCGGGATTTACCTCGGGTTTCGGGGTGAAACCGGGGTGGGTCCTGACACAATATACATAAATCAGTACCTCACACATGTTACTCAAATGTAGCCTTTTGATAATAACTTTGTGAAAAGGTATGCATGGTAGAATCCTCCCACTTTCTTAAAGGGAACCAAGGTAGCCTACTTCTCTATTGAGCTCGCCATGTAATGCTCTATTGCAATTTCTCTCCCTCCAATGAATTGGTAAATTCACTTTTGTTTTTTTCTAGCCAGATTGTTTCGGATAAAGTATCATTCATTTTCTATATATAGATCACCTCTTTTAACAAGTATTGCATAGTTGCAGTGGCGAGGTTACTGAATACACTTAAGATACCATGGCTGAATTGTAAATCTCCGAAGAATTGGTGATTAATGTCTTCTGCTGAATTAATTGGGGTCATTGCCATGATTCAACCGGATGAGTTTGTCATCAAATTTATTTTGCATAAACCATTGCAGCTCTAAGCCTTCTTTTATCTATAAATTTCTAAACACCAACTTACTTCTGTAAATGATGAAAATAATGTACTGCGGGGGGCAGAAATTCATATAAGTGGGGAACTCTTTTAAAATTTGGTGTGAAGATGACTCCAGAAATTCAAAGGAATTGGATGATTGGATAAATTTAGGTATGTTTGGATGAGTACAAAGTTCCATAGAATTTAGGCTATAATGCACTTAAAAGAAAAGAATATGGGCATTGCAAATAGATAGTCAAGCAAGTAATAGGAAATACATAAACCACGTGAACAATCCACTAAATAAGGGATTTTTACAGTAGCACCTTCATAGGCAGAACATCTCAATTATATATCTTGCATCATATCATTTGTAAACTCCTTGAAACTTTGAAGTCCCTCATTTTTAACTAATTTTGTCTAAATTTCATGGAATTTAAAATTTTTCGTCCAAACGAACCCTTAATTACATAGATCGGGCACCTTCGTTGAGAGGCTAAAAATTCTATTGGTACGCATTTTCCAAATTGACATGCAATTCGGTTGAATATTTTGTTTTATTATTCATTGTTGATAATACTACATAGCCATAATTTTCATATAAACCATAAATATTGTCCTCTTATTGAATTTTAGTAAACATCTATGTTGACACCATATCTGACCAGACCCACCGAGCCGTATACTTAAAGCCCAGACCCCGCTCAAGGTCCAAAACTACTATACTTACAACAGCCCTAACACCGGGCCCAATGGGGGATGCCACGTGGAAGCGTGTCCACCCTCGATTTACGTAATACGTATCAGCACGTAAATCGAGAAACATTTGTCCCACATCGGAACTTTGGGAATTGAACATCCCACCTACCCATACATAAAAGGTACACATTTCCCAATAAAGGTAACTAAGTTTTACTATTACTATTACTCTGCCGAACTTACCATTTACTGCTTCCTCTTACGAATAAAAGTAACTGACTTGATCGTCGGAGAGCCTTAGGCCGGCACAACACCGGTGCCCGTACTAACGGAAACCCGCGATCCACTTGAGTTGACAGGTCACAAGAGGGACACGCGTCATTTGGTGATTGGGCAACGAGTACTCGACAGTTGGAAAATTTAACGCTTCAACAGTTTGGCGCCGTCTGTGGGAAATCTGACTAAGGTTGTCCACGCTCAACCAGACCGAGTTACGACTCATCCACCAGTTACACCGAGAGACAGCTCGTCGTCACTGAACATGCAGGGCGAACACGATCTCGGTGAGATCACACCCGGGAAAGGCCCCAGAACAAGGGGAGAACCTTCTCCTAACTTCTTACAGATAATCGAGAAACTCCAGAGGGACATGGCCGAGGTCAAAGCTAAGGGAACCCAGGTCGAGTCGAGGTGTCAGGTGCTCGACGATCGATACACTGAGGTGGTCGAACAGCTACGGGTCGCACAGGCAGAACTCGCTACCCACCGAGCACGCGTCGGCAGGGCTGAGGCCGACAAGGTAGTGGCCGAGTGCGCGGAGCGTGCCAAAAAGAATCGTCGGCTGGCGGAAAAAGGAAAAGAACATGCGGTCGCCGAGCCGCGTAAGGGTAAGCAGGAGGACACCGAGCCGAGCAAGAAACCGGCTCGGATGTTGATCATCCCCGGCAGTCAGCCCGGTGACACCAGGATCTACCCAGACGCCCGTGACGCCCTCAGCGAGGGAGGGCGGAACCGGTCGGTCAACGAACAACCGTCAAGCCGACCTGACCCTCGGTCGGAGGTGGGAAAAGGAGATAACCACCGAGGAAACATAACCGCTCGGTGGTCCCGCCCGAGTGTCAGCCACGGAACTTTTTCAACGGGGGGCCCTGTCCCCGTCACCGACTCGTCCTTGGAGGCCGAGAGCACGGCCAAGTCAGCTCGGCATCTCGGCACCAGGACTGACCGGTCGCACAAAGGGAGGCAAACATCGAGGTCCTCTCGCAACGAGACCGAGCGGTCAACCCACCTCGGCCTACCGCTCCCTCCTCGCCCTGAACCAACCTGCCGAAGGAGCACCGAGCGGTCAGGGCAGGCCGGGCGGCAGAGTGGCAAGCCTCAGGAACAACCCCACATGCGGGACACCGAGCGGTCTAGGCCGGTCGGTCAAAAGGGGAGCATATCCCGGGACATACCCAAATAGGGGTACACCGAGCGGTCAAGGCTGGTCGGTCGCAGAAGGAGTGAATCCCAGAGCCCGCCGAGCGGATTTGGTACCGACCGGTCATACAGGATCGACCGCGACCAGACACCCAGAGATAAATAACAATCCAAGACCGAATCGCTCGTCCAGCACCTCACGGACCGAGTCCGGACACTCGAGGCCGGGACAGCTCGCGAAGCAAGACCAGCCTGGTCAAAAACCAGCCCGAGCCCTTTCACCGAGAGAATCAACCAGTTCAGAATCGATCACGAGATTAAACCCCTGAAAATCCCCCTTTACAACGGAAAGGACGACCCGTGGAATTATCTGAACAACTTCTACTCGGCCATCGCCCTCAAAAACCTCGCTGACGAGGAACAGTGCCTCATCTTCAGTTCCACACTAACCGAGGCAGCGATCAATTGGTTCTACAAGTTGGAATCAAGGTCCATCGACTCTTTCGAACAGCTCACCTCCACCTTCATGAACTAGTTCATGATACAGACTGACCGCTTGTCCTCGGCCGAGGACCTCTTCCAGCTTAAACAAGGTGAACACGAGTCGCTGCAGCGATATGCAGCAAGATTCAGTCATGAATACTCCCGGTGCGCGGAGACGGACGACCGAGCAGCTTTCACGGCCTTCAAGGGCGGCCTCCGAGACTCCCCCTTCAGGTACGCAGCTCACACCCAAGGCTGGACAACTTATAATGAAATAATAAAACAAGTGGCAATCCACGCCACGGCTGAAGCGCTGAGCCAAAAGTCCAACGCTGCCAATGCGTACCAACCTCCCCGGACCGACTCGGTGAAAACATACCCACTGAGCATCCCGGAACAGCAGGGCTCAGTACAGCGTTCACAGGAGCAGGGACAACAGAGCTATGGGGGAAAACGGAAAGACTACCCCCACAACAACAATATGTACAGCCCTAGGAAGAAGGGTAAGAACCCGAATCACCAGGAAAGACAGCAGGGGGAGCGGTCAAGCAACGGGGAAAAACGTGTTCCTCGCTCCAAGTACGAGACCTACACCATCCTCAATACCCCCTATGAGAATGTCCTCCTCAACGTGGAACACATGATCCCAAAGTCTACTTGGGCACCAGCGAAGGGCAAGCTTGGCAAGGACACAGGAATTTACTGCCAATACCACAAATACAATGGCCATAGCATTGACCAATGCGTTGCATTCCGGGATTTGGCGGAGGCTCTGGCCCGAGATGGGAAGATCAACCAATTTCTCCAACACGCTCCACCTCCACCTCGCAACCCACAGATCAACACGATCTCCGGAGGACCATCAATTTCTTGCCCGCTCACTTCCAACCGGGCAAAGAAGAACTTTCTACGGGCCACCAAACAGAATCAGCAGCTCTTCAGTATCGAGGAAGGAAGAGCCAAGAAAACAAATCGACTCGGTTGGGAACCGATCACGTTTTTCGAGGAGGAAGAACGCGGGATCATCTATCCTCACGACGAACCCATTGTCGTTATGGCTGAGATATCTAACTTCGACGTACAACGGGTAATGGTCGACACTGGAAGCTCGGTCAACGTCCTTTTCATGCGAGCTTTCAAGCAATTGGGCATCCCAAAAGCAAGTCTGGACCGCTCACCTACGCCGCTATTTGGGTTCACGGGGGACTCCATCGTCCCGCATGGAACAGTTACCCTCCCCCTCTCCCTCGGAACACATCCACGGAGGGCAACCGTACTGGCACCCTTCTTGGTGGTGGACTACCCCGCGGCCTACAACGCCATTCTCGGGCGGGGAATACTCAACTAGATGAAGGCAGTCGTCTCCACCCACTTACTGCTAGTAAAATTCCCAACCCCTATGGGGATTGGTCAAGTCAAAGGGGACCAAATGGTTGCAAGAGCTTGCAATTCTGTCACCCCAATCCAACCTCTGAAGGAAACCATGGCAGTGACAGAGTCCGCATTCGAGGCTGACCCCGTGAGCCCTCGGGACGCACAAAGAATACGAGACGAACCAATTGAAGATCATCGGGACCATTCAGCAACACCCCATCCACAGCCTATTGAGGATGTCGAAGAGATAGTACTCTCCCACGAATTTGCGGACCAGAAGGTAAAGATTGGGACAACTCTTTCGCCCGACCTGCGCTCACAACTGATCCGTTTCTTAAGGGACAACTCTGAGGTCTTTGCCTGGTCGTACGCCGACATGCCCGGCATCTCCACCGACGTGATCTGCCACCGGCTCAGTATCGATCCTACCTACAAGCCTGTCGAACAGAAACATCGCCTCTACGATGCAGAGAGGACCGAGGCTATGAAGGTAGAGATCGTCAAACTCAGCACCATCCATTTTGTCCGGAAGGCCGTCTATGCTGCCTGGGTAGCCAATGTTGTACTCGTCAAGAAACCCTCGGGGGCGTGGCGAATGTGCATTGATTTTACTGATCTGAACAAGGCCTGCCCCAAGGACAGTTTTCATTTGCCAAAGATTGACCAACTGGTCGACGCCAGGCGGGACATGAGCTCCTGAGTTTTATGGATGCGTACTCGGGCTACAACCAAATCTTTATGCATCCGGCAGATCAGATCCACACAACCTTCAGGACGGATCAGGGGTTATACTGCTACAATGTCATGTCTTTCGGACTCAAAAACGTCGGGGCCACTTACCAGCGCCTGATGAACTTCATGTTCGCCGACCAGATTGGGAAAACAATGGAGGTTTACGTCGACGACATGCTCGTCAAGAGTAAATCGGCTGACCTGCACATCCCCAATCTCTCACGAATGTTCGACGTCCTCAAAAGATATCGAATGAGGTTAAACCTGGCAAAATGCGTGTTCGGAGTCAGCTCTGGAAAATTCCTGGGCTTTATGATTAGCCAGAGGGGTATTGAGGCCAACCGGGAAAAAATCAAGGCCCTGATCGATATGGAGCCCCCACGAACCCAAAAAGAAGTGCAAAGCTTAACGGTCCGAGTCGCAGCCCTTACACGCTTCATCTCCAAAGCCACGGACAAGTGCGTGCCTTTCTTCAAAGCCCTCCAAACACATCACCTGGACCGAAGAATGCACCAAGGTCTTCACTGAACTCAAGGAATACATGGGCAAAGCGCCGTTGCTAGCAAGACCAGACACCGGGGAAACCCTTTACATGTATCTATCTGTCTCCGCTTCTGCCATAAGTTCTGTTTTGGTTAAGCGTAAGGACGGCGCTGAACATCCGGTGTATTACGTCAGCAAGGCTTTACAGGACACCAAGACAAGATACTCTGACCTAGAAAAGCTCGCTTTCGCCCTCATCATGTCTGCCCGGAAGCTCAGGCCATACTTCCAGGCTCATTCTATTATTGTCTTGATCGACAGACCACTCCGGCAAGTACTTCAGAAGCCCGAAACATCGGGCCGCTTACTCAAATGGGCAATAGAACTCAGCGAGTTTGACATCACCTTCACCCCCCGCACCGCCGAGAAAGGACAGGTCATGGCAGACTTTACCTCTGAGTTCTCCTACGTTCCAGCAACGGCCGGACATGAGGTCCCACCATCTTCCCCTCCATCCATAACACATACTTTGGATGAGGGGAACCCCCAACTCGACCCCACCCGGCCAACCTGGCTCCTGTATGTCGACGGGTCGGCTTGCCACAATGGATCCGGAGCCGGACTTGTCCTCACCACACCGGACAAGGTCCGGATGGAATATGCCCTTCGTTTCCAATTCAAGGCCTCCAACAATGCCGCCGAGTATGAGGCCCTCCTTGCAGGGCTCCGCCTCGCTAAAACCATGGAGGCAGAACAGGTCAAGATCTTCAGCGATTCACAGCTCATCGTCAACCAGATCAACAACGCCTATGAGGCGAAAGACTCTTCCATGGCAGCGTACAGAGCACTGGCAAAGTCCCTCCTATGTGGTTTCCGCAGCTACGCTATCACTCGGATTCCATGCTCCGAAAACAGCCATGTCGACGCTCTAGCCCGGCTCGCATCCTCCCTCGATGAGGGACAGAGTCGAAGCGTACTGATCGAAATTCTGGATCAACCTAGTACACAATGCTCGGCGGTTTGCGCAATCAACACTAACGACACGTGAATGGCCCCACTGATTAAATTCCTCGCAAACAGAACTCTTCCTTCTGACAAGATCGAGGCCAAAAAGGTCCGGAGACAGGCAGCCCGGTATACACTCCTCAATGGCCAACTCTACAAGCGGGGCTTCACTTTGCCCCTCCTGAAGTGTCTCGTCCCGGAGGCAGGCAGAGCCATTCTCGAGGAAATCCACACCGATATTTGCGGAAATCATTCTGGACCACGGTCATTAGCCCACAAGGCTTTCCGGCAGGGTTTCTATTGGCCAACCATGCACGGAGACGCGGCCGAGCTGACCAAACGATGTGATAAATGTCAACGGTTTGCCCATCTCTTACACCTACCTCCAGAAAACCTCACACCAATGGTCAGCCCTTGGCCCTTCTCACAGTGGGGACTCGACTTGATCGGAAAAATGCCGGCAGGAAAGGGTAAGACAGAGTATGCAGTGGTAGCAGTGGTAGCAGTGGATTACTTCACAAAATGGGTTGAGGCAAAGGCTTTGGCTTCCATCACCACGGCCCAGATCGAAACGTTCGTCTTCCAGAACATTATCTGCCGTTTCAATCTCCCCCACACAATCGTCACGGACAATGGGAAGCAATTCGACAACGCACACTTCCGTGCCTTTTGTGACAGACACAACATCCGTCTCTGCTTCGCCTCACCCGCTCACCCTCAATCCAACGGACAGGTTGAGGCCATAAACAAAAACATCAAGTATACACTGAAAACGCAGCTAGACGAGGCCAAGGGCAGGTGGTCTGAAATTCTCCCAAACGCACTCTGGTCATATTGGACATCCTACCGCACATCTACAAATGAAACCCCCTTCTCGCTGACTTTCGGAACGGAAGCGGTCATCCCCGCCGAACTAAACGAAACTTCTTACCGAGTGTCGACCTATGAACCTGAACAAAACAACTATCAGATTCCACTCAGTCTAGACCTCATTGAGGAGCAGAGGGAGCAGGCTAACCTCAGAAACATCGCCTGCAAACAGCGGCTTTGCAATTACCATAATGCCAGAGTCAAACATCGGGGTTTTCAGGAAGGCGACTGGGTCCTTCGAAAGGTCAGCCTCGCCACCAAAGATAGCTCAGCCGGGACTCTCAGTCCCAATTGGGAGGGTCCATATCGGGTTACCAGAATCTGCCGGCCCGGAACTTATAAACTGGAAGACCCAGATGGGCGAAGGCTGGGCCACCCATGGAACGTCGACCATTTGAAGAAATACTACATTTAAGATTTTGTATTTTTTCCTTCTTGTAACTTGCTGTACTTTACCAATTATTGCACCTGTTATTTATAAACTCTTCCATTTATCTAGCCTTGTAACGTAACATTTTGACTCAAACATACGAGTCAGGGTTCGGTCTTACTCGGCCTACACCCCAACACTTGCTATTGTGACTCAAACTACCGAGTCGGTGTACAGCCCTACTCGGCTTGCACCCATACTTGACTCAAACATACAAGTCAGGGTTCAGTTTTACTCGGCCTACACCCCAACACTTGCTATTTTGACTCAAACTATCGAGTCGGTGTACAGCCCTACTCGGCTTGCACCACCATTACGACTCAAACATACGGGTCAGGGTTTGGTCTTACTCAGCCTACACCCCAACACTTTCTATTTTGACTAAAACTATCGAGTCGGTGTACAGCCCTACTCGGCTTGCACCACCATTACGACTCAAACAGACGAGTCGGAGTTCGGTCTTACTCGGCCTACACCCCAACACTTGCTATTTTGACTCAAACTATCGAGTCAGTGTACAGCCCTACTCGGCTTGCACCCATACTTGACTCAAACATACGAGTCGGGGTTTGGTCTTACTTGGCTTGCACCCCAACACTTGCTATTTTGACCCAAACTATCGGGTCGGTGTACAGCCCTACTCGGCTTGCACCACCATTACGACTCAAACATACGAGTCGGGGTTTGGTCTTACTCGGCCTACACCCCAACACTTGCTATTTTGACCCAAACTATCGGGTCGGTGTACAGCCCTACTCGGCTTGCACCACCATTATGACTCAAATATACGAGTCGGGGTTTGGTCTTACTCGGCCTACACCCCAACACTTGCTATTTTGACTCAAACTATCAAGTCGGTGTACAGCCCTACTCGGCCTACACCCCACCACTTGCTATTTTTAGACTCGAACATTAGAGTCAATGTACAACCTTACTCGGCTTACACCAACACTCAGACAAACAGAAATCGAAAGATCACTCGGTCTACAATTTTTGTTTCAAGGAAAGTCCGTTTTTATTTCCAATGTGCAGACCTATTATGCTCGGCCTGCAAGAGCATTACAAAATTACAACCTCTCGGTCGTCCCAACTATTACTAAACAAAATAAAAGAAAAATTTACAAGGCACAGTCGCACGTCCTAAACTAGCTCCTCCATTTGCTGCTCCTCGGCCTGCTCAACCTCGACCGGTGGCTCTGTCTCATTGGGAGGATTCACTGGATCGGCTTCCAATTGGTAACTCGGCTGGGCAACCTCCTCTTCCTCCTCCCCCGACTCGTCCTCAAACATGTCGGCGGTGATGTCCTGGCCGAGCTAGGGGGTCTTCACGGTCAGCCCAGGATTGTGCAGGAAGAGGTTGCGGAAGAACTCCTGCTCGCACTCGGCGGCATACTCGTTCTTCAGCTGGTCGAACTCCTCTGAAGCCTTAAACTCAGCCACCGCGTTTTTCCTCGCCTCTTCCAGGTCGGCCTCCCTAGCTGTCTTCACCCGACAAAGCTCCTTCCAGTGCTTCAGCCTGTCCTTCTCTTTGGCCTCAACCTCGACCTTCATCTGATCTCTGGAAGCCAGGGCCTCTTGAGTCTTCCACCTCTCGGTTTCCAACTTGCGGTTGAGATCGGCTGCTTCCTTCATGGCCCTCTCGGCCTCCTGCAGCTTCGGAGTGAGTTCCTCTTGTTTTTTCCTCAGTCGGTCTTTCTCCCACCGAGCACCAGCCACCCTCCTCTGGGCATTCCCAAATTGGCAGTAGACTTCACCGAGAGCCTGCACAAAACACGGCTTAGTAAGGCACTCGGCCTACGACAAAACATTAGGAAAAAAAACAAACAAATTACTTACATTGCTGAGCAGCAATAACGCCTTCTCCATCTTTTGCTCCGCCGACCGGCACTGCACCTCAACCAGCTCGTCTAGGGGAGTGGAGGCCTCCTGGCAGACTCCGTTGAGCAAGGGCACCATCTGGCTCGGACAACAGAGGGTCGCCTCGGCACTGGACCCTTCACCGATCGCCTCCCCCTCGGTGAACACGCTGAGGTTCACGTCTCCCCTCCTCTGGAGCATTTCCATTATCCTCACGTCCAGCCGAGGGGGGGAAGGTGGAGGATTGAACTCTGGGGCCGCCATAGTACTCTTGCCTTCAATGGCCTCTTGTGCCAACAGGATCGTCTCGGCCTCCACTCTCGCCTTCGTCCGCCTTGGTTCTGGGGAGAGCACTCGGTCTCCCTCAATTGTGCTCTGCTTCCTCTTGGGAGACCTGGGTCGCGGACTGGGTGGCCTCGGCTTGGAGGTTTGGCCCTACTTTGACCGGTCAGACCGCTCCGGCTGACCTCTCTCGGCTCTCTCCTTTTTCTTTTTGAGAAGGAGCTCCAGGCGCTCGGCAGCCTTCGTCAGTGAGGCAGACTCTCCAGAGCCCTTGTCGGCCTTCATTCTCAACTGCTCGCAGTCTTTGTAAATTCTGCTCCAGAGATGATACGGCACTGCAACACTGAGAAACAGGTCAGACACAAGAAAAACAAAGAACAAACAACACAATAACAAAAACAAAATTACCCTCGTCGGTGCAGATGAGGCCAGCCTTGTACTGGAACACAGGTAACCGAAGTATTCGTCGGTTCCGATTCAGCTCGTCCAAGATCTCCCTTACTCGGTGGACGACTTTTTTCTCCGCTGGCGAGATTTCTTCTTCTGGGAACAAACCTGCACACCGAGAAATGGTCAGCCACAATACTCATACTTAAGCATACAACATATCAACATTTACATGAACGGTCGGCCTATGCTACCACTATCCACCTTGGGTCTGGAATTTGGACGTTATTGGGGGTCCCTCGGTGTTCCCCTCCCAGTTCCCACCGACCAGGCAGAACTTCGTCTTGTACGATTTTTGGGAGGTCGGTATGTCCAGAATAAACTCCCCCCGTTTGCTCTTCTTGCGGTGACGGACGAAGACCCACCCGGTACTCTGCTGCTGAAACCCGAACTCGTACAGGTACATCAGTTGGGCGTAGGTCGGCTCCGGTTGCTCGGCCCACCTGAATACCGTGTAAAGGGAGCAGAGCACAATCCAGACGTTGGGATTGAGCTGACCGAGTGCCACTCCCATCTTTTTTACCATCTTTCGCAACCAAGGGTGCAGGGGCAGCCTGACCCCGTGATGCATTAGCTCGGTATAGAACAATGTGATACCGGCTGGGGGGTTGCTCGGTCTCTCTTCTCTCGTAGGCAACCTGGTCGTCACCGAGTCGGGAACTCCAAATTCGATCCTCATCTTCATCAGGCCCTTCTCAGTCTCTTTGTTCACCATTTCGTCCACGGTGAAAGCCGCACGCTCAATCGGAACGACCTCCGGGACCGACTCATCCTCGGTCGATTTCACCTTATTAAGCCGAACAGCGCCCTTATCTCGGCCGTGGGTCAGCTTCAATGCTCGGTGCACCCCCACCTTCACTATCGTCTCGGCGTCCACCAACAGATTGCTACTACCCGACCTACCCGTCGACCCAGCCCCAGCACAGGTCTCTGTAGTCCTACCGGACGACTCGGCCGTATTATGCACCGACTCTACCCTCTTTTGTACATCGGCCGAGGGGGCCTCGTCCTCACTCCCGGAGATGGGAATGAGCACCTGCACACTACTCTCTGATGACTCACCGCCCTGGGAGTCGTAGCACTTACCCTCAGACACCGAGTCACTATCGACCGACATCTACAAAAAAACAGAAGAAAAACAGAACTCAGCCGACCGACTCATTCCTACGATGATCTACCCACGAACCTTCACCTCGTTCATGGACAATTCTTCACAACCTCCTACTTTAATCGAAAAACTAAACTTGGGAAAGTGCTTACCGTGTTTTTCACGGAGGACCGTAGATCGGAAATCGCAAACGCCGTACGCACCGCCGTCGAGAGCTAGTCGGAAATCGCCTCCTTAGTTGGACAGAATTTCCCCAATTTTCTCAAAAAACACAAGTGAGGAAATCGATGAAGAGCTCCCCATATTTATAGCAATTGATGCACAGACTACGAAGCGTCACCCCCCTCAGTGACAGACACGTGTTGCACCCAATCATTCTGACCGAACACGTGTCAACCATCTGTCCGAGGAAGCCCAACCGTCTTCCCTCAAGTCGACACCGACTTCCTTCAGATCGACACCGACTTCCGTACACCGCTCGGTGCCCCTAGACGGCCCTACAAACGCTGGTCCTCCCCACCGACCCCTGTACACCGCTCGGTGCTCTCGCTCGTTTGCAGACGTTGGCTCTCTCCACCGACTCGTATACACCGCTCGGTGTGTTCACCCCCTACATACAATGGTCGTGCTACCGACCCAATTACACCGCTCGGTATCCGCAGCACCAACCCAGTTTTTGGTCCACATCACCGACCACGACACCACTACCGACTGCATTTGCACATCCATGACCGACTACCACTTTTTCGCCGAGTTGCGGCCCTCCCAGGCCAACCACTAGCCACTCACTCGCCATGACCGAGACTGTCTCGACGGACTCTCCCACCAGGGGACTTGGTGGACTACAGGTATACTTCCCACCAGGGTCTGAAAGAATGAAACAAGTCCCCGACCGAGAAATTCCACCTCAGTCAACGACTTGGGGGACTTCTGTTGACACCATATCTGACCAGACCCACTGGGTCGTATACTTA